>JAVANC010000025.1:33511094-35911094 GCA_033319125.1 Parnassius glacialis
TGCATGCGTGCGAGCGTGCGTGTGTGCGTGCGTGCGTGCGTTCGTGCGTGTGTGCGTGCGTGCGTGCGTGCGTGAGTGCGTGCGTGCGAGCGTGCGTGCGTGCGTGCGTGCGTGCGCGCTTGTGCGTGTGTGCGTGTGTGCGTATGCGCGTGTGCGCCTGTGTGCGTGTGTGCGAGTGTGTGTGCGTGCGTGTGTGCGTGCGTGTGTGCGTGTGTGCGTGCGTGCGTGCGTGCGTACGGGCGTGCGTGCTTGCGTGCGTGCGTGCGCGCGTGTGCGCGAGTGCGCATGTGCGCGTGTGCGCGTGTGCGCGTGAGCGCGTGTGCCCGCGCGCGCGCGCCCGTGTGTGTTTGTGTGTGTGTGTGTGTGTGTATTCGATGGATGCAGGTGGCTCAGGACCGTACTTTGTGGCATTCCTTGGAGCCTATGTTCAGCAGTGGATTTGTGAAGGGCTGTAATGATGATAATGATGAAACTATATTAATAAATGTATTTATTGTTGATAACAAGTGTATAAAAAAGTACAGTCCTTACACGCTTTTATGTGGTAAAGCCACGCTGCAGCTATAATTTGTTGGTGGCGCGAATGGGTCAACTCGACCAACAACAGCGTGAATTAGCAGCTTAATGCTGCTGTGTTTAGTATAGTGAGTGTAGAAATCCGGAGACATTTTAACGGAATGAAGCATTCCGTTTTAGTACGCAGGGGTAGATCTCATTAGACCAGAGCATCCACTTACCATCAGGTGGACTGCGTACACATCCTTATTCTGCAAAAAAACAAGTTTTTCAAGTGTGATATAATCATTCATCATCGTCGTCATTTATAGCCAGTCAAAATCCAGTCCATTTGCCATAGATGCTACGCTTGGCAGGTGGGCAAACGCAGGTTTTTTTATTATTTTGAGTTGTTATCAGAAGATGCTGCTGCCCATCTCCTATCTCAGTTTTCCTCTAACTTCTCTTATGAAAAAAGCGGGACAAGTTGACGTGATAGATTCTCCCTCTTCCCCCACCATCGAACAACTAGACGCTAGGCAGGTACACATATTTATGGTCGACTACCACGCCTTCTTACTAACAGCTTGCTTCATCTTTCTTAAGGCTTACAGAAAAGAATTGGAATAATATAATGTGGGTGCCTTTATGGCAATAGTACAAGTCGCGGCTCGTACGTCTAGAGCTGAACCAAATGTGGAGGAGATGCGCACGAATTGAATTGCATGAATGCAACTGGAGAACCAATCAGCGCGTGCGAACGATACGCATGAGACAATCAGCGCGACTTATGCGCAATAAGCCAGTTAGCGCGAATTATGCGCAATAACGGTCACCGCTAGACTTTCGTGCCGCCACTTATAAATAGGTTTTTGTTAAGCTAAGTCCACTTTAACTACTAAAAATATTAAAAATTAATTAGCTGAGATTCGCGTAGTATCTAAAAAATAATTTAGTTAGTTAATTTTTAACATCTTTAATGTAATGGATTTCAGCAAAGTAACGTCTGGTTCTATAAATTAACCTTTAACTATAATACCATATCTTACCCTTAGGAAGGATTATAAAGGATTAACAACATTTATATTATTTCTATAATCTTGAACGGAAAATTAGAATAAAACTATTTTCGGGATCAGTGATCTGAAAGGGTATCTCCCCAGGGATCGGTGCTCTCACCGTTTGTCGTGTGTTTTTCGACATACTAATAATTGATTCCAATCTATTATAATAAATTGTCTATACAAATTTTAAATACGTGCACATGATTTTTTCTGTTTTGTTCTTTTTTTTTTTACTAAATTAATAAATAAGTGACCTTAGTGAGCTTATTAGGGACTTTTCTTTCTAGAGGTTTCATTTTGAAGAAAAAAACAAAGTTTCCTTACCAGATGAAATTTTAGGAAAGTTGCAGCCTATTTACGTCCCACTGCTGGGCCCAGGCCTCCTCTCATTTCTGAGTGGGTTTTAGGGCAAGGATATGTACGCCGCGCTGCCCTAATGCGTGTTGGCGAACTTCACATGTCTTCGAAATATTTTTTTTCTTATTTCTCTGATATGCAGGTTTCCTCACGATGTTTTCCTGCACTGCCGAGCACGTGGTAAGTCAGCACAGCACTTAAAATTGCAATTAACAATTTCATTGGTGCCGGCGGGGATCGAACCCGGGTTGCTCGAGTACTGTGAAGCTTACAGCGAGCGCTAACCATCTGACCTACCACGGCTGTGGTACCACGTGTGTGGCTGTGGGCTGTGGAAATTTTAGGATTGGACAAAAAATGTCGAGAATCTTGTTAGTAAACTTCATATCTCATCTCTCATTACAACAGCGTTACGTTTCTTATCAAGATTGATTTCAGTGTGTCCCAGGATACCCAGACCGGTTCTTGCAACGCTATAGAGGACTCGGTAGAACAGTGCCTAAGTCGTAGACCGCGGCGCTTCGGGCCGTGCGTTCGAATCCCGCACAATTAAAGTATATGTATAACCTAAAACAATTCTGCCGGGTTTGAATGTTTGTCTGTATTGTGTGTGTAAAAATCCTTTACAATACATTAGAAATTCCTAGTATGTGATAAACGTTAAAAACTAGTCCGCCAAGCAAACCTGTATGGCAAATCCTCCAAAAATGGGGGAGGGGATTCAATTGTGAACTTAATGCAGTCTCTGCAAATGAATCTGAAAACTATTATCAAACAAATAATATTGGTTTCAACTAAGCCACATAGCCTTCATTCTATAACTTTGAAAAGAAACATACCTCCAAGTGTTCTTTGTAACATTACGGAATTCAAAGTAGCTTTTGAGGTAGATCGATAATCTATTTTTGTGCTAGGTCGTCTAGACCTTTATTTAAGACTTATGTTAGTTCTAAAATATTCAACAAGCACACCGTGTAGTTATTTAAAATGAAAGTATTCTTAACAATACATTTTCCACAGGAAAGATAAAAAACAAAATACATTAAAAAGAGTGTATGTTTTATATACATTTTGTATAATTTTATTATATACTAGCTCGCCAGACAGACGTTTTTCTGCCCTTTCCAACGACCCTGCCTATAAAAATCCTTAAATTCGCAATAAAAAATTTTGAGGGTCATTTAGCGGGATAAAAACTATCCAATCTCTCAAGTTGGACCAAAATGCACACAGTGTGCGAAATTTCATTGAAATCAGTCCAGTGGTTTAGGAGTCCATCGCGGACAAACAACGTGACACGTAATTTTTATATATAAAGATAAACAAATTTCTATGACTTTATGCTAAAGTGTTTGGTGATAAGTCGTGTTTAATTTGCCTATTAAATCAAGCAAAGAGAAAAATGATCACTGATTCACCGTTATTAAAAAAGAAGACTTATGGAGAAAAATTGAATACATTAATCATTATTAAACATGAATCATACAAAATGGTCGAATGCATGCAACCGTGATACGGACGATTTTGTTAGTTAGTTAGTTACAGCCTATAACGTCCCACCACTGGCCACATGCCTGCTCTCATTTCTGAAAGGGTTTTAGGGCAAGGAAATGTCCGCCGTACTGCCCCAATGCGAGTTGGCGAACTTCACATGTCTTCGAAATATTTTTTTTCCTATTTCTCAGACATGCCGACTTTGTATAATTAGTATTTTAAAAATCCATTCTTAATCGAAGACAGATGTACAGGTAAAATTATTTGGGCCTCAGCATCCACTTACCATTAGGTGGACTGCTCGTTTATTAATTACCCTTATTCTAAAAATAAACAGCTATGGTCGTATTACGTTTAAGTAGCGGCACGAATGTCTAGCGGTGACCGTTATTGCGAATAAGTCGCGCTGATTAGCTCTCCAGTAGCATTCGTGCTATTCAATTCAGGCGCGTCCCTTCCACGTTTCGTTTAGCGCTAACGTGCCGCGACTTGTACAACATAAATGAATAAGATAAAATATTAGATCTTTTATGTAATCTAATTTATTAAAGGAGAAATCTCGGTAGCCCGTTTTATGTAAATAATAAAACATGAAACGACGTCTCGGGAAATCTACAGTCTGTGAAAACATTCAGATGATATATTCCTCTGTATTGGCCAGAAAGTAAGAGTATTAGTCATAGGGAGTCAGGGACCCTGTTTGGCCGAAGCACGTGTCAGTTAGAGGTAATAAAACCACACACAATTTGCAAATAAAAAATTATTTTAATTTTTCTATGGTCGTGTTTTCTGAAGTAACGTATTTCTATAATTTCGAAAACTGATTCTTAAAACGCACTCAACGGAAACCACAGAGTTTTTGTTACATTCTGTATATCCAGGCCGCCATTACAACAAATTTGATACCTAAGCGACCCTCGTAAAATAGCATCTACTTGGATGATTCGCAAATATATTTTACTTAAACATCATCATGATGTTAACAGAGAACGTGGCTGTGAGTTCTCCTGTTTGAGACCCTGTTATTAATACACTTTAACCAAACGCAAGCTCATCACCGCAGGGCTCCAAAGATAACGGTATAAGTGAGCTCAATTCGCGTAGTAAAAAACAAAACTGACCGTACCTATATCGTCCCGTAGGTGTCACGAGAAGCGACAGAGAGAAACAAATATAGTCTTGCTAATAACAACTAAAAAAACTACGACTGCTAACCTATCTGCCAATCGTGGCAACTATGACAAGTGTCCCCTTTATGATGCAATTTACGGGGAGGCTTATGTCCGATATGAAGTGTAAAATTTCTCATCAAAAAGTTGTATTTCGTAAAAAGTCTAGCGAGACGCTATCTACCCTCCACGACGCAAGGCAAATAAGGATATTGAGATATTTGTTGAATATTATGGTTGTTTTACTCTAATGAGACTATTTAAATTAAATTTTCTATTGGATATCCTCATTATCATCATTACAGCCTTTCATAAGTCCACTGCTGAACATAGGCCTCCCTCAAGGAATGCCACAAAGCACGGTCCTGAGCCACCTGCATCCATCGACTTCCTGCATGTCTTACCAGGTCGTCACTCCACCTCGTGGGGGATCGCCCTACACTTCGCCTACCGGTACGAGGCTGCCACTCGAGAACCTTTCTTCCCCATCGGTTGTCGGTTCTTCGAGCTATATGGCCGGCCCACTGCCATTTCAGCTTACTAATTCGTTGGGCTATGTCGGTTACTCTAGTTCTACTGCGGATATCCTCATTTCTAAGTTTATCACGCAGAGAAACTCCGAGCATAGCCCTTTCCATAGCTCGCTGAGCGACCTTGAGCTTCCTCATACGGCCAGCAGTGAAGGACCACGTCTCAGTTCCGTAAGTCATCACTGGCAACACGCACTGGTTGTACAATTTCGTTTTAAGAAGATGTGTCGTAGCTTCCCGAACGCTGCCCAGCCGAGTTGAATCCGTCGATTGACCTCTCGGTCGAAGTTGGACTTACCTAGTCGGACTATTTGTCCCAGGTAAACATACTCGTCAACAACTTCGAGCTTAGTGTTCCCAACAACTAACGGCATAGGTGTGACATGGACATTAAACATGATCTTTGTTTTGTCCATATTCATCTTAAGACCTATCCGTTAGGAGACACTATTGAGGTCATTGAGCATAGTGCTTAGGTCCTCCAGCGATTCTGCCATAAGGACTATATCGTCGGCAAATCGAAGGTGAGTGATTTACTCGCCATTGATGTTAATACCGTATCCTTTCCAGTCCAGAAGCTTGAAAACGTCTTCCAATGCAGCGGTGAAGAGTTTCGGGGATATGACGTCACCCTGTCTTACACCTCTCTGCAATTAGCTCATGCGGTACCTTGAGGATCACCAGCTGATTAGTGACCGCCAGTACGGTTTGCGTCGAGGTCGCTCAGCTGGAGATCTTCTGGTCTACCTGACCCATAGATGGGCGGAGGCAGTGGAGTCCAAGGGGGAGGCGTTGGCCGTTAGTTTGAACATAGCGAAGGCTTTCGATCGGGTTTAGCATAAAGCACTTCTTTCGAAGCTGCCTTCCTATGGGCTTCCCGAGAAATTGTGCAATTGGATCACCAGCTTTCTTGCAGATCGGAGCATCAAGGTCGTAGTAGACGGTGCATGCTCCGATTACAAGCCCATTAACGCTGGTGTTCCACAAGGCTGCGTGCTATCACCAACGCTGTTTCTTCTGCATATCAATGATATGTTGCAAACCAGTAACATTCATTGCTATGCAGACGACAGCACTGGTGATGCTTTATACACCGGCCGTGCCAATATTTCTCGGGAAAACGTCGCCGAGTACCGGAACAAACTTGTGTCTGAAGTCGAGACTTTGTTTAACAAAGTCTCAGACTGGGGGCGACTAAATCTAGTCCAGTTCAATCCCCAGAAGACACAAGTTTGCGCGTTTACCGCTAAAAAGATTCCCTTTGTCGTATCTCCTCAGTTTCAAGGCACTCCCCTTGTTGCCTCAGCCAGTATCGAAATCCTTGGTGTCGACATATCGAGTGACGTGCAGTTTCGTGTTCACTTGGAAGAGAAGGCCAAATTGGCCTCTAAAAAGCTTGGCGTGCTCAGCAGAGCGGGACAGTATTTCATGCAGGCACATCGCTTGCAACTTTACAAGGCGCAGGTTCGGCCTCACATGGAATACTGTTCCCATCTCTGGGCAGGGGCCCCCCAGTGCCAGCTCCTTCCACTTGACCGCATCCAGCGCAGAGCGGTTCGAATCGTCGACGACCGAGTTCTTTCCAATCGGTTTGACTCACTGGCACTGCGTAGAGAGGTTGCATCTCTTTGCGTATTTTATCGCACCTACCACGGGGAGTGCTCTGAGGAATTGTTCGGACAAATTCCAGCCGCTCAATTTCACCATCGCACATCGCGACAGAACTTGTGATACCATCCATATCATCTAGATGATTGGCGGTCCACCACTGTGCGATTCAGAAGAAGTTTTCTCCCTCGCACAACTTCCTTGTGGAATCAATTACCACCAGCGATTTTTCCGGACCGATACGACTTGGGACCTTCAAGAAAAGAGCCTACTCCTTTTTAAAAGGCCGGTAGCGCATCTGCGATTCCCCTGGTGATGCAGTTGTTCATGGGCGGCGGTAGTCACTTACCATCAGGTGAGCCGCATGCTCGTTTGTCCCCTCTCCAATATAAAAAAAAATTAGATAGGTTTCGTACTCTGGTTCTGTACTCGGATAGCCATCGTAGCTCTACTGTACAAACACTTCAGCACTTCGATATACCGACAGTCAACTTGGCACCGCTGAAGGGACTGCAGCACCGCCCAAATTTCGACGGAATCAAAGGCTTTCTCATAGTCCACTTCCACATAGTTCGGACTTCTGCACAATTTGCCGAAGGGTATGTATGTGGTCTATGGTGCTAAAGCCCTTTCGGAAACCGGCTTGTTCGGGAGGCTGGAAGTCGTCAAGTCTGCGTGCGAGACGATTCGTAATGACTTTCTAAAACAGCACGTAGACGCGGCTCAGAAGGGAAATCGGTCTGTAGTTCTTCAAGAGAGCGTTGTCACCTTTCTTGAAGAACAAGACCACCGCACTTCTGCTCTACGCCTCCGGTGTAATGCCATCATGGAGGACGGAATTAAAGAGCTTCTGAAGGACTTCAAGTACCGGTCTTCCACCCGCTTTCAGAAGCTCCGCTGTAATTCCATCCTCGCCTGGGGCCTTACCGTTTTTAATGTGCTGGAGAGCCATTCTAATCTCGTTCAGACTGACGTCCGGGATATCTTCGGAATAGTGTCGGATGAGACTCGCTCTTGGATCGTTACTAACACTTGCGTATGGCTCCAACGATGACGTGTACAGCTGCCCATAGAACCTCTCAATCTCACTCAAAATCTCAGGTGTCCCGGAAACGATGCTGCCACATTCTGTCTTCAGCTTTGACAGTTGGCTCTTTCTGGCAGACAGATCTCTGGCAAAGACTTTGGAGCCTTGGTTCCGCTCGATCGCTTTTTCAATACGAGCTGTATTGAAGTTGCGTAAGTCCCGCCGCATGCATTTGGAGATCTGTCTGTTCAGATGCCTGTATGCTGTCAAGTCTGTTGAAGAATGTAGCTTCATCTCCCGTCTAACAGCCATGAGATTGAGAGTGTGAGCGGAGAGTTTTCGTGTTCTTCTGCGGCGGGTCTTGCAAAACTTAGCTCCGACCGCATGGACAGTTTCCACGAGCTTGTCATCCATATTCATATCGTCCACTTCATTGCAGTCTTCTAGGCACTGAAAACGGTTTTGTAACTCGAGCTGAAAGATTTCGGGACCTACTGTAATCTAATTAGGCTAAATAATATATTAAATAATTATATATATATATATATATAATAAAACTAAATGAACATCGAAGAAATTTTTTAATGTTGCTAGAATTTTTGTATTATTTACGTAAGTTGAAAATGAGAATTTTTGATCAAAGTTTGTCAATAAACAAGTTTAAAATTTTTATTAGGACAAGAAGGGTTATTATAATATCAAGGAATACATGAATGAAAATAACGCCTGGGAATAAGGTGATTGCTACCATGCTGGTTCTATGTAAAAAACATTTAAAATGGTATAAACAAAATTATTAAGTGAAATTATGTTTAAAAAAAAGTCCCGCTGGGTTTCTTGTTGGTTCTTCCCAAGACAGAGGTATTTTCCGAACTAGTGGTAAATAAAAAATTACTTTCAATAAGTATTATGTAATAATCAATACTGAATAAAAATCATTCTATTCTCTTCTATTCCATTCTATTCTTCAGATATAGGATAGTTTTTATCCTGATAAGTGACACTCAATATTTTTTTACTACGAATTTAAAGATTTTTTATATGAAAGGTCGTCGAAAAGGGCATAACAACGTCTGCCTGGTCAGCTAGTATATATATATATATAGTAAAATATTACGAGTAATAGAGTATTGGTCGCCAAGACCGCATCCATCAGATTGAGGAGAATCTCCCCAAATTTGTGATTTTTTGTTATGTTTATGAGAGGACAATTGGAGACATAATATTTTGGGTGGATATTTAGAGAGGAAAAGCAATTAGTTTTGATAGTTTAGAAAAATTGAGAGATTTTTATTACCAACACTGTAATCTAGAAAAAGCCGTGATAATTAAAAACATCTGCGAAAGCGCACGAATTAAACTACAATGCTTCGCACGATGACAACCGAGGGGCTTCGAAGTTGGTTCAAGTTAATAAACAGTTATAATTATCTCGCTTGCATGCACCATATAGCTGATATTGCAATCTCTACTAGATATTTTATGACCGTCTATAATAATGTCGACTCAGCAGTACAAGAATGGAATGCTTTGCATAGTATAATCTGGAAATCCACACAACACCCTGAGGAGTTTCGGTTTAAAGCTTGCTTTAGCAATTTTTTCCTTGCCATTCGAATGCAGTTGTGGAAAGAGCCTTCTCCCAAGCAGCTATTAATAAAGACAAACTTCGAAACAGATTGGCCATCCACACCGCAGAATTCATAATGAGAGTAAGTTGTCTATTACTAGAGGAATGTGTTCATTTTATACAGTCCAAAGATGCTAAAGATATTTAACCTATCTGGTAGTTAACTCCGAAAAAATGTACAAAACTATAGACGACGCGTGTGTGAAGATCTTGATCCAGTAATTGATTGCTGAAATAAGATAAATTGTATATCATTAATAAATAAATATTCTACAATTTGTGGGCGTTTTATTATTCATAACCTGAACTTTGAGAGGATTTCAGAGAAGATTTGGGGAGAATGCGAGATGGCCATCTGGAAACACTGCCATAGAATACTATACAAAACATAGCAGCATAATGCTGCTGTGTATTGTGTGGTAGGGTGTACAAGACCAAATTTCCTTTATACCTGAATTAATCGCATTACATCTGTGATACAACGTACCTACATTTAAGAAAGAAAGAAAGATAACTTTATTCAGACATAAACCATGGAGACAACACAATTAGGGCATCCAATCTCGGTATACCGAGATGTCGAAATACCAAGGTCGCGCATCATTTTCTAGTCCCGCAGGCAGCAAGATTATGAGTGCGAAATCCGCGGGATTTGCGGAATTTTTCGGAGTATGAACTGGATATATTGTTAAAATTAGAAAAAAAAAAACTCTTAAACCGGAAAAGATAGCTATCGAGTTTTTTTGTCGGCAAGATGCCAGTCTTAATACAGCAGAAGCTACTTAAAAATTCATGATCAATAAATTAGAAGAAGTTAGTTCAACTTCGGCGTTGTCTGCAGAGTTGGTTGTTTTATTACGATAAAGTATTTTACAAAGGCGAACCAACTTATTTATTTATCTCCAAAGTCTTGGTAAGTACTACCAAAAGCCTCGATAAACGACGAAATCTTCAGCTTCCTATCAAAAATTATGCTAAATTAAGCTGATATAAAGGAGTTTTTCCAGAAGATGCATTTCGTAAACGTATCTTCTGATGATGTTGATGACTATACAGGCGACTTTCTATTGATGGGATGGGGAATGATACAACACAAAATGATGACTACAAAAATGATGAACCGCAAGTCCTGTCATTGTAAGAAGAATTAGAGCCTACAATGGCTTCAGTTTCATACCTGAGTTCTTCAGTTGATTCTGTAGTGTCCCGAGTCAACTCCGTAAAGTTTATAATTAAAAAATGCGATGGAGTGATGGAATCTATTCCGCCCGCAAGTGCGGAAGCCGAAAGGGCTTTGTCTGCTGCAAGCTATCTAGCATCACACATTCAAGGCAGTATAGAAGACGAGAATTTTAGAGAGAATATTTTATGTTCTATGCGTAAATATTTTCAATAAAATAAGTCTAAATTAATATAAAATTAATTTTCTCATTGTTTCAGTTCAATATTTCATTATAACTAAAAGTAATGAACGCCTCTCAAGAATAAATGCATACTTACTGTTTCTTTTAACATGTATATACCTCTTTTCTTTATTGCGTAACTCAATAGGCAGCTCAGCTTATTTACCTACACTTGCGGGATACCCGCAATTTGCGTGATCCAGCAGGATCAAAAATCATCGACTCCGCAAATACCGAGACTATAAATAACGTGCGGGAATAAATTCCCTAAACAAAACAATATACAAATATAATATATAAAATCGAATGAATATAGAAAATGTCTTTATACCATTGAGTTATATGTACTACGTACTAGAGAAGCCATTATTCATATAACGTTTCTAAACCAAACATCGCTCAAAGGTACCAAACGACATTATTTGATACATACCGCTGTTCTTTAAACAACGAAATATTTATTTTATTCCATTGCATAAATGGCTCAAAGTGCAATAACTCGAAGTTGCAAAGTAAAACGTCAAAATCTGCCAAAATAGGTGACATTTAACGAAGTAGTTTGAATACGTGACGACCGTTTTTTTTCTCCGTGAAGAAAGTTCTATTGTTCTTGTTAATTTCTTTGAAAATTAAGTGTGAAAATGTTGAGTATAGGCAAGCAATCGGTAAATAAAGCATTGGAGACGAATACCGAAGTTAATAATGAAGACAGAACAGGTAAGTTGTTTTAGTTAATGCATTTAAATACTTAATGAATCTGAAATGTACGCTTTATCCACATTTGATTCATTCCTGATTGTGGAGTGATTTTTTAAATAAACTGTGATAGAAGTAAGTACAAGAGGAGTTCACTGTGTTATTATACTGTCAAATTTTTTTAACTGTCGATGGGTTAGGTACTAGTTTGGTAAAATACATTAATTAAGGTAGCAAATTATCCGTCGTATACCGCGGTGCCGAGACAGCTATTTAATTGTTTGTTTGATTTTAAAACTGTTTTGTGTGGAACAAGACGGATTGCTACGCCCTAGACCGAGAAGATTAAAATTTTAACAAGTTTATTTAATTTTTTGCTAGTTTTGATCAAAATTTTTGTACATGGCGCATGTACAACATATTTCTGAAGTAACATAAAGCCGCGTTCCCACTAGGTGACATTTGCCCCATGTCATCCGATGTCTCATCTCCTTCTGGATAACGTCGTCACCCGATGTCTCCGGGGACACACGTTGCTCGAAAAATGACGCCTAGTGGGGACACGGCCTTATGAGAACTAATAATATTTTGCTGTCGCGCTATACATATATACTTTTTTTTTATTACAGCAGAAAGTAACGAAGAACCTGGTACGTCGGAGCCTCTGGAGAAGTTTTCTTCACCTTCTAGCAATATTTTAATCTCGCCAGATCATTTAGAAGAATATTCCTCGCCGGTATTAGAACTGCTCGAAATGTCTCCCTTTAAAAGTCCTGACTATGTATCAGATTCCTCAGAAGATGGCACTATAATAGTTGCTGACGGCAAGAAAATGAGGCTGCCTAATGGCAATCGAGGAGCAACTATCATAGAAGAGTCTGCTTCTGAAGGTGAAAGTACAGCGAGATCAACAGTGTTTATACCATGTTCTGATGACAATACAGTGGGTATTAATGATGAAGTAGTTACGAAAGGAAGACCAAAGAAAGGCCGAAAGTGTAAGTATGGTGGTCTATCTAGGATGGAAAGAAAGAAAAATAGACATTCTAATAAGGTTTTTCACAACTATGAAAACATCGAAGTCCAACCGAAAGAATTTATTGATTTTAAATGTAATTGTAAAACAAAGGGTCCGGGTAAAAAATAGATTCTAATATTCGACAGAAAATATTTAAGAGTTATTACGAACTAGAAAAGTTCAATACCCAAAATATGTTTATCGCAGCGAGCGTCAAAGAAACCGACGTAAAAAGAAGAATGACTAATAGCAATATGAAGAAAAAATTCTGTCGTAAATATCTATTGGACAAAGTCGAAGTGTGTGTGTGTGTAAGAACAAATGCAGCAACAAAATAGTTTCACAAGTGAGTAATATAACTAATATAAACTCTCTTAGACTTTAGACAAGATGTACGATTTATACTGTGAACATATAGAAGAAGGTGAAAAGGTTAGTAAGGCAATGTATACAAAGTTATTTTATAAATATTTCAATATTAAACGAGCGCCTCTTAAGAAAGATACTTGTAACAAGTGTGACACATTACAAGCGAAATCAACTCGTTGCAAACTGCTGAGGAAAAAACAGCCATGGATACAGAACGCGTAGAACATTGCCGAAAATGAGAAGAGGCTCGAAATAAAATGAAGTCTGACTTTATTCTGGCTACTCAATGTAAGGTAATAGAATGTCTCACGTTTGATCTCCAAAAAACTTTTTCAATGCCTAAGATCCCTACCGGAATTATTTACTATTGTGGCGTGTGGAAGGAAAAGGGGAGATCTCCCGCCGGGCAAGGTGTTCTGCCCGGGGAACGTCCAACGCTCCGATTGGTAGTTCGGAGCTATTCTATATATGCTGCTTCAACTTTAGAACTATGATAGCGCGATTTAGGCTTCGATATGTTTCGCTTGTGGCGCGACAACAGTGCTGCCACACTATAAACGTCAGCTTTGGCTGTACAATATGGGAATTTATTCTGCAAAGACTAACTTGAGTGATTGCTTTGTCTGAATAAGGAATGGCTGGTAAAGGTGCCCAGGAAGTCGGTTCTTGTCTATTAAAATATTTAGTAGAGCATATTTCTGAAGATGTCGAGGAACTAATTTTATGGAGCGATTCATGATAGTTTTGATGTTAAAAGCATTTTGCATTCCCATCCTACCTTAAAAAAATAACACAAAAAATTTTTGATACCCGGGCATAGTTACCTACCCAGTGAAAGAGATTTTTCCCACATTGAAATTGCAATGAATAAATATCCGAGACTCTACACTTCCGATGATTATGTGTAGGGTATGAAAGATTGTACGAAAAAGAACCCGCTTACAGTTACGGTTATGTCAAAATCTGGTTTTCTGGGAACTCCCAAGGTTGAAAAAATTATTATTAACAGAAAACGTGGTATTAATAAAGAATTTATCAATTGGCTACAAACTTGAGAAATATACATAAAAAGAAACTAACCGAACTCAATTTATTTTAAAACAGATTTCCTTGGTAGTTCTGTGGAAGTAAATATAGGAAGAGCACCCGTTCGTGGCAGACCAGCTGTAATCTTGACGGAACATTTAGTTTCTCTGTGGCCGTCAGGGAAGCCTGTATCACCAGCGAAACTAGCCGATATTCAGTGCATATTACATCTCATACCACAAGATGCACAGAGTTTTTACAATGGTCTGATTTGTGATGATACAATAGAAGACGACGTAGATGGACTAGACACGGTGGATTTCGAAATCCATTTTGATGATAACATCGAATAAACGCTCTCTATTGTATTATTTTTTTGTGAATTTAGAAATATGTTTGTTTAGATTAAATTAAGATATTTTATATTAAATACAATACTAAAAACTATAATATTAATTTAAAAAAAAAACTAAAACTAGAAACTTAAATATCATATAGTCCTACTCCCCGCGGTATCGTGCCAAGAACGCTGGCTGCGTTTCCCCGCTGAATGGCTATACTTAGCCTTTGAGCGAGGAAAGAACCAGCCCTCTTATCACCAGCAGCAACGACCAGCCGCGGATGGAGTTCCTTTAGGAACCTCACCGCACGTGGACCCCACGGACCGATAGTCTCTACAGCAAATGGCACAAATATGTAGTCATCTCTCAGAGACTCATATTTGCGCCACTTACTCAGTTCAGCTGCCTCTGATGCCGCCCCGGCTCTAAACGCGGTACCCCTGAGATGAGAGACCGCCAGAGTGTCTACGCAAGTAGCATCCCACACTAGGGCTTTACCTCTCTCCCAAGGGACCAATGTCATACCGTCGGGTCTCCTGCCATCGTCTCTAAATATTCCACAACATTGGTGAATTGAAACTTAGTTATGATAACATAAATACATAGTTTCATTTATATCAGTAAACCCCTGAGTTGTGGTTCCTTTTTTTATATAAGCAAACTTATCTTCTCTTACTGTCGCCGAATCATTGCTCAAACAAGATGTAAAGGCTTGTTCAAATACTTTTAAATTCCATAGAGTACTGCCAAAAGATATCGTTAAATATTTTAAAACTATTGATGTTAAGAAAACGGCAGACTTATGGGGGATTTCCGTTAAAGTTATTTTATCTATAATAGATATATTAGCACCTTACCTAGCCACTATATTTAATATAAGCGTAGAATTCTCGTCGTCGTTTATCGTCGTTTCCTGATTTAATGAAACTTAGTAAAGTCATACCTATATTTATATCTGGTAGTACATTAGACCCCGCCAATTTTAGATTTCTGTACTACCAACATTAACTAAAATTTTTGAAAAAATAGTTTAAATCAGATGTTAAGTTTCTTTAATATTAATAAATTGGTACATAAAAATCAATTCGGTTTTACAAGGGGTCGCTCGACAACTGACGCTGGAGTTGAGCTTATTAAACATATTTTTGTGCATGGGAGAAATCAGAGGATGCTTTGGGTATATTTTGTGACCTTTCCAAGGCCTTCGACTGTGTTCACCATGAGACATTAATCAGAAAGCTACAGTACTATGGTGTCAAGAACACAGCGCTTAAACTTATTATTTCATATTTAAGTAATAGAAAACAGAAGGTTATTATCAATGGTAAAAGTTCTTCCGGGTCACCTGTACTAATGGGTGTTCCTCAGGGCTCGATTCTCGGCCCATTCCTGTTTCTGGTGTATATTAATGACTTACCTCACCTTGTAGGGGATAGTTATGATATAGTATTATTTGCTGATGATACTTCCTTGATTTTTAAACTTAAAAGTCAATCATTTAAATGTGACGAAGTGATTAATGCTATATCAAAATTAGTGCATTGGTTTAGCGTTAATAATCTGCATTTGAATGGAAATAAAACTAATTGTGTTAAATTTACAACAACGTATGTTAAAAATCTGAATATCAATGTGTTTTTAAATGGGGAGGAATTGAGCCCTGTTGTATCCACTGTTTTTCTTGGCATCACTCTTGACGAAAAGCTTCAGTGGGGCCCCCATATTTCCAAACTAGCAAGCAGACTAAGTTCTGCAGCCTATGCTGTAAAAAATATTAGAGGTCTCACTAGTGTCGAGACAGCTAGATTAGTTTATTTTAGTTATTTCCATAGCATAATGTCTTATGGGATTTTGCTATGGGGAAATGCGGCTGATTCAGAAACTATTTTTGTTTTACAGAAGAGAACCATTAGAGCTATTTACAATCTAAAACCGAGAGAGTCTCTTAGAGATAAATTTAAAGAAATTAATATATTAACTTTGGCCTCTCAGTATATTTACGAAAAATTAATGTATGTTCACGAAAACAAAGACAGTTTTAGTAAAAAAAGTGATATATATTCTGTAAATACTAGGAACAAACACAAGCTAGTGAGGCCAGTTTATCGACTCCACAGAGTCAGTAATTCATTCATGGGGCAATGTATACGCATTATAACAAGGTCCCGGAAAGTGCACAGGTTCTCTCTATTACCAAGTTTAAATGTTTTATTAAGCTGAAACTGTATAAAAAGGGTTATTATAGTATAAATGAATACATGGTTGATAATAACCCCTGGGAATGAGGTGGTCGCTTCCAAGCAGTTTCTAAAATAAATTTTGTAAATAGTTCGTAATGATGATGAAAGTGAACGCAAGTAAGACGAAAGTTATGGTTTTTGAAAGAGAAGAAAGTAAAACGATATGTGAAATAAGAATAGAAGGGGAGTTGGTAGAGCAAGTAGATGAGTTTGTGTATTTGGGATGTGTGTTTAGCAGGGATGGTAGATATGATAATGATATAGAACGACGAGTGAATGCAGGAAATAGATTGAATAGGGCTCTACACTCTATTGTGAAAAGTCAGAATGTGTCCAAAAAGGCACGTTTGGCAATTCACAATGCTGTGTTAGTGCCTACTTTAATGTATGGTAGTAAAAGTTGGGTGTTGCAGAAGAAGCACGAGAGTAGAATAAATGCTGTAGAAATGCGGTCATTACGTAGTATGCTAGGGCTGAATCTGAATGACAGGGTGAGTAATAGTGTGATAAGAGAAATGTGTGGTTTGCAAGATGATGTTGTGACTAGGATTAAGAAAGGAATGCTTCGGTGGTTTGGTCATGTAGAAAGAATGAATGAGGAAAGAGTGACAAAGCAAATTTATGTTGCAGAGGTGAATGGCAGAGTCGGGAAGGGTCGCCCTAGGCGAAAGTTTATCGACCAAATAGGCGATATATTGAAAATGGTCCAAATTAAGAGTACCTTTAACCGACGAGCGTGTATGCGTAGGTATATGGATGTGGAGGAAGCGAGAGAGGTGTGTCAGGATCGTGCCAAATGGAATTCCATAGTCTCTGCCTACCCCTCTGGGTGACAGGCGTGAGTGTTTATGTTATGTTCGTAATCATTTATATTGTAAAATTTATTTAAAAAAAAATCCCGCTGGGTTTCTTGCTGGTTCTTCCCAGGACAGAGGGTTTTTTTTTCGAACCAGTGGTAAAGTGAAAAATGACTTTCAATAAGAATTACACATGTAATGTATATTGAATAAAAATTATTCTATTGTATTCTATCAATTGGTAAATGTTAAAAGGAACCACATGCACATTTTCTTAACTATCTAGAAAGTTTTAGAGTTTTGGAGCAAATTTATATACACATACTTAAATAAGTAATTTATCAACAAATTCGAATAAAATAAATATTCATTTTACTTCATCCAACAGAACTGCACATGTTTTTGTAAATCCTTTGATATCTCAGAAGTGCGTGTTTGCTGGGTGGTTCCTTTTTGCATAAATACGGACAATTTTACAAACAAAATATAAATCATAAATTCTACACACTGTTTGCACATAGTGGAGCCATGTTGCAGCTATATAGTAGTTTTAGCACGAATGGGTCGGCTCGACCGAGGAAAAACCATGGTCTCACAGAATACCAGCGTAAAATAGCAACTCAATTCTGCTGTTTCGTATGGTGAGTGTAGAGAACAGGAGGCCCTTTTTGCTGAATAGGAGTCATTTTATCTTAGTACTCATGGGTGACAACGCATCTCCATTTAGATTCTTAATCGAAGATGATAGGTATAGGTAGATGTCTATGGGCCACTGCATCCACTTGCCATAAGGTACGCTGTGTTCTCGCTTCTCACTCTTATTCTGTGATAAAAACACTTCTAACTACTACCAATCTAGGAGTGCGTGTACCGGTTTTTTTAATCACATTTGGTTTTTTAACTGAGAATAGATGTAGAATGTCTATGGGCCACAGCATCCACTTACCATCAGATGGACTGTGTGCTTATTGAGTAAAAAATTTGTATTCTACTCTTTAAAAAGTTAGAAAAAATTAAAGTACGGGCACAGGATAGGAGAGGAGGCTCTCATTTCTGAGAGGATTTTAGGACAAGGGAATGTTGCGCTGTCATATTTTAATGCTGCTAAAAAAAATTCTTGTTTCTCAGACATTCAGGTTTCCTCACGGTGTTTTCCTTTACCGTCAAGCACGTGGTAAATCAGTACTTAAAATTGCAATTAACAATTTCATTTGTGACGGCGGGGATCGAACCCGGATTGTTCGCGTACTGTGAAATTTACAGTGAGCGATAACCATTTCAGCTACCACGGCTCTATTCTTATACTTCTATAAAAAAAACTTACTACTTCTACTCTTACTTCTATAAAAAAAATTAATTATTGACCTTTGGAATATTTTTAATTGCTAGTTGATCCAATAGAAACATTTCGTAAGGAAAACCTTCGTTTTCATGTTATTAAAATATCCATTATTAACACAAAGCGTCGCTTTCCCAAAGTCTTTCGAAATTTTAATTTGGTTTTCACTACTCATTATGTATGAGATTGTTATTAAAGTTAGGACGTTGTTTGGAACGTTAATACTGTTTACAAAGACGTTCCAAGAAGTGTGATTAATTTCATTGTCTGCTTCAATTAGTTTTAAAACATTCTTATAATATTGAGTCTCTCAAAGAAAAATTTAAAGAAATAAATGTGTATTAACTTTGGCATCTCAGTATATTTACGAAAATTTAATGTACTATGTTCACAGTTAGTTAGTAAAAAAATTACTTTTAGAGTTTGTTAGTTTCTGGACTCCACAGGGCCAGTAATTCATTTATGGGACAATGTATACCTTACAATATTAGAGTGAGTTTCAATAAATATTATATATATATTCTATATTGAATAAGAAACTTTCTGTTACAGTGTCTGTATGTCGTGTCATTTATGCTTTGATATTCAACTAACTAGCCTAGCCTTTAGACGTATTACAGTAACACGTAAAACGTGTGACGTATTTAACCGATTTCAAAATGGAGGAGGTACTCAATTCGAGTATATTTTTTTATGTGCTTTAACATAACTTTTTCTACGTGAACTAATTTTTATGATTATTTCTTTATTTGAAAGCTGGTGCTTCTCATTTGGTCCCATATTAATGATCAAGTTCTGACCAGTAGATTTTGAGTTATCCTTAATAATTTATATTGAAGTCGGTGGTACAAAATTTTTAATTTTACCAATTATAGCTGACCGGAACCAAAAAAAGACTTTCGATACGATTGACTATAAAAGCGTCAAGGCACTTAAGTATACGTTTTATATCGTATAGTCCGTGTAGTGGCGATATAAGAATTTCCGTTACCTTATATACCCACTAATGGAACCAAATGTTGGTTATAATTTTTGAGTAAGAACATCACCAAACTCTTTACCATCCTCGCAAACTGTGATAGAGGATATCTGTACGGCAAGACATTTGAATAAAAGGTTTTATACAGATCAGTTATTACTGTCGCGCAGTGTCCGAACGAAGGAGTCTATACAACTACCTATACAACTAAGAGAGAATTTTGCGTCAAACTAGCGATCATGAAACACGTCACGTACAACGTTTTTGTCGGACCGATACGACTATAGGGACCTTCAAGAAAAGAGCCTACTCTTTTTTAAAAAGGCCGGCAACATAAAAATTCCCCAGGTGTTGCAGTTGTTCATGGGCGGCGGTAGTCACTTGCCATCAAGTGTGCCTCATACTCGTTTACTTCTTATAGAATAGAATAGAATAGAATATTTTTTTATTCAATGTTGATTATTACATAATACTTATTGAAAGTCATTTTTTATTTACCACTGGTTCGGAAAATACCTCAGTCCTGGGAAGAACCAGCAAGAAACCCAGCGGGACTTTTTTTTAAACATAATTTCACTTAACAATAATTTTGTTTATACAATTTTTAAATTATATTTTCATAGAACCAGCATGCTGGCGATCACCCTATTCCCAGGGGTTATTTTCATTCATGTATTCCTTGATATTATAATAACCCTTCTTGTACAGTTTTTCTTTAATAAAACTTTTAAATTTGTTTATTGACAAACTTTGAATATGTTCTGGGATTTTGTTGTAAAAGCGTATACATCATCATCATCATCATTACAGCCCTTCACAAGTCCACTGCTGAACATAGGCCTCCCCCAAAGAATGCCACAAAGCACGGTCCTGAGCCACCTGCATCCATCGACTTCCTGCATATCTTACCAGGTCGTCACTCCATCTAGTGGGGGGACGCCCTACACTTCGCCTACCGGTACGAGGCTGCCACTCGAGAACCTTTCTTCCCCATCGGTTGTCGGTTCTTCGAGCTATATGGCCGGCCCATTGCCACTTCAGCTTACTAATCCGTTGGGCTATGTCGGTCACTCTAGTTCTACTGCGGATATCCTCATTTCTGAGTTTATCACGCAGAGAAACTCCGAGCATAGCCCTCTCCATAGCTCGCTGAGCGACCTTGAGCTTCCTCATACGGCCAGCAGTAAAGCGTATACATTGCCCCATAAATGAATTACTGATTCTGTGGAGTCTAGTAACTGGCATTACAAGCTTATGTTTGTTCCTGGTATTTAAAGTATGCACATCCTTATTCTTATTAAAGCTATTTATGTTTTATGCACATACATTACATTCTCATAAATATATTGCGATGCAATAGTTAATATATTTATTTCTTTAAATTTTTCTCTGAGGGACTCTTTACAATTTAGGTTATAAATCGCCCGTACGGCTCTCTTTTGCAAAACAAATATAGCTTCAATATCAGTCGCATTACCCCATAGCGAAATTCCATAAGACATTACGCTATGAAAGTAACTAAAATACACTAATCTAGCTGTCTCTACATCTGTGAGACTTCTAATCTTTCTTACAGCATATGCTGCAAAACTAAGTCTGCTTGCTAATTTAGATATATGGGGGCCCCATTGAAGTTTCGCGTCAATAGTAATACCAAGAAAAACAGTGGTATCTATAAGACTCGACTCCTCACCATTTAACAGCACATTGGTATTCGAATGTTTTACATTAGGTATTGTAAATTTAATACACTTTGTCTTATTGCCGTATAAGAGCATATTGTTGGCGTTAAACCAATGTACCAATTTCAATAGAGCATTATTTACATCGTCATAACTAATTAACTGTCGTTTGAGTTTGAAAATCAAAGAGGTATCGTCAGCAAATAATACTATATCGTGATTGTCCCCTACAAGATAAGGTAAGTCATTAATATAGATTAAAAACAGGAATGGGCCAAGAATCGAGCCCTGAAAAACGCCCATTGATACTACCGATCCGGAGGAACCTTTACCATTAATCACTACTTTTTAATTCTGTTTCTTAAAGATGAAGTAATAAGTCTAAGCGCTAAATTTTTTACACCGTAATGTTGTCGTTTCCTGATTAATGTCTCATGATGGACACAATTGAAAGCCTTGGAAAGATCACAGAAAATACCTAAGGCATCTTGTGAATTCTCCCAGGCATTAAAAATATATTTCATAAGCTCAACACCGGCGTCCGACATCGAGCGACCCCTTGTAAACCAAATTAGTTTTTATGAAGTAATTTATTTGTATTAAAAAAAGTTAACAATTGATCCAAAATTATTTTTTCAAAAATTTTACTGAGAGTTGGTAGTACAGAAATAGGTCTAAAATTAGCGGGGTCCAATGTACTACCAGATTTAAATAAAGGTATTACTTTACTATACTTCATTAAATCAGGAAACACACCAGAATCGATACAAGTATTAAAAATAATAGCAAGATGAGGTGCAATTAAATCTATTATGGACGCAATAACTGTAACGGAAATCCCCCACAAATCTGCGGTCTTCTTTACATCAATGGTTTTGAAGTATTTTACATCATCTTGCGATAATACTTTTTCAAATCTAAATTCTTTTAAACAGGTGTTAACATTCTGTTTGAGTAATGACTCGGCGACAGTTGGAGAAGTTTTCAATGACTCGGTTGTCAAGATAGGAATATCAGTGAAATATTTCTCAAACACCGCTGCGACTTCTTGATTTGATTTAATCAATTCATTGTTAATTTTTAATTGATAGTTTGAGTTACGAGGTTTGTCTTTACTGGTTTCATTATTAATTATACTCCACGTCATGTTAATTTTATTCTTAGCCGTCTTAATTTTGTTGCTAATATGTAACGATTTGGCTGTGGAGCAAACTCTTTTAAACATTTTAGAATAATTTTTGACATATTTTTTAAAAACATCGGAAAGATTATAATATCTTTCATGGTAAAGGTCATATAACCTTCGTCTGCTTGTATGAATTCCCACTGTCGCCCACTCATTAAATACCTTGCGACTGTTTCCGGAGAATGTTTTAGAAGTAAATGTTTTTTTAAATTCATTGCTTATAAGGGTAAATAACTGTCCATATAAATAGTCTGCATTGTTCTTATAAGAAAGTCATGGAAGGTTTTTTATCATATTACTTCTAAATCTCTCCAGGCGTTTTGTATTAATAGGAACAAACACACTTTTCTCAATTACCTGTTTTTTGTGCATATAAGGTAATGAAACTAGTTGTCCACAGTGATCTGAACTAAGTTTTTGAATTATTGATTTGTTGATTGGTACAACACCTGTAAAAATATTATCAATACAAGTTGCACTACACCCTGCAATACGTGTAGCTTTAAAGAATAAATTACCAAGATTATAGGATTTAAACAAAGAGCAAAATTTAATACTGATGGAAGAAGTTTCCAGGAGATTGATATTAAAGTCTCCACACACTACAAGAGATTTATTCTGTTTATTAAGCTTAACTAAAACTTCTTCCATAACCTTTTCAAAGGTATCATAATTTGAACATGGGGGTCTGTAAACACTGACAACAATAAGGTGCTCAAGCTCAACGCATGCCATTTCTACAGTACGCTCAACAGAGAGCCTCACAATGTCTTTACGTTCTTTCAATCAAAATCAAAAAAAAAATCAAAAATATCTTTATTTCACAACACAGTGGTTTATAATTGTAAACAGAGGTTGGGACCAACCTATTAAGTAATAATAATTACTTGTGCCAGGTGGCCCCGCTCTTCCTTACTATACTCCATATTATATTTAATTGTGCTTGTGAAGACAATTTGGCAAAATACTTATAAAAATAATTAATATTAACATCAGTTTAGAGTGAAACATGAGGCAAAACAACAATCAATTTTTAATAAAATTTACATATTACCTGAAATGGATTAATTCTGAATTTTAACAAAATCATGTGTGCGAGCCTGCGTGCATGTGTGCGTGTGTGTGTGTGTGTGTGTGTGTGTGTGTGTGTGTGTGTGTGTTGTGAGAGTATGAATGTGTAAGTTTTTATAAAATATCACAGTTCTCGTTCACCCATACCGGTTTCAACATATCAAACATAAGAAATAAAAATAAATTAATTAGTATATTGCAATAAACATTCTGTGTCGTTGTATGTTTTAGTATATAAATATTTTGTAACTATGTGTTTACATTTGTATGTGTTCAACTGATATATATCTAAATCTTTGTTCAGTCTATTGTAGAGATGAGCAGATTGTGATAAGAACTGACGTTGAGCAAATTTGGTTTTTACGTATCTAGTTACTGCTACCCTATCTTTTCTTCTTCTCATCATTGTATCCGTGTTAAAAGGCAAATGTTTGTGTATTCGTAAGACTGTTGATAGGATATATATCTGTCTTATTGAAAGAAGCTCACTCAACTTGTAAAGTTCTTCAGTAGGAAAACTAAATGCTTTGAAATACATAACTTTCAGGAGACAACGTTGACTCCTTTCGATTTCTAATAATTTTGTTTTACCTGCGCCTCCCCAAACTGATACACAATACCCTATTATGGGCTGTGCCAATGCAGTATATATTTGGTTTAGTAGTTGTTTAGAGGTGACATGTCTTAGTTTCCTAAATATCCAAATTAATTTCCGTATCCTATTACTCGTATATTCAACTTGAGCGTGCCAGTTCAAGTGTTGATCCAGAACAACCCCCAAATACTTTATAGATGCAACCTTATCGATAACTGTACACTTACAGTTAGAACTATTAGAAATGCCACAATAATGTATCTTTAAACTATTGTTATTGTTTGGTTGTGTTCTATTATTAATTGTAAAGCATACGTACTTAGTTTTTGTAATATTTAAGGAAAGAAGGTTACTCAGCAGCCATTTTGAAACTTTTATTAGGCCAGATTCAGCATTTCTAAAAACTGAGTTCCAATTCTTACCCGGAAAAACTATTGCGGTGTCATCGGCATAGGAAAATACTTGTCCGTCGACTAAATTTAGGTTAGTTAATGTATTTATATAAATAAGGAACAATGTAGGACCTAGTACACTTCCCTGAGGAACACCAAAGGTAAGCGATGATTCCTCACTAATATAGTCACCTATCTTTACTTGTTGTTTACGTTCTCTCAGATAGTCCTTAAATAAATTGAGCGGGATGCCCCTTATACCGATTGATTCCAATTTACGCACAAGGATCGAAAAAGAAACAGTGTCAAAGGCTTTCTTAAGATCCAAAAATATAGCCAAACATTTATGGCCTTGATCTAGTTGTTCAGTTATATGTGATGTTAGCGCTACAACTGCATCTTCTGTCGACTTACCACGCCTAAACCCGAACTGGTTATCTGAAAGAAGGTTTAAACTTTCAAGGTAGTTGATAAGTCGTTTATTTATTAACTTTTCTATAATTTTAGAAACGGCAGGCAAAACTGAAATGGGCCTGTAGTTATTGACATCATCTGTTTTTCCACCCTTGTACAGTGGAGTCACTAATGATTTTTTGAGATAAGATGGAAAAATACCCTTTTGAAAGCAGAGATTAGCCAAATGACTTATCACGGGAACTACGAGGGATTTAGAAAACTTGAGAAACTGAGTAGAGATATTATCCCAGCCAGGTGCACTAGTTGACTTGAGATCTGACAGGATATTTTCAATTTCCAGTGGATCAGTTTCTAATAAGGCAAATGATGATAAATGTGATGCAAGCTTAAGTAGACTGTCAGGTTCGGGAGAGATGTCATGTTTTTGGATATCCTCAGCAAGATTTCTACCGATATTTGAAAAGTAGTCGTTAACATAGTTAACTGAATCATAGGGGTTTAATTTAATATTTTGTAAATCAGAATTTGTGGTCTTATTAGATTTTAGATTTGTTATTTCTTTAATTGTTTTCCAAAGTATTTTTGAATTCTTATTTGCTTTATTTAATTGTTCTCTCTCATATTTTCTTTTAAGTTTTTTCACTAGGTTGTTACAGAAATTTCTGTATCTTTTAAAGGTAATTATTGTGATTACATTGTGAGGATCCGAACGTAGTTGCATTTGCATTTTATTTCTATTTCTAATACACCTTAAAATTCCAGGTGTAATCCAAGGCTTAATGGTGCGTTGTGATTTTGGCTTTCTTTTTGTAATTTTACTCTCTTTTAAGGATTCAGATACGCATTTAATAAGTTTTTCGGCAACTATATTCGGGTCGTCACAAAATAATAATGTAGAGATATTTTTCTGCATTAATATGGAGAGCGCTCTTTCATAGTCTACAAATTCTACTGTTTTCGATACATTTTGCTTTTGCTTTATTTTTGTTAATTTCAAAAAAATTGTCAAATGATCAGTAGTACTTGTATTTAAAATTGCTATATGACAAGAAAATTTTCTTTTCTCTAATTTTAACATAAAATGGTCCAAACAGCTAGCGCCTCTAGTCGGTAGAGAGTGACCAGGTAGTATTCCATGAGTTGACAACATATTCAAATAATTATCCCTATTATTAGTTTCATTCGATCCTTCGTTTTGCCTAGGAATTAGGTTTATATTAATATCACCCGTTACTATTATATTACGACATGACTTTATTGTGTCCAAGTAAGTACTAATAGAGTCAATAAACTTTTTCGCATTTGGATTCGACGGAGAACGATAAATACATAAAATTGTATGGTCAAATATATTTATCTGTATACAGGAAGCATGATCTAATTTCACCTCTTTCATAGATGGCTTAAGATTATTTTTAACATAAACCACTACACCATCATTTTGATTTGAATTAAATTTTGTTGCAAGTGATGTATAGTTAGATAAATGAGGTAAGGGTTTGTCTAAGTTAAGTCTACATTCCGTTAGCATAAGAACATCAACTTCAAAATTAAGGTGCGATAGTGTAGATTCAAAATCATCAATATTTTTGTAAATACTACGAATATTTTGACATATTAAGGTTAGGTCATTTTTGTAAACATTTATATATTTAGTTAAATCCTGTATTTCACACTGAGTAGAGTTCGCTATTTTCGACTCGTCCATATCTTGTATAGTAGTAAATGTACTGTTCATTCTATTTTTATAAAATAATAAAATGCATTATCAATTACGTTGTAAAGTTTGTTGAATATAATATATATTTTAGTAGAGGGTAGTTTTGCAAAGCGATTAACACGATGTATGTTTACAAAATTATTAAAAAAAAGTCTTTATATATGTATAATAGCGTTGTAATGTGCAAGTGGGTAAGGTGACAGTAGGACCAATACAAAGTCAAAATAGTTACAATAGTCTGTGTATTCCCGAAATGTTTGTTAAGATGTGACTGTGTAGTATTACTGGAAGATGAATGTGTGAAAGTATGTCTGAGTGATTGTTTTTTTACATTTGTGTGGTAAAAAATTATAAACAAAAAGTAAATATACGAAAACTATCGATCTTACTCTAATAAAAGCGAAAAGATTGCATGTATATTGTAGAACGGTTTTTAGTCAGGTGTTTATCTTCAGCTGCTGGATTTGCGATTCATTTTTAATTAGAATAATTTTGGAGTTATCGCCTTTTCTTAAATAAACCTTCCCGTAAGATGTCCAACAAAATTTATACGAGTGTGTCTTGCTAAGTTCGCGTGCAAGAAAATAGAGTCGGGCAGCCTTTGCTGTTAACTGCTCTGATACAAAGATAGGTATATTTTCTACGCCTGAAGACTTCAGTCCTAAATGATGAGCACTGAGTTTTGATTTGTTATTTTTTTTGTTGAAATCTTTACATTTTTTCAAAAATTCATTTTTTTGTATTGTAGATAATGTTTCCACAATGATAGGAGTGTTCTTAATTTCTTCTCTTTTTCCACGGACTCTATACACATCCTTAATATCTGAACTTACCATTTGGCAGCCGATAGTATTGGATAGACTTAAAACCATTTCAATAAGGTGTGTTTTGTCCTCGTCGTTTTTTCTCGGGACGTTTTTGATTTCCAAGTTTGCTTTACGTCTATCTTTTTGCATGTCCTCTATTTTGTCTTCCAAAATAGCTATATAATTCCTGTCCTCCTTAATGTGTCCTTCTAGCTTAGAGATCCTTTCTTGAAATTCCTTATTTTGTTCAGTTAAAAAAGTAATAGTATTTTCGATATTTTGGTTAGTTTTTTGGATTTCTTTCAGAGTGCTTGCATTTTTTTGAAATTCTAAATTTTGAGAATTCATAAGTGATGAGAACATGTTTTTCATTTCTTCTTTTAAATTAGCCAGTTCCGAAGTGTAATCTTCATCTATTCTTCTCTTTTTCCGGGCAGTTAAAAAGTTTGGTGGAGTTGTTAGATGTGTAATTTCGACTTCTGTATCTGACAACGATTTATTCATAGTATCCATTTGCACAAGATTAGGAGACTATAAGTGAACAGGAGTTAGTTGTATTCTTCAAGACGCAATTGCAAAATGGCGCAAAAACAGTACGGCAGCAGTGTCCTATAGCAAGCGAGGGGAGGAGTCACGTTAGTGTAGGTTGGACCAACACAAAAATGGCCGAAAAGTGCGTATGCAGATAGGTCAAGCGCATACGCAAGCAGGTTGATGACGATATAAATTAGGTCCGCAGGAGGGGGACGCGTACTAGGCAATCAGAATATGAGGAGGTTTGACTCACAGT
This sequence comes from Parnassius glacialis, assembly GCA_033319125.1. Classification (NCBI taxonomy): domain Eukaryota; kingdom Metazoa; phylum Arthropoda; class Insecta; order Lepidoptera; family Papilionidae; genus Parnassius; species Parnassius glacialis. The sequence goes on from JAVANC010000025.1 coordinate 33,539,336, forward strand.
TTTGCTCACTACCACTGCTTTCTGCACTCCTATTATTTTTACTCGATTTATCGACACAGATTTAATTATTTAAATTTAAAAACGTGATTGACTTAAGTTTTGCAAGCGGTTGCACCTTGCGGCGGTCCGGAAGGAAGAGGCATGATTCTTTACATGAGAAGGATTTATTAGCTAATATTAAGGAGCCACCACGTAACTTAGTATCTCTATTGAACAAACTGACCACCTGGTGATTACTGAAATGAAATATGGAGTTATAATCTTTCAACCAATGTTCAGTAATACATAAAATATGTATACTGTTACTATTTAAAAATAATTCAATTTCTAATTCTTTGCCTAACATACCTTGTATGTTTTGATGCACCAGGTTGATACAGTTTTTATTATTGTTATTTTGTGAAATTACATAATTATGTATTGGTAAGTTGCATTCTAAGCTATTTAAATTATCTTTGCTAGAGATTACCTCTATTGTCTTATAAATATGTAATAGAATTATGTAATAGAAACGTCTGCACTACGCTTTCTTTTCTACCGAAAGGAGGAGGTACTCAATTCGACTGTATTTTTAATGTGTGTTACCTCAGAATTTTTTTTCCTAGGTGACCCGATTTTGATGGTTCTTTTTCATTTGAAAGCTGTTGCTTCTCATGTAGTTCCATTTGATCAAGATCTAACCAGTACTGTTTGAGTTAATCTTAATAATGCGTATTTAATTCACTTCAACTACATTGATGATGTTCTCATTTATTTATGTTGAAGTCAGTTGTACAATTTTTTTTTTATTTTACCGCTTAAATATTTATAGAATAAGTGTAGCAAACGAACACAAAATTCAACTGATGGGGGAAAATGATGTGTGGCTTTATCTACATCTATGATATAATCAAAATACAGATGCGTTGTCACCCCTGTATACTATTATGGAATGCCTCGTCTCTAGTGAAAGTGGGCTCCGGTTCCGGGTCTCTACACTCACCATACTACTACAACAGCAATAAGCTGCTATTTTCTACTGGTACTCCGTGAGAGCGTGGTCCTTCCCCAATCGAACTGACCCATTCGTGCTACAATTGTATAACTGCAGCATGGCTCCCACGTAAAACACGAGGGAAATATGATACATCAAGATGATTAAATATGGACTCGGTCTAAGGTGTGTAATCATACGGCAGATGCATAATCTGACGTCTCCGTGGTGCTGTGGTTTAACGACGAGGGCCGCGGGTTTGAAACTCGCAAGGAACAGTATTTGTATTACTCACAAATAATCGTTCCGGGTCTGAATGTTTGTTCTTTTGCAATTTATGTATGTAAGCTGCCACGATATAGAAGAAAATCCAGATATAGGGAGGTAACGCTTTTTTTTAAATCATGTATTATATACTACATCTCTTAGAAGTGGCATGATATGAATTACGTGCTATAAACCAGTGGCGGGGTAAGAATATCCACTACCCCAAACAATTCCGTGGGTGTCGTAAGAGGTGACAGAGGAAAACAATTCAGGACTTGGGCAACAGCGTCTTAATAATAGCGACTAAAAATAAAAAACTGCGGTTACCAACCCGCTTGCCTACCGAGGCAACTATGGCAAATATTCTCCCTATGAGGCAATCTATGAGGGAGGTCTGTTCAGCAGTGGACTTTAATAGGCTGTAACGGTAACGGTTATAAATCACGAAGCGGTCATGTTATTATTATTATGCCTTGTTCGCGCATATTAATTGTTCGTTTCCGTTCTCTGTCCATGGTGATTCACTCACACACGCAACGCTATCGATTTAGCTAAGCAAACGCTTACACACACATCAACAAAGCAGGGAACTTGCGTTACGTTTCACAACTTTAGCTGACCCGTCGCTAGTGATAACGTTGGATATTGATGTCAGTTTACTTCGTACTTAAAGTTATAAAGACAAATCTTGTTTGAATTAAGTAATCTATATATTAATACCCGAGGAGAAAAATTTGTACCTCTTTTTAAGCATTTTGCGCGCACTGAGGTGTGAGATTTGGCATAGTTAAAGTTTATATGAAGAAGGAGTGCAGAAAGTTAAAATATATTTAAAATATGTGTTAAAAACATTAAATCTAATATATAAAAATTATTGCTTTGTTCGTATTTTATGCGCTGCCATACCATTCTCCAAATTGCACTAAAACTTTGTCAACATAATGCTAATCCTTGCGCCCACGTTATAGGGATAGTACAATTAACCTACAATAGGCGGCGGGATACGTATAGACAAATTTATTTGAAACTCATATATCATTCAATTTCAATAAATATATTATCATTCCTAATTAAAAAAATTTAAGACGATATTTCCTCGAGTATTTATTTCTTCTGCGGCAGCAATGCGCCGGGTACCAGCTAATAAAACAAAATAAAACATACATTGTTTATGTCAATGTCAAACACATAACTAAACGTAGTGATTATATTCTCTTTGCACATAAAAAATGTCGCTTGGACCAATGAGGGCTAATAATTTTCCACTCACCAGATGTCGCTAGTCGTGACTGAGGTAAAGTTTTTTGTTACACAATGTCAATTAATTGAGAAATTAATTTTAAATAATAGTTTATCATTATCTAGAGTATCATAATAATACACAACACAATGCGTCAGTGGATTTATTTTAAATTTTTCGTACTTTATAACTTTTTTTAAATTTTCTACTTTTAGTTACATTTATATAGTTTGGTTTATTCATTTCTAATATAATTAATATAAAATATAACAAGTAATACGGCAAGAGTCATGAATGTTAACATTTTCTTAAGAAATTATCGGCCCGCTATGAAATCTGTCTATTATTTTACCTCATTATAAAGTGGCGCCGCCCTGGTGGTAGAAAAATTCGTGGATGCCCTCATTACGTCGTTATTGACGTTCATACCACAGAGTATATAATCACAACATTTTAGGCAAACAATCGTTTGTTTTATATTTTGTAAATTAGATATATGTGTTTTATATATTAATGTGCAGTTGAATGTGAAACACAGCTTGCTTATTACACAAAGTAAACATTTTATTACGGTCGAATTTCGACCCCTAGGCGACCTCCACTAGTGTTAATAAATAAAAATCAACTTCATATTTGGAAGCTATTGTTGTTTAACGGGAAGTGGCGGTGTAAGAATATTCACTACCCCATATCGTAAGAGATAGAGGGAAACTTAAACAGGAGAGGGGCAAAAGGATATATAGATAACGTCTCAAACTAAAAAAAAACTATGGTTGCCAAACCGTCTATGGTAAAATCACCCCTATGAGGCAATTAATCGAGAATGCCTTTGATCAGTAGTGAACTTTATAAATTCAAATTAAATGGCGCTCTAGACCCAGTCCACTGTAGCACCCTTAATGTTTTGCAAAGGTAGTTATAACAAAAAAGAATGTACTGTGTTACTTGCCTAGCATTACGAAAAGATGACTAATAGAATATTAAGTTCAGTATTGTGTAGACGATGAGCTAGTCACCTATCTCTACTTTCACAATTTTCCATCTAAACCTATTTGTTTCGGCTAAAGGTGGTCCAAGTATCGATCGCTGCTCTTTAGACTCTGCCTACCCCCTCAGTAATTACAGGCATGACGCTATGTATGTATGTAATAGATATGAAAATAAATTTAATAATTTAATAATCCTAATAATTATAGGTGCCTGTGGTGGCGATTGTACGTCATGTGTGGAGTCAACATTTTTAGCGAGCCGCTGCTATATTACACGGAACAATTTCGGTTCAATACTGCTTTCAATTTCATTACTTTAATGGCATTGAGACACCTAAATACATTTCAATTACAATACATTTGAAAGCTTAAATTCACCGAACGCTTTAAATACAATGGTAGTAATATTGTTCATGGATTAGTAAGCTGAAGTGGCAGTGGGCCGGCCATATAGCTCGAAGAACCGACAACCGATGGGGAAGAAAGGTTCTCGAGTGGCAGCCTCGTACCGGTAGGCGAAGTGTAGGGCGTCCCCCCACAAGATGGAGTGACGACCTGGTAAGACATGCAGGAAGTCGATGGATGCAGGTGGCTCAGGACCGTGCTTTGTGGCATTCCTTGGGGGAGGCCTATGTTCAGCAGTGGACTTGTGAAGGGCTGTAATGATGATGATGATGATGAATATTGTTCATTGTTCAATGCGATTGAAACGTGCATACATGAAGATTGAACGATAACTCATTCCGCGCACCGCATGACACTTATTTCGCGTGCGCAAAGGGATTTTCGAAAATGGTTTTCAAGTGACGTGAAAATGGGTTTTAAGAAGTTCATTATATTCAGTTTCTGTCATTCGCAAATGGTTCAATTTGGATCTTCTTCTGCCATTTCTACTAATAAGGTGCTTGAGGATCCTTTAGTTATCCTTATTGAAATCCACCGGCGCAGCCACCAACCCCAAGACTTTTTTTAATTATGCAACTCATTTTTTAAATAGTAGCAGTATATCGAAATTCCCGCACGTGCGAGTTGGCGCGACATCTCATTGCGCTGTGAACATTGAACGTCGTTTAAATGATTTACGTGTATATTGGTAAAGCCGTTCAATTTACAATATTCAATGTTTTTCAATGGAATTGTTTCAATTTGGTTGACCCGTGTAATATCGGCTTAAGCGAGTCAGTCGCCCCCCGTCACGCGCCCTCCTCGGTAGTCAACCCGGTAGTTAGATCGGTACTTAAGACAATAGTTTAGACTTTATGTAACTGTAGTAATTTAGTTTAACTAAGGACGTTATTGTGGAAATGAGAGTAAAACTCTCATATTTGAAACATAAAAGTGCCCTTTTCTTATCTACTGCCCCTAAAATTTTGTCGCCTTAAGTTTATGTCCAAGAGGCCCCCAAATCTGATGTAGACAATTAAAAAAACTAAAAGTAAACAAAAGATAAAGTAACAGTATTTTCTCGTCTATGTCGTTACCTAGGCGAAGAAAGAGAGAGAAGTGAACATTTTTTTTTATAGGATAAGGGTGACACACGAACACACAGTCCACCTGATGGTAAGTGGTTGCTGTGGCCCATAGACATCTACATCTATCTTCGATTACGAATCAAAATGCAGATGCGTTGTCACCCATGAGGACTACGATGGATTGCCTCGATTCCAGTAAAAAGGGTATCCGGTTCTCTTCACTCACCATACGAAACACAGCAGCGTTAAGCTGCTATTTTACGCTGGTATTCTGTGAGAGCGTGGTTCTTCCCCAGTCGAACTGACCCATTCGTGCTACAACCATAATATAGCTGCAGCATGGCTCTACCACGTCAAAAAAAAATAAAATTAAAATTAAAATTACAATTACCAATTTCATTTGTGCCGACGGGTTCAAACTCTGATAAATCGCGTACTGTGAACTTTTCAGTAAGCCTTGAACTACCAAGGCTCAATAAAACGATTGAATCAATTTAATTAGCCAATAGGCAAGTAGCAAGGTTACACACATCGTTACCTCACAAACGTCGAACAACTTATAATAATCGAAGATTGAACTTGGTTTGCTCACGTACTATAATACTAGATTGGACCCCTGGTAAGCCGACAAACATTTTGCAGGCAGTGTCGGACTATCGAATTTGTCGGATTATAGAGTACTGCCTAAGACCCCCTATAGTCCGGATTTTTTTATAAAAGAGTACCTTGTAATCCGACAAATTCCAGATCCAATGATAAGATTCTATATGATATATATATATGTACTCTGAAGTACAAATTATACTTCATTATGTATGTCAAATTTAGTAAATTAAACAACACAATAGGGAGCTTACATTTTATTATAAAATTAACGTCATTAATGCTATAGAACTTACAAAAAATATGCAATAACTTTACATTAGGAAATAATTGTGTACATACAAATTTACATACTAAAATAATCAAAAATTATGAATCAATCAATTTAATAAGCTTGAAAATATTCATCAATTTTTTTTTGTTTAACATTGTTGAAACGTGAGATTAATGCTTTGTCCCTCCGTCTTCTCAAAGTAGAAGTTCGTTGTAGGATGCACCATTCTCTTCAGCCCATTGCAAACCCAGCTCAAAGGCGTTAATTGCATCTTGTGCAATATTGGTATTGCGTATGAGTTATAACTTGTTTAATCATGCATTTGCGAAGATTGTTAAAAAATATCTAATAATAAATAATAGACCATGTCGGATTACAGGGGGTGCCGGATTAGACAGGGACCGGATTACCGGGGGTCCACTGTATAAAATTTGAAGCCGCGCCAAATTTAATGTCTCTACTTAATGTCTCATGTTTGTATATCTCACATATAAACTGACTGACTGATAGTCCAGAATGACAACAGTGAGAAACGTCATAGAGTATGATTGATACTGCTAACGTCAACGCCTTCTTCCAAGCTTGTCGAGTGTGGAAAATCTTTCCAACGGGGGAGAAGAATGCTGGTTAGTGGTGGCATAAGGGAACCCCCTACTCCTTAAATAACCATAGTTATCGTAAACGGCGATGGGCAGCGGCATCTTCCTAATAACAACTCTATAGAAATAATTATAACTTTTAAGATAATTAATAGAATCAGGTGTTACTTTGCGGAAATCCATTATAATGGGGTTGTTATAAATTAATTTGCTTAATTCCGCGTAGGTAGAAAGAAAATGATGTGTCCTGCCCAGTTTTAAGGAGACCTGCCACCCACCCTCAATCGTGCGCACTATACCCGTCGCCGTCAATCCCAGCACTACCATCCCCAGCACTACCATACTAGGCACGACACATCACTCTCGAAAATACGACACGTGTTACGCCTCTACACGAGGCGTCCTCAGGTGAAGTAGACTCTGCGGAGGCTGGCTGGCTGGCTGGCCTTAGCGGCTGGGATTGACGGCGATGGGTAAAAAGCGCGCGATTGAGGGAGGGTAGGAGGTCCCCTTAAAACTGGGCAGGACACATCATTTTCTTTCTTTACGCGGAATTAAGCAAATTAATTTATAACAACCCCATTATAACTTTTAACAAAAAGTAAAAACAAACTTCAAATTGCTAAAACTAATGTTATTTATTTGCTACAACTACATACCTTTAAATACCTATACCCTATTTAATAAAAAAAGAATTATCAAAATCGTTTCCCAATCTGCGAAGATATCGCGTAATATACATAAGAAAAAACAAAAATACACTCGAATTGAGAACCTTCTTCTTTTGAAGTCAGTTAATAAAAATAGTGCAGTTCTCAAGCTGGAAGCAAGGCTACTTTGGCAAATATTCCCCGTACGGGGTAGTTTATGGGAGAAGCCTGGGTTTCCGTGAACCGAAGACTTTTTCTGGTAATAAGGGTAATCTTAGTAATGAGAAAGGATCTACAATATTTTTTACGTGGTAGAGCCACGCTGCAGCTATATTAGTAGTATAGTTGTAGCACGAATGGGTCGGCTCGATCGGGGAAGGACCACGCTCTCACAGAATACCAGCGTAAAATAGCAACTTAATGCTGCTGTGTTTCGTATGGTGAGTGTAGAGAACCGGAGACCCTTTTTACTGGAAAAGAGGCATTTCATCTTAGTCCTCACGGGTTACAACGCATCTGCATTTTGAAAAACGAGGATAGATGTAGATGTCTATGGGTCACAACAACCACTTACTATCAGGTGGACTGTGTGCTCGTTTGTCACCCTATCCTAAAAAATATGATTCTTAATCGATTATAGATAAAGGTCTATAGATCAGATTATCCACTTACCAGGGTACTCGTATGTCAATCTTTTTTTATAGGATAAGTTTAGTTTAGTTTTTTTTTATTTGATAAGCAGCACACAGTCCACCTGATGGTAAGTAGTTGCTGTGGCCCATCGACATCTACATCTATCCTCGTTTAAGAATCAAAATGCAGATGCGCTTTCAGCCATGAGGTCTAAGATGGAATGCCTCTTTTCCAGTAAAAAGGGTCTCCGGTTTCCTACACTCACCATACGAAACACAGCAGTATTAAGCTGCTATTTTACACTGGCATTCTGTGAGAGAGCCCCGGCTTAGCCGATCCATTCGTGCTACAACTTTAACATTAATATAGCTGCACCATGGCTCTACCACCTACAATCTTATTCTATAATAAAGAAAATATGTACAGCGGCGCCTTTCTGGTTGTTATGGTAATATGATGATAATGATGAACGCAACCCAGGAAATACCTAGTTATACATAATTAATTTATAAAAAACTTTCATATATTTATGCATGTCTACAAAAAATTAGCTTTGTCCCAAATATATACGGAAATATAAAATTTAAATTATTCATTCTCTAATCCCAAAGTTACGCCAGCAGTCCAGCGGGCCTTACATTAAAGCCATTACCACAAAACTCTCCAATTCTGTCGAACGATTTTTGATCGTCACTTAATATTTATGACGTCGTTATCATCCTAAAGTCCCTCGGAATCGGGCGAGCGAATTTAGTTTTGGGAAGTAGAATCCTTAATCTTTCATAAAATTATGCATTCAATGTGTATTTTAATAATTCAATATGGATTTTGCCGTAGTGTAGCGGTGAAGGAATAACCACTACCACTTTATCAGTAGGTGTCGTGAGAAGCGACAGAGGATAATTTAAAATTAAAAATTTTGTACAGCCGACTTCAATATAAGTTATTAAGAATAACTCAATAACTACTGGTCTGACCTTGATCAAATTCATATGGGGCCACACGAGAAGTATCAGCTTTCAAATAAAAAAATAATCGTTGTATTAGGTTCACCCAGTAAAAAGTTATGAAGTAACACACATAAAAAAACATACAGTCGAATTGTTGGGTACCGTCTCCTTTTTGGAAGTCGGCAGAAAACTAGTACACAACGTAGTCAAGACCGCGACCGTGTCGAAGGCGAGGGTCTCGACTCGAATCGGTCGGCTCGACAGGGTAACCAACTGACCATTCTCTCACCAGTATAAACAGCATAATAATGCTGTGTTTCATGTGTTGAGTGTAGAGAATCTGTATCCCTATCTTAGTCTTCACGGTGACACATCTATGTATCTATATATAGATAGATACATCTACATATAGATACATATACCTAGTCAGGTCATCAATTCTGTCACATGTTTAATATAAAATAATTGAAACGAGTTTATTCATTATGTAACCATTTATATACCAAAATGAACCTAACAAAACAAAGATTCTTATGACACTAAAGTTTATTCAAAATGACCTCCGTGATTTTGAATACAGGCCTTCAATCTGCGCGGCCAGTCGTCTATCGCAGCACGAACGAGGTCCATGTCAATATCGGCGGCTGCCTTAATCAAGGATGTCTTGAGTGACTCCAAATTGGGATGAGACTTTGAGCACGCCTTTTCCACCAAGTGTTGCCATATCTTGTAATCTAACGGATTCAAATCTGGACTGGAGGAGGGCCAGTCTTCGTGCCGGATGAAGTCGATTTCACGCGCCGCCAGCCAGTCTTGTGTGCTCTTCGCTCTATGAGCTGGCGCCGAATCTTGTTGGAATACCCAGTGCCTGTTATTGAACATGGTATGAGAAACAGGTTCCACAAGGTTCGTCAGGACTGTATTTTGATACACAACTGAATTCGTTTTTTACACCTTTCTCACAAAAATGTACCTCTATTAAGCTCCAATAAGAAACTCCCAACCATACCATGAGCGAGGATGGAAAATGACCTCGTTGGACACGCGGAATACGGTTGCTCGCTTCTTCACTACTATGTGCGTACACCTTATCGTTTTGTTTGTTGTAGCTCTCTTCTACGGTAAAAATTTTTTCATCCGAAAAAAGAATTTCCCGATATTTTTTTCCCGCGTACCGCTTCAACAAAGCGCGGCATCTCTTCAGTCTCAGGTCCATTAGACGAGCATTCAAACGATGTCCTGTTTTTCTTCGATATGCCCGAAGCCCTAAGTCTTCATTTAACACCCTTTTCACCGTGGTTCTGCTTAACCCCATCTGAAGGGCCAACAGTTTCTGCTTAAGTTTGGGATTTCTTTGAAATCGCGCCTTCACAGCTTTTATCACTGCTGGAGTCCTAACAGACTGAGGGCGACCACTTCTTGACCTGTCATCTACACTAGAGTCTTCATTGTATCGTTTGATGGTACGATAAACGAATCTTTTGGTTATATTCAAATTTTTCAGTATGTCAAAAATTTGAACTGGCGCGTCTTTAAGCGTCCACGCCATATTTAAAAATGAGTAAAATTCTAAAAAGTATACAGTTTTATTTTCATGAACAATTCGAAATTCGAATTCAATAAACTTTTTTTGTGGCCAGCATTCTAAAAGATAAGTTTGTACTGTGTGACAATACTTATGACCTGACTGTGTACATATAGATGTCTATGAGCCACAGCATCCATTTACCATCAGGGGGACTGTGTGCTCGTTTGTCACCCTTATTCTCTTTGTTTCGTATGGTGAACATAGAGAACCGAAGATCTTTTTTACTAGTAACGAGGCATTCTAAGTCCTCAGGAGTGACAACGTGTCTGCATTTTGATTATTAATCGATGATAGATGTAAAATGACGTATAGAATTTTGTTAAGATTGAATTGATGTACTGCAATGGCGGCGGTGCAAGTATGTTTGCGTGCAATAAAGGGTTGTCATGTGAAACAAAATTTCCCCATATTTTTACTTCTTTACAGTTCAGTCTACACGTCTTTGGAACTCCTTGCCCGATGACATCGAAAAGCTCCCAATAAGTATGCTTTTAAAAAGTTGGTATATATATAATCACCTATTAAAAACAGCGCTCCTTACATGAATCATTCATGTCATATATAAGTATATTGCTAAACAGATGTATATATTCATAGTTATTTGTATGTATATATGTATGACCCGGAATGGGCTAAAGCATTTACTTACCACCAGATGGAATATGTGCTCGTTTATCAGCCTTATTCTATAAAAAAATATTAATCATCATAAGCCCCATCCCCTACATAGCCCACACCTTGTTAAACAGTACGCCTACGTTTACTTCTTTGACATTTAATGTTTTATTGTCACAGGGAGTAATTAACAACCTATATAGCATAATCACATTTATTATTTAATAGCTCTGCGGACTCCCATTCCGTTTAAACACGTCGGCGTTTACTTTTAAATGAAGTTACTTTGACGTCACGTGTTATACGTGGCCAGTGTTACAACACGACTTACTGTGCTTGTTACGTGCGAATTACGTAAAGCTTGTGAAAATTACATTAATTTGAACTGTTCCCGTAGTTCCAAGAGATATTGTTATATATTTTTAACTAAGCCAGTAAACCAGAGTTTACAATAAATTGGCTAACACTTTTAAAGATCTCTCTTTTGTTATTTTTAAAAGAAAACTCACAAAATGGCTGGCTACAAAATGATTTTTGAATACATAGCTATAACCCTACAATAAATGGGGAAATGTGGAACATCTGCTTTATTATTTATTTTTTTGACATTTAATATTTATTCTATTTCTTTTTGATAATTTATTGTTTTTTAGGTATTTGACATATATTAAATTTATTAGTTATAGAAATAAACATAATAAGCATTTAGTAATTGTGAAATATTGTACTTTTAACAATTTGTTGATTGTTTTTAGTTATTTGACATTTATCAAATTTAAAAAATTTACGCTAAAATATTTTTAAATAGTTCATAGGAAGTAGGCATTAATTAAATAAATAAATGAAAGCATGTAAATAATCTTCCATTTATGCTTCTTTAATAATTTATTTCATTATATTGAAATAATAATTTAGTATATAAGTAAAGATATTGCTGTTCATTATCAAGGTAGAATGTAAGGCCTCATTAATAACAAATAACATCATTATATACTCCATACTGGCAATAATTATTATTTAATTTTTTTATGAGGTAAGGTGACAGATGAGCACACAGTCCACCTGATGGTAAGTGGTTGCTGTGACCCATAGACTTCTACATCTATCCTCGATTACGAATCAAAATGCAGATGCGTTGTCACTCGTGAGGAAAAAGATCGAATGCCTTGTTTCCAGTAGAAACGGTCTCCGGTCCTCTACTCTCACCATACGAAACACAGCAGCGTTTAGCTGCTATGTCACGATGGTATTCTGTGAGAGCGTGGTCTATCCCTCGTCGAGCCGACCCATTGGTGCTACAACTATACTACTAATATAGCTGCAGCATGGGTCTGCCACGTTGGATAATTGATGGTTGATTAATTGATAATTGAACTGAGTACTTGACTAGTGTTCCACTTGATAGTGAGTGGTGGTGCAGCTGAAGATGGCAAAAGCGCACTGACTAAGCTCAACGAAAGTCATCACTCAATTCACTCTTTCTTTCAATGTATGTGTTATACATTGTGATCGGATGGTGAGACAGATGCTGGCAAATTATTTCCCTCATTCGCAGTACGCACCAAATCAAAATGTTTAGTTCAAATGTAGCAAAATTAAAATAGAATTTATTCTATTCCCATATTATTATCACAGACTGGAAAATTGCCTTTTCCCTAGAGTGATAAAGGAAAATGTTAACGTGTATATGTTGCTTTTAAATATTACAGAAGACCTAAAATCAACTTTAGTTTCCCTGTGTCGCCTCTTAAGATGATATTAGGTAGTGGACTCTCTTACCCCAGGTGAGACAGCCAAGTGGCCGATGTTTTTGATATATTTAGCTATTTTATCATTCATTTATTATCTATTTAAATTTAGTGGCGATATTTGCCATAGTTGCCATGCTTAGCATGTGAGTTGGCAACCGAAGTTTTTTTACTACTTTCGAGTTGTTATCAGGAAGGTGCTGCTGGCCATCTCCTGTTTCATTTCCCTCTTTCGCATCCTACGACACCCACTGGATGATAATATCAGGTATATAGTAGATTCTATCTCTTACGTCACAAAGGCACGTATGCCAGTAATATATCGATAATTTGAACTTTTATTAATATTCCTTTTATTAAGTCCTTCCAACTAGTAAATTATATAAAAAACCGGCCAAGTGCGAGTCGGATTCGCGCACCGAGGGATCCGAACAAATCCGTAGGTATATAAAATTAAAATTATTGAAAATATTTTTATTATATGACGTAACTGAAAGTTTATGATTTTCGCAATTTTTCCTTTATCTGTGCTATAAAAAGTTGATTCGTACCAAATTTTAAGATTCTGACTTCACGGGACGTACCCTGTAGGTTTTGATTCCCTTGCAAATGTCGAAAATTTGCGGCATAAACGGCTGTATCTTTTGATTGCGTTGGCTTAGAAGTTTGATTTTTTCACAGCCCTAAGGGACAGTAGATTTGAGTATTTGATATGAATTTCAGCATAATACCTCCACACGTTCCTGAGAAAAGTCCTTCTGTCTGTCTTGACAGACAGACAGACGGACAACAAAGTGCTCCTATAAGGGTTCCGTTTTTTCCTTTTGAGGTATGGAACCCTAAATCACTATTTTTCTGCTATCGTACTTTATATGGTAAATGCTGCAGCGTGTAATAGCTGCAGCATGAATGGCTCGGCTTAACATTGGAAGTACCATAGAGGGAATACTGCTGCTGTTTTACAGATAATGTCGCAGTCAGTCTTAATCCTCGGGGATAACGGCACATCTGCATTTTAATACTTAATCGAGGATAGATGTAGATGTCTATAGGCTACAGCATCCAATTAAAATTAGGTTAACTGTGTAGTCATTGGTTACAGTTTTTTTTTAAAGTTTACACGTGCTTACAGAAAATATGTTATATAAAATTATGGCTATCGGTATTAAATAGTACTGAATATCGAAATTAAATAGCAAAAATAATTGAAACTCATATACATACCTACATCTACAATGTAGGAAGGTTTTTTTTCATAGAATAAGGCTGACAAGCGAGCACACAGTGCACCTGATGGTAAGTGGATGCTGCGGCCCACAGCTATCTACATCTATCCTCGCTTAAGAATCGTTAGATGCGTTCTCACCCCCGAGGACTAAGATTTTTTACGTGGTAGAGCCACAGGAATTGTAAAACATAATTTAATACAATAGGGATATTGTTAAGAGTTATTATTAAACATTAATCACACTGAAATATTATTTAAATGAATACAGCCTCTGTAATTGACACTACGGGGGTTTTCTTAATAGGATAATCCCGGAGACATATACATCTACCCTAGATTAAGAATCAAAACAAAGATACATGGTGACCCTTGATAATTAAGATGGGACGGCTCTCTACACTCACCACACAAAATACAGCAGCATTAAGTTGCTATATTACGCTGGTATTCTGTGAGAACGTGGTCCTTCCTCGGTCGAGCCGATTCGACGAGCGACGAGCGACGATCCATTCGTGCTACAACCATAAATAGTTGCAGCGTGGCTCTACCACGTAAAACTAGTGGAACTATAATTTTATGAAAAAAGTATGTGAGTATATTATAATTAAAAATTAGAAAATTATTTGTAAATATTTTATTCTCTACACAAGTAATTTTATACACTAAACTGCTAATTACTACGCGAATATCCAGCTGTCAAGTTAGTTCATAAATAAACCCATTCGATTCGCGATTTCTATCAAAAAAGAATCCCTGGAAGGCCATTTCATTTCAAAGGACTGCGTAATACAGAGATGAGCGGGGCTTACTTGTTGATTTTCATTGGGCGCAACAGTTTCCAATTTTTCCTTTGTTAGCGAAATTTGGATTTTATCACGTCCTTTACAATAGGAGCTTTGTGTGAAAAATGTTTTGCATTAAAATTTAATTTTTTTTTAAATTCAAATAGATTCTTTATTATTCTTATATTACGAAGTTTTTATTTTATTTTCAATATTAAAAAATAAAGACAATGTATTAAATACATACCTGTAATAATCGGTCGAAATGCTGCTTCCGCGAATTCGATCACAGTTTTTTTCTCTTAATTTTCAAAAAACATTAGTTGGAAAATTGGTTTAGAGGGAATCGCGCGGCTTTCCCCGGTGGCTGCTTCAGCCAAACTGCGGACTAGACTGTACTGTTTCGAGTGGTAGTTACCCTTACCTGTTACTTTGTTAACCCGTGGGTGGGGGTGGGCGGATACCGGGAACGTAGCATGTGTGTCAAATTATCACACCATTGAGACGTGCCGTAAGAACGTGATTTAAACAATTCTTACATTTTATATGTTTATTTATTTTTATAATAAAGTATACATAGCATTTCCATCTATCAGCCTTTAAAAGTCCACTGCTGAACATAGGCCTCCCTCATAGATTGCTTCATGGGGGGAATTTGCCTTAATTAATATAAACTTGACAAGCGGGTTGGTAACCGCATTTTTTTTAATTATTTTTAGTTCTTATCAAGAAGATGCTGCCCCATTTTCTGTTTTATTTTCCCCTCTGTCACCACTTACTACACTGTCGTGCGATATGGGGTAGTGTATATTCTTTGCCACTAGACGTTTACACAACATTTATACCAAAGAAAAAACAAAAAAAATCCCCCCATGATATATTGCCAAGAACGCTGGCTGTGTTTTATTTTTCTAAAACTAAAGTGAAGTGACAAACTAACTTAGAGTCTACCTTTTTTTTATAGGATAAGGGTGACAAACGAGCACACAGTCCACCTGATGGTAAGTGGTTGCTGTGGCCAATAGACATCTACATCTATCCTCTATTACAAATCAAAATGCAGATGCGTTGTCACCCGTGAGGACTAAGATGGAATGCCTCATTTCCAGTAAAAAGGGCCTCCGGCCACCTGCACTCTCCAAGCGAAACGCAGAGGTAAACCTCTACTTCAGTTGGTTTTCTGTGAGGTCGTGGTACCACCCCGGTTCGAGCCGGCCCATCCGTGTGACAACAAAAGCTGCCACTGTTTTAACCTGAAGGTTAATATAGCCACTAATCTTCAGGTAGACTGGAAGTTCGTTGTAATCAATTATAATGAATTTCTAACAAAGGCTACAGATGTGCAGTGATGTATTTACACTAGGGACAAATTTTTGAGGCCGGCAAAATTTGGAGTGAGAGCAAGTTCTCATTGGATATTCAGGTTTCTAGTCTAGTATATAGTACATTTTTTAATTAACATTTAATATAGTTATTAAAAAAAAATAATATCCTTTTTCATCAATTAGTTGCTGAATTCCTGTCCTTTAATGTAATTTTTACTCAATTAAAGCAGAATATAGGCAGTATTTTTCACGGTGCCCCAGGACGGCACTTAAGGTAAATCCGACCCTGCAGATGCGTTGCACTCCTGAGGATTAAGATGGCACTCTAGGAAATTCAGACAAATGGTAATTCAGACCGACATTGCAGTGCAAGCATTGCTATTATGTGACGTAAATAGTTAAGAGTGTACTTACGCAGACGAACTCGAAGCTAGAAAAGCGAATTGTATCGTCTAGCAGTCTTTTAATTGAATGGCTACTTTTTTTTATAGGATAAGGGTGACACCTGATGGTAAATGGTTCCTGTGACCCATAGACATCTACATCTATCTTCCATTACAAATCAAAATGCAGATACGTTGTCACCCGTAAGGACTAAGCGGAATGCCTCGTTTCCAGTAAAAAGGGTATCCGGTTCTCTACATTCACCATAAGAAACACAGCAGCGTTAAGCTGCTATTTTACGCTGGTATTCTGTGAGAGCGTGGTCCCTCCCCGGTCGAGCCGACCCATTCGTGTTACAACCATAATATAGCTGCAGCATGGCTCTACCACGTATAAATATATAAAATATAAAGCTATGCTGAACTTTTGGACTAGACATTATAATACAATTTAGAATTTAAATAGTATTTGTATATAACTTTTGATAATAGATACTAGTCACCGTGTAGTGGCGGTGTAAGAATATCCACTACCCCATATCGTTCCGCGATTGTGATCAAAAGGCGACAGAGGGAAACCAACCAGGATATGAGCAGCAGCGTCTTCCTGATATTAGTTATAACATAAAAATTGCGTTTGCCGACGCGCCTTCCCTAGCCTAGCAACTATGTCAGGTAACTCTCTTGTAAGGTAATCTATTGGGAGGTTTATGTTCAAAAGTGGACTTTTTATAGGATAAGGGTGACAAACGAGCACACAGTCCACCTGATGGTAAGTGGTTGCTGCGGCCCATAGACATCTACATCTATCCTTTATTACAAATCAAAATGCAGATGCGTTGTCACCCGTGAGGACTAAGATGGAATGCCTCATTTCCAGTAAAAAGCGCCTTAGGCCACCTGCATTCATCAAGCGAAACGCAGAGGTAAACCTCTACTTCACGCTGGTATTCTGTGAGGTCGTGGTACTACCCCGGTTCGAGCCGGCCCATCCATGCGACAGCAAAAGTTGCCGCGTGGCTCTACCACCGTTAAAATAGTATGTGTAAATAATGAAGTAAATAGTGAAGTGGAAATAGATCGTCTATATAGCCTCTAAGTCCTATCGCCTTTAAGTCCAGCATGTGCACTCGAGTGTAAAACGAAACACAAGCTCGCAAATAACGTAACGGATCGCACCGCTATGTCTCGCTTCATCACGTCGCGCCGTAGTGTAATTTAGATATTGAACTGTACAAGAAAACAGAAATCGTATAGGCATTTGAAATGACGTAATATTTCTTGAAAAATCAATGAAAGTTATTTGGGAGGACAGCCGTCTTCCAACCAACATGTAAGGCAGCTCAAGGAGACACGGGGCAGCTGAGCGGAGGTTCAGGTGAGTGCACATGCGTTCCTTCACGCCATTTCTATAGCCCGAATTTGGGACATTTGCAGTATCGCGAAGTAAGATATAAAGTCCATAACCTATGTAAAATCCATATGTTGCATCATCCAGGCCGGGATAACTAATTTATCCACCCATTTTTGGGCCTTCTCGCCAGATTAATTTTAATCAAGCTGTAATGGTAAAAATTGCTTTTTCTTAAATTAAATTATTTAGAAACACATTTCGTAAAGGAATAAACTAAGTAATTTGAATTCGTTATGATGCAATTGCGTGGACATAATGAACTTCCTTACAACACTTTTCACTTAATATAGCATAACAACTTTTATTAAGGTAAGGGCGCCTATTTCCGCGGTATTTTTAAATAAAACTCAAACATTTATTGAACCCTTTTGGAGGTTTAGCTGTTTTTATCAGAACTATTATTCCTACTCTTTCAATAGAGAATATAAGTTTGACTATTAGATTAGATTGATTTGTATTCTAAATTAATTAAATATGAAAATTAATCAGAAGTACCTGAAGAAATGTATTTGGCTCCTAATTCCGAGTGTACAAAATACAAAGGAAAAAGGTTGAAAGAATAATACATGATATTCATTATCCTACAAACAAAATTATTATAATTTAAAAATATGAAAAATCATCCCCTTGGATATAGACTTGACAAGTTTGTTTTGTTTTTAACTATTTGGTACGTAATGAAACCGAACCAATTTTGAAAAGATTGATCACTGATGATGAAAAGTGGATCACCTATGACGAACGCGCGAAAAAGATCATGATCAAAGGGTAGTCAAACTCCACAGACTGTAGCGATACCCGGATTAACACGCAATACGGTGATGCTCTGTGTATGGAGGGGTTGGAAGTGAATCGTTTATTATGAGCTTTTACCGCCAGCCAAAACCATATGCATATGCTGTTAGAAAGATTAGAAGTCTCACAGATGTTGAGACAGCTAGATTAGTGTATTTTAGTTACTTTCATAGCGTAATGTCTTATGGAATTTCGCTATGGGGTAATGCGACTGATATTGAAGCTATATTTGTTTTGCAAAAGAGAGCCGTACGGGCGATTTATAACCTAAATTGTAAAGAGTCCCTCAGAGAAAAATTTAAAGAAATAAACATATTAACTTTGGCATCGCAATATATTAATGAGAATGTAATGTATGTGCATAAAAACATAAATAGCTTTAATAAGAATAAGAATGTGCATACTTTAAATACTAGTAACAAACATAAGCTTGTAATGCCAGTTACTAGACTCCACAAAATCAGTAATTCATATACGCTTTTACTTTGCTTCTACAACAAAATCCCAGAACATATTCAAAGTTTGTCAATAAACAACTTTAAAAGTTTTAATAAAGAAAAACTGTACAAAAAGGTTATTATAATATCAAGGAATACATGAATGAAAATAACCCCTGGGAATAGGGTGATCGCCACCATGCTGGTTCTATGAAAATATCATTTAAAAATTGTATAAACAAAATTATTGTTAAGTGAAATTATGTTTAAAAAAAGGCCCGCTGGGTTTCTGTATTTTCCGAACCAGTGGTAAATAAAATATTACTTTCAATAAGTATTGTGTAATAATCAATAATGAATAAAAAATTATTCTATTCTATTCTATTCTATTCATTGATTCCTATCTTTACTGCCCACATCTATTGAGACTCAAGCAAGAAATGGAGAAAAAATGGCCGGAATTGATCAACAGAAAAGGAGTGGTCTTTCATCAGGATAACGCCAGCCACGCACATTTTTGGCCACTCAGCAAAAATTGAGAGAGCTCGGTTGGGAAATATTAATACATAGGCTGCACTAAAAATATCGGGAATGGAATATTTCCACTGTTCCTGTCATATTAAAATCTTTTTAATTGAAAACTCCTTGGTTTTAAAAAATCGAATACCATTTATTTATTTAAAAAAAGATTCTCGGTCTTGTCACAAGGTTTTGTCAAACTTGTTTAGTTGTTGAGAAAATGGAATTGACTCGAGAAAATTCAAGAGCGATGATTTATTATGACTTTCGAAGTGGTTTAACACAAAAACAGTGTGTTGACCGGATGATTTCTGCATTTGGTGATGAAGCCCCATCCAAAACCACAATTTATCGCTGGTTTGCTGAGTTTCAACGTGGACGTGTCAAGCTCAGTGATGATCCCCGTCAAGGTCGTCCAAAAACTGCAGTCACCCAAGAAAACGTTGATGCTGTGCGTAAGCTGATTGAGGAAGATCGCCATATGACATACCACGAAATTCAGGCAACTTTGGACATTGGCATGAGTCAAATACAAATAATCTTGCA
Source organism: Parnassius glacialis (assembly GCA_033319125.1). Lineage (NCBI taxonomy): Eukaryota > Metazoa > Arthropoda > Insecta > Lepidoptera > Papilionidae > Parnassius > Parnassius glacialis. Next base: position 33,559,366 of record JAVANC010000025.1, read on the forward strand.
TGACCAATTAGGTGTAAAAAAGTTGTTTTCCCGATGGATACCGCATTCGCTCTGTTAAGAGCAAAAAGCGACTCGCGTTACTTGGTGCGTCAGAACTCTCGAAAGATTCCAAATGCTCTATACAACATCGTATCAGGTGACGAATCCTGGATATACGCGTATGACGATATACCCGAAACAAAAAACCAGTCACGAGTTTGGGTGTTCGAAAATGAGTTAAAGCCAACAAAAATTGTTCCTTCACGGAGTGTTGCAAAAAAAATGGTGGCCACGTTTGTCTCCAAAACCGGCCATGTTACGACTATTCCTCTTGAGGGACAAAGAACGGTTAATGCAGAATGGTATGCTAGAATTTGTTTGCCACAGGTCGTTTCTGAACTCCGTAAAGAGAACTGCAACCGCCGCATCATCTTCCATCATGACAATGCGAGTTCTCACACCGCACACAGAACAAAAGAGTTTTTAGAGCAAGAAAACATAGAATTATTAGACCATCCGCCGTACAGCCCCGACCTAAGCCCTAATGATTTCTATACTTTCCCTAAAATAAAGAATAAATTGCGTGGACAGAGATTTTAATCAACTGTAGGGAGCTGTGGACGCCTACAAAACGGCCATTTTGGAGACCCCAACTTCCAAATGGAATGGTTGCTTCAATGATTGGTTCTATCGTATGGAAAAATGTATCAAATTTCGCGGAGAATACTTCGAAAAGCAATAAATACATTTTTAAATAGTAATGTTGTGTCACTTCCTTGATTCCCGAAATGTTCAGTGCCGCCCTCGTACATCCACCGTATAATACTTATCTTGCACCCTCAGATTTTCACCTGTTTTGATCTCTACAAAATTCTTTGGATAGTGTTAGGTTAACATCAAGAGAGAACTGTCAAAACTACTTGTCGCATTTTTTTCATAAAAAAGCCCAAGATTTCTACACGAACAGGATTGTGTCACTACCTACATGATGGCAACAAGTTATCGAAACAAAATGGCACATATATATTATAATTGAATGTAATTAAACTTTCAAAAACGTCTTGAATTTGTATATAAAATACGAAGAAACGTTTCCCCAGCCTATTAATATTTTTATATGAACTTAAATTTTTCTTTTTAGCTTTCCCATACAATGAATTAACAAAATAACTAAGTAGATCACTTTTGACATGCTATAATTAGTGAATGAAATGCAAAAGTATACCACGGAAATAGATTTCAATATTCATTGTCTTTTTAAACTGTCGAACCCAAAGCGGGAAGGGCCTAATCATAAAAACAAACCTGCAAAATAAAAGAAACATTAAATATCAGAAATCGCTATTTCCCGGTATGTATACCGGAATGAAGAGCCGGCTGTAATATTTGATACCTAATGCCGAGGTATTTATCTATTGCTAAAAGGCCAGCAACGCATCTGCAATTCCCCTGGTTCCCCTGGTGTTGCAGTTGTTCATGGGCGGCGATAGTCACTTATCATCAGGTGTGCCGCATGCTCGTTAGCCCCCTCTGCTATAAAAAAAAATTTAATCACCTATGTAAAATTTCTATATTATTACTTTGTTAAGTTGCTACTGCTATCAGTTTTTTTTTGTATATGCTTTACGTGCCACTAAAGTTTATAGAAAGTAATAGAGAGTGGAAGACAATTACGTATCAAATAGCGTAAATTGTTTCTCCACTCTCAGTGTGTAATACATTTACGAAAATTGTGTGTGTAAAATGTCTTGACAATATATTTCCACTAGGGGGTGTATACTCCAGCGAAAACCAAATAAAAAAAATGCCGAGGTATTTCTAAGACGTCTTATGTACTTCGTACCTTGATTTATTTAGAAAAATATAAAAAAGTTAAGTGTTTTCGATTAAAAATATAATCCTTGAAATTCAACACACACGGTACAAAAAGAACCAAAAAATCACTATTTAAAAAATATGGTACCACCTGCATAACGTCCAAAATGTATGAAGCGTGAGTTCAGACTAGCTGCTGACCCAAAACTAATCAATTATTTTAAAACGTTGTATACGTAATACTCCAGACCTTTTATGATATGTATGACTACGCAAAGTTATATCATCAACTGATTCGGAACAGTATCGGAATCCTCGGCGTCAGTATCAACGGTAACCAATTGCACAGATAAGATTATAAGGCACGAGCGTGTGCACAAACACAGCTGCACTCTAAATTCCCTCACCGATAGACCGATGGGACGACAATCCAACAAAATGGAAGAGACATCAGGCGCAAAACCAACGGTTTACGTGCTTTCCGAGGCACGGGAGTGAATCACGTCTAACTTTCTTTACTCCGGGCGTCTACTCAGAATTTCTGACGGATTAATCCCAATAACTGATTTTCGTTCCGATCCGGGATTTGCGCCCGGGACTACATGTTCAGCAGTCACACTTACGACCACTAGCCAACGAGGCAATCAAATAATATCTCAGAGAATTGTGTATAAAATAGCAGATTATTGCTGCTGTGTTTCGTATTGTGTTTGGATTGCGGAGGCCCGTCTGGCTACGCTGAATGTATGTGGAGCAATGAATGATAAGATGGATGAAGTATGCGAAATGATGAATGATAGAGGAATAGATGTGTTATGTGTAAACGAGACGAAACGAAAGGGAAGGGATGTTACTGCACATGGCATGTATACCGCTTACTGGTCTGGAGTAGACGAGACCGAGCGGACATGCCAGGGAGTCGGTGTCATCCTTTCAGAAAGAATGGGTCAATGTGTGAAAGGGTATGAATGTGTAAGCCCAAGGCTGCTGTGGATACGAATGAAAGTGGGCTTAAAGAAGTTGTTTGTGATAGGGGTGTACGCCCCAGATATGTCTAAGCCCACTTATATCCGAGAGCAGTTTTGGGACATGGTAAGGTTGGTGTTAATGAAATGCAAGGAAAATGAAAATATTATTATTTTAGGAGATTTTAATGGAAGGGTTGGGGTGAGGAGGTCTAGTTATGAAAGGATATTAGGAACGTTTGGTGATAAAAGTATAAATGAGAATGGTGAAGACCTCCTCACCGTATGTGTGGAAAAGAATCTTTTTGTGACGAACACTTTCTTTCGTCATAAGAGAATTCACATGTATACATGGGAAAGAGGGGATGATAGAAGCATGATAGATTTCATAATTGTGGATGTCTTTCATCCACAATTATGAAATCTATCATGCTTCTCTGATATGCTATGAATGTATGAATGATATGATATGAAAGAATGAGGAGCGCAGTATTAGATACAAGGGTTTACCGGGGGTCCAACCTAGGAACGGATCATTACTTGGTCGTTTGCTGAATTAATGGTCTATTCAGGCGTTGGCGGCATCGGACATCTGTGTCTACCACTGCGTTAGAGCGTATAAGAATAGAGAGGCTACAAGATGAAGGTGTGAAAGAGAAGTATAAATGTAGACTGAGGGAAAATATAAGTGGTGTGAATGAATTATGTATGAGTGATTTAGACGTGAAGACTGTATGGAATAATGTTAAGAAAGTTTGAGTGGATGCAGCCACCGAAGTATGTGGTGTAAGTAAGAGAAAGAATGAAAGGAAAAGTAATACGTTGTGGTGGGATGATGAGGTACGGATGGAAGTTGAAGCAAAGAAGAGAGCATGGCTAGATTTACTAGCAACCAAAGCTGGTAATTCTAGCGGTATGAATAATGAGATTGAAAGAAAAAAGGCAGATTTAAGACGTATAAATAAAAGAGTAAAAGAAGTTGTTGAAAGGAAAAGCAAGAAAGGATAGATAAGAATGATAGAAGAATATCTGATAATTTCCAGGCAAATATTAAAATGTTCTGGAAACTCGTAAGAACTGCCTGGGGAAATTCGAAACAGCCTAGAATGAATGCTATACGAGACGAGAATGGCTGCATGCTGAATGATGAAGTTTCGAATGCAAAGAGATGAAAGGAATACTTTAAAAGCGTGTTTAAGAGTGAATAGTCGTCTGAAGTAAGTGAAATATAAATTCCGGAAAAAATGGAGATAGGTAGGGAGATAAGTGTAGATGAAATAATGAAAGCAATGAAAAGCATGAAAGCAGGTAAGGCAATCGGATATGATAAAATATCACTCGAGATGCTAAGGGCTGGAGAGGGTGTGGTTGCAGGCCTGCTGTGCACCTTGTTTAATTTATGTTGGGAACTGAAGCGAGTACCGGAAGACTGGTGTAAAGCCGTTATAGTCCCAATATATAAGGGAAAGGGCTCACAGCAGGACTGTAAAAACTACCGTGGTATCAGCTTGCTTAGCATTGTGGGTAAACTGTATGCTAAGGTGTTAATTGAAAGAGTTATGGAGGAAACTGATGGAAAAATTTGGGATGTGCAAGCTGAATTTAGAAAAGGGGATGGGGTGTACGGACCAAGTCTTTTCCATACGCATGATTGCGGAGAAGTTTTTGGCCAAAAACCAGAAAGTTTTTTGTGCGTTCATGTACTTGGAAAAGGCTTATGACAGAGTGAATAGGAATGTGTTATGGCAAACACTGAACTCATTTGGGTAGAGCGCTGGTTTGATACAGGCATTGAGGTCTCTTTATAGGAACTCTAGTGCTTGTGTCAGGATCTACGCGGTCTACTCGGACTGGTTTGGCATATATAAAGGTGTCAGACAGGGATGTGTAGCTTCCCCGCGGCTGTTTAACCTATTTATGGACAGTTGTTTGCAAACTTTGAAAGTTGAAGAATGTGGGTTGAGAATGGGTGAGTTAACCGTCAAATGCCTTTTGTACGCCGATGATCAAGTCATATTTGCATCGTCGGCGGTCGAGTTGCAAATGATGGTTACTTTAATGAACTTGTCATTGAAAGAAAGGGGTATGAAAGTGAACGCAAGTAAGACGAAAGTGATGGTTTTTGAAAGAGAAGAGAGTAAAACGTTATGCGAAATAAGAATAGTAGAAGGGGAGTTGATTGAGCAAGTGGATGAGTTTGTATATTTGGGATGTTTATTTAGCAGGGATGGTAGATATGATAAGGATATAGAACGACGAGTTAACGCAGGAAATAGAGTGAATGGGGCTCTACACGCTATTATGAGGAGTCAGAATGTGTCAAATAAGGCACGTATGGCAATTCATAGTGCTGTGTTAGTCCCTACTCTAATGTATGGTAGTGAAAGTTGGGTCTGAGAGTAGAATAAATGCTGTAGAAATGCGGTCCTTAAGGAGTATGCTAGAGCTGAATCTAAATGACAGGGTGAGAAATAGTGTGATAAGAGAAAAGTGTGGTTTGCAAGATGACGTTGTGACCAAAATTAAAAAAGGAATGCTTCGGTGGTTTGGTCATGTAGAAAGAATGAAAGAGGAAAGAGTGACCAAGCAAATTTATGTTGCAGAAGTGAAGGGCAGGGTCGGGAAGGGACGCCCTAGACGAAAGTTTATCGACCAAATTGGCGATACATTAAAAATGGGCCAGATTAGGAGTACACTTAACCGACGAGCGTGTATGCGTAGGTATATGGATATGGAGGAAGCGAGAGAGGTGTGTCAGGATCGTGCCAAGTCCGTAGTCTCTGCCTACCTCTCTGGGTGACAGGCGTGAGTGTTTATGTATGTATGTATGTTGAGTACGATGAATGTAGAGAACCGGGGATTTTTTTTAACTGGAAATGAGGCATTTCTTCTCAGTACTCAGGGGCGATAACTTTGAGGAAAAAATGCAGAGGATTTTGATTATTAATCGAGGGTAGATCTTATCTAAGAGTGACAAATAAGCAAACTCGTTTATCAGTCTTATTCTATAAAAAAACTAAACCAGGTATAAAACTCCTTTTATGGATTCTATCGCGTTTAATTAAATGGTTTTTATTAACTCCCAACGTTTCGGGTACTTTACAGCACCCATGGTCACGGGGGACTGAGGTGATTAAGATAAGTTCAATCTGCGTAGATCGGAACAAAATTAATAATTAAAAAAGCTGAAGGTACTCTGGGTTAACTCTGACGTCGGAACGTCAATCCCTATCTGAAATATGCTCACTAGTTAGAAATATTTTTAATAGTGTTAGAGCCACGTGGCATTCCCTCCTCACAGAATACCATCAACATGGTAGCGGAATTAAATGGATCAATACCCCAGGAGGATATCAGCACCTCTGGTGACGGAGGATCCCTCGCTGAGTATCCACGCCCAAGCTGCCCTAGTTTTTCTGAGCTTGGGTGTTCAGGCTGGAAAAGCGGAGCAATAAGACAAAGGCAACCCCTGCCATGCTTTCCGTGAATTTCTGCAATATCAGGGGACTTCATTCAAACCTTTACGCCCTCCACCACCAACTGGAGACGGCAAAGCCAGCCTTGCTCTTTCTAACCGAGATACAGGTGTCCTCTGCGGCTGATACTTCGTTATATAATTCTTTGCATTACGTACGGACCTGTCTATACTATGGCTACACATAGATAGTGACAACCATCCTCGCATTTACGGGTGCCCCTATAGGGCCCGTAGCGGCAATGCCGACACAGACCGACTCATCGACCACGTCCAAATGGCTGCAGACTCCGTGCTACAACAAGTCCCATCCGCAGAAATCATGATGCTCAACGATTTTAACGCCCACCATACTGAATGGCTTGGTTCTCGTTTAACCGATCAAGCAGGTAGATCTGTTTATGACTTTGCCTTGGCATATGGTCTGACACAACTGGTTACTTCACCTACGCGGATCCCAGATGTGGAGGATCATGTACCTTACCTGTTGGACCTTCTTCTGATCTTTGATCCAGATGGGTATCAGGTCTCCGTCGATACTCCTCTTGACTCTTCAGACCATTGTCTGATTCGGAGTACGGTGTCACTCACGCTTCCACTGCAGTTGCGATCTGCAGCTTGCCGCCGTGTTTGGCACTATAGGTCAGCCGATTGGGAGGACATGTTGTCTTTTTTGCATCCTACCCTCGGGGGCGGGTTTACTTCTCGCCGGATGATCCCAACTTTTTTGCTGATTCTGTTGCTGATGTACTGTTTCATAGTGTTTCAGAGAGTGGAATTATTTATTCTATCATCTCTGGTACCTATCGGAGGCAGAACTCAGCCGTGATTTGGTCGCTCCTGTAAAATTGCCTGAGCTGACGCATCAACGTCCCGGCATGTAAACACTAGCGCTCTTAAAAAGAAGTATAATTCCGCCACCAGTTCCTGTAAAAGTGTCATTGCCAAGGCAAAGTTAGAGCTCATAGGCAGAATTGGCGAGAAAATAGTTCGCCTCCCTTCGGGAACAGGTGCATTCTGTTCTCTCGCCAAGGCTGTCAAAGGGAACTTCTGCCATCTCTGCCATCTCTGCACAGGGAGGACGACTCACCGGCCCATGACGCAAAGGAGAAAGCCGATCTGCTAGGCTCTCTTTTTGCTTCCAACCTGACTCTAGATGACGGGGGGAACAGACCGCCGACCATCCCGCGTTGTGTGTGCTCCATGCTGGAAGTGCTATATACACAGCGCTCGGTGCGTAAAGCACTCCTCTCTCTGGACGTCAACAAGTCGAGTGGGCCTGATGGAGTTCCACCTATTGTGCTGAAGACGTGTGCTCCGGAGATGGCACCTGCTTTAACGCGTCTTTTCCGGTACTCCTACACAATAGGCGTAGTCCCGAACTCATCAGGAAGACAGCTTTGGTGCACCCGATCCCTAAAAAAGGCGACCACTCAGATCCGTCCAACTACAGGCCTATCGCTATTACCTCCTTGTTCTCTAAAGTAATGTAAACCATTATTAACTGCCAGCTCATGCGGTACCTTGAGAATCACCAGCTGATAAGTGACCACCAGTACGGTTTCCGTCGAGGTCGCTCAGCTGGTGATCTTTTAGGTTACCTAACTCATAGATGGGCGGAGGTAGTGGAGTCCAAGTGGGAGGTGTTGGCCATTAGTTTGGACATAGCGTAGGCCTTCGATCGGGTTGGGCACAAAGCGCTTCTTTCGAAGCTGCCTTCCTATGGGCTTCCCGAGAAATTGTGCAATTGGATCACCAGTTTTCTTCCAGATCGGAGCACCAAGGTCGTTGTAGACGGTGCATGCTCCCATTACAAGCCCATTACTGCTGGTGTTCCACAATGCTACGTGCTATCACCAACGCTGTTTCTTTTGCACATCAATGATATGTTGCAAACCAGTAACATTTCTTGCTATGCAGACGACAGCACTGGTGATGCTTTATACACCAGCCGTGCCAATATTTGTCGAGAAAATGTCGCCGAGTACTGGAAGAAACTTGTATCTGAAGTCGAGACTTTGTTTAACAAAGTCTCAGACTGGTAGCGACTAAATTTAGTCCAGTTCAATCCCCAGAAGAAACAAGTTTGCGCGTTTACCGCTAAAAGAACAGATTTGTCGTATCTCCTCAGTTTCAAGGCACTTATTTTGTTGCCTCAGCCAGTATCAGACTGGTACCCTCAATATTTTCGCCCTAAAAATTTAAGACCAAAAATAAAATTATCCACAGTTACATCAAAATTACAAATCGTAAAACACCGGCCCCTATACCAATAAAAATTTATAACATAATTCCAGAACGGATTAGAAGCTTTAAAAGCATAAAAATGTTTAAAAAGGAAGTTAATACATATTTAACGAAAAAAAATGTAATTACTCGTTGCAGGAGTTTTTTAGTGATTGAGTAGGAAAAAGGAAATAGGAACAAATAATATAGTATGATCTCATTAATATTTAAGTTGATCGTCAATATTCATTAAATGGTAATTTTATTAATAATAATATAACGTCCATATAATAATATTAATAATTGCCAATATTCGCAGTGCCCTTGCAGTATTCTTGTTTGGAACAATTTTTTAAAATTAAGACCAAATGTTTGAACAATTGAACAACCAAAGTCAAACCTTCATCGTGAAATAGAATAACAATGCCACCCTCTTACCTATTCCTGCTGCCAAAGAGCAGTGTATGCACTGCTTTATTCATGCCGCCAAAGAGCAGTGTATGCACTGCTTTATTCCTGCTGCCAAAGAGCAGTGAATGCACTACTTTATTCCTGCCGCCAAAGAGCAGTGTATGCACTGCTTTATTCCTGCCGCCAAAGAGCAGTGAATGCACTGCTTTATTCCTACCGCCAAAGAGCAGTGTATGCACTGCTTTATTCCTGCCGCCAAAGAGCAGTGAATGCACTCCTTTATTTCTGCCGCCAAAGAGCAGTGTATGCACTGCTTTATTCCTGCCGCCAAAGAGCAGTGTATGCACTGCTTTATTCCTGCCGCCAAAGAGCAGTGTATGCACTGTTTTATTCCTGCCGCCAAAGAGCAGTGAATGCACTGCTTTATTCCTCCCGCCAAAGAGCAGTGTATGCACTGCTTTATTCCTGCCGCCAAAGAACATTGTATGCACTGTTTTATTCCTGCTGCCAAAGAGCAGTGAATGCACTGCTTTATTCCTGCCGCCAAAGAGCAGTGTATGCACTGCTTTATTCCTGCCGCCAAAGAGCAGTGTATGCACTGCTTTATTCCTGCCGCCAAAGAGCAGTGTATGCTCTGCTTTATTCCTGCCGCCAAAGAACAGTGTATGAATTGCTTTATTCCTGCCGCCAAAGAACGGTGTATGCACTGCTTTATTCCTGCCGCCAAAGAGCAGTGTATGCACTGCTTTATTCCGGTCTGTAGGGTAAGCAGCTTTATTCCATCTTAGTTCTCAGAGGTAACAACGCATCTGAAGCCCTCTTTGTTTGAAGTAGGCTGCAGGTGTCCATGGGCTACAGAAGCCACTTATCGTCAGTTGGATTGTTAGTTCATTCACCTCACCTCAGTTCTGAAACAAAAATCGAAAAATCTTGCCAATCTCTAATAACGCTCTCGATAATAAATGATGATTGAAAATCTGAATATAATACACAAATTTACCTACATTATATTATTCTATGAAATATATGTTACATTTGTTGCAGCATTCTATACAAACTCGGACGTATCACGAGGAAAATGCAGCTGCTTTCAAATATAGACGCTCTGGGAAATCTGCAGTCTGTGCATAATATATTCAAGATAGCCTCTGCCATCACATTTTTATGCAACATACTCGACTATAAGATAATTCTACTATTGACCGCCTTGTTTGTCTAGTGGGTTGTAAATGCGGTTGCTAGTCCCAACCAGGGTTCAAATCCCGGATCTGGTCTTGCCAAAATCAGTTTTGGGTTTATCTTTCGAGAAATTTTCAGCAGCAGTCAGAAGTCAGGAATTTGGCGGTGTTTAACCCTTGTGCCTCGGAAAGTACGCGTAGGTCCTGCACCTAATCTCTCTCCGGTCGTGTCGGTTGGCGTCTCATCGAATTATGACAGTGAGGGAATAAAGAGTGCACTTGTACTTACACACATGAGTACATGCGGTCACTTATAATCCCGTCTTTCGCAGATGTCTAGTCTAAGTTGTCCGCAGGCTGTGTATAATCGTCTACTGTATTAGTAGGTAACCTCATTTCGTAGGAAAGGTATTAACGAATAAACACATGTACTTTACTGCTTTCACTTTACTGCTGAGCACGTGGTAAATCAGCACTTAAAATTGCAATTATCATGTTACTGGTGCCGACGGGGTCGAACCCGGGTTGTTCTTGAAATTTACAACAAGTGTTTAGCCTCGGAGCTACCACAGCTTTAATACTTTATTAATATATGTAACACGTTATGAATATAAACTGGAAATTCTTAAATAAGATTGTTTCTTCCTTTATACAATGCAGTACCTGGACGTCTGAGCTTGGCTCGAGGTAAGAAAAAATAATTTACGCGACAATGACATCTATCTTGATAACGTAGGAAGTAATCTTTATCCAAATACAACATTTTGTCCTTTTCATTCATCATCATCCGAGTCATCCGAGACATCAATGACATATTATTATATACTCGTACTCTCATATTTATGCAAGAATCGCTCACTTAAAGTAGAGAACATAGGTCTTCATGCTATGGCTTGATATGGTTATCAAATTAACGATATTTAGATATACAATATGTATTTTCGTGCTTTTGAGTATCATTATATGATTCTTTTCGTGTAAAACTTTTTTTTATAGAATCAGGACGACAAACGACCACACAGTCCACCTGATGGTAAGTGGTTGCTGTGGCCCATAAACATTTACATCTATCTTCGTTTGTGAATTAAAATACAGATGCGTTGTCACCCGTGAGGACTAAGATGGAATGCCTCTTTTCCAGTAAAATGGGTCTCCGGTTCTCTACACTCAACATACGATACACAGCAGCATTAAGCTGCTATTTTACGCTGGTATTCTGTGAGAGCGTGGTCCTTCCCCGGTCGAGCCGACCCATTCGTGCTACAACTATACTATTAATATAGCTGCAGTATGGCTCTACCACGTATGGAAATATACTCCTTCCTACCTCCTACCTTCTTAAAGAATAAATAAAAAATATAAAAACATGCGCGATTATCGTGGAACACTCGGTTGGAACGAAGTTCCTTTCGTAGTTTATTATTATTGATAAACAAATACAATTAAATGAACTATTAGCGTCTATTAAAATGAAGCGTCATTTAAAATAATATTTCTTTCGTGGCAATATAAGAAAAAGTGTGAGGGAGATGAATATTATTCCGTCTCGCTTCCAAGGCCGTCTGCACTACGTCAGAAGGGGCCGTGACTAAAAAATCTTACACTTTTTCGCGCCTAGTGCCCATCCGTCAAATTCGTACAGTGCGACAAGGAACTTCGTTCCAAAACAAAACTTAATTAAATGGGGAACTTTCAAATTCTAATTCTAATCGTTTATTGCGAATATAGGTTGATACAGTTGGTTTTTACGTAATTTATCACTTCTAGAACAAACATTTAGTACAGCTATATTCCGCCATTTGGCATGCAATATCCATCACATCTTATAACTTTTATATTAAATTACTTAAACATACTCTAGTTATAATTGACGTTCACATGACACAAAGTCAAAAATATTAGCGATAAGTCAACTTACATTGCAATAATGTTTATCTATACAAATAAATAAAATTAAAGTGTCAGTTTGTAATATCAAAATAACAGCTTTTTACTAAATACATATGAAAGTGTATACTGTACAAAAACATTATTTTTAAAATTTTTGTCTGTCTAACTATCTGTCTGTTTGTTTCGGTTAATTACCGAAATGGCTGGACCTATTTTGACGAGACTTTCACGGGCAGATAGCTGATGTTATAAGGAGTAACTTAGACTACTTTTATTTTAGAAAAATAATTAGGGTTCCGTACAAAAAAATTAAAACACTAAATTGAACGCGGGCGAAGTCGCGGGGAACAGCTAGTTTTTTAACATAACTTAAATATTTTATGGCGTTTAATGAAAAAGAAGAACCAGAAGAAACTTTCATTGTCACCGAAATAGATATCTTCTTTATCATGTCATTTTAGGGTCTGTACTCTAATATAGTAATGAATTTGCTTAATGGTATGATAAAGCCAATTCACTTTTACATATTAGAATTTTCCTGTAATATTTTAGTGAATCACAAATTAGAATCATTGACAATTGCTTGCAAAGTACATGGAAGCACATGGAAAGTAAATAATTACGGATGCGTTCAGTCATCATCATTACAGCCTTTCATAAGTCCACTGTTGAACATAGGCCTACCCCAAGGAATGCCACAAAGCACGGTCCTGAGCTACCTGCATCCATCAACTTCCTGCATGCCTTACCAGGTCGTCACTCCATCTCGTGGGGGGTCGCCCTACACTTCGCCTACCGGTACGAGGCTGCCACTCGAGAACCTTTCTTCCCCATCGGTTGTCGGTTCTTCGAGCTATATGGCCGGCCCACTGCCAATTCAGCTTACTAATACGTTGGGCTATGTCGGTTACTCTAGTTCTACTGTGGATATCCTCATTTCTAAGTTTATCACGCAGAGCATAGCCCTCTCCATAGCTCGCTGAGCGACCTTGATCTTCCTCATATGGCCAGCAGTGAAGGACCACGTCTCAGTTCCGTAAGTCATCACTGGCAACACGCACCGGTTGTACAATTTCGTTTTAAGGTTTTGAGGTGTGTCTGACGAGAAGATGTGTCGTAGCTTCCCGAACGCTGCCCAGCCGAGTTGAATCCGTCGATTGACCTCTCGGTCGAAGTTGAACTTACCTTGTCGGACTATTTGTCCCAGGTAAACATACTCGTCAACAACTTCGAGCTTAGTGCTCCCAACAACTACCGGCATAGGTGTGACATTTACATTAAACATAATCTTTGTTTTGGCCATGTTCATCTTAAGACCTTTCCGTTGGGAGACACTATTGAGGTCATTGAGCATAGTGCTTAGGTCCTCCAGCGATTCTGTCATAAGGACTATATCTTCGGCAAATCGAAGGTGAGTGATGTACTCGCCATTGATGTTAATATCGCATCCTTTCCAGTCCAGAAGCTTGGAAACGTCTTCCAATGCAGCGGTGAAGAGTTTTGGGGATATGACGTCACCCTGTCTTACACCTCTCTGCAATTGGATAGGTTTCGTACTCTGGTTCTGTACTCGGATAGCCATCGTAGCTCTACTGTACAAACACTTCAGCACTTCGATATACCGACAGTCAACTTGGCACCGCTGAAGGGACTGCAGCACCGCCCAAACTTCGACGGAATCAAAGGCTTTCTCATAGTCCACATACGCCTGAAATAGTGGCAAATTGTACTCTTCGGACTTCTGTATAATTTGCCGTAGGGTATGTATGAAGTCTATGGTGCTAAAGCCCTTTCGGAAACCGGCTTGTTCGGGAGGCTGGATGTCGTCAAGTCTTCGCGTGAGACGATTCGTAATGACTCTCGAAAACAGCACGTAGACGCGGCTCAGAAGGGAAATCGGTCTGTAGTTCTTCAAGAGAGCGTTGTCCTTTCTTAAAGAAGAAGACCACCGCACTTCTGCTCCACGCCTCCGGTGTAATGCCAGCATGGAGGACGGAATTAAAGAGCTTCTGAAGGACTTCAAGTACCTGTCTTCCACCCGCTTTCAGAAACCCTGCTGTAATTCCATCCTCGCCTGGGGCCTTACCGTTTTTAAGGTGCTGGAGAGTCATTCTAATCTCGCTCAGACTGACGTCCGGGATATCTTCGGAATAGTGTCGGATGAGACTCGCTCTTGGATCGTTACTCACACTTGCGTGTGGCTCCAACGATGACGTGTACAGCTGCCCATAGAACCTCTCAATCTCACTCAAAATCTCAGGTGTCCCGGAAACGATGCTGCCACATTCGGTCTTCAGCTTTGACAGTTGGCTCTTTCTGGCAGACAGATCTCTGGCAAACTCTTTGGAGCCTTGGTTCCGCTTGATCTCTTCTTCAATACGAGCTGTATTGATGTTGCGTAAGTCCCGCCACATGCATTTGGAGATCTGTCTGTTCAGATGCCTGTATGCTGTCAAGTCTGTTGAAGAATGTAGCTTCATTTCCCGTCTAACAGCCATGAGATTAAGAGTGTGATCGGAGAGTTGTTGTGTTCTTCTGCGGCGGGTCTTGCAGAACTTAACTCCAACCGCATGGATAGTTTCCACGAGCTTGTCATTGATATCGTCTACTTCATTGCAGTCTTCGTTCAGTAATACCAGTTATTGCGTTCTGGTAAGCAAAGTTATATTTTTAAAGACGTATTTAAAAATATAACTTTTATACGTGGTAGAGCCATGATGCAGCTATATTAGTAGTATAGTTGTAGCACGAATGGGTCGGCTCGACCGGGGAAGGACCACGCTCTCACAGAATACCAGCGTAAAATAGCAGGTTAACACTGCTGTGTTTCGTATGGTGAGCGTAGAGAACCGGAGACCCTTTTTGCTGGAAAAGAGGCGTCCATCTTAGTCCTCACGGGTGACAACGCATCTGCATTTTGATTCGCAAACGAGGATAAATGTAGATGTCTATGGGTCACAGCAACCACTTACCATCGGGTGGACTGTGTGCTCATTTGTCACCCTATCCTATAAAAAAAAACGATTATTTACAATTATATTTCCTCAGCTTTTAAAAATAAACTGATGATATCCATTAATTAAATTGACTATGTTCTACATTTTGGTTACGGTCTCATGTCGGTAATATAATAATTTATACCTTTTCCTTGTCCAAAATGGACATTGTTATGTGCAGAAGTGAATTTTCTGAAATGCGGTTATCCAAATATAGACGTGCGGGTGGAATAATAAAATTCAAAAATTCAGCTTTGATGTAAAAAGGAATGTTTTTTGGGAGATATTTTTATTCAGATCATTGTTTGAAGTATGAATTACATGCCCTTTGTTCTTTGAATTATGTAATCTTTGTTTCGGTTTTCCTTTTTATATCTTACAAGCTGTTGCCGTCACGGGTTGCAATGCCTTTTTTTGTCATAAACCTTTGCGGACGTGTGCACAACAACCCACCAAAACATTGTCGTAGTCGGATGCACGGAATGTTAGCGCATAAAATACAAACAAACAAACATTATTTTTTACAGAAACAGAAACAGAAATTTTTATTCAATATAGATTATAAATAATACTTATAGAAAGTCACTCTTTTCTTTAATTACCACTGGTTCGAAGAAAACCTCTGTCCTGGGAAGAATAAGCAAGGAACCCAGCGGGACTTTTTTTTAAATAACAGCTTACAATCATGTATGTTACACAATTAACAATACAAAAATTATAGAAATATTGAATACTTTTATCAAAATAATGAAGCTATATATTCATAAATTATTGATAATGTAAGTACAAGTAAGAAAAAGTAGCTTGAATTTAAAGACAAACCTAACTTTCTAGTGAAAAAAATGTTATATATATATATATATATATATATATATATATATATATATACAAATAAATAAAATTGAAGTGTCTGTTTGTAATGTCAAACTTACAGTTTTTTTCTAAATGCATAATATGAAAGTAAATACGGTACCTATAACTAAAATAAATTTTTTAAATTTTTTGTCTGTCTGTTTGTCTGTCTGTTTGTTCCGGGTAATCTCCGAAACGGCTGGACCGATTTTGACGGGACTTTCACTGGCAGTTAGCTGATTTCACAAGGAGTAACTTAGGCTACTTTAATTTTAGAAAAAGAATTAGGGTTCCGCGCAAAAACATAAAAACCCAAATACGCGAGTGAAGTCGCGGGGAACAACTAGTATATATACATATATTCCATCATAAGTCCACTGCTGAACAAAAGCCTCCCACAAATAAAGCCCCTAAACATATTCCCGAGCCACCTGCATCCATTGAGTTCCTGCATGTCTTACCAGGTCGTCACTCGATCTCATTGCAAAAGTTTCGTTCGTAGTTTAGTATAAAATTTGCTGACCCTAACTGCTACCTACAGTTTTATATGTCATATTCTAGATGGGAAGTTATAATCCTACCGCGTTCATTCACAATACATTTTTTTATGTGGTATAACCATGCTGCATCTATATAACATGGTTATGGCACGAATTGGTCGACTAAACCAGGGAAGGATAACGCTCTTACAGAATACCAGCGTATAATAGCAGTTTAATGCTGCTACTTTTCGTATAATAAGTGTAGACAACCGGAGATCCTTTGTACTGATAACGAGCTATTTAATCTTAGTCCTCAGGGGCGACGACGCATCTGCATTTAGATTCTTAGTCGAAGATTTTTCAGAAGCCTTTCATACATAAAAATAAACTGAAAATGGAGCCTCTTGATCATTATTTTGGTCAGTTTATGATTTCCATCATTTCTGCAGCAAGGTCCAATTGATGTTTATAATAACCATTGGGACAAGGTGACCGCTTCCTAGCATATTCATAAATGAATTTCGCAAGTAATGGTACAAACTGTGTTTTTGGTATTTAGATTTTTTTTAATTTTAATTTTTTAATTTAAAACTCTCATTTATTTACATAACATTCAAATATATACAATATTAAAACGAAACACTTAAATTATCACACACTCCCACTCCCCGAGGTGTGTCAAAAACGCTGGCTAGGTTAGTTTCCTTTATTTAAAAGAAACTATTAAAGTACACTGCTGAACAGAGGATTCCTCACAGATTACCTCATAAGGAAAATATTTGCCATTAATGCAACGCTTGGCAGGTGGGTTGGCGAGCGCAGTTTTTTTATTTTCTAATTGTTATGAGGAAGACGCTACTGCACATGTCTTTATTTATTTTACTCTGTCATGACTAGATATTATTACACCGTCCCTACAAGATTAGTAATATGCAGTAAAAATATTACAATAATACACATTATAAACTTTAAGTTTCTAGTACTTACATATCAAGATAAACAAAACCACAGAACAGATAAAAACTTTGCGCTGAGAATAAAGCATAAACCAACAAAGTTTCCAAAGAGCAATTAACTAATAAAAACAACCAGCATCTATAATTAACTAACAGATAATAAAACTTTGTAATAAAAAAATATAATAAATGTTGGAAACAATTACAGCACATTAAGAGACGAAGTTTCAAGAAGCTGTCGTTTAAGCCGAGTTTAAAAAAAAGACTGTGACTGTGACTGTTCTTTATTTTGTACGTTATTTTTTATAGAATAAGGGTGACAAACAACCACATAGTGCACCTAATGGTAAGTGGATGCTGTGTCCCATAAATATCTACATCTATCATATATATACGTACATCATCATCATCATTACAGCCTTTCATAAGTCCAATGCTGAACATAGGCCTCCCCCAAGGAATGCCACAAAGCACGGTCCTGAGCCACATGCATCCATCAACTTCCTGGATGTCTTACCAGGTCGTCACTCCATCTAGAGGGGGTCGCCCTTCACCTCGCCTACCGGTACGAGGCTGCCACTCGAGAACTTTTCTTCCCCATCGGTTGTCAGTTCTTCGAGCTATATGGCCGACCCACTGCCACTTCAGCCTACTAATCCGTTGGACTATGTTGGTTACTACGGTTCTACTGCGGATATCCTCATTTCTAAGTTTATCACGGAAAGAAACCCCGAGCATAGCCCTCTCCATAGCTCGCTGAGTTACCTTGAGCTTCCTCATACGGCCAGCAGTGAAAGGCCACGTCTCAGATCCGTAAGTCATCACTGGCAACACGCACTGGTTCTACAATTTCATTTTCAGGTTTTGAATTATGTCTAACGAGAAGATGTTTGTAGTTTCCCGAACGCTGCCCAGCCGAGTTGAATCCGTCGATTAACCTCTCGGTCGAAGTTGGACTTACCTAGTCGAACTATTTGTCCCAGGTAAAAATACTCGTCAACAAATTCCAGCTTAGTGCTCCCAACAACTACCGGCATAGGTGTGATATGGACATTAAACATGATTTTTGTTTTGTCCATGTTAATCTTAAGACTTATGCGTTGGGAGATACTATTGAGGTCATTGAGCATAGTGCTTTGGTCCTCCAGCAATTCTGCCATAAGGACTATATCGTCGGCAAATCGAAGGTGAGGGATGTACTCGCCATTGATGTTAATACCGTATCCTTTCCAGTCCAGAAGCTTGAAGCCTGTCTTACACCTCTCTGCAATTGGACAGATTTCATACTCTGTTTCTGTATTCGGATAGCCATCGTAGCTCTACTGTACAAGCACTTCAGCACTTCAATATACAGACAATTAACTTAGCACCGCTGAAGTGACGGCAGCACTGCCCAAATTTCGACTGAATCAAAGGCTTATTCATAGTCCACATACGCCAGACCTAATGGCAAATTGTACTCCTCGGACTTCTGTACAATTTGCCGAAGGATGTATGTGGTCTATGGTACTAAAGCCCTTTCGGAAACCGGCTTGTTCGGGAGGTTGAAAGTCGTCAAGTCTGCGTGCTAGACGATTTGTAATGACGCTCGAAAACAGCACGTAGACGCGGCTCAGAATGGAAATCGGTCTGTAGTTCTTCAAGAGAGCGTTGTGGCCTTTTTTGAAGAACAAGACCACCTCACTTCTGCTCACCGCTTTCGGAGTAGCGCCACCATGGAGAACGGAATTAAAGAGCTTCTGAAGGACTTCAAGTACCGGTTTTCCACCCACTTTCAAAAGCTCCCCTGTAATTCCATCCTCACCTGGGGCCTTGCCGTTTTTAAAGTGCTGGAGAGCCATTCTAATCTCGCTCAGACTGACGTCCGGGATATCTTCGGAATAGTGTCGGATAAAACTCGCTATTTCATTGTTACTCACAATTGCGTGTGGCTCCAACGATGACGTGTACAGCTGCCCATAGAACCTCTCAATCTCACTCAAAATCTCAGGTGTCCCGGAAACGATGCTGCCACACTCGGTCTTCAGCCTTGACAGTTGGCTCTTTCTGGTAGAGAGATCTCTGGCAAAGACTTTGAGGCCTTGGTTTCGCTCGATCGCTTCTTCAATACAAGCTGTATTGAAGTTGCATAAGTTCCGCCGCATGCATTTGGTGATCTGTGTGTTCAGTTGCCTGTATGCTGTCAAATCTGTTGAAGAATGTAGCTTCATCTCCCGTCTAACAGCCATGAGATTAAGAGTTAGTCGGAGAGTTTTTGTGTTCTTCTGCCGCGGGTTTTGCAGAACTTAGCTCCTACCTTATGGATAGTTTCCACGAGCTTGTCATTCATATCGTCCACTTCATTGCAGTCTTCTAGGCACTGAAAACGGTTTTGGAGCACGAGGGGGACGGAACGTTGATTCCATTAAACGAGACCTCTCCAACTGAACGTTTAGGTTCAGTGTGCCTCTAACCATTCGGGTGAAATTTGGTTTCCGTTCCGTTTGGATTCCGTGATCGCAAGGGTGAAAATTGGTAGCGATCACTACCAATTTTCACCCTTGCGATCACGGAGTCATCACTGAACAATTGTCGTCTAGTCGTCATAATGAAGTCAATCTCATTTATTTTCGCACCGTCGGGGCTCGACCAGGTCTACTTCCTGTTAGGCCGCTTCTGGAAGAAAGAGTTCATCATAAAGAGTCCCTCTTTCTTCATGAAGTCGGCCAGCTGCTGCCCCTTGGGTTCCGTTGTCCTATTCCAAATTTCCCTACTTTCAACTCACCGTTCTCTCTTGTGCCTAGTTTTGCATTGAAGTCTCCCATTAACACCGTATAGTGGGTTTTGGAGGAATGCATGGCTCTAGAGATATCCTCATACGTTTCCTCCACCTCCTCATCGGGATGTGCCGAGGTTGGTGCGTAAACCTGTATGACCTTCAGCGAATACCGTTTGGTGATTCTGAGTATAAGGTACGGAACCCTCATCGACACACTTTCAATATTTACAACGTTAATTGATAGAATCAGGCGTTACTTTGCGGAAATCCATTATATTGGGGTTGTTATAAATTAATTTGCTTAATTCCGCGTAAAGAAAAAAAATGATGTGTCCTGCCCTGCTTTAAGGGGATTCTAAAAAGGCTAGCACGGCCGACCAGGCAAGGCTCTATGTCAAATTAACAAAACTCCATTGTATTGCTGCCCAAAATGTTTGGTTCAATCAGCAGTGCAAACAACTTCATGTTATTCCTAATTACATCCAAATACGTTCTGGCACAAATAGTCGGGCGGCCAATGTTTCTATTTCTAAAGCTCAATACATTTGGCTTAATGAGGAGTGTCGTCATTGGTTTTCCAATAGAGATAATTTAAAAATCCATCTTAAAGTGTTATATTCTGATCTTTCTTATAAATTACATAATATTGAATTTGATATTTTGGACCGGAAAGCCAGAGACCTAGTTTTAGTAGTTGTTTACGAGAAATATCAAATTCAGGCCCGTATGTTACAACGACTTGTATCCTCTTCATCACTTAAGCGTGATAACAACATACATACTGAATATCATCAATTTTAAATTTAGCCACAAGCTGGTTGGTAGCCGCAGATTTTTTATTGTAATTTTGCTGTTATCAGGAAGATGCTGCTGCCCATCTCCTGCCTATTTCTCTTTGTCGCCTTTTACGACACCCACGGAAAGATATGGGGTAGTGGATATTTTTAACTTCGACTTGTGACGAATTACCCTTTCATCAGACTACGAAAGTTGAGGGAATAGAGAGTGCACCTGTGTTTGTGTGCATAACCCTGTCCTGCTCAGATGGCTCGTGTCCTTTGAGAATGGCCGCCGTCACCTAGATACGGTCTGAAGAATACGTATGTAACACCACACTTCCGTCAATTTCGAATCGTTCTCAATGGTTCTTTTATATTAAATAGTTTAGGTATGGTTAGTAAATTTGGAGAAAAAAGTCCACCCCAAGAGTGGCAAAATAGAGTAAACCAGTGGTAAAATTAACAATTTTTACAACCGACTTCATATAAATAAAATGAGAACATCATCAATGTAGTCGAAGTCAATTAAATACGAATTATTAAGGATAACTCAAACACTACTGGTCAGATATTGATCAAATGTATATGGGACCACATAAGAAGCACCAGCTTTCAAATAAGAAAACATAAAAAAGAGCTGAATTGAGAAACTCGTCCATTCGTTCACTCAAAAGGGTAAAAAATAACTTTTAATAAAAAGTAAATACGGATTTCAACGAACTAAAATAAAGAAACTCATCTATTTTCTATTACGAGTATGCTAGTGCTGTATGCAGCTCTTACAGCTTAATGACACATGGCTATTTAAAAAAAAGGAAAGGCAAAGATGGGGATGAGCATGATGTTGGTTTATGATTTGGTATTGTTACCAATTATCACGTCTCCTCTGTTGAGGTTAATTTTTGAGCTATCTAATCGCTGTCCGAGTGGGAGTGTGCGAGCCCCCGCCTCTGACTGTTTAGATCGTGTCGGTCGATGTTCTGGACGGCGAGAACCGAGCAGGTACAAAAAAGGAAGAGACTGACTAAGACATCATTATCATCATTACAGCTCTTCACAAGTCCACTGCTGAACATAGGCCTCCCCCAAAGAATGCCACAAAGCACGGTCCTGAGCGACCTGCATCCATCGACTTCCTGCAAATCTTACCAGGTCGTCACTCCATCTAGTGGGGGGACGCCCTACACTTCGCCTGCCGATACGAGGCTGCCACTCGAGAACCTTTCTTCCCCATCGGTTGTCGGTTCTTCGAGCTTTATGGCCGGCCCATTGCCACATCAGCTTACTAATCCGTTGGGCTATGTCGGTCACTCTGGTTCTACTGCGGATATCCTCATTTCTGAGTTTATCACGCAGAGAAACTCCGAGCATAGCCCTCTCCATAGCTCGCTGAGCGAACTTGAGCTTCCTTATCCGGCCAGCAGTGAAGGACCACGTTTCAGTTCCGTATGTCATCACTGGCAACACGCAATGGGTCTACAGTCTCGTTTTCAAGTTTTGAGGTACACCTGACGAGAAGTAGAAGTAGTCCTAGTCTCGTCAGGACTAAGACATAATCTATAGAAAATTTAAGAGAAAAAGTAAATTTTTTAACCTGTCTACGACACGTTACTTTGTAATAAAAGACCCGCTGGATTTCTGGCTGTTTCTTCCTAAGGCAGATTTTTCCGTGGTAAAATAAAAGAAGTAACTTTTATAGGTATTATTAAATGATCTACACTAATACTACTGCGACCATTCATCCAGCCCGTCACAAGTCTACTGCTGAACATAGGCCTTTCCTCTAGATTGCCACAAGGTACGGTCATGTCCCACCTGCGTATTTCATCAGGGCGTCACGCCGTCTAGTAGTGGATCGCATAAAACAGCATCTGCCAGCAGCTACTCGCAAAAATTTGTTCCTCATCGGTTTTTTTATAGGATAGGTTGATAAACGAGCACACAGTCCACGTTATGGTAAGTGGTTGCTGTGACCCATAAACATCTACATCTATCCTCGTTTGCGAATCAAAATGCAGATGCGTTGTCACCCGTGAGGACTAAGATGGAATGCGTCTTTTCCAGCAAAAAGGGTCTCCGGTTCTCTACACTCATCATCATACGAAACACAGCTGTGTTAAGCTGCTATTTTACGCTGGTATTCTGTGAGAGCGTGATGCTTCCCCAGTCGAGTCGACCCATTCGTGTTATAACTATACTACTAATATAGCTGCGGCATGGCTCTACCACGTATAAAGGTTGTCGGTTCTACGAGTTATACGGCCGGTCCATTGCTACTTCAGCTTACTGATTCGCTGGGTTATGACCTATGACAGAGCATGAAACCTGTCCAATTGCAGTGCGGTGATGTTACATCTCCGTAACTCTTCCATAATAATCCATAGTGAATGAAAAATATTTTATCCTTCTATATTATATTATAAATTCCTTTTTAAATTAACTTTGACTACCAGCGAACCGACAAAGCCCTAATTTCGAGCAAGCATTTAAGCGAATAGCATTTTGCATTTCTCCGTCGTAATAGTTTCTATTCTTTGGTTCTAGCTTAGAGGCAACCAATTATATACGTAAGTATACTATTTCAAACGAATTGCAGATTTACACAATGGTAATAGAAGTCATTTTACCTTAAAAGTATATTTTTGATTTTGCTTGAAATGAAAATTTATATTTGTAATAGCACCACGGCGTGGTTAATGTTGGACTAACACGAAGTAAGTTAAAAAAAAGTTTATAAAAGAAGTATGAACTCTATTTGACATCTAACATTTAGCTAAGGTATACGGAATGACAGAAAATCAATCACTCCATTGAAATGAATGAAATGAAATAAAAAATTGACTTATGTCTATTATCTGTATCTGTATAGATGTAAGAAAATTATTTTAAAATGTTTAAAAGAGTTTGCTACACAGCCAAATCGTTACATATTAGTAACAAAACTAAGACTGCTAAGAATAAAATTAAAATGTCGGAGTATAACTGGTAAAGAGAAACCTCGTTACTCAAACTATCAATTAAAAATTAATAATGAATTGACTAAATCAAATCAAGAAGTTGCAGCGGTATTTGAGAAATATTTCACTCATGTTCCTATCTTGACAACAGAGTCATTGAATACTTTTCCAACTGTCGTCGAGTCATTACTTAAACAGAATGTTAGTGTGGCGGCGCTGTCGTCGCGCCACAAGCGAAACACATCGAAGCCTAAATCGCACTAACAAAGTTCCGAAGTTAAAGCAGCATATATAGAATAGCTCCGAACTACCAATCGGAGCACTGGCTGCTCCCCGGGCAGAACACTCGAACACCCAGAACAAGCCGGTCTCCCGGCGGGAGATCTCCCCTTTTCCTACCACCGGCTACAGTGGTGACCAACCGACGTGATATGAACACGCAACCAAAATAACCTTCGTAAACTACAACTTTAAATCTTCATCATCCTCAAGTACCCCATTCATTCGCTCCCGAGCAAATATTGTGTGCGGTCTTCACATTCTTCAGCTTTACAAAGGTTCATCGCAGCACTGGAATAATAATGCTTCCTGTTCCTTCAAGCTACTCTCTGCGCTACAGTGTTCTGCACGGCTCTGAGCCTTACTGCTCACCTCTGCTTCACGGCACTCTCGTGGATTACTTGCCTTCTTCTCGACTCACCGCAGACTATAAGGCAATTCCCTGGCATTTGCAAATTCGTCGACATCTAGACTGCACTATCGACCTCCGGTCTGAGCAGGGGGGTGATGTGACGGCGCTGTCGTCGCGCCACAAGCGAAACACTTTGAAGCCTAAATCGCACTAACAAAGTTCCGAAGTTAAAGCAACATATATAGAATAGCTTCGAACTACCAATCGGAGCGCTGGCCGCTCCCCGGGCAGAACACCTTGCCCGGCGGGAGATCTCTCCTTTTCCTTCCACCCGCCACAGTTAGTACCTGTTTAAAAGAATTTAGATTTGAAAAACCATTGATATAAAGAAAACCGCAGATTTGTGGGGGATTTCCGTAACAGTTATTGCGTCCATAATAAATTTAATTGCACCTCATCTTGCTATTATTTTTAATACTTGTCGTTTCTGGTGTGTTTCCTGATTTAATGAAATATAGTAAGCTAATACCTTTATTTAAATCTGGTAGTACATTGGACCCCGCTAATTATAGACCTATTTCTGTACTACCAACTCTCAGTAAAAAATTTTTTTAAATATAATTTTGTATCAATTGTTAATTTTTTTTAATACAAATAAATTACTAATCCGTTGTGATTTAGTAACTTACAACGGATTAGTAAGCTAAAGTGGCAATGGGCCGGCCATGTAGCTCAAAGAACCGACAACCGATGGAGAAAAAAGGTTCTCGAGTGGCGGCCTCGTACCGGCGGACGAAGTGTAGGGCGTCCCCCCACTAAATGGAGTGACGACCTGGTAAAACATGCAGGAAGTCGATGGATGCAGGTGGTTCAGGACCTTGCTTTGTGGGGAGGCCTATGTTCAGCAGTGGACTTGTGAAGGGCTGTAATGATGATGAAATAAATTACTGCATAAAAACTAATTTGGTTTTAGGAGGGGTCGCTCGACGTCAGAAGTCGGTGTTAAGCTTATGAAATATATTTTTAATGCCTGGGAGAATTGAACATATATCTAAATTAGCAAGCAGACTTAGTTCTGCAACATATGCTGTAAGAAAGATTAGAAGTCTCACAGATGTTGAGACAGCTAGATTAGTGTATTTTAGTTACTTTCATTGCGTAATGTCTTATGGAATTTTGCTATGGGGTAATGCGACTGATATTGAAGCTATATTTGTTTTGCAAAAGAGAGCCGTACGGGCGATTTATAACCTAAATTGTAAAGAATCCCTCAGAGAAAAATTTAAACAAATAAACGTATTAACTTTGGCATCGCAATATATTTATGAAAAAGTAATGTATGTACGTAAAAACATAAATAGCTTTAATAAGAATAAGGATGTTCATACCTTAAACACTAGGAACAAACATAAGTTTTTAATGCCAGTTACTAGACTCCACAGAATTAGTAATTCATTTATGGGGCAAAATACGCTTTTACAACAAAATTCCAGAACATGTTCAAAGTTTGTCAATAAACAAAACTGTACAAAAAGGGTTATTATAATTTTAAGGAATACATGAATGAAAATAACCCCTGGAAATAAGGTGATCGCCACCATGATGGTTCAGTGAAAATTCGTTTAAAATTGTATTAACAAAATTATTGTTAAGTGAAATTATGTTTAAAAAAAATCCCGGTGGGTTTCTTGCTGGTTCTTCCCAGGACAGAGGTATTTTCCGAATCGTTGGTAAATAATAAAAAAATACTTTCAATAAATTTTATGTAATAATCAATATTAAATAAAAAACATTCTATTCTATTCTATTCATGTTATGGCCCTTAGACATCTACATCTAACCCTGATTTAGATTCAAAACGCAGATGAGTTGTCACTCCTGTGGACTGAGATGAGATGCTTCGTTTCCACTATGGAGTGTAGAGTAGAAGGAGGACCATCTCTATATATGAAAAGTGCCCCTAAAAACGTGTCCAATAAGGGTGGCGCTGCAGTAGCATAGGATAAATTAAAAAAAAGCGCCAAAAGTAATTAGAATAAGATGGAGAAATAAACAAGGACCGACCAATCCGCTTGGTTTTGTACTACGTAAATAGTTGAGGTTTTGTATACTGGCATTTTACTAACTATTCTAGTCATGAAATTTTTTAAATATTTGAATTCAACTGACTTCACTCCGTCTACAACAGCTATATTCATATCTTAGTTTTTCAGACGCCAGCGCTATTGTGGTAGGTTTTGGAACCTTTATTTTCAGTATATATTGGGACACTTTTTCAACTTTCGCACCTTATAAGATGGTTCTCCTTCTACTCTACACTCTATAGTTTCCACTAAAAAGACTATCCGGTTCTTTACACTCGGTACACGAAACTCAGTAGAATAAAGTTGCTAGTTTATGCTCAATCAATCAATCAATATCTTTATTCATTAACAAATAATTGTGTAAGAATATTACAGCAATGTCCTATTTATATTGCTAAAACTTAACTTAGTTAAACAAAATAAATTATTAAAAAAAAATGCAATCAAACAATAAAATAAATTAAAAAAAATATTACTTAAATTAACTAATAAATGTCATTGTACCTTTCTTCTATATCATTATTCTACCTACTTAACCGTTAATATTCATCACATATATTCAATAATATATTGTTTACATTATATAATAAAGAAAAACCAATTAAAAGAAAGCTAGCAAATGTCAACCTATTCCATAATGTAAAAAAAAATAAACTAAACTTCCAAAATAAAAAGAAATAAGAAATAAACAAACTATTAAATTTCTTATCATTTAAATAAATATTCTGACTACTCTATAGTTAAAATTCCTCAACACTATAAATACATTTCTCTATAAGTAGTGCCTTCAACTCTGTTTTAAAAACACTTTTTTATTTCTTTAAGTTTTTTAGGCTGGTATTTTATGAGAGTGTGGTCTTTCCCTGGTTGAGCAAATCCATTCGTTTTACAACCGTATCTATATCACCGAACCTACCTTACCTTACCTTCCACCTTTACCTAAGAATAACTACGCTCGGCAAGGCTAAAACGAGGCATCAAGAGAGGATCAAGTTGACTTATAATGAAGATGTGAATATAATTACTCTAAACCGGAATAACTTTGGTGCATCCTTGATTTAGGGTTGTGTTGAAACCCTTTGCACTAGATCAACATCCAAAACATTTTCGTTAGAGTCTTTCAGCACAACCTATCTTTTTCTACCTAGACACTCCATTAAAAAAATTGTATACATGTTCTATTTTGTTACATACCCCACAATTTACATCACAACCCCTTTTACTGGAAAAGAGGCATTCCATCGCAGTCCTCACAGCTTATAACGTGAAGATTTAAATTAGTTAGTTTGTGACACGTACAATGTTCGAAGACACACAGAAGGGCGAGCCCAAAAAGAGTAAAAGAGATAGTTGTTTCAATTAGACATGTTTGAAACGCACATCTTTACGCTTATATACCGTTATAAATCACAAAAGTAAATTCGTAAAACAGATCTTGTTACGAAAACGTGTCGGTTTTCTTGAGCTACGATGAGAATATCTATAAAATTACACCCTTGAACACAGATTGTAGTGCCAAATTTAAGGAGCAGGAGAGAAAGGTTTTTATTAGAAGGAGTGTAAGTTCATTGT
Organism: Parnassius glacialis; assembly: GCA_033319125.1. Taxonomy (NCBI): domain Eukaryota; kingdom Metazoa; phylum Arthropoda; class Insecta; order Lepidoptera; family Papilionidae; genus Parnassius; species Parnassius glacialis. The sequence continues at coordinate 33,587,372 of JAVANC010000025.1, forward strand.
TTACTTAGGTTCATTCATGGGAGTTCGACGCGTGGTAGTATGTACTTAAACATTCTAGAACTGACTAATTAAGTCAAATTTATTATAACGAAATGACGGAGTGTTACACTTAAACGAAAATAATGTTTTATACTAGCGATTCACCCCGGTTTCACCTGGATTATTTAGATTTAAGATAATCAAAAACCATTTTATATCAATTTTTCGTTTATTCAACAAAAGAAATTCTCAATTTTTTCGTTAAAATATAGCCTATATCCATCCTGGCATTGTTGTCTACCTGATAGTCATTTCGAACATGAGCCAGAACAGACAGACAGACAGACAAAAATTTAAAAATGGTTATTTATGTGTTAATAACATGCAAATAATTATTGGATCACCGCAGTGTGCCCGCATGTATAAGAGGTTATTATTGATCTGTCAGTCTATTTGTCGTAGACATTTTCACGTTAATAATTGAAATTTAGCAAAGTTATTTTGTTACACAAATAAAGTTATAAACAACGTCGCACCTCCTACTTACAGGTCTTCACTCATTTCTGAAACGATTTTCAGGGTAAGCAAATCTTAGTTGACGCCGCGTAAGGGCGAACCTCTATTTTTCAAAAAAAGAATACAGGAGAGCAAGAAAACATTTATTATTTCCAGTAATTAATCTTATTTGCAGTTTTCCATTAAGTCTAATATATTTAATTTTCTGATGAAAAAAAGCTAGTAATCGGGGAATAATAAATGTCTTCTTGCTCTCCTGTAATTTTTTGAAAAATTGAGGCTCGCCCCTTTGCGGCGTTAGCGACAAAATGTTTAGTGCGCTTCTCCCATGCGTGTTGGTGGATTTCACATATTTTCATTTTTTTCTTTAATCACAGATAGGCTTTTACGTGGTAAAGCCACGTTATTTATAGCCGCAACACGAAGAGGTCGTCTCCACCGGGTTAAGACCACGCTCTCACAGTGTACCAACAGAATGTCAGAGTGAAACAGTAGAATAATGTTGGTGTATTGCATGGTGAGTATAGAGAACCAGAGACCCTTTTTACTGGTAAGAGTCCTCAGGGGTGGCAACGCATCTGCATTTTGATTCTTCAATGAGGATTAATGTAGATGTCTATGGGCTACAGTATCCACTTTCCATCAAGTGGATTTAGCAAACAATTTAGTATTTTCTGCCAATTTGCAACTAAAACTATGATTTCTTTTAATCTGAACAGCGAAGTTTTCCCATTTCCTGTTGCTCCTCGAAACCCCTTTCAACTAACTACATATTTAACTTCGTTATAACTCGACGGTTATAGAGTTAGGTAAGTGCAAAACTGAATAAAACTGTAGATTCCAGAAACACGCTTTCAGCTCCGTTTTTTTCTTCTTGAAATAGCTTTAGCTTAAGATCTAATTACTTTACTACGTCTTGTGCTTTGTCTGTTACTCAAGGAGATTTTCTAAAAGGTCTATTTTAAATTACTAGTTAATACTATCTCATCCTTTCACGCAGTCCCGTTCTCTGTTACGATCTATTTTATAGGATACGAAATGCATAAAAAATCGGTTTTCATTACAGCTATTTGTACGGTTTGCTTAAGACGACAAGAATTTCTCCCATATTTCTTAGTTGACTTTTGAATTGCTTAAAATATAGTTCTTACTTAGTTTGTCAGTGCTTATCACCAAAACCGCATACCGCATCGGCTTAATATCTCTGACTTGATTCCTTTAAATACTAATTACTTGATTAGATAGTGCGATTTGCTGTCTAAAGCTGCATCACCACTTACCAACAGATGGGATTGTGATCAAGCACTGGCTTATAATAATTTCAAATAAATTCTTTTTTACAACCGACATCAATATAAATTATTAAGAATAACTCAAAACCAATTAATCAGATCTTGATCAAATCTATATGGGACCAACATGTGAAGCATCAGATTTCAAATACAAAAAGAATCATCGAAATCGGTTCATCCAGAAAGAAGTTATGAGGTAACACGCATAAAAAAACATACCGTCGAATTGAGTGCCTCCTCCTGTTTCAAGTCGGTACATAAGTAAAAAAACCTACTAAGACTAAGAATAAAAGCTGCCACACAAGCGACTTCATTTCAATTCATTCTATCCTCTTGAAGAAAATACGAAGAAATGATCGTAGAACTGTAATTTCCCATGTGTTCTAGCAGTACGTGGTAGAGCCATGCTACAACGTAGCACGAATGGGTCGGCTCGACCGGGGAAGGACCATGCTCTCACAGAATACCAGCGTAAAATAGCAGCTTAACGCTGCTGTGTTTCGTCTGTGAGTGTAGAGAACCGGAGACCCTTTTTACTGGAAATGAGGCATTCCATCTTAGTCATCACGAGTGACAATGCATCTGAATTTTGATTTGTAATAGAGGATAGATGTAGATGTCTATGAGCCGCAGCAACTGCTTACCATCAGGTGGGCTGTGTGCTCGTTTGTTACCCTATGACAAAAAACAGTATAAAGTACTGCGCAGGCGACTACGATGGATTAGTCGGTAATTTTTAAGCATAATTAAAGTGTGAGAGCGTATGTTCAACTTGCTCTCCTGCTTGCTCTCACGCAACCAATCATTATCAGCAACAATACGGTTCTACCAACCGTGACGTGTTCCCGTCACAAACAGACACCAATTTAACGTGAAGGACCCAATTACATGATAACACCAAAGTATGCAAACCAACTGCAACACTACCCATCTCAATGTAACACAGGGCAGCATCTCAACAACACGATCTTCCTTGCCTACAATAGTAGAATACCCTAACGGGCATAGTATATTATGCTCGCTGTTGGTTTGCATACCTTGGTGTTATCGTGTAAATTACGTCAGTGTGTGATTGTGACGGGGACATATTATTATAGGTATTGTCGAACTGTAATTACTCTAAACTGAATCTATAGTGCAGTAAGCTACTTTATGACTGATAATGATTAATTGGGTAAGCAAAAGAGCAAGTGGAACATCCGCTTTTACAGGTCTATTATATATAACAATTAACCTCCAGAATAATTTTCAATAGTAAAATAAAGTTTGTCACCGAGTAATATTCTTTTATTTAAATAAATTTGAGAATAATTTCTAACATAAGTCTAACATTTTTAAGGAAAAATAACTAAATAAACACGTAAATTTACTTTGAAAGAAATTTGTTTGTTAGAAGAAACCTTTGTAACCACTTATCCGATTCAGAAAATCCTTTTTGGTAACAAGAGACACTATTACCGAGTGACACGGGTTGCTTTATTGCGATAAAAATTTGTTTTTGATCTTAAACCAACACAGAAAGATAAACGGTGCGTTACTTACCTAAAATTCATGTGTCGTAAAAAAGAAAAACCAAACCATAACCAGGCTCAACTTATTATATGAACACGCACTCACGCACACATATAGGTACATCTAAAGTAATTTGCAACCAACAACATAGTTTTAGGTGTTAGGTGCGTCTAGCAGTGAACATTTAGGGACGAATAAAGAAAAAAAACTGTACCGTGTAGTGGCTGTTTAAGAATATCTACTACACCTTAAAGGCCCGTGAGTGTAATAAGAAGAGACTGAGGGAAACTGAAACAGAAGTTGACCGAGGAGTCTTCTTGATTAAAATTCAAAAATTGTGCTTGCAAACCTGACCGGCAAGCGTAGTAACTATGACAAAATAAGGAAATCTACGTTCAGCAGTGGACTTTTATAGGCTGTAATGGATGTATGGAAAGAAAGAAGGAAGGTGGTAGTTTCATGGTATCAGCATCAATTTAAATGTTTGCAGCACTCCGTCTATCTTTCTTTGTTAGTCCGACTTTATAATATGGTTACGAGCTTGGGGTTCGAGACAATTGAAAACTGCCGAGTGAATTACTAAAATTGACACTTTAATTACAGAACACTAATTATGACTTAAAACCACACTAATAACAAAACATAATGATAACTGATCGCTTAAGTTCCCAGTTGTATCGCTTCAAAGTATTCGCCTGTATTGCCAATTCAACGTTGATCCGGTCGCGGTCTATACTAGGTGTAGATAGTTCTAGAAAGTTCTTCCATGAAAATTTTTCGAAGGATCTTGACTATCCTAGATTTGCCACTCGATACTAGAGGGCGCTAGTGGTAACTAGTGTTGCCTCTATAACTGGCTGTTTTAATGGCGTAAGCTTGTTATATATTATAATTACAACGTTATTTTTGCTGCTTATTCTTTTCAATTGCAATATAATTGACAAAAAGTTAAAACGACTTTGCTAAAGTCTTTGTGAACTTCTCACGGGCGAAGCTATATAATGTTAACACTTTCTAATATATAATGTTTACGCTTTCACGCTTAAATGACAACGCCTACGACTTTGAGCGTTTTTACATTAGCCGATAACGACACCGAACCGATACCGACACGATATCGTCATAGGGGAATTTTACTATAGTTACCACTATTGGCAGACGGGTGAGCAACCGCAGTTTTTAATTATTTAAATTTGTTATCATGGTATTGCCCAACTTCTGTTTCAGTTTGCTTTTGTCGCAATTTACACCACCTACCCGAGGATACGCGGCAGTCGATATTCATACACCGCCACTACACGGATAATGTCGTACATTTAGTACTAATTGCTTTCACACTTTGTCGTTGTCGTCAAAAATATCGTCGCCGACAGCGACCGAGACCGAAATTGACTCAGATATCGGTGACGATAAAGTGCTGGATAGCAGGTAGGTTTTTCATAGAATAAGGGTGACAAATGAGTACACAGTCCATCTAATGGTACGTGAACGCTGTGGCTCATAAACATCTACATCTATCTTCGATTAAGATTCAAAATGCAGATGCGTTGTCACTCCTGAAGACTAAGATGGAATGGAAACAAGGTTCCAGTAAAAAGGATCTCCGATTCTCTACACTCATCAAACGAAACACAGCTGTATTAAGCTGCTACTGTGAGAGCGTGGTCCTTCACTAGTCGAGCGGAAAAAAAATTCTTAACTTTGATACACTTTTAAAACTATGCAGTGAACAAAGTACTTCAATCTGTGGTCGGTTAACGCGTTGGACTTTATCGATATTCACCAATATCGGGCTATATCGTTTCGGAATCGGATCGCAATCGGTACATTTACCAACATGTCATTATCGGATCAGTAACGTTGTCGTTATATGAGACAGACTCAATGCCATTTGTGTAGTGCTCAAATAATCAAAGGGAATATTGAACGGCGTGTGACCAATTTCAATGCTTCATAATGGATTATACAAATTGACTTCAGAATGCAAAACGGTATTGGAGAATCTGAATACCAATTTGATTTCCTCTCATCTCTTGGGATATGACAAAAAACGACAAAAGGGGACATGTTAATTATAAGATTGTTATATTTTTTGAATGTAATTAGTTTAGAAATTCATCATTACAATTGCAGCCCTTCACAAGTCCACTGCTAAACATTGGCCTCCCTCAAGGAATGCCACAAAGCACGTTTCTGAGCCACGTGCATCCATCGATTTCCTGCATGGCTTACCAAGTCGTCACTCCATCTAGTAGGGGGGCATCCTACACGTCTCCTGCCGGTACGTGGCTGCCACTCGAGAACCTTTTTTTCCATCGGTTGTCGGTTCTTCGAGCTATATGGCCAGCCCATTGCCACTTTAGCTTACTAATCGGTATACTATGTCGGTCACTCTAGTTCTACTGTGTGTCGATTAATTTCTAGGTTTATCACGCAGATAAACCCCGAGCATAGCCCTCACCATAGCTCGTAGAGCGACTTTAAGCTTTCTCATTTGGCCAGCAGTAAAGGACCACGTTTCAGTTCCATAAGCCATCACTGGCAACAGACAATGTTTGAACAATCTTGTTTTGAGATTTTGAGGTATGCTTGACGAGAAGATGTGTCGTAATCTCCCGAATACTGCCCAGCCGAGTTGAATCCGTCGATTGACCTCTCGGTCGAAGTTGGACTTACCTAGTCGGACTATTTGTCCCAGACATACTCGTCAACAACTTTGAGCTTAGTACTCCCAACAACTACCGGCATAGGTGTGACATGGACATTAAACATAATCTTTGTTTTGTCCATGTTCATCTTAAGACCTATCCGTTGAGAGACACTATTGAGGTCATTGGGCATAGTGCTTAGGTCCTCCAGCGATTCTGCTATAAGGACTATATAGTCGGAAAATCGAAGGTGAAAGATGTACTCGCTATTGACGCTGATACCGTATCATTTCCAATCCAGTAGCTTTAAAACGTCTTCGAATGCAGTGGTGAAGAGTTTCGGGGATATAACATCACCCTGTCTTACACCTCTCTGCAGTTGATTAGATTTCGTACTCTGCTTCTGTACTCGGAAAGCCATCGTAGTTCTACTGTACAAGCACTTCAGCACTTCGATATGCCGACAAGGCTTTCTCGTAGTCCACATACGCAAGACAAATTGGCAGATTATATTGTATTTCCTTCGGTCTTCTGTACAATTTATAAATTGGAAATCTGTCTGTAGTTTTTCATAAGATCATTGTCGCCTTTCTTGCAGAACAAGACCGCCGCACTTCTGCTCCATGCCTCCGGAGTAGTGCCGCCATGGAGTACGGAATTAAAGAGCTTCTGAAGGACTTCAAATACCGATATTCCACCCGCTTTCAGAAGCTCCGCTGTAATTCCATTCTCACCCGGGGACTTGCCGTTTCATTTAAGGTGCTGGAGAGCCATTCTAATGTCTCTGAGACTGTCGTCCAGGATATCATTGGAATAGTGTCGGATAAGACTCGCTCTTCGATTGTTACTCACACTTGCGTGTGGGTCCAACGATGACGTGTACAGCTGCCCATAGAACCTCTTGATCTCACTCAAAATCTCAGGTAACCAGGAAACGATTCCACAATGCCACATTCGATTTTCAGCTTTAAAAGTTGGCTCTTTATATCAGACAGATCTTTGGAAAAGACTTTGCAGCCCTGGTACCGCTCGATTGCTTCTTCAATACGAGCAATATTAAAATTGCGTAAGTCCCGCATGCATTTGGAGATCTGCCTGTTCAGTTGCCTGTATGCGGTCAAATCTGCTGACGACTGTAGCTTCATTTCCTGTCTAACAGACATGAGATTAAGAATGTGATAGGAGAGTTTTTGTATTCTTATGCGTCGGGTCTTGGAGAATTTAGCTCCGATCGCACGGACAGTTTCCACGAGCTTGTCATCCATGTCGTCCACAGTTTAGTCATTACTTTCATTTAATTAGTATAGTTTGCTGTATTAAATAAAACTAATTTTAAACTAATTTTGCCGTGTAGTGGCGGTTGAGAATATCCATTACCCCATATCTTCCCGTGGGTGTCGTAGAAGGCGACAAAGGTAAACAGGCAGGAGATGGGCAGCAGCATCTTCCTGATAACAGAAAAATACAATAAAAACAACTGCGGTTCCAACCTGCTTGCCAAGCGTGGTAACTATAGCAAATACCCCCTTATGAATGAATGTAACAAAGAGACGGCCCCCAGTTCCCGGCGGCCCCGCTATTTCTGGCTACGGTGTCGACCATGGTAACGGCGGGGCAGGGGGTGCTAAGAATCTCCGATGGAGGATCGGTTGCCACCTAAGACGACTTGACCTGACAACATATAACACACGCACCCTGAGGACTGACGAAAAGATTGTGGAGCTGGAAGAAGAGATAGACAAGTTACGCTGGCATATTACAGGATTATCCGAAGTCCGAAGAGAGTGAGAGGACACGGTAATCCTCAAATCCGGTAACTTGCTCTATCACCGGAAGTGCGACCATCTGTCCCAAGGAGGTGTCGGATTTATCGTCCACAAGTTTCTCGTTAACAACGTTGTAAAGATTGAGAGTGTGTCGACGAGGATTGCGTACATTATACTTAGAATCACCAAACGGTATACGCTGAAGGTCATACAGGTTTACGCACCAACCTCGGCACGCCCTGATGAGGAGGTGGAGGAAATGTATGAGGATATCTCTAGAGCCATGCATTCCTCCAAAACCCAATATACGGTGTTAATGAGAGACTTCAATGCAAAACTAGGCACAAGAGAGAACGGTGAGCTGAAAGTAGGGAAATTTGGAATAGGGCAACGGAACCCAAGGGGCCAGCAGCTGGCCGACTTAATGGAGAAAGAGGGACTCTTTATGATGATCTCTTTCTTCCAGAAGGGGCCCCACAGGAAGTTGACCTGGTCGAGCCCCGACGGTTCGACAAAAAATGAGATTGACTTCATTATGACGACCAGACGACAACTGTTCAGTGATGTCTCCGTGATCGCGAGGGTGAATACTGGTAGCGATCACCGAATGGTCAGACGCACACTGAACCTAAACGTTAAGTTGGAGAGGTCTCGTCTAATGAAGTCAACGCTCCGTCGCCCTCGTGTTCTAATCCAAAGTCCCGAAACCTTTTACCTCGAGCTACGAAACCGTTTCCAATACCTAGAAGATTGCTATGAAGTGGATATATGAATGACAAGCTCGTGGAAACTGTCCATGCTCTAGGAGCTAAGTTCTCCAAGACCCGCCGCAGAAGAACACAAAAACTCTCCGATCACACTCTTAATCTCATGGCTGTTAGATGGGAGATGAAGCTACATTCTTCAAGAGATTTGACAGCATACAGACAACTGAACAGATAGATCTCCAAATGCATGCGGCGGGACTTGCGCAACTTCAATTCAGCTTGTATTGAAGAAGCGATCGAGCGGAACCAAGGCTCTAAAGTCTTTGCCAGAGATCTGTCTGCCAGAAAAAGCCAACCGTCAAGGCTGAAGACCGAGTGTGGCAGCATCGTTTCCGGGGCACCTGAGATTTTGATTGAGATTAAGAGGTTCTATGGGCAGCTGTACACGTCATCTCTGGAGCCACACGCAAGTGTGAGTAACGATCCAAGGGCGAGTCTTATCCGACACTATTCCGAAGATGTCCCGGACTTTTATCTGAGCGAGATTAGAATGGCTCTCCAGCACCTTAAAAACGGCAAGGCCCCAGGCGGGGATGGAATTACAGCGGAGCTTCTGAAAGCGGGTGGAAAACCGGTACTTGAAGTCCTTCAGGAGCTTTATAATTCCGTCCTCCATGGCGGCATTCCACCGGAGGAGTGGAGCAGAAGTGCGGTGGTCTTGTTCTTCAAGAAAGGTGACAACGCTCTCTTGAAGAACTACAGACTGATTTCCCTTCTGAGCCGCGTCTACGTGCTGTTTTCGAGAGTCATTACGAATCGTCTCGCGCGCAGACTTGACGACTTCCAGCCTCCCGAACAAGCCGGTTTCCGAAAGGGCTCTAGCACCATAGACCACATACATAACCTATGGCAAGTTGTACAGAAGTCAGAGGAATACAATTTGCCACTATGTCTGCCGTATGTGGGCTATGAGAAAACCTTAGATTCCGTCGAAATTTGGGCGGTTCTGCAGTTCCTTGACTGGTGCCAAGTTGACTGTCGATATATCGAAGTGCTGAAGTGTTTGTACAGTAGAGCTACGATGGCTATCCGAGTACAGAACCAGAGTACGAAGCCTATCCAATTGCAGAGAGGTGTAAGACAGGGTGACGTCATATCCCCGAAACTCTTCACCGCTGCATTGGAAGACGTTTTCAAGCTTCTGGACTGGAAAGGATACGGTATTAACATCAATGGCGAGTACATCACTCACATTCGATTTGCCGACGATATAGTCCTTATGGCAGAATCGCTGGAGGAACTAAGCACTATGCTCAATGATCTCAATAGTGTCTACCAACGGATAGGTCTTAAGATGAACATGGACAAAACAAAGATCATGTTTAATGTCCATGTCATATCTATGCTGGTAGTTGTTGGGAGCACTAAGCTCGAAGTTGTTGACGAGTTTGTTTACCTGGGACAAATAGTCCGACTAGGTAAGTCCAACTTCGACCGAGAGGTCAATCGACGGATACAACTCGGCTGGGCAGCGTTCGGGAAACTACGACACATCTTCTCTTCTCGTCAGACATACCTCAAAACCTTAAAACGAAATTGTACAACCATTACGTGTTGCCAGTGATGACCTATGGAACTGAGATGTGGTCCTTCACTGCTGGCCGTATGAGGAAGCTCAAGGTCGCTCAGCGAGCTATGGAGAGGGCTATGCTCGGGGTTTCTCTGCGTGATAAACTTATAAATGAGTATATCCGCAGTAGAACCAGAGTAACCGACATAGCCCAACGGATTAGTAAGCTGAAGTGGCAGTGGGCCGGCCATATAGCTCGAAGAACCGACAACCGATGGGGAAGAAAGGTTCTCGAGTGGCAGCTTCGTACCGGTAGGCGAAGTGTAGGGCGACCCCCTACGAGATGGAGTGACGACCTGATAAGACAAGCAGGAAGTCGATGGATGCAGGTGGCTCAGGACCGTGCTTTGTGGCATTCCTTTGGGGAGACCTATGTTCAGCAGTGGACTTATGAAAGGCTGTAATGATGATGATGTAGAATTTTACGGATTTTATCGCGTTTAATTTTAACTTTTAAATTCCTGAAGTTTCGTGTGTATTAGAGCACCCATGCAATCCTTAAAATTAATTTCATTTAATGTGCATTATTCGCGTAAATATAAGAAATCATTGTGTCTTTTGCTATCGATACTACTGATGTAGCCATGTGCTTGTATTTCATACTTCTTAAAAATTACCTGATGGTAGGTGAATGCTGTGGCCCGTAGATATATATCCTATATTTGAAATGAAAATGAGGATGCGTTAAAACACCTGAGGATTTAGATCTTTACCAGAACAAATTGTCACTAGTTTTCGTCACTCATTAGAATTGATTGTGGCCCTTTTCGGATTAAAACAACCCCCTCGTATCGTAGCGTAGTCATAATACATCATCATTAATTTATCATCTATTACAAACTATCCAAGGTTCATTCCTGCGGGCCTTTCATAAATTGTCTCATAGGGTATTTTGCCATGCTTATGAGCTATTATCGGGGAGATGTTGCTGTCCATTTCCTGTTTAATATTCCTGTGTTGCCTCTTACGACACCGACGGGATGATATGGGGTAATGAATTCTATTACGCCGTCCCTACAGGCCCTACATGGCCAGTAGCCATAGTAACGTTGTTATTAAGAATAACGTCGTTTGAACAAGTAGACATGATGATAGCAAATATAATCGACGACCTGGATTTATTTCTCTTGACGTTTACTTGAGTTTTGTCAGTCTTATGTGCCTAATTCAAACATTTCATAAAGATAAAATATTTATAAGTATACTCTAAACATTTTATAATAAAAAAATCTTGAATATCAATGTCGTTTTTAAAATCTTTGCATTTTTTAGAGTTTTCTTCTTCGCGCGAATTCTTTGTGGAATCGTTATACCAACGAGCTTAATCCTTTTTTAAGGACCGGAAAAACACCTGGAATTCCCCTGGCTGCGCAGTTGTTCATGGGCCAAAGTGGTTGACATTAACCATCAGATGACCAGCGTGAAGTAGAGGTTTACCTCTGCGTTTCGCTTGGTGAGTGCAGGTGGCCGGAGGCCCTTTTTACTGGAAATGAGGCATGCCATCTTAGTCCTCACGGGTGACAACGCATCTACATTTTGATTTGTAATAGAGGATAGATGTAGATGTCTATGGGCCGCAGCAACCACTTACCATTAGGTGGACTGTGTGCTCGTTTGTCACCAATATCCTATAAAAAAAAAATGAGCCATATGCTCGTTTATCCCTCTTCTAAAAAAATCTTGCGTTCTGAAATCAAAAAAGTTTTTATTTCTTAGAAGAAGTTAATTTTTAATAGCTTTTTAACATTATTTATGATGACTTATAGAGCGGGCTGAATAATGAATTGTTTACATTATCCAAACATTGTATTTCGTTATGATTTGGACATACATAGTCTTTCAAGTTTTGATTTAAAATAATTGTAAAAATATCTTTATACCATAACGTAAATAGCTTTAAATTAATTTATGGATTAACCTCGCACAAACTGTTTGATAATTTAAATAAATCTAAAGTTTTGAAAGACTTTCCTTCGAGGTATACCAATCAACTTGGTCAACGCAAGGTTTATTGTGAATCAATTAAATTAGAAATGAAGTACATAGAGCAAACAATTTAATTGTTTTATATAAACAAAGCCGAGACATTGACAACTTGACAACTTGACGTCTTGACAAGCAAAACGGCTTTTAAGTCACTAGAAATTGGCCTCACTACATTAAACTTACTTTATGACGTCATTTGAAGGTAAACTAAATGTCAATTAATTTAATGCATTTTTGATAAAATAAATGCTATCTCTTATTTTTAAGACATCTAAATAACAAGCTAGGGTTGAATAATGTCGAAATGGTTTCAAAATCAGTTCGGGATAAATATTGTTCATATACCGAATTGCTATTATATATGAATGTTTTTCATCATCAATACCTAGTTCAATGCTGAATACAGGCCTCCCCAAAGATTGGCACAAAATACGGTCCTTATCTGAGCCACCTACCTCCATCGTCGATCTGCATCTTTCATCACGACGTCATTCTATCTGAGGCTTGCCAATACGAGATTTCTTTTCTTTTCCATCGCGTGTCGGTTTTTTGAGTTATATGGCCCACCCATTGCCACTTCATCCACATTATACGAATACGAGCGTGGTTATGCTTAGATACAGTTGAACATGTAGATCGATTATATAATGCGTAGTAGGGCTCTACTACTAGCGTTGCTACGCTGCAGCTACACTTAAATAACAACCCGAATAGGTCGGCTTAAACGGAGAAGGACCACGCTCTCACAGAATATCAGAATATCATGGAAGTGCATCTTTTATATGCTGTGTGTAGAGAACTGGAAACACTTTTTACATAAAACGCGGCATACTACCTTAGGCCTCTGGGATCATTTTGATTCTTAATCCAGGATAGATTCAAGCATTTATGGGTCTTTTTATTCTATATCCTAATGAATAAGTTCGGCTGCGGTGGCAGTAGAAAGGTTATGCTGGACTCCTACCGGCTAAAACTGCACGGTATTCACCATCAGCGTATATGATGGGTCCCGGTATTACCGTTCGGAACACAATCGGGGCCTGTCTATCGCTTTGCTTTATTAAAATATATCACGAGGTGTCTTTACTCTCAGCACCAAGAGCTACTACAGTGCTCGGGACCACTTTCGAGTTATCGACATCCTCGGGGGTTACATTGCTAGGTGATCGGAGCCCCCGATCCGAGCTCTCGTAACCCCAGAGGTCCTGTTTCTGGTAGGGAAACATGAACGAACGTCTTGGTGACGTCATCACTGAGCGGGATTTGCCCTCTCCCGACACCGCTCAGCAGTATCCTTTTGGTCCTGATGGCCAGCCTTCAGGCGCCCCGTAAGAAGCAACGCACTTCTTCCCTTTGTTGCTCTAGATTAGTCAACAGTCTATGCATAGCATCCGCCCTTTCAATCCGGGAGATTAGGCACTCGAAGTGTTCTTCGGAGCCCCAATGACTGTCCAGGTGGAGGCTTAAGTACTTCATGTACCGCCCCACTCTAACTTCAGCCCCACCCACATGGACGCACGAGTCGGGTGATTTCCTGCCACGTCGTAAGCGTCTATGTACCACAGCATCACTTACCATCAGGTTGACACAGTCAAGCTTGTTTGTCATCCTTATTCTATAAAATAAAAAAATTGGAAATTTCCAAAGTGCACACCTCAAACGGGTCGACTGACAATAGTTAAATTCAAAAGGCTTCCTATTGTACTTTTGCTCATCTATATTATTTAGCAACCATCCTTTCATTACAGAATATAAAAGTTCATCGCTGAACCTAGACCTCTTTGCCTAGAGGGACACTTGGCGTGAGGGTTGGCAACTGAAGTCCTTTACTGTTTTAGGTTGTTATCAGGACGATGCTACTGTCCATCTCCTGGTTCAGTATCCCTCTGTCACCTCTTACAACAGCTACGGAAACAAAGGGGGTACTGGATATTTTTAACACTGCCACTACACATTTTATAATTTTTTCAAAATATTTACATTTACATTAAAATACATGTATTTCAATCATAGCGATAAATTCCTCATCAAACACGTGTGTGTTGTGGCACTAGTTGTTAATATGTCCCACTGTTGGGCTCTTATTTCTTACAAGGTTCATCATCATTGCAGCCTTTCATAAGTCCACTGCTGAACATATGCCTCCCCCAAGGAATGCCACAAAGCACGGTCCTGAGCCACCTGCATCCATCGACTTCCTGCATGTCTTACCAGGTCATCACTCCAAATGGAGTGATGACCTGACAGAGGGTGACCCCCCTCTAGATAAATTCCTCATCAAACGCGTGTGTGTTGTGGCACTAGTTGTTAATATGTCCCACTGTTGGGCACTTATTTCTTACAAGGTTCATCATCATTGCAGCCTTTCATAAGTCCACTGCTGAACATATGCCTCCCCCAAGGAATGCCACAAAGCACGGTCCTGAGTCACCTGCATCCATCGACTTCCTGCATGTCTTACCAGGTCATCACTCCAGATGGAGTGATGACCTGACAGAGGGTGACCCCCCGCTAGATAGCGGGGGGTCACCCAACACTTCGCCTACCGGTACAAGGCTGCCACTCGAGAACTTTTCTTCCCCATAGGTTGTCGGTTCTTCGAACTTTTCTACTTCACTTCCGCTCACTAATTCGCTAAGCTATGTCGGTTACTATGGTTCCACTGCGGACATCCTCATTTCTAAACTTATCACGCAGAGAAACCCCGAGCATAGCCCTCTCCACAGCTCGCTGAGCGACCTTGAACTTCCTCATATGGCCAGCAGTGAAGGACCACGTCTCAGATCCGTAAGTCATCACTGTCAACACGCAGGTTATGGTATAATATGGCACTTAGCAGGTTATGGTAAAATAAATCGTATCGCGACAAAACTTACGCTACCATCCACACCTGGATGCTTCGCGGTCTACCAATGTGCGATTTACTATGAGTTTTATTCCTCGCACGACTTCCTTGTCGAACCGTTTACCACCGGCGATTTTTCCAGACCAATACGACTTCAAGAAACGAACTTACTCCTTTTAAAAGACCGGAAACGTGCCTGCAATTAAACTGGTGTTACAGCTGTTCATGGGCGGCAGTTGACACTAACGATCAAGTGAGCCGCATGCTCGTTTACCCTATCTTCTATTAAAAAAAGTTTTCAAACTGTTCAATGCGTGTTGGCGACGTCACATGTATTTAATTCGCTAGACATACACCGTAGCCAGGAATAGTAAGCTGAAGTAGCAATGGCATATACTCGTATAAGAACCGATAACCGATGGGAAGAAAGGTACTCTTCCCCATTGGTTCTACTCTTCTAAAGTGGCAGTCTCGTACCGGTAATCAATGTGTAGGGAATTTGAATTGTAACTAATAATTCAATTGGTGCAGGCCATGATCATAACAGGTTGTTTGCGTACTGTAAAATTTAATAAAGGCGCTTAGTACCTACCCTACGACAGCACCTGTGACGTCTTTTATACAGTTTCTTTATTTTATAATCGTATAATAGCTTATCCCTGGTAAAGTTAATCGTTTAAAAAGCAGGTTTTGGTGGACTTCGCCCTTAAACGTGACAACACGGAGCAATTAACAACCTACACTATATAATGCAATACTAACAGCGCGTGTGTGCTAGTCACTAGTGCTTGTGTCCACCACACGTCCCATAGGTATCGTGAAACTTTACTAAGATAAATGAGGTGAGCACCGTTTGTCCTCGGCTAGATAAAAATATTACAAACGGATTTATGTCAGTTGTAAACAACTTAAAGTGAGTCGTGCAAAATTAAATTTAAACATTTTAAACAAGGCGACATCTTAAAATTGATAAGAAAAAAGTATATAATATTATATTTTTTATCTTATCAATTCATCAACACGTGGTAGAGACACGCTGCAGCTATATTATGCTTGTAGCACAAATGGGTCGGTTCGACCGGGGAAGGACCACGCTCTCAGACAATACCAGCGTAACATAACAGCTTAATGCTACTGTGTTTCGTATAGTGAATCTAGAGAACTAGAGACCGTTTTATTAGAAAAATTCTACAGAATTCCATATTAGTTTTCAGGGGTGACAATGCATCTGCATTTTGCAATTTATGGGCCACAGTATTCACATACCAACAGGTAAACTATGTGTTCGCCTGTCACCCTTATTCTTAAAAAAAATTATTGTATTATATGGCGCGTTGCGGTTGATTAAAATTATTATCATCATTTAAAAACATCTCAAAGAAAATATTATTAACAGCAACCGGTGCTTGAAATCCACCGGCACCAATGGTGAGGAAGCAAACGTTTTTAGTAAGAAAGGCAAAGTTTGTGAGAAACCTACAAGCTTTACAAATAAAAATATTTGTAGGATATAGGAAATATGCCACCACAGAAAAAGGCAGCATAGTGGACTTTTCCTACCCGAAAAAACTTTCTAAAATTAAAGGAGGTTCATATTTCCAGCAGTGGGACATAATATTACGTAGGTTCTCACTTTACTTTTTAACAGCGTTATTATGCATTTGTTTTTATTTTTTTATCTACATCAAGTTTAGAAGTTTCAATACTGTAAAATATTTTATATTTTGTAAGCATTTGGTTTACGCCGGGCGTAAAATAGCGTCAGCAACCAGGATTGCCAAAGGTGCGAAACAATGGGTTGATTATAGACTATCAAGGATGATGATTAAGCAAATAATCTCTACAACGGAAGAAGCCTATATCCAGACTTTAACGGGCTAATGATGATGATGATGATGAATGTTTCTTTATAACTATTGTCGTGAAGCGACAATTAAAAATAAAGAGAACCTAAGCTAAGAACAGCAAAACAACAAAAGTAGACCAAGAAAATAATATATTTTAAAATTTTAAAAAGGTATTTACAATTTTATAAAAAATAATGAAATATGAAGATGATTATGGATGAGGTGAGTTTACAATTAGAAAAAAAAAATAGGAGAATAGGAGAATTAGTATTATAGTGGAGCCTAAAAGGTTGAAGTGACACGCTGCTCTTGTAGAAATAGGCACACGCGGAGCTTGAGGTTTCTCAGCGGCGACGGCACGAAGCGCCTGGAGTAGGTGCGCTCGCAGCGTCCGGAGCTGGCGCACGTAGCGCCTGGGGTAGGTGCGCTCAGCACTTGGAGAAGTAGTCGCCGCGCCCAGAGGTAGCGCGGGCAGTAGGTGCACTCGGCGCCTGAAGCAAGCAGTCGTAGCGCGCCTGAAGGTAGCGCGGGCAGTAGGTGCACTCGGCGCCTGAAGCAAGCAGTCGTAGCGCGCCCGAAGGTAGCGCGGCAGTAGGTGCACTCAGCGCCTAGAGCAAGCAGTCGTAGCGCGTCCGAAGGTAGTGTGGCCCCGTGCTTGAAGCAGACTGCCGACGAATTCGGATGTAGATGGAGGCTTGCAGGATCCCGGGGCAATGCGGCCCCGGGATAAGGCCTTTAGTAGATGCTTCTCCTTTGAGAACTGAAGCGAGACTGTCCTGTATTCTCCAATTGTTCGGCTTCTATACCTTTTTAGAGAGAACGAGAAATTATTTAAATTAAAACGAAATTTATTGTAAATGACCTACAGCCAAAGAGTATTTATGTAGAAAGAACATCATACCAGAGATGAATTTGAATAAAAGTTACCATAACAACGATATAAATAATAGTTGTCATATTTAACAATTTTTGGTTTTTGGACTGTTATTAAGAAACTATTACATTTTAGTAAGAAATGAGATATTATTCATTTAGGAAAAACTAATGCACGGCAGCGTGCATGAAGCCTGAAATTGTAGAGTTACCGAGAATTCAATAAAAGACCGAAAAAGGTAAGACTCCATTGACAGCGATTTTAAAAGTTCTAAATAGTGTGAAAATACGAAGTAAAATGATATGTTATTGTGTAAAAACGTTACAGGATCCTATAGAAATAAAAGTGATGCAAAACATGAATGCAGAAAATCAAAAACAGAATGGAAAAATAGTATAAAGTGATGCAAAACATGAATGCAGAAAATCAAAAACAGAATGGAAAAATAGTATAAAGTGATGCAAAACATGAATGCAGAAAATCAAAAACAGAATGGAGAAATAGTGTACAATGAAATGTAAGTAGCATAACACTACACTATACCTTTTTATTTCATAATTCCTATGCATATGAGTTAGTATCCAAATAAAATAAGAAATAGAAACTATGGTAAGTATTAAATAATAACTGGAAGAACTGTCTACATCCAGTGTTTTACATATATTGTCTAAACAATTTACAACAGTTTAGAGGATACCAATAATTATTATTATTATTATTACAAATAATTATAATAATAATTACTTTCTGACGAGAGCGAATGATCCGTTCTATAGGGGCGTTATTTCTTGTGATAAAGGACTTACCCCTCCATCCTTAGCCAACGAGCAATGGCAAGACATGGCAGTACAGAGCATTTCCGACCGGGAGACCAAATGGAAGGAGAAGGAGCTCCACGGGAGGTTCTACAAGGCTCTAAATGAATCTTTTGTAGACACAGTCGCCTTCGTCCACTGGCTACGTTTCGGTGACCTCTTTGGGGAAACCGAGGGTTTTGTCTGTGCGATACAGGATCAGGTTATTAAGACCAACAACTATCGGAAATACATCCTAAAGGATGGCGCCGTCGACATCTGTCAAGCTTGTCGCCATCCCGGAGAGTCACTTAGGCATGTCATCTTCGGTTGTTCGGCTCTTTCTAACTCTGAGTACTTGCACAGTCACAATCTAGTAGCCAGGATTCTAAACCACTAGCTCCCTTTGAAATACGGGCTGGTGAATCGGAAACTGCCTTATTATAAGTACTTGCCGGGAGCCGTACTCATAAATGACCGAGACAGGCTCTACTGCGACCCGGCCATCATCACAGACAGAACTATTCTTGCGAATAAGCCTGATCATATTGTGCTGATGGAGTGGGCACAGTCGAGGATATTTTTGGTCGACATTACCATTCTGTAAGACTAGAACCTCGTGAAAGCTGAAACAGATAAGAAAACAAAATATCTGGTCCTGGCCACGAGGTGACTGACATGTGGGTTGATCTGTCAACCGAAATTATTCCTGTAGTCGTCTCTGCGAACGGGCTAATCCCAGTCAGCCTCTCGAGTCATCTGAGGCGACTGGCACTCCGTGAAGGACCGCTCCGAGCTCAAATGGAGAAGGCGGTGCTCCTCGATACCACCTGCATCGTCCGCCGGTTTCTTTCCCCTCCCCCTAACCCTCGGCAGTTTGGTCTTCTCTGACGAGGGTTTCCATCTGGTTGGACTTTAATTTATTTATGTATTATTTATTTATTTATGTTAATATATTTAATATATATTTATGTATATTTATCATTTCCTCTTATAAATTTATTCAGCCCAACCAGATGAGAATACTTTATAAATACCCCAATAATAATAATAATGTCCTCCAGGCCGAATTTCAGTCACGGCAGCCAGCTTCAAAAGAGACTAGCCATCGGTGGACAGAATTATAGTGCTCAAGTGTATGCACAAACACAGGTGCACTCTCTATTCCCACGCTTTCATAGTCCGATAGGATGGTAACCCGAGAGAGATCAGGCGCATGACCAACAGCTTTACGTGCTTTCCGAGGCACGGGGTGAGATACCGCCAACTTTCTGACTCCGGGCAACTACTGAGAATTTCATGATGAAAAACCTAACAACTGATTTTTTTATTTGCCTGACTCGGGTTTCAAACCGGGACCAATAGACCAACGAGGCAGTCAGGAGACTATTCCAGGAGACTTTTTGTGTTATCTCGTAACAGGGATGCATTCGCTTACGTAATCAAATAGAGCCTATCCCTGAGTTTCTGAGAACATCCCCGATGCGCTACAAAAACAGTGCCCTGAAACTCAACTCTTAGGGCGCTGTATGCCTTGTGTATTGGCCCACAGATATTTTATATCATATCTGTATTCGTTTTAATCTGTAATAACTGATAATAATCATCATCATCACCCTTTACAAATCCACTGCTGAACATAGGCCTCCCCGAAGGAATGTCACAAAGCACGGTCCTGAGCCACCGGCATCCATCGACTTCCCGCATGTTTCTTATAATAACGTCTACAAATCTGTTTGCCAATTAACTATTTCTTTCTCTTTCTTTTAGGAAATAATAAAACTACAAATAATATATCATATACTCAAATATTTATCAATTGTTAACATTTCTAGCATTACAAAGAACTTGCTGAAACTAGACTTAATCTCAACACAGCTTACATAACCAACGCTTGAAACGAACCTTAGAACTATCGGTATAAAGTCCAATTTACAACTCTGTATGGCTCGAAGGAAACTTTTTCAAGACAGCATGATACAGATTATAAAATGCGTACACCGAGACACTAAGAATCACAAACAGGGAGCCGCCGAAAACGAAGCTCAGGAAGTTCCCGTCAATCATTGTCGT
Source organism: Parnassius glacialis (assembly GCA_033319125.1). Classification (NCBI taxonomy): domain Eukaryota; kingdom Metazoa; phylum Arthropoda; class Insecta; order Lepidoptera; family Papilionidae; genus Parnassius; species Parnassius glacialis. The sequence goes on from JAVANC010000025.1 coordinate 33,607,841, forward strand.
CCCTTGGAGACTCCTAGCATGACCTTGGAACAGGTCCTTCGTGCCGGATCCTGTGGATTTTCGTTCCTCCATCATTTTCTTCATTGATGTCAGCCTTTCTTTGAGTTCATCTATAGATTCTAGCATATCCTCTGACTCTGAAAGAAAATCATTGATATATTATTATATAAATAGCGCTCAAATTCTACTAAGACTTAACATTTTTTTTTATTTAATTAATAAGGGTGACAAACGAGCACACAGTCCACGTGATGGTAAGTGGTTGCTGTGGCCCATAAACATCTATCTTCGTTTGCGAATTAAAATGCAGATGCGTTGTCAGCCGTGAGGACTAAGATAGAATGCCTCTTTTCCAGTAAAAAGTGTCTCCGGTTCTCTACACTCACCATACGAAACACAGCAGCATCAAACTGCTATTTTACGCAAGTATTATTTTTGTGAGAGCGTGGTCCTTCCCTGATCGAGCCGACCCATTCGTGCTACAACTATACTATTAATATAGCTGCAGTATGGCTCTACCACGTTTAAAGGGATACAATATTTATTTTATTATACTCGTTTATTTCTCGAGGGATACAATAGGTTCCCTTTAAGAAGCAGTACCATCTTTAGAATATTAATATAACGTAGTCATAATAACTCATTGGATGAATCTTTGCTTAGCTGACAGAATATTTCTCGATAAATATATATTGTGTTTTATGATATTACTTTATGATATTGATGCCATAATAAAGCCGTGGTAACTCAGGGTCTAAGCGTTCGCTGTAAATTGCACAGTGAACAATCTCCGCTGAGACCAATGGAATTGTTATCGCAATTTTAAGTACTGATTTACCACGTGCTCGGCAGTGGAGGAAAATATCGTGAGGAAACCTGCATGTCTTAAGAAATAAGAAAAAAAAATCGCAGACATTTGACGTTCGGCAGCAGGTATTGGATCAGCGCAGCGGACACTTCTTTGTCTTAAAATCCTTTCAAAAATGAGAGAAGGCGTGTGCCCAGCAGTGGGACGTATATAGGCTGTAACTTTAACTTCAACTGATATTAGTTGTAATTAATCTTCCCATGACCGAATTTTCCGTCCTGTAGTGGATGTTTACGGCCTGATAAGAAACACATTTGACTTTATAATATCTTTACCTTTACACCCTAAGTAAAAAAGAAAAAAAAGTAAAAAAGTAAAGTAAAGTCCACTGCTAATAAACGTGCAACAGATTACGTCATATGGGGGTTATTTGCCAAAGTTGCCACGCTTGGCAGGCGGATTGGCAGCCTCAGTTTTTTTTTATTTTTAGTTTTTATAAGGAACAGGCTACTACCGGTCTCCTGGTTTGTTTCCCGTTGTCGCTTCTTACGACATTTTTTCGTATACAATTTTTATATTAGAGGTCCGTCTAAATTATACATTTGTACTGGTAGCTCAAATGGTTAGTTCTCGCTGTGAGTTTCACAGTACGCGAGCAATCCGGGTTCGTTCCCCGCCGGCACCAATGAAATTGTTAATTGCTGATTTACCACTTACACATCGGCGGTGGAGGAAAACATCGTGAGGAAGCCTGCATGTCTGAGAAATAAGAAAAATAATATTTCAAAGACATGTGAAGTTCGCCAAAAGCAGCATTGGGGCAGCGCGGCAGGCATTTGCTTGCCCTAAAACTCTCTCAAAAATGAGAGGAGGTCTGTGGCCAGCAGTGGGACGTATATAGGCTGTAACTTTAACTTACCGCCCAACTGTGAACATTATCGACATGATTTGTTAATCTTTATATATATATATATATATATATATATATATATATATATATTTCTGTACGTGTGTTTGTCAATGGACTCTCCTTAAACGGCTGGGCCGATTTTGATATTTTTTTGTACGTGTGAGTTCCTGGATGGTTTACATTAACTAAAGCATTCAAGAACCCACTCAAACACTCTACACACATCGGACCTTATAAGTGGTGCTGTTGTAGAGATCCAGAAATCACCCAACTATGCGAAGCCGGGGCGAATCACTAGTATATTATAATTATAACCAGTAACAAAAATTAAAAACCGACCCTTTTTTTTTTGCGGATGGAAAATCATCAAATGACGCCTTTCGCTCTGGGTGGAGCGGAAGGGAGTGTCAGACTTTTACTGACTAAAAACCATCCGTGTTCCTTCAGTGCCCTTACGTTCCGGAGCCGCGGTATCTCTTTCGAACAGCCCGCAGCCCCGGCAGGCTTCGGCCCTTGCGGGCCCCTTCACGATGCTGACAGCTCTTTGAGGCGCGCGTGGAACAAAACGCGCCGTCGACACGGCCTGTCGTCGTTAGACGGACGGACGGCGAGCTACCCATTGCTCGCCATCCACAGGCCCGCGCCTACGGTGGCCGGGGGCCACGACGTAGCCCCCGACGCCCGGGGCGTCTCCCGCGGCGGCCGGGAAGGAAAGCTGCTGCTCTCTCCTTCTCCCGCTCCGCCACCTCCTTCGCTAGCATCACTGCTTCGCAGAAGGTAGTGACGGCATCCCATTCCGTCTCGCTCCGGACCATGGCTTCGACCAGGGCCGGACGCGAGAGGTCGCCGCCGCCTATCGCCGCTACGAGGACACGGCGGTGCTCTGCCCAAGCAGGGCACACCTCCACGGTGTGCTCCACCGTGTCCTCCGGTCGATCCTCGCAGTGAAAAACCGACCCTTAAGGTATAAGTTAGTTAATAAAAAAAGAATCATTAAAATCGGTTCTCTATCTGCAAAGATGTCATATGAAATTCCTTAAACAATAGTCCAATATGAAACTATTTCCCCTATTTTCCAACATTGGGGCGAAAGTACTTCTTCGAAATTTAATGGTACCACCTTTGAGGTAAAGCCTATTTAATAAAAAACGAATCATATAATCAATTCTCAATCTGCAAAGATATCACATTAAATTCCTTAAACAATAGTCCAATATGAAACTTTTTCCCCTATTTTCCACCATTGAGGGCGGAAGTATTTCTAAAAAAATTAATGGGACCACCTTTGAGGTAAAGCCTATTTAGTAAAAAAAGAATCATTAAGATCAGTTCTCAATCTGCAAAGATGTCATATGAAATTCCTTAAACAATAGTCCAATATGAAACTTTTTCCCCTATTTTCCACCATTGAGGGCGAAAGTATTTCTTAAAAATTTAATGGGACCACCTTTAAAGTGAAGCCTATTTAATAAAAAAAGAATCATTAAAATCAGTTCTCAATCTGCAAAGATGTCATATGAAATTCCTTAAACAATAGTCCAATAAGAAACTTTTCCCCATTTTTCAACATTGGCGCGAAAGTACTTCTTCAAAATTTAATGGTACCACCTTTGAGGTAAAGCCTATTTAATAATAAAAGAATCATTAAGATCAATTCTCAATCTGCAAAGATGTCATATGAAATTCCTTAAACAATAGTCCAATATGAAACTTTTTCCCCTATTTTCCACCATTGAGGGCGGAAGTATTTCTTAAAAATTTAATGGGACCACCTTTGAGGTGAAGCCTGTTTAATAAAAAAAAATCATTAAAATCAGTTCTCAATCTGCAAAGATATCATATGAAATTCCTTAAACAATAGTCCAATATGAAACTTTTTCCCCTATTTTCCAACATTGGGGCGAAAGTACTTCTTCAAAATTTAATGGTACCACCTTTGAGGTAAAGGCTATATAATAAAAAAAGAATCATTAAGATGAGTTCTCAATCTGCAAAGATGTCATATGAAATTCCTTAAATAATAGTCCAATATGAAACTTTTCCCCATTTTTCCAACATTGGCGCGAAAGTACTTCTTCAAAATATAATGGCACCACCTTTGAGGTAAAGCCTATTTAATTAAAAAAGGATCATTGGAATCCGTTCACAATCTCTGAAGAAATCTGAGAAAAAGAAGAAAAAAGAACGTACATTCGAATTAAGAATCTTCTCCTTTTTGAAGTTGATTCATAATATGCTTTTAAGTTATGAAATTCAGGCGATAAAAATGAGTAATAAGATTTGCACAGTGACTAACTTTCTATGGTAGATAAGATACGCGTATGACGTTAAAGCTTAAGTTAAAATTATGTAAATTACAAACTTAATTAAGACACCGTACGCTTGGCAGTATAAAGCGGTCTTTGTCTCAGAATAAGCTACAGTGAAACTTAAATCTCTAAAATAAATTTAAATAAGAAATATTTTGTTTCGAATCCTTCAATCTATTCATCTATACAAATGAATAAAATTGAAGTGTCTGTTTGTAATGTCGAAATAACAGCTTTTTACTATATGCATATGAAAGTATATATACGGTACTTATAACAAAAACACGATTTTTAAAATTTTTGTCTTTCTGTCTGTCTGTTTGTTCCGGCTAATCTCCGAACATCTGGACGGATTTTGACCGGACTTTCACTGGCAGATAGCTGATGTTATAAGAAGTAACTTAGGTAACTTTTATTTTAGAAAAAGACTTAGGGTTCCGCGCAAAAAATTAAAACCCATGAATTCCAATTGTAATAAATTACGCGCGGGTGAAGTCGCGGGGTACAGCTAGTTATATATATATATATATATATATATATATATATATATATATATATATTATACAGGGTGGGCCTTAACAATATGAGCGTTTTATTTTGTCTATAATTCAAAAACCGTTAGAGGTACGGGGGCGCGGGGGGTGTCGTTGGACGCGCCATTTCGTGGAATTTTTAGTCGCCATGGACGCGTTCTCGGGAGCACAGCGTGCGTTCTGTGTTCGCGCGTATTATGTCAACAACAATTCTGTGACTGTTGCTAGGCGAATGTACCGCGTTCACTTCGGCTTACATGACATCAGAGAAGCACCATGCGCAAATTCTATTCGAAAATGGGTTAAGATGTTCGAAGAAACAGGGTCTACAGTAAAAATAAATAATGCGGGCCGCCCGAAGTCAATACGGACGCCGGAGAATATTCAACGCGTTCATGAATCGATTAGAGAAAATCCTCGACAATCGACTCGCAAAAGAAGCCAAATCTTGAACATCAAGAGGACTACTTTGCGCAGGATTTTGCACCGTGATTTGTATTTAAAAGCGTACAAAATTCAGTTAACACAAGAGTTGAATCTTGATGATGCCAATCTTCGACTTAATTTTGCTAATGTTATGCTGGAACGTTTTAACAATTTTTCTAACGTAATCTTCAGTGATGAGGCAAACTTTCATGTCAATGGACATGTTAACAAGCAAAATTGCCGCTTTTGGTCCGAATCTAATCCCCTCGAGATGCATCAAAGACCTCTGCATAGCCCTAAGGTCGTTGTGTGGGCTGGAATATCGGCTAGTGGAATAATTGGGCCATACTTCTTTGAAAACCAAAGAGGAGTTGCTGTGACAGTGAGATCTGAGAATTACTGTCAGATGTTGCAAGAGTTTCTGGTTCCAGCTCTTCAAGAATTTCAAGGTTACAATTCTAGGACGTGGTATCAACAGGATGGAGCCACTTGCCATACTTCTACAGTCTCAATAGACGTGCTGAAAGAAATGTTTCCAGGAAAACTCATATCGCGAAGAGGAGACATTGAGTGGCCTCCAAGGAGTCCAGATCTTTCTCCAAATGATTATTTTTTGTGGGGTTATCTAAAAGCACGAGTCTATGAAAATAATCCAACAACAGTTGAAGAGTTAAAGCAAAACATTGTGCAAGAAATTAACGCTATTCCACGAGCAACTTGTCAACGTGTTTTTCAAAATCTGCGAGTACGACTACAAGAATGTCAAAAAGCTGGTGGCGGTCACTTAAATAACATTATCTTTAAAAATTAGTTGTCACTTAAATTTCAATTTCCTTTTCTTTTTAAATGTATAAATAAAAAAACAATAAGATTTATAGTTATTTTTTTATTGCATATTGAAACCACTCATACAGTTAAGGCCCACCCTGTATAATAATAATTTTAACAGTGGTAGAGCCACGCGGCAGCTTTTGCTGTCGCACGTATGGGCCGGCTCGAACCGGGGTGGTATCATGACCTCACAGAATACCAGCGTGAAGTAGAGGTTTACCTCTGCGTTTCGCTTGGTGAGTGCCGGAGCCCTTTTTACTTGAAATGTGGCATTTCATCTTAGTCCTCACGGGTGACAACGCATCTGCATTTTATTTATTTATTTATTTATTTAAGCTTTTATGCACAAAGTTGTACATATGGCGGACTTAATGCCATAGGGCATTCTCTCCCAGTCAACCATTAGGCTAAACAGAGATAGACAAACAAGAGGCGGTGCAGCAGTAATCAAAATAGAAAGCGCTAAAAGAAAAGAAATTGTTTATACATATATACATATAATTATAAATATACACACACATACATAGACATATATACTTAAATACACACAATATATACATATATAAATACATACATACACATATACACGCATACACTACATATATACACAATACATATAAATATTATCTATGTCAGAACAAATATGAAATATACATATGCGTATGAAAATAAAAGCTATGTTTGTTCAAACCTGCAACAATTTTTCATATGCTTACGGACTTGATTTTTAAAAAGAAACTTGTTGGAAGCTTTTTTAATGTCAAGAGGGATGTCGTTCCAGAGTCTGATGGCCGTGAGGGCGAAAGATATTTTGATTTGTAATAGAGGATAGATGTAGATGTCTATGTGCCGCAGCAACCACTTACCATCAGGTGGACTGTGTGCTCGTTTGTATAATTAATTTTATATATATATATAAAATTAAACGTTGTTCTAGTATTTGTAAACGCGGTTAGTGATCATGAGGTCTTGGGTTCAATTCCCGGTTCGGAATAAAATCAGTAATGGAGTATTTCTTTCAGCCCGGAGTCAGCAAGTTGACGGTGCTTCGGAAAGCATATAAAGTCGTAGGTCCTTCGCCTGATCTCTCTCCGATCGTGTCCGATTCCCATCGGACTACGAGATGGGGGGGATGGATAGTGCACCTGTGCCTGCGCATGCTTTCGTGCTCTATAATCCTTGAAGCGTTAGTAGCCTAATGGCGGGGCGCGGACCGTAAACTCTAAAGGTCGTGGGTTCGAATCCGCCATTCGACTACTGTCGTGATCCACTTCTAACACAAGCATTTTAAGCTTACCAGAAGTGGTTAAAGGGAATATTAGTAATGTTTATTAATAGCATTACTAATAATAATGTATTGCAGACCGAATTCCGCTCACGGTGGCCAGTCTCAACGGAGACTAGCCACCGGTGCAAGACAGGAGTATAGTGCCCAAGTGTATGCGCACGCACAGGTGCGCTCTCTATTCCCTCACTCTCATAGTCCGATGGGACGGTCAACCGACACGACCGGAGAGAGATCAGGTGCAGGACCAACGGCTTTACGTGCTTTCCAAGGCACGGTGGTGAAACACCGCCAACTTCCCGACTTCGGGCAGCTACTGAGAATTTCTTTATGGAAAAACTCAATAACTGATAATGTTTTGGCCCGATCCGGGATTCGAACCCGGAACCTCATGACCAGCAATCGCGCTACTACACCCACTAGACCAACGAAGCAGACAATAGCTAGTATATGTTTAAAATAAAAAAAAATAAAAAAAATTGTCCTGCACGAATGGCTAGTCTCCTTTGAGACTGACCGCCATGGCTGAAATTTGGTTTGGAGGAATTTATTATTAAAATTGAAGTGACTAGCGGTAAAATAATAATTGACTCATATTGAGCTAAGAAGGTTATGTGCACTCCATTAAGACATGCATAACATTTACAAAAATGTCTGTCTGACTGTCCGGCCAAACCTTTAGGATAGCTGAACCGGAAGCGTATTACGTATCTTGCAGAAGGCTAGCGATAGCGAAATTAGAACAATAATAATTGCTGATAAATCGCAGATACGTATTTTCAACCAGCGATAACCAAGTCCTAGCTAACTAGCGACCACAAGGCAGCGCTGTCGCTAGTTAGCTTGGTCATCGCTGATACATAATACGAATCTGCGAATCTAATATTGTTCTGCCTTCTGCAAGATACGTAATACGCCTACCGATTGTAAAGAAACTTCTCGAACAGGTATAAAGCAATGTCAGGCGTAATCTAGGCTCTTTTATCTCAAGACTTGGAGATTGTTTAAAAAAAAACGAAAAGTTGACAAAATTAATGGTCTTGTATTTTTTTATAAAAGTAAATTATCTTTTTTATAAAAGTATCCGTGGATGCAGTGGATAGACCACAGATATCGATAACATACATCATTCCACACTTATATGTGATTTTTTTATAGGATACAGGTGACAAACGAGCACACAGTCCACCTGATGGTAAGTGGTTGCTGCGGCTCATAAACATCCACATCTATCCTCTATTATAAATCAAAATGCAGATGCGTTGTAGCCCGTGATGACGGGTCGGGAACCGGTTTGCAGTTCTCTACACTCACCGTACGAAACACAGCAGCGTTAAGCTGCTATTTTACGCTGGTATTCTGTGAGGGCGTGGTCTTTCCCCGGTCGAGCCGACCCATTCGTGCTACAACTATACCACTAATATAACTCCAGCATGGCTCTACCACGTAAAAAACAATTAGGTTGTCTCAACAGGGACAATTCAAACGCTATGTGTTGCATTCAATCTTAGGCGACAGAAAGAAAGAAGTTAAAAACTTATTTGATTTTTTAAACTAGTTTATTAGAGACATTGCCTGCAACTCTGTGTTTCTTCTGCAATCAATAATGTTGTTTTTAATACCACTTAACTCAGACCTACAAAGAAATTAAGACGGACCGCTACTTACATTTCAAGTAATGCAAAAACCAAGCCAAAGCCTTGCCCAACGTATTGCAAAATCACGCACTCACACATTTGCATTCAAAATCATTAGAATTACCAACAATGTTTTAGGTAGATATGTTTGCGTGAAGCAGAGAATTTTCACAATGAAAGAAGAAAGATGGGTGTGAGTGCATTTCAAGTAGTTGAGCATAGTTTCAGCATCACTTAAAACCTCCCCGAGCTTAAAGCTCTTTCTTCGTGATCGCAAAGCCGATCACCTCCTCCTCCAGGAGACCAATCTCAAAACTAAAGACCTCAAAGGCCTTTCCATCCAAAAGTATTATCTTCTTCGTAAAGACAGACCTGACCACAAAGGCGGCGGTACTGCCATTTGCTACAAGAAAACACTTCATTGCTCCCACATCCCTACTCCACAGCTTACCAACATGGAATCGAAATGAATGAAATGGATCGTACACGATTTTCTTTGTTGATCTAAGCTGCTAAATGATTAGTTCAAATATAAAACCCATAATTTTTTAAAAATTCGTTACACGCTGAATCTTTGTAAAAGAAATTCAGTGCATATAAAATTAATTATGAAAAAATCAGAGAAATCATCAGTAGTATAATCTTGACCGTACATCTGTTTTTAATTTTTATTAAAGTGATTCCATTAAAGAACTTTTATGTAAAACATAATTACGACAATAACAGAAAATTGAAATTGTATTCTGGTGGATACTTTAGTGATTTTTATGAAAGACAAAGAAGATAGATTAAACATTCAACCTCTAAGTAAATGCTGAATGATGGAATTTGGGAGACTGTTCACGCTTTGACTATGTAATTCATTGTAAGATACAAATAGTTAAAAATTGTACATGGAATATAAGTATAACATTTGTACAGAAGACCTCTCTTTAGGGTATGGATGGAAATTAACCTTGATGGATTGGATTAGGCAAACAGCGACAGAGGGACTGCACAAAGTGCGAAGGATAATCATCATTATATAACTATGTTGGTTTTGTCAGCGAGCTATGTAGAGGGCTATGCTCAGGGTTTCTCTGCGTGATAAACTTAGAAATGAGGATATCGGCAATAAAACCAGAGTAACCGACATAGCCCAACGAATTAATAAGCTGAAGTGGCAGTGGTCCGGCCATATAGCTCGAAAAACCGACAACCGATGGGGAAGAAAGGTTCTCAAGTGACAGCCTCGTACCGGTAGGCGAAGTGTAGGGCGACCCCCACTAGATGGAGTGACGACCTGGTAAGACATGCAGTCGATGGATGCAGGTGGCTTAGGACCGTGCTTTGTGGCATTCCTTGGGGGAGGCCTATGTTCAGCAGTGGACTTATGAAAGGCTGTAATGATGATGATGATGTTGGTTTTGTGCCAAAAAATAAAACCTCAAAATATAAAAATACCAAGTCACAATAATGACATAATTTTACTGTCATCGAATCATAACACGTCTGCATAGTTTTAATTTATTCTGGCGTCTGAAAGTAGATGAAAACTTCCTTGAATAACCTGAAAACTACAAAAAGTGTGTGGCATCGAGGCATTTCACCTTAGTCCTCAGGGGTGACAAAGTATCTGCATTTTGATTCGTAATCGAGGATAGATGTAGATGTCTATGGGCCACAGCATCCACTTAATATCAGGTGGACCGTGTGCTCGTATGTCTTATTATACACATGATACATATAGTCAAATTGAAGACCTTTTCCTTTTTAGGGTTCCGTAGCCAAATGGCAAAAAACGGAACAAAGCTTCGACATGTCTGTCTGTTTGTCCGTCCGTATCTCACAGCCATTTTTTTCCGAAATTATAAGAACTATGCTGTTGAAACTTGGTAAGTAGATGTATTCTGTGAACCGTAGTAAGATTTTCACACAAAAATAGAAAAAAAAACAATAAATTTTGTGGGTCCCCTACTTAGAACTGAAACTCAACATTTTTTTTTCATCAAACCGATACTTGTGGGGATCTATGGATAGGTCTTCAAAAATGATATTGTGCTTTCTTATATCATTTTTTTCTTAACTGAATAGTTTGTGCGAGAGACACTTCCAAAGTGGTAAAATGTGTGTCCTCCACCCCATGTAACTTCTAAAATAAGAGAATGATAACACTAAAAAAATATATGGTGTATTACCATGTAAGCTTCCACCGAAAATTGGTTTGAACGAGATCTAGTTAGTAGTTTTTTTTTAAACGTCATAAATCGTAAATTATGTTACTTGCTGCTACGGAACCCTTCATGGGGGAGTCCGACTCGCACTTGGCTGTTTTTTGAATTCCGACAATGTGTGTATTTACACGAAACCCTACACACTTGTAATATTGCATTACAAAAATTATTAGACCCACATACTTGTAATTTTTTTTTTATAGGATAAGGGTGACAAACGGGCACACAGTCCACCTGATGGTAAGTGGTTGCTGCGGCCCATAGACATCTACATCTATCCTCTATTACAAATCAAAATGCAGATGCGTTGTCACCCGTGAGGACTAAGATGGAATGCCTCATTTCCAGTAAAAAGGGCCTCCGGCCACCTGCACTCACCAAGCGAAACGCAGAGGTAAACCTCTACTTCACGCTGGTTTTCTGTGAGGGCGTGGTACCACCCCGGTTCGAGCCGGCCCATCCGTACGACAGCAAAAGCTGCCGCGTGGCTCTACCACTGTTAAATTTTATCTAATAAAATCTTATTAAATACCAGGAATCTTACATTTTATGAATACACCTGTTAAACTTCTTGAGCTATTAAGGTCTGAACGCTGCCATTTTTATTGCTTACTGACTCACTCATCGGCTCACAACACCCATCGGGTATGGGGTAGTTTATATTCCTCATTGAGTTATATGTACTACGTACTAGAGAAGCCATTCCAAACAAAATTTGTGTCCTACTCTATGTCTTCGCGCATGCACGGGAGTAGTAGTCGCGCATGCGCGAAGACTTTTGATATAAAATAAGTATAGGAATTTAATATAAAATATCTTAATTTAATCTAAACAAACATATTATATTTCTAAATAAAATGTAATAATAATTATTTTATGAAATTCACAAATGTTCAATTTACGCAATATTTAGTTTGTACGGATTGCAGTACAGTTCAGTTGAACATAGTCAATGTTCGGAATGGCTTCTCTAGTACGTAGTACATATAACTCAATGGTATTCCTATACTGCCACTACGCGGTTAGCAAAATATTTCTGGTGTAAGTAATATTCATCAGTACTGTATTGTAGTGGCGTAATGAATCCATAACACCATCAGAACCGTTAGTATCGTATTAGAAGACTGGCTTTACTGCCTTGTGTTGTTCGACTGGTTGTAAACGCGACTGATAATCATGAAGTTCTGAGTTCGAATCCCAGTTTAGGCCAAAAATATTAGATATTACTATCGAGAATATTTCAGTAACTGCTGTCCTGCGCCTGGTCTCTCCGGTCGATAAAGTTATTGGTGCAGTTAATTTCACGACAAAACCAGAACCTTACTCGTTGCACTATTGAGCCAATACAGATATCTATTTTAAATTAAATATCCAAATTTATCAGGTTTTTGTGGCGTTGTAGCTTAGTTTTATTTTTATTATATTAATACAATACAATACACGAGGGTGAAGCTAACTTCATGATTTCACCAGCTATTGACAACTTACATCCAATCTTCCTTAATCTATTATAATTAGAAATGGAATAAATCATATCATTGTTTCAAAACACATCTATACACAAAGTGAAGTAAAGATCGATAAAAATTCAGAAACAAACCAAAACTTTACTACTCAAATTTAAGTGAATGATATCTTTTCATCAATATTAGTATTTGTTCAAGAGAGTAATTTACAAATTTCACCTTAACTTAGAAAAGCTAAACGTAAGCAAAAATATTAACACAAAAGGAATCTGTCACGCAAGGAATGTGTGTTTTAGAAGAGGTTACGAACTTCTTTAATAAATTTACAATCAAAAAGTCTTATTAACATCATAATAAAATAACCTTACCTTGTGCTTCCCGTTCTGGACTCATTTTGTTGAATTATTATTTATAATATTATATGTAAATATTGCTGCAACCTTTTGTTTTCAAACGTTCCATAGATTCTATCCCGGCTCCATTGCCTATGTCCTGTCAAAATGGCTGCCGCGCTTGCGTAACAAACATTACGGGATACGTGGGAATTATTGATCGAATGCCCGGGAATACCTAGCTCAACGGACGAGTCTAGATAGATAACAAACGCTGGCAGTGATATTTTTTTCTTTTTTTACCTGACCCATTGTCAGGTTATATCAGAAAGATTTTGCTTAAAGATAGAAATACCTAATATATGTTATTCGTTACCTTTGTTCCAATATTGGATTTACTGATTTTGGATAAACAACATCAAATAACATCACTATTATTATTAACAAACTGTTTTAAATTGCACCCGCCTTATTTAACTGAAAATTTTCATTTAATATTAGTTTTTTTATTTTTATAAAGTCATTCATTTTACTTTTATTATAGGTTTATAGCGAAGTTTTTATCTTTAGTAAAGTAATATTTATTGCTATATGATTGCTAGATGGAGTGACGACCAGGTAAGAGATGCAGGAAGTCGATGGATGGCTGATGGATGTACTTTGTGACATGCCTATGTCCACTGTGGACTTGTGAGTGTCAGTCATCCTGACGTCAGGACCAATTACTAAAGATACTAAAATTTTATATTGCTCAGTCATCAAATTACTCTTATGATCCATAGGTACTGACGATCATCATTAATAACCCGTACTTTTCTACCGACTTCTAAAAAGAGGAGGTACTCAATCCGACTGCAGGTTTTTTTTAAATGAATGTTATTTCATAACTTTGTTCCACGTGAACCGATTTCGATGATTCTTTTTTTTTTGTTTGAAAGCTGGTACTTCTCATGTGGTTCCATATTCCATATATATAACTAGCCGACCGTGCCCTTTCCGACGACCATTTCCTCCCCAAAAAAACATCTGAAATTAGCAATAAAAAATTGAGGGTCACTTATCGAGATAAAAACTATCCTATCTCTCAAGTTGGACCAAACTGCACACAGTTTGCAAAATTTCATTGAAATCAGTTAAGTAGTTCAGGAGTTCATCGCGGACAAACAATGTGACACGTAATTTTTATATATAATGATTTGATCTAGGTATGACTAATAGTTTTTGAGTTATCCTTAATAATATATATATCGAAGACTTGTAAGAGGTGACTGGAAAATGCCAGTAAAATGTTACGACTTAATAGGTTTAACCATCTCGTTTACGTCACATATAAAATATCCAGCTTACTGACAAAGGTGCGAGACGTAGTGCCGCGGTTTTCAAGCGTGACGATTAAGGCGAATTCCACTTATCTAGATGAATATGAAGATACCCACGTTCATTCCTTACATCTTTGATAAATAAATGGTTTTAAACGCGGCACGTCCAAGCTACAGCTGTATATTGGTTGTAGCACGAATGAGTCTGAATGAATGAAACGGAATAACCACGCTCCACACGCGCCACAGTATACTGGCGTGAAATTACAGCTTAATGCTGCTTTGTTACGAATAGTGAGTGTAGAGCCTCGTTTCCAGTAAAAAGGGTATTCAGTTCTCTGCACTCACCATACAAAACACGGCAGCATTAAACTGCTATTTTACGCTGGTATTCTGTGATAGCGTGGTCTTACCCCAGTCTAACCGACCCATTCGTGCTACAATCATAATATTTATTTACTTTAAACTTTGTTGTGCTAAAGATTCATACGACAAACTTTATGTCATATGGCTTTTTTTGCTAGCCAGCCGGAAAGTTAGCGGGAGAAGTGTAGTGCAGTGGGCTAGGTTGAGAAATCCTAAAATTCACACGCACACACACACGCGCGCACACATACACGCAAAAATACTCGCGCGCGTGCGCAAACACACAGATGTAGAGCATACTTATTTAAATATATTATATAAGAATATAATAGATTATATATTTAATGTATTTATTTATTTATTTTTATGAATATATTAAGTATCACAGACTCTGGAATGCGCTTCCCTTAGCAACAAGAAAATCCCCTAAAAAGTATAACATATATGTATATATAATTATATATGTGTGAGCCTAAGTAATGTTCTTTTACTTTTGTTTTGAAAAATCACTTTTTTAAAACAAATATATCTATCGCTATCACAGAATACCAGCGTAAAATAGCAGCTTAATGCTGCTGTTTTGTATAGTGAGTGCAGATAATAGAATACTCTTTTCACTGGAAACGAGGCTCTACACTCACTATTAGTAACAAAGCAGCATTAAGCTGTAACAAGTTTCAGCTTAATGCTGCTTTGTTACTAATAAGACTAAAAAGAGAAAACCAGTCCGGTGAGAGGGAGTTTGCAGTACGAGATTGTTATGAGAATAAAGATTGCAGTCATTTAAAGAACCCTGGTATTGAAACTGACATTTCAAATATTTTGCGGCCAAGGAATCGTTAAGGATAGTGAAAAGATTGCTAAAAACTACAAGATTCCTGTGTTGTGAGTTATATAACGAGAGAGACGTGGTCATAGTTTCGAAGACCGAAAACAAAACGGATACAGAAAGATTTTAACAGTGGTAGAGCCAAGTGGCGGCATTTGCTGTCGCACGGATGGGCCGGCTCGAACCGGGGTGGTACCACGACCTCACAGAATACCAGCGTGAAGTAGAGGTTTACCTCTGCGTTTCGCTTGGTGAGTGCAGGTGGCCGGAGGCCCTTTTTACTGGAAATGAGGCATTCCATCTTAGTCCTCACGGGTGACAACGCATCTGCATTTTGATTCGCAAACGAGGATAGATCTAGATGTCTATGGGCCGCAGCAACCACTTACCATCAGGTGGACTGTGTGCTCGTTTGTCACCCTTATCCTATAAAAAAAAATACAGTTGTTGAAAAATCGATTTATTGACTAAGTAATTGACTGAATTTAAGTAACAGATATCAGCACAATCAAACATAGGAAGAATAAGAGATTAAATAAGAAATTTAGAAGAAGAATCTATAAGCCGGTAAAATATTTTTAAATCTATCCGATTGTCTCAAAGTAACACAAACTTTACGTCTAACTTCCTTAACATGACTGCGCCAAGTAAGAGAAAAATCCTTGACATGAGTACTGTACGCAATTACCTCGCCATTATAAACTCTCCTTCCTCCCCGCACTTTGCGTTCGCTTCACTTTGGTACGCGTTGTTGCATTTAAAAACGTTATAGGTGATCATTACCTGTAATTATGTCGTAAACACGACCTAACACGACCTAACACGAAGGTGTTCGTGTAAAATATTATAAACGCTTACCAATGCAATCTGCAATTTGTGCTAAATTTTAAATTAAATTCTGCAATACTAGCATACTGGCTTTATCTCTCAAATTTTATCAACCTTGTTGAAATTTATTATATTTGCGATACAAGGTTGCCATAGAAGGGTCTTTATCCATATATGCCATTTGAAGTCTATCAAAAGATTCAGGCAAATGAAAAGATTAGGCGACATTTGGAATAGTAAAAAATCATCGCGCAAATATTTTCTCGACGCAGACCCATTTTTCAATTCACGATATTTCAATTTAGCTTGTAAAAATGTGGAGGGATTTGTAAATCAAACATTCTTAGTTTTACTTGTATGTTATCATTTTTTTTCTTTATTATAAATAGCCATTGTGTTCTATCAAAAACTTGTTTTACTTACTTTCGCAAAACTTTCTGCGTGGCCTGTCGAAATAACATGTTTTTTATAATTAATGAATTTTTTTTATAGGATAAGGGTGACAAACGAGCACACAGTCCACCTGATGGTAAGTGGTTGCTGTGGCCCATAGACATCTACATCTATCCTCGTTTGCGAATCAAAATGCAGATGCGTTGTCACCCGTGAGGACTAAGATGGAATGCCTCATTTCCAGTAAAAAGGGCCTCCGGCCACCTGCACTCACCAAGCGAAACGCAGAGATAAACCTCTACTTCACGCTGGTATTCTGTGAGGTCGTGGTACCACCCCGGTTCGAGCCGGCCCATCCGTGCGACAGCAAAAGCTGCCGCGTGGCTCTACCACTGTTAAAATTCTTATTATCTCCCAATTTGATTCCGTGCAACAATTTTTGTGCGTTATATTTTAAATGACAAGGCGTCGAATTACGTGCTACAATGGAGCTGAGATTTAGAAATATTGTTTATTTAAGGATAGGTTGTGAATATATCTTTTAAGACAGCATATATATTATGCCTTTAATATATCATTAAACGTATAATATATCTGCTGTAAAGCAAGCGTCACTTTAGAAAAACTATAAGAATGATGTAAAGAATATTAAAACCATTTTTTTAAGATCAGGAGTAGCGTGGCGGAAATCGATTGTATTATAGATGAATAATTTAATTTGTATGTGGAAAACTTCCCCTCATCCCACAAACATATACCTATACTATCACTATGAAAGCAACTGTTGATAATCTGTAACTTCCTATTATCTCATGGGTGACATAAGAGGTGACTATGAGAACAGCCAAAAAGATCTCGCGGTATCGGATAGATGCCACTATCTTGTTACTACTATCTACTATCGAATATATTATCTTTAGACAATCCAAGCATTACAACAAAACAGTTTGCTTCGTCGTTGGTAAGGCGTATAGAAAAGCAGTGGAATAATTTGCCAGCATTTGTCTTTCCGTTCGATTATAATTTGTGACATCCAAGTTAAGGACTAATCTATTTTTATAGAATGAGGGTGACAAACGAGCACACAGTCCACTTGATGGTAAGTGGGTGCTGTCTGTCTTCACGTATCCTCAATTAAGAATCAAAATGCAGATGCGTTGTCACCCCTGAGAACTAAGATGGAATGCCTCGTGTCCAGTAAAAACGGTACCTGGTTCACTACACTCACCATACTATGAGTGATGATTTTGTTTGCATTTTTTTTTATTTATTATTACTGCAGCCCTTCACAAGTCCACTGCTGAAGTGGGGCCTCCCAAAAGGAATGCCACAAAACACGGTTCTGAGCCACCTCCATCTATCGACTTCCTGCATCTCTTACCAGGTCGCCACACCGTCTAGTTTACTCCACGCATTTTGCTTTATCAGCTCGTAATGGTCCACAGTTGAACATAGGCCCCTCCCCTTGTCGATAGGTTTGCTTCTTTTCTGCCGACTTCCATAAAAGAGACGGTACTCAATTCGAGTGTGTTTTTTTTTATGTGTGATACCTCAGAACTTTGTACTGGGCGAACCGATTTCGATGATTCTTTTGTTATGTAAAAGCTGATAGTTCTCGTGTGGTCCCATATGAATTTGATCAAGGTCAGACCAATGGTTATTGAGTTATTCTTAAATAACCTATATTTAAGTCGCTTATATTGAAGTCGACTGTACAAAAATTTTAATTTTTAATTATTATTTCACTCTATGTTCTAGTCGTACTTCGTCGATTCTTCACTAGTTCATTCTCTACTTTCACTATATGCATAGATAACTAATATTACTGGAGAACTTCTCAGTAGTTGGTTATGGCGACTTCGAATGTGAGGTATAGAGATTAGAATTCATGTACATAGATGATGACGATTGACGTAATGGTAAATGCATTTTTTTATAATTCTAAAAAAGAGGTTACTAGCAGTGACGTAAACCCAACTAACATAGGAATGTTTTATAGAATAATAAGGTAGCGAAATAAGAACAAAATTGTATAAGAAAATAATTTTGGGCTGTATAAATAAATGTGAATGAAAATGAGAAATATACATCATCATTCATCATCATCATTACAGCCTTTCATAAGGCCACTGCTGAACATAGGCCCCAAGGAATGCCACAAAGCACGGTTCTGAGCCACCTGCATCCATCGTCACTCCATCTAGTGGGGGGTCACCCTACACTTCGCCTACCGGTACGAGGCTGCCACTCGAGAACCTTTCTTCCGCATCGGTTGTCGGTTCTTCGAGCTATATAGCCGGCTCACTGCCACATCAGCTTACTAATCCGTTGGGCTATGTCGGTTACTCTGGTTCTACTGCGGATATCCTCATTTCTAAGTTTATCACGCAGAGAAACCCCGAAGACACCCCTGATCAAAGCTCCCTGAGCAACCTTGAGTTTCCTCATATGGCCAGCAGTAAAGGACCACGTCTCAGACCCGTAAGTCATCACTGGCAACACGCACTGGTTGTACAATTTCGTTTTCAGGTTTTGAGGTATGTCTAACGAGAAGATGTGTCGTAGTATCCCGAACACTGCCCAGCCGAGTTGAATCCGACGATTGACCTCTCGGTCGAAGTTGGACTTACCTAGTCGGACTATTTATCCCAGGTAAACATACTCGTCAACAACTTCGAGCTTAGTGCTCCCAACAACTACCGGCATAGAATAGAATAGAATAGAATAATTTTTTATTCAATATTGATTATTACATAATACTTATTGAAAGTCATTTTTTATTTACCACTGGTTCGGAAAATACCTCAGTCCTAGGAAGAACCAGCAAGAAACCCAGCGGGATTTTTTTAAACATAATTTCACTTAACAATAATTTTGTTTATACAATTTTTAAATGAGTTTTTCATAGAATGCGATGGTGGCGATCACCCTATTCCCAGGGGTTATTTTCATTCATGTATTCCTTGATATTATAATAACCCTTTTTGTACAGTTTTCTTTAATAAAACTTTTAAACTTGTTTATTGACAAACTTTGAATATGTTCTGGGATTTTGTTGTAAAAGCGTATATACATTGCCCCATAAATGAATTACTGATTCTGTGGAGTCTAGTAACTGGCATTACAAGCTTATGTTTGTTCCTAGTATTTAAAGTATGCACATCCTTATTCTTATTAAAGCTATTTATGTTTTTATGCACATACATTACATTCTCATAAATATATTGCGATGCCAAAGTTAATATGTTTATTTCTTTAAATTTTTCTCTGAGGGAATCTTTACAATTTAGGCTATAAATAGCCCGTACGGCTCTCTTTTGCAAAACAAATATAGCTTCAATATCAGCCGCATTACCCCATAGCAAAATTCCACAAGACATATGTCTTGTGGAATTTTATGACTATGAAATTAACTAAAATACACTAATCTAGCTGTCTCAACATCTGTGAGACTTCTAATCTCTCTTACAGCATATGCTGCAGAACTAAGTCTGCTTGCTAATGTAGGTATATGGGGGCCCCATTGAAGTTTCGCGTCAATAGTAATACCAAGAAAAACAGACAGAATCCACAAGACTCAACTCCTCCCCATTTAACAGCACATTGGTATTCGAATTTTTTACATTAGGTATTGTAAATTTAACATTTTGTCTTATTGCCGTTTAAGAGCATATTGTTGGCGTTAAACCAATGTACCAATTTCGATAGAGCATTATTTACATCGTCATAATTAATTACCTGTCCTTTGAGTTTGAAAATTAAAGAGGTGTCGTCAGCAAATAATACTATATCGTGATTGTCCCCTACAAGATAAGGTAAGTCATTAATATATATTAAAAACAGGAATGGGCCAAGAATCGAGCCCCGAGGAACGCCCATTGATACTACCGATCCGGAGGAACCTTTTTCATTAATCACTACTTTTTGAATTCTGTTACTTAAATATGAAGTAATAAGTCTAAGCGCTAAATTTTTTTCACCGTAACGTTGTAGTTTCCTGATTAATGTCTCATGATGAACACAATCGAAAGCCTTGGAAAGATCACAGAAAATACCTAAGGCATCTTGTGAATTCTCCCAGGCATTAAAAATATATTTCATAAGCTCAACACCGGCGTCAGACGTCGAGCGACCCCTTGTAAAACCAAATTGGTTTTTATGAAGTAATTTATTTGTATTACAAAAAGTTAACAATTGATCCAAAATAATTTTTTCAAAAATTTTACTGAGATTTGGTAGTACAGAAATAGGTCTAAAATTAGCGAGGTCCAATGTACTACCAGATTTAAATAAAGGTATTACTTTACTATACTTCATTAAATCAGGAAACATACCAGAATCGATACAAATATTAAAAATAATAGCAAGATGAGGTGCACTTAAATCTATTATGGACGCAATAACTGTAACGGAAATCCCCCACAAATCTGCGGTTTTCTTTACATCAATGGTTTTGAAGTATTTTACAACATCTTGCGATAATACTTTTTCAAATCTAAATTCTTTTAAACAGAATGTTACTGTTTGAGTAATGACTCGGCGACAGTTGGAGAAGTATTCAATGACTCGGTTGTCAAGATAGGAATATCAGTGAAATATTTCTCAAACACCGCTGCGACTTCTTCATTTGATTTAGTCAATTCATTGTTAATTTTTAATTGATAGTTTGAGTTACGAGGTTTGTCTTTACCGGTTTCATTATTAATTATACGCCACGTCATTTTAATTTTATTCTTAGCCGTCTTAATTCTGTTGCTAATATGTAACGATTTGGCTATGGAGAAAACTCTTTTAAACATTTTAGAATATTTTTTAACATATTCTTTAAAAGCATCGGAAAGATTATATGATCTTTCATGGTAAAGGTCATATAACCTTCGTCTGCTTTTATGAATTCCTACTGTCGCCCACTCATTAAATGCCTTGCGACTGTTTCTGGAGAATGTTTTAGAAGTAAATGGTTTTTTTTTAAATTCATTGCTTATAAGGGTAAATAATTCTCCATGTAAATAGTTTGAATTGTTCTTATAAGAAAGTGATGGAAGGTTTTTTACCATATTACTTCTAAATCTCTGCAGGCGTTTTGTATTTATAGGAACAAATACACTTTTCTCAATTACCTGTTTTTTGTGCATAATATAAGGTAATGAAACCAGTTGTCCACAGTGATCTGAACTAAGTTTTTGAATTATTGATTTGTTGATTGGTACAATACCTGTAAAAATATTATCAATACAAGTTGCACTACACCCTGCAATACGTGTAGCTTCAAAGAATAAATTATCAATATTATAGGATTTGAACAAAGAGCAAAATTTAATACTGATGGAAGAAGTTTCCAGGAGATTGATATTAAAGTCTCCACACACTACAAGAGATTTATTCTGTTTATTAAGCTTAACTAAAACTTCTTCCATAACCTTTTCAAAGGTATCATAATTTGAACATTGAGGTCTGTCAACACTGACAACAATAAGGTGCTCAAGCTCAACGCATGCCATTTCTACAGTACGCTCAACAGAGAGGCTCACAATATCTTTACGTTCTTTATATGATAAGGATATATTAGCTAATATTAAGGAGCCACCACGTAACTTAGTATCTCTATTGAACGAACTGACCACCTGGTGATTACTGAAATTAAATATGGAGTTGTAATCTTTCAACAAATGTAATACATAAAATATGTATACTGTTACTATTTAAAAATAATTCAATTTCTAATTCTTTGCCTAACATACCTTGTATATTTTGATGCACCAGGTTGATACAGTTTTTATTATTGTTATTTTGTGAAATGACATAATTATGTATTGGTAAGTTGCATTCTAAGCTATTTAAATTATCTTTGCTAGAGGTTACCTCTATTGCCTTATTATCTAATTTAAATTACTTGGAACTGGTTCCAAATCAAATGTAAAATTATTTTGTTGCTCAAAAGAAGCAGGTGTCAAGGTAGCCAAATCATTGGCTGAGTTAAAATACAAATAATAAGATAGCGTATTTGCTACCAGTCTTAAACTATACTTTGATAGGTAATACCTATCTCTTGTCAAAAAGTTCTTAATTAAATTATTTATATCAATTAAATGAAATTTATAATTATTACAATTATATGTCAGTTTTACATTATTATTGCATATTAAATTAGTCATTTGGATATTTAAGTCATGTCTTAAGTTATTTTCTTGTGGCAGATCCCATAAGTAAGGCAATGTAAACAAAACAATCTTGTGAACATTTAAATTATTTAGAATAGGTGTGACATGTACGATAAACATGATTTTTGTTTTGTCCATGTTCATCTTAATACCTATCCGTTGGGAGACACTATTGAGGTCATTAATCATAATGCTTAGGTCCTCCAGCGATTCTGCCATAAGGACTATATCGTCGGCAAATCGAAGGTGAGCGATGTACTCGCCTTTGATGTTAATATCGCATCCTTTCCAGTCTAATAGCTTGAAAACATCTTCCAATGCAGCCGTGAAGAGTTT
The DNA here is from genome assembly GCA_033319125.1 of Parnassius glacialis. Taxonomy (NCBI): domain Eukaryota; kingdom Metazoa; phylum Arthropoda; class Insecta; order Lepidoptera; family Papilionidae; genus Parnassius; species Parnassius glacialis. Next base: position 33,630,823 of record JAVANC010000025.1, read on the forward strand.
AGGGGATATAACGTCACCCTGTCTTACACCTCTCTGCAGTTGGATAGGTTTCGTATTCTGATTCTGTACTCGGATAGCCGTCATAGCTCTACTGTACAAACACTTCAGCACTTCGATATATTGACAGACAACTGGGCACCGCTGAAGGGACTGCAGCACCGCCCAAATTTCGACGGAATCAAAGGCTTTCTCATAGTCTAAATACGCAAGGCAAAGTGGCAGATTGTACTCTTCTGTCTTCTAAACAATTTGCCAAAGGATGTGTATTTGGTCTATGGTATAACGCCTTTTCGGAAACCGCCTTGTTCGGGAGGCTGGAAGTCGTCAAGTCTGCGTGCGAGACGATTCGTAATGGCTCTCGAAAACAGCACGTAGACACGGTTCAGAAGGAAAAGCGGTCTGTAGTTCTTCAAGAAAGCGTCGCCTTTCTTGAAGAATTAGACCACCGCACTTCTGCTCCACGCCTCCGGAGTAGTGCCACCATGGAGGACGGAATTAAAGAGCTTCTGAAGGACTTCAAGTACCGGTTTTCCATCCGCATTCAAAAGTTCCGCTGTAATTCCATCCTCACCTGAAGCCCTGCCGTTTTTAAGGTACTAGACAGCCAGTCTAATCTCGCTTAGACTGACGTCCGGGATATCGTCGGAATCATGTCGGAAAAGACTAGCTCTTGGGTCATTACTCACACTCGCGTGTGGCTCCACCGATGACGTGTACAGCTGCCCATAGAACCTCTCAATCTCACTCAAAATCTCAAGTGTTCCGGAAACTATGCTGCCACACTCGGTCTCCAGCTTTGACAGTTGGCTCTTACTGGCAGACAGATCTCCGGCAAAGACTTTGGAGCCTTGGTTCCGCTCAATCGCTTTTTCAATACAAGCTGTATTGAAGTTGCGTAAGTCCCGCCGCATGCATTTGTAGATCTGTCTATTCAGTTGCATGTATCCTGTCAAATCTGTTGAAGAATGTGGCTTCATCTCCCGTCTAATAGCCATGAGATTAAGAGTGTGATCGGAGAGTTTTTGTGTTTTTCCGCGGTGGATCTTGTAGAACTTAGCTCCGACCGCATGGACAGTTTTCACGAGATTGTCATTCATATCGTCCACTTCATTGCAGTCTTCTAGGGACTGAAAACGGTTTTGTAAATCGAGCTGAAATGTTTCGGGACTTTGGACTAGAGCACGAGGGGGACGGAGCGTTGACTTCATTAGACGAGACCTCTCCAACTTAACGTTTAGGTTCAGTGTGCCTCTAATCATTCGGTGCTCCCTACCAGTTTTCAACCTCGCAATCACTGAGACATCACTGAACAGTTGTGGTCTGGTCGTCATAATAAGTCAATCTCATTTTTTGTCGAACCTTCGGGGCTCGATCAGGTCCACTTCCTGTGGGGCCGCTTCTGGAAGAAAGAGTTCATCATAAAGAGTCCCTCTTTCTCCATGAAGTCGGCCAGCTGCTGGCCCTTTGGGTTCCGGTGCCCTATTCCGAATTTCCCCACTTTCAGCTCACCGTTCTCTCTTGTGCCTAGTTTGCATTGAAGTCTCCCATTAACACCGTATAGTGGGTTTTGGAGGAATGCATGGCTCTAGAGATATCCTCATACATTTCCTCCACCTCCTCATCGGGATGTGCCGAGGTTGGTGCGTAAACCTGTATGACCTTTAACGAATACCATTTGGTGATTCTCTCGTCCCTCGTCGACACACTCTCAATCTTTACAACGTTGTTAACGAGAGACTTGTGGACGATAAATCCGATACCTCCTTGGGACAGATGATCGCCCTACCGGTGATAGAGCAAGTTGCCTGATTCGAAGATTACCGTGTCCTCCCCCTCTCTTTGGATCTCGGATAATCCTATATATATCCGGTGAGTGCAATAAAGATAGCAGCTAAGGACAAAACTTCCCCATCTCATTTCCTTTTCTCTCATCTCATGGTCTTCGATGGAGACGCGGTTTCCAAAACAGTGTTTGAAGACACACGTGAGCATTTTTCAGGTGTGCAAAATGTGGCACACCTTAGAAGACCATTTAAGACACCGCTAAGGAAGAGTTAAGATCATTCTTGTTTACTTTATGTGAACTAGATGAAATTTGAATGCACTTGAAAGGAGGTTCGGTAGAGTTGAGATACTCATTCTATCTGAAATCGAGAATGTGAAGAGAATGCCACAGCTGGTGGAAGATGGCAGAAATATCGGCAATTACGCTAGTCGCGTTATGAATATGGTTGCATCGATTCGTGCGTTAAAGCAACCACAATATTACTCACCTGATTTATTGAGTCGTATAGTAGAGAAGCTCGATATTGTGATTAAATTTATATAGTTCGAATATCGAGCTCAATATCATACGGAGCCTGAGCTACAAGAGATGGCTAATTTTTGGAACTCGTTGAGTGAACAATTTGGCGCGTCATTCAACGCTGAAAATGTGCTTGAAAAACGGAAATGTCCTGAAAACGGGAAACAAAAAAGTCTGTATACGACCGTATTAATAGTAAGCATTATGAACGCAAATAAAATAAGAGGCCCGACCGACAAGTGGTTATGACAACTCAGGATAAGCCTAAAACTAGTTAAAATCGCTAACCATATTTTCAGCAGGAGAGAGCAGGATATGGAAAAAATTTATTAAGGATTATTTCATGAATACCAGCGTAAAATAGCAACTTCAGCTGCTGTGTTTCGTATGGTGAGTGTAGAGACCCTTATAAATAAGAGCGACAGTGCTTCGCTAGCGCACATTAAGTTTAATTTGGAATATCAAACGAGATACGTTAAGTTTCTCCATAAGTCTCTGTTATATGCTTAAGGAAGTAATAAAATAACAAACTTTTCGACTCGTTGGGTCCTGCATCACTGATAACGGTGAAAGCGAAGTCGCTGATTCAGCATACATGGCGCTTAGGCATCTGATGGGATGATCAAGTTCCACAAAAATTAGACGTGATATGGTGCACAGGGTTAATTACAGTCCTTCATAAGTCCACTGCTGAACATAGGCCTTCTCCAAGGAGTGCTACAAAACACGGTCCTGAACCACCTGCATTCATTGACTTCCTTCATCTCTTACCTGGTCGTCACTCCATCTAGTGGGGGGACGCCCTACACTCCGTCCGCCGGTACAAAATCGTCACTCGAGAACTTCTTTTCCCCATCGGTTGTCGGTTCTTCGAGCTATATGACCGACCTATTGCCACTTCAGCTTACCAATCCGTTGTGCTATGTCGGTCACTCTGATTCTACTGCGGATATTCTCAATTCTAAGTTTATCACGCAAAGAAATTGCGAGCATAGCCCTCTCCATAGCTCGCTGAGCAACCTTGAGCTTCCTCATCCGGCCAGCAGTGAAGGACCACGTATCAGTTCCATAGATCATCAATGGCAACAGGCACTGGATGTACAGTCTCGTTTTTAAGTTTGTAGATATACCTAACGAGAAGATGTGCCGTAATTTCCCGAATGCTGCCCAACCGAGTTAAATCCGTCGATTGACCTTTCGGTTGAAGTTGAACTTACATAGACGGACTATTTGCCCCAGGTAAACATACTCATCAACAACTTCGAGATTAGTGCTCCCAACAACTACCGGCACATGTGTGACATGGACATTAAACATGATCTTTGTTTTGTACATGTTCATCTTAAGACCTATCCGTTGGGAGACACTATTGAGGTCATTGAGCATAGTGCTTTTGTCCTCCAGAGAAACTGCCATAAGGACTATATCGTCGGAAAATCGAAGATGAGTGATGTACTCGCCATTCATGCTAATACCGCATCCTTTCCAGTCCAGTAGCTTGAAAACGTCTTCCAATGCAGCGGTGAAGAGTTTCGGGGATATAACGTCACCCTGTCTTACACCTCTCTGCAGTTGGATAGGTTTCGTATTCTGGTTACAGAACCAGAATACGAAACCTAGTACAGACACTAGAGTACAGACTCGGATAGCCATCGTAGCTCTACTGTAGAAACACTTCAGCACTTCGATATACCTACAGTCAACTTGGCACCGCTGAAGGGACTGCAGCACCGCCCTAATTTTGACGGAATCAAAGGCTTTCCCATAGTTCACATACACAAGGCAAAGTGGCAGATTATACTCCTCTCTCTTCTGTACAATCTGCTGCAGGGTATGTATGTGGTCTATGGTACTAAAGTCTTTTCGGAAACCGGTTTGTTCGGGAAGCTGGAAGCCGTCAAGACTACGTGCGAGACGATTCGTAATGACTCTCGAAAACAGCACGTAGACGCGGCTCAGAAGAGAAATCGGTCTGTAGTTCTTCAAGACAGCGTTGTCGCCCCTCTTGAAGAACAAGACCACCGCACTTCTGCTCCACGCCTCCGGAGTAGTACCACCATGGAGGACAGAATTAAAGAGCTGCTGAAGGACTTCAAGTACCGGTTTTCCACCCGTTTTCATAAGCTCTGCTGTAATTCTATCCTCGCCCGGGGACTTTCCTTTTTTAAGGTGCTGGAGAGTCATTTTAAACCCTCTCAGACTGACGTCTGAAATATCTTCGGAATAGTGTCGGATAAGACTCGCTTTTGGATCGTTAATCACACTTGCGTGTGGCTCCAACGATGACGTGTACAGCTGCCGATAGAACCTCTCAATCTCTTTCAAAATCTCAGGTGTCCCGGAAACGATGCTGCCACACTCGGTCTTCAGCTTTGACAGTTGGTTCTTTCTGGCAGGCAGATCTCTGGCAAAGACTTTGGAGCCTTGGTTGCGCTCGATCGCTTCTTCAATACAAACTGTATTGAAGTTGCGCAAGTCCCGCCGCATGCATTTGGAGATCTGTCTGTTCAGTTGTCTGTATGCTGTCAAATCTCTTGAAGAATGTAGCTTCATCTCTTATCTAACAGCCATGAGATTAAGAGTGTGATCGGAGAGTTTTTGTGTTCTTCTGCGGCGGGTCTTGCAGAACTTAGCTCCGAGCGCATGGACAGTTTCCACGAGCTTGTCATTCATATCATCCACTTCATCGCAATCTTCTAGTCATTGGAAACGGTTTCGTGGCTCGAGGTGAAATTTTTCGGAACTTTGGATTAGAACACGAGGCGGAGGGAGCGTTGACTTCATTAGACGTGACCTCTCCAACTTAACGTTTAGGTTCAGTGTGCCTCTCACCATTCGGTGATCGTTACCAGTTTTCACCCTCGCGATCACGGAGACATCACTGAACAGTTGTCGTCTGGTCGTCATAATAAGCCATTATAAACTGCCAGCTCATGAGGTACCTTGAAGATCACCAGCTGATTAGTGACCGCCAGTACGGTTTTCGTCGGGGTCGATCAGCTGGTGATCTTCTAGTCTACTTAACTCATAGATGGGCGGAGGCAGTAGAGTCCAAGGGGGAGGCATTAGCCCTTAGCTTGGACGTAGCGAAGGCCTTTGATCGGGTCTGGCACAAAGCGCTTCTTTCGAAGCTTCCTTCCTATGGGCTTCCCGAGAAATTGTGCAAATGGATCACCAGTTTCCTTGCTGATCGGAGCATCAAGGTCGTAGTAGACGGTGAATGCTCTGATTTCAAGCCTATCAACGCTGGTGTTCCACTAGGCTGCGTGCTATCACCAACGCTGTTTCTCCTGCATATCAATGATATGTTGCTAACTGGCAGCATTCATTGCTATGCGGACGACATTACTGGTGATGCCTTATATACCGGCCGTGCCAATATTTCTCGGGAAAACGTCGCCGAGTACCGGGACAAACTTGTGTCTGAAGTCGAGTCTTTGCTTAACAAAGTCTCGGATTGGGGGCGACTAAATCTAGTCCAGTTCAATCCCCAGAAGACACAAGTTTGCGCGTTTACCGCTAAAAAGAACCCCTTTGTCGTATCTCTTCAGTTTCAAGGCACTCCCCTTACTGCCTCAGCCAGTATCGGAATCCTTGGCGTCGACATATCGAATAGTGTGCAGTTTCGTGGTCACTTGGAAGGGAAGGCCAAATTGGCCTCTAAAAAGCTTGGCGTGCTCAGCAGAGCGAAACAGTATTTCATGCCGGCACATCGCTTGCAACTTTACAAAGCGCAAGTTCGGCCCCACATAGAATACTGTTCTCATCTCTGGGCCGGGGCACCCCAGTGCCAGCTCCTTCCACTTGACCGCATCCAGCGCAGAGCGGTTCGAATCGTCGACGACCGAGTTATTTCTGATCGGCTCGATACACTGGCACTGCGTAGAGATGTTGCATCTTTTTGCGTATTTTATCGCATTTATCACGGGGAGTGCTCTGAGGAATTGTTCGGACTAATTCCAGCCGCTCAATTTCACCATCGCACATCGCGACAAAACTCGCGTTACCATCCATACATCTGGATGATTGGCGGTCCACGACTGTGCGATTTAGAAGAAGTTTTCTCCCTCGCACGACTTCCTTGTGGAATCAATTACCACCAGCGAATTTTCCGGACCGATACGACTTAGGAACCTTCAAGAAAAGAGCTTACACCTTTCTAAAAGGTCGGCAACGCATCTGCAATTCCCCTGGTGTTGCGGTTGTTCACGGGCGGCGGTAGTCACTTACCATCAGGTGAGCCGCATGCTTGTTTGCCCCCTATTCTATAAAAAAAAAAAAAATGAAGTCGATCACATTTTTTGTCGAACCGTCGGGGCTCGACCAGGTCCACTTCCTGTGCGGCCGCTTCTGGAAGAAAGAGTTCATCATAAAAAGTCCCTCTTTCCCCATGAAGTCGGCCAGCTGCTGGCCCCTTGGATTTCGTTGCCCTATTCCAAATATCCCTCCTTTCAGCTCACCGTTCTCTCTTGTGCCTAGTTTTGCATTGAAGTCTCCCATTAACACCGTATAGTGGGTTTTGGAGGAATGCATGGCTCTAGAAATATCCTCATACATTTCCTCCACCTCCTCATAGGGATGTGCCGAGGTTGGTGCGTAAACCTGTATGACCTTCAGCGAATACCGTTTGGTGATTCTGAGTATAAGGTACGCAACCCTCGTCGACACACTCCCGATCTTTACAACGTTGTTAACGAGAGACTTGTGGACGATAAATCCGACACCTCCTTGGGACAGATGGTCGCCCTCCCGGTGATAGAGCAAGTTGCCATATTTGAGGATTACCGTGTCCTCTCCCTCTCTTCGGACCTCGGATAATCCTATAATATGCCAGCGTAACATGTCTATCTCTTCTTCCAGTTCCACGATCTTCTCGTCAGTCCTCAGGGTGCGTGCGTTGTATGTTGCCAGGTCGAGTCGTGTTAGGTGGCAACCGAACCTCCACCGGAGATTCTTAGCACGCCCTGCCCCACCGTTACCATGGTCGCCACCGTAGCCAGGAATAGCGGGGCCGCCGGGTACTGGGGGACGTCTCTTTGTTGCTCTAATCATTGGGGGTATTTGCCATAGTTGCCACACTTGGCGAGCGGATTGGCAACCGCAGTTTTTATTTTTATTTTTTGTACTTTTGCTGTTATCAGGAAGTTGCTGCTGCTATCTCCTGCCTGTTTCCCACTGTCGCTTTTTACGACACCCACGGGAAGATATGGGGTAGTTGATATTCTTAACCGCCACTACACGGCTATAAAGATCAGCTTCATGAATACATCCGGTATCAGAATTATCAGATTGTTAATATCAAAATTTTTAATTACATCACCACTAAACGTCTGATATATCCTGTACGTTGCTATTTCATCATGGCCTAACCGTATAAGTTAACACAGTCTTAGTAAGCTAGAAAACTAGTAGGCTTTGTATCATTGTAATCTTCCAGATATTTATGGTTAGCTTTCGTATATCTTAGTGCACACTGAAGAATGCCTCCCCTGGTATATTTTTCTATCATTTGATAAAATTCAATATCTTATAGTGATCTAGTTTTACTTTATTGAATAATAACAAGGATCGAGACCATAGTAATGCAAACTCATTGTTCTAAATTTCTCAAAAACATTGAAAAGCAACAGAAAATCACACTTTAAGTATAAATCTGTATATTCTCCAATGTTTTTTGTAGTAAAAGTATTCCAAACAGTTAAGGCATGTTTATAGTCTTCATCACTTATAGATTCTGCTGAGAGTTTGTTATAAAAATCCCCCATATTTTTTCCGGTAATTTAGTTTCACTGTACCGCGCCCAAGAGTCAATATAAACATAGCACCGTTCTTGCAAACAAGATTGAATAAGTGCTGATCTGTGTAAAATGATTGCCAATTTTTAAAATCGTCTGGTTTCATCGTTTTAACTAAATTATCTAGACTTGAGCTTAAAAATTTAAAAGAGTCAATAAATTTCATTTGAGCTACGTTTTTTCATCAATTGGAATACATTATGTAAAAGATATAAACGTTTCCTTATTTTTTGTGACAAGATTAATTCGCCCGCACACTGATGAAAGCTGCTTTATGAACAAATGGCAGTCATATCTCGAAACATTATGAAAAATGATTGGCACGAACAGGCCTTAGTATTCAAATTACACGTATTAGGAGCCGGACCCCCATACTTGCCAGTAAAATGATCATTATCTGCTACAATTTGATCACTGCTAGTAAACTTATGTCTAAAAATATAATACCCAGTCGCTTTTTTAAAGGAATGTTGTTCAATCTCTGTTAAAGGCATCATGGATCTAGAAACTAACTGTATGTTATATAGTCTTTGTAGATCACTAACAAGACAATCAACAAATTTCTTTGAACCATTTGGACCTCTATGAGAAACTATTTGATTGACTGTTTAAACTCTTGCACCGTTGTAATTAGTAAATATTTCGTAATTTTTTTTTCATTTATAATTTTCAATTTTAAGATTTTAGCTTTCAGTTTTTCTGAAACAATGATGCACAGTTAATATTACGTCCTTACATATGAAATTGGCGTCCTGTACGGGAGGAATAGAAGGTCAATTTTTTTTGTAATATATACATAATTAATCAAAGTATGCACCGTTGTTATCTATGTACAGATAACAATCTATGCACTTTTGCCATCTCATAGGTAGTTCATTGATCTCTTTACTAAAAAAAACATGGGGGGCGAGAATCAATAAACTCTTTGAAGGCGGTTTGGACTGCCGCATCGGAGTTGAATTTTTTTCCTTGTAAGTAATTATTTTAATAATTATTGAAGTATTTTTTTTGCAAGGTCCGGGGAGTACGGTGGATGTCGCAGACATTGCAATTGTAGCTCATCTAACTTAGTGGTTGTTTGTTGTGCAGTGTGTGTTCTAGCGTTGTCGTGAAGCAGCAGTGGCCTAGAGCGATTGACCATTGATCTCGGTTGTTTAGCAGCTAGTTCTTCCTTCATGGTTTGCAGTTGCTGAGAATAGATATCTGCCGTAATCATGTTGCCAGATTTTAGAAAGCTGCAGTGAACGACACCGGCGCTAGTCCATCAAACACTCACAAGTAAATTTTTATGAGTCAATTTTCGTTTAGGGCACGATTTTGCTGGGTCTCCAGCGTCCAGTTATTGCAACGAGCACTTCCGATTATTGTACAGTATCCACTATTGACTCCAAGCAATATAATTTTGTCAGAGGTCATCACTATATTGATTCAGGTTTAAAACTTATGATGTTCAGTATAATGGCATTAAGACCTACATCGCGTTATCTAAATTTTTCATTGCTAAACTAGTGTTAGACTGGTCATGTGTGAGACGCTTTAGTTGAATTGGCCCGATTCACTAACGCTCTCATACTTGTTCCATTGTCAACCATGCACATATGTTCTCTAGTTGTAATTAGGGCTTGAGCAACCCGAAACCAACTTAACACATAACCGCATGGGTTTACCGTCTACTAACCTACCAACCATATAACCAACCAAATACTAAATAATAAATATCACATCAACCTAAGCGTTGGGGAGATGTCACAAAGTATCACATGCCACTGGACCACTGTATCAAGTTAAAGACATCTCTCAAAACGTGCGAAGATTTTGCTTTTATTTTCTATACGATTCACACTAAATAATTGTAACTGTCATGTATTAGCTGCCTGTCCGATCAGGTGTAGCATCGCCCATAAACAATATCATAGGATACTGCAGTTCGTGCCGTCATATCGAGTAATTAATAGTCATTGTTCAAATACATGATCAATTACTAAATTTTAATTAAGTACCTAACTTGTTACCTATTATAATAGGTATTACCTAATTTGGTATCTATTGATTAGATACTTATTAATAAATTAAGCCGACTAACATTTTAATGGCATTCAGGGCTTTAAGGGAGAAGGAGACGTCTCCATACATTCTTGGGCCCAAGTGTTAACAAGATGAAAGTAGGACCATTTGAAAGCGTATATATAAACAATTCAAAGCTGAAAATCTGGCAAGATTTGTCAATTTAGGAGCTGAGTTATTGAAGAATAAGTAAAAGTGAGAATATCTATTACTTACACTGTATCAGGTGATTTTTCACTATTATTACACTGTAACAGGCTATTTTTCACTATAATTACTTAAAGATATAAAATCAGGATCAGTATATAATCACTAAAAAAGCTGTAGTTGATAATAAAACGAAATGGAGAAACGATTAACGAAAGTTAAATCAACAATAACTAAATGAAGTGAATATTAGGGATATCGATCTGAGATCGATTACTTGAATTGTTGTTGAAACTGTCACTTTTTGGAATTTTGATATTTTGTACGAGGGTGGATTGAAAAGTACTCGGCCTAACCAAGAAAATAAACACATACTAAATCAGTTATATTTTTATTTTTCTACATAATCACCATCAAGTTCAATACACTTTTGCCACCTCCCCTTCCAAGCATTTAGACCGTTGAAAAAAAATGATTCTTCCTTAGAGTCAAAATATGCGTCTACAGCTGCTTTGACCTCGTCGTTTGTCGAAAATCTTTGACCTCCCAAGTGCTTTTTTAGGTTAGGGAACAGAAAGAAGTCTGATGGTGCCAGATCAGGTGAATACGGCGGATGCGGTAACAGTTCAAAGCCACAGTTGTGAATTTCAGCCATTGACTGTACTGACGTGTGAACACGGGCGTTATCTTGATGAAACAGGACTTTTCTTCTAAGCATTCCTCGGCGTTTTTCTTTTATTTCCTCTCGTAAACGACGTAGTAAGGTGCAGTAGTAATCAGAGTTTATAGTCTGACCCCTTTCAAGATAATCAATCATAATCACACCTTTCGAGTCCCAGAATACTGAAGCCATTACCTTATTTGCCGACAAAATCGACTTAGCCTTTTTAAGGGGTGGTGAAACAGGTCTTCTCCACTGTTCCGATTGTTGTTTTGTTTCCGGTGTACAGTAATGAACCCATGTTTCGTCTATAGTAACAAAACGATTCAAAAAATCATCTGCATCGGCTTCAAATAACTCCAAACAGTCGCGTGAAATAGTCAATCGCGTCCTTTTTTGTTCAACTGAAAGCAGTCGCGGAACCCACCTCGCAGACACCTTGTGGAAACCCAACTCGTTGACAATGATGTTTTGAGTTCGTTCATAAGAGATGCCTATAATCTCGGCTATCTCTCTAATTTTTAATCTGCGGTCTCCCATTATTAAATCAAGTACTTTTTTAATATTTTCGTCAGTAGTTGACGTCGAAGGCCTTCCAGAGCGGGGTTCATCTTTCACACTCTCTCTACCACGCTTAAATTCTGCTATCCATTTCTTGACGGATGAATATGACAGAGCACAATCGCCTAATGTACTGACCATGTCATCATGGATGGCTTTTGATGATAGCCCCTTCTTATGGAGGTAAGGTCGCTGCTCGATTTGCTCCATTCGCGGAAATTATGTCCGATTACTTTGTTAATAAATTTATAAAATCACAACTAATTATCGCACACGTTTCGAACTTCACACAATGAACTAGTCTGAACTGAACTAAATAATGTGGGTAGATTTGATTTTTAGAATTGAATGGATCTGTGTTTGGCCGAGTACTTTTCAATCCACCCTCGTATTTTTTTTTATTATGTTGTAGATATGTACGCAATTTTTTTTATCTCCCTAGTTAACACAGAAACATAATCGAAAATACGTATTAAAATGCTCAATTTATTCGAGAATCGATTATATTGCACTCGTTTCAAATCGTATCGAAAATCTGTCTTATTCTTTTAATTAAATAGTTTGAAGTTTGAACTGTCAACTTTCAAAATGAGAAGTCCTCTATTGTAAGATAACGTCCAGAAACGAGAATTTCACTAGTGTATGGTAATCGAGTTATTGCCGTAAAGAATACACTACAATCGATTTTCTAACTTATTTCTTATTTTATTGTTTTTTTTGGAAATCTAGATTGTTAAAAGAGCTAATTTTTTGTATTTTACTTAAGAAAAATATGGCAAATTTTTTAAAGTATATTCCAATTAGTTAACTTCAGGCCCAAAAATCCCATTCTCCTTTGGATCGGTCTGTCTGTCAGATTAAAGAGCAGAGCATCGCTTAGTAAATAATATTATAGGATTCTGCAGTTCGAGCCGTCATATTGAGTAATAGGCGGGTAGAATTCGAGCGCAGCGATGTGAAGTGATTTAGAACCCCCAATTCTACCCTACTTACAACCACAATGTTTGACAACATTATTAAGTTTCAAAGTAAAATAGACGAATAATATTTTTCTCATTTTTATATACTTTACAGATTTTATTGTCTTTCTTTTGTTTAAGGCTCGACAATATGAAGGAGTAAACCGGTACGCTTTTATATGTTAGCATAAGGAAGCGCGTGCTCGTTTTTGTCTTTGTTTTATCATAAATTCAGTAGCAATGCGTTACAATAAACAGTGTTTTATTTTCTATCATACAGTCTCAGTATTTACGTGGTACTCTTCAACAGCATTTAATCTTGCATTGCACACCATTACATATTTGCAGAGTTACAGACACATTTGTTGGTTTGTTTATCTAGTTTAATTTAAGTTAGTTTACTTATTTTTAATTCTGCAAATTCTGTGCAGCGTAGATCGGAAAAATATTCTATTTCTTCTTCTTCTTCTAATTTTCTATTCCGGCCTCCATGCTGGAGAAGCCGTGAATTTAATAAATAAAAAAATTAAAATAAATAAATGGTTAAAAAAAGAAAATTATTGTTTATACGTTTATTTACGTGATCTTAATATCATCAAATAAGAATAAAATATTCATTAGTAAACATATTGAAACAATGTTTTATAATGTTTTACTTAGCCGACGGTTTCGACGATCCAGTTGGTGTAAGAAGCGACCGAAGTGCTAACATCAGGGTAAGTGCCATTGGCGCACGTTTTACCCCAGGAGGCGATACCGATGACGATGTTGTCGTAGTACAGAGGACCACCAGCATCGCCAAAGCAGGTTCCATCAGCGGACACGTCCAGGAGACCAGCGCATATCATGTTTGATGTGACCACTTGTGGGCGGGGCCAGTTAAGGTAACGTTTAGCACATAGTTCATTGTTCACTGTAAGAACGTCGACTTCAGTGAGCTGCTCGGAACGGCTTCCAAAGAACTGGTGAGAAATTTAAAAAATAATGTTATATTATCTATGTTTACTTATCATTAGATCATCATCATCATCCTCATTGTAGTGTAGGTGTAGCCCACACGATGTAATATTAGAAAGTATTTTTTATAGGATAGGATGACAAACGAGCACACAGTCCACCTGATGGTAAGTGGTTGCTGTGGCCCATAGACATCTATATCCATCCTCGTTTGCGAATCAAAATGCAGATGCGTTGTCACCCGTGAGAACTAAGATAGAATGCCTCTTTCCTAGTAAAATGGGTCTCCGGTTCTCTACACTCACCATACGAAACACAGCAGCGTTAAGCTGCTATTTTACGCTGGTATTCTGTGAGAGCGTGGTCCTTCCCCGGTCAAGCCAACCCATTCGTGCTACAACTATATCAGTAATATCGCTGCAGCATGGCTCTACCACGTATAAAAGATATTGATGTTAACTGCAGTAAGAAGAGTAGTCTTAGTATAGTTAATATCAATATATTCTAATATTGTGTCGTGTGGGCTACACTTACACTACAACACCATTACAGCCCCTCACAAGTCCACTGCTGAACATAAACCTGCCCGGAGTAATGCCACGAAGCACGGTCGTGAGCCACTTGCATCCATCGACTTCCTGCATATCTTACCAGGTCGTCAATCCATATAGTGGGGCGACGCGACGCGGTTTTTTTTATTAAATATTACGCGGTTATTTCCCTAAACTATTATCAGATAGTTGCTGTTGATTTAAAATATCCAAAAGTATTATATACTGCACAGTTACTTGAAAAAACTGGTACAAGTGTTTATACAAACCACAAAAATGAATCTGGTGTTTCACCAAGTTAGTGACAATAGTCGCAAGTATAAATTATGAAATGCGAACACGTTTACACGCACGCACGCGTGCGTGCGTGCGTGCGTGCGTGCGAACGTGGACGCGCACAAAAACCAAGGCCAAACCTTTGTTTAATAAGTCATAATATAATACATCTACCCCGAATTCAGGTGAAAACGTAACTTAATAAAATATGGTAGTAACCACTGACCACTGAAACACACACAGCTTTAAACTATTTCTGGAGCCTATGAATTCATTGAAATTCCTAGTGTAATATTTTTATGTAAAAGTCATCATCATCATCGTCATCACAGCCTTTCATAAGTCTACTGCTGAACATAGGCCTCCCCTAAGGAATGCCTTAAAACACGGTCCTGAGCCACCTGCATCCATCGACTTCCTGCATGTCTTACCAGGTCGTCACTCCATCTAGTGGGGGGACGCCCTACACTTCGTCTGTCGGTACGAGGCCGCCACTGGAAAACCTTTTTTCCCTATCGGTTGTCGGTTCTTCAAGCTAAATGGCCGGCCCATTGCCACTTCAGCATACTAATCTGTTGGGCTATGTCAGTTAGTCTAGTTCTACTGCGGATATCCTCATTTCTAAGTTTATCATGCAGAGAAACTCAGAGCATAGCCCTCTCCATAGCTCGCTGAGCAACCTTGAGCTTCCTCATCCGGCCAGCAGTGAAGGATCACGTATCAGTTTCATAGCTCATCACTGGCAACACGCACTGATTGTATAGTCTCGTTTGCAACTTTTGAGGAATACCGGACGAGAAGAAGTGCCGTAATTTCCTGAACGCTGCCGAACCGAAATGAATCCGTCGATTGACCTCTCGGTCGAAGTTGGACTTACCTATTTGGACTATTTGTCCCAGGTAAACATACTCTATTTAGGATTCCGTACTTCAAAAGGAAAAACGGAACCCTTATAGAATCACTTTCTTGTCCATCTGTCTGTCAAGACCCTTTTTCTCAGGAACGCGTAGAGGTTTTAACAGTGGTAGAGCCACGCGGCAGCTTTTGCTGTCGTACGGATAGGCCAGCTCGAACCGGGGTGGTACCACTACCTCACAGAAAACCAGCGTGAAGTAGAGGTTCACCTCTGCGTTTCGCTTGGTGAGTGCAGGTGGCCGGAGGCCCTTTTTACTGGAAATGAGGCATTCCATCTTAGTCCTCACGTGTGACAACGCATCTACATTTTGAATTGTAATAGAGGATATATGTAGATGTCTATGGGCCGCAGCAACCACTTACCATCAGGTGGACTGTGTGCTCGTTTGTCACCCTTATCCTATAAAAAAAAATACTCGTCAACAACTTCAAGCTTGGTGCTCCCAATAACTACCGGCATAGGTGTGACATGGACATTAAACATAATGAATGCTATATTATCTACAAGTCGAAAAATAAAATAATTCCCCCGCATGCTCCTTTAACAATTGACAACATTCCACTCGAACAAAAAACTTGTGAAAAATATCTTGGTCTGAGAATGGATAGTAATTTAACATGGAACAAACAGATAGAATATATAAAAAGCAAATTATCGTCGCTAACGGGTTCACTCTGTAACATAAATCAATGTATACCTAGGAAACTACGTTTCAATATTTACAATTCACTTATCAAATCTCATATATTATATTTAATAGAAATATGGGGCAGTGCCGCCAAAACGAAATTGCAGGAACTACAAAGAGCTCAAAATAAAGCAATAAAAATACTTTTCTCCTACCCATACTTAACATCGACTCGTAAAATTTTTGATGACACAAAAATAATGAACATTCGACAACTTTATATATATAGCACTTGCATTCTAATTAGGAAGATCATGAGTAAAAACATCCAAACTAGTTTGTCCTTTACCAAAAAGTCACAAATATCCAAACGCAGTCTTCGTCGACCTAGCTTGCTCGTATTGCCAAAGACACGTACCAAATTAGGGAAAAAAAATATTACCTTGAGGGAGCACACTTTTATAACAGCCTACCTTCTCATATTAAAAATATAGATTCCTTTAACAAGTTCAAGTCTCAATTGCACAACTACATTCTTGAAAGCTACTGACTTGTAATTTCGGAGAGTGTCACGATGGAACTGTGAATACGGTGACCGTTACCTAGATTAAGTTTATATTATTGTTCTCATGTAAGTGGATTATGTAATCTTTTTGTGAGAATAAATTCTTTAAACCTAACATAATCTTTGTTTTGTCCATGTTCATCTTAAGACCTATCCGTTGGGAGACACTATTGAGGTCATTGAGCATAGTGCTTAGGTCCTCCAGCGATTCTGCCATAAGGTCTATATCGTCGGTAAATCGAAGGTGAATGATGTACTCGCCATTGATGTTAATACCGCATCCTTTCCAGTCCAGGAGCTTGAAAACGACTTCCAATGCAGCAGTGAAGAGTTTCGGGGATATAACGTCATCCTGTCTTACACCTCTCTGCAGTTGGAAAGGTTTCGTACTCTGGTTCTGTACTCGGATAGCCATCGTAGCCCTACTGTACAAACACTTCAGCACTTCGATATACCGATAGTCAACTTGGCACCGCTGAAGGGACTGCAGTACCGCCCAAATTTCGACAGAATCAAAGGCTTTCTCATAGTCCACATACGCAAGGCAAAGTGGCAGATTGTATTCTTCTGTCTTCTCTACAATTTGCCGAAGGGTGTGTATATGGACCATGGTACTTAAGCCTTTTCGGAAACCGGCTTGTCCGGGAGGCTGGAAGTCGTCGAGTCTGCATGCGAGATGATTCGTAATGACTCTCGAAAACAGCACGTAGACCCGGCTCAGAAGGGAAATCGGTCTGTAGTTCTTCAAGAGAGCGTTGTCGCCTTTCTTGAAGAACAAGACTACCGCACTTCTGCTCCACGCCTCCGGAGTAGTACCACCATGGAGGACGGAATTAAAGAGCTTCTGAAAGACTTCAAGTACCGGTTTTCCATCCGTTTTCAGAAGCTCTGCTGTAATTTCATCCTCGCCCGGGGTCTTTCCGTTTTTAAGGTGCTGGAGAATTATTCTAATCTCGCTCAGACTAACGTCCGGAATATCTTCGGAATAGTGTCGGATAGGATAGGAGAAAACTCAATCTTGAATCGTTACTCACACTTGCGTGTGGATCCAACGATTACGTGTACAGCTACGCATAGAACCTCTCAATCTCACTCAAAATCTCAGGTATCCCGGAAACGATGCTGCCACACTCGGTCTTCAGCTTTAACAGTTGGCTCTTTCTGGCAAACAAATCTCTGGCAAAGACTTTGGAGCCTTGGTTCCGCTCGATCGCTTCTTCAATACAAGCTGTATTGAAGTTGCGTAAGTCCCGCCACATGCATTTGGAGTTTTTGGAGATCTGTATGTTCAGTTGCCTGTATGCTGTCAAATCTGTTGAAGAATATAGCTTCATCTCCCGTCTAACATCCATGAGATTAAGAGCGTGATCGGAGAGTTTTTGTGTTCTTCTGCGGCGGGTATTACAGAACTTAGCTCCGACCGCATGGACAGTTTCCACGAGCTTGTCATTCATATCGTCTACTTTATTGCAGTCTTCCTGGCACTGAAAACGGTTTTGTAACTCGAGCTGAAAGGTTTCGGGACCTTGGACTAGAGTACGAGGGGGACGGAGCGTTGACTTCATTAGACGAGACCTCTCGAACTTAACGTTTAGGTTCAGTGTGCCTCTAACCATTCGGTGATCGCTACCCGTTTTAACCCTTGCGATCACTGAGACATCACTGAAAAGTTGTGGTCTGGTCGTCATTATGAAGTCAATCTCATTTGTTGTCGAATCGTCGAGGCTCGACCAGGTCCACTTCCTGTGCGGCCGCTTCTGGAAGAAATAGTTCATCATAAAGAGTCCCTCTTTCTCCATGAATTCGGCCAGCTGCTGGCCCCTTGGGTTACGTTGTCCTATTCCAAATTTCCCAACTTTCAGCTCACCATTCTCTCTTGTGCCTAGTTTTGCATTGAAGACTCCCATTAACACCGTATAGTGGGTTTAGGAGGAATAGGCTCTAGAGATATCCTCATACATTTCCTCCACTTCCTCATCGGGGTGTGCCGAGGTTGGTGCGTAAACGTGTACAACCTTTAGCGAATACCGTTTGGTGATTCTGAGTATAAGGTACGCAACCCTCGTCGAAACACTTCCAATCTTTACAACGTTGTTAACGAGAGACTTGTGGACGATAATACCGACACCTCCTTGGGACAGATGGTTGCCCTCCCGGTGAATGAACAAGTTGCCGGAGTCGAGGATTACCGTGCCCTCTCCCTCTCTTCGGACCTATAATATTCCAGCGCAACTTGTCTATCTCTTCTTCCAGTTCTAGGATCTTCTCGTCAGTCCTCAGGGCGCGTGCGTTGTATGTTGCCAGGTCGAGTCGTCGTACGTGGCAACTGAACCTCCACTGGAGATTCTTAGCACCCCCTTCCCCGCCGTTACCATGGTCGCCACCGTAGCTAGGAATAGCGGGGCCGCCAGGGACTAGGGGCCGTCTTTTCGTAACATTTTTCAATGGGGGGTATATTGACATAGTTGCCACGCTTGGCGAGCGGGTTTTTTTTTATTGGGATATTGTTGTTATCAGGAAGATGCTGCTGCCCACCTCCTGCCTGTTTCGCACTGTCGCCTTTTACGACACCCACGGGAAGATATGGGGTAGTGGATATTCTTAACCGCCTCTACAGAGCACTATGTAAAAGTAATCTAAATTTATTTATTAATAGATTTCACCTTTGGCTCCGTTCATGTTTAATTGAATTCCTTTAATTGCACCACTGAATAAAAAGACTGTAATTTGGGATAGACTGTTTTTTTCTTTTAATTTACAGATATTAAAAATTTTACATATTAACAGTCTAATTATATCATATTCTGATTTATTATTTATAATACTGTTAAGTTTTATCAAAAGCCGGTCAGTGATTGAGCGACAAACACACAACCATCCATACATACAAACAAACTACTACTAAGATGCGTTTTCATTACTGTGGCGACATCTTTTTTTTTATATCGCTATGTGGTTTCTGTAATTTTCACGATACGTAGTTTCAAAATTATACGATGCAAAATACTAAAGTATTATAAAAATATCAGAGCTTAAACCATCCTCAAATACAATCTTTTAATAATATTATCTTTATATTATATTTATAATATTATATATTTAATATATTATTATCGTTCTAAAATATAATTTCTTATAAATATATTATAAGATTACACTTACCGAAGTTCTACCCCAACCGGCGTGTACAACGGCCAAGTTGTCGGGAATAACAGTGTCTTGAGCAATGATGCTGGCTTGGCCAATCTTGTCAGAGTAGTCAAGCGGAGTCTCGAGAAGGACGACGGAGAGGTCGCCGTCGAAGCCGTTCTCTCCAAAGGAAGGATGGTTGTAGATTCGAGCCACGTTGCTAATTATGCCACCGGTGTTGCGGAAAGTGCTGCCCGCTCTGATACGACGGGTTTGAGGCCGGGCGAGGCTAGAAAACAATAATAATAGTTATAACAGTAATCAAAAAACCTGACTGCGTTTACGTGTTTTCTAAAAAAACCTTCCTTTCCCTTTTTGTATTTACAGATGCAATACGTATATATTACACAGCCTATGTCACTCTCACAATTAAGACGAATCTAACGTGAGCTCATATGTTGAAATACATCAAACCGTTTAGGTAACAGATCGTTCCAAAGAAATAGACATACATACACATATTCGAATAAACATTACCCTCATTCTGGGGCAGTCCGGTAAAAAGAAAAACGAATGCTCATATAAGTCGATCTTCTTCTTCATAATGAGCCCATTATAGTTCGCTACAGAACATGAAGCTCACCCTTTGCAGGGACACGACTAACAACTGCAGGACCAGACGAACCTGACGTATTTTACGTCTGGCATCAATATAATATGTTTTTACGTGGTAGAGCCATGCTGCAGCTATATTAGTAGTATAGTTGTAGCACGAATCGGTCAGCTCGACCGGGAAAGGACCACGCTCTCACAGAATACCGGCATAAAATAGCAGCCGGAGACCGTTTTTACTGGAAAAGAGCCATTCCATCTTAGTCCTCACGGGTGACAACGCACCTGCATTTTGATTTGCAAACGAGGATAAATGTAGATGTCTATGGGTCACAGCAACTGCTTACCGTCAGGTGGACTGTGTGCTCGTTTGTCAACCTATCCCATAAATAAATGAAGCCTAGATCACTCCTGGGAATACTGTCTATCTGTCCGTAGAGTTCCATTACAATAGGCCCACTTATTCCGAATATTTTCCCAGGACGAACAGACAAACAGACAGATTTTTTAAAAAATAGTTATTCATGTCTTAAAGGCATGCAAACAACCCCCTCAGCTCAATAAAAGGTATTTATTTTGATATTAACAGACCCTGCAATATTCATGGGTTACTCGTCTATTTTGTTTGAGGATGAGGGAGTACCTCGTTTTACCTCGCGAGGTACTCAAGAGGTAACCCTCATTTGAGGTGAGGAATCGCTCGTCGGCGTATTCATCTCACAAGGCGTGTGGCCTCTATCCGCAAGATTTTGAAATGTGATCATTGGTTATGCCCACTTAACGCAAAATAGGGTAATAAAAAAAATGCGTGTAATTTTATTTACATACCTAAATATGTCTTGTTTGACATTCCATTATTCCAAAATTATTATTGTTGTTTATTAATATTTTTACTTAATATCGACACTTCACTCATTTAGATATTGCTGCAAAATACATAATCTCAACACTTATTTGAATTATTTTAACCGAGTCGTTCGCTCACTCACTCGCGACCCAATTCGTATTGTCAATCACAACTCATAAGCGAGTTCGTGAATGAGTGAGTGTTTTAACATTGAACCACCTTTTCAATATTAAAATTCGAGTAACTCTTTCAATTTGCCGTCACGAAGACCTCAAACAACGTAACCCACGAGTGAGTGTCACATCACTACCCTGCAATGTCCATATATGTAAAGGTATATAGATATATGATGTATAGTATAATATATTTAATTAGATACTTACGGTTCAGCGAAGCATTGGGCGGCGGTCAGGATGTGTGTTCTAGTCAGAATGCTACCAGCGCATCTCTGAGACCAGACGGCAAACAAGATCCACCTTTCTATTTGTACCATAGACGGGTATTGTTCAATGGATACGGGTTTACCATTAACAATGCGACTGTCTTCGGAAGCCGAACAGGCGGCAGCTGTGTAAAACATACAAAAAATATTTATTTGCGGTTTTAACTGTGTAGAGGCAGTGCAAGAATAGATAGAGATGAATGGTGATAGAGGGAAACTGAGGCAGGAAATGGGCAGCAGTATCCTTCTGATAATGGCAAAATAACAATAAAAAATGTGGTTGCCAAACAGCTTACCAACAGTGGCAGTGGCAGTGGCAACTATGGCATACGTCTCCCCGTGAGCACTAGACGGCGACTGTTCAGTGATGTCTCTGTGATCGTAAGGGTGTAAACTAGAAGCGATCATTGGATGGTGAGCGGCACACTGAACCTAAACGTTAAGTTGGAGAGGTCACGTCTAGTAAAGTCAACGCTCCTTTCCCCCGTGCTCTAATCCAAAACCTCGAAAATTTAAGCTGGAGTTACATAATCGTTTTGAGTGTCTAGAATACTGCAATAGAGTGAACGATATGAATGGCAAGCATGTGGAAACTGTCGCAGAAGAACCCACAAACTCTTCGATCTCACTCTTAATCTCAGTGAAGTAGAAATGAAGATGTAATCTTCAGCAGAACATCCATATCGGCAACAATAATTATTTGTGAGCGATACAAATGCTTGTTTTGCGCGGGATTCAAACCCGCAGTCCACAATGGTGTAATCAAACGCCTAGCCACTGTACTATGCATTTTATATTATTGATTAAAATATGTATTTCAGTAGAAATTAATCAAAGATAATGGATGTCATTTTATATCACTTAGCTAACCATGCATTGTCATCCAAACTAAACATGTATGCAAAATTTTAGCTCAATCGATCGGGAATAACTGTGTTTGTCCTAAACAAACAAACATAAAATTATTGTAAGTTAAATAAAAGCTTATCAAAATAGAAAACAGTAAAGCGAGAACGCAATTTTTTAAATATTTATTTAGAGAGATTAATGACAAGACAAAACTTTTTTTTTTAATTTCGGTATAGATAACGTTCGGGGTTGTTGAATTAGACGATAAAAGTGTTGACATGTAAACGGGTGCCTCATATCTCAACTGTTTTATCGTCAACCCAGACTGTCATGTTTGTATCTTGACCTCATTTTTAGCCGAATTCAAAAAGAAAAGGAAGTCCTATCAAGGATGAATCGCAAGGCTATTGAAATTAAAAAAAAAACTTTCTAATTTCAATAGAGAGGATGACTAGGGGCTAACATCTGCTTGGGATCCCATAATTAACAAAAATAAGCTCGTTTTGCGTCGATCGAACCCGAAAATAATCAAATGTTGAAGGTAGCCTTTGTTAAATATGACATCAGGACGTCAAACAACTTGGTCCCCTCCATGGGTGCAAAGTTAAAATTAAACACGAAAAAATTCGCAAAATAATTTTTTCATGAGTACGAGTAGCATTGTCATAAATATAAGAAATCATTAAAAGAAATCCTCAATTCGTTATGTTTTTTATATGTATGTTCTGCGATATATTCCTCATTTGTGTACCGATTTTGATGACTTTCAACCGACTTCATAAACAGGAGGAGATTCTCAATTCGACTGTATTTTTTTATGTGTGTTACCTCAGAACATTTTTAAGGTGAACCGATTTTGACGTTTCTTCTTTATTTCAAAGTTGGTGCTTCTCATGTGGTCCCATTAAATTTGACCGAGATCTAACTATTATTTTTTTAGTTATTCTGAATAATGTGTATTTAATTGACTTTGACTACATTGATGATGTTCTCATTTTATTTATATTGAAGTCGGTTGTACGAAATTTTAAATATACCACTTGTTTATTAAATAAATTATACTTCAGGAGTGGTAATGTAAAAAAAAATATAGTTTCACTCCTAGGGTAACAAAAAATATTTTATAGTAAGTAAAAGCTTCTACTTTTTATTAAAAGTAATTTTTTCTACAAAACATATTTAACACGAGTCAAATGCACGACCATTGTGAGTAATTGTACTAAATGGACTTAACCGGAAGAGCTAAGAACCCTTCTTTTATACTTTATTGTATCAATTATACTTTTATACGTCGTATAGCCATGCCGGAGCTATATATTATAGTTGTAGCACGAATGCGTCGGCTCGACCAGGGAAGCACACGCTCTCACAGAAAATCAGTGTAAAATAGCAGCTTAATGCTGCTGTGTTTCGTATGGTGCGTGCAGAGAACCGGTGACCCCTTTTACTAGAAATGAGGCATTCCATCATAGTCGTCAGGGATGACAATGCAACTGCATTTTGATTCTTAATCGAAAATAGATGATACACTAAATATCAGTACTGTGTGCTCTTTGTCACTATTATTCTAAAAAAAATTAAAACAACTTACCTAAGAAAAGAAGGGCCCAAGCCAAACGTGCCATTTTGCGTGCCGTGGTTTGTTTACTGGATGACCCTGACGACCCAAATTTCACTTATATAGGACATTCGTTATCAACTATCGATATTTTATGATCCTTAAGCAGATTTCTTACTATGCGCGATAATGAAAAGTAACAGATAATTGTTGTCAAACGATGATTATTCAATCTACATTAATCTGCGAAAATAAATGAATGAATATATTATAATCTATAGAACGTGGGGGTAATATGGCCATCCGGTTAATATGGTCAGTTTCTTCTAACTCAAAAACTAAAACCTTGTTTACATAGATGCCTCTGATACCATAACTCCTGAGACTCTAACCTCCATGTCTTCATCAGTCAATCTAATAATAAAGGGTCAAAAGGCGCTGCCTTATCGACGCCATTTTAACAGTTGACATTATAGGAAATATTTTAGTCGGTTTTAGTATTGTGTAGTATAGTTAGTTTTTTTAAGTTAATTTTTCGAAGTATTCCTAATTATTTCCAAAGCTTGTTTGCTATTTTTTTTCCTAATATGTTAGTTATAGTATATGACTTTGTATTTTTGTCTCTGTCCTCCTCATAGTTTTTGTTTTATAGGGCGGCAAAGTTTAAGGTAATATTACTCTAACGTACCTTATACGTGAACCGTAGCTGATCCCGTCTAGTTTGTTTACGTGAGCTAGGACTTTACGATAACCGTTTCAAAATAGTCATCAGCTGATTTAACACGTTCAAAGATCTTTTTTGTATGAGTAAGGTTAACACACAAGCACTTAGTCTACGTAACTGCGTACGTTAGTGGACGCTGTGATTTGTGGACGTCTATTCTATTCGTACTTCATTTACTAACAGTTATTTCACTTGAATCTGAATTTGAACAGGAAACATTCATACAAACCACAAAAGTTAGTCTTGAACGCGTAATTATGCTTACATATTATTAAAAGACCGTGGGTATTCTTGGTGGTAAAAATCTCAAGGCTCGGGACCGTGCTTTGTGGCATTCCTTGGGGAAGGCCTATATTCAGCAGCGGACTTGTAAAGGGTTGTAATGATGATGCAATTACTATTAAAAGAAATATAAATAATATACTCGTATTTGTACGTAATATATTTATTTAATATTCTTTATTGCACACCATACATAAATTACAGAAATTAAATATATATATAAAAGATGCAATGGGCGGTCTTATTGCTGATATCAATTTCTTCCAGACAACCAATGAATAGACAGGATTGCACGAATATGACAAGGGCGGGGAAAATTGATGTGATAGAGAAAAAAGAGGTAAAAAAGAATAAACATATATACATACAAAGAATAAAATACATATATATTGAATTATTTAATTGGTTAAATGGAATTGATATGCTACATATAATATTATATTTAATGGTTAGTGTGGAATTGAAGTTAGAATTTAAAGTGCGAGATATTGATTCACTGATATCACTGCCGTAGAGAGGCTTTGAATCAGGCGTTACTTTGGGGTAGTGCATTTCTTTAATTACTAGCAATGCTATAAATATTACTAATATTGCCTTTAAACACTACTGGTAAGCTAGAAAGCTAAAATACTTGAGTTAGAACTCATTCACGAAAAAATCAAATGGTGGATTCGAACCCACAAACTTTTGAGCTCGCGGTCCGTACCCTGGCATTAGACTACTGTCGCTTCAAGTCTATTTAAATTAAAGCTGATGACATCTTAGTCGTCAGCAATCGTCGATTCTATTTCAACTGATGAAGTCTCGTTTAGAGGCGAAACACGTGACGTGTTATCGACGGTGATGTGTCTTTCCTTGTGTAATTGTATTGGGATTAGTGGTGACGGGGATTGTGCACGCAATTAATAGAGGGTGGAATATGCTCTTCAAGGTAAAACATCAATGTTACGTAAACACTTATTTATTTTAACAACATTAATTTTTTTATGTAAAAATATTTTTGTTTATATTTCCTCTTATCTCAGGAGGTGTTTTTAGACGTATATTACTTTTATTTCATTTTTTATTTTAGTCATACACATTTCATGAAAACTACCGTGTTTAAGTGCAATTATTGGATTATAATTTGCAATGAAGTCATTACTCAATTACTGAATTATTATTTTATCTTATCTATCTACCTCATATAAACAATGTTATTGCCAAATTACAGTGAGTTTATATAGATATACATTATCAAAATATGGTATTTAAATAGATTATTGAAATTAATAAATTTTAAAATGTAAAAATCCGGATTAAAAAAACAAAAGCTTTCACACAAAATAATATACTCTTTTTAATTTTAGAAATCGGTTTTCACTTTTATAAAGTTTAATAACTTGACACTTTTGAGTGGACTAAGCAGTATACAAACTCAAGGTGACAACTAGAATAAATCGATTACCATTAGAGCCTATATAATTTAAAACTAAAAATTTTGTACAACCGACTTCATAATAAATTATTAAGAATAACTCAAAAACTGTATGGTCAGAACTTGATCAAATTTATATGGGACCACATGTGAAGCACCAATCGGTTCACCCAGAAAAAGTTATGAGGTAACACACATAAAAAAGAACAGACAGTCGAATTGAGTACCTCCTCCTTTTTGAAGTCGGTAGAAAAGTCCACTGCTGAACATAGGCCTCTCCCATAGATTGCCTCATAGGGAGGATTTTGCTTGGCAGGTGGGCTGGCAACCGCAGCCTTTTCTTATTTAGAGTTGTTATCGGAAAGATGCTGCTGCCCATTTTTGTTTTAGTTTCCCTCTGTCGCCTCTTACGACACCCAGGGGACGATATGGGGATGTTCTTACACCGTCACTACACAGTTACTAAGTAGAACAAATAAAAAAACTACTTAAAATTAGCTTATTAAACACGATAAAATTCGTAAAAACTAGTCTATTTGGAGGGGTAAATTGCATTAAACTAAAATATTTTATATAAGATGTAAATATGTAATAGCCTAACGCATCGTCCTTGGCAGGAATCGATGTTCTTTCGCGAGAATTTGTGGCTATCAAATCTGAAGTAATCGCGGGGTCCGTCTAGAATATAATCACAAACTGCAGACTTCCCGGAACGTTGGTGTTTCACGATACACATAGCTCACATGGGTGACCACATGGTGCAGCACAACGTCGGGAATTTAAAATAAGTGTAACTAAACACGATAAAATCCGTAAAAGTAATTTTATTAAATACTAGCTGTTCCCCGCGACTTCGCTCGCGTAATAGGGTTTTTATGTTTTTGCGGGAAACCCTAATCCTTTGTCTAAAATAAAAGTAGCCTAAGTTACTTCTTATGAAATCAGCTATCTGCCAGTGAAAGTCCCGTCAAAATCGGTTCAGCCGTTTCGGAGATTAGCCGGAACAAACAGACAGACAGACAGACAGACTGACAGACAGACAAAAATTTAAAAATTGTGTTTTTGTTTTAAGTACCGTATACACTTTCATATGTATTTAGTAAAAAGCTGTTATTTTGATGTTACAAACAGACACTTCAATTTTATTTATTTGTATAGATTATATTAAGTCTAGAATATAGTAAAATATGTACCATGATGATTTAGAGGTTTTGTAACAATAAGTTACTTATATGGAACGGACTAACAATTTATACTTAAAAGTTCCACGGCAAGATCATCAACGCGAGATGCGCATATTCTATCTGTTTTTTTTTTATTCAACAGCAAGTGTACATTCTTTTAAAATGAACAATCGTAAACTCACTGTTGTATTAAGTAGTCAGAATAATTTGGGTAACACAACTCCGTCAATCACACTGTAGATGAACAATGAAATGGTTGGTATTTTTAAGACTGTTTATTAATACGATACTGTGTAAATGTTTGTTATTCCATGTAAATAAAGTAAAATGAAATAAAATCTCAGTAAATACTTCAATTACCGGGAGATGGACTGTATATCTTTTTTTTTTATTTTTTTATATTTGATATTCTTAAATTGTGAAATTGTATTTTTACCGTAATTGAAACAACAAAAAATGGATACCTGCGGAGTTACCTTCGCAAAAACTTTATTTTAAGGAGATTAAAATTACGTTTCATAAAAATATTATTTGAAAACAGCTTTATATTATATTAGCAAAGAACGGTTTTACGTGTAAAGGGTCGTAGGGTCATTATACTTTCATTTATGTACGAATGTTCAATATATAGGTAGTTACTATTATTTTCAATATTATACTTTAATTTACATTTCATCTATCATATTATCTCAAATCGCCTAGTGGTGACAAGAATAGAATGCTTTAAGGAATTAAGTCTATTCTTTGTATACTTTTCTTACATGTTTTTTATAGAATAAGAACGATAAACGAGGACACAGTTCACCTGATGATAAGGAGTTTCTGTAGCCCATAGACATCTACATCTAGCCTCGATTAAGAATCAAAGTGCAGATGCGTTGTCATCCCTGGGAACTAAGGTGGAATGCCTGGTAACGACCAATAAAAAGGCTCTCCGATTTTCTACATTCACCATACGAAACACAGCAGCATTAAGCTGCTATTTTACGCAGGTATTCTGTGAGAGCGTTGTCCTACCCCGGTACCATTACCGGTATCGGTACCCATTCGTGCTGCTGCCATAACACGGCAGCGGCGTGGCTCTACGACATATACTTTACTTTTATATATTTTTCTTACAGGTTGCACAGCAAAAATAAATATAATAAAATAAAATATGGCCGCCATATATGATGATTGCGCCGTGTAGTGAAGTAGGCTGTGTTTTATGATGTCCTGTGTTTTATGAGGCGACAGCGAAATGAAAGAGTACTTGGGCAGTAGTACCTTCTGTATTACATCTCAAAGTAGGTATAATAAAACATGGTAATTACAAATATCTCCCTTATGAGACAATTTATAAGAGATGATATTAATGACTATGATGATTACGGAGTAATGATCGTGTGGCGGCGCTGTCTTCGCGCCACAAGCGAAACAAATCGAGGCCTAAATCGCGCTAGCAAAGTTCCGAAGTAAAAACAGTTTCTATAGTATAGCTCCGAACTACCACTCTTTTCCTTACCGCGGGTAAAATCCTACTATGGAGAATAGAATAGAATATTTTTATATATACTCGACGGTGAAGGAAAATATTATGAGGATAGCTACGTGTCAGAAAAATAAGAAAAAAAAATATTTTGAAGACATGAAATTCGCCAACACGCATTGGGACAGCGCGGTGTGGACACTTCCTTGCCCTACAACCCTCTCAGTAATGAGAGACCTGTGCCCAGTAGTGGTACATATATATATATATATATATATATATATATATATATATAATATATATATAAATTTCTTATATATAAAATTCACGTGTCGCGGTGTTTGTTACCAAACTCCTCCGAAACAGCTTAACCGATTTGTATAAAATTTTATGTGCATATCGGGAAGCTCTGAGAATCGGCCATTATGATTTAGCATTGAAAAATACATAGAACTTCAAATTTTCACCCTTCTGCGATTAACCCCTATTTTTTAATCGCGATTATTAAAACTAACAAATATTTCCTAAAAATAATGTATTATATGGCAGAACAACGTTTGCCGGGTCAGCAAGTATATATAAATACGAGTAAATAGAACCAGAGAGATCCGCTATATTTTCTCGGACAATTTTTTTGTTGCAAAGGGTTATACATTGCTCCATGAATGAGGAGTTAATGACTGTAAAGTTGAGTAACTGGTGCACTAACTTGTGTTCGTTCCTGCTGCGTACAAAGTGTAAGTAGGTATATATTTTTTTACCAGACTGTACGATGCAAAGGAAGGTGTTAATCACTCTATATACGTTTGTTTATTCCTTTGTGGCGTTCTACAGACCAAACACGACAGCCGATTTCGATGATTCTTACGTCAATCGATTTGTCTTAATTTTGCGAGTGTCACTAAAGACATGACAGTAATCAAAATTCAATATGGTTACATCCAGACGCCACATAGTGAGAAAGAAAAAAATGAAAGTCGAGGAACTATTTCAAGTGGGGTATCAATAAATAGGTATTAATATTAACTGAAACATGGCTACATGCAGACACAACCGATAACGAACATGGCTACATCCGCGCGGGTCGAGATCGAGGGCGAAGCGCTCCCACCCGTTATTGATCAAAGACTCATCGAATTTAAAGTTGCTTCTTTATAGGTACTGCACCTATATTCCGCCAAAACAATGCCATGAGGTTTATCTTAGTTACTTAAATATGTTAAAAAAAATAAGTTTCTTGACGAGAATACAGTAATAGTAACAGATTATTTTATTGTTGGTTACTTTAATTTTTATTTATTAAATTTTAATTTTATTTTTAATTTTATTATAATTTAATTTTAATTTATTAACAGTGGTAGAGCCACGCGGCAGCTTTTGCTGTCGCACGGATGGGCCGGCTCGAACCGGGGTGGTACCACGACCTCACAGAATACCAGCGTGAAGTAGAGGTTTACCTCTGGTTTGCCTCTGGTGAGTGCAGGTGGCCGGAGGCCCTTTTTGCTGGAGATGAGGCATTCCATCTTAGTCCTCACGGGTGACAACGCATCTGCATTTTGATTCGCAAACGAGGATAGATGTCGATGTCTATGGCCCGCAGCAGCCACTTACCATCAGGTGGACTGTGTGCTCGTTTGTCATCCTTATCCTATAAAAAAAATTACCTGACTTAGTTTGGATGAATAATGAATCCTACGGGCAATATACTTGCATCAGCGATCCTAACCAATCTATACAATCTATACAAATAAATAAATTTGACGTGTCTGTTTGTGACGTCAAAATAACAGCTTTTTACTAAATGCATATGAAAGTACCTATTTACAGCACTTATTAAATTTTCAAATAATCATCATCACTTGAAAATGACAGCTCCGTGAATGCGGCATCTCAATATTGTAGTGTGTATAGGACAATTGCAAGGATGCTAGTGTGTGTGAAAAATTGTATATGCTAGCAGCTTAACTATTACCCGATTAACGGGAAAATTTATTTTAAGCCATACTTAGTAGTTAATTTCATAGTTATGAATGTAGACCAGAAATACTTAAAAATGAATAATTTATTAATAGCGTATGTATCAATATATCTGTGTATATTATGTATAGGTTTTTCTTCTGGATAAATGTCATATAAATGATAAGGCCTCATTTTTATCAATTTAATTTTTATATTTAAATGTCTGACTAATATTCACAAATCATTAAAAAAAAATAGTTATATATTATATGTCACCAAAATAGTGCTTTCTATTTCAATTCTACGCGTCAATAAGAACAACTTTTACTATAGATCTATCTTCGAAATCGCAAGAAAAATCAGGTCTTCCATACATTTTGAACAAGTTGTATGAAATTCTGTATGGCATAGCTGATTTTGAGATTTTTTTACAGGATCAGGGTGACAAACGAGCACACAGTTCATCTGATGTTAAGTGGTTGCTGTGGCTCATAGACATCTACATCTATCTTCGGTTAAGAATCAAAATGTAGATGCGTTGCAACCCCTCAGGACTAAGATGGAATGCCTCGTTTCCAGAAAATAGGGTCTCCGGTTCAACACTACACTCACCATACAAAACAAAGCAGCGTTAAGCTGCTATTTTAAACTGGTATTCTGTGAGATCGTGGTCCTTCCCCGGTCGAGCCGACCCATCCGTGCTACAATTATACCAGTATTATAGCTGCAGTATGGCTCTACCACGTATAGATTGAAAATTTCGAAGATGATCCCATAATAAAGTTATTCATGTTTACAGGTAGAATCATTCCCTAAGTTATAGAGTTTTGTTACACTTTTGCTTAGTATCGTCGGAGTCGGGGAAAAAGTTGGTTCGTATTTTATATACAAATTCAAGACATTTTTGTTTTAAAGTTTAATTACACTTAATTATAATATATATGGGTTCATTTTGTTCGATAACTTGTTGCAATCTTGTAGGTAGTGACATAGTTCAACGTGGTAGAGCCATGCTGCGGCTATATTAATAGTATAGTTGTAGCACGAATGGGTCGGCTCGACCGGAGAAGGACCACGCTCTCACAGAATACCAGCGTAAAATAGCAGCTTAACACTGCTGTGTTTCGTATGGTGAGTGTAGAGAACCGGAGACCCTTTTTACTGGAAAAGACGCATTCCATCTTAGTCCTCACGGGTGACTACGCATCTGCATTTTGATTTGCAAACGAGGATAGATGTAGATGTCTATGGGCTGCAGCAACCGCTTACCATCAGGTGGACTGTGTGCTCGTTTGTCACCCTATCTTATAAAAAAAATCGCGTTGCTGTAGAAATCTTGGGATTTTTGATCAAAAAAATGCGACAAGTAGTTTTCTTAGATATATTCAATACCAGAGATTTGAAGCAACATGGATTTAGTCATCGCATTTATAATATGAAAGACTCCTTTGGTTTTAGTTATAAATGGTTCTTATGGCTATTATGGCTCTCTTCAGCAAAACAAACATAATTTCTGAATATCCATGTAACAAAACACGATAAGACATAATGCTGTGGAAATAACTCAAATAAACTAATCTAGCTGCCTCAACACAAGTGAGACATCTACTCTTCTTTACAACATAAGCTGCAGAGCTTAGTCTGCTTGCTAATTTAAATATATGTAGACCCTCACTAAAGTTTTGTGTCGAGAGTAATACCAATTACATGAGTAAAGAAATACTTGGAAAATAGAGCTATCGACAAGGTTCCTTTCCTACTCAATTTAAAAAGATACATTTGTTGTTGTAAATATACATTTGGTTTGGATGTAAATTATTTAAATTAAACCAATGTACTGATGTAATTATTACGTACTAATTAAATTATTATTCATTTCGATTAACTAAGAACTAGTAAAATCAATGAAGTATGGTTGGCAAATAATATTATACCATGATTAATCCCTTACCAGGTAAGATAAGTTAGTCATTTATAAAGAAAAAGATAGAAATGGGCAGAGAGAACCTCATATCTATTAGTCGATGAATTTATGATGACGATGATAATAAACAATTAAAAAAAATACTATGATGCTATTTTCTAAGCAAAAGCCGACAGATTGACCAACTAGGAATAAAGTTAAACATACATATACTTTGTTTTACGCCCGTAGGCTTCGTAAAGTGCATCAGAATTAAATTAAAACAGGAGATGTGCAGAAGTATATTCTTGATAGCAGATTAAAATTTTAAAAATCAATTATTCTATTCTATTGAGAGGACTACGTTTCGCAGTAGGATTTTGATAGGCGACAATGATTTATAGAGAGGAATGAACTCTAAATTTTCACCGATTTCAAAAAGTAGAAGGTACTCATTTGGACTGTATTCTATCTCATGTTTTTTTTTAATGTATGTTACCTCATAAATTTTTCTAGGTGAACCAATTTTGACGATTTTTTTTTATTTGGAAGCTGGTGCTTCTCGTGTGGTCCCATGTAAATTTGATCAATGTCTGACTAGTAGTTTTTGAGTTACCCTTAATAATTTATATTGAAGTCGGTTGTACAATATTTTTCATATGCGAGTTAAGTATGTTTGCACTTGATCACCAGTTCATATTTGTGCCATTTGCTATAGAGACTATCGATCCGTAGGTTTCATGTGCGTTGAAGTTCCTAAAGGAACTGTAACCGCGACTGGTTGTCGCAGCTTGTGATAAGAAGGCTGTTTCATTGCTAGCTCAAAAGCTAAGTATGGCTATTCACCGAAGAAACGCAGACAGTGTTCTTGGCACGATACCACGGGGGGTAGAACTGTATGATAATTTAAGTTTTTTTTTATTATAGTTTTGAAGTGAAAACTTATTTAGAATTGTGATTTGAAACTCAATTAAACAAAAAAGCGTCACTAAAAAAGACAAACATGTACCTATAGGACAAGGCTTGCGAGAGAGTGAGATAGAATACAGTATACGTACGTATCACAATCCACAACAACTGATAACTACCACTTGTAACGATTATTCTGTGCTTTTGATTTCTGGACACCGATTTTGCATCTTGCATATTTGTGAGAGACATCATGCGAACTCATCATACAGCTACACTACAACGACAACTAGCCCTGCGATTGCTATGTGTAATTGTAATATATGCATTGGTACACTTCGCCGCCATCTCGTTTTTGAGCTTAATATCAGAGTAATTTCTAAGATCCGCGAGTGGAATTCTTCAACATCTCTTCAACATACCTACTTATTTTATTACACTGACATAAACCATCACACACAATCGTACATTTTAATACAAATCTAATTCTTATTTTAGATCACTGAAGAAGATTACATGTGTGATGCTAACCTCAAAAGTATTGTTAACGTTATTATAAAAAATTGTGGCTGTTTAGATATGATTTTCAAACGGAATGATGTTAACAACATAAAAACAAACCAATCTAGCTATAGTTTGTTTTCGGACATGAAATCATATATACTGCTATATATACTGCTAAATACTAATACTGTCCAATAGGGAAGGTGCATATATCATGCACCTTCCCTATTGGACCTTCTGCTGACCTCTCGTCCGGACGGATATTAGGTTTTCGTCGACGCTCCTTTAGGCTCGTCGGACCATTGTCTTGTCCGGAGTGTGGTGCCACTCACACTAACGTCGCGGTTGCATTCTGCAGGTTGCCGCCGTGTTTGGCACTATAGGTCGGCCGATTGGGATAGGATGCGGTCTTTTTTTTACATCCTACCCTTGGGGGCAGTTTTACTTCTCGCCGGAATATCCCAGCGCTGTTGTCGATTCTGTTGCTGGTGTGGTAATTCAGGGTATGGAACTTTTTATTCCATCCTCTGTGGTGCCCATCGAAGGCAGATCCCACCCATGGTTTGGTCGCTCCTGTAAAATAGCATCACGCTTTAAGCAGGAGTACTACCGGGCCTGGGCTGACGCATCAACGTCTCGGGATGTAAACACCAGTGCTCTTAAAAGGAAGTATAATTCCGCCTCCAGGTCCTTCAAAAGAGTCATTGCCAAGGCAAGGTTTGAGCACATTGGCAGAATTGGTGAGAAGCTAGTTCGCCTTCCTTCGGGAACCCGTGCATTCTGGTCTCTCGCCAAGGCTGTACAAGGGAACTTCTGTCAGCCATCTCTTCCATCTCTACACAGAGAGGACGACTCACTGGCCCATGCCGCAAAGAAGAAAGCCGATCTGTTAAGCTCTCTCTTTGCCTCCAACTCGACGGAGGAAACACTCCGCCGACCATCCCGCGGTGTGAGTGCTCCATTCCGGATGTGCGGTTTACACAGCGTTCGGTTCGCAAAGCACTCTTCTCCCTGGACGTCAGCAAGTCGAGTGGGCTTGATGGAGTCCTTCCCATTGTGCTGAAGACGTATGCTCCGGAGTTGGCACCGGTTTTAACGCGTCTTCTCCGGTACTCCTACTCCCAAGACGTAGAGACTTTCTGATCGGCTCGATACACTGGCACTGCGTAGGGATGTTGCATCCCTTTGCATTTTTTATCGAATCTACCACGGGCAGTGCTCTAAGGAATTGTTCGGATTAATTCCAGCTGCCAAATTTCACGAACGCACATCGCCTCAAAATTCAGGATACCATCCCCACCATCTGGATGCTTGGCTGTCCACTGTGCATTTTACGAGGAGGTTTCTTCCTCATACAACTTCTCTGTGGTATTATTTACCACCGGCGATTTTTCCGGACCGATAGGACATAGGGACCTTCAAGAAAAGAGCTTACACCTTTCTAAAAGGCCGGCCGGCCGGCTGGTGTTGCTGTTGTTCATGGGCGGCGGTAGTCACATACCATCAGGTGAGCAGCAAGCTCGTTTGCCACCTCCTCTATGAAAAAAAACTTGTGTTCACTTTCATTCCCTTTTCTTTTAATGTCCTGTTCATTAATGTAACCATGATTTTCAACTCGGCCGCCGACGACGCAAGTATGACTTGATCATCGGCGTACAAACGGCATTTGACGGTTAACTCGCCCATTTTTAACTCGCATTCTTCAACTTTCAAATTTTCCAAACAACTGTCCATAAATAGGCAGAACGGCCACGAGGAAGCCACACAGCCCTGTCTGACATATTTATGGATGCCAAACCAGTCCGAGCAGGCCCCGTTGATCCTGACACAAGCACCAGAGTCCCTATACACTTCAGTGCCTATATTCTTCAATGCCTGTATCAGACCATCGCTCAACCCAAATGAGTTCAGTGTTTGCCATAACAGGGATGTGTCTGTTCACTCTGTTATAAGCTTTTCCCAAGTCCACGAACTCACAAAAACCTTTTTAGTTTTTGGCCAAAAATTTCTCCGCGACCATGCTCTTGGAAGAGACCTGATCCGTACACCTCATTTCCATTCTAAATCCCGCTTGCACACCCTAAATTTTTCCATCAGTTTCTTTCATAACTCTTTCAATATAGTTCTTTCAATACAAACCTTAGTATACAGTTTTCCCACAATGCTGAGAACGCCGATACCACGGTAGTTTTTACAGTACTGTTGCGATCCTTTTCCTTTATTATATATTAGGACTATCGCGGTTTTGCACCAATCTTACGGTACCCTCTAAAGTTCCCAACATAAATTAAATAAGGTGAACAGCAGGTCTGCCCCTACTCCTTCTCCAGCTCTTAGGATTTCGAGAGATACTCTATCATATCCGGCTGCCTTACCTGCTTTTATACTTTTCATTTCTTTCATTATTTCGTCTATACTTATGTCTCTATCATAATAATCAAGAAGAGAAAATCCTCTTCGTTCAGAATTTCTATTTCATTTAATTCGAACGTCTCATCACTCATAAACATGCTTTCAATCTACTTAAACTCCTTAAAATTTCTTCCATCTACTTAAACTCGAAACTTCATCATTCTGCCATAAGGACTATATCGTTGGAAAATCGAAGGTGGGTGATGTACTCGCCATTGACGTTAATACCGTATCCTTTCCAGTCTAGCAGCTTGAAAACGTCTTTCAATGCAGCTCTGAGTTACGGGGATATTACGTCACCATGTCTTACACCTCTATGTAGTTAGATAGGTTTCGTACTCTGGTTCTGTACTCGGAAACCCAACGTAACCCTACTGTACAAACACTTTAGCACTTCGATATACCGATAGTCCACCGCACCGCTGAAGGGACTGCAGCACCGCCCAAATTTCGATGGATTCAAAGGCTTCTCAAAGTCCACATACGCAAGACTAAGTGGCAGATTCTACTCTTTAGTCTTCTGTTCAATTTGCCGAAGGTATGTATGTGGTCTATGTTGCTAAAGCCTTTTCGGAAACCAGCTTGTTTGGGAGGCTGGAAGTCGTCAAGTCTGCGTGCGATACGGTGATTCTGGTCTCCTATATCATTAATTCTTGGCTGTTTTGAATGTCCCCTGGCAGTTCTTACGAGTTTCCAGAATATTTTAGTATTTGCCTGGAAGTTATCCGATATTCTTCTATCATTCTTATCCGTTCTTTCTTGCTTTTTTCTTTAACTACTTCTTTTACTCTCTTATTTAGACGTCTAAAGACTGCCTTTTTTTCAATATTATCATTCATACTGCTAGAATTACTAGCTTTAGTTGCTAGTAAATCTAGCTAGCTGCTTGCTTGTTTGCTTCAACTTCCATCTGTACCTCATGGCATGCCCGCTCGGTCTTGTCTACACTAGAGCAGTACGCGGTATACATGCCATATGTAGTGGCATCTTTTCCCTTCCGTTTCGTCTCATTTATACATAACATATCTCTTCCTCTATCATATATCATATATCGCATACTTCATCCATCTTATCATTCATTGCACATCTTATGATACATTACGTTGAATGTACATAAGTGGTTTCTACGTTTAGTTTTCTGAAGGTTGCACTTCTACCGCGTGTGAACGGCACATATGCTATTTATTTTAATACTAGCTGGAACCCGGCGCGGTGCTGCCGTAGAAGAAATAATTATGCAAATATCTTTTTAAATTTGGAAGAGTTATATTGTTTAATTAGGAATGACAATATATTCATTGAAATTGAATGATATATAAATACGCGCGCCATCTACTGTAAGTTAATTTTTAATTTTTTAATTTTCTTTTTAAAACGTTACCCGCACACTAGAATTTTCTCCTGTATCGTGGAGGCAGTTTACAAACACAAATTGCACAAGGACAAACATCCAGACCCGGAACAATTATTTGTAGGCCATACAAATACTTGTTCCGTGCGGGATTTGAACCCGCGGCCCCCAGCGCAGCAACTCATTGCTAAACCACTGCACCACGGAGCCGTCGAATTGTACTATGCCTGCAACCTACGCGCAAGTGCAAGCAAGAAGTTGACAAAGTGTTACCGCAATCTGATGAACGGTGTGGCAGCGCATGTAATATGAACAAACAAAAATTAATTTTATATTTTAGATTGTATAATAATATTTCAATGTTATGTAAATAAGTGAAGAAATTTATATTTCTTGTATCAGCATTTGCGTTTTTAAATAAAATAGCATTTTTATCAATCTTTTTATCTGCGTGTTTATTGCAGCATTATTCTTTGATAGGTTAATCTTTATTGCGGAAGTTTAGCAGGTGTTTGGCTTTACAATGTAAATTTGATAGGTTACGTAAGAATAAAACTGTTTCACTAGAACATACTAGCTGTGTCCTTTGTATTTTAATATCAAACGAATAAGAAATAGGATAAAATATTTTTAAGCATTAAGGATAGTGTAATGGTGGTAAAATAGGGGATGATTTTTAATGTAACTATATATAAAGAGTCATGGTAGGTCAGAGGCAAAGCGCAGTCTGTAAATATTTCTCCATAAATATGAGATTTATGAAATAAAAGGAGAATGGCGTTAAAGAATTCACAAAAACGCAATTTATTTCATTTGGTAAATTTTCCTTCAAAGGTACCAATGAAAAGCTAGGCTCGGTGGTCAAAGAAATACGTGGCAATACAATTAAAGTTAATGCTTCAACGCCTTTCGATTTTTCTATTCGTTGGACACACTTTGACAGCTTCAAATTTCGAAGGACAATAAGAGGTGCGTTTTGAACAATTCATTATTTAAGATTTCTGTAACGATTCGGACCTAAAGTTTTTATAGCTTATTGCTTTTGAAAAGAAACTCCTCACCTTTTGTAGATATTTTTTAAGTAGTAGTAGGAGTATTAAACAATACTGTAAAAAAAAAGGAAAGAACGTGAGAACTCAGGGGATAGAGCCTTAAAATTTGGAACTCCTTGCCCGATGACATCAGAAAAGCTACCAATAAGTATGCTTATAAAAAGTTGTACGTAATCATTTATTAAAGACATATATATTATGTATAATACATATAAATATTTATATGTGTATATATGTATGTATAGTTTATTTCGAAGTTAAATGTGTATATTACATTACAATACAATAATACCATATTTTTATTTCAGGCATAAAGGATTTAAAAATTAAAAACATTGGCCCATAGCAATATATACCTTAACCTTAATAAAAACATAACACTATTTAGGAAACTTTCTTCTTTCAGAGGACCAAAAATCGGGAGCGAAGAATGTCTCTTTGTATTTTGCAGGAACCTAGAGTACGTAGGATTTGAAGTTTTTTGATCAATTAGACTCCAGATGCTGCAAATGTAAAGGTATCGGATTCTCTTTGCGGCATCGGATTCGTTCTTTAACGAAACGCAGGACTTCTTCTCGGAAGATGTCGGGACGTACTTTTCTCCAAACGGAAGATGTAGAGCTGTGTGGTGGACTCCACAACAAGCAGAGTTGTACTTGTGTTTATTATGACGGTCCCACGCTGATAACACTTCCTTGCCCTAAAACCCTCTCAGAAATTAAGGAGGCCTGTACCCAGCAGTGGGACGTATAAAGGATGTAACTTTAACTTTTAACTTTAACGCTGGTTACAGATGGGTCTTGCCCGACGTCTGGTCTCAACAAGAGTAAACCCATCATTATCAATCTTGTTTCGGGTCACCACTGGAACTTATATCCACATTTTTTATCCACATTACGTAGTTATTTTTTTTTATAAAATAAGGATAAGGTAACAAACGAGCACACAGTCCACCTGATGGTAACTGGTTGCTGTGACCCATAGACATCTGCATTTATCCTCAATAAAGAATCAAAATGCAGATGCGTCGTTACCCGTGAGGACTAAGATGGAATGCCTCGTTTCCAGTAAAAAGGGTCTCCGGTTCTCTACACTCACCATACGAAACACAGCAGTGTCAAGCTGCCATTTTACGTTGGTATTCTGTGAGAGCGTGGTCCTTCTCCGGTCGAGCCGACCCATTCGTGCTACAACTATACTATTAATATAGCTGCAGCATGGCTCTACCACGTACAAAAAAATCTTTTTGTTTTATTATTAATTATCATTCTTATTGTGTTTTTTATTCTATAATGCTACAACTACGTTAAATTCTCACCACTCCATGGGTTGACTGGTAAAGAATGCCTCAAGGCGTTAAATACCTACGCCCTTTGTATTCGTTTGTTTTAAAGCATTCAAATCCATATCCAGAATAAATATATAAATAAATGCGGTCGGCACC
Source organism: Parnassius glacialis (assembly GCA_033319125.1). NCBI lineage: Eukaryota > Metazoa > Arthropoda > Insecta > Lepidoptera > Papilionidae > Parnassius > Parnassius glacialis. Next base: position 33,671,254 of record JAVANC010000025.1, read on the forward strand.
AATGTAATTTTTAATTCTAATTTTAAATGCTAATTTAGCAGGTACTCGGCGTTAAAAGAAATATATCGTGAATAAACCCTTATGTCTGAGAAAACAATAATATTCAGGACAAGTGAAATGTATAAATAAAACTAATTTTACGGATTTTATCGCGTATATTAACTTGTTTTACATTCCCGACATTTCAAGCACTTTACAGCACCCATGGTCACGGGGGGGACAGTCCCCAGTACGCGATAATTTTTTTTATTTTATTTTTATAGGATAAGGGTGACAAACGAGCACACCGTCCACCTGATGGTAAGTGGTTGCTGCGGCCCATAGACATCTACAACTATCCTCGTTTGCGAATCAAAATGCAGATGCGTCGTCACCCGTAAGGACTAAGATGGAATGCCTCATTTCCAGTAAAAAGGGCCTCCGGCCACCTGCACTCACCAAGCGAAACGCAGAGGTAAACCTCTACTTCACGCTGGTATTCTGTGAGGTCGTGGTACCACCCCGATTTGAGCCGGCCCATCCGTGCGACAGCAAAAGCTGCCGCGTGGCTCTACCACTGTTAAAAATCCGTAAAATTAGTTTTATTTAAATGTGTAGTGTTCGCGTAAATATAAGAAATCATTAAGTGAAATGTACCAAAGTTCCAGATGTAGATTGAACAACTGCTGATGGGATAAGATTTCGTAATTAATTTAATAATATTTTTTAAACATGTGTGCAGTTCACACGCGGTAGAAGTGAAAGCTTCAAATGAAACGAAATATGAAATAAAAATATTCCATGGCAAATAATTAATTTAATATGATCATTTCAACCACAAGTGCGGCATAAAATAAGTACAAGATATAAGTTTAATTTTATACCAAGTAAATGTTACAATGCTTATACTTAGACTTAATTTTAATGTTATTCTATAGATAAAGTAATTTTATCGAACAAAAATTGATTGACTCCCAAAGTTGTACATTAGATATGCGCTAGATGGCATCGGTAGGCCATGAAATCATGGATTATTAATTGTTATCAATGAATTGGATATGATGATTTTATTCAATATGCCTAATTTTATTTATTTAATAAATTTGTTAATTTTTTAACTATTTATTTTAACAGTTAAAATTCATATCTATGGGCCACAGCATCCGTTAAACATCAGGTGGATTGTGTACTCGCTTTCGTAAGTGAATCCACTTGCCGATATAAGCCGGAGGTGTCGTTACAGGCGACGGGGAACTAATGCAAACTCCCCTATATGAGGAAATCTAGGGGGGGGGGGGGCTATCCTCAACAGTGGATTTTTATAGAATGTAACGGATATGTTCGTGAAATTTGGCGGCTGGGATTAATCCGAACAATTCCTCAAAGCACTCCCCGTGGTAGATGTGAAAGAAAATGCATCGAGCCGATCGGAAAGGACTCGGTCGTCGACATAATGGAATACCAGCGCTGTCTTTGCAACACTATGCTGAGTTGGAGACCTATTTGACGGCACATTTTATTTTTGTCTTTTTTTTCTATATATTTTCTTTTATTTTATTATTAATTAATGATATGCATGTACTGCTTCTTACTTTTTAATGCGTAAGCAGTCTTAGACTATTGCATGCACATTTTTGCCCCTAGCTTTTGTACATTTTTTGAAATGTGTATATCAAATGAATAGTTCTTTCTTTCTTTCTATCTTTCTTTCTTTCTTTCTTCTGGATAGCTTCATACAATGATTTCTTATATTGTAGTGTTGAGGATTGTCTGTTTAAGAATAATATCGCTAAGGAGAATTTAGAGACCATACGTCAAGACATTTTGTCCTTCTTACGTCGAAGTTCAGCGCCGAAACTAAATTTCCCCAAAGACAAGGTTAAACCGTTGTACAACTTACGCAACAGACCAGAGCTCACGATTCTTCGTGCAAATAAAGGAAATGCTACGGTAGTAACGGATACGTCAGATTTTAATTTCAAAATACAACAACTTTTATCGGACGAAAGTACGTACGAAAAGGTTGAAACAGACCCTACAACTAGGGCTGCCATCCGTCCGGGTTTCCCCGGATTTTCCTAGTTTAGAAGACGTCCGGGAAGTGTCCGGGCGGGGCTTAAATTGTAGTCCAGATACAACCCGGACTACAATAAAAGTCCGGGTTTTTGATCAGATCCCGTTCCCATAATTTATGTAAATAAAAGCTATGAGTTAGGTATTTCACCGCACGCGCTGCCAACGTTTTAATACTGTCTGTTCACAAAGGTGCAGTAAAGAACAGACAAGAAACTCGAGGTTTGCTCTTTTAAAAATTGATTGTGAAATTTTTCTTATTTACTTTAAACTGGTCTTTCCATATAGTTTTGTCACATAATCGTAGCCAATCTAAATTTATGTAGTGCTAGTTTGTTATTATTACTAGTATTAAAATCATGCAGGTGACTGTTAGTGATAAATTGATGTAGATTCTGACGAACGTAACATTATGTTAGTAAAGGTTAGTAAAAATATATTGATGGTACTGTCAAAATGTTTGTGCTTAAACAATTCTAGGTGTACGGATTTGGGTTGGGCTTTGATGAATCAGTGTGTGAGTCCTGCAGTTTAATTTAGTATGAAGAATTTTATTAAAATTCTAAGAAATATAGATATTTTCTATTCATTATTTATTTAAATGTAAATTGACTTGTTCCTTAGTATAAGTTATTATAACTTTCTGAATTTGATTTAAGATTTAAGATAACAACATGCCAACAGAATATGCAGTATTACTCAAACACTGCCTCACATCTAGCTACCTATTGTGGAAGAAAGAGTTCCACAAGCAAGTAGACGGTGTGGCGATGGGCTGGACATATTCATGGAGGACTTTGAGGAAAAAGCCCTTCTTACTGCTCCTGTTAATCTAAGATTCTACAAGCGGTACGTAGACTACACTTTCACAATTTTACAATTTTTAGACCACCTTAATTCTATAAACTCTAAAATACAATTCACAATAGAGTAATAGGCAAACAATTCTTTAGCTTTCCTAGATGTTTTAGTCATCCGAAATGCTGACAACACTATTGGTCGCATAGTGTATAGGAAAAAGACCCATACCAACCGATATTTAAATGGTGAATCGCACCATCATCCGTCACAGCTACTGTGGGAAAATCTTTGTTTCAGAGAGCACGAGGGATCTGTGACGGAAAACATGTGGCCGCCGAGCTTCAGCACGTCGAGCAAGTATTGTAAGACAGCAAGCTTCAGGTGTCACGCCTACGTCACAATGACCGAGTGAAGCCGGCCACAGTCGAGCGTGTGCCTGCTGTACTACCCTATGTCAGAGGAGTCACAAACAAGGTTGGCTACATCATGAAGCGAGCTTCCATTACACATACTTCAAGCCGCCGAAGAAGATTAGTCAATTTCTACCATCCGTCAAGTGTTATATACCTCTACGAGTTGCAGGGGTTACATGCTGGATTGTGAATGTGGTCTCTCTTACATAGGGCAAACCATGGAGGTATAAATAAGGCGGACTGAATCTCGCTATACAACTCAGCGAGGCACCCATAATAAGTCATGTCGCGTGTACGTACAAGGGGTCACGCAAACATTCACACTAATAATAAGTCTACCGCCCGCCATTACGCAACAAACGTCGTACGAGAGAAGTAGTTGGCGTAAGTAAAAACAAAAATCAACATGCCGTCTTGCGTCTTAAATTTTGTAAAAATCATAGTGGTTTTATCAAAAAACATCAAGGAATCACCTTTCATAGGTGAGTCAGTAATTATAATCACTTATTTGAGAATATTATGTCTTAAATTAAAATGCTATTTTTGGAACACAAAACATGAGTCACGTGATCAGTGTTGTTAATTATATTTATAGGGAAAATTACCCGAAATTTGGGACATCAGAACGTCAAACACTCAGTCCCCCCCCCCCCCCCCCCCCCCCGTGACCATAGGTGCTCTAAAACACCCGAAATGTCGATAAAAAAAATAAACATAGATGGCTTATTTTACCAATTTGAACAATGAACAATATGATGGTTTATAAATATTATGTCTTTTAAAATACTCGTACGTTAGCTAGATACCGAATCTGTTCAAAACCATGCTTTTATTATAATAACGCCATCTATATTAACAACTATGAACTACAATAAATGTGTGAGCGAACACATCGTTGTATCCGTAGACTGATACAAGTTTACCCTGTAAACTACTAATAAGTGTTTAATCAAAATAATAGATGTCACTGTCTCTATTTAGAATATATGTACAAACCTTATTAACCACAAATCCAAGTAAAGAAATAAATGCAAACAGAAAATTCGCCTTTTTGCCTCACCCACCTTTTGGGGGATGAAGCTGTTCGCGTCCGTAGGAATTACTTGAATCCTGATTCCGTACACGTATCCCCTGGGTAGTGCTAAACGAGCAGTACTACATACTGGTGGTAGGTTGGTCCTCTACTAGAGAGAGGCCTGGCCAAGGGTTAGTTACCACCCACCTGCCAAAGACACACCGCTAAATGGTGCAAATCGTGTTCCGGTATATTGTTAGGTGAAACCAATTTCTTAGGGAGAACGGGTATGGACAGTTGCGTCGCGCATACGAAATGATTACGACGCGGTCTTTTCTTAGTGTCAAAGTGCCTGGTTATGGAGGTTAGCGTGATCCGAAGCACGGTTGCACCGCTGGCCAACCGTAGAAGGTTGGGGGCCTAATTAATGAGCCAGCCACTCATGAAAGGCTGCCCCGCCATCTTACGAAAAGTCCTGGGATGGCTCCATCATGCCAGTTGACGACCGGAGGAGAGGGCCTGGTGGCGATTTCCAGGGGAGGTTCGGGCGTCCCTGCGATCTCCATGCTAGGTACCATTTATGCTGTGACTCTGTTTGGGTCCCTAGGTTATATGTATGACGCCTCGTCCATTTCTCTGCCATTCTCTCAACCTATTCACTCCCATCATTAATGAAAAAAAGGAAAAAGAAGAGTAAGTTTTTACAGCGGACGCACTCCCTCTCCATCAAAGTGCACCTCACAAATACTGAAGCCTGCTCTGTAATCTCAATGCTGTCCATTACCACTTTGATGTTTCCCTCGATGTTTCAAAGGCCTTTGACAGGGTTCGGCACGCTAGTCTATTGGGCAAGCTTTCAGCGTAAGGCTTATCCCATGGCCTGATTGCCTGGGTGAAAGACTTTTTGAGTGAATGGTCTCTGCGGGTCGTTGTCGATGGCTGCTCATCCGGTACTGTGTCGAATTAACGCCGGTGTTCCTTAGGGGTCCGTTCTCTCTGCAACTCTCTTCCTGCTGCATATTAATCATCTGCTCATTCCCGGTATATATGGGTATGCAGACGACAGCACAGTTGTGGAGAGATACCAACCAAGTGCCCGGGCTAGTCGGGATCAAATTCAGTCAGAAAGAGAGGGTATGGTTGAGCGTGTGAGTCTCTACAGGCTGTCTCCGAATGCGGCGATGCCAATCTCGTGAGATTTAACGCCTCCAAAATACAAGCGTGTCTTTTCACCGCTAAAAGAAGCCCGCTCACCTTGGCTCCTACTTTCCGGAATGTATTCTTGGAGTACACTGAACCCCTTCAGTTGTTAGGGGTTGAATTTTCTCTGAACCTAAAATATGGGCGGTTCATTGAGTCCACAGCCAAAGCAGCCGCAAGGAAACTTGGTGTCCTTGCAAGGGTGCGGCGGTAATTGACGCCGGAGCAGCTTCTTACCTTATATAAAGCGCAAGTGCGGTCGTCCATGGAGTACTGCTGTCACATATGGGCTGGTGCTACAATATGCCACCTGGCAACGTTGGACTCAGTGGAAAGACGTGCTAAGAGGCTCATTGGTGACTTTGATTTGGTTGAAACCAATCTTGTCAGCCTCGAGCACAGGCGCAGAGTAGCCAGTCTCTCGGTATTCTATAGGAGGCATTTCGGTGAGTGTGCGCAGGAATTATACGCTTTAATTCCTCCTTCTTCTTTCCACCTTAGGACATATCCCGATACCATCCACACCATCTGGATGATTGGCAGTCCACCACTGTGTGATTTAGAAGACGTTTTCTTCCTCGCACGACTTCCTTGTGGAATCGATTACCATCAGCGATTTTTCCGGACCGATACGACTTAGGGACCTTCAAGAAAAGAGCGTACTCCTTTTAAAAGGCCGGCAACGCATCTGCAATTCCCTCCCTGGTGTTGCAGTTGTTCATGGGCCGCGGTAGTCACTTACCATCAGGTGAGCCGCATGCTCGTTTGCCCCCTCTCCTATAAAAAAAAACCAGGAGGTCGGCGAGTCTTCATCCCTTTGCCGTCGATATTCCACGATATTCACGCGTATGGCAAAGGAGTGGAATAATTTGCCGGCTGCTGTCTATCTTTCCGTCCAAATACAATCTGGGCGTCTTCAAGGCAAGAGTGAATGGGCTTTTGTTACGCTAAGACAGTGCGATTTACCATCTAAGGCTGCAGCACCACTTACCACTAGATTGGATTGAGGTCAAGCACTGGCTTATAATAAGTAAAAAAAAACATTCCTTTTAATAAGTTACACCTATTATATAGGGCTGCCACCCGTCCGGATTTTGCCGGATTTGTTCATAAAACGAGTCAGAGTAAAACCCAAATCCGAAGTAGGTCACTCGTAGTGGCCACTTCTGACCGGCTCTTCATCTCGGGTCAGTCATTAGTCTTAGTGCACCGTGGATGGCCAAGCCATGGCTACTAAGACCAAACAAGACGGAAAATCGTTCGGGGTTTATTTACCCTTAATTCACCTGAGTCCACGGAACTCACCACTGTTTTTAAGCAATAAAAATCAAGTGATTTTTTTAGCGTTTGGAATCGTGCGATCCGGTATCTTTCTAAAATGAAGCGCGGGACGTGAATGCAAACAGTGACATAGGTACGTCACTTGCAAAAGGTGAGTATCATAGAGTAAAGTAATATATACGGGAAGTGAGTATTGATCGAGTGTGAGTCCTGGGGACTCATGGTAATATGGTACATAAATTATTTAGTTACCTACTTTTTTTTATTTATGTGTTTTTATTTGGTTTTAGACTTCAGTCATGCTATCTAAACGTCGAAAATTCAATCAATAAACATTGCAGAGGTTTCTGCCCCAGGCGCAATCAAAGAAGACGACGCACAGAGCCAAGATGACACTGGTGGCGCTCATTGTACAGACTTCGTTCCTGAGCCACATTCCGACGACGATGACGCCGAATTTATTGTGAGTGATCACGACACCGAGACCGAATGTCCTAACAGTGAAGAACAAGATAGAAGCCGATCAGCTTTTTGAAATTTTTTATTGTGCTATTGTTAGTTAGTTTTATAGGTATATTTTGCAATGTTGTTTTTAAGAAGAACCATTTTTTTAGTTTTAGAACAGTGACGCTTTTTTTTACATAAAACCTAATACAGTTTAATATATCCCGAAATACTACTTTATATATATAATAAATATGCCATCAGTGAAATGTAAAAGAAATAATAAAGATACTTAAAAAAATTAATGCGTTTTTATTGATACTGGTATAGTTGTAACTCGAATGGGTCGGCTCTACCGGGGTAGGGCTACGCTCTCACAGAATCAATAGGCAGGTGGATTAGTGTAACTAATTTAGTGGTCTCTTCGTTGCTGATCTTCGGGGTTAGCCAAGATGACGTTCTACGATCTCTTGATCGATCAATCGATTGATTTCATTCATTTTTGTAGTTTTCTATTAGCGTTGACGATCGTAGAAAGTCGTCTTGGAAAACTTCGCTGGGTATTTTATGAGATCTTTTTATCATTTCCTCTAGTAGGTGGTCTTATTCTACAAGACGGATTCTCTACTCGGTTATGTAAAGTGTCATATAAAAAATTTACAAAATTATTGATGATATGACAATTAATAATTCGACAATATAATTTCGTTGACTATGTACTATTTATACTTAATATTTAAGATGTAATTTTAATTATGGACATATTAGGATTGTTATTAGTTTTATTGACATTGCATTATAAATTGATATTACAAAATATTTCATTGTATAATTATTAATACTTTATTGTTTTAATTGGCTTTATTACCATTTTAATTGCTGACACGGGCTGCCAAAAGCTTCGAGATTTTATATTACTATTATTTTATAATTAATTAGTTTGTGATTATTAATTTTTGTTGTTATGGATGGAAATAAATTTTTGAAAAAAATTTTTTGCATGTAAAATTTAACCTTGTGCGCGTGTTGGATTTTCTGTAAGCCACAAGTGTATGAATTAAATAAATAAATAAATAATGCCAATGGGAATTAGTTCATAGAAATCCTCTGGACATATCTACAAATAAAATGATTTGCAAAGAAATGTCAGCTTTATATGCAGTAAGCCTTCTATTCTTCTTAAGAGTATATCTGTTGTAGTACGGGTGGTTCCTATGACTTACCTATTTCTAGCGCCAAATAACAGTTCCTGCACTCCTATGTTACAGTTTGAAAGAATGAATAGAAAGCCAATACCATTACAGGATGTGACGTATTTAATCTTAGTCCGCAGATTAATGCATTTGTATCCTTCCTTGCTTGAAAATGGCTGCAGGTGTTCATGGACTACGCAGCCAGTTACCATCATGTGGATTGTGTAAGTTCGTTTGTCACATCCGTATTAAAAAAAAAGATCGATGATCATTTTTTATATCAAATCAGGCAAAGTGCTAACTTGTGGTGCTAACGCAGGAACAAAAATAAGCGCCATCTACATAATACTGTAAGAAGTTCTAGAAATTGATTGAAATACAATATGTAAAAAACCCGTCCGATGTTTACTAGTTTTAGAAATACACGTGTTTACTACAATTTGCTTTGAATTTGGCAGTTTTTGGCGGGAACTTGACCGGCGGCGGTTTGCTGCTCCTATATTATTGTTTAAATAATGGTTTGAAGTGGACTTTGGTATATAAAAATGGTGCGATTTTATGTATTAAGTGTCTGCGCATGTGAACTATTAGTGGAAACTGTGAAACAAGTGCTCTAATGGTGATGTGATTCTCAAAATAAGGTGTCTGTCTGCTTAGGTGCCTTGAGATACCATGGCCAACCGTCAGCTGTCTGCTGGCTTAATTTGCCGTCACAATCTCACAAGGGCTGCACAATGTGACGCATCAATATATTGTGAAGTAGTATATATACTATGAAGGATAATTATTATAATATATTGTAACTAAGCCAGTTATTAAGTAGATTGAATTTGGCAAATTTTCGTCGTCGACGGCTACGGTATCTTTGATCCAGTGGCGGTATTATAACCCGCCAAGATTACCTATGACTGTTTATTATTAATTCTCTACAAAGGATTACATGAACTGAATTAAATCACCATACCTAAAAGAACTCTTACGTTACGTACAGATTTTTTACACATTATAATCAGTAACTTAGCTCTTAGCTGATAATATTAGATTTTCCATAAATGTCGATGTTTTTACAGATGACAACGTATTATTAAAACAATTTCCAATTAAAACCAGATAAAAATTGCCATTTTATTAGATCTTTACAAACTTGTACATTAATGATTAATGTCGATTAGAGAAGTCATCGATACAATCCAGTCTGTGTATGGAGCGACTGCGGTGCTGACACCAGGGAAGGTGGCGTTAGCGCAGCCATGGCCCCAGGAGACGATACCAACGATGATGTCGCCGTAGTACAGGGGACCACCGGAGTCACCTTGGCAAGCGTCGCGACCTCCAACATCCAAAAGACCAGCGCAAATCATGTTTTCTGTGACAATTGCGGGTTGAGGAAGGGTGCGGTAACGCTCGGCGCAGACTTCGTTATTTATTGTATAGATAGTGGTGTCAAGAAGTACGTTAGATGCGCTGCCTCCTTGCTGTTGGCGAAAGGTTAGTTAAATATTAGATAAGCGACTATATAATGTTCTCAGTTGGACATAGACCAACTTGGTAGAATTCACCGTAATCGGCATAATTATATGTCTCTGTTTGCCTGTCTGCTCTGGCTAATCTTTGGAAAACCTCAAGCGGTTATAATGAAACTGCAAGAACAGATAGAGAATAATGTTAAAGGTGATATAAGCTATATTATAACTTGGAGTATTTTTGTGAAATCGAAAAATTAATAAAATAAATGGTCTTGATCATTAATTTAAATCTAAATGATGCCACAATAATAAATCCCATCCAGGCGACCTCGGGATGGGTTGTTTGTTTATAAATAAACAAAAGATAGACCCATTAAATTATATTATTATCTGTGGTTTTGGGGTGGCCCTTGAGTCACATCTTAATTTATTGTCGCTGGTATTACTTGATATTATGTGTTTTTGCATTTTTGACAAATTTAACAGATGCCACAGTTGTTAACCTACTGACCATACTGACGCTGATATAACTTGATAGGTCACTGATAGAGGTCAGTGTAATAGGTGCTTTCATATTTTTGACGAAGTTTGAATAGAATTTTTGACGAAGTTACCTAAAAGCTACCGGACACACTTAATAGCCTGAATGTATAGAATACTGATAAGTTAACGTACTAGCTACAACTAGATGCATTACGCTATTTAGAAGGCAGCCAAGCGCAAAAGTCTACTTTTGAGTTAATTATAAGCAAGAAAAATGTGGGAATCGATATTTCCATTAAAGGAATGGAATTATTACAAAAATGCTAATGAAAATAGATACGGTATTAATTATTCTTTTATATACACTATAATTAACCGTGTAGTGTCTACTATCCCATATCGTCCCGTGAGTGTCATAAGAGGCGACAGAAAAACAAATTAGGAAAGAGAGAAACAAACTAGGAGATAGGCAGCAGCGTCTTGCTAATAACAACGTGTTACGTGGTAGAGCCATGCTGCAGCTATTTTAGTAGTATAATTGTTGCACGAATGGGTCGGCTCGACCGGGGAAGGACGACGCTCTCACAGAATACTAGCGTAAAATAGCAGCTTAAAACTGCTGTGCTTCGTATGGTGAGTGTAGAGAACCGTACACCCTTTTTTCCTGGAAACGAGGCAATCCATCTTAGTCCTCACGGGTGACAACGCATCTGCATTTTGATTCGTGATCGAAGATAGACGTAGATGTCTATGGGCCACAGCAACCACTTACCATCAGGTGGACTGTGTGGGCTCGTTTGTCACCATTATTCAATAAAAAAAAACAACTATAAAAAAAACTGCGCTTGCCAACCCGTCTGACAAGTGTTGTAACTGTAGCAAATATCACTTTATGGGGCAATCTATGTGGGTAAGGATTATAATTATTCAGCAACATTGAGTTATATGTACTGCGTACTAGAAAAGCTATTCCAAACAAAAATTGTGCGCTACTCTATGTCTTCGCGCATGCGCGGGAGATAGTAGCGCGCGAAGACTTCAATATAAAATAAGATATTAATATAAAATAAATATAAGAGTTTAATATAAAATACTCTTATATTAATCTAAACAAACATATTTCTAAATAAAATATAATAATAGTTATTATCTTATGGAATTCACAAATATTCAATTTACGCAATATTTAGTTTAGTGTACGGATTGCAGTACAGTTCACTTGAGCATAGTCAATGTTCAGAATGCGAAATCTAGTGTGTAGTGCATATACTACTCTGTGTAAAAAGTATCGGGAATATGTCAATAAAAAGACCCGCGTAAAAGAGGTCGTTCTAATTTTTTTACTGCATGTTGGTAGCACTGTACTGATTTAGCGCGCAATTTGAGCGGGATTTGTCATTTAATTTGTTTTAAACTACACTTTTTGTTGGTCATAGTTTTGAGTTCTCGGCGATTTTTACAATGGAAAATATTGTTGAACAAAGAGTGTGCCTTAAATTTTGTGTTTCGAATGATATTTCATGTGGTGAATCACTAAAAATGTTGCGAAATACCTACGGCGAATCGTGTATATCGAAAACAAGGGCTTATGAATGGTATAAGGCTTTTAAAGAAGGCCGAGAATTAGTAGTAGACTTGCCTCGTTCTGGTAGACCTTCAACCGCTACGACCAAAGAAAACATCGACAAAATCAAGAAGCTAGTGCTCGAAAATCGACATATGTGTCTGAGAGAGTTGGCTAGTGAGGTGAACATATCTTTTAAGTCCGTCCACAACATTCTCATTGACATTTTAGGCATGAAACGCGTCCCCGCTCGACTAGTTCCAAAAGAGCTCAATTTTGTTCAAAGAGCGCAGCGAAAGCATGTCGCTGAAGACATGGTTTCCCGAGCTTCTACGGATCCGACCTTTATGAAACGTATAATAACTGGCGACGAGACATGGGTTTATGAGTACGACATGCAAACAAGCCATCAGTCTTCAGAATGGCGTCTCGAAAACGAGCCGAAAACCAAAAAACCGCGGCAAAGTCGCTCCAAAATCAAGGTGATACTGACAGTTTTTTTTGACTACCGTGGTGTGGTTCACTCCGAATTCCTTCCAAAGGGAGAAACAGTGAATAAAAAATATTATTTAGGCGTCATGAAGCGTTTGCGTGAGAGTATCCGCCGAAACCGTCCAGATTTGTGGCAACACAACTCATGGATGCTGCACCATGATAATGCACCATCACACACAGCCATTATAGTGAAAGAGTTTTTAGCGAAAAATTCAACAAAAGTTCTCGACCAAGCACCGTATTCACCTGATATGGCTCCGTCTGACTTTTTTTTATTTCCCAAGTTAAAATTACCACTTCGAGGAAAACGTTTTGAGTCGATAGAAGCCATAACAAAAAATTCGCTGAATGAGCTAAAGGCCATACCGCAAATAGCCTATGAAAAATGTATGGAAGACTGGGTGAAGCGTTGGAGATGTTGTATTGCAAGCGATGGGGTCTACTTTGAAGGCGATAAAATAAATTTAGATGAATAATTTGTATTTTTTGTTTTATTGACAAATTCCCGATATTTAGTACACAGATGGTATATCGATGTTTAGCAGTGAACTTTTGTTAGGCTGTAATTGTTACCGTCAGTTCCGGCTGCAGTGTATTTCAGGTTTTTTTTTTCAACCAACATATTTTTCCTTTTGCCAGCCGCAATCGACAGCATCTAATTCTTATCGTACTACGACTTTAGTCGTGATACATATATATATAATAAGATTTCTCGAAAATATCATACCGAAGTTGCGCCCCAACCAGCGTGCACCACTGGGACATTATCAGGTACCACCGCACCCTGTGCGATGATTGTACCTTGCTGCACCACTGGTGTGTATATTAGGGGTGTCTGTAGCATAACCACGGATAAATCGCTGTCTTGGCCCAATTTTCCGTAGTTGGGGTGGTTGTATCTTAGTAGAACGTAGGCCAGAACACCGCCTAAGTTGCGATCGGTGGAACCAGCTCTGATGCGTCGCCATACTGGTGAGTACAAGCTGGAAACAATTAAAGCATAATTTAACATTAGCAAATGATGATATGAATGTTTTATGACCGAGAAGCTATCACCCTGTTTTGTCCTTTGGGTGTCATCATTAACATCATTAGAGCCCGTCACAAGTCCTGTGCTGACCACCTGCTTCCATTGACTTCCTGCATGTCATAAGAGGCCACCAATGTAGCGTGTAGTGGTATATCGCACCATGAGCAGAGGAAAACAAACCAGGAGTTGGGCAGGAACGATTTCCTAATAAAAACTAGAAAATAAAAAACTTCTCCAACCCGCTTACCAAGCATGGCTATAAGTGGGGGAGGCTACGTTCAGCAGTGAACTTTTTAATAGGCTGAAGCGACAGCGGTAGCTTCTTTGCAGGTAATATTTTTCACTAAACACTTACGGCTCGTCTTCTGCCTCGAAGTGTGAGTCACTCACCATAAGGTTAACCTGTTAGCTACTCTAATAATTATCTTATAAAATATTTAACTGTATCGTCGTCCTGGATTCGAATCCCAAGTCGGGCTAAAAAATGAGTTATTGAGTTTTTCCGTCAAGAAATTCTCAGTAGCTGCCCGGAGTCAGGAAGTTGGCTCTGTTTTACCCCCGTGCCTCGGATAGGACGTACAGCCGTTGGTCTTGCGCCTGACCCTCTCACTCGTCGTGACGGTTTGCCATTCCATCGGACTTTGAGAGTGAGGGAATAGAAGGTGCACCTGTGTTTGCGCATACACTTGGACACTATAATCCTATACTGCGCAAATGGCTAGTCTCCGGCGAGACCGAAATGTGGTCTAGAGGACATTATTATTATTCTTATAAAAAATATTAATATTCCTCACAATCCATCAAAGCAGTGAGCTGCAGAAAGAACGTATCTAGAAGTAAGAATATTGGCAGCGCATGACTGAGACCAAATTTCTCCGAAGACGTTGTAGAAGTCTACTTGGACAAGCGATGGGTAGGTTTCGATTAAAGCTGGCTGTCCACCCACAATGCGGCCGCTCTCACTTGCCAAAGCAACGCCTGAAAATAAGAAAACCGTATCGATTATCGTTTGAACAAGATGTAATCCAACTAGGTGGTAGGGTCGCTTTTCTGCGTAAGATTCCATCTGGGTAGATGTCACTCTCTCACCTATTTCTCCTCTGTTTTTGAAGGGTATAGAGGGCCAGCATAGTTACAAGCTGTTTAGCATTCCATCTTAGTCCTCAGAGGTGGTAACGCATCTGTGACCTTTTTATTTGACGTTGGCTGCAGGTATCCATGGTCTGTGGCAGCCATGTACCATCAGGTGGACTGTAACTTCGTTTGTCATTTCAGTTTATGTAAAAAAAACATGTGTGAATGTCGTGGAACACTCGGTAGCAACGTAGTTCCTTTTCTGCCGACTTCCAAAAAGGAGACGGTACTCAATTCGAGTATATGTTTTTTTTTATGTGTGTTACCTCATAACTTTGTACTGGGCGAACCGATTTGGATGATTCTTTTTTTTATATGAAAGCTGATAGTTCTCGTATGGTCCCATATATATTTTGATCAAGGTCAGACCAATGGTTATTGAGTTATTCTTAAATAACCTATATTGAAGTCGCTTATATTGAAGTCGGCTGTACAAAATTTTTAATTTTTAATTATGTAGTATATTATTATTGATAAACGTATTATATTATTGATTATCAAATACAAATAAATGAATTACTAGCGTCTATTAAAATGAAGCATCATCTAAAATAAAATAACATTTTATTCATGGCGAGATAAGAAAAAGTGCGAGGGAGATGGATATTGTTCCATATCGCTTCCTTATAGCCGCCAAGGCCGTCTACACTACGTCAGAAGTTACGGAAAAATCTAACACTTTTAGTCGCCTAGCCCCAATCCGCTCAAATCCGTACCGTCCGATAAAGAACTTTGTTCCAAAAACTAGTTTGTTGGTAACAATAGAGAGTAATGGAGAGTTTTGGCGTAAGAGAATTATTGTGGAGGAGTGGGGGTTTGTTTTATAATTTATTATTATTATTTGTATTATATTAGTATAATTATTTGTATGATTACTTAAATTCAAATTTCTTAGCTAAGTTTAAGACAACAATTATACTTTAAAAAAGTTGCTTGTCTCTGCATTTGTATTTCAAAAGGTAAATCGAAATGAAAACAACGTACATTAAACTTGGTGTGGTGACCGTTATTCCACGAGCCAATTGCAGGACACATTTTAGATTAGGTTAAAAACTGAACTTATTTGTTTTATATTGTTTTAATTTTGTTTGATTCAATTAAAAATGTATTTGGTTATGCAGTAGTTTTTCAACCAATCTACAATGTCTCCGGCAATATGCATGTGAAATAATGGTCACTATATTAGATAAATGTGCACTTTTAAAAGACAACTTTTGTTAAAATTATTAACTCTTAAATTTAATTTTTAAAGTTATACTACTTTTGGGGCGCTTGGGAAAAATGATGAGAGTAAATTTTTGTGACGCGCGCGCACACCGACACCATGAAGTTGTTAAGATGCGTGCGCACATTGACACCTAAAAGCGACAACATCAGTGGGTAATTGTTTCTCAAGTTTTTTTTTGTTTTGTTACGCTAAAGAAATATAACTTCCTACGTGCCTACATAAGTACACACACACACACACACACACACACACACACACTTTTGTCATATAAATTACATAAAAATAGATATAAGCATCTAAAGGCGGCCATGCTCAAAAGTGGCTAATTGTTTAAATTTTACTATCGTATAACGTTACATAATATACGTTATTTGTCAAAGATTATTTATTTACGTTAGGTTCAGTCCCCTATCCATATGATTTTATCATTTGCTAGTACAAACTTACAATATCTATCGCGGTACATTTATCATATTAAGAGTACATTCTGTAGGTACAAGAAGATTTTTGAAGTTACACGGGGGCCGTGCCGAAAACGTTTAACTGGCACAAACCCCGTTGATTGCATTTTTTTCTTAAAATATAGAATTACATTGAAAAAGAAATATTCTTAGAGGTGAGTACATCAACTTAGTACACACCTCAAATGCCTAGTGTGCTAGCAAATGTTTCTGACTGAATCTAAATGTTTTGCCATGTGTGTTTATCAATCTAGTGAAGGGCCGCCTTACACTCCGCTTACCGGTACGGGACTGGAGAAATATTCTCCTCAATCAGTCGTCGGTTTGTGAGCTATATACCGGCCTATATACCGGTATATATATAGGCCGGCCCATTGCCACCTCATCTTACTAATCCTTTGATCCGTAATGATCGAAAATTGTCGTTCAATTAAAACAGTTTTATCTTTACGTGGTAGAGCCAGGCTGTAGTTATACTAATTGTATAGTTGCAGCACGAATGAGTCGACTCGACCGGGGTAGGACGCTCTTACATTTGTAAGAGCCAACCAACGTAAAATACAGGCTTAACGCTACTGTGTTTCGTATGGTGAGTGTAGAGAACCGGAAACCCTTTTTACTGGAAATGAAGCATTCCATCTTATTCCTAACGGGCGACAACGCATCAACATTTTGATTTGTTATCGAGGATAGATGTAGACGTTTTTGGCCCACAGCAGCCACTTACCATCAGGTGGACTGTGTACTCGTTTATCACCCTTATGCTATGAAAAAAACACATACTTTAAAAAAAGAAAAGAAGAGAAAAATATGTTTTTACCTGTAAAAAGGAGCACGATGTAAGCCCCAAGGACAGCCATTCTTTGTGCCAAAAATCTTCAAACACCTTTAGAATTGCTGTGATATCGAGCATTTATAGTACAATATCATGCTCATTATCGATTTTACACAACAGTTACCGAATTACAAAGCCCGTAATAAATTAATAAATTTTATTTTATATAATATGATTAAAGATTAGATTCTGAACGGCCGCACGCGATTTTCCCTAAATTAAAAGATCTAGGAGAATTTTGTAATGATTTAGTCCAAAAAAATTGTTATGGATTTTATATGGGACGCTGCCACGCTGCAACAATATTATGTTGCAACAAAAATAGGTCGGTTCGCCGGGGAAGCACCACGCTCTCACAGAATACCAACGTAAAAAGCATAATAATGCCATATTCCATACAACGAGTGTGGAGAACCGTAGAGCCCTGTACTGGTAACGAGGAAGTCTATCTTAGTCCTCAGGGGTGTTAACTCATCTGCCTTTTTGAATGTTAATCGAGGATAAATTTGGGTACTTATGGGCTACAGCATCCACTTACCATCAGGTGGACTGTGTGATCATCTGTCACCCTTATAAAAAACACACAATTTTTTTTGTATTTATTTTTTATTTTTATTTTAAAACGTCACCTTCACACTAGGATTTTCCCCTGTATATCTTGGGGGCAGTTGACAAACATAAATTTTCACACCTGGAATGGAATGAAATGGACGGAAAACGGAACAAGTAATTGACTTGTACCGCGCGGGATACAAACTCCCGGCCCTTACTGTTGCAACTCATTACTAAGCCACTGCGCTAAAGAGCCGTCAAAACACCAAAGTTTTTTAAGATTTTTGAATTTGGAAGAGTGCAGAAGGAAGTATAGGTCCATTATCGTTTTTAAATAATACTGAGATTAAATCAAAACTACTAAGGATCTCATTTCAAGAAATTTTAATCGATTCAATATCGGCAACCGTGAGCATGAATGTTCTAATGTATCGAATTCGTACCGCAATCGAGTGACTTTTTATTACAAAACGTAGTTCCATTTACTTCCACCAGGGGCACTGTTCATATTTCAATACAGTTTTAGGGATAGGATAGGATTAGTCATTTTTCGAAAGGATAAATGACTCAGTGTCCCGACTGAAAGCCAGTGCTGTGGTATCCTAAATATTAGCAGGGTCCTTTTTGACATCATACAATTATTAATTATACTTAATTTCATTAATGCACAATGTTCTTTTTCTTTCTCTATCAAGTTGTGCATTTGACATTTGTCAACTTTCGTATCCTTTCTTTCTTTTTTTCTTCCTTTGATAGAATTAAAATAAAATCGGTCAGGCCAAACGCAACAAGCATATTTTTAGCATTCAATTTCAAATACAGTGACAATACTCACGGTATTTGAAATTGAATGCTTATAATCTAAACAAACATACAAAAATCATTGTGATTTTAATATATGAATACTTAAGCTTCGCTAATAAACCATTTTTATGTTTGCGATAGCTTATATTAATCTAATTACTACTTCAGCGTTATCGTATTAATTATCTCTTGGTAAGTGGATACTGTGGCCCATAGACATTTCCTTCTTTACGTGAACTTGGTGGTAGGTTTCTATATTTTACTGAGTGGTAGGGACTCCTTCTCTGCCTAAGAGTTTGTCTGGGTATGTACCATCCTTTTACGAATTTCTGCCATCAAATAGAAGTTCTTGCACTGCTATGTTCCCTTCTGAAGGGATAGAGAGTTATAGAGCAGTATATTATTTACAGGCTTTTAGGTATTCCATCCATCGATCACTGATAAAAAAACTAGATACACAATCCTATGCTGAAGTTCTCTAAAAACTGTCGCTAATTGTTTTAACGTAATTCTAGTTTAAATAAATATACATTAATGTAAATTCAAACTTAACTGCATTGCCTAATGTTGTATTCACAAAGATACATACAAATTAAAAGCGCACCCAAATGTTCTAGTGGGCGCTCATTCGGTAAGGACATTTTTTGTTACTGATTGTGTATTTAGTTTTTATTAGTGATAGATAATTCCATCTTAGTGTCTTAGTTCTCAGAAGTGACAAAACTTCCGCAGTAGCTTATTTGTTCGGTTCTGAGTTTGTTTGTCACTACATTTGTATAAAATCAGCAAATCGCACAAACAATCTGGAAGACTATTTTACGCTGGTATACTGTGAGAGCGTGGTCCTACCCTGATTAATTTAAAAAAATAAAATTTCATAAAAGATATCTTAGATATACCTGATCCATAAATACGTTGTTCTTTACTTTGGTGGCGCAATCTTCTATTACCGTTATCGCCAATTTTAACAGGAGACTTTTGAATCTTTTGAATTGAGAGAGAACAGCATCAATACTAACATAAATACACTAGAAATGAAATACCTAATGCGCTAGCAAATGAAACTAAGTCCTCTAGTAGGTAACTACAGGACTTAGGGATCCGCCTGCCTCTACCAACTCTATCTAACTTTTATATAGCTACATCAACACGATATAGGAATATTTCTATAACATTGACCAACTAAAAAAGTACTGACCACTTTAAAATGTTTTTAATATCAAATTGTTCGTCATCTATTCCAGGTTGATTCCAAATTTAAATAAAAGAAAGAAATAAAATGTGTTGGCGATAAAAATTGAGTTGAACTATAGGGAGCGAATTCGAGGAGAGTACTTGTGTGGAGAGTTCCTGGAAGTACAGACGGCTTCAAAACCCTCAAGAAGTTCACCCATACCAAGGTGGCACAATTGATGAATTAGTTTTGGTGGAAGAACGGACCTCCTAGATACAGGACGCTGTGACGGCTGAAAAATACCGTAATGAAGTGCTAGAACCAATTGTCTTGCCACATCGAACATAATGGGTGTTTCCTGCTTATGCACGACAGTGCCTTTTTTACGTGGTGGAGCCATACTGCAGCTATATTATAGTTGTAGCACGAATGGGTCGGCTCGACCGGGGAAGGACCACGCTCTCACAGAATACCGGCGTAAAAAAGCAACTTACACTGCTGTGTTTCGTATGGTGAGTGTAGAGAACCGGAGACCTATTTTGCTGGAAAAAAGGCATTCTTTCTTAGTCCTCACGGCTGACATCGCATCTGCACTTTAATTCGTAAACGAAGATAGATGTAGATGTCTATGGGCCACAGCAACAACTTACCATCACATGGACTGTGTGCTCGTTTGTCACCTTTGTTCTATAAAACAAAATGACGTATCACATACGGCCAGGGTAGTAACAGCTTGGTTGTATGGACATAATGCCACGGCCCTAGAACGGTAAGCACAATTCCCAGATTTGTATCCGATTAAGCTGCTGGCTGTATGAGGAACCTCAAAGTAAGGTAAGTCCAACTTCGACCGGGAGGTCAATCGCCGGATCCAACTCGGTTGGGCAGCGTTCGGGAAATTACGGCATATCTTCTCGTCAGGTATACCTAAAAATTTGAAAACGAGACTGTACAACTAGTGCGTGTTGCCAGTGATGACCTATGAAACTGAGACGTGGTCCTTCACTGCTGGATGAGTAAGCTCAAGGTTGCTCAGGGAGCTATGAAGAGGGCTATGCTCGGCGTTTCTCTACGTGATAGACTTAAAAACGAGGATATCCGCAGTAGAACCAGAGTGAACGACATAGCCCAACGGATAAGTAAACTGAAGTGGCAGTGGGCCGGTGATATAACTCGAAGAACCGACAACCGATGGGGAAAAAAGGTTCTCAAGTGGCAGCCTCGTATCAGTAGGCGGTAAACATGCAAGAAGCCGATGGATTCAGGTGGCTCAGGACCGTGCTTTGTGGCATTCATTGGGTAGGCCTATGTTCAGCAGTGGACTTGTGAAGGGCTGTAATGATGATGATGATGATGATGAGCATGCTTGGGATATGCTCAAAAGAAAAGCTCGGGGGGTATTTTCCTGAAAATCTGGTAACAAAAGAACAAATTTTTATGCACCTCAGTAATACCTGGGTCATTATTCCTCAACGGGATATTGACAACCTAAGTCTGAGTATGCGCAAGCGACGCAGATGCGTTATGAATGTCATGGGTGCTTCTACTGCCGTCCTTATAAGGTTTTTACTTTACTTTATTTTTTAATTTAGAATGTACATTTACAGTTTTCATGTTTTCGTTTTTTTTTCTCTGCATAAATATTTGAAATCTCATTTAGTCAATGTTTATATATAAAAATGTTTGATTATTAAAAAAAGTTTTTTTTTTAAATACTTATATGTCTAAGAAAATAATAAAATACTCTTTGGAATTCATGTGTCAAATATACCTTTAATGAGTTTATATGTTTATTACAAGACTACAACGATGTTCATTGCTGTTTAGTAAGTCGTAATTATTGTAGTTATAAGATATCTAGGTGATAAGATAACTCTAGAGCAGGTAGTAGATTAATGCGATAAGCAACTGTAAACATGAAAATGCTTTATGAGTGAAGCATTAGTAGCATATTATATAAAAATCACATTGTTTTTGTGTTTGTTTAGTTTTTTTAGCATTCCATTTAAAAACAATTCTGTGTGTTTTGTCTGCTCTAACCGATTTGACTAAAATTCTATCAAAGGATACCTAATACGAAACTTAACAAATGTCAAACGCACAACGTAAATAAAGAAAGAAAAATAAATTCATACATTAATAAAAGTAAAATTTACAGTTGTGTGTTGTCATAAAGGATCCTGCCTCGGTCATAATCTGTGGGATACAACAGCCGGAACCTTGAATCACTTGTTTTTTCGAAATATAAGTAACCAGTGTCTTTAGCACTTTGTACACTGACATTTTCATCAGATTATCGACTAAAATTGTATTTAAATATGAACAGCGCCCCTGTTGGACGTAAATGGAACTAAGTTTTGTAATAAAAGTCGATTGAAATACGAATTCGATACATGCTCAGTGCACTGGTGTCGGAATCGATAAAAAAATTATTTAAGCGAGATCCTTTTTTATATATATTATAATAAATATATATTAACTTTGTCGCATCGTGATGGGCTATGTTGCTGTTGGTTTGCATACATCATATTTATTTTAGAATGTATATTGTATTTACTTCTAATGTGTTCCATGAATATTTTATGCCGTAAAATCTACTACGTAGTGTTAATTTATTTAAATAGTTAAGAGTATTATCTAACATCAAAAGTGGGATATATTCCCTGTATCGCTCACATAAATTAGACCACAAGTTAATATAAATTTGTGATCAATAAAATAAAATAATTTAATATAACATTTTATGCACGGTCACAATTCTACCCTGATAAAGACTGACATAATTACTAAATGTAAGGCCTTCAATAGAAGTAACAAAGCAAAACTTCGAGCAAAACACCTGGGATTTGTACAGAATGAAGAAACCCCTGTTTTCGTGTCCGAGCAACTGATACCAAGAGTTTCACGCCTGTATTTTCTTGCACGGGATTTAATTAAATCAACATCTTTTACTTCTGCCGGACGGCTTACGGTAAAGTATATGTAAGAAAGAACGAGAACTCTCCGATAGTGGCAATCACTAATGAAAGTCAAATCAAACAGCTATTCGACAGTGCATGACTAGATAGTATGTATTTAGCATTTAAAATTAGTGCCCCTATTTTTTCATTCTCTGATATCTGTTTTTTAATATTGGGAACACTGATTCATGTTATAACATGTATCATTGTAAACAATACCTGAATATACTCACTCACTCCACTCTCCAATACGTTCAAAACTACATTCACACTCTCCAACTCAATGACACAAAAATATCACAACACATTCCCACCAGTTTACACTCACAACAATCACAATCGACACTCAAGATATCTACAAATTAGCCTGCACAAAACAAATTGTACCCATTTGTGAGCGGTCGTTCTTATTTTACGGCATGTGACCACTTCCTTTAGAGAAGAAATTCAGTCCAAGTGTTTTTATATTAATGATAGATAACCTCAGACACTTAACCGAAATTATCATATCATATATATACCTTAATATCGCTGTGGCAAAATCTGTCACATGCGACATAGGGGACCTAAACAAGCATATTGACCTTAACAAAAATGATCTTACATTAATTCAACAAAATATCAGAAGCATCTTCTGCAATTTCAATAATTTTGAGGTGACACTATCGGATCTTAGCTCAGATACTGATGTTATAATACTTACGGAATATCACCTTAACATAAATAAACCCGTCCCCTCTTTGAGTAACTATACTCATTATGCTACAACCTTTAATTGTAACTAAAATGATGGAATGGTCATCTACGCCAAATCAAAGTTAAACCCAATTTTTAAAGAACATCACCTTGATAATGCCTCGTCTATACAGCTGAATGTTTGTGGGTGTGCTATACTTGGTATTTACCGATCACCGTTACTAAAGAACGCATCTTATTTTATTGCCTCATTGAATAATTTACTGGAAAAGTTAAAATGTAATCGAAATATTATAATCTCTGGCGATATAAATATAAACTTAATTAGGTAAGATAACGAAACATATTACGGGTATAATAATCGGGCCTATTACCTTGACATGCTCTCATCACATGGTCTCTTACCTGGACACATACTTCCTACACGAGAAATAGGTTGTCTTGCCCACTTTATCTTAAAAATTGATAAAACTAAACTGTCAGCTAGTATAGCAGTCTCAAGCACTTCAACAACTGATCATGCTTCAGTCTTTATGAGCATCGCTAAAGTAAAAAATAGCTACCATTCTCCAACTATCAAGACCTTTATTGACTTTGAAGAAGCTGCTGAGAGACATAAACAAAAACCTATCCAATCTGTTATTTAGTGAAGACCCTAACTTTGTAATTGAACATTTTATTAATAAACTCAAATCATCCCTAGATGAGAGTGTTAGAGTTAAGAGGATCTCGAGTAAACCACGGATTCAATAAACCTTGGATCACCAACGGTTTACTACGCTGCATAAGGAACAGAATCAGAATGCAACTTAAGTTAAGGTCTTACCCGTATAATGCAATACTAAAAATAAGATTCAGTAGGTACCGTAATTACTGTAATAAATTAATTAAAAAACTAAAACGCAAATATGAATCTTAACAACTACAGGGTGGGGCAGCATAACTTCCTTTTTTTAAAACCTAATAAAACACATTGTATGAATCGGAAAAATTTTATTTGGTTTTTACAATGTAAGTACATACTTAAAGTTTTGTTTTATTTAGTTTTGAAGATCAAATCAGGTAGATGACGTCCCTTATTCTCTATACATTGAGTATACCGATTTCTGGTGTTTGTCATAACTCTTTGAAGCAGAGCAGGCGTTATGTTGGCAATTTCTTCCTGGATGTTGTTCTTTAAATCTTGTAGGGTCCGTTCACATAAACACGGGATTTCAAAAAACCCCATAGAAAAAAGTCACAAGGGGACAAATCGGGAGATCGGGCCGGCCACTGCAAATCGCCCCTGATTGAGATAAGGCGTTCTGGGAAGTGTTCTCTCAAAACAGCCATCGATGCTCTTGCAGTGTGTGCCGTTGCACCGTCTTGTTGGAACCAAATGTCTCCCAAGTCCAACGCATTAAGCCGGGGTAAAAAGAATTCCTGTAACATGTTTACATACCGGCCCGAATTCACTGTTACTGTGACTTCATTTTCCTCAAAGAACCAGGGACCAATAATTGCAGCTGAGGAAATTGCACACCACACTGTGACCTTAGGTGAATGCAAAGGCCTTTCATGCAATTCTCGAGGATTGGTGTCAGCCCAGTAGCGCATGTTTTGTTTGTTCACGGATCCACACAAGTGAAAATGTGCTTCATCACTAAAAAAAACAATAGCGTCCTCAGGAACGACATCCAGAAGAATCTCACATGCGTTCCTGCGAGAATCGTAGTCACGTTTTGACAGTTCCTGTACAGTCGCCATCTTGTATGGATGGAAATGTAAGTCTTCATGGAGAATTCTCCGCACAGAACGACTGGAAAGTCCAAGGGTAGATGCATGTTTGCGCGCAGAACGCCGTGGTGATCGCAACATTGAAGCTCTGACTGCCTCAATGTTCTCAGATGATCTAATGGGCCGAGGGACTCCAGTTCTTCGTTTTGTCACACTTGCAGTTTGTCTAAACGTAGTGACCCACATAACAATTGATTTTCGGTCTGGAACAGGGGCCAACGGGGCTAAATTAAAGCGATTTCGAAAGGCGCGCTAAGTTGCAATCACAGAACATCCGCGCGAAAAGTAAGCCTCAACAGCAAACGCACGCTCCTCACTGTTCCAACGCATTATGGCGACTGAGCTGTCTCGACTAAACTTTATAGCCCCCCCTCTCGAACGAGACCACTAGCGCTCCTCTACGATGTCACCTGACCGAATGGCGCGCATTACAAATAAGGAAGTTATGCTGCCCCACCCTGTAAAAGCTAATATTAGAAACCCTAAAGCTTTATGGCAATCAGTCAAAGAAATAGCGCATCTTAACTTATCTTAACCTTAACTTATCTAAGCCGTGATTTACTTAATTCTCGAGGTTCTCCCATAGAGACAGGAAACTATGCAAATGATTTCTTTGCGAAAGTCGGTAAGCGACATGCTGCTGACATCCAAAGTAGATGCCTACAGCCAAATGGAAAGTTAATAGCTACTTCTGGAGACTGACCCCATGGAAGTCGACCTCGTTATCTCAAACTTGAAAACTGACAGTGCTCTCGGCTGGGACGGTATACACACAAAATTCATAAAAATGGTTAAACCCCTAGTTGTCCCCATTATTAGTCATCTAGCCAACCACTGCTTCAGAAAAGGGATATTTCCGATCCCGCTTAAAAATCTATAGTTACACGCGTCTACAAAGGTGAGGACAAAAAAAATGAACTAATTATCGACCTATTTCAGTCTTGTTGGTTATTTCTAAAGTTATTGAGAGACCTTAATAATACCTTGAAAAATTTAATATTTTATCCAGTTCACAATTTGGCTTCAACAAAATAAAATGTACAGAAGACGCCATTTCAGGCTTAACCTCCTTAGTAACCTAGTATCTAGATCGTGGAAAAAAGTGCCTGACAGTCTTCTTAGATTTAAAAAAAAGCTTTCGACACGGTGTCAGTCCCCACCCTTGTAAAAATAATGAAAAGTATTGGCATTAAGGAGTACTACTAAAACCTAACCGATTACCTAAGACACCGGTCCCAATGCGTAAAAATTGACAATTACACTAGTACTGACACTAAAACTGAGTCCGGTGTTCCCCAGGGAGTGTCTTAGGCCCTAAATTGTTCTTAATATACCTCAATGAACTAACTAATCTCAAAACTGAGAGAGGGCACGTATTCTCATACGTAGATGACACAGCCATAGTATTTAATGGTACTTCCTGGAAATCTATTTTATCGCCTGCCGAGAATGGTCTCCACAGGTTTGCAATGTGGCTTAAATCCGCTCTTCTTACCTTGAACATCGCCGAAACTAGTTTTATCTGCTTTGCAATCAATAAGCGTACTTTACCGCCCCCAAATCTGACATTAAGAATTCACACCTGTAACCTTACTTGTAATTGGTCATATGGGTACGATGAGATTGAGTGTGTCAACTGTACTAACCTTGGAGTAACTTTGAACCATCGACTATCTTGGCACCCTCAAATTGAAGCTATAAATAATAGCATCCGTAAACTCACCTGGGTCTTTAATAAGTTAAGACGTAACTTCTCAAGAACTATATATATATATATATATATATATATAATATATATATATATATATGTATATATATATATGACGGCACCAGCAACATTGTACGTGCGGCGACGTCGGTATAGCTAAACAGAATTCTTGTGAACAACACGTGCACCGCACACCTGCACCAATGCACCTGCGGTGGCACCCGTTTTGGTCGTATAAAACGGACGGAGCGTAAAATGTCCCTCCCAAATAAGCGAACCCTTTATAAGGTCTGTATACGACCAGTAATGTCTTACGCGGCCCCTATATTTGCGCACACTAACCCCAAAAGTATTAATGAACTTCAAATATTTCAAAACTTCTTCTGTCGTCGAGCTACTAACCCACCTTGGTACGTCCGTAATGCCGACCTCCATCGGGACTTAGAACTCCCTACAATACAACAATTCCTTAAAAAACTCTCTGAGAACTTCTTCAAAGCCTCAGAGTCGCATTCCAATAAATTTATTCGTGAGGCCTTATTTATGCAACCCCACCCTCCTCTCGTTATCGAGTCTGCAGGCCGAGAAAATCCCTCTCGGACCTGCCTAATAAATTTTCAAACGACCTGAACTGCCTCCTGGCGGCTCAGGCCAACTCATAATAAATTTTCATAATAAATTTGCCTTAGTAGGCTCTCCCTCAGTGGCTCGTAGCCGCCTGCGCCCTCTTCTCCCAAAAGAGTGTCGCTTCCGATCCGGCATAAAAAGCTTAAACAGCTAGTTGCCAGTCCCAAACGCGGTTTTTAGTGGTTATCACTTAGGTCCCACGTAGGTAGTTACAGTGAGTCCCGCATAACCACGACAGACCGGCTGTCGTGGTATGCATAAATGCATTTTCCGCCTCCCTACGTAAAGGGTAGCCCTTTTTCCAATTGCTTCTGGGCGCAAAAAAAAACGTCGTTAAGACAGTCTTGGCTCTGACGTGGAACGGTGCGCTTGTCGTATTCCTTTACTAGCGCATCCTTGACTGGTTGAATAATTAATTCGTGTAAACGAATTAATTATTATTCCTAACTACAAAATTAGTCTCTGTACTATTTATAGTTTGTTTTAATTAATAACATTGTAAATTAACCCTATTTAAAAGAATAGTCCCGCTGGGTTTCTTGCTGATTCTTCCCATGACAGAGGTTTTATCCAAATAAAAGCGGTAGTAGTTACTATATTGAATAAAAGTGATTATATTCTATTTTAAAAGCCTTTTAATGTGACTCTATACTTAATTACCCTTTCTACATATACATTGCATTGGCCAAATCTATTATGAGTTATTACATTCCCATCTAGGGTGGGGCCACCAAAACTAAATTCCTCGAGGCTGAAAGAGCCCAGAGATGCCTACTTAAGACAATGTTTTTAAACCATTTAGATTTCCTACTGATGAACTATATCTACATCATAAAATATTGTCATTAAGAAAACTCTATATAATCAAGTCTGTACTTAAATTACATAAGTCATTGCCGTATGAACACAAAGTTCAAACAGGTAAAAGGAAGTGTAAAGTAGCTCCTATTACTCCATGTAGAACTCTTTTAGCCAGACGTCAGTTTCAAGCTCACTCTGCCTATCTCTACAAGAAGCTTCAAAGTAAATATATAATAAATGAAGTAGATTTCTAAGATAAATTAAGTAGATTTCTACCTTTATTATATTTTATAGAATTAAACTATATCTAATAATATCAAATATTATTGTGCATCTTACACTAAAATATATATAAATATATATATATATATATATATATATATATATATATATATATATATATTTAAAATACAAAAATAACCCCCTATTTTAGATCTTTTTTACTTTAAATTCAAATAAAATATTTTTTATTTTATTCTTTTTTTTAGTACCTTAATTTCTATTTCAGCTAATTCTTAACAGTGGTAGAGCCACGCGGCAACTTTTGCTGTCGTACGGATGGGCCGGCTCGAACCGGGGTGGTACCACGACCTCATAGAATACCAGCGTGAAGTAGAGGTTTACCTCTGCGTTTCGCTTGGTGAGTGCAGGTGGCCGGAGGCCCTTTTTACTGGAAATGAGACATTCCATCTTCGTCCTCACGGGTGACATCGCATCTGCATTTTGATTCGCAAACGAGGATAGATGTAGATGTCTATGGGCCGCAGCAACCACTTACACTCAGGTGGACTGTGTGCTCGTTTGTCACCCTTATCCTATATAAAAAAAATCAATACTTAATTAAGAAATTTAAGTTAATATTTAATACCTTCAACTATATGAATGTAAAAAAACAATAGTTTCTGGCTAGAGACGCTAGGGTACCATGACGTGGAGGACTTTTTATTTAAATACGAATCGTAGACAATACAAATTTTAATGATTTGAAACACATGCAGTCATTCTCAGAAACATTCACACACTCTCTCTCCCTCTCGTACACGCACACGCACTCGCACGCGCACGCGCACGCGCACACGCACACGCACACACGTTTCGCATAAAATATAGTGTTATTAGCCGATCCCCAGACATGCTTCCTGGGCGACTCTGGCCACAAAATAATGCTTGTAGACCTAAGTTAAAGAAATAAACAATTTTATTTTTTTTAACTCCCCCTAACTTACTAAGTAGTCCCAAGTCTACTAAGTAGTGTTCATTTATTTAAATAGTTAAGAGTATTATCTAAAAATTGGAAAAAACCTGGCCGAAGATATCCGATTAGGAATAGAAGACGGTGAAGTGACTGATTTTTGTTTATTAGATTTCAGTAATGCTTTTAATACCATTGACCATGATGTCCTACTCGGTATATGTAATTCGCTCTCTTAACATAATATCTCCAACAGCGATTCCTCGTGGTTTCGAAGTTACCTGTCTGGTTGCCAGTAACGTATACGCATCGACGATACATTATCAACTCGGTGTAACGTGTGTTGGTATACCATAGGGAGGCGTTTTGTCTTCTTTACTTTTTGTAGTTTTTATTAACTCAATATCCAATAATTTAATTTTTTCTTAAACTATTTATACAGATGATCTAAAATTGTAACAAAAGCATTGGCCCAACGATCTCTCCAATGCTATTATTGTCATCACTGCAGATCTCGAACAAATTTTTGAGTGGAGTAAAACATACGGCCTTCACATTAACCCAGCAAAATTGCAAGGCATTATAATGTGCAGCGTGCAAATGTTGGTTAAGTCGGACCTTGATTACCTGACTCATAAAGTATTTTGGTAAAACTATAATTCCTTACGGAGATTCAGTAAAGAACTTGGAAATCCACATAGATAAGAATATGTCGTGGAGACAGCACATCAAAGAAATTAATCGCAAAATCTATGCCTTTGCAGCCTCCATGCGTAAATTACGAAACTTTCTTCTCATTTCCACCAAAACTATGCTTGTCAATTATAGTCTGTTCGCTAAGATAGTATCGGTACACCGTGAGAAGCATTTAATATTTTATTATTTTTGACCGTGCCTGTTAAAACAATGGTTTTCCTATTCTATGAATACCATACCATTTTATTCTTATGATTATTGTAATAAAATACAACTAACTCTAAGTCTTTTCTCTTCCCCATTTTAGACTATGCGAACGTCAGCTATGTAAATCTCACCGAAGCTCCACTTGATAAACTTGAGCCAATTCAGAATTTTTATATGAGGCTTATATTTGGATTGCGAAAATATGATCATGTCCCTCTTTTTCGTGCTAAACTCAAGTGGTTGCCAATACGATTTCATAAGAATGCTCATATACTTCATCTTCTCTATAGTGTCCTCTTTAATTTTTTTTTATAGGATAGGGTGACAAACGAGCACATAGTCCACCTGATGGAAATGGTTGCTGTGGCCCATAGACATCTACATTTATCCACGTTTGCGAATCAAAATGCAGATGCGTTGTCACCCGTGAGGACTAAGATGGAAGGCCTATTTTCCAGTAAAAAGGGTATCCGGTTTTCTACACTCACCATACGAATCACAGCAGTGTTAAGCTGCTATTTTAGGCTGGTATTCTATGAGAGCGTGGTCCTACCCCGGTCGAGCCGACCTATTCGTGCTACAACTATACTACTAATACAGCTGCAGCATGGCTCTACCACGTATTAAAACCTCAACAATAGTTTTGAGTTTCTTCGTGATTCCCATTCATAGAACCTGAGATCAACAGAGAGCTTTCGAACTTGGACTTTGAAATTTATGAACAAGTATTTTCATGTACAGACCGTTCGTTTGTGGAACGAACTCCGACAACAGTAAAACGCGCTTCATCCCCACCGGTATTTAAAAAAACTAGTCAAAAATCATTACCTCGCACTTTAAAATGTTACTTCGCTTCCACATTCCACATTTTTTTTTATGGAACTAACATAAATACAATCGAGCATGCGGCTCACCCGGTGGTAAGTGACTACCGCCACTCATAAGCAACTGCAACATCAATGGAATTGCAGGTGGGTTGCCGTCCTAATAGAAAGGTGTAAGCTCTTATTTTGAAGGTCTCTTCGCAGCGCCAGTAAATACAACTGATCGAAGAGCACTCGGTCGTGGAAAATTGGAGCCGCTCAGCCTCAAGTGGAATGAGCTGACACTGGGGAGCTCCGGCCCAGAGATGGGAACAGTATTCCATATGTGGCCGAACCTGCGCTTTGTAAAGTTGCAGGCTGTTTGCCGGCATGAAATACCGTCCCGCGCTGCTAAGCACACCAAGCTTTTAAAGGCCAATTTGGCCTTCTCTTCCAAGTGACCACAAAACTGCACATCATTCGACATGTAGACGCCGAAGATTCCGATATGGAGGGGTTCTTTTTAGCGGTAAATGCGCAAACTTGTGTCTTCTGGGGTTTGAACTGGACTAGATTTAGTCGCCCCCAATCCGAGGCTTTGTTCAGCAGAGACTTGACTTTAGACATAAGTTTGTACCCGATACTCGGTGACGTTTTCCGGGGAAATATTGGGACGGCCGGTGTATACAACATCGCCGCATATAAATAAATGTTTGCAACATATCATTGTTATGAGACAAGACAACGGTGGTAATAGCACGCAGTCTTGTGGAACACCAGCATTAATAGGCTTGTAATCAGAGCATGCACTGTCTTATACGACCTTGATACTTCGATCTGCAAGAAAGCTGGTAATCCATTTGCACAATTTCTAGGGAAGCCTATAGAAAAGGTGCTCCGAAAGAAGCTCTTTGTGCCAAATTTTGTGTAATATATTGATTGCATTTAATTAAATAATGTAAATATATGATAATTATTTAATGAAATGTTAAATGTAATTTTTATATGTATGTGCTTAATTTTTGGAATGTATAAATTTATATATATTCTTTTTCTTACAATTCAGTCCATTCATTGGTTGTGTGGAAGAAATTGCGGTCGGCAATAAGATCGCCCATTGCATAGTTCTTATGTATTTTTGGTATGGTGTACAATAAAGAATATTAAATAAAATAAATAAATAAGGGTGATAAACGATCACAAAGTCAACCTGATTGTAAGTGGATAGCACGTAGAAACTTAACCATTAAGGTTTCAAATATAATCTGAGGACTAAAATAGAATGCCTCGTTCCCAGTAAAAAGAATACACTTTGTTCTCTACACTCGCCGAACAAAAGCTTTAAGTTGCTATTTTACGCTTGTATTTTATGAGGGCATAGTTCTTCTCCGTTCGAGGCGATCTATCACACCACAACCATATTCTAACTGCGGCGTGACTCTACAAGTACCGTTACGCTTTAGTACTTACCAAGCGGTAGTGTCATGGGGAACAGCTAATTTCGTGATGATCAAACACGTATGGTACTTACAATTCTATATTTTGTAATATATGAAGATTTGTTTCGTCCAAATTTATTTCTACATCTTTCGAAGTTATTTGGATCCTGTAACAATCACACGTGGCAAGTTAATAAAACTTACCTAGGTATGAGATATTTTATTCACCATTTGGATATGGAACCCTAAAAATACACAAAAGAAGACGAAATCATCCATAAAAGCAGACTTGCCGCATGATTAACAATGAATAATTAAACCTACGTTTATTATTACAATTCAAATTTGGTGCAATTACGCGTGGCTACATATCAAGCTATTATTTTCCAGTATAAGCTGACCTCTCACTGTACGTAATGCGTCTACAATATGAGTTCAGCTTATTATATTATCTGTTATGTGTTTAGTTAGGTAGAAGATACTCACAAATTTACTGGAATGTTCTCTTTATCATCATCGTCTTCAGTACTTTGTAATCGACGTCTTCTGAAAAGATACATTACCTACCTATAATAATTTAGCTAAAGCTAAACTATCAAGGTACGTCAGTGCTCAATAGGTTCATAACTTTTATGTATGTAGTAGGTAGCACTACAGTCGGATAAGTTTTTTTTTTAAACGTTACCCCCACACTAGGATTTTCTCCTCTATTATGGAGGCAGTTTACAAATATAAATTGCACAAGGACAAACATCCAGATCCGGAACAATTATTTGTAGGTCATACAAATGCTTGTTCCGTGCGGGATTCGAACCCACGGACTCCAGCGCAGCTACTCATTGCTAAGCCTGTGCGCCACGGAGTAACGATAACGTAAGGACGGATAAGTAAGTTACAGTTTTATTTCTTTATAGTTAGATAGGTAAGTACTTACCGAACACATATATTTTTTATTACTGACTGTTTGGCTTTTGCACTTCGGGTCGCGGGTTCGATTCCCATACGGAACAATTATTTTTATAGTCTACAGATAGTTGTGAAAATTTGTGTTTGTAATCGCACCGTCTCCGATTCAGGAGAAATCCTGGAGTAGGGCAACGTTATAAAAAAACAATTACCACATAGATACCTATATTTTCTGCCGACTTCCAAAAAGGAGACGGTACTCAATTCGACTGTATGTTCTTTTTTATGTATGTTACCGCATAACTTTTTACTGGGTGAACCGATTTCGATGATTCTTTTTTATTTGAAAGCTGGTACTTCTCGTGTGGTTCCATATAAATTTGATAAAGGTCAGGCCAATAGTTTTAGAGTTATTCTTAATAACTTATATTGAAGTCGGCTGTACAAAATTATTAATTTTAAATCATGTTGTATATTGTCAAAGCAAAAACAAACCTATTTAGGTAACATTTTATCTTTTTATTTTTTATAAAAGTTGTCCCACGCTCGTTTTCTCCGAATCGTGGACGGTGTGTTTACAAACAAATCTTCACATACAGAAACACCTGTGACTAGTAGCGCAGCAACAAATCGCTTAGCCACTGCACCAAACGTGTCATATGCTAAACTTCTACATATTTGTAATCACTAATACTGTAAGTAGATAGGTCGGTAGATACTTACTTCATTACGTTTATCATATATTTGCCCGTTTCTTTACGCCAACCCAATCGCTTCTTATTTTTATTAGGCTTATTTCCCATTGCGCCAACACTATAAACCTAAGCATCTATTTCAATATTTTAATTTTACGTCGTCCTGTTGCGTAATGTGTGTTCTGAGCGCAAGCGACACAGCTCTCCCGTTCGAAAGCCGAAGTGAGGGGGGATGAAACTGCCATACAAATTTACAAGAATAAAAAATGCATTGAAAGTTCTGCCCTCTAGTGAACTAGGTACATAAACTTGTAGGTAAGTTTTCTTTAGCGTTGTATAGATGGCATTAATTAGGCCAAAACCCCAGAATCCAAAGCCCAAAAAATCTAAATCTATAGCAGTTTTGGTCTATGGTTATTGTTGACACACTCGATTGACAGTTCTTCTTCTTTCTAATAAATACAAATATTATTGATACGATAATTCAGGAAACGAAAATATTTTGCAACTTTTCGTTCCTCTCCTGTGAAAATTATAATTTAGGCTTTATGGTTATTTACTAAATTTAACAATAAATGTGGTTGTTCACAGTTTATGCACCTATGTTAACATGCTGAAATGCAAAAGAATGCGGAAAATTATTAACTACTGATTTTTGCGTATCAGATGTATAAATTAAACAGACTAGTTTTATTCGCACTCTGATTTAATCTACCAATTTTACATTGATGCGTCTTATTCCTTTTGGTTATCAGATGTATAAATTAAACAGACTAGCTTTATCCGCACTCTGATTTAATCTACCAATTTTACATTAATGCGTCTTATTCAACTACCTCTTCTCGACTGACTGCCTTTACTTGTACATGTCTCACCCGGCTATCCCCTCTTGGCCGGTCACGTGACTTAGTCACGTGACTTTAAAAGCAATCAATTTAGCAACTTATAAACTATAATATTTAATGGTTTTGCAATATAAACTTCATATTTAATAATAATCCTTAATATGTACAGGATTCTATATAATCATAATAATATAAATAATTATAAACCTTACAGCTCGGCCATCCTACCTAAAGCGAGACCCTTCGCTTTGAGATCAAGAAAAAAAACAAAAATATATATGTTATAAACAAAATAACTTACAAATAAATCTGTTATATAAGTAATTATACACTTTGTTGATTTATGACGTGATTGTAAACATTAATAATATTATCACATGGTTTTTTTTTTTTATAAATACCAAGTACATACATCTATCTATCGCTAAATAGTTTCATTTTAACATGTTTTTATGTTCTATTAAAATAACAATTTCTTTCATAAGTAATGCATCTGTAAAGAAAATGTACATGTATACCTAAATCATTACATTTTAGTAATATGATGTTGCCATTAATTTGTTTTATATGAAAGAATATTGCTTAATTAAATTTAAATGTAATTTAAAGCAACTCTATATGTATATTATATTATAAGTAACTAAATGTCATCCTGCCTAACCAGCATTAACTGAGCAATCATACTATTTTCATTCATCATTCATCAGACTAATTCTCTAAAAAAAAAAGACACTCAAGGCTTAACCTTATCAATAGATACAGCTGCTTCATACCTTCTACCATTGTTGCGAGTCATTGGTGTATCTTCTATAATGAACCTATCATTGTGAAGGACCTTTAGTATACGTTAAGGGCCTTTGTACTTAACAGAAAGTTTTTGAGATTTTCCGTCGTGCGGAACCTATCTTGCTAAGCGTACTAAATCCCCTTCTTGGTAGTGCCTTGTTGGTTTCCTATGCTTATTAAAATTGGCTACATCTTTAAATTGTTGCTGTTTTATTTTTTTCACTAGCCTGTTGTCTAACTTCTGCCAATTCCTCAATGGGAGCCTTATTTAGGGAGTCATTGATTACCGTACTAAGTATGCCTACCGTTCTACTAATTATGTTAAACCCGAGTAGTAGCTCAGAAGGGCTCTTTTAGGTAGTTTTATGTCGAGCTTTGTTCATACCAACCTGTATGTTAGCAATGTGGTTGTCCCACGACTTGTCGTCACCGCCGTAACTGGCTGTCGATAGAGCATCTAAAATCGTCTTATAAAACCTTTCTACTTGCCAGTTTGCTCGAGGCGTTGCAACGGCATTTACAATATATTTGATCCCGTAAGAGGTCGTAAAATCTTGAAATACCTTCCTGGTGGAACTCGTACCTTTATCTGTAATGAGACGACTAGGGAAACCAAAATAACTTACAATGTCTTTTATAGCACTCGTACGGTCGTACAAGATTTGGTTTTCCCAACCGGGGTTATACTAACGAATTTTTTTAAACCTTACAACTAGGACTAACAAAGAACAATTGCCTTTCTTGCTTTTAACAAACGGTCCCAAACAGTCTGCGTGGACTGTATGGAACGGCACACTTACCTTTTCGATTGGGTGGGGCTCTCTTTCTCGTTTACCACCTGGAGCTTTGTGATACGCGCACTCAAGGCATGAGGTAATATCTTTCTGGACGAAACGCCGCATTTTTGCGAAGCAATAATGGCCTGGGATCCGCTGTAGGGTTCTTTCAAAACTACGTCGTCGTGGTTCCTTTCTAAAATTTGCCAGCGCACACTTTTGGGTACCAACCATTTAATATAGTCACCTACCACGCGGTAAACATGACCGTTCCTCAGTCTGTAGTTTTTGTGTTTGTCCGCTACCTCCGCCGATGAAGGTTCAAAAAGAATGCTTTTGATTTTATTTACCTCGTCATCTGCAGTTTGTACCGTCGCAATCCAGTCCTGTTCCATTTGCTGTATTTGTAAAACGTCTAGTACGTGTTTGTAAAACATCTAGTACATTACCTGAAGAAGAATTCACTGGGTTTCTGGTCAGGGTATCCGCGTGTGCCATGCAAGCACCAGGCCGGTACTCGATTGTACAGTCGTACTCTTGAAGCTGGACCCACCACCTAGTTAATTTCATGTTGTCATTTCATTGTTGGTTGCGTACTACGCAGTGCTCGTGTTAAGAGAGTGTACTTCTTTATACAAACCTTGTTTGAAGAGGCGTTATAAACTAAGAGTGCTGTGCGGTTGTTTTTTTATCTCGTACGTACCGGGAAAGAGATAGTACTCTTTTCCTTCAGTACCCCTTAACGAGCCATAGAGGTAGATGCTACCGTTTGCCTGCCCATTAGAATTAACAATTATGGGACGTACAACGTTACCATATATTTCCGTGTCATTTTTCACTACGAGTCTTATTTTTTTACACCCGAGTCTTTGAAATACGATCTCAGTCGGAGTCTTAGTCATTGTAATATCAGGCTTCTCTGTAAAGGAATGTCAAAGTAATGCAGAGTAACTCAGTACATAATCTTCCACTACATATATTTCAATGGTTTCTCTTAACCCTTGAATTTCTACATTCACAGTAGCTACACCTAAAGGGCAAGTCAGGTTTCCTCCTATTCTTTTTAATACTGGCATACCTTCCTTCACATCAATATTCAGGTTCAACTCCTTAGCGGTACTTTGTCCAATTAACGAGCATTGTTTCCCCAAATCTACATGACACTTGACCCCTGAGTTGATAATTTTTATATCCTGTATATGTTTATCAATGCCGCAATCATCGACAGTTACACTAAATACTTGTTTTTTGTACATTATTTACATTTTACATTTTACCTAAGGCCTGACTATCGTCTTTATTAAGCGGAGTTTAATTTTTAAAGCAGTTGATCGCCTGATGACCAATATTCCCGCATGTCGTACACTTCACGAAAGGTTTTGCACATTTAAAACTAGGATGACCTATTTCACTGCAATTGAAGCAACGGATTCCGTTATTACTAGAGCCCGCCCTGCTCGTACCAGACTGATTTGTTTTTTTCAGGTTGGCATCGTTACTGGAATCACGAACTTTGCCTACCTTCACGGTCCTAAAATATTTGAGTACTTGCTCAGGTTGCTTAAATTGAGTGGCCTGAGCACCGACTTTAACGGCACGATCTTCAACCCCATACAGCAAACAGTCTACCGCTTCCTTGCCATAAATTTTGCAACGATTTAACAAGTTTATTTTCGCATAATAGTAGTGTTCTAGCGACTCACCGTATTTAACCGTTTTTGCTAACATATTATGCAATAACTCAGCATAGTCCTCGCTTTGGGGAAAAGATTCTATAAGTTTTCGTTTCCACTCAGTCCAGGTAAATAATAGGCTAGATAAGCCCTGATACCACGTTTTAGCGACACCAGAAAGCTTGGGTAACGAATAGTGGATAATTTCCCTGTCTTCCCACCCATATATGTTAGCACATTCTTCCACTTTCGTTAGCCAAGTAAGAATGGTTTGTTCTTTTACCATTGGGTCGAATTCGGGGATAACATTTGTGTTGAACGTAAGTTTGGGCCTATCCGAACCTTTCATTTTGTCAAGGATGTTTAAGAACTTATCTAATAATACCTTCATATCCGAATCGTTGTTCTCCTTACCACGCTTAACCTTGCACGGAAGCGGCGGTGACCCCATATCAGATCCTGAGGAGGACGACGCACGCCGTCTCCTCTGTCCTGTCTTTTTCCGTCTCCGACTTTCGTATTCGTCCCTGTCGTCAGAGCCACTTGATCCTTGTGCGCTTGATCACCGTCGACGCGATCGCCGTCCACTCGATCGCCTTCCACGCGACCGTCCTCTCCAAATCATCGTATCCTTGTCCATTTTATCCAATGATATCGATTGCTCTATCCTCGAGCTTATCCTCCTAATCCTTTCCTGTTGACCTACATCCTCAACCTCGGATGCTCCTTGGTCACTCCCATGTGTTAGTCCTTCCCCTCGACTAATCACATGGGCTCCTTTTATCCTCTTACTAGACGAGCACTAGACCCTTCCCCTCGGCTAGTGTCGTCCTCCATGTCACAGTTGAGCGTAACTGAAACTCACATTGTTGAGCTTAGAATGATGATAATTATAAACTGCTTTAACTGGGTATAATAATTGCAAAAAGTAATATAGGGTTATTTAAATGGCACAATATCGGGTAAATTCCGAAAAGCTAGAAGAGGAAATTGAAATAAAAAAGAGAAAATAAAATAAACTTTATTATGAATGTTCATTCATCGAAAATAATGTATTTCCAAAGACCTGACGCACTCCAATACATTTATATAAACATTTAAACGAGTTTGTAATAAAAAGTTTCGTTAGATTCTAATAGAACGAATAAAACCGTTAACTTTTCGTTATCATGCGAATAAAATGGTAGGTAGGTAGAATGAATTTGTTGTTTTAAGTTAATTACTTGTATTATCCTTTCAGCTTACTAATCCGTTGGGCTATGTCGGTAACTCTGGTTCTACTGCGGATATCCTTATTCCTAAGTTTATCACGCAGAGAAACTCCGAGCATAGCCCTCTCCATAGCTCGCTGAGCGACCTTGAGCTTCCTCATACGGCCAGCAGTGAAGGACCACGTCTCAGTTCCGTAAGTCATCACTGGCAACACGCACTGGTTGTAAAATTTCGTTTTAAGGTTTTGAGGTATGTCTGACGAGAAGATGTGTCGTAGCTTCCCGAACGCTGCCCAGCCGAGTTGAATCCGTCGATTGACCTCTCGGTCGAAGTTGGACTTACCTAGTCGGACTATTTGTCCCAGGTAAACATACTCGTCAACAACTTCGAGCTTAGTGCCATAAGGACTATATCGTCGGCAAATCGAAGGTGAGTGATGTACTCGCCATTGATGTTAATACCGCATCCTTTCCAGTCCAGAAGCTTGAAAACGTCTTCCAATGCAGCAGTGAAGAGTTTCGGGGATATATCATCACCCTGTCTTACACCTCTCTGCAATTGGATGGGTTTCGTACTCTGGTTCTGTACTCGGATAGCCATCGTAGCCCTACTGTACAAACACTTCAGCACTTCGATATACCGACAGTCAACTTGGCACCGCTGAAGGGACTGCAGCACCGCCCAAATTTCGACGGAATCAAAGGCTTTCTCATAGTCCACATACGCCAGACATAGTGGCAAATTGTACTCTTCGGACTTCTGTACAATTTGCCGTAGAGTATGTATGTGGTCTATGATGCTAAAGCCCTTTCGGAAACCGGCTTGTTCGGGAGGCTGGAAGTCGTCAAGTCTGCGCGCGAGACGATTCGTAATGACTCTCGAAAACAGCATATAGACGCGGCTCAGAAGGGAAATCGGTCTGTAGTTTGTAGTGTTATGCTACTTACTTATCATTTTACATTAATTTAAATCCATTTTTCCATTCTGTTTCGATTTTCTGCATTCACTTCAAAACTGGATATTTTACATCACCTTTATTTCCATAGGATCCTGTAACGATTTTAAACCATAAGAACACAATCACAAATCATTTCTACTTCGTATTTTCACATTATCAGCACTTTTTAATTGGTGTCAATGAAGTCTACCTTTTTTTCGATCTTTTAGTTAGTTTTCCTTAACTCTACAGTTTCGGGCTTTGTGTGGGTAGTTGCGCTACCTTTTTTCCTATTTCAATAATATCTCCTTTTCCACTTTAATCTTGCCGTTTTCTTATTACAAGCCTAAAACTAAAATTTGACATGTTTTGTTATTGTTGTTTATTTGGTCTCCATGGAAATTATATTCAAATTTGCTACCGGTCTGTTGTTTCTATTTCGATAATTCCACATAAATACTCTTTCCTCTTGACCATTTACAAAAAAATTGCGTTTAATTTAAATAATTTTTCCGTTCTCTCTAGAAAGATATAAAAGCCGAACAATCGGTGAAGAAAGGCAGTCTCGCTTCGGTTCTCAAACGAGAAACATCTACTAAAGGCCTTATCCCGGGGCCGCTTTGCCCCGGGATCCTGCAAGCCTCCATCTACATCCGGCGCATCCTGAAGTCGTCGGCGCATCCTGCAAGCCAGGCGCTGGCATCCTGCAGGCCAGGCGTCGACTCTGTCTGTGAAGATCCTCAACTCTGTCGGTGTTGAGGCAAACTCCGAGAAACTGAAGAAGGTCATCTCGGAACTCAATGGCAAGAGTGAAGAACTGATCGCGCAGGGTCGTGAGAAGTTGTCGACCATGCCCGTCGGTGGAGCAGCGCCCGTGGCCGCGGTCGCCGCTGCTGCAGCGCCGGCAGCTGAGAAGAAGGAAGAGAGAGTCCAAGAAGGAAGAATCTGAGTCTGACGATGAAGTTATGGGCTTCGGTCTCTTCGACTAAAGCTTGTCTACCTTTACTGCGCCTTGTCTGTTCCCTTTTGATTTAATTGCTTTCCCTTTCGTTCTTAACTCATTATTCATCATTCATTTACACATCCTTTTCATACCTTCAAAATTCTGAAACAAAACTTCTTCTAGTTTTTCAACTTATCTGGATTATATTTAGACCTACATATAACACTTCATTTACATTCATCACTCTAAGTTACATTCATCACTCTAATATTTTTATTCTAGATAACTTAAAGAGGTACAATTTTTAATAAAATCTTTATTTCTTAAACTTAACTTTGCACTTTACACTTAATATAAAATTATTTTTGAAAGCTGAAGCGAAACGAACCATAACTTTTCTAAACATTTATTAACTGTTAATTTGTATATATGTATAAATATAACTGTTAATTTGTATATATGTATAAATATCACCATCATTCTCACCTTATTATTTTATTTCTTTTAATTTGTTTGTTTGTTTGATGATCCAGTGTTCTTCAACACATCTTGCTTTAAGACCTCGAACTTTCGTTGGTTAATCGTCACTTTTTATTTTTATTTCAGACACATCTCGTTGGTGATGTTGCTGATCTCTGGCTTTGAGCCCTACCGCTCTGGCCGTTCTTAATCTTTACTTAAGTCATAGCGACTAAAGCTTCCTTGAGGTATTTCTTTATATTTATCTTCACTTGGGAGCGGCTCACTACTCCCTTAATTTTCTTTACCTTTATCTTCACCTGGGAGCAGCTGACTACTCCCTTAATTTTTTATCTTCACTTAGGAGCGGATGACAACTCCCTAAATAAGCCTGAATGTCCTTTTGAAAACACACTTCTAAGAGTGGTGTTTCTTCGACTAATTTTTTTTCCCACACAGGAGCGGTTGACTACTCCTTAAATAAGCCTTAATGTCGTTTCGAAAACACACTTTTAGAGTGGTAGTCATTGAATGTGAACTCCACCCTTACCTGAATGCAGATGATGAATGTAAGAGATAGTATATCTGATTTTGACTGGTGATGTCTGTTTCTGCAAAGCTGTGTTTTTATGGTTTATTTTAGAATGTATATATCAAAATTTTTGCTGAGTCAAAAATTTTCCAGGGTCGGGGGGAAAATGTAGTGTTATGCTACTTACTTATCATTTTACATTAATTTAAATCCATTTTTCCATTCTGTTTCGATTTTCTGCATTCACTTCAAAACTGGATATTTTACATCACCTTTATTTCCATAGGATCCTGTAACGATTTTAAACCATAAGAACACAATCACAAATCATTTCTACTTCGTATTTTCACATTATCAGCACTTTTTAATTGGTGTCAATGAAGTCTACCTTTTTTTCGATCTTTTAGTTAGTTTTCCTTAACTCTACAATTTCGGGCTTTGTGTGGGTAGTTGCGCTACCTATTTTCCTATTTCAATAATATCTCCTTTTCCACTTAAATCTTGCCGTTTTCTTATTACAAGCCTAAAACTAAAATTTGACATGTTTTGTTATTGTTGTTTATTTGGTCTCCATGGAAATTATATTCAAATTTGCTACCGGTCTGTTGTTTCTATTTCGATAATTCCACATAAATACTCTTTCCTCTTGACCATTTACAAAAAATTTGCGTTTAATTTAAATAATTTTTCCGTTCTCTCTAGAAAGATATAAAAGCCGAACAATCGGTGAAGAAAGGCAGTCTTGCTTCAATTCTCGAATTGGAAGCATCTTTTAAAGGCCTTATCCCGGGGCCGCTCTGCCCCGGGATCCTGCAAGCCTCTGTCCTACCTGAAGCCAGTGGACTCTACGAACCTCTGCTCTATCTGAAGTCGCTGGACTCTACAAACCGTTGCTCTGCCTGAAGTCGCCGGGTTCCTACAAGTCTCTGTTCTACCTGGAGTCGCCGGAACCTGCAAACCTCGGTTCCGCCTGAAGTCACCGGAACCTGCAAACCTCTGTCCCGCCTGCAGTCACCGGATCCTGCAGGCTTCTGTGATGTCTGAAGCCGCCGAGGATCCTGCAAGCCCCTGTCTGGCCTGAAATCGCCGGATCCCGCAATTACCACATTCACCGGAGGTCGCCGCCTAGAGACGCCCACGCCTTCTCACCTACGCCGTGCGTGCTCGTTCCAGGCGCTGAGAGCACACCTTGGATCTTCCGACTCAGCTTCGGCACTAATCTCTTTTTTTTATTACTTTTTTAAAATAATCTGTAAATCGCATCATCCATCCTCATATTCATACTCCATTTTTGTTATATAAAATTGTAAATATTTTTAAATCTTAAATATATTATTTGTTTTGTTGT
The DNA here is from genome assembly GCA_033319125.1 of Parnassius glacialis. Classification (NCBI taxonomy): domain Eukaryota; kingdom Metazoa; phylum Arthropoda; class Insecta; order Lepidoptera; family Papilionidae; genus Parnassius; species Parnassius glacialis. Next base: position 33,714,896 of record JAVANC010000025.1, read on the forward strand.
ATTTTTGTTGTTTTGTTGCTCTTAGGTTAGGTTCTTTCTCTTTTAATTGTCGCATCACGACAAGTTCTTCAAGAGAGCGTTGTCACCTTTCTTGAAGAACAAGACCACCGCACTTCTGCTCCACGCCTCCGGTGTAATGCCACCATGGAGGACGGAATTAAAGAGCCTCTGAAGGACTTCAAGTACCGGTCTTCCACCCGCTTTCAGAAGCTCCGCTGTAATTCCATCCTCGCCTGGGGCCTTGCCGTTTTTAAGGTGCTGGAGAGCCATTCTAATCTCGCTCAGACTGACGTCCGGGATATCTTCGGAATAGTGTCGGATAAGACTCGCTCTTGGATCGTTATTCACACTTGCGTGTGGCTCCAACGATGACGTGTACAGCTGCCCATAGAACCTCTCAATCTCACTCAAAATCTCAGGTGCCCCGGAAACGATGCTGCCACATTCGGTCTTCAGCTTCGACAGTTGGCTCTTTCTGGCAGACAGGTCTCTGGCAAAGACTTTAGAGCCTTGGTTCCGCTCGATCGCTTCTTCAATACGAGCTGTATTGAAGTTGCGTAAGTCCCGCCGCATGCATTTGGAGATCTGTCTGTTCAGTTGCCTGTATGCTGTCAAATCTGTTGAAGAATGTAGCCTCATCTCCCGTCTAACAACCATGAGATTTGTGTGATCGGAGAGTTTTTGTGTTCTTCTGCGGCGGGTCTTGCAGAACTTAGCTCCGACCGCATGGACAGTTTCCACGAGCTTGTCATTCATATCGTCCACTTCATTGCAGTCTTCTAGGCACTGAAAACGGTTTCGTAACTCGAGCTGAAAGGTTTCGGGACTTTGGATTAGAGCTAAGCTGAAGTGGCAGTGGGCCGGCCATATAGCTCGAAGAACCGACAACCGATGGGGAAGAAAGGTTCTCGAGTGGCAGCCTCGTACCGGTAGGCGAAGTGTAGGGCGTCCCCCCACGAGATAGAGTGACGACCTGGTAAGACATGCAGGAAGTCGATGGATGCAGGTGGCTCAGGACCGTGCTTTGTGGCATTCTTTGGGGGAGGCCTATGTTCAGCAGTGGACTTGTAAAGGGCTGTAATGATGATGATGATGATTATCCTTTCAAATAACGCGAAATGTAAAACTGATACTGGCTAATAGATTCACCAAATATTAAGTCAAAGTTATAATCGTCATTGGCAGTTTATTCAATCCAACGCACATGTGAACATTACGTGGTTCGATTATTCGGTGCCCTTGCACTAAACGGTTACAAGGAATAAAAAAAAATGACTACGGCGCAGGTAATAATATGAACAGGGGTAAGACAAAAAAATCACATAAATATAAGAAAGAGAGACACACAACAAAAAAAAAATTAATCACAACCGCCAGAATTTTCAATATCACTGAATCATATGTAGATAATTAAAAATTACTTACGTTTTTCCAAGCCGTGGACGTAGTAAGGGTAGTTTTCTAGAGCCTTATTTATCCCACTTCTGACCTTTTGGGTATCAGATGTATAAATTAAACAGACTAGTTTTATTCGCACTCTGATTTAATCTACCAATTTTACATTGATGCGTCTTATTCCTTTTGGTTATCAGATGTATAAATTAAACAGACTAGCTTTATCCGCACTCTGATTTAATCTACCAATTTTACATTAATGCGTCTTATTCAACTACCTCTTCTCGACTGACTGCCTTTACTTGTACATGTCTCACCCGGCTATCCCCTCTTGGCCGGTCACGTGACTTAGTCACGTGACTTTAAAAGCAATCAATTGAGCAACTTATAAACTATAATATTTAATGGTTTTGCAATATAAACTTCATATTTAATAATAATCCTTAATATCTACAGGATTCTATATAATCATAATAATATAAATAATTATAAACCTTAGATGATTGGTGATTGTGAAAGTGATAATGTGAAACCTCAAGCTATTAAATATTATAACATTCATAAAAGAAAATAAATACATAATTAAAATCATATTCAGTCTTTGATATTAATATTTAAAAAAATCTTATGTGAAATAGGTTAGGTTTTATTAGTGTTAATGTTATCTGCAAAATTACCATTTGGAGGTTTAAGATAATCATTGGAGATATCCAATAATTATCTGGTAGAATGCATAAACAGAAACATTGATAATAAAACTGCATAGTTCATAATTATCAATAGTCATTGACAAATTACGCCATCTAGTGGTAACCATGTCGTAACTACCGCAAGCCGCGTTGTACTAAAGAATACAGCTGCATCTAGCGTACACGGTACACTCATTCGAAAACTGAAATGAGAGTGGCGCATCTATTCCTGGTATATAGTGTATTATCTATGGAGAGTAAGCAGCGTAGGCTTGGGCAAAAAATATAGATATATCGAAATATCGATATTTCTATTAAAAATAACGATATATACCGTCGATATTTAAAATCGCGTTATTTCGATATATCGATATTTATTTTAGGGTATCGAATTCGATATATTTTAAAATGTTGTATTAATGACAAACATGTAGCAACAAAAGGAGGTACAAAGTGTTTATGTGTGGTTGGTTGTCGTATTTATTTCGTCGTCCAACGGCAGTTATATAAAATTTTGGACCTTTTCTTTACATCATGCGAATGATGACGATATATCGATATTTATCACGCGATATCGATACTGTTAAAAATATCGATTCGATATATATCGATATATTTTGTTCCCTTGCCCATCCCTACAGCAGCGGTGTCGGGCGGCAGGGAACAAGCTTTTAAACGACGACGATAGTTTAGATAATTTCTTTTTACGGTGAAAATAATGATAGTTAAAAAAAAGTAAAAAACATAAGCCCTGCTTTATAGTTAGTTCAGTTAGTATGCAAAGTTTCATGATCTAATTTGAATACCTTTTTTTGAATACCAGCGGTTGTTCGGTTTGGAGGTAACTTTGGATTTTTTTCTATCGAGAAAATTTTATGGAATTGTGTTTTCGTCCAACATACTTAAAATTAAGCCTCAATTTCACCATATATTTATTTCAAAATCAATGCTGCAGTATTTTCGGCATAACGGAGGATCATGCTAAGCCATTTGAGGTAGTATAGGTCCTTAAGGAATCTTCATAATATATTATGTCACAGTTAAAGCCCTACTTGCGGTTAAACCTAGATTTAGTCTGCCAAAACTAGGTGCATCCACTTGCAATTAGTGAAAAAAAAGATGTAAAAAACGTAAAAGATATGCTCTCTATTTGTTTGTTAAATTTAAACACAATCGGTTCAGCCATTCCGAAGGTTATTCTGAACAGACAGACAGATGCCGATAACGGTGAATCCTATCACGTTGGTCTATGCCCAACTGAGAACATTATTATGTACGCATTATAAAGTCGATTAACTAATATTTACTTACTGCCAACAGCAAGGTGGCAGCACATCCAACGTGCTTCTCGACACCACTATCTACACAGTGAACAAAGCAGTCTGCGCCGAGTGCTACCTCTCTCTTCCTCGACCCAGAATTGTCACTGAAAACATGATTTGCGCTGGACTTTTGACCACTGAAGTCTGCGACGCTTGTCAAGGTGACTCCGGTGGTCCCCTTTACTACGACAACACCATCATTGGTATAGTCTCCTGGGGTCATGGTTGCACTAATGCCACCTACCCTGAAGTCAGCACCGCAGTCGCTTCATACTCAGACTGGATTGTATCGATCACATCTTAAAACGTTTAATGTAGGTACAAGTTTTTAAAGAACTAATAAAATGGTGTTTTTATGTAGTTTTAATGGAAAACTGTTTTAATAATGTGTTGTCATCTGTAAAACAGCAACATTATACTCTATTCAAATAGTCTTAAACTACATTGAATGTGTGAACTCACACTTTGTTTCTACCATGAATTGCTATAAACTTAGTACGTAAATTACTAATAAGTGTTAAATTAAATATATAGATGGCGCTGTGTTTATATAAAATACATACACAAATAAATTAATAACCAAAAACAGCAAATGTTTTAATTTAAATATTTAAAAAAATATTTTAAACGTCTATGAGTGTGATATCAACCAGTAATAGAGATCAGCCTAAGTCTAAATAGAAACTTAATCAGAAATATTTATTTCATTTCGTGACGTATCTTTTTCTGGAATGTGAAGACAAACAAGTGCACAAACCACAAAGTAACTGAGGGCCGTACTTATAATTGTTTACCTACATTTTTTTTTAATATTTAATAAATATTATTTAAGTATAATAATTGTCAAATATTTAACGATTATTATTATTTTAAAAAATGAATAAAAGAAATACGCTGAACTTATAATTTAATATATCTAGTTTTCAAAACATTCCTTTTTTGTTAATTTAGTGTCTAAATTGAGACTTACCACCAATTATATAAAGCTAAATCGTCACATAGCGGCAGGTCGAGAGTAGAACATCCCCAGTCCCCACATGATCGCGCGTTGTGAGGCGTGCAATAAATGCGGGCACCAAAATTTCGTGCGTGACTTTTTTTTTAAATTGTAAAGCGTAACTTTACAATTTAAAGAAGTCACACTTACAATAAGATTTTTTCTTGCATCATAGAGGCGGTTAACATCCAGACTGACAATTATTTGTAAGCGCAACCTAGCTAGAAACGAGGCTAGACGAGTATAGAGATAGAATATATATAGAATATTAACAGTGGTAGAGCCACGCGGCAGCTTTTGCTGTCACACGGATGGGCCGGCTCGAACCGGGGTGGTACCACGACCTCACAGAAAACCAGCGTGAAGTAGAGGTTTACCTCTGCGTTTCGCTTGGTGAGTGCAGGTGGCCGGAGGCCCTTTTTACTGGAAATGAGGCATTCCATCTTAGTCCTCACGGGTGACAACGCATCTACATTTTGATTTGTAATAGAGGATAGATGTAAATGTCTATGGGCCGCAGCAACCACTTACCATCAGGTGGACTGTGTGCTCGTTTGTCACCCATATCCTATAAAAAAAAAAGAATTTCCTATGAGTATAGGCGTATGAGGAGGTGTTCTACGGGCCGAAGTAACTACATACAATCATATCGATAGCATGCTCGTTTGGCGCACTTAATTAAAAAAAAATGATGAAGAATATTTATCGCTATTACAAGTACATAGAACTCATTATTTTTTGTAGAATTATCTTTTCACTTGACGAATTTTTGAATCCGTTATACAGGGTTTTCAAAGAGTAGCCCAATTTTAAAGTTAAGTTTATTGTAGGTTTTTAAAATACGAGTAAATAAGGCTTCTACTTTTATTTCAAATTATCCTAAATAGAATGTGATTTATTGGCAACAAATACTCGCGCTCCGCTGTGTGCGATTCAATTCACCCGATAACCGCTCCGATCCGACCGATCTCTTACGAATGTTGAGTGCGTAGTTAAATAATGCATTACCACGCATATTGAATTTAAACGATAAAAGGATATATTTACATTCATTTATAGGCAAATGATGAAGAAAATTATTTCTTCATTATTTGTCTATATTGCTTATTCTAAACCTACTCTGCAATTTTGGCCGGTTATTACAAAAATAACCCTGTATAGCGGATACAAAAATCTGTCAAATAATTTTTTGTATTAGTATCAGATTATTGTTATTTATTTTATTTTTATTTTATTTATACTCTTTATTGCACACAAAATACACGCAACACAGCAAACTTAAATTTATAAATTGATGTACAATTAGGTGGCCTTATCGCTAAATAGCGATCTCTTCCAGGCAAACCTTGATGAAGGAGATAATTTTTATATAAAAATATAGAAGTGTGCATAAATAGCAGATAAACAAGTATATATTAATAGTACAAGGTATATATAGTATATAAGACAATGCAATAATCATATACATAATATTATATATACATATACACATAAACACACAAATACATATATACATACTCACATACATATACACATATACCTACATATACATACATAGAATACATACATATTTATAAATATTTTTGTAATACATTATAACTATATATCATATACATTAACCTTATCAAGAAAAGTAGATATGACAATAAAATATATTAAGTAGAACACATATTTAAATAATAATCTTTAACCATATTTTTGAAAGAACAAATATTGTTAGTAGTGGAAGTAATTTTTCTGGCGAGAATTTGGCTAAATCGTCGCGCTTTGCAAGTGGATTAGGATCGCAGTACCAGATGTCTTCAATACTGCTGCCCGCCGTTGGCCTGGTTATTATAAATCTGGACTAAACAGTAACAGATGGTTATACTGCCACCTATAAGATCACGTAGCATTCCCCATAGTCGCCTTTTACGATATCCACGGAATGATGAATTCTCTTACGTCGCCAGCACATTTCACGGCTGTATATAAAACGTTCCCACAGCTGAGCACAGGCCTCCTCCCATTTTGAGGGGTTTATATAGCAATTATTTCTTCCATTCCGCCATAGACCAATGTCATCGATCAACGATCGATCGAAAGGCGTGGTAACACCCTGAGTCACATCTTGAAATACGCACCGTTTGTAACAATCTTGTTATTACCATGTAAGTAAAGCGAATAGGTACTATTAACTCATGATTATGGACTGTATGTGAGTCTGGCATAAGTTTTTATTATTATTATTATGGGTTATTTATAAGTTTTCTCATGTGATTGAGCTGTATAAATAAATATACTGGGTTATTTTGCAAATTTGCAGAGGAGATTCAGAACAGGTAATATAAGCGAATAGTGGAAAAAAAAGAATTTGTCTTTTTATATTTTATATGTTTAAAATGTGTGGAAATACATTTACCTACTTATCGTCATTCATAAATATGTAGTGTCTACTATTTTATTACGCACGCACACATTCCTAAGGGAGTGTTGAATTCCGAAGCAGTCAGTGGCGTTCGGCCAGATCGGTACTCGCGCTCTGTAAGGCTGGATTTTGTGCTCGGCCGACGGTCAGCACGTACCGTACGCGCTGACGGTACGTCTTAATGGTCGGTCGAGGCCAAGAGTTTAGTGCTTAACTGACGGCATGCTTTGTTAGACGTGTACAATGACGAAAGAAATGAATCCATTTGTTAACTCTATAACATGTGCGTACTATTTACGGCACAAAAGACTGAGAAGATATTATATGCACCCAATAATTGTAGACCGTTTAATTGAAGGAGAATTTTGTTTATTGTATTCGAAATTGCGAGAACAATGTTCATGTATCAATGTTCATTTTTGTTCGCGATAATGCGTATACGCGTACGGTCGGTCACTCTGTCAACGTCGCACTGAACGCACGCATGTACCGCCGTAGCGCGTCAGTCAACCGACGCCCGCTGGACCGACGAGCACGACCGACGGTCCTCGTACGCGCGACGTTGCCGTACGCGCGTGGTACTTCATCAGCGCTGCACTGTAGCCGTTAATAGGTTTACATTGATATAGCTACGCTCAACCAATGTCAGCGCCCACCGTCGGTCGAGCACTAAATCCAGCCTTACAGATTTAGGTATCTAATAGTTGTTTTGACTCTGTAAAGACAAGCACAAGTCCCCGCCCTTTCCTTGCCATCAGTCCTTACACCGATAGGTCCGTTCACCTGGCCGGTCCTGACGACATTGTTCGCCTGAGCGTGACCTCATTACGTACCAGTCTCCTAATGAACTCTTTTATTCAGAAGTGGCCCAGCAGGAAGTGGTCGAGCCCCGTCAGTTGAGAATGAAATAGATTTCATTATGACGACAAGACAGTAACTGTTTAGTGATGTCGCAATGATCGCTGATCACTGAATGGCACACTGAACCTAAATGTTAATTTGGAGAGATCACGTCTAACGAAGTCAACGCTCCGTACCCTTCGTGCTCTAATCCAAAGTCCCGAAAACTTTCAGCTCAAGTAACAAAACCGTTTTCAGTGCTTAAAAGACTGCAATACAATGGAAGATATGAATGACCAACTCGTGAAACCCGTACATGCGGTCGGACCTAAGTTCTGTAAGATCAGTCGCAGAAGAACACAAAAACTCTCTAATCACACTCTTAATTCCATGGATGTTAGACGGTAAATGACGCTGCAGTCTTCAGCAGATTTGACAGCATACAGGCAACTGAACAGACAGGTCCCCAAATGTTTGTGGCGGGACATACGCAACTTCATTACAGCTCGTATTAAAGTTGCGTAAGCCAAATTGACTGTTAGTATATCGAAGTGCTGAAGTGTTTGTATAGTAGGGCTACGACGGCTATCCTAGTAGAGAATTAGAGTACGAAACCCATCCAACTATAAAAAGGTGTTTTTTTATAGGATAAGGGTGAAAAACGAGCACACAGTCCACCTGATGGTAAATGGTTGCTGCGGCCCATAGACATCTACATATATCCTCTGTTACAGATCAAAATGCAGATACGTTTTCACCCGTGAGGACTAGGATGGAATGCCTCATTTCCAGTAAAAAGGGCCTGCGGCCACCTGCACTCACTAAGCGAAACGCAGAGGTAAACCTCTACTTCACGCTGGTATTCTGTGAGGTCGTGGTATCACCCCGGTTCGAGCCGGCCCATCCGCGCGACAGCAAAGCTGCCGCGTGGATCTACCACTGTTAAAGGTGTGAGACAGAGTGACGTTATGTCCCCGAAACTCTTCACTGCTGCATTGGAAGACTTTTTCGAACTACTGGACTGGATATGGTAAATTTTTTAAATAGTTTTCAAGTTGTAAGAGTGCAAAAGGAAGTAGGTATAGGTCCATTATAAGTTCTATGTGAAAACGCATCTGCATATTGATTCGCAAACGAGGATAGTTGTAGATGTCTATGGGCCGCAGCAACCACTTACCATCAGGTGGACTGTGTGCTCGTTTATCACCCTTATCCTATAAAAAAAACTTTGACAATAAGCTTCGGGTCCCGCGCCTACGTCACAGTGGACGAGTGAACCTGGCCACAGTCGAGCGAGTGCCTACTGTACTGCCGTATCTCAGAGCTGTCACTGACAAGATACATCTTGAAACGTGCTTCCATTAAAACATACTTCAAGCCGCTGAAGAAGATTAATCAGTTTTTACCATCAGTCAAATGTAATGTCCCTCTGCAAGATGTAGGAGTGTACATGCTTGATTATGAATGTGGTCTATCTTATATAGGACAAAATAAAAGATCAATAAAAACCCGCGTTAAAGAACACATAGCTGATGTGAAGAATGAAAGAAAATGAAAGAAAAAAGAAATTCTACGTTTTGTTCTGTGTTCTTATTTACTGGGCGCACCCAATGTTTCCTTTTCAGTTCAGTTTTGATGCTACTAATGTCCACAATATCAATAATTCGTCTTACGATGAAGAACTACAGTTAAAAAACATGGTGACTGTAGTGGCACCGCGTAGACCGTCCAACAGCAGGACTCGTGAGCAACTAACTGAACGATCGAACGCAGAACGCGTACGCGGAACGGTGACCGTTTCCTGTCTGATAGAACCCTTAATAAGGACGATCACTACTAACAATGTTCATTACTGAACAGTAAGTCGTAATTATACTAGTTATAAGATATCCAGTGACAAACATTATTGACACTATTGATAAGATAACGTTGAATCAAGTAATAGATAAATCTGATTAAAAATGGTTTTTTAGTCAAGTATCATCTACAAAACTCACATTAATTTGTGTTTGTTTGTTTAATTTTTTTTTTATAGGAGAGTGTGCAAACGAGCATGCGGCTCACCTGATGGTAAGTGACTACCGCCGCCCATGAACAACTGCAACACCAGGGAGGGAATTGCAGATGCGTTGTCGGCCTTTTAAAAAGAATACGCTCTTTTCTTGAAGGTCCCTAAGTCGTATCGGTCCGGAAAAATCGCTGATGGTAATCGATTCCACAAGGAAGTCGTGCGAGGAAGAAAACATCTTCTAAATCGCACAGTGGTGGACCGCCATTCATCCAGATGGTGTGGATGGTATTGGGAGTTCTGCCGCGATGTGCGTTCGTGAAATTTGGCGGCTGGGATTAACCCGAACAATTCCTCAGAGCACTCACCATGGTAGATGCGAAAGAAAATGCAAAGGGGTGCAACATCTCTTCGCAGTGCCAATGAATCGAGCCGATCGGAAAGGGCTCGGTCGTCGAAGATTCGATTCACTCTGCGCTGGATGTGGTCAAGTGGAAGGAGCTGGCAGTGGGGAGCCCCTGCCCAGAGATGGGAACAGTATTCCATGTGAGGCCGAACCTGCGCCTTGTAAAGTTGCAGGCGGTGTGCCGGCATGAAATACTGTCCCGCTCTGCTGAGCGCGCCAAGCTTTTTAGAGGTCAATTTGGCCTTCTCTTCCAAGTGACCACGAAACTGCACGTCACTCGATATGTCGACTCCGAGGATACCAATACTGGCTGAGGCAAGAAGGCGAGTGCCTTGAAACTGAGGACATACGACAAAGGGGTTCTTTTTAGCGGTAAACGCGCAAACTTGTGTCTACAACGACCTTGATGCTCCGATCTGCAAGGAAGCTGGTGATCCATTTGCACAATTTCTCGGGAAGTCCATAGGAAGGGAGCTTTGGAAGAAGCGCTTTGTGCCAAACCCGATCGAAGGCCTTCGCAATGACCAGACTAACGGCCAACGCCTCCCCCTTGGACTCTACTGCCTCCGCCAATCTATGGGTCAGGTAGACCAGATCACCAGTTGATCGACTCCGACGAAAACCGTATTGGCGGTCACTAATCAGCTGGTGATCCTCAAGGTACCGGATGAGCTGGCAGTTAATAATGGATTCCATTATTTTGGAGAACAAGGAGGTGATCGCGATAGGTCTATAGTTGGACGGGTATGAGCGGTCGCCTTTTTTAGGGATCGGGTGGACAAAAGCTGTCTTCCATGAATTCGGAACTACGTCTTGGGAGTAGGAGTACAGGAAAAGACGCATTAGGACCGGTGCCAACTCCGGAGCACACGTCCTCAGCACAATTGGGGGGATTCCGTCAGGCCCACTCGACTTCTGGATGTCCAGGGAGAAAAGTGCTTTGCGAACTGAGCGCTGTGAGAACAGCACATCCGGCATGGAGCACTCACACCACGGGATGGTCGGCGGTGTTTTCCCCCCGTCATCAAGAGTCGAGTTGGATTTTTTAGCATCCCATTTAAAAACAATATTGTATGTTTTGTGTGCTCTGACCTATTTGACTAAATTCTATTAAAGGAAGAAAGAAAGTATACGAAACTTGAAAAACTTTAAACGCACACCATGTTAAAGAAAGAAAAAGAAAAGCGTGCATTAATAAAAGTAAAATTATTAGTTGTGTTATGAAACAGGAGATTGGCTCAGTGATAATATATTATGGGATACCGCAGCACTTGCAGACGAAACCATGATCCATTTGTCCTTTCGAAAAATGAGTAACCAGTGTCCTTAGCACAAAGTACATTAACATTTTCATGAGGTTACAGACCAAAATCGTATTGACATATGAACAGCGCCCCTGGTGGACATATATAAAAACTATGTTTTTTCGAAGTCACTGGATTGCTATACGAATTCAATGCTTTAGAAAATTCATACTCAGGGGGCCGATATCGGAAACAAAAAAAATGTCTTGAAGCGAGGTCGTAATTATTTTTGATAACATTTCAGCATTACATAGAAATTATAATGGACCTACATATACCTACTTCCTTTTACACTCTTACAACTTGAAAACTATTTAAAAATGTTGGTGTTCTAAAAAATGTTTGATTTGTGTTTTTTATATAGAAAAAGAGTCGAGCAAAACTTGAAATTTCTCGAATGAAATCGAAAACGATCACACAGTAGACCTGATGCCATAATAGTAAATGGATGGCGCATAGACACCTAGATTTAACCTCGATTAAGATTCAAAATGTACATCACACATAGACTAAGATAGAATGTCTCGTACTTAGTAAATATGAGTCCCTTTGCTATCTACAGTAACCTGAAACACATCAGCATTAATCTGCTATTTTAAGCTGATATTCTATGAGCGCATCCCCCTCGATCGAGCCGATCCATTCGTGCTACAACCATATTCTAACTGCAGCGTGACTCTACCATGTGTTATCTAAACTCTTCAGACCCCAACAGAGTAGATTCAGATCAATTCCGGTGAAATGGTTTTTATTTTTATTTTTTTAGTCCACGTGTTGGGTAAGTGTATACACCGTTGTCTAGATTTAAGTATTTGATCCATAAACATTTCAGAAATGTGTAATAAAATTAGTAGATTTAATTTAATATTAATATTATATAGAATGTAAGCATTAAATCCCCTAACTGTAGCTATATCAAATCAGGTTTTTCATGTATATTTATTATCATATTTTAAACAAAAATCACTTCGCTAATTATGTAAGTTGTGGTTACCTGTAAGAAGATGAACACATAGCATGTAGTCGCATTGTTGAGTTATATTTTTGTTAGTTTTGTGTATCGTCTGTTGGTGATCCAAATAAAGAGAAAAAAAAGTGGAAGATGTGGACCATTAACCTAAATTTGTCTTCGCATAAGAATCAAGAAAGAAGAAGAAGAAAGAAAATTTAACAGTGGTAGAGCCACGCGGCAACTTTTGCTGTCGCACGGATGGGCCGGCTCGAACCGGGGTGGTACCACGACCTCACAGAAAACCAGCGTGAAGTAGAGGTTTACCTCTGCGTTTCGCTTGGTGAGTGCAGGTGGCCGGAGGCCCTTTTTACTGGAAATGAGGCATTCCATCTTAGTCCTCATGGGTGACAACGCATCTACATTTTGATTTGTAATAGAGGTTAGATGTAGATGTCTATGGGCCGCAGCAACCACGTACCATCAGGTGGACTGTGTGCTCGTTTGTCACCCTTATCCTATAAAAAAAAATCAAAAAAATTCACTCGATTCATCGCTTATAAATTTCCAAACTGTCCATACTATACTGCCTACAAATCTAGGCTTTCTCATCTCGGAATGAGTTCACTGGCAGACCGACGAAAACTTTTAGACCTTATGACGATACATAAACTTCTACACGATAAGTTAATTTCACCCAGTTTATTGCAGCAAGTGGGCCTTAAAATCCCCTATCATATCCCTACACACCCAATTACCAATTTATTTAATATTCCCTTCAGTAGAACCAATCTTGGTAAGTTTTCACCGTTAAATAGATCTATGCGAACTTATAACAACTTAAACAATCATGATAAAGACATCTTTAGCGACCCCGAACGTGTATTTAAAAGAAAATGTAAAGACTTACTATTAGGCCACCTACCTTGCCCGATTAATGATTCTAAACTATTATTTATAGCGAAACCTGGGTATGCCAGAAGAAGCATAAAAGCAAGTTGAATGCAGTGGAGATGCGATCTCTTCGTAAAATGTGCGGCGTTACCATGGCCGACCGAAAGCGAAACGAAGAGATTCGCAATATGGCAGGTTTGAAAGATGACCTTATCACAAAAATTGATAAGGGCGTGCTTCGATGGTTTGGGCACGTTGAGCGAATGAGTGAAGACCGAATGGTGAAGAAAATATATAGCGCGAAAGTTAATATTAAAAGGTGTCGAGGTAGACCGAGACTAACTTTCGAAGACCATGTGAGCAAATTGCTCGAAGAGGGAAGGGTCAAGAATACTCGGATACCTAGACGTGCATGTATGAAGAAGATAATGAATCTGAAAGAAGCGAAAGAGGTATGTAAGGATCGTGACACTTGGCGATCTGTTCTCTCTGGCTACCCCGTCAGGGATTGTGCGTGAAGATAAGTAAAGTAAAGTATTTATTGCAATTTTTTTACTGGATGTGGTGCTTTTGCTCAATAAGTGTGATTTGTGTTTGTTTAAAGTTTATATGTATGTTGTTTAGTTTTTTCATATAATGATGTATACAACTGTAAACACAAATCCTTTGTCTAAAAAAGTTGTATTTCGTTCGTAACAATGCATATTGATATTATCGATGATGAATCTATCTATCTAAATAAATACATAAATAAATAAAATGTTCATGTGTTATAACCCTTTTTTTGCCTCGTTACCAGTAAAAGCTTCGTTTTTTAACAGCACAGCAGTACTAAGTTGCTTTTTTCCGCTTGTATTCTGTGAGAATGTGGTTCTACCCCGGTCGAAACGAATCATTCGTATTGCAACCATAAATTGTAGTGGAGCTTTACCACGTATAAATTTTATCCTAATTGTTTTATGCAAATGGTCATTGCAAAATTCTCCTAGCTCTTTCAATTCAGGGAAAATCGCGTGCGAATGTAAAGGAATTGATCCTTAATCCATTTATCATTTGAATAACGGGTTTTCCAATTCGGTAATTGTTGTGATAAATTGATAATAAGCATGATGTTGTACTATAAATGATCGATGTCACATCAGTTCTCATAATGTTTCAATCAAGATTTTCGGCATAAAGAATGGCTGTCCTTAAGGCCTGCATCGTGCTCCTTTTCACAGGTATAAACATATTTTACTCTCCATTTTTTAAATTACTATGTGCATTCATGGAATGATAATATTTTGATAATTATGGATCAGTAAGCTTAAATGGTAATAGGCCGCTCATGTAACCTGAAGTACCGACAACTGATGGGGGAAGAAAGGTTCTCCAGCTCCAAACCGGTAAGCGAAGTGTAGGGCAGCCCCCCACCAGTTGAATATTAATAAAGATAATGTTGAAGATAATTATTTTTTACGGATTTTATCGCGTCTAATTTACTATTTTAGCAACCCATGTTCACGGGGGGGCTGAGATGAAACGTCAGGAATTAAAATCCGTGAAAATAGTTTTATTCAATGTGTAGTGTTCGCGTAAATATAAGAAATTAAAGATAATGTTACCTTCAAAGTATACTGCTGAACACAGGCCTCCCCCATAATTTGCTTCATATGTATTTTACCATATTTGCCACGTTTAGCAGGCGCATTGGCAACCGCAATTTTTATTATTTTGAGTTCTTATCAAGATGTTGCTATTCTGTTGGGCCAAAAATAATAAAAAGCTGTGATTGCCAACAAAATATGTAGTCTATCAGGCGATCCATGGGAGACATCTAAGCTTAAGAAATGATCTTTGTTTTGTCCATGTTCATCCTAATTCCTATCCGCTGGCAGGCACTATTGAGGTAATTAAGCATAGTGCTTAGGTCCTCCAGTAATTCTGCCATAAGGACTATATCGTCGGCAAATCGAAGGTGAGTGATGTACACGCCATTGATGTTAATGTCGTATCATATCCAGTCCAGTAGTTCGAAAATGTCTTCCAATGCAGCGATGAAGAGTTTCGAGGACTAACGTCACTCAGTCTTATATCTTACTTTAGTTGGATGGATTTCGTACTCTGGTTCTCTACTGAGATAACCGTCGTAGCCCTACTGTACAAACACTTCAGCACTTCGATATATCGACAGTCAAATTGGTTTACGCAACTTCAATGCAAGCTGTATTGAAGTTGCGTAAGTCCCGCCGCATTCTTACAGTGGTAGAGCCACGCGGCAGCTTTTGCTGTCGCACGGATGGGCCGGCTCGAACCGGGGTGGTACCACGACCTCACAGAAAACCAGCGTGAAGTAGAGGTTTACCTCTGCGTTTCGCTTGGTGAGTGCAGGTGGCCGGAGGCCCTTTTTACTGGAAATGAGGCATTCCATCTTAGTCCTCACGGGTGGCAGCGCATCTACATTTTGATTTGGAATAGAGGATAGATGTAGATGTCTATGGGCCGCGGCAACCACTTACCATCAGGTGGACTGTGTGCTCGTTTGTCACCCTTATCCTATAAAAAAATGCATTTGGGGATCTGTCTGTTCAGTTGCCTGTCAAATCTACTGAAGACTGCAGCCTCGTTTCCCGTCTAACAGCCATGAAAATAAGAGTGTGAGTTTTTGTGTGCTTTTGCAACTGATCATACAGAACTTAGCTCCGACCGCACGGACAGTTTTCACGAACTTGTCATTCATATCTCCCACTGTATTGCAGTTAGTCATCTAGGCACTAAAAATGATTTTGTAACTCGAGCTGAAAGTTTTCGAAACTTTAGCACGAAGGGGACGGAACGTTGACTTCATTAGACGTGAGCTCTGCAAATTAAAGTTTAGGTTCAGTGTGCATGGAACCATTCATACACGTTCCCGTATCTCTCCATTATTTATTTTTCAAGGTCATCTTTTCTTTTATTTTATTTTTATTCTCTTCATAACTCTGTATTCCTACTTTATTTATTGCTTATCTTGTTCTTATTTTTCTTCTTCTATCCTTCTTTATCTTTATAATACCCGTTATTATCAATTGAATTTATCGGTTACTTTTATATAATTTCATGCTCTTCTTCCATATACTAACTGGCATAATTCTTGCTTATGATAAATCGAATACCAGGAGTTTAAGCATCATCAAATATTTGGCACGCAAGTAAGACGAAAGTTATGGTTTTTGAAAGAGAAGAAAGTAAAACGATATGTGAAATAGAAAGTTATGGTTTTTAAAAGAGAAGAAAGTAAAACGATATGTGAAATAAGAATAGAAGGGGAGTTGGTAGAGCAAGTAGATGAGTTTGTGTATTTGGGATGTGTGTTTAGCAGGGATGGTAGGTATGATAAGGATATAGAACGACGAGTGAATGCAGGAAATAGAGTGAATGGGGCTCTACACTCTATTGTGAAAAGTCAGAATGTGTCAAAAAAGGCACGTATGGCAATTCACAATGCTGTGTTCGTGCCTACTTTAATGTATGGTAGTGAAAGTTGGGTGTGGCAGAAGAAGCACGAGAGTAGAATAAATGCTGTAGAAATGCGGTCATTAAGGAGTATGTTAGGGATGAATCTGAATTACATAGTGAGAAATTGTTTAATAAGAGAAGAGTGTGGTTTGCAAGATGATGTTGTGACTAGGATTAAGAAAGGAATGCTTCGGTGTTTTGGCCATGTAGAAAGAATGAATGAGGAAAGAGTGACAAAGCAAATTTATGTTGCAGAGGTGAATGGCAGAGTCGGGAAGGGTCGCCCTAGGCGAAAGTTTATAGACCAAATTTTGTTGACCAAAAATTGGCGATACATATATTGAAAATTGGCCAAATTAAGAGTACCTTTAAGCGACGAGCGTGTATGCGTAGGTATATGGATGTGGAGGAAGCGAGAGTGGTGTGTCAGGATCGTGCCAAATGGAAGTCCATAGTCTCTGCCTACCCCTCTGGGTGACAGGCGTGAGTGTTTATGTATGTATGTATGTATGTAAATATTTGGGTGATCAGTCCAATATTGACGAAAGTTAGCAACTCAGTCATTCGTATATAATATACTTTTCAACATACTTTCTTTCATTCTTCACACATTTAAAATACATACTTTCTAATTTTGTACAAAAATGGGATAACATTTTTGCCAGTCCATTTTCTATGTCCGTTTTTAACTCTGTTAAGAACGTTACTATTATACCTCCTATTAATTATTGTATTCCTTTATTTACTGTTAGTTTTTTTCTTTATGTTAAGACTATTACAGACCATTTCCTCATTTGTTTCCTGATACTTATTATTTCATCTTTATTACAATGCTGTTATGGTTTATTTTCATGTACCTGTTCATGCACAGCATGTGAAATGCATGCATGAGAAATACATCTGTTATTCATTGTGTAAAGATAGATTCTTGTTACATTTAACTTAATATCTAGATTACTATTCGCGCCGTAAGAAATTTTATATACTTCCTCTATACGAACTAAGAAAAATCTTTTATACATTTTAGGGACACAGTTGATAGTCCAGAGTTGCTTTATAAAATAGGGCTGCGCACGCCATCGGTGCCACTAAACATAATTTTCTGCATGTCCCTTTAAATAAAACTAATTTTTAACAAGGGTTTGCAAAAGTTTAAATACTATGGTACAACAATAAGACAGATTTATTTAACACCAGTGTTCGTATACAAAGACGTAAGACATAAGAATATGCATTATGATTCTTTTTAACTAGATGTTCCGTGTAATGTGCTTATGGTTGTTATTATTATTATTATTTTACATTAGATTGTTACATGTTTACTATTATATTTGTGAAAGCTTGTAATTAACCTTCTTCTTCTAATTTTTTTTCCATGACTTACTACTTAATATTTTTAACTGTAAGTTTTTCAATATGACAAAAAATTAAAATAAAATAAAGTGATGAGGCTTCTCTTAAAAATTCTATACCTGTTAAGATATGCGCTATCAGTGCCAATAATTATTTAAACATATAATTGTAAGTTATTTATATGTATAATATAAATAAATTTATTAGTGAAATGTCATACACATGACGTGTCATACGATGACACTGTTTTGAAAACATACAACGTAGATCGTCAGCGTAGTTTCAAATTATTAAATAACTAAATAAAACACTATATTCTCCCGCTTATAACTTACAGATATATAATAGAAAATTAATATCAAAAGGAAGATAAATACTTAACTCTCTATTTTTGAAGTCCCGTAATTGGATAAAACGTAGCCTATGAGTAGTATCTGGTGATAACTAGTTTTACTACTCTCTACTTTTATCTACATAGAAAATTTCATTAAAATCTGTCCAGAAGTTTTTTCGTGAATCGTGACTACACAGACAGAGAGACAGATAGATTTTTATTTTGTTTGATTTAATTAATAATGTATTTTAGATTTTTTTATAGGATAAGGGTGACAAACGAGCACACAGTCCACCTGATGGTAAGTGGTTGCTGCGGCCCATAGACATCTACATCTATCCTCTATTTCAAATCAAAATGTAGATGCGTTGCCACCCGTGAGGACTAAGATGGAATGCCTTATTTCCTAAAAGGGGCCTCCGGCAACCTGCACACACCAAGCGAAACGCAGAGGTAAACCTCTACTTCACGCTGGTTTTCTGTGAGGTCGTGGTACAATCCCGATTCGAGCCGGCCCATCCGTACGACAGCAAAATTTGCCGCGTGGCTCTACCACTGTTAAAAAGTTATTCAGCAGTTCTTTTATCATTCGATTTTTACAGCATTTGATTCAATCCATAATGTGTCCAGCAATTGGCACCTGGTCACCCTACAAGTAATGTGATGTATGTTGTTTTTTATTAGATTTATCTATTGAAATACAAATTCAGCAGACAAGCAACATTTGTTGAACGAACTGTTGTCTTAAAGCTAAACGTGACGTAACGTAATATAGTACTCAACATTACACCGCTTTCAAACCATCTTTATATATAAAAAGTACGTGTCACGTTGTTTGTCCGCAATGGACTCCTAAACTGCTGAACTGATTTCAATGAATTTTTTGTTCAATGTGCAGTTTGGTCCAACATAAAAGATAGGATAGCTTACATCTCAATTTATAGTCGCAATACAATATTATTTTATTGAAAAGTATTTGTCTTTTATTTGACAGTCACAGTAATCTGTTAGCTCCAAACGATTCTGTCAGATGACGATGTCTGTTGACTGGATTGAGTAAATATTTAATAGATGGCGCTATGTTAAAAATACAAACGTTTAATATAAGCTACAATTTAGTAGTATAACCACCACGTGTTGCTGTAAGTATTCAACAGATAGAACCGATTTCAAAAAAAAAATTGCAGACTGTGTGCAGTTTACTCCAACTTGAGATAAAGGATAGTTTTTATCCCGATAAGTGACCGTCAATTTTTTTATTGCTAATTTCAGGACTTTTTTTGGGAAAGCAAATGGTCGTTCGGAAAGGGCAGAACAACGTCTGCCTGGTCAGCTAGTTAGAATATAAATTATAAGACAGGGGCTCCAACCGGCCTAAATCTCCTCCGTCACAACTTCCCATTAACTGGGTTAAGACGCTTACTTTGGCTTTTTTTACATAAAACTTAAGTGAATAACAAACTTACAGACTACCTTATGGTAACTGGCCACTGCAGTCCACGGACGCCTGCAGCGAACTTTAAACAAATAAAACTACAGATTCGTTGCAACCTCTGAGGACTAGGAGGAAATGCCTCACAGATTGTAATTATACTGGTCCTCTATACCCTCCAAGCACAGTGAAGCAAACACTGCTATCTGTAATTGTACTGGTCCTCTATACCCTCCAAGCACAGTGAAGTTATCACTGCTATCTGTAATTATACTGGTCCTCTATACCCTCCAAGCACAGTGAAGCAATCACTGCTATCTGTAATTGTACTGGTCCTCTATACCCTCCAAGCACAGTGAAGCTATCACTGCTATCTGTAATTATACTGGTCTTCTATACCCTCCAAGCACAGTGAAGCAATCACTGCTATCTGTAATTGTACTGGTCCTCTATACCCTCCAAGCACAGTGAAGTTATCACTGCTATCTGTAATTATACTGGTCCTCTATACCCTCCAAGCACAGTGAAGCAATCACTGCTATCTGTAATTGTACTGGTCCTCTATACCCTCCAAGCACAGTGAAGCTATCACTGCTATCTGTAATTATACTGGTCTTCTATACCCTCCAAGCACAGTGAAGCAATCACTGCTATCTGTAATTGTACTGGTCCTCTATACCCTCCAAGCACAGTGAAGCAATCACTGCTATCTTTAATTAAACTGGTCCTCTATACCCTCCAAGCACAGTGAAGCAATCACTGCTATCTTTAATTAAACTGGTCCTCTATACCCTCCAAGCACAGTGAAGCAATCACTGCTATCTTTAAATATACTGGTCCTCTATACCCTCCAAGCACAGTAAAGCAATCACTGCTATCTTTAATTATACTGGTCCCCTATACCCTCCAAGCACAGTGAAGCAATCTTTGCTATCTGTAATTATACTGGCCCTCTATACCCTTCAAATATAGTGTGGCAAACACTGCTATAATAAGGGGTACACAGTTCACCCAATGGTAAGTGGATGCTCTGACCCATAGACATTTACATCTATCCTCGATTAACAATCAAAATGCAAATGCGTTGTCACCCCTGAGGATCATGATGGAATGCCTGGTTTCCAGTAAAAAGGATCTCATAGCAGCATTAAGCTGCTATTTCACGCTAGTATTCTGTGATGGCGTGGTCCTCCCCCGGTCTGCAGCGTGGCTCTACCACGTCGGTCTACTACTTCTTATTCAAACGATAATCAACCACAGTTTTCTAATTTTCAGGCGTTGCTTTGGCGAGTGAGAGCGGCCGCATAGTGGGTGGAGAGCCGGCATCAATTGAAACCTACCCATCGCTGGTCCAAGTAGACTTCATGATATTCTTTGATATTTGGGCTCAGTCATGCGCTGCTAATATTGTAACTTCTAAATACGTTATTTCTGCAGCTCACTGCTTTGATGGACCGTAAGAAATATTAATATCTTTATAAGAGTGTTATTAGTGTAACTAACAATAGCAAAAATACGTCTCTCCCATAGATTGACTCATAGGGAGGATTTGCCATAGTTGCCACGCTTGGCAGGCAGGTTGACAACCGCAGTTTTTTTAATTATTTGAGTTGTTATAAGGAAGATGCTGCTGTCCATTTTCTGTTTTGATTCCCTTCTGTCGCCTCTTGCGACACCGTCTTAGTTCATCTGATGGTAAGTGACTACTGCAGTCTACGGACATGGAGAATTTACACAAAGAAGATGCCAAAGTTAATAAGTTATATATATAAATTCCCTACTGGGCATATGCCTTTCCATTCTAGAAATTATGTGCGTTATTCGCCAGCTTGGCAGGCGGACTCGTGATGCAGTACCGGAAATCTCATACTTTTAACGCTTTTCCATTTATCTGACGCAATGAGGTCTTTTTAACA
The DNA here is from genome assembly GCA_033319125.1 of Parnassius glacialis. Classification (NCBI taxonomy): domain Eukaryota; kingdom Metazoa; phylum Arthropoda; class Insecta; order Lepidoptera; family Papilionidae; genus Parnassius; species Parnassius glacialis. The sequence goes on from JAVANC010000025.1 coordinate 33,736,619, forward strand.
TATTCCATTTACGATACGATGCATATTTTACGAGCTTTGTAACGAAAGATATTCATAGTGATATTCATAGTGATAATTTAGAGATAAAGTAAAATAATATTCTAAAACATTAAAAAAAGTGTGCTTCACAGCTAAGGATTTATATTTAAGCAACGGAATTAAAACTACATCCAATAAAATTATTTTTTTTTTATTAAACATAGTAAGCGATTTAATTAAGCATAGTAAAGTCATACATTTATTTAAATCTGGTTGTACATTAGACCCCGCCAATTTGAGACCAATTTCGTACACAGTCGTCAAAATTTAAAATGAACGGCTCGTCGACTTAGGCGATACGAATGTATTTATAATATAAAATGTGTAGAATATCGCGATGTTAAATTAAGTTTTATAGTATGGGAAGAGATATACTGCTATCACTTTTGTTAGGTATTAACGTGAAAGAGACGTCAAGGAGCGAAATTAAAAAAAATTGTTTTTTGTATTTCTATCCTAGTAATTTTAAGATATGAAACATAATTTTATAAATATTGCAGAAATAACACATTGTATTCTCTATATTCATGTATCTGTTTCCATTATAAATTTTAACAGAATTACAACCTAAATATTTTCTTTGTGGCGTGTATATTCGTTTATGAATAACAGACTAAGTAAATCATTCTCAAACTCACTCTGAGAATCGGAAAATATGTTATAAATATGTAGTCGTGCGTCCGATAAAAAGTGAAAAGAGTGTCTGACGCCAAACATACGTTGCATACGTAGGCCAAGTGTGTACGCCATCAAACTATTTCTCCTCTAAAAATCATTAGGACGTAGTTACAAAATAAATTTTGTAAATACTTTGTACAACCTTTCATATTGTATAATTTACTTTTAAAAAAAGTTCCACTGGGTTTCTCGCTGGTTTTTCCCACGGCAGAAGTTTTTTTTTCCGAACCAGTCGTATAGTAAAAAAATACTTTCAAAAAGTCAAAAACTACATGTAATCTATATTGAATAAAAAGTTATTCTATTCTATTCTATTATATTATATTCTACGGGACAAATGGGACGATAGGTTCTCTTGTAACACCACCACACGACTAATCCCACAGCCTCTATGTGTTCTGGTTCTCCATGCCCTTCAAGCGTGAACACTACAGTGGCTAGCATAATAAGTAAGAGAATGGTAGATACAAAGCCGTACTCCTAGGTATATATTAGATATTTGCTATAGTTGGCGTGCTTGAAATGCGGGTTGGCGGACGCAGTATTTTGTTTTCTAATTTTTGTTAGGAAGCCGCTGCTACCCATCTCCTGATTTGTTTCCCTCTGGCACCTTTTACGACACCCAATGTGCGATATGGTCCACACGGTCACATCATCATTAGCTTATGTTAAATCCTGTTTTAATTGTTTCCAGCTTCTACTCACCCGCGGGGCGACGCATCAGAGCTGGTGCCACCTATCGCAACTTCGGCGGGGTTGTGGTGAACGTGGAACGAGCATACAACCACCCCAGCTACGGCCAATTGGGCTATGACGGCGATATCACAGTGGTTCTACTAGAGACACCCTTAATATACACACCAGTGATACAGCAAGGTACAATCATCGCACAGGGCGCGGTGGTACCAGATAACGTCCCAGTGGTGCACGCTGGTTGGGGTTCAACTTCGGTAGGATATATTCAAGAAATCTTATTATATATATCATGGCTAAAGTCGAAGTATGATAAGAATTAGATGCTGTCGATTGCGGCTGGCAAAAAGAAAAATATGTTTGTTGACAAAAAACCTGACATATACTGCAGCCGGTACTAACGATAATCGTTGCAACCTATCAACAGTTTATTGCTGAATAATTATAATCCTTACCCATTGATTGGCCCATTAAGTTTTAGTCATTACGAGGAAGAACCATGCTGCAGCTATATTAATAATATAGTTGTAGCACGAATGGGTCGGCTCGAACGGGGAAGGACAACGCTCTCACAGAATACCAGCGTAAAATAGCAGCTTAATGCTGCTGTGTTTCGTATAGTGAGTGTAGAGAACCGGAAACCCTTTTTACTGGAACTTTGAATCACAAACGAGGATAGATGTAGATCTCTATGGGCCACAGCAACTACTTACCATCAGGTAGATTGTGTGCTTGCTTGTCACTTTGATCCTATAAAAAAATGATATTTGTCATAGTTACAGACGTGTCGGCAATCGCAGTTTTTAGTTGTTATTAGCAAGACGCTGCTGCCTATCTCCTAGTTTGCTTCTCTCTTTCCTAATTTGTTTTTTCTGTCGCCTCTAACAACACTCACGGGACGATATGGGGTAGTGGATGTCCTTACACCGCCAATACACGGTTAATTATATTGATTAATTAAAGATTTTAAGTTTTCAACAAATCTTTAATGAGACGGCTAAAAGTCGAAGTTCTGTTACATGTAATTTTGCCGGTTACAATTAGGTGCCACCACTGGCAGTTGGTAAAAGGAAAAGCGATGTAAAAAAAAATTAAAAGGTACACTTGCTGAACATAGGCTTAACACATAGATTTCTTCATAGGGGAGATATTAAGCCGCAGTTGGCACGCTTATCAGGCGTGTTAACAACCGCTCCCGCCTATAATATCCCTGTTTGTTTTCTTATGTCGCCTCTCATGAGCCACGGGACGATGTGCGTTAGTGAATATTGTTATATCGCAAATTACCGCATCTATTTTAATTAACAATTTTGTAAATTTGTCATAATTACACTCCAATAATAAATACATCGATTCGATCGCTCAAAAGCTGATTTTTGCGCTTAGCTGCCTTCTACATAACGTGATGCACCTAGTTGTTGCTAGTACGTTAACTTGTGTGTATTCTATTTATTCATAGTAGTAAGGTTGGAATATTAATTAAAATGACTGACTTCTATTAAAACTTTCACATAAATACGAAAACATTTATTAAGTAATATCACCGCAGTAGCTTAATAACTATGACTTCTGTTAAATTTGACAATATTACGAAAGCACGTATCAAGTAATAGATATGAACCAAGGATCATCCCAAAGCCACACATAAATATTATTTATAAACTAGCAACCCACCCCAGCTTTGCATGGGTGTGATCTATTAATGTGGCGTTATTTAGATTATTTAAAGTAATCATCAATACCACTTATTTAATTAATTTCTGATTGCACAAAAACTTCTCTAAGTTTTTCGGTTAAAATATAGACTAGATTACTCCCGGCATTACCCTCTATCTGTTCGTAAAGATTCATCACAATCGGTCCCGACATTTCGAAGATTATCCCGAACAAACAGAGTGACAGACAGATGCCGATTACGGTGAATTCTACCAAGTTGGTCTATGTCCAACTGAGAACATTAAAAGTCGCATAACTAATATTTAACTAAACTTTTGCCAACAGCATGGTGGCGTCGCATCTAACGTACTGCGTGATACCACTATCTACACAATAAATAACACACTCTGCGCCGAGCGTTACTTTAACCGTCCCCAACCCGCACTTGTCACTGAAAACATGATTTGCGCTGGACTTTTGGACGTTGGGGGTCGCGACGCTTGCCAAGGTGACTCCGGTGGTCCGCTTTACTACGGCAACATCATCATTGGTATCGTCTCCTGGGGTCAGGGCTGTGGTAACGCCACCTTCCCTGGAATCAGCACCTCAGTCGCTTCATACTCTGACTGGATTGTATCGATCGCCTCTTAAAACTTTTAATGTACAATATGTAAAAGATCTAATAAAATAATTTTTTTTATCTGGTTTTAATTGAAAATTGTTTTAATAATATTTTGTCACCTGTAAAACAGCACCATCTATGAAATATCCAATGGCATCAAGGTACTATTGACATAATGGAACAAGTGGGATGTGGCAAGTAAAGACTGTGTAATAACCTCCTAAGGAGGCGGAGTTATAGCCGAAATAAAAAAATTTAATTTTTGTTTTTTAATCCCCTAAGAGTGTAATGAGAATTTTTTGCTCCTATTCAACCTTGATCCCCATGACATCCTCTACGTGATAGGCTATTCAAACTGACTATGCCTAAAGTTCGAGTCACCCCCAATTTTTTTGGTTTTTGACCATTTTGACGCCATGGGAGTGTAATGAGAACTTTTTGCCCCTATTCAACCATGACCTCCATGACATCCTCTACATGGTAGGCTATTCAAACGGACTAGGATTAAAGTTCGAGCCACCCCCCAACTCATTCTATTCTACTTCCAAAAAAAACCGTGTTCAATGTGTGAAGATGCTTTTAGGTATGGTGAGATGAATTTCGATTATGTAATCATTTTCGAAGAATTAATAAAAAATGATTTTTTTATAATGGACTAAAACTTAAAAGAAAATTTAACTAAATGCGGAAACTTAGACATTGCAATACATACCTACGACGCGGTAAGGAAAGCCGCAGTCGGAGACGTCGATAATGCCAATTTATAAAATTTGCTAAATTTTAAAGTAATTGTAGTAAAAACATGTATTATAAAATTTAAATAACATTTTTATATTTGTAGCCTACTTATTGTATAATATGTATAGTACGTGAGGGTAATATGGTCAACCGGTTAATATGGTCACTTTCTTATAACTCAAAAACTACAGCCTTGTCTGCATAAATGGCTCTGTGATACGATAGCTCTTCATCAGTTATTCAAATAATTAAGGGTCAAAAGGGCGCCGCTTTATCGACGCCATTTTGACAGTTGATATTATAGTAAATATTAACTTAATATATTATAACTTAATATATTATATTATTAAAGTAAATATTATTTTTAGTCGATTTCAATATTCGGTAGTGTAATAAGTTTTCTTTAAGTTGATTTTTCGAAGTGTTCCTAATTAATGCCAAGGCTAGTTTGCTATTTTTTTTCTTAATATGTTAGTTATAGTATACGACATTGTGTATTTGTCTCTATCCTCCTCCTAGTTTTGGTTTTATAGGGCGACATATCTCAAGGTGACCATATTACCCTCACGTACCTTATATGTATGTATAATATACAGTAATTAATAATACGATAATTAATAATTAATAAAATACAGAAAAATTAATTATATGATATATTTTTTAATAATGTCATTACGGTACTTATATGCCCCTTACGGATAGGTAGTAATAATATTATTAGAAGTTATTCTTAAAATTATTTAAATAAAAGAATATTACTCAGTTACAAACTTTCTTTACGTTTACCAAAAGTATGACCACAACGGACATAATAACGACAGTGGGCCTCGTAGAATTACCGGCTGCTCCCTCTTAGTCGCCTGCGCGATACTTTATATTCCTAGAACGAGTGAGAAGAAAATACGAATAGTTCCTAACACGGTCTCTCCAGATGCTCTAACATCCTCATCAGATCTAAAAGATTGGCCCGCCTGATCTGTAGCAGAGCTTTCTAATAGAACTGTGCCTGTGCCTTCGTTCAGGGCAAAAAGCGCAAACGCCCCTTAAAAGGCAGCTGAGCCTAATTCGGCCCCACCACCACTCTGGCCAAAAAGCCAGCCCCGGCGACACGCGCTCATTCCCCTAAGCCTACGGCCAAGCCTGCAGCGAAAGGGTCCCTTGCTAAACGTAGGAAAAAGCCGCCGCCACTCATCATTGGTCAAGACAAAACCAAATGGAATTTCCTTTCAAAATAGTTGAACTATAAGGAAATATACTGTCCAAAGGTGCAAATCGCCGGCCAGGGCATCTGCATTTTCGTAGATACAACTGAGGATTTTCAAAGTAGACCAGCCACCTGCGCACCCAACAAGTCAGCTTTCATACGTACGCCTACGCGTGATCGTCCAAGGACTCCCCAAGGAATTCGAGAACGTTCGAATTTTAAACGATTTAAAGGCCCAACATCTCTCGGCCCGGGAGGTGCATAGAATGCACCAGCAGACCGACAAGAAACGATTTTCAGATCTGTGCTTTGTCATTCTGGACCTGTCTCCGGAAGACAAAGAGGTTTTTAACGTTCGGCGCATCTGCAACCTAACGGGGATTGCAGTTGAAGCCCCTCGAAATAGGGGCATCGTTGGCCAGTGACATCGATGCCTATTGTACGGCAACTCAGCCAGAAATTGTTACACCAGGCCTAGGTGCTTCAAGTGCCTAGGGGACCACGGCAAACCCACACCGTCCACGGTGCCCACTTCCTCGCCTCGAATCCTCACCAAGTACGCCCCAGTCAGTGGGGCGGCTGAACAAGGTGCGAGCCCTCCCACGCCTTCCGCGCTAAAACTCAACAATTGGGTCTAATCACCGGCACTGTCGCGTCACGGCCAGTCCCGCGTCCCCAGAACCCAAAATCGAAGCCCGTCTCACAAGGCTCATCCTCCTTCGCCACTCGATAGTCTGTGGTTTCATTAGCAACATTAACGTTTCTAAGTTATACTCCTTAGCTCACAAACTCCGCGGAGCCACTACCCTACAGGACAAGCTCAACGCTATGATTGAGCACATACCACTTATTGACGAAGTCTTTCCAGTGCACCTAATCACCTCTTCTAAATATCAGAATGATAGCACAAAATTTGGGTAGAACTAAACCACGCTCTCTGACTGTCGCGTTCATTAACGCGAAAGGCCTCAGAGACCAAAAAGACGAGATCGCACTCTTCCTGCGCAACCACGATGTTAGTGCAAGAGACTTTTTTGAAGCCTAGCTATCGCAATCCTAAGATACGAGTAGCAAACTTCACCTTAGTTAGAAATGATAGGTTGACCAGCCCTAGAGGCGACACCTTGATCTACTACAAAAGGTCCTTGCACTGCGTACCAATCAACGCCCCCCCCCCCGTTAACCAACATAGAAGTTTACATATGTAAGTTAGCTCTCTCTGGTCATCCGCCACTTATCATCGAATCGGCGTATCTACCACCACTCTTATTGATTTCACGATGTCTGTCCGTCTGTCCCACGATTATCTCGAGAATGGTTTCGAATTATCAAATTCTGTTTTCAGCAATCGATTACTGATCACCCAGGCATCTGAACCTCCTATTTTGAAACTGATTGCTCAACGGCAACCGTTAGCAACCGCTACAAAGCTGATTGATTCGCCACTTTGCTATGCTGTTAGCTTGCTAGGTTTATTGATTTCACGATGTCTGTCCGTCTGTCCGTCTGTCCCACGATTATCTCGAGAACGGTTTCGAATTTTCAAATTCCGTTTTTAGTAATCGATTACTGATCACCCAGGCATCTGAACCTCCTATTTTGAAACTGATTGCTCAACGGCAACCGTTAGAAACCGCTACAAAGCTGATTGCTTCGCCACTTTGCTATGCTGTTAGCTTGGTAGGTTTATTTAATCTGGGCTTCAGTGTCATAATAGCCGGGGACCTCAACAGTAAGCATTCCTCCTGGAACTCGCTTACAAGCAATCCCAATGGTAATGCATTGTTCGATCTCATGGAGCGACTAAACTTCGATGTTATCGCGCCTGAGACTCCAACCCGCTACCCATTCGCTACCAGCCACCAACCAGACGTCCTTGATGTAGCGATACTCAAAGATGTCCGTTTATCCATATCATCAATTGAAACAATATTAGAACTCGACTTGAACCATGTACCAGTCCTACTGCAGCTGGGCCAGCCCGCAGGTTCTCTAAACATTAAGCCTCGCTGACAGCTTTGAGAGCCAATGTATTCCCTCTTTCGAAACTACAGATCACGCTTACCTTGCAGAGGTCAAAGCGTAGGTCGAGCGTAAGTCTGCACTACCACCTGCGGGCGACCGCTTAGAACCCGTGACTGTCGACAAAGTCACAGAAGTAATTAAAAGCCTTAAAAATAAATCAGCACCCCGCCCCGATAGCATTAGCAACAGCGTACTGAAATCTCTCTCCGCGCCGCTAGTAACGCTCTTCTTTCCAGTTGCTTCTTCCCGGATGCATGGTAAGAGGCAGACTTAATAGGAATCCCAAAACAAAGGAAACCGCACAACTTAGCCTCTAGTTACAGACCAATTACTCTCCTCAGCACACTGGGTATAGTTTAGGAGCGACTCATATTGAATCGTCTTCGTAAATACGTCTTCACCAACAATCTTCTTCCAGACGACCAGTTCGGCTTCAAACCTGAACACTCGTGCACCGGCCAGTTACATCGCCTCATAGAATACATTTTGAAAGGATTCAACATCCTACAAAGAAATCATAGAACCACCATGGCCGGTGCCCTCTCCTTAGATGTCTCGAAAGCATTTGACAACGTCTGGCGCGATAGATTGCTTTACAGGCTGTATAAACTCAACGTGCCTGATAGGTGCTGATCGCCACCTTCGCTGTCGAATAGAGGGTACTGACTGTACAAAGCTCCCCCCTCAAGGCTGGAATCACACAATCAAACTACCAGTTAAGTGTGAATAACAAATTAACCGAATCAGATCAGGACGTTGCAATGGTTTTAGAGAAATATTTTACTGATATTCCGATATTAACCACTAAGTCACTGAATTCTTCTCCTGCGGTCGCCGAATCATTACTTAAACAAAATGTAAATGTGTGTAGAAAAAATTTCACATTTCATAAAGTATCATCAAAAGATATTGTAAAATATTTTAAAACTATTGATGTTAAGAAAACTGCGGATCTGTGGGGGATTTCCGTTAAAGTTATTGCGTCTATAATAGATACAATCGCGCCTCATTTAGCTATTATTTTTAATACTAATATCGAATCTGGTGTGTTTCCCGATTTAATGAAGTATAGTAAAGTAATACCTTTATTTAAATTTGGTAGTACATTAGACCCCGCCAATTTTAGACCTATTTCTGTACTACCAACACTTAGTTAGATTTTTGAAAATAATATTCTTGATCAAATGTTAAATTTCTTTAATATAAATAATTTACTTCATAAAAATCAATTTGGTTTCACAAGGGGTCGCTCGACAAGTGATGACGGTGTTGAGCTGATTAAATATATATTTAATGCATGGGAGAATTCACCGGATGTTTTGGGTATATTTTGTGACCTATCCAAAGCCTTCGATTGTGTTCACCATGAAACATTAATCAGGAAACTTCAATACTACGGTGTAAGAAGTGATGCTCTTAAATTAATTATTTCATATTTACGATTATTCGAGAGAACGCAAAAAGTTGTCATTAACAGTATGAGTTCTTCCGGGTCGATGGTACAGATGGGCGTGCCTCAAGGTTCAATTCTCGGCCCCTTTCTGTTTCTTGTATAAATTAATGACTTACCTTACATAGTAGGCGATAACCATGATATAGTATTATTTGCAGATGACACTTCTTTAATTTTCAAATTAAGTCGACAATTGCTAAAATATGACGAAGTAAATAATGCTATATCTAAATTAGTAAATTGGGTCAATGTTAATAATTTGCATTTAAATGGCACTAAAACGAAATGTATGAAATTTATGACTCCAAATGTCAAACAATTAAATACTAATGTAATTTTAAATGGGGAGAAACTGAGTCTTGTAGTCTTGCGAAGCTTCAATGGAGCCCCCATATATCAAAACTAGCAAGCAGACTTAGTTCTGCAGCATATGCCGTAAAAAAGATTAGAAGTCTAACTAGTGTTGAAACAGCTAGACTAGTTTACTTTAGCTATTTCCATAGCATAATGTCGTATGGTATTTTGCTATGGGGACACGCAGCTGACACTGACATTATATTTGTTTTACAGAAGAGGGCCATAAGAGCAATTTATGATTTAAAGCCTAAAGAGTCGCTGCGACAAAAATTTAAGGAAATTAATATATTAACTTTGGCCTCTCAATACATTATAAATTTATGAAAATGTAATGTACGTACACAAAAATAAAAGTAGTTTTACAAAAATAAGTGATATTCATTATGTAAATACTAGGAACAGACACAAGCTAGTAGTACCAGTTACTCGACTCCATCGAGTCAGTAATTCATTCTTGGGGCGATGTATACGCTTTTACAACAAAATTCCAGAAAATATACAAAATTTGACCTGCTCAAAGTTCAAAAACTTTATTAAACTAAGTTTGTATAAAAAGGGTGTAGTGTTATGCTACTTACTTATCATTTTACATTAATTTAAATCCATTTTTCCATTCTGTTTCAATTCTCTGCATTCACTTCAAATCGGGATATTTTACATCACCTTTATTTCCATAGGATCCTGTAACGATTTCAAACCATAAGAACACAATCACAAATCATTTCTACTTCGTATTTCCACATTATCAGCACTTCTAAATTGGTGTCAATGAAGTCTACCTTTTTTCGATCTTTTAGTTAGTTTTCCGTAACTCTACAATTTCGGGCTTTGTGTGGGTAGTTGCGTTACCTTTTTTCCTATTTTAATAATATCTCCTTTTCCACTTAAATCTTTCCATTTTCTTATAACAAGCCTAAAACTAAAATTTGCCATGTTCTATTACTGATGTTTATTTGGTCTCCATGGAAATTATATTCAAATTTGTTACCGGTCTATAGTTTCTATTTCGATAATTCCACATAAATACTTTTTCCTCTTGACCATTTACAAAAAATTTGCGTTTAATTTAAATAATTTTTCCGTTCTCTCTAGAAAGATATAAAAGCCGAACAATCGGTGAAGAAAGGCAGTCTTGCTTCAGTTCTCGTATCGGAAGCATCTTCTAAAGGCCTTATCCCGGGGCCGCTCAGCCCCGGGATCCTGCAAGCCTCTATCCTGCCTGAAGCCACTGGACTCTACGATCCGTTGCTCTGCCTGAAGTCGCCGGATCCTACAAAACGTTGCTCTGCCTGAAGTCGCCGAGATCCCACAAGTCTCTACTCTACCTGGAGTCGCCGGAACCTACAGACCTCTGTTCCGCCCGAAATCACCGGAACCTACAAACCTCTGTCCCGCCTGCAGTCACCGGATCCTGCAGGCCACTGCGCTGTCTGAAGTCGCTGAGGATCCTGCAAGCTCCTGTCTGGGCTGAAGTCGCCGATCCTGCAATCGCCGCATTCACCTGAGGTCGTCCCCTAGAGACGCCCACGCCTACCCACCTACGCCGTGCGTGCTCGTTCCAGGCGCTGAGAGCACGCTTGGGATCTTCGGACTCAGCTACGACATAAATCTTTTTTTATTACCTTTTTTTTTAAATATAATTTGTAAATCACATCATCCATCATCTTCATATTTCATTTTTTTTATAAAATTGTAAATACTCTTTTAAAAACTTAAATATATTATTGTCTTGGTCTATTTGGTTGTTTTGCTGATCGTAGGTTAGGTTTTCCTTCTCTTTTAATTGTCGCTTCACGACAAGGGTTATTATAGTATTAAAGAATTTATAGATGATAATAACCCCTGGAAATGAGGTGGTCACTAACAAGCTATTTCTAATTTGTTGTGTCGTTAATTTGTGTAACATACATGATTGTAAGCTGTTATTTAAAAAAAGTCCCGCTGGGTTTCTTGCTGGTTCTTCCGAGGACAGAGGTTTTTTTTTTCGAACCAGTGGTAATTATACAAAAGATTGACTTTAAATAAGTATTATTTATAATCTATATTGATTAAAAAAGTTTCTGTTTCTGTTTCTGTTTCAAAGGCTCCGTCCTCTCGCCACTACTCTTCACACTCTTCACGAGTAATATCCTAAAGGAGCCACTAGTGAATACTGCTCTTTTCGCAGATGAAACGGCACTTTTATTCACCCATCCCAAAAAAAGATTCCTTCAAGATGCTCCAAACAGCCGTTAACCGCCTCTGCGATTGGTTCCACTTATGGAGAATTGAAGTAAACCCTTACAAAAGTATAGCAATACACTTTCAAAGGATCTCCACTGTCAATCGTCAAATCAGAAACTCTAAGGAATCGTTAGGTACGACCACCCTGTACGGCCGCCAGATTCCCTGGCAACCAACGGCCAAATATCTAGGGGTTACATTTGACCAAGGTATGACATTACCGAAGCACATTCGCAATGTGCAACCGTGCAAAATTCGTCCTCCATCCGCTCGTTAACAGCAAGAGCTAACTGTCCTTAAGACACAAGTTCCACCTTTATAAAGCGTGCGTAGGACCTATCATGTGTTACGCAAGCGTAGTTTTCGCGCACGTGAACCATAGTTATTTGTACGATCTCCAAGTTGACCAAAATAGATTCATTAGCATAGCAAAGGGAGCGCGGTGCTACCAGCGAAACCCCGACCTACACAGAGACTGTTGTGGTGGGTGAAATGAAAAGGGGCAATCTCCCGCCGGGCAAGGTGTTTTGCCCGGGGAGCGGCCAATGCTCAGAGTGGTAGTTTGGAGTTATTCTATATTATACTGCTTTAATTTCTGAACTTTGTTAGCGCGATTTAGACTTCAATGTGTTTTGCTTGTGGCGCGACGACAGTGCCGCCACATCACTCCCCTGCCCAGACCAGAGGTCGATAGTGTAGTCCGGTTGCCGGTGCCTCCTTAATGCCGGTGGGGAATGCATGCTGTGTGCGTAAGGGCAAGTGACGACGGTGCGAACGATATGCCGGTGTGTAATGCATGCACTTGCAAGTGATGCCGTGGTCTTTGCACAAACCAACCGAATGATGACCGGCGTTACCGTTAACAGTCCTTACATATTCGTCTACGTCATAAATCTTCTCTGCAATTTTGGCCGGTTATTACAAAAATAACCCTGTATAGCGGATATAAACAGTGGTAGAACCACGCGGCAGCTTTTGCTGTCGCACGGATGGGCCGGCTTGAACCGGGGTGGTACCACGACCTCACAGAATACCAGCGTGAAGTAGAGGTTTACCTCTGCGTTTCGCTTGGTGAGTGCAGGTGGCCGGAGGCCCTTTTTACTGGAAATGAGGCATTCCATCTTAGTCCTCACGGGTGACAACGCATCTGCATTTTGTTTGATGTAGATGTCTATGGGCCGCAGCAACCACTTAATTTCAGGTGGACTGTATGCTCGTTTGTCACCCTCATCCTATAAAAAAAATCCGTCAAATTATTTTTTGTATTAGGATCAGATTATTGTTAGTATTAGGAAGTAATTTTTCTGGCTATATAGCCAGCGTTGGACATGGGTCTTCACTTCCGAGAACTTTGCAAGTGGATTAGGATCGCAGTACCAGATGTCTCACACCTTCAATAATGCTGCCCGCGGTTGGCCTGGTTATTATAAATCTGGACTAAACCGTAACAGATGGTGGAATTCCCCATAGTCGCCTTTTACGATATCCACGGAATGATGAATTCTCTTACGTCGCCAGCACATTTCACGGCTGTATATAAAACGTTCCCACAGCTGAGCACAGGCCTCCTCCCATTTTGAGGGGTTTATATAGCAATTATTTCTTCCATTCCGCCATAGACCAATGTCATCGATCAACGATCGATCGAAAGGCGTGGTAACACCCTGAGTCACATCTTGAAATACGCACCGTTTGTAACAATCTTGTTATTACCATTTAAGTTAACCGAATAGGTACTATTCGGCAGGGGGTGCTAAGAATCTCCGGTGGAGGTTCGGTTGCCACCTACGACTCGACCTGGCAACATACAACGCACGCACCCTGAGGACTGACGAGAAGTTTGTGGAGCTGGAAGAAGAGATAGACTAGTTACGCTGGCATATTATAGGATTATCCAAAGTCCAAAGAGCGAGGGAGGACACGGTAATCCTCGAATCCGGCAACTTGCTCTATTACCGGGAGGGCGACCATCTGTCCCAAGGAGGTGTCGGATTTATCGTCCACAAGTCTCTCGATAACAACGTTGTAAAGATTGAGAGTGTGTCGACGAGGGTTGCGTACCTTATACTCAGAATCACCAAACGGTATTCGCTGAAGGTCATACAGATTTACGCACCAACCTCGGCACACCCCGATGAGGAGGTGGAGGAACTGTATGACGATATCTCTAGAGCCATGCATTCCTCCAAAAACCAATATACGGTGTTAATGGCAGACTTCAATGCAAAACTAGGCACAAGAGAGAAGGGTGAGCTGAAAGTAGGGAAATTTGGAATAGGACAACGGAACCCAAGGGGCTAGCAGCTGACCGACTTCATGGAGAAAGGTGGACTCTTTATGATGAACTCTTTCATCCAGAAGCGGCCCCACAGGAAGTGGACCTAGTCGAGCCCCGACGGGTCCACAAAAAATGAGATTGACTTCATTATGACGACCAAACGACAACTGTTCAGTGATGTCTCAGTGATCGCGAGGGTGAAAACCGGCAGCGATCACCGAATGGTTAGAGGCACACTGAACCTAAATGTTAAGTTGGAGAGGTCTCGTCTGATGAAGTCAACGCTCCTTCCCCCTCGTGCTCTAATCCAAAGTCCCGAAACCTTTCAGCTCGAGTTACAAAACCGCTTTCAGTGCCTAGAAGACTGCAATCAAGTGGACGACATGAATGACAAGCTCGTGGAAACTGTCCATGCGGTCGGAGCTAAGTTCTGCAAGACCCGCCGCAGAAGAACACAAAAACTCTCCGATCATACTCTTAATCTCATGGCTGTTAGACGGAAGATGAAGCTACATTCTTCAACAGACTTGACAGCATACAGGCAACTGAACAGACAGATCTCCAAATGCATGCGGCGGAACTTACGCAACTTCAATACAGCTCGTATTGAAGAAGCGATCGAGCGAAACCAAGGCCCCAAAGTCTTTGCCAGAGATCTGTCTGCCAGCAAGAACTAACTGTCAAAGCTGAAGACCTAGTGTGGCAGCATCGTTTCCGGGACACCTGAGATTTTGAGTGAGATTGAGAGGTTCTATGGGCAGCTGTACACGTCATCGTTGGAGCCACACGCAAGTGTGAGTAACGATCCAAGAGCGAGTCTCATCCGACACTATTCCGAAGATATTCCGGACGTCAGTCTGAGCGAAATTAGAATGGCTCTCCAGCATCTTAAAAACGGCAAGGCCCCAGGCGAGGATGGAGTTACAGCGGAGCTTCCGAAAACGGGTGGAAGACCGATACTTGAAGTCCTTCAGAAGATCTTTAATTCCGTCCTCCATGATGGCATTACACCGGAGGCGTGGAGCAGAAGTGCGGTGAACTTGTTCTTCAAGAAAGGCGACAACGCTCTCTTGAAGAACTACAGACCGATTTCCCTTCTGAGCCGCGTCTACGTGCTGTTTTCGAGAGTCATTACGAATCGTCTCGCGCGCAGACTTGACGACTTCCAACCTCCCGAACAAGCCGGTTTCCGAAAGGGCTTTAGTACCATAGACCACATACATACCCTACGGCAAATTGTACAGAAGTCCAAAGAGTACAATTTGCAACTATGTCTGGCGTATGTGGACTATGAGAAAGCCTTTGATTCCGTCGAAATTTGGGCGGTGCTGCAGTCCCTTCAGCGGTGCCAAGTTGACTGTCGGTATATCGAAGTGCTGAAGTGTTTGTACAGTAGAGCTACGATGGCTATCCGAGTACAGAATCAGAGTAGGAAACCTATCCAATTGCAGAGAGGTGTAAGACAGGGTGATGTTATATCCCTGAAACTCTTCACCGCTGCATTGGAAGACGTTTTCAAGCTTCTGGACTGGAAAGGATACGGTATTTGTATCAATGGCGAGTACATCACTCACCTTCGATTTGCCGACGATATAGTCCTTATGGCAGAATCGCTGGAGGAATTAAGCACTATGCTCAATGACCTCCATAGTGTCTCCCAACGGATAGGTCTTAAGATGAACATGGACAAAACAAAGATCATGTTTAATGTCCATGTCACACCTATGCCGGTAGTTGTTGGGAGCACTAAGCTCGAAGTTGTTGACGAGTATGTTTACCTGGGACAAATAATCCGACTAGGTAAGTCCAACTTCGACCGAGAGGTCAATCGACGGATTCAACTCGGCTGGGCAGCGTTCGGGAAGCTACGACACATCTTCTCGTCAGACATACCTCAAAACCTTAAAACGAAATTGTACAACCAGTGCGTGTTGCCAGTGATGTCTTACGGAACTGAGACGTGGTCCTTCACTGCTGGCCGTATGAGGAAGCTCAAGGTCGCTCAGCGAGCTATGGAGAGGGCTATGCTCGGAGTTTCTCTGCGTGATTAACTTAGGAAAGAGGATATCCGCAGTAGAACCAGAGTAACCGACATAGCCCAACGGATTAGTAAGCTGAAGTGGCAGTGGGCCGGCCATATAGCTCGAAGAACCGACAACCGATGGGGAATAAAGGTTCTCGAGTGGCAGCCTCGTACCGGTAGGCGAAGTGTAGGGCGTCCCCCCACGAGATGGAGTGACGACCTGGTAAGACATGCAGGAAGTCGATGGATGCAGGTGGCTCAGGACCGTGCTTTGTGGCATTCCTTGGGGGAGGCCTATGTTCAGCAGTGGACTTGTGAAGGGCTGTAATGAATGAATGAAAAAAAGATACACCGCAACTGTATTATGGTTACAGCACGAATGATTCGTCTCAACCATGGTAAGGCCATGCTCTCACAGAATACAAACCGTAAAATAGCAGATTATTGCTACTGTTTCTTATAACGAGTGATGAAAACCAGATACCCTTTTACTGGCAACGAGACATTCTATTTTAGTCCTCAGGCATTCCTAACATTCCTGATAACACATCAACATTTTGATTCTTAATCGAGGACAAATTTAGGTCAATAGTACACATTATCCACTCACCATTGGGCTGTCTGCTTGTTTGTTACCCTTAGACTATAAAAATAAAAAAAATAACACGCAGATTAAACAATTTCAAAATACCTTCTAATAAATAAGTTCTGATCTGAAACTATTCTGTTCCGGTTCTAAGGCAATAGACAACCCATTGTAGAGTCACGCTGCAGTTAGAATATGGTTCAACAAATGGGTCGCCTCGATCGGGGAAGAACCATGCGCTCATAGAATACAAGCGTAAAATAGCAACTTAAAGCTATTGTTTGGTGAGTGTAGAGAACAAAGTGTCTTCTTTTTACTGGGAACGAGGCGTTCTATCTTAGTCCTCAGAGGTGGTAACGCATGTATATTTGAAATCTTAATGGTTAAGTTTCTATGTACTGTTTACTTACAATCAGGTCTACTTTGTGATCGTTTAACACCCTTATTTATTTATTTTATTTTATATTATTTATTGCACACCATACAAAAATACAGAAGAATTATACAATAGTCGGTCTTATTGCCGACAGCACATTCTTCCACACAACCAATAAATGAACAGAATAGTAAGAAAAATAATATATATTAATTTGTACATACAAATAATTAAGTAAGTAAGTATATTTATATTATAAAATTTATATTTTGCATTTAATTAAATAATTATCCTATATTAAATTATTTAATTAAATGCAATCAATATATTACACAAAACTTGTCATAAAGCGCTTCTTTCGGAGCACCCTCCCTAGAAAGCTTCCCTAGAACATGTGCAATTAGATCACCAGCTTTCTTGCAGATCGAAGTATCAAGATCGTATTAGACAGTGCATGCTCCGATCACAAATCTCTTAATGCTGGTGTTCCACAAGACTGCGTGCTATCACCACTGTTGTCTTGTCTCATATCAATTATATGTTGCAAATCGGTTACATTCATTGTTATGCGGATGGTAGCACTGGCGATGTTCTATACACCAGCCGTCCCAATATTTCCCGGGAAAACGTCAGAGTACCGGGTACAAACTTGTGTCGGAAATCAAGTCTTTGCTGAACAAAGTCTCAGATTTTAGGCGTCTAAATCTAGTCCATTTCAATCCCCAGAAGACACAAGTTAGCGCGTTTACCGCAAAAAAGAACTCCTTTGTTGTATCTACTCCATATCAGAATCCTCGGTCACTTGGATGAGAAGGCCAAATTGGCCTCTAAAAGCTTGGTATGCTCAGCAGAGCGGGACGGTATTTCATACCGGCACACCGCTTGCAACTTTACAAAGTGCAAGTTCAGCCACACATGAAATACTGTTCCCATCTCTGGGCCGAGGCTCCCCAGTGCCACCCCTTCCACTTTACGCAGAGCGGCTGCAATCGTCTACAATCGAATCCTCTCCGATCGGTTGGATTCACTGGCACTACGAAGAGACCTTCAAGATAAGAGCTTACTCCTTTCTAAAAGGATGGCAACACATCTGCAATTCCATTGGTGTTGCAGTTGCTTATGAGTGACGGTAGTCACATACCATCAGGTGAGCCGCATGCTCGTTTGTATCAATGTTTGTTCTATATTTAAAAAAAAAACATGTAGAATGTGGAAGCGAAGTTACAATTTAAAGTGCGATGTAATGATTTTTGACTAGTTTTTTTAAATACCGGTGGGGTTGAAGCCTGTTTTACTGCTGGTGGGAATTCATTCCATAAACGAACGGCCTGTACATCAAAAGACTTGTTCATAAATTTCAAAGTTCAAGTTCGAAAGCTCTCTGTTGATCTCAGGTGTTACGAATGGGAATCACGAAGAAACTCAAAATGATTTTTGAGGTAAGAAGGATTAAAGAGGACACTATACACAAGATGAAGTATGTGAGCATCTAATGAAATCGTATTGGCAACCACTTTAGCTGAAAAAGACAGAGATGGTTATATTTTCTTCTATCTGTCTGTCTTTGACATATGAACTTAAACACACAGTCGCCCCTATCTCTCTTACAAAGCAATAAGGACCGTGGCCGAGCTCACTTGACTACTCTGGCGCCATCTATTATCTATCTACGGAAGCGGTTGCGATGTATATCGATATGAAAATTTGACGCGCTAAATACATCGTTCTTTATTTAATACATTTCCATAGATGTCGCTACATGGTACCGCTAAGTAAGATTGACGAAGTCATTGGGCTCTAGTTATTCACATAGTAGTTCTTTGAAATATGGACTAGAACACACAGCCGTACGTTTGTTTATGTGGCGATTGTCATAGTTCTTACATATTTGCGACTATATTATCACAATCAAGACATATTTCGGATTTAACTGTCAATTATTTTACTGATTTAATTAAAATCTTCAGTAATGCAAAATACTATTGGTAAATCCAAATGTGCATGCCATAAACGCATTAAAAAATTACGTATTACATGATTATACGGATTTTTAACGTAGTTTAAATACACACAAGTTTTCACTAATAACCTTATTATACCTCAACATTTCCAATAACTTTATGTCAAATTTCAATTTAAATAAAAGTTTGGAAAATCCAAAAGTGCATTACTCATAATGCTCATGATCATCATAATATCATCATTCAGGTTACTCCATAAAGCACAAGACATATTTAAGTATAAATATATACATACATCCTACTTACTTTTAGTACGTACTACTATTATTTATTCTGTGCTTTTAAAATATTGTAATAAAAATCTCTGATTATTATAATAATCAATTATGTATGAAAGGAGACGGTCCAAAATTGTATGGAGCGTATGCCTAGTTTATGTACAAGCATGGAAATAAATTAAAATAAAATATTAAACCACTTTTGATCATTCAAATCACGAATTCGCCTTAATTTCAGTGCAATTATATTTTATTCTCACCAATAAATGTAACCCTAATGGCGGATTGATGTCGTTTTGATTTGACGTTAGCTGTCATCTCTGAAATATACTCTCGGGTAGAATCTACTAGTTAGTCTGTGATATACTCATATCACCTATAGCCTATCAGGTAGATTTATTATGTAAAATAGCTAAAATGTCTCGAAACTAGTAGGAAAGTAGGGCAGAAAAGTTGTATTTTTTGATCAAAACACGAATAAAGTGTATTATAGATTGTGTATGTGATTTTTTGGTCTAACAACTAACGTTCTTGTTGATATTTGCATATCATAAATGCAGTTCAGAAGAAAACAAATGTAAAAAGTACTACCTAATTCCAGACAAGAAGATTGTTGAGATAAATCAACGGTGCCTACGCACAAAATGATTTCATTGCATTCATTAGCCCAAAATCCACCGTGAGATACTACTTTATTGCACTAATCTTATAGAATATATTTAACTTATTTTACCTTAGAGTGGCTGTTATAAGGTGGATAAACAGAATAATCCTGAATAATAATTTCTGTTCAAGTATATGTGTCTATCTGGGCTGCTGAAGTGCTAGGGTACAATCATAGATAATATAATTTATTTGTTATATTATGGTACATTACAGTTGTTACAAAAGAATTGGCATCCTAAATATTCTGCCGTATCCGGCGTACAAATATTTTCATGTAACAGGTCCTCAGCGTGTCAGAGTATGCCTTGAGCCTTGACAGACATTTGAAGCCTGGATAATATCATAACAAAGGTTAACAGTCCTATGAATTATAGAAAATGAAACATTAGGTCAATCATGTTTTGAATACTTATGGTAATACTAGCTGTTCCCCGCGACTTCGCTCGCGTGTTAGGGTTTTTATGTTTTTGTGCGGAACCCCAATATTTTTCTAAAATAAAAGTAGCCTAAGTTACTCCTTATGAAATCAGCTATCTGCTAGTGAAAGTCCTGTCAAAATCGGTCCAGCCGTTTCGGAGATTACCCGGAACAAACAGACAGACAGACAAAAATTTTAAATATTGTGTTTTAGTTATAAGTACCGTATTTACTTTCATATGCATTTAGAAAAAAACTGTAATTTTTACATTACAAACAGACACTTCAATTTTATTTATTTGTATAGATAAATAAAACAGCTTAATTTTTTATTTTTTATTTATTTATCCTACTTCAAAATCCTCTCTTACTAAAATGCCATCCAGAGTTGAGACCGGTGCGGTTATGGAATTTTGATACCGAGCCCATCCCAAATACCAGACAACGGTCATTATGTGGGCACAGCAACCCACTGTCCGTTGTCCAGAAGTGCAACTGCAATAATATCCTGCAATCATCTCATCCCAACTTGTTTCTTGTCTCGCCAACAGTATATATGTATAATAGGCTCTGCCCGAGTGATGGCGAGATTTTATGCGGCCTCTTATTAAAACAGCGTCTTGTTGGGATGATATTAATTGGGTCACAACTTCCAGATCATTAGATATTTCCACCTGAAATGAACCATGCTGTCTTATATGTTCCCCATAATAGCTTCTTGCCTGCTTAATTTGGTATGTCCCCAATCCAAAAATTTTGAGATCAGACATAGTCGTTACAGGAAAAATATCTAATTCTGAAGTTGTTGGAAGTTCGTCAATTCTTGTGAAATGGGCTCGATATGTGTTAATTCTATTGGCTACAATTAATTCTGCCAATTCATTTGGCATATGTAGCCTATGTAGGTAGTTTGGTGTTCAGTACAAATTCTGCAATTTTCTGTGAGATATATTTTTGTTGATTGCAAAATCCTCTTCCTTAAAAAATCTGGCACATTGAGTCTCTCAGGGTTGGTACAAAATGGAACGAAACAATGTCTGCTAGAATTTGGTGTATGCTTATAATCATCTGCCAGGCTTATCGAAGGATTTGTTGTTCCAGCAGGCTGCACTACACTGCCTTCAGCAATTTGCACATGTTCTTGTGCCCGTGCCCAGCAATTAATACACAAGAGGGCATGTTCTGGTAACTGAAACAAAAAATATTTAAGTAAAGCTTACCTACTTGTTATGAACAACATGTTCAATTACTAAAGCTATACAAATGAACCATTTACCATAAGCGGTGATAGAATTAGTGAGTTAATATAATATGACATATCTTAGTAGGTATATGAATATCTCAGTATAGCCATATGTGTAATAAATACGTATAGTTATCGTCTTAGTGGTTAAGACTTCAGCCGCCTCTTCGATCAAATAAGGAGTGCGTACCGGATCGGGTTCAATCCCTGGCATGCACTCTTAACTTTTCTTTAGGTTATCTGTGTGTTTTAATCAATTACATATCTTTTGCTTTTAGAAAAACATCATGAAGAAACCTGCACACCTGAGAATTCTCAATACAGTTCTCAAAGGTGTGTGTAGTGTGCCAATCTGCACATGGCTAGCGCGGTGGACTATGGCTTAAACCATTTCCTTTCTGAGAAGAAACGTATGCCCAGTTGTTGGTCAGCAATGGGTTAATAATGTACAATAAAAATGTGCACTAATGATCATATTCAAGTAAAGTAATTATTAGAATGCTTACATAAAATGTAGAAAATACTATATTTAATTACCTCATTGGGATAAATACTATCTGACACTATATCCCTTTCAGGGCCATCACGTAAAATACGAACTTGCCTTTGAAATAAAGGCATTTTACACCAAACACAGTCTGCTCCATAATGTTGATACGAAGTTTTTGGATTTTGCTGCCCTTCCTCAATATTAGCAGCTCATTGCACATTTCTACACGCTGCAATCCAGCACGCATAACAGACATCCGCCAGGAGGAATCTGTAGGGGATTAAAAAGAATATTGTATAAAAATGAACTATATAATATAGTTGCACATTTTAGTAATATTTTTTTTTTAAATTAAAACATTTGCTTAAAAAGTTATTAAGTTAAGTTTAATATATTTATATTTTAGTTTCAAACATAGGTTTAATCGGAGGTAACCTTATTTTAATATGATGCTAAGCAAAAAGCTGAGCTGTAATACCCATCCTGAGTGGTGTCACAGATGATTAATGTTACTTTAGTATATTCGTTTGTCTGTGGCATTGTTAATGAATGAATCTGTATTCTTTCTTTATTATTTTCTATAATATTAGTTTTGTTAAATGTGTAAGTACAAATTTTATAAATGCGAAAATGTGTTTGTTTGTTGGTTTATCATTCAATCATGCTGTAACATAGCTATATGATCAAAGCCATGTGAGCTATGTGAGCAATGCCTGTGTATAGTTGAGCACCTTTACGCTACTTTCAATCCTGGAAAAGCAAAGGGTTGCCGAGCGATTTTAAATCAAACTACACAAGGACAAACTAACCGTCACCGGCAAAAGCTAGTAATTCACATTTTCATAAGCCCCTAGTGTAGAGAGAGAGCTTATCTTTATTTGTCAAATAACTAAAATAGAAAAGTATTTCAAATATCTGTTCAAAACAAGACAATAAGTTTTAACTGTTGGATTATTTTTAAAAAAGAGGTAGTTTTTACTTAGTAGATAAAGACTTAGAAAATACATAAAATATTACTCTTCTAGGATGGATCCTAGCTATAATTTCATTTCGTTCTGGGCCATCTGGTATTGAGTGCCTGCGTGTGTTGGCAAGTGACCGAAGACACCATATACAAAAAATTGTATTAGGTGATGGCACATATGAAACTCCTTGTCTACGTAATTTTTGTTGAGATTTTGTCCAACAAAGATTATAAACCACTGCACCTTCAGGTATCTGTAACAATATAATACCTATTACTACGTGGTAGAGCCACGCTGCAGAAAGTATGATTGTAACTCGATTGGGTGGACTCGAGCGGGGCCGAGGCACGGGAGTGAAACACCGTTAATTTCCTAACTCTGAGCTGTTACTTAGAATTTCTTGACAGAAAAACCAAATTACTGATTTTGACCAGACCCGGGATTCGAGTCCGAGACAAAATGATCAGCAATCGCGTTTACGATCATTGAACCAACGAGGCAGTGCTATTATAATATTAAGGAATACATGAATGAAAATAATGGGTTGGCCTGCCTGGGGAATGACCACGCCCTCACAGAATACCAGCGTAAAATAGCAGCTTTACGCTACTGTGTTTCGTATGGTGAGTGTAGAGAACCGGAGATCCTTTTTACTGAAAACCAGACATTCCATCGTAGTCTTTAGGAGTGACAACGCATCTGAATTTTGATTCGTAATCAGAAATAAATGATTATGTTTGTAGGCCACTGCATCCAATTATCATTCGGTGAAATGTGTGCTCGTTTGTCATCTATATATCGTATGTCACAAATAAACATTTGATACATAATTGTTTATTTTATTTACTGCTGAGATCATGAATATTCAGATTAGTAAGCCTAAACATAAATAATCACTTGTCTTGGAGAAATTCTTTCAGAGATATAATATCTCTCAGGCCCCTCTGAAACAGAATGACAACGTCCGCTACCCAGTCTTCGTTGACACCAAACACACAATATATTGATAGTATTGGCATTAGGGCGCTGGAGCTCATTTTCAAGATTTGTACCGATAGATAATTCTTGCAATACGTTTGCAAAACATTGTGAACATATTGGTCCATTTTCATCCATCTAAAACATAACAATCTTATTTAAATACACTAACATTTTCTATGGACCAGATATTGCCAAGTAATCTGATTCAAGTATGTGTGTTCCTACCAATTGATCTGCATTTTCCAGAATGGTAATGATTTCTGGACCCATATCTCCAGCAATGTAATATTGCTCATTTTCTACTATTGCAGAAGCGCATTTTAAACAGTGCAACATGTTATAACAGGTGAACTGAAAGATAATTACATCATATTAAGATTTTGCGGCCATTATGAACTTGTGTAAAAATTAATAATTATTAACAGATTACAAACAGAAGCATGTTATTCAAATGCGTTTAATAACATAAGGAAACATCTTTCTTTAGTACATACCTGCTTACTGTTTCAAAATGTGACTCTACAGAATACAGATTTCCGATATCAACGAAGAAACGAGTCAAACAAGTAGAAAACAGATCCAAAGTCCAAACAACAAACCAAATCGCCAAAGAAATCCATAATTAAACGCATTCACGAGTTCACAACTACACGACCAAGCTCGGAATAAATAAAAATATCACTTGACAGAAATGACATTTGACATATAATCGCGTCTTTTTAGTTTTTATGACTGAAAGGGCGCCATCCTGTAAAACCATCAAAAACTTAGGATTGCATTTTTATTTTTTGCACGTTATTTAGTTTGACTTATTCTCTTATTTTATTTTTAACAAAATCCCTGAATTTTTCTCTCTTTTACAGTATAGTGTACATAGACTGGGCCAGAAATGGACCGTCTCCATTTGTACAGCTATCTTTTTAAGCGGCTGCAAACAACCGATACAGTATCCACTGTACACTCACGACGACGGTTGACGCCGCAATGAGTGACTGAGGTACAGGTAGTCTATTTAGTAAAATAAATTAATACAAGGCTGCCAATGTGCTGTTAAATGGGGAGGAGTTGAGTCTTGTGGATACCACTGTTTTTCTTGGTATTACTTTTGACGCGAAACTTCAATGGGACCCCCCATATATCTAAATTAGCAAGCAGACTTAGTTCTGCAGCATATGCTGCAAGAAAGATTAGAAGTCTCACAGATATTGATTTTTTTATTCAATATTGATTATGTAATAATCAATATTGAATAAAAAAATATTCTATTCTATTCTATTTACCACTGGTTCGGAAAACACCCCAGTCCTAGGAAAAACCAACAAGAAACCCAGCTGGACTTTTTTCAAACATATTTCACTTAACAATAACTTCGTTTATACAATTTTTAAATGATTTTTCATAGAACCAGCATGGTGGCGATCACCTTATTCTCAGGGGTTATTACATTCATGTATTACTTGATATTATAATAACCCTTTTTGTACAGTTTTTCTTTAATAAAACTTTTAAATTTGTTTATTGACAAACTTTAAATATGTTCTGGGATTTTGTTGTAAAAGCGTATACATTGCCCCATAAATGAATTACTGATTCTGTGGAGTTTAGTAAGTGGCTACTACACTAATTACAAGCTTATGTTTGTTCCTAGTGTTTAAAGTATGCACATCCTTATTCCTATTAAAGCTATTTATGTTTTTATGCACATATATTACATTCTCATAAATATTTTGCGATGCCAAAGTTACTAAAATACACTAATCTAGCTGTCTCAACATCTGTGAGACTTCTAATCTTTCTTACAGCATATGCTGCAGAACTAAGTCTGCTTGCTAATTTAGATATATGGGGGCCCCATTGAAGTTTCGCGTCAATAGTAATACCGAGAAAAACAGTGGTATCCACAAGACTCAACTCCTCCCCATTTAACAGCACATTGGTATTCGAATGTTTTACATTAGGTATTGTAAATTTAATACACTTTGTCTTATTGCCGTTTAAGAGCATATTGTTGGCGTTAAACCAATGTACTAATTTCGATAGAGCATTATTTACATCGTCATAATTAATTAACTGCCGTTTGAGTTTGAAAATTAAAGAGGTATCGTCAGCAAATAATACTATATCGTGATTGTCCCCTACAAGATAAGGTAAGTCATTAATATAGATTAAAAACAGGAATGGGCCAAGAATCGAGCCCTGAGGAACGCCCATTGATACTACCGATCCGGAGGAACCTTTACCATTGATCACGACTTTTGGAGTTCTGTTACTTAAATATGAAGTAATAAGTCTAAGCGCTAAATTTTTTACACCGTAATGTTGTAGTTTCCTGATTAATGTCTCATGATGAACACAATCGAAAGCCTTGGAAAGATCACAGAAAATACCTAAGGCATCTTGTGAATTCTCCCAGGCATTAAAAATATATTTCATAAGCACAACACCACAAATAAAAAATGACTTTCAATAAGTATTATGTAATAATCAATATTGAATAAAAAAATATTCTATTCTATTCTATTCTAAAACACCGAAAATTTCGACATTTCGCAGCCGAAAAATTAATTATAACTAAAGAAAACAAAATTAAACTACCATTTACATTCCATAGCTTCCCACATGATAGATGAAGAGATTAAGAAATACTTTGAGTTAAGCAATTGATATTTTCAAAAGTTATATATTTACCACTCCATGCAGACTTGATAAATCTACACCAAAAGCCACTAAAACCCCTTTTCATGTAAAAGTAGTAATTAATCGATTTAAAAAAAAATATTAATAAGTAACAATCATTTATCTTTCTGACAATGTGCTTTTTATATCATTTGTATGTATAATATGATTGTTAGATACGATTTTATGCGACAAAATGTTGGAATCTTAACTTTTAGGCCCTAGCAGACCATACCTACGCGCTTCGCGCTTAAGGCATGCAATATTAACTAAACGGAAAGATTATAACCGAATTTTTATAAACCAATCGAGTGGCTAAAAATAAAAAGTTCCATTATAGGCACTTCTAACTTTAATCGAAAATAAAAGGAATTCGTCAAACCTTTAGAGGATTACAAATGTATTCAATTATTAAAAATTGAACGTTGTTCTTCAATTTTTTTAACCAAAATAACTGCATTCACTTCACTACTCGGCTACACAATACGCATCACTGATATTATTCTTTTTTGTAAGACAAAGTTATATTGACGTAAATTAACACGATACTTACGGCAGACTCACATCGCAAAGTTGGTGAAATCAGACTGATTTATAACAGTGGTACAGTTACTGCAAACCAACAAGCGCTTATTTAAAAAAAACTACCTTTCAAACACCCTAATTCGTCGTAACTACGCTAAACACTTGACAAATATTGCAAATCGTTGCGGCATTTAAAACAAAACAAAGAATTTTTATATGAAATACCTTTTAAGTATTAAAAGGAAAAAATATTTCAATAAATATTCTTCGCGATAAAGAGGCCACACATACCTAGCTACCGCGAAAATATCTTAAATATTATGTTAAATGTCTCGTGACAGTGCATAAAATGTTATATTAAATTATATTATTTTATTGATCATAAATTTTTGTTAACTTGTTGTCTAATTTATGTGAGCGATACAGAGAATATATCCCACTTTTGATGTTAGATAATACTCCTTTTAAATACATAAATGAACATTACTTAGTAGACTTTACGGCATAAAATATTCATGGAACGAATTAGAAGTAACTACAATATAATATATCTATACATCTATACAAATAAATAAAATTGAAGTGTCTGTCTGTAATGTTAAAATAACAAATTTTTACTAAATGCATATGAATGTATATACGGTACTTAAACAAAATGAAAAAATATTTCAATAAATATTCTTCGCGATAAAAATTCAATGCTACCGCGAAAATATCTTAAATATAATGTTAAATGCCTTGTGACCGTGCATAAAGTGTTATGTTAAATTATTTTATTTTATTGATCGTAAATTTTTGTTAACTTGTTGTCTAATTCATGTGAGCGATACAGGGAATATAAACTGTTCCGTATTTGATATCTTTTTCTTTTCTTTTTTTATTTTATAACTAGAAGTAGTGCAATTTGAAAGGAAAACATTTCGTCTTACGCATAACATTTCGAATAAATATTTTTTCTTACTGGCAAGCACTCTTTAACTTTGAAGCGAGCAACCATTTTTTCAACTACACCCGCAACGACCGCGAGTAACGGCCAACTTCCTCGTCAACACATTACGTGCGCGTTTCGTTACCAACAGTAGATAAGATCTCATTCCCCTGCTCCATCGAATACTAAGGCAGTTTTCCATACCTGACCTTTGGATAAAAGAAGAATAGTGGACACATTTGGCCAAAAGATACATCACACCGGGCCCGGTAAACGTCGGAGAGCTCAGAAATTACCCAGGTGAGTGTTTGCCAGGTCTTATGTGTACATAACATAATTATTTTTTTATCCTTGCGAGCCAAATCTTTCCTTTCAAATCGTGCTGTCTTAGTAAAGGTGTTATCTTTAGTTTCACCCACAGTTTAAATTTTTAAATTTAACGTACATACGTATATATAGGCCATCTTTGCAACGCAAAATGCCGGATCCATCACGAGTTGAACAATTTATGTGTGATGTTTCATGCGAGCAGGATATGTTCGAACGCGATATTATTTTAGATGATTTAAAAAGAACATTATAGTTCGCAACGACCGACGAACAAAAGTTCTGTTCGCGAACTAAAGATCTTACTGCACAACAAAGAAAGTTTAGTAAATTACAAACTAAAATTGAAAAATGTGTAATAAAGACAAAAATGTTCAACAAAGATGAACAAATTAAAATTCGTAACGATTTTGATGACGCATACTACGCTATTGTCACACATCTGAGCAAATTAAAACAAGATGACGAACAAGTCAGGCGTATGAGTAGGTCCTTTAACTCCGAATCGTTTGCACAATCCCACA
Organism: Parnassius glacialis; assembly: GCA_033319125.1. Lineage (NCBI taxonomy): Eukaryota > Metazoa > Arthropoda > Insecta > Lepidoptera > Papilionidae > Parnassius > Parnassius glacialis. The sequence continues at coordinate 33,765,551 of JAVANC010000025.1, forward strand.
ATCCAAAATTGCCTAAAATTCCCTTGCCCAGCTTCTCGGGTAATAGTACTGACTGGAATTTATTTTATGATTTATATATTTCACTCGTACATAACAATAATGCCTACACGTTTACAGAGAAATTCAGATATTTACTCCTTACTTTAAAAAATGAACCTTATAATTTAATTAAATCAATTCCCATTACCGACACGAACTATTCTGTAGCCTTACAGGTATTAATTTCGCGTTATGAGAACAAAAGAATTATAGCTTCCACTCATCTCGACAAAATTCTTGATTTTGGACCTTGTTCAGAAAAATCAACAATCAGCTTACGTAACTTACTAAACATTTACCAAGAAAACATTAAAGCACTTGAAGTCATGAAATTTCCTACAAACAAATGGAGTTTTATCTTATTAACGATTTTACTGCGAAAAATTCACTCATCTATCCGCAAACGTTTTGAGTTATCATTAAAATCACCATCAGAAATTCCTGATATCAACACACTAATATCCTTTTTGGAGCGGGAATTGTCCGCAAGCGAAATTTCTCACCCTAATTTCGGTCAGATTACTAAACGCGAGGATCAATCAAAATCAAACGCACCATCAGGCAGCGGCGGTAGCCGCACGATGGCATCTCCGGGCGCACGCCGTATATTTATAGGAAACAACACATCACAGCCTGTCTCAGAGTCTGCATATAATATTCCAAACAAATTTCCGAGTGTTAAATATTTCCATTGTGTATGCTGTGACGCCCAACATACACTAACTAAATGTCCGACGTTTTTAAACTTATCACCCAAGGAGCGCTATACATTTATTAGTGGTAAAAACGTTTGCTTTAATTGTTTACACGTTGGACACGACGTTAAGCAATGCAAATCAAATTTTATGTGCCGGACGTGCAACAAACATCATCATACGCTAATTCATTTCGATAATCAATCTTATGTAGGTGCTACCGAGACACCTGACCCGCATGACTGCTCCGCTTCACTCCCTCCTACAGCGTACGATTCCGCCACTTCGAGCGATTCTCAGCTGGTTATGACGTCGATAAATCAGACGACTCGCGACGCTAGCGCGCAATCTAGTTCTGCTCAGTCAGTACGAACGAGTTCAGTGTTACTGTCAACAGCGCTCATCGATGTTTACGTAAATAATCAATCATAAGCGATCGACCGTGCGTTGTCTCATAGATTCGGGAACAGGAACGGGACCTCCTGTTTACAGAATTAATGAAAACAAACCGGTTTATCCAAAGGGTTTAGTTTCTTGCTATATTACACCAAAGAATAAAACACAACCTTCGGTACAAATCGATGCCTTAATTTTACCGAAGCTTATTACTACACAAATGCCCTCTTGTCAATTACCTTATAAGGAATGGTCACACATTAAAAATTTGACGTTGGCTGATCCCGATTTCTTCACACCACAACCCGTAGAAATGTTACTTGGAGCGGACATACTTCCCCAAATTCTATTAAACAATACGGTGATTGGAGCGCCTTGTACTCCCATAGCAATAAATAGTATTTTTGGATATTTACTGCTAGGCAAGCTAGATTTGGTGTGCGAAGTCAGAAGTCCTCCCCGTGTGCCTGATAGTTGCGGGTCCCTCTCGATACGTCTGGAGGGCAGAGCAGCTACTGGGCCGGTGCACCCTGGGCGCGGCAGTAATCTTCCTCGAGAAATGAGAGGAAATTCTTATTCCTTGGGGAATGTTACTGCCGCGGCTAATTATTCTGACATGGGTGGGGTCCATCCCGGACCAACGGTGCGTTCCTCTGCGTGACCCTCTAATCAGCAGAGGGCATAGCAGAGGAGTGAGGGCGGGCTCGGTGTGCACTTACCCTGCCTCCGGGCAGACAGTGAAGGATTCATCCTTTGCTGTCACCGTCGGTCTCGTAATCCCAGTATCGAAGTGTCGTGGATCATGTCTCGCGGCTTTGATAGGGACCGAGGGTCTTGGCTTAACCGCCCGGACCGCGAGGGAGAAAACCTCTATAAAAAGTTACCCCGAATCTCAAGCGGCGACGCACCGCGAGGGGATGGATGGCTGACGGGGTTCTATGAACAAATCAGTCGCTAGTGCGCTCCTCGCCAGGGTACCTGCAGACCCCCTGGCGAGTAATAAATCCTCTAAATCTGCTTACCTTGGTAAAGGGGTCTCTGCCAAGGTGGACCTTTAATTCCCCATACTCGTGGGTACAAAAATGGAAAAAGAATACAAAAAAACCAAAACCGCCGGCAACGGCAACGTAGAGGAGAGGAGGAACGATGCGGGAACAGAGTCCGACGCCGCATCGAGCAGCGTGGGAGGCTCAGAGAGCTCCCGACGCGTGAGGCCTGGGACCGCGGAGACCAGTAAGTTCTTCCGCAAGCGGTCCAGGCGGGATGGCGACCAGGGGTCGTCAGCCGGTGATGAAGAGGTTTTGGCCCGGAAAATCCCCACCAACAGGCGGGGCGGGCTGAGAGGCAAGGGGAGGGGGCCCTCTGACAATCAGAGGGCCGAACGAGCGGCAAAGCTTGCCGAGGAGGGGCGCCACCCGGGCGATACGGCTCGGGTATCAGGCGAAGAGACGGATGCGACTGGCGGCTCCGAGGTGGAGCGTAAGGCCAGATTCGTAAAGGAGGTGGAGGCCGCGATCAAGGTCGTGGCCTACAAACAAAAGCCCTCCTTGAAGTTCAAGGCCATTCCCGCGGCCTCCGCCTCCATCATGGCGGCTGCGGAGGCCAACTTTGTTGGGGCCGAGCCTAATGCGGACGAGGTAGCGAAGCTGCGGGCAGATGTGGCCCGCCTGACGTCCGCCATGGAGACTCTCCAGAAGGAGAACGAGAGGCTCCGCGCAGACCTGGCCAGTCTACGTGAGCCTGCCTCTCGCGCGGCGCCCCAGACGCAGCACCCAAGCCAGCCCGTGCCGGTGGAGAACCAGGTTCTTCAGGGCGCGCAAGATCGCGGCTAGGCTCCGCGCCCCGATGACCGCAGCTGTAGTGATTACACTACAGCCGGACGCGGAAAAGAAGGGCGTTACCTACCGCGATCTGCTCGCGAAGGCGAAAGAGGCGGTGGATCTCGGGGAGCTCGGGATCACCGGGGGCCTCCGGCTCAAAGTCACCCAGACGGGGGCCCGTATGCTGGAGATCCCCAGGGAGTCCAGTGGCGCAACCGCGGACGCTCTGGCTGCGAAGCTCAGAGCGTCCCTGGACGCGGACGAGGCCCGAGTGTCCAGGCCTGTCAGATGCGCAGACCTGCGCATCATGGGTCTGCACGACTCGGTATCGGAGGAGGAGTTGGTGGCCGCCGTCGCCAGGTCCGGGGGGTGCACTACTGACCAGGTCAGATCAGGTGCCATACGCCCGGACCAACAGAGTATGCATGCCGCCACGATGTGCTGCCCTGTTACGGCAGCCAAAACCATAGTGGAGGGCCAAAGGCTTCTGGTGGGCTGGGTCTCAGCGCAGGTTAAGCTGCTGGAGCCCAGACCTCTGAGGTGCTACCGCTGTCTCGTGGGGCACCACGTATCAGTGAAATGCGCCTCGGAGGTTGACCACAGTGGCCTTTGCTTCCGCTGCTGTCAGCCCGGACACATATCGGCGACCTGCTGCACCACGCCGCACTGTGATGCATGTGCGGCGACCGGCAAGCCAGCCGATCACCGGACCGGAAGCAAGGCCTGCGTGCCACCCGCTAAGGCCAAGGCTGCGGGTAGGGGAGGGCCCTCCGCCGCCACCGCCTCTGTGGCCACCGCCGCAGCCGCAACTGCCGCCGCCGCCGCTGTCACTGTCGCCGCCGCCGCCGCCGCGACACCGACGCCCGCAGAGGGGCGCTCCGTGGAGGAAGCTGAAATGGAATGCCTATAACGGCCCCATTAAGCTTCCTCTAGGCGAATATCAACCACTGCGCCTGCGCTCAGGATCTGTTGCTCCAGAGCATGGCGCAGTGGTCGATTAACATCGCTGTGGTCGCTGAGCCGTATTTTGTCTGGCCTAGGGAGGACTGGGTGGCGGACCTTAACGGCTCAGTGGCCATCATTTCTTCGGCCGCCGCCGGTACCCCGACCCTTGAAGGTGTCAGGAGGGGTCAGGGGTGCGTAGCAGCACGGTTCGGGGAGTTCGTCGTTGTGGGGGTGTACTTCTCCCCGAACCGATCTCTCGCCGAGTTCCACAACTCTCTTGCAGAGCTGAGAGCAGTCGTCGTCGGAAGTTATCCCCTCCCCGTACTTGTCCTCGGGGACTTCAATGCCAAGAACTTGGCTTGGGGTTCTCGTCGTACAGATGTGCGGGGTAGGATGGTGGAAGACTGGGCTCTGGAGACAGGCCTGGTCGTCCTAAATCGGGATTCTGTCCCCACGAGTGTGCGGATGCGGGGCGAGTCGGTGGCGGACATTTCGTTCGCTAGCCCCGCTCTGTCGCCGCGTGCCATTGACTGGCGTGTCATGGAGGGGGTGGAGACCTACTCCGACCACCGGTACATCCGGTTTGACGTCTCCACCCAGCCCTCGAGCGCGCCAGTCCAACAGGCCCCGAGTGGTCCGCGTTGGGCCCTGGAGCAGCTGGACCGGGAGCTCCTCCTGGAAGCCTCGATCGTGCAGGCCTGGGTGTCATCACCGGACAGTCCTGCCGACGTCAATGATGAGGCAGGGTGGTTCCAGGAGGCCATGTCCGAGATATGTTACGTGACAATGCCCCGCGTCCGGCCAGGAAGCGCCCGGCGTCAGGTGTATTGGTAGGTCGCGTGAGCTGACGTCTCTGCGCGAGGCGTGTGTCGCCGCGCGGCACCTCTACGCCAGGCATCGCAGGCTCCGCATTCGTCCACCGAATGCGGCAGCCATTGAGGCGGAGCTGTACGAGGGATACAGAGCGGCGAAGACCGCCCTCCGGGAGGCTGTCCTGCGGGCCCGGGATCGGGCCCGTGAGAAAATGCTGAAAACTCTCGATAGAGATCCGTGGGGGCGCCCTTACAAGATGGTGCGGGATAAACTCCGCACCTGGGCCCCCCCGCTGACGCAGAGTCTCCGGCCTCAGCTCGTGGAGAACGTGGTGAGCGCTCTGTTCCCTGCGTGAGGGGAACATCCGCCCCCGCCTATGGCTCCGCCACCTGCGGTGCCGGAAGCGGACCACCAGGACGACGACGACGACATCCCGGAAGGGACCGGGGTAGACCTGAGAGTGGCGGTACGTAGGCTCAAGGCCAGGAATACCGCCCCAGGACCCGATGGCTTGCCTGGCAAAGCCTGGCTCCTGGCCTCGGAGGCTCTCGGGCCCCGACTGGAGGGGCTCCTAAGCGCATGCTTGGAGAGAGGCCAATTCCCGCTTCGATGGAAGATGGGGAAGTTGGTCCTCATTCGGAAGCCGGGAAGCCCTGTGGACTCTCCGTCCGCATACCGGCCCGTGGTGCTGCTCGACGAGGTGGGCAAGCTCTTTGAAAGAGTAATTGCAAACCGCCTCGCCGAGCACCTTGCGGGGACGGGGCCGGATCTTGTGGAACACCAGTTTGGTTTCCGCAAGAGGCGCTCTACGGTGGACGCCATCATGCGCGTGAGAGCCCTCACGACGGGGGATGCAGTGGCTAGGGGGGGGGGGGGGTTGTCTTGGCGGTGTCTCTCGACATCGCCAACGCCTTCAAATCCATGCCCTGGAGCTGCATTAGGGAGGCACTCCGGTATCACCGGGTGCCGACCTATCTCCGTCGTATAGTCGGGGACTATCTGACGGACAGGGCCGTCATCTACCCCGGTCGCAACGGTGAGTGGAACCGGCGAGAGATGTCGTGCGGTGTCCCACAGGGTTCGGTTCTGGGGCCGCCCCTGTGGAACGTCGGTTACGACTGGGTGCTGCGCGCCGACCTCCCTACCGGCGTCAGCGTAGTTTGCTACGCTGACGACACGCTGGTACTGCCACAAGGGTGGTCGTACGAGGCGGCGGCGGAAACTATGACACGCGGGGTTGCGATAGTCGTTGAGAGGATCCGGCAACTGGGTCTCGAGGTGGCTCTGCATAAGTCCGAGGCCATGCACTTCCATGGTCCTCGGAACAGGCCACCACCGGGATCCTCAGTGATGGTAGGAGGGGTATCCATCGGCGTCGAGTCGACGTTGAAGTACCTAGGACTCGTCTTCGACGGCCGATGGAACTTCGTTGAGCACTTCCGAAGTTTGGCTCCCAAACTGGAACGGACCGGGGCTGCCTTCAGGCGGCTCCTGCCGAACCTGGGGGGGCCAAACGCCTCCTGCCGGAGGCTCTACGCGGGGATCGTGCGGTCCATGGCCCTTTACGGTGCCCCGGTGTGGGCGCGTGGTTTGGCGCGGCTTTCCGTCCATCACCTGAACGCGCCCCAAAGGGTGGTTGCCGTAAAAATGGTTCGCAGCTACCGCACTATCTCCCGCGAGGTGGCGAGCCTCCTTGCCGGATTGCCCCCATGGGATCTGGAGGCGACAGTCCTCGCGCGCCTGCACGAATGGCGCGCGGAGGCACTATGCCGGGGGGAAACCCCGCTGCCGAGGCAAGTTGTCGCGCAGCGGACAGACTTCCGGCATGATCTCATGGCGACATGGAGAGAGCGACTGTCGCAACCCCGTGCTGGGCACGCCACTATAGCGGCGATAAGACCCGTCTTTGAGGGGTGGCTTGAGAGACGCCACGGCGTCCTCACCTTCCGCCTGACGCAGGTCCTCACCGGACACGCTGTGTTCGGGAGGTTCCTGCACCGAATCGGGCGGGAGGAAACGCCCGGATGCTCCCACTGCAAGGATCGACCGGAGGACACGGTGGAGCACACCGTGGAGGTGTGCCCTGCTTGGGCAGAGCACCGCCGTGTCCTCGTAGCGGCGATAGGCGGCGGTGACCTCTCGCGTCCGGCCCTGGTCGAAGCCATGGTCAGGAGCGAGACGGAATGGGATGCCGTCACCACCTTCTGCGAAGCAGTGATGCTAGCGAAGGAGGTGGCGGAGCGGGAGAAGGAGAGAGCAGCAGCTTTCCTTCCCGGCCGCCGCGGGAGATGCCCCGGGCGTCGGGGGCTACGTCGTGGCCCCGGCCACCGTAGGCGCGGGCCTGTGGACGGCGAGCAATGGGTAGCTCGCCGTCCGTCCGTCTAACGACGACAGGCCGTGTCGACGGCGCGTTTTGTTCCACGCGCGCCTCAAAGAGCTGTCAGCAGCGTGAAGGGGCCCGCAAGGGCCGATGCCTGCCGGGGCTGCGGGCTGTTCGAAAGAGATACCGCGGCTCCGGAACGTAAGGGCACTGAAGGAACACGGATGGTTTTTAGTCAGTAAAAGTCTGACACTCCCTTCCGCTCCACCCAGAGCGAAAGGCGTCATTAGATGATTTTCCATCCGCAAAAAAAAAGGCAAGCTAGATTTTAATATTCATTTACCCGTTTCATTCCCAGTTCAAGTGTTTCACAGCTCGGTTAACGATGAATTTTATCTCCAACGCTTTTGGGAAATAGAATCAATTACAGAACAAAGGTCTCTCACTCCCGACGAAGTTTTGTGTGAGACAATTTTCCAAAACACGCATACGCGTAATGATACAGGACGATATGTAGTCGCTCTGCCTTTCAAGCCTGACGCCTTGCCCCTTGGTGAGTCACGTGACATTGCTATCGCTCGATTTCGCAAATTGGTATACAAGCTTGACCGCAATCCGTCACTGAAATATAGCTATCATGCATGCCTCCAGGAGTACTTGGACCTTAATCACATGGAACCTTGTGATGGCTTTTCACCTAAATCTGGTGGCTCCTATTATATTCCGCACCACTGCGTGGTGAAGGAATCTAGCGAAACAACTAAAATGCGAGTGGTCTACGATGCAGGTTGTAAGACTACCCATGGGAACTCCCTGAATGATGTTTTGTTTACAGGGCCCAAACTTCATCTGGATATAGTCGACGATCTACTGAAGTTTCGAATTCATTCTATTGCCTTCACAGCTGACATTAAACAGATGTACCGCAACATTTTAGTCCGTGACACAGATAGGGATATTCAGCGTATCGTATGGCGCACTTCTCCTGACGAACCTATACGTGACTATCGCCTTCGTACTGTAACTTTCGGAGTTAGTTCCTCGCCTTACCTCGCCTTACCTCGCACTTCGTACAATGCGATAGCTTGCGCTAGATGAAGCCACTCGTTTTCCACGTGCTTCTCAAGTCATAAAAGTTGACATATTCGTAGATGATATAGTGTCAGGGGACAATACGGAGGCAGAAGCTCTTGTTCTACAACAGGAGTTAATAAGCATATGTCAGGCTGCCGGCTTCACTCTTCACAAGTGACACAGTAACTCGCCTGCTTTACTTGCTGTGGTTCAGCCCACAAGTTCTCATGGTGAGCGGCACCATAACGTACCTTTTGCGGAGATAGAAAATGACATGAAAACTAAAGTACTTGGTCTTCAGTGGAACCCAAATTCAGATTCAATTACTTTCAGTGTTCAAATTACCTCTAACAAATGTACTAAGCGTTCGATTCTTTCAGAAATTGCTAAAATTTATGACCCACTTGGCCTTTTATCGCCAGTCACCATTTTTGCTAAATATTTAATCCAGTTGTTGTGGATAGCACGTGTAGATTGGGACGAACACCCACCCCAAGATATAATAAATTCATGGGCCATTTTTATTAACGAGCTTCCACTCTTATCGAAAGTTACTTTTCCGCGACATGTATTTACCCACACTCATTCTGTACAACTTCATGGCTTCTCAGATGCCTTCGAGAAAGCATATGCCGCATGCGTCTATCTTCGCGTACGGGGAGACATGGGTGGAGTGGACACTAACCTTCTTCTAGCTAAAACACGCGTGGCGCCTACTAAACGTATGTCCATACCGCGTCTAGAGCTCATGGTGGCCCTATTATTATCTAGATTAATGAAAGCTACTTTAAATATTTATGGGAATCACATACCTCGCGATCAGATATACGCGTGGTCGGATTCAGTACTAGCGTGGTTGCGTTCTTCGCCACATGAGTGGAAAAGCTTTGTTTCCAATCGCATAACAGAAATTATAAGTAATATTCCGTACCGCCGTTGGCGGCATGTCCCGTCTGCAGACAATTCGGCAGACGCGGCTTCACGCGGAATGCTTCCCGCCAATTTTTTACATCACATCATATGGTTCCGCGGTCCTCCTGTATTCAAAGCTACTCAGACACAAGAAGAAAAACGTACCATTGCAATTTTTTCCAATCCATGTACTTCTTCTTCCACCAACGAAGACTTAGAATAATTTCTACGTCCTCGTATCACGTTATTCATCCCTGGGTAAACTGGTTCGTGTCACTGCTTTATTATTCCGTTTCTATAAAAAATGTAAGAAGGTTCAAATCTCTCTTTCTAAACATATTCCCGTAACCAAGTTTAATTTTACTTTGCATCGACTCGTATTTCTTGTACAACAATCCGTTTTTCGTGATGACATTTACAATCTAAGGGAAAAATCCCGTTAAATCAATTAAGACGCTTAAATCCCTTTATTGACTCAAACAATTTTCTTCGCGTAGGTGGGAGGATACATAAGTCCCTTTTACCATATGAATCAAAGCACCAATTAATCTTACCTAAAAACCATCCGTTAACGATTCTAATTATTAATTACACTCACGTGTCTCACTTGCATGCCGGTGCGCAAAGTACACAATATATACTTCTACAAAAATATTGGATCTTATCCGGGGGTGACGTCATAAGGCAATGTATTCATCGCTGCGTCCGTTGTTTTCGAGCACGTCCCGTGCGCCAGCAGCCCAGCATGGATCCATTGCCTGCCTCATGTTTGCGACCCGAACGGCCCTTTCTTAAAACCGCTGTTGATTTCGCTGGTCCCTTTTACGTTCGAGCTAACAAAGTGCGAAATGCAAAAATAGTAAAATGGTACGTCTGTGTATTTGTATGTATGTGCGTTAAGGCCATACACCTCGAAATAGTTTCGGAACTTACAACAGAGGGTTTCTTAGCGGCACTACGACGCTTCATGTCACGCCGAGGTTTATGCAAGGATATTTATTCCGATTGCGGTAAGAATTTCATCGGCTGTGACAGGTACGTAAAGGACTTGTATGCCTTCCTACAGAATGACACTGTGAAAGGCGCACTCCAGAATAAGACTCTGGAAGAAGGAATAACATGGCATTTTCAGCCACCGAATGCAAGTCATTTTGGTGGCCTTTTTGAAGCGGGCGTCAAAAATTTTAAACACCATTTTCATCGGGTAGGTCTTCGTATCCTAACCTATGACTAGATGCATACCCTATTATGTCAAATAGAGGCAGTGCTAAATTCACGTCCGCTATGCGTATTGAGCTCCGATGCACAGGATCCCCTGCCTTTAACTCCGTCTCACTTTCTGATAGGTGAACCGTTAACAGCTATCCATCATCAACATCCCTGACGTTTCACTTGTGGATGAAAATCCGGGTAGATTATTCAGGTGGCGTCTGATACAACAATCGGTTCAACATTTCTGGAAAAAATGGAGCTTAGAGTATTTGCATGAAATTCAAGAACGTGGCAAATGGTTCACCAATCGTGGAAATACGGTCCGTGAAGGCATGATTGTGGTAGTATGCGATGACAACCTTCCACCTTTACAATAGCGACTTGCGCGTGTACACCGTCTGCATCCAGGCTCTGATAGGATTACGGGTGTTGTAACTCTCCAAATTGGGAAAACATATTTTAAGCGACCAGTTAATAAAATTTGTCCACTTCCTATAGAATAATAAACGTAACTAATGATTCTTATACCTTATTTTACTTTCTTTAGAAATAACTTTAAATATTTATCAGTAACCTTAAGATATAGTTTGATATTTACTAGATTTAACTTTGTTTATATTCCTTAAAAATTTTTTATCAAGCGCTATTTTGTATTACAGATTTGTTTAGATGTAATTAAATGATACTGCGTACTTTTAAGGTGAGCGGCATGTGCCGATTTGATATCTTTTTCTTTTCTTATTTTTTTTTTCATTAATGTTTCGGTATAATTTTATAACTAGAAATAGTGCAATTTGAAAGGAAAACATTTCGTCTTACGTATAACATTTCGAATAAATATTTTTCTTACTGGCAAGCACTCTTTAAATTTGAAGCGAGCAACCCTTTTTCAACTACGCCCGCAACGACCGCGAGTAACGGCCAACTTCCTCGTCAACGCAGGCAAAAACGCTTTTGACGGTAAACATTACGTGCGCGTTTCGTTACTAACAGTAGATAAGATCTCATTCCCCTGCTCCATCGAATACTAAGGCAGTTTTCCACATCCTGTGGATAAAAGAACAATAGTGGACACATTTGGCCAGAAGATACATCACACCGGACCCGTTAAACGTCAGGCAGCTCAGAAATTACCCAGGTGAGTGTTTGCCAGGTCTTATGTGTACATAACATAAACAAACCACTTTTGATGTTAGATAATACTCTTAACTATTAAAATAAATGAAGACTACTTAGAAGTCTTTACGTTATAAAATATTCATGAAACGCATTAGAAGTAAATACAATATTTATACTAAAATAAATATGACGTATGCAAACCAACAGCAAAATAGCCCATCACGATGCGACAAATTTTTTATATATAAAAAAGGATCTCGCTTACATATTTTTTGATCGATTCCGATACCAGTGCACTGAGCATGTATCGAATTCGAATTTCAATCGAGTGACTTTTTTACAAAACTTAGTTCCATTTACGTTCAACAGGGGCGCTGTTCATATTTCAATACAATTTTAATCGATAATGTTATGAAAATGTCAGTGTAGGAATTTGTGCTAAGGGCACTGGTTACTTATATTTCGAAAGAACAAGTGACTCAAGGTCAGGACTGAAAGCCTGACTTGTTTTGTTGTATGCCACAGATTATGACTAAGGCAGGATCCTTTATGACATCACACAACTGTTAATTTTACTTTTATTAATGTATTAATTTAATTTATCGTTACACAAGTTTTGTATACCTACTTTCTTTTGTATACTTTTTTTTATAGGATAAGGGTGACAAACGAACACACAGTGCACCTGATGGTAAGTGGTTGCTGCGGCCCATAGACATCTACATTTATCCTCGTTTGCGAATCAAAATGCAGATGCGTTGTCACCCGTGAGGACTAAGATGGAATGCCTCATTTCCAGTAAAAAGGGCCTCCGGCCACCTGCACTCACCAAGCGAAACGCAGACGTAAACCTCTACTTCACGCTGGTTTTCTGTGAGGTCGTGGTACCACCCCGGTTCGAGCCGGCCCATTCGTGCGACAGCAGAAGCTGCCGCGTGGCTCTACCACTGTTAAAAACGTACTGTACGTTTAACATCGTTACACAAGTTTCGTATACCTACTTTCTTTTGTATACTTTATTTCTTCCTTTGATAGAATTTTAGTCAAATCGGTTAGAGCAGACAAAACACACAGAATTGTTTTTAAATGGAATGCTAAAAACTCTGAACAAACACAAAAAACAATGTGATTTTTATATAATACTTGACTCAACCATTTTCATGTTTGCAGTTGCTTATCACATTAATCTACTACCTGCTCTAGAGTTATCTTATCACCTAGATATCTTATAACTAGAATAATTACGACTTACTAAACAGCAATGAACATCGTTAGTCATCGTCCTTGTGAAGTCAATATTTCATCAACAGCAGTTGAGACATAAACGAAACATACGCGTGTAGTGACGGTGTAAGAATATCCACTACCCCTTGTCCCCTAGGTGTTGTAGGAGGCGACAGTGCGAAACCGAAACAGGAGATGGACAGCAGCAATCTCTTGGCAACAACTCAAAGTAATAGAAAATTACGGTTACCAACACGCCTGCCACGCATGGCATCCATGGTCAATTCTCCCCCACCCCCCCCCCCCCTATGAGTCAATATATGTGGAAAACAATGGACTTTTATATGCTTTAATGGATGAAAACGAAACATAGGAAAAGAACTGTTACTAGGGCAAGCACACATAACTCCATCCTAGAGGTAACAACGCATCTGTAGTCTTGTAATAAACACATCAACACATTATAGGGATATTTTGACACGAATTCCAAAGAGTATTTCAATATGTTCTTAGACATATAAGAATATTAAAAAAAAACTTTATTTAATAACCAACCATTTTAAATATATAAACATGACTAAATGAGATTTGAAATACTTATGCAGAAAAAAAGGCAAACATGAAAACTGTAAATGTACATTCTAAATTAAAAATATAAAGTAAAGTAAAAACCTTATAAGGACGGCAGTACCAGTAACAGTAACAGTAACCCATGATATTCATAACGCATCTGCGTCGCTTGAGCATAATCAGAATTAGGTTGTCAATATCCTGTTGAGGAATAATCTCCGAGGTCCTACTGAGGTGCATAAACTTTGTTCTTTTCTTACCAGATTTTCAGGAAAATACCCCCCGAGTTCTTCTTTGGAGCATATCCCAAGCATGCTCATCATCATCATCATCATCATGATCATTATCATTACAGCCCTTCACAAGTCCACTGCTGAACATACGCCTCCCCGAAGGAATGCCACTAAGCACGATCCTGAGCCACCTGCAACCATCGACTTTCTGCATGTCTTACCAGGTCGTCACTCCATCTAGTGGCGGGTCGCCTACCGGTACGAGACTGCCACTCAAGAAAATTTTTTCCTCATCGGTTGTCGGTTCTTTGAGCTATATGGCCGACCCATTGCCACTTCAGTTTACTAAAGTGTTCATACAACCAAGCTGTTACTACCCTGGCCATATGTGAACGGGCATTGTCGTGCATAAGCAGGAAACACCCATTTATGTTCGGTGTGACAAGACTATTGGTTCTAGCCCCTCATTACGGTATTTTTCAGCCGTCATAGCGCCCTGTATTTACGAGGTCAGTTCTTCCACCAAAACGAATTCCTGCACACACCGCAATTGTGCCACCTTGGTATGAATGAACTTCTTGAGGGTGTTGAAGCCGGCTATACAACCAGGAACTCTCCACACAAGTACTCTCCCCGAATTCACTCCCTTTAGTTCAACTCAATTTTTACCGCCAACACATTTTAATTTTTTTTTATTTAAATTTGGAATCAATCTGGAATAAATGACGAACAATTTGATATCAAGAACATTTTAAAGTGGTCAGTACTTTTTTAGTTGGTCAATGATATAGAAATATCCCTATATCATGTTGATCTATTTATATAAAAGGTTGATAGAGTTGGTTGACGCAGAGGGATTCCTAAGTCCTGTAGTTACCTACTTAGCTTCATTTTCTAGCGCACTAGGTATTTCATTTGTAGTGTATTTTTGTTATTATCGATGCTGTTCTATCTCAGTTCGAAAGATTTAAGTCTCCTGTTAAAATTGGCGATAACGGTAACAGAAGATTGCGCCACCAAGGTAAAGAACAATTAATTTTTAGATCAGGCATAAATGAGATATTTTTTAAATGAAATTTAAGTGAAAAATTCGTAGAGCCACGCTGCAGCTATACTATGGATGTAGCACTAATGAGTCAGCTCGATCGGGGTAGGACCACGCTGTCACAGTATACCAGCGTAAAATAGTCTTCTAGATTGTTTGTGCCATTTGCTGTTTTTATACAAATGTAGTGACAAACAAACTCACAACCGAACAAATGAATAAGCTACTACGGATTTTTTCCCACTTCTGAGAACGAAGAAACTAAGATGGAATCATACATACATATAATCACGCCACTTTCCCGTAGGGGTAGGCAAAGACCACTTCTTTCCACTTGCTACGTTCTTTACATACTTGTTTCGCTCCGTCCACTTTCATTATTCCCTTCATACATGCTCTTCGGTTTAGGGTACTCTTGACCTGGCCGTTTTTCAAGACGTCCTTTATTTGATCTAGAAACGTCCGCCTAGGTCTACCCCTTCCAATACTTTCATTCACACTCGCCTTATACACCTTTTTCGTCAAACGTTCTTCATTCATTCTCTCGACATGGCCAAACCACTTCAGCATACTTTTCTCAATTTTTGTCACTACATCTTCTTTCAGACCACAACGTTTCCTTATTTCACTATTTCTTATCCTGTCACTCAGTTTAACTCCTATCATACTTCTTAACGCTCTCATCTCAACTGCATTTATTCTGCTTTCATGTTTCTTCTGCCATACCCAACTTTCACTTCCGTACATTAGTGTCGGAACCAACACCCCCTTACGCACAGCCAAACGAGCCTTGTTAGACACCTTCCGACTGCTCATAAAGGAGTGCAAAGCTCCATTCACCATGTTTCCTGCATTCACACTTCTTTCGATATCACTCTCACACTTTCCATCTCTCGTAAATTTTGAACCCAGATACCCAAACTATTTTATTTCTAATAAAAAAAAACTATTACTAATAAAAAACAAGATAAACAATCAGTGACAAAAAATTTACTTACCGAATGAGAACACTCGAACATTTGGGTGCGCTTTAATTTGTACGTAGCTTTGTGAATACAACTTTAGGCAATGCAATTAAGGTTGAATTTACATTAATGTATATTTATTTCAACTAGAATTACGTCAAAACAATTGGCGACAGTTTTTAGAGAACTTTTGCATAGGATTGTGTATCTAATTTTCTATCAGTGATCGATGAATGGAATACCTAAAAGCCTGTAAATAATATACTGCTCTATAACTCTCTATCCCTTCAGAAGGGAACATAGCAGTACAAGCACTGCTATTTGATGGCAGAAATTCGTAAAAGGACGGTACATACCCAGACAAACTCTTAGGCAGAGAAGGAGTCCCTACGACCCAGTAAAATATAGAAACCTACCACCAAGTTCACGTAAAGAAGGAAATGTCTATGGGCCACAATAACCACTTACCAAGAGATAATTAATACGATAACGTTGAAATAGTAATTAGATTAATATAAGCTATCGCAAACATAAAAATGGTTTATTAGCCAAGCTTAAGTATTCATATATTAAAATCACAATGATTTTTGTATGTTTGTTTAGATTATTAGCATTAAATTGAATGCTAAAAATAGGTTTGTTATGTTTTGCCTGACCGATTTGATTATAATTCTATCAAAGGAAGAAAGAAAGAAAGAAAGAGAGGATACGAAACTTGACAAATGTCAAACACACAACTTTATAAAATAAGAAAAAGAAAATCGTGCGTTAATGACAGTATAATTAATAATTGTGTGTTGTCAAAAAGGATCCTGCTAATATGTAGGATACCACAGCATTGGCTTTCAGTCGGGACACTGAGTCATTTATCCTTTCAAAAAATGAGTAACCCTATCCTATCCCTAAAATTGTATTGAAATGTGAACAGTGCCCCTGGTGGACGTAAATGGAACTATGTTTTGTAATAAAAAAATCACTCGATTGCGGTATGACTTCGATACATTAGAACATTCATGCTCACGGTTGCCGATATTGAATCGATTAAAATTTCTTGAAATGAGATCCTTAGTAGTTTTGATTTAATCTCAGTATTATTTAAAAACGATAATGGACCTATACTTCCTTCTGCACTCTTACAAATTCAAAAATCTTAAAAACCTTTGGTGTTTTGACGGCTCTTTAGCACAATGGCTTAGTAATGAGTTGCAACGGTAAGGGCAGCGGGTTCGAATCCCGCACGGAACAAGTCAATTACTTGTTCCGTTGCATTCCATTCCAGGTCTGGAAATTTATGTTTGTCAACTGCCCCCAAAATATACAGGGGAAATCCTAGTGTGAAGGTGACGTTTTGAAATAAAAACAAAAAATAAATACAAAAAAATATTGCGTGTTTTTTATAAGGGTGACAAATGATCACACAGTCCACCTGATGGTGTAAGTGGATGCTGTAGCCCATAAGTACCTAAATTTATCCTCAATTAACATTCAAAAAGGCAGATAAGTTAACACTCTTGAGGACTAAGTTAGACTTCCTCGTTACCAGTACAGGGCTCTACGTTTCTTCACGCTCATTGTATGGAATATGGCATTATTATGCTTTTTACGTTGGTATTCTGTGAGAGCGTGGTGCTTTCCCGGCCGAACCGACCTAATTTTGTTGCAACATAATATTGTTATAGCGTGGCAGCCTACCATATAAAATCCATCCTAAATTTTATGAACTAAATCATTACAAAATTCTCCTAGCCCTTTCAATTTAGGGAAAATCGCGTGCGAACGTAAAGAATTTAATCTTTAATCATATTGTATAAAATAAAATTTATTATTTTATTACGGGCTTTGTAATTCGGTAACTGTTGTGTAAAATTGAAAATAAGCATGATATTGTACTATAAATGCTCGATATCACAGCAATTCTAAAGGTGTTTGAAGATTTTTGGCACAAAGAATGGCTGTCCTTAAGGCTTACATCGTGCTCCTTTTTACAGGTAAAAACATATTTTTCTCTCCTTTTATAAAAAGTATGTGTTTTTCCTAGGCATAATAAGGGTGATAAACGAACACACAGTCCACCTGATTGTAAGTGGTTGCTGTGACCCATAGACATCAACATCTATCCTATCCTCGATTACGAATCAAAATGCAGATACGTTGTCGCCCGTTAGGACTAAGATGGAATGCCTCTTTTCCAGTAAAAGGGGTATTCGGTTCTCTACACTCACCATACGAAACATACATAGAAGCGTTAGGCTGTCATTTTGCGCTGGTATTCTGTGAGAGCGTCCTACCCCGGTCGAGCCGACTCATTTATGCTACAGCTATGCAATTGGTATACATAGCTGAGTGAGTGATGTACTCGCCATTGATGTTAATACTGTACTGAAGACTGCAGCTTCATTTCCCGTCCAACAGCCATGAGATTAGGAGTGTGATCGAAGAGTTTTTATGTTCTTCTGCGGTGGTTCTTGTAAAACTTAGCTCCGACCGCATGAATAGTTTCCACGAGATTGTCATTCATATCGTCCATTGCATTGCAGTTTTCTAGGCGCTGAAAACGGTTTTGTAACTCTAGCTAAAAGGTTTCGGGAATTAGGATCAGGACATAAGGGGGACGAAGCGTTGACTTCATTAGACGAAACCTCTACAACTTAACGTTTAGGTTCGGTAACGGTTAGGCTCTAACCATTCGGTGATCGCTTCTACATTGAACAGTTGTCGTTTAGTCGTCATAATGAAACCAATCTCATTTTTGATTGAACCGTTGGGGCTCGTCCAGGTCGACGTCCTGTGGAGCCGCTTCTGGAAGAATGAGTTCATCATAAAGATTCCCTGTTTTGCTATGAAGTCGACCAGCTGCTACCCGCTTAAGTTCCGTTCCCCTATTCCAAATTTTCCTACCTTCAGCTCATCGTTCTCTCTTGTGCCTAGTTTTGCGTTGAAATCTCTATTAACACCGTAAAGTAGGACTAGAACGCATGGCTCTAGATATACCCTCATGCATTTCCTCCACCTCCTCGTCGGGATGTGCCGAGGTTGGTGCATAAACCTGTATGACCTTTTAGCGAATACCGTTTGGTGATTACGCAACCCTCATCGATGCACTCCCAATCTATACAACGTTGTTAACGAGAGACTTGTGGACGATAAATCCGACACCACCTTGGGACAGAGCCTTGCCGGTGCTAGAACAAGTTACTGGATTCGAGGATTACCGTGTCCTCCACCTTTTTTCGGACCTCGGATAATCCTGTAATCATCATCATCATCATTACAGCCCTTCACAAGTCCACTGCTGAACATAGGCCTCCTCCAAAGAATGCCACAAAGCACGGTCCTGAGCCACCTGCATCCATCGACTTCCTGCATGTCTTACCAGGTCGTCACTCCATCTCGTGGGGGGACGCCCTACACTTCGCCTACCGGTACGAGGCTGCCACTAGAGAACCTTTCTTCCCCATCGGTTGTCGGTTCTTTGAGCTATATGGCTGGCCCATTGCCACTTCAGCTTACTAATCCGTTGGGCTATGTCGGTTACTCTGGTTCTACTGCGGATATCCCTATTCCTAAGTTTATCACGCAGAGAAACTCCGAGCATAGCCCTCTCCATAGCTCGCTGACCGACCTTGAGCTTCCTCATACGGCCAGCAGAGAAGGACCACGTCTCAGTTCCGTAAGTCATCACTGGCAACACGCACTGGTTGTACAGTTTCGTTTTAAGGTTTTGAGGTATGTCTGGCGAGAAGATGTGTCGTAGCTTGCCGAACGCTGTCCAGCCGAGTTGAATCCGTCGATTGACTTCTCGGTCGAAGTTGGACTTACCTAGTCGGACTGTTTGTCCCAAGTAAACATACTCGTCAACAACTTCGATCTTAGTGCTCCCAACAACTACCGGCATAGGTGTGACATGGACATTAAACATAATCTTTGTTTTGTCCATGTTCATCTTAAGACCTATCCGTTGGGAGACACTATTGAGGTCATTGAGCATAGTGCTTAGGTCCTCCAGCGATTCTGCCATAAGGACTATATCGTCGGCAAATCGAAGGTGAGTGATGTACTCGCCATTGATGTTAATACCGTATCCTTTCCAGTCCAGAAGCTTGAAAACGTCTTCCAATGCAGCGGTGAAGAGTTTCGGGGATATAACATCACCCTGTCTTACACCTCTCTGCAATTGGATAGGTTTCGTACTCTGGTTCTGTACTCGGATAGCCATCGTAGCTCTACTGTACAAACACTTCAGCACTTCGATATACCGACAGTCAACTTGGCACCGCTGAAGGGACTGCAGCACCGCCCAAATTTCGACGGAATCAAAGGCTTTCTCATAGTCCACATACGCCAGACATAGTGGCAAATTGTACTCTTCGGACTTCTGTACAATTTGCCGTAGGGTATGCATGTGGTCTATGGTGCTAAAGCCTTTTCGGAAACCGGCATGTTCGGGAGGCTGGAAGTCGTCGAGTTTGCGCGCGAGACGATTCGTAATGACTCTCGAAAACAGCACGTAGACGCGGCTCAGAAGGGAAATCGGTCTGTAGTTCTTCAAGAGAGCGCTGTCACCTTTCTTGAAGAACAAGACCACCGCACGTCGGCTCCACACCTCCGGTGTAATGCCACCATGGAGGACGGAATTAAAGAGCTTCTGATAGACTTCAAGTACCGGTCTTCCACCCGCTTTCAGAAGCTGCTGGAGAGCCATTCTAATCTCGCTCAGACTGACGTCCGGGATATCTTCGGAATAGTGTCGGATAAGATTCGCTCTTAGATCGTTATTCGTTCATTTCTCCTTTCAGCTCCAGGATCTTCTCGTCAGTCCTCAGGGTGCGTGCGATATATGTTGCCAAGTCGAGTCGTCTTAGGTGGCAACAGAACCTCAACCAGAGATTCAGCAGTACTCTCTGCCCTCCATAATCATTATTGTCATTTAAATGGTCATCAGAACTATTCATAAAAGTGAGAGAATTGCAAAATACATGGTAGTAAGTCGGAATAGCTTCTGTCCTACAAAGACTCATAAGATCGTTGTGTAAAGCCTTGCTTACTGGTAGAGGCTTGTTGTATGCAAGTTTCAATTGGAGTTCACTAAAAGAAGCTGAAGAATTGTTTGTCGTTACTCGTGTGCCTCGCTTGTTTTTTGCCATGATTTTTTAGTGCAGTTCGACATTCAATGGAGTATAATCAGCATCAGTTATATTTAAAACGTAGTGTTGTTGGCTGTGAATGTAAGAGGCTTATTTCCATTACTTTAGATCATGCAATTTTCCTTCCTTCCTGATCTTTGTTTCAGTTCTTGTTTTTAATTAATTCTTTTATATCTACAACCTCATTCTGCGCTATTTCCTCCACATCGTACTTCTCACCATTAACTTTTGCATTCTTAATAATTGCGTACATATTTTCAGAAGTGTATACAACTCTATGTTTCGATGTTAGAGTGCATGGAGTCACCTCCGCTTTTACCATGACCGGTTTCAATAAATCGGTGTATAATATAGATTTGAAGTTTCTCAGCAGCAAACAAACTACTAAAAAACAAAATAAATCTATTTATATTCTGGCCTTCGCAACCGCCAGAGTAAAAAGAATTATTTTTGATGCCACTTTCAACTTCACTTAAGAGAAATTGCCATAAACATCTGTCAGTCTGTCAATTTCTATCGCTCTCCTTCTTGCGATTGCGTAAATTTTTCCCTTCAATAAAACTGAATTAACACTCAAAATCAAAAAACAACTACACCACTACAATATTGCACCTATTTACTAAGGACATGTTAGTCGCCGAGCCTAAGCAGATTTTAAGAGAACAAAATCACAATAGAGTTCACAACTATTTCGCTGATTTTTTTTTCTACTGCCAGAGCGTATACACGGGGAGCCTGTGGGTCAAATACACCAAAAGTTCGCTTGAAGCCCTGCGCATCCAATATAATATTATATTCAGGATGCTGTTGGGACTGCCTCGTTTTTGTAGTGCATCAGGGATGTTTGCGGCATACCAAACAGACGGTTTTAATGCCATCATAAACAAAAAAAACGCATCCTTTATTAGCAGGGTACGAGTCAGTCACAACAGCATTCTGAGGACCGTAGCGGACAGATATACATCGCCGCTGTGGAAATGTCTTGTGCAGAGACTGATCACTGGGCCCTATCCACCCCCATGATGATCTGTCTCGGCACAGGGTATTATTTTATTTCCCTAGTTTTTAAGCAAACCATTGTTTTTACTAACCCTTGTTATTATTATTGTTGTTATTATTATTGTATTACTAACCCACATATGAATTTTAATTATCTGAAATAAAGAATTTATTATTATATTATTTAATGAAGAAACTGTTTCACTAACTTCATATTATATATTTATTTCACGAAGGCTTGTGTGCTAGGTAAAGTGATGAATATTATTGCATTATTTTATAAATTCACGAAAAAAATTGGATAGATATATTAGGCACCGTAGACTTCAAATATTGAATAACACTAAAACTATGGTAATATCATTAAACATTTTATTCTCTGGGGGCGGCGAGATGCGTTGCCACCTCTGAGGACTAAGATGGAATGCCTTACAACTTGTAACTATACTGACTCTCTATATCGTTCAAAAACGGGGGAGAGAGTGCTGCTATTTTGTTGTAGAAATAGGTAAGAAGGGGGGATACCTACCCAAATGGAATCTTACGCAGAAAAGGGACCCTACCACCTAGTTGGATTACATCTTGTTCAAACGATAATCGATACGGTTTTCTTATTTTCAGGCGTAGCTTTGGCAAGTGAGAGCGGCCGCATTGTGGGTGGACAGCCGGCATTAATCGAAACCTACCCATCGCTTTTCCAAGTAGACTTCTACAACCTCTTCGGAGACATTTGGTCTCAGTCATGCGCTGCCAATATTCTTACTTCTAGATACGTTCTCTCTGCAGCTCACTGCTTTGATGGACCGTGAGAAATATTAATATTTTTTATAAGAGTAATAGTAATGTCCTCCAGACCACATATGGGTTACGGTGGCCAATCACGACGGAGACTAGCCATTTGCGCAGTTTAGGATTATAGTGCTCAAGTGTATTGGCAAACACAGGTGCACCTTCTATTCCATCACTCTTTTTAACGTGGTAGAGCCATGCTGCAGCTATGTTATGGTTGTAGCACGAATGGGTCGGCTCGACCGGGGAAGGACCACACTCTCACAGAATACCAGCGTAAAATAGCAGCTTAACGCTGCTGTGTTTCGTATGGTGAGTGTAGAGAACCGGAGACCCTTTTCACTGGAAGCTAGGCATTCCATCTTAGTCCTCACGGGTGACAACACATCTTCATTTTGATTCGTAATCGAAGATAGAGTAGATGTCTATGGGCCACAGCAACCACTTACCATCAGGTGGACTGTGTGCTCGCTTGTCACCCTTATCCTATAAAAAAAAAGTCCCATGGGACGGCAAACCGACACGGCGGGAGAGAGATCAGGCGCAGGACCAACGGATGTACGTCCTTTCCGAGGCACGGGTGTAAACAGAGCCAACTTCCTGACTCCGGGCAGCTACTGAGAATTTCTTGACGGAAAAACTCATTAACTCATTTTTTGGCCCGACTCGGCATTCGAGCCCAGGACCTCAGATGCGTTTACGACTTCTATACTTACTATACAGTTAAATATTTTATAAGATTATCATTAGAGTAACTAACAGTTAACGTGATGGTAAGTGACTCACACTCAGTCGTACTTCCAGGTAGAAGACGAGCCGTAAGTGTCTAGTGAAAATTATTTCCTGTAAAGAAGCTACCGTTAACGCTTCAGCCTATTTAAAGGTTCACTGCTGAACGTAGCCTCACCCGCAAATCATTTGTAGCCATGCTTGGAAAGCGGGTTGGAGACTGAAGTTTTTCATTTTCTAGTTTTTATTACGAAGATGCTCCTGCCCATCTCTTGGCTTGTTTTCACACATACGGTGCGATATACCACTTCACGCTATATTTGTGGCCACGCAGGAAGTTAATGGAAGCAGGTGGTCAGCAGTGAACTTGTGACGGGTGATTTTAATGATGACACCCAAAGGACAAAACAGGGTGATAGCTTCTCGGTCAGAAAACATTAACATCATCATTTGCTAATGTTAAATTATGCTTTAATTGTTTCCAGCTTGTATACAGCACGATGGCGACGCATCAGAGCTGGTTCCACCGATCGCAACTTAGGCGGCGTTCTGGCCTACGTTGTATTAAGATTCAACCACCCCAACTATGGAAAATTGGGTCAAGACAGCGATATATCCGTGGTTATGCTACAAACACCCCTAATATACACACCAGTGATACAGCAGGGTACAATCATCGCACAGGGCGCGGTGGTACCAGATAACGTCCCAGTGGTGCATGCTGGTTGGGGCGCCACTTCGGTAAGATATTTTCAAGTAATCTTATTATATATATATTACGGTCAAAAGTTGAAGTGTGGCATTCTAGGTTACGCCGGCTAGAATTAGATGCTGTCGATTGCGGCTGCTATTTTATATATTCAAGGCTAATAAGTGTGTCCGGTAGCTTTCGGGTAACTTAGTCGAAAATTCTATTAAAACTTCGTCGAAAGTACGAAAGCACCTATCAAGTCAGCGTCAGTAGGTTAATAACTGTGACATCATTTAAATTTGTCAAAAATTCCAAAACACATATCAAGTAATATCAGCGACAATAAATTAAAATATGACCCATGGGCCACACCAAAACCACAGATAATAATAATAGTGGTGGTGTGGTGGTGTTGTGGTGTGTGGGGTGGCATCTATTAATATGCCACATTAATAGATCCATTTAATTTTAAAGTAATTATCAAGACCATTTATTTTATTAATTTTTCGATTTCACAAAAACACTTCAAGTTATTCTGTTCTAATATAGCCTAGATGACTTCTGACATTACTTTCTATCTGTTCGTAAAGTTTCATTACAATTGGTTAAGTCATTCCGAAGATTAGCCCGACAGAGAGACAGAAGCCAATGACGGTGATTTCTACCAAGTTGGTCTATGTCCAACTGAGAACATTGTAAAGTCGTTTAACTAATATTTAACTAACCTTTGGTCAACAGCAAGGAGGCATTGCATCTAACGTACTTCTCGACACCACTATCTACACAATAAATAACGCAGCCTGCGCCGAGCGTTACCTCTCCCTTCCTCAACCCGCAATTGTCACAGAAAACATGATTTGCGCTGGTCTTTTGGACGTTGGAGGTCGCGACGCTTGCCAAGGTGACTCCGGTGGTCCCCTTTACTACGGTGACATCATCATTGGTATCGTCTCCTGGGGTCATGGCTGCGCTAACGCAACTTTCCCTGGTGTCAGCACCGCAGTCGCTCCATACTCAGACTGGATTGTATCGATCGCTTCTTAAATCGGTTAATGTACAAGTTTTTAAAGATCTAATAAAATGGCAATTTGTATCTGGTTTTAATTGGAAATTGTTTTAATGATACGTTGTCAACTGTAAAAACAGCGACATTTATGGAAAATCTAATATTATCAGCTAAGTTACTGATTATAATGTGTAAAAATACCTCCCCGTGCACATGTTACACCTTACATTAATAATGCGAAAATGCTTAAAGTTGATTACCGATGGCAATTTCATTTTGCTATGCTGTTCTTTGGTTGTATCAAATACAGGGCACCGTCTTATCTCTATGAAAAATTGCGCTGGGCTCGAAACAACGTCTTAACAAATGTAGTAACTAGAACTTCGGCGTACGGGTTGCTTCTGCCTCAACACCGCTCCGCTGCGCTTCGAGGCAGTTTTCGATATGCAGCAACCAAGTTTTGGAACAACTTGCTGCCGCCGTTCCGTAATACGCAATCGATACATAGCTTCCGTCAAAAATTTAAATTGTTCCTCTTAGATCAGCAATCTCAAAGTTAAGTAGTGCAGATATTTTGATAGTATGTAATTTTATAAATAATGTATGAGGTGTATGTATGTGTGCTTGTTTATATTTATGTATATATACACATATATATATATATATATATATATATATATATATATATATATATATATATATATGTATGTGAGTGTATGTTTGAGTATGTATATATTATTTATTGAAATTATGTATTGAAGCTGTGTACTGCAGCTGGTTTGTGTATTTGCTTGTAACTTAAACTTAATTACGTTCCTGAGTGAATTTCAATACAACCTCTTACAGTATTAAGAATATTTTATTAGAATTATGACAATATTACAAGAAATAAATTTTTGTTATTATATTTGGTTTAACACAACAGAACTGCCCTCTGCACATAAAGAATATATAATATACGTATATATATTTTTTATACTTATTTGTGTATTTTTATTTTAAATATATAAGGGTGCCACTGAAAATCAGGGTTGGGGTGCTGTACTTCTGATATATTCCAACATATACTTTTTGGAGCAGAGTGGCTTTCAGCAGCATTAACGGGTGGATTATCTTTGTAATACACCTTATGCATTACTCCTTATTCTCTAGTTCTTTATTTTTTTTATATTATTGTTTGCATTTTTGTTTTTTATTTAATTTTACCATATCTATAAACAAGGAGTTAATGTCCTGTTTCATGATTTCTATGTATAATTTTTTTTGTTCTTTTTTTGTTTGTTTGTATGACTACTTAAATGTTATGTGTTTTATGTAATCCGCTTGAGTGTGCTGCATGTGCCAAATAAAATCTGTTTCTTTCTTTCTTTCAAAAAACCTGTACGTAGCGTAAAAGTTCTTTTAGGTATGGCGATATAATTCTGTTCATGTAATCCTTTTCATAGAATTAATAAAAGACAGTCCACAAAAAATATAATAAAATTAGAATTAGACTTAGACATGGCCATACATACGACGCGGGAATCCGTCAGGCAATCTGGGCGGGTAATAATACCGCCACTCGTTCAAAGATACCGTAGCCGACGACATATTAAAATTGTTACCATGCCGACGATGACGAAAATATGCCAAATTTAAAGCAAATTGTAGTTAAAACTTGTATATCCAAAAACAATAACATCAGATGGGCTTTCTTACATATTGAATGTCAATCTTTTTCTAGAGCTTCTTACATTATTATATAGATGGCTGTAAGATAGAATTGCGGCTTCTCCAGTAGAGGTCCAAATTTTTAGTCCAACCACATTAGTGCCTACATGCTCGCAAGTTTCTATATTATATAAATTTATTTAACCAATGGTCTAGTGGTTTGTACTACGAGCGGACTATAAAGCCTGATGGTTAAGGTTCGATTCCCACACAGTACAAAAATGAATACGCATGAACACGTTTGTTTGTATTGTTGGAGGTCTTTTCAATTTGTAACTAGTGAACGCCAGTAGCTTCGCCCGCACGGTCTACTATTTTTCTATCCCGCGGGAACAAGTGTACTTCCACTTCCAGTTGAGTTATTGAGGGTTATATTCAGAGTGTTTGTAAGATAATGCTGGTATTGCTGCATCTATATGATTATTTCTAACGACACGACTTGTTTTGACTAACTTCATTACGGTCAGTGCTAATAAAACAATGTTTTTTTTTTTGGATAATTATATCTAATATAGCGCTAGCTCCTAGTAAAAATGATTATTTGCTTTGTCATATTATCTGTTATTAAAACTTCTGAATAATGAGGGTTTGAATTCAGTCAGTTAGGATTACTTGTAGTTGGATACAAAAGAGCTGCAATACTCCATAGAAAGCAGTGCTTATCTTTGTTTTTTTTTTATTTAAGTATGATTTTGTTTTGGGTATATTTCGGGTAATAGTGTATAAGAACCAAATCTTAACGGATTATATTTTACAATATTTAGTTTTAAGTGTCTTATGGACTCAATAGTCCAACCTTATTCGCAAAGCTCGAATTACGAACACTTGTTCGTAATTTTTTCTGCAAAACAATTGTAAACAGACAATTGATTAGTGTTTTGGTATATAATTTCATATTTAGTGTTAAAAGATTTAATAGATGATTCATTGTTATTTGGTAAAGTATATGTAAGAAACAGTTCAAAATTAATTTTTAATGCTGTATTTTTCTTCAAAATTTGTTTAATTAGTTGAAGAGATATGTGCAAAATGTCAGATAATAACATTTCAGGTGAAATAGTTTATTTTTCAGGACTAATCTTGTAAGAGACAATTCTGTTCCTGAAAGCACATGCTATTATACTTATATTGTCAAATTCGGTTTGTAGTAAGCAGTTAGACTTGTGAATATAGGACTTTTGGTGAGAGGAATAATATTTAACATGTACGCCGCAGGGCTTGCAGAAAAACATTTTTTTAATTATGAATACAGATTAGTTTATTCTAATAAATATTGTTTTTGTTATTAGATTAAGAATTTTAAATTGTAGTGTTATTTCGATTTTCGATTTTACCTGAAAGCAACAACACGTTATTAAAAGTATTAAGCCAGGTACTAAATATTTCTAAAAATAAATTAAATTTAACAGTGGTAGAGCCACGCGGCAGCTTTTGCTGTTGCACGGATGGACCGGCTCGAACCGGGGTGGTACCACGACCTCACAGAATACCAGCGTGAAGTAGAGGTTTACCTCTGCGTTTCGCTTGGTGAGTGCAGGTGGCCGGAGGCCCTTTTTACTGAAAATGAGGCATTCCATCTAAGTCCTCACCGGTGACAACGCATCTGCATTTTGATTCGCAAACGAGAATAGTTGTAGATGTCTATGGGCCGCAGCAACCACTTACTATGAGGTGGACTGTGTGCTCGTTTGTCACCCTTATCCTATAAAAAAAATTAAATGTTAAATACTCATTATATTATTACACTAAAAAGAGTGTCAAAATTGTACCGAAGAATTAAACGATGCCATTGATAAAGTACTTCGGCTTCACAGCCTACCGTACAAATTCATAACTCTATAAGTAATTCCTCTAATGACACAAATTTTTCCCTTTTTTCGGAGCAAATTTACAATTGTCATCGTAATGTACCAGTAGTTAAAAGAATTCCTAGAGGTGCGAGGATGCAACTTGTTAAAGCATTGTCATGCAATATGCAAAAATTCAGTAATAGTGAAAAGAGTGGCAAAAATTATTTATTATCGCGTATACCCATTTTCATTTTGATAAAACAATAAATAAATCAATCACATCTCAACTAAACGAGACAACTTTTCCAAATTTATATTACTCAATTAATACTCATTTATCTCGACCACGATCTAAATTTGATTTAACAAAATTAGTTGAGTCGAAACTCTTGAACGCCGAAAGGTTTACCGCTGCCTCCCAAGACTTCTATGTAACCTTTACAAATTTCTGAAAAAGAAATTTTAGAAACAATTATGTCATTTTCGAATGGCTCTGCTGGCTACATTAACGGAATTACGCTTCAACATCCTTAAAGATCTCTTAAAGATCTTGTAAGCGCTTCTACCGGTGACGCCGACGGAGTACTTCTTAATGACATTACATAATTATGTGACTTTATGCTTTTTGGTAATTATAATCCAAATTTCATTGCATTCTTATATGGGGTAAGATTATGCGCCTTCAAAAAAAAGGATAACGGTATCCGTCCTATTGCGGTTGGTTCCACATTTCGACGCAAAATACCATACGACATTATGCTATGGAAATAGCTAAAGTAAACTAGTCTAGCTGTTTCAACACTAGTTAGACTTCTAATCTTTTTTACGGCATATGCTGCAGAACTAAGTCTGCTTGCTAGTTTTGATGTATGAGGGCTCCATTGAAGCTTCGCGTCTAGTGTGATTCCAATAAAAATGGTGGTATCTACAAGATTCAGTTTCTCCCCATTTAAAATTACATTAGTATTTAATTGTTAGATATTTGGAGTCATAAATTTCATACATTTCGTTTTAGTGCCATTTAAATGCAAATTATTAACATTGAACCAATTTACTAATTTAGATATAGCATTATTTACTTCGCAATTGTCGACTTAATTTAAAAATTAAAGAAGTGTCATCTGCAAATAATACTATCATGGTTATCTCCTACTATGTAAGGTAAGTCATTAATATATACAAGAAACAGAAAGGGGCCGAGAATTGAGCCTTGAGGCACGCCCATTTGTACCATCGACCCGGAAGAACTAACAATAAATATGAAATAATTAATTTAATAGCATCACTTCTTACACCGTAGTGTTGAAGTTTCACGAAGGCTTTGGATAGGTCACAAAATATACCCAAAGCATCCTGTGAATTGTTGCCTGTCCTGTGAAATGCATTAAATATATATTTAATCAGCTCAACACCGGCATCAATTGTCGAGCGACCCCTTGTGAAACCAAATTGATTTTTATGAAGTTAATTATTTATATTAAAGAAATTTAACATTTGATCAAGAATAATTTTTTCAAAAATCTTTAACAGAAAACAGATTCGCAGTTTTCTTAACATCAATAGTTTTTAAATATTTTACAATATCTTTTGATGATACTTTATGAAATGTTAAATTCTTTGTACACGCATTTACATTTTGTTTAAGTAATGATTCGGCGACCGCAGGAGAAGAATTCAGTGACTTAGTGGTTAATATCGGAATATCAGTAAAATATTTCTCAAAAACCATTGCAACGTCCTGATCTGATTCGGTTAATTTGTTATTAACACTTAACTGGTAGCTTCAATTGCGAGAGTTGATCTTACCAGTTTCGCTATTAATTTTACTCAATGTCATTTTAATTTTATTAGAAGCCGTCTTAATTTTGTTGCACAAATGCAAAGACTTGGCTGTGGAGCACACTCTTTTAAATATTTTTGAATATTTTTTTACATATTCCCTAAATTCGACGCTATGATTATATGACCTTTCATGGTAATGATCATATAACCTATGTCTGCTCTTATGGACTCCTACTGTCGCCCATTCATTAAATGACTTCCGACTGTTCAAGGAGAATGTTTTAGAAGTAAAATTATTATTAAATTCATTGCAAATAAGCTTAAATAATGTTTCATACATTATTTAAGCGTAATTAATAAATAATTTATCTACTTCTCACAGAGACACTTTTATTCAAAATTTCAATCATATTTCTCCAAGGATGAAAACTGTCAGTATGGAATCATTATACTTGCTAGGAGCCCCGTTCTTTATCAATAGTATTAAACATGTTTCAAAAACAAAATTTGATCAGTTTTTAAACCACGTTAATAAATTGTATAAATTGAACCCCACATTGATGTTACTATTTTAAAATATTGTCTCCTTATACCTAAATTTACATACTTACCCCGCTTGAGTCCAGGCTAGAAATGTTCGGATATTTTAAAAGATTTTGATAACAGTTTTAAAATAGCTAAAGAAAACATTCTAAATTTAACTTTAAATAAAACGGCCTCGACTCATGCTACTTTACATATAAAATTTGGTGGTATTGGTTTGGCTGCTTTCCTTGCTTCCGTGCATAGTGTTAGTGATTTATGTCATATGATTTTAAAAAATTAAGTAGACCTGTTCTTTGCTAAGAAGGCAGAGCAGACATGGCACCTTTGCACATTTTCACCAGCACAGGGCGTTTGCCCTGTGCCGGTGAAAATTTTTCCATTGGAAGTTAACCAACAAAAAGTGGGATATTCCGTTGGTACAGAACGTGCAGAAAGATTTATTTCATAAATTCCATAATGAACATGATAAGGCACGCCTTCTAGCTGTTTCGACTAAGGAACCTAGTCACTGGTTACACGCTTTACCATCAAGATATCTCGGCACATTACTTGATGGAGAAAGCTTGCGCATCACCGTAGGGATCCAACTAGGACTAGGATTTGTCAACCTCATCAGTGCCCCTGTGGTAGCAGCTTCGACAAGTTCGGGCTCTACGGACTTTCATGTAAGAAAAGTGCTGGTAGGTTTTCACTGCACGATTCTTTGAACGAAATCATCCGAAGAGCTCTTGTCTCTATAAATGTTCCCTCGGTTTTAGAGCCTTGTGGAATATTTAGAGAAGATGGTAGGAGACCCGACGGAATGATATTGGTCCCTTGGGAGAGAGGTAAAGCCCTAGTGTAGGCTGCTACTTGCGTAGACACTTTGGCGGCCTCTCATCTTAGGGGTACCTCGTTTAGAGCCGAGGCGGTTTCAGAGGCAGCTTAACTGAGTAAGTGGCGCAAATTTGAGTTTCTTAGAGATGATTACATATTTGTGCCATTTGCTGTAGAGTGTATCGGTCCGTGGGGTCCACGTGCCGTGAAGTTCCTCCATCCGCTGCTGGTCCTTACTGCTGATGATAAGATGGCAGGTTTTTTTCTCGCTCAAAGGCTAAGTATAGCCATTCAGCGGGGAAACGCAGCCAGCGTTTTTGGCACGATACCGCGGGGAGTAGGACTGTATTATAATTAAGTTACTAGTTTTAGTTTTTTTATTATAGTTTTAATATTGTATATAATAAAATATTGTATATTAAATAAGAGATTTAGAATTCAATAAAACTACTGAATACGGAGCCTGATTCACTGTCAGAGAAGACCGGAGACGGGCCGCGGGTGGACATCGCGGAAGGCGCGGGAGACGCGGCGTCGTAGATTGTGTCTATGGAGACGGGGGTTGTAGGTCTGGTGCTCGGCGACAAGGGGTCGTCGATCCGTACGGCTGAATGGTCAGTTGGGGGACGGACGGTCAACTGGGGAGCAGTCACACTGGGCTCGGGCGCAGGACGGGCATTGCGCTGTGCGAGGAACACAGCTCAAATGTCGGGGCACGCACGACTAAAAAGTTGGCGAGTTCGTCGATCATTATTGATGTCATCTTGTTGTACTACTAGACAGCACAGGTGTGTACCAAGCTCCCCCACCTATAGGTGTGTGCTTACGACAAACACCTATACACCTTTATATATACACGTTAGTACGCTAGGGTGTGTATTTAGCTGTTGCCTAATGCAACAAGCAACACAAAAATTAAAAACGATGGCCGCCTCTGAGGTGGCGGGTGTGTTTCACTCTACTTACGGTTGCCGATACCAGTACCAGTAAGCCAGGAAGGAGAGTTACAAACAAAACACTCTTTGCACCACAACAAGCGTCCACTACACTTCACTCTGAGACTGCTGTCACCCGGGTTAACGTGCTTCGCACACCACGGAGAGGGCACCAAAACAATCACCAAAGACACAGCTCCAAGCAGTACAGCGTACTGGAGGCGTGATGTATTAAAATAGTTTGTGCGCATGAGCTAAGAGAATGAAGAGACGGGAGTGAACTCGACCGATAAGTCCGAAGTCTACAGAGCCCAGGCGCAGAATCCAGTAAACAACTGAACCAACGTTCTGATAAGTCATTCCCATTCATTTTTCATTTTTATACTTTTCTACAGTGTAACGATCGTAGGAACTCATCTTGGCTAGTCCCGCAAATCAGTAACGAAGAGACTACTAAATTAGTTGCACTAATCCGCCTGCCTGATGTGAGGATTGAGAAAAATCGCCCCTACAACAAGATTTATGCGGACCGATGAATAAGCATTTTTTTATAGCATAAGGGTGAAAAATGAGCACACACAGTCCACCTGATGGTAAGTGGTTGCTGTGGCCCATAGACATCTACACCTATCTTCATTTACGAATTAAAATCCAGATGCGTTGTCAGCCGTGGGGACTAAGATAGAATGCCTCTTTTCCAGTAAAATAGGTATCCGGTTCTCTACACTCACCACACGAAACACAGCAGCATTTAGCTACTATTTTACGCTGGTATTCTGTGAGAGTGTGGTCCTTCCCCTGTCGAGCTGACCCATTCGTGCGACAACTATACTATTAATCTTGACTGCCTCGTTGGTCTAATGGTTGTAGTAGTGCGACTGCTGATCATGAGGTCTCGGGTTCGAATCCCGAGTCGGGCCAAAAAATCAGTTATTGCGTTTTTCCATCAAGAAATTCTCAGTAGCTGCCCGGAGTCAGGAAGTTGGCGGTGTTTCACCCCCGTGCCTCGGAAAGCACGTAAAGCCGTTGGTCCTGCGCCTGATCTCTCTCCGGTCGTGTCGGTTTACCGCCCCATCGGGCTATGAGAGTGAGGGAATAGAGAGTGCACCTGTGCTTGCGCATACACTTGGGCACTATAATCCTGTCCTGCGCAGATGGCTAGTCTCCGTTGAGACTGGCCGCCGTGGCCGGAATTCGGTCTGGAGGACATTATTATTATTATTATACTATTAATATAGCTGCAGCATGGCTCTACTACGTAAAATTTAGCTGCAGTATTGCTCTACCACGTAATTAGCATCTAATAAAAGTACCTATTCAAATATTTGTAAATAACTGATGACTAATAGTACAAACGGTGCGTGTGACCTAAGTATAAGTATAAGTAAGGTATAAGTAAGGTGTGACTTAAGTAACTGTGGTGTGGGCCTAACTGCACTAGTAGGAATTACAAAGTTGTTAATGAGCTTTGCAAAGAGCTAAATGCGCGGGGTTTACTACGTTAGTAATTAAGTAAAATTGTCCATAAAATTTTTAATGGTCGCCCTCCCTGAAGTTGAGACCAGAAACTAAATAATTTTGCTTATCGATCGATTAATTTTATCATCTTCATGCATTCACTCAGGAACCATACATTGTATATAATTGGTATTAAATGGGATTATTTAAATATTTACAAGTTTTTATTTTATTTTAGCTCTTCTAGAATTTATGTGTGGAAATGGATGGCTCCGTGGCGCAGTGGCTTAGCTATGAGTTGTTGCGCTAGAGGCCGCGGGTTCGAATCCCGCACGGAACAAGTATTTGTATAGCCTACAAATAATTGATCCGGGTCTAGTTGGTTGTTCTTGTGCAATTTATGTTTGTAGGCTGCCTCCACGACACAGGAGAAAATCCTAGATGAGGGTAATGTTTTTAAAAAAAATAAAAAAATAAAAATAAATTATTACGAATGGATTTCATGGGTTTTAATTTGTTTTTTGAATTAGGGTGCTCCACCCTAATTCTTAGAAAGGGCTATGTTACTCCTTTTAACATCAGCTGTGTGCCAGTGAAAGCCCCGTCAAAACGGGTCCAGCCATTTCGGAGATTAGCCGGAACAAATAGGCAGACAGACAAAAATTGAAAAAAATATTTTTCGTTATAATTACCGTTCATATGTATTTAGTAAAAAGTTGTTTGACATTACATACAGACACTTCAATTTTATTTATTTGTATAGACAATCCGGTGTATCTTGAACCAACAGTACAAGTAGTAGAGCCAACAAGTATCGAAACAATTGACTATATCGTCGTGAAGCCTTGCTGCGAATTAATCTTCTACTGACTTCAAAAAGTAAGCGGTAATCAATTCGACTGTACGTTCTTTTTTATATGTGTTACATCATAACTTTTTTCCAGTTGTACCGAATTCGATGATCCTTCTTTTATATGAAAGCGGGTCATGTGGTCCCATATAAATTTGATACTTTTTGAGTTATTCCTAATAATACATATTGAAGTCGGTTGTACAAAATTTTTAATTTTTAATTATTAAGTGCTGAATTACCGCATGATCGGTGGTGAAGAAAAACACCGTAAGGAAGCCTTTCTGAGAAATATTAATATTTCGAAGATATATCTAGTCATTGTTTCCTAAACCCCTCAGAAATGGGAGTAGGGAGTAAGTCTGTGACCCACTGCTAGGCACGGGCACAGCAGTGGGTCACATACCTACTACCGACTACTAGATATATAGTCGTGTAAAGTGGGGGTGACGATAAATAATCCATCGCTCAACTTTGTACCGTGGGTTCGTAAAAGATGACTATGGGAAATCAATACATTTATACATTATACAAATAAATAAAATTGTAGTGTCTGTATGTAATGTCTAAATAACAGCTTTTTACTAAATGCATATGAAAGTACGTACGATACTTATAACAAAAAACATTTTTTGAAATATTTATCTGTCTGTCTGTCTATCTGTTTGTTCCGGCTAACCTCCGAAATGGCTTGACCAATTTTGACGGGAATTTCACTGGCAGTTAGCTGTTGTTATAAGGAGTAACTTTAAACTTTTATTTTAGAAATAGAGTCAGGGTTCCACGCAAAAAAATAAATCCCATGAACTTATGTCGTAATAAATTCACACGGACGAAGTCGCGGGGAACAGTTAGTGTTACATAATTCTTAAAGCTTCCGATAGATGGCGGTATGACCATCTTGTTTAGATTTAAAAACTTAACCCATACCGGCTACAGGCAACAGTGTCAAAGGACGCTGCTGCCTGAAGCCAGCTCTTCTGCTGCTATTTTATGCTGGTTTTCTGTGAAAGCGTGATCCTTCCCCGGTCGAGCCGACCCATTCGTGCAACAACTATACTACTAATATAGCTGCAGCATGGCTCTATTACGTATGTTTCGTTTCCAGTAAAAGAATCTCTGGTTCTTCTCTACACTCACTAGAAGAAACAAAACAGCATTAGGTATTTTACTCTGGTAACAATCATATGCCGGTTGGAGCGACCTATTCGTGCTACAACCGTAATATAGATTATAGCATGACCATGTGTTGTACATACAAACATACACAAAAACAGATCTAACTAATAAAAGCCTGTTAAAAAATATACCGAGTAAATTCATTTAAAAATGTAGTGAAAGTAGGTAGACTATTTGGCGTGTGCATTACTCTGCATGAAAGAATCCATAACGATGATATCCTTAGTACCGGAGTAATCAACAAAGTTCAAAGGATCTGTAAGATGAAGTGGCATTGGGCCAATTATATGGTTCGAAAAACCGACAATCGATGGGGAAGAAAGGTTCTCGTTTGGTAGGCTCGTACCAGTAAGCCAGTCATCGTCTCTCGTTAAATGAAGTGACAACCTCTACACAGAAAGTCTATGGAAGCAGGTGGTTCAGAACCGTGGTTTGTGGCATTTCTTGGGAGAGGCCTCTGTCCGCAATGGACTTGTGAAGGGCTATAATGATGATGATGAAATTTACACACCATTTTCCGATTTCTAATACAATATAATAATAAAGACCGGTGCGTTAAGTAATTGCATTATGTAAATAGTCATAAATCATGACTCGTCAACGCGGCAATGCATCGGTCGGTTATTTTTAACCTGCATCGGCCGCGTCAGTCGCTCACACTGAATCAGCTCACGCGAATAGACGCGCGTACGTTCGCGTACCGACACATGCCATTTTTAGTCCCAACTAAACGCACGTGAGAAATAGATATTAGAACGATCTACAACCTAGATAAAAGTATTACATCATTCTGTTATGACTGATGAGTTTATTACGGCTAATCATATTATAAAAAATAAAACGAATAGCCGGTTAAACTTTGGTTTAGTTGGAGCGTAGGATAATGTACTCTAACTCTAAACAAATAATTTATTTATAAATCAAATAAGCAGCAGAATATTAATATAAAATATTATAATAATGGTTGTACAGTACAACCAGTGCATGTTGCCAGCTCAAAGTCGCTCAACGAGCTATGGAGAGGGCTATGCTCGGATTTCTCTGCGTGTTAAACTTAAAAATGAGGATAACCGTAGTAGAACCAGAGTGACCGACATAGCCCAGCGTATTAGTAAGCTAAAGTGGCAATGTACCGGCCATATAGCTCGAAGAGACGACAACCGATGGGGAAAAAAGTTTCACGATTCGCGGCCTCGTACCGGCGGACGAAGTGTAGGGCGTCTCCCCAATAGATGGAGTGACGACCTGGTAAGACGTGCCCCTGCATCCATCGACTTCCTAGTCGATGGATGCAGGTGGCTCAGGACCGTGCTTTGTGGCATTCCTTGTGGAAGGCCTATGTTCAGTAGTGGACTTGTGAAGGGCTGTAATGATGATGATGATGATTATATTAATCGACATCTGTTGAGCTTGTCGCCATCTCAGTGAAGCACCTAGGCATGTAAACCCCGGTTATTCAGCGCTTTCTAACTCAGTACTTGCACAGACACAACCTAGTAGCTAGGATTCTACACGAGGAGCTTGCTCTGAAATACGGTCTCTTAGATCAAAAACTGCTTTATTATAAAAATATATCCTATAAAAAAAAAATAAGTGCTTGCCGGAAGCCGTGCTCGAAAATGACCGCACCAGGGTCTATTGGATATCTATTGGATATATATGACCGAGTATGTGGATATCTCTAGAGCCATGCATTCCTCCAAAACCCAATATACGGTGTTGATGGGAGACTTCAATGCAAAACTAGGCACAAGAGAGAACGGTGAGCTGAAAGTAGGGAAATTTGGAATAGAACAACGGAACTCAAGGGGCCAGCAGCTGGCCGACTTCATGGAAAAAGAGGGACTCTTTATGATGAACTCTTTCTTCCAGAAGCGGCCCCACAGGAAGTGGACCTGGTCGAGCCCCGACGGTTCGACAAAAAATGAGATTGACTTCATTATGACAACCAGATGACAACTGTTCAGTGATGTCTCAGTGATCCCGAGGGTGAAAACCGGCAGCGATCACCGAATGGTTAGAGGTACACTGAACCTAAACGTTAAGTTGAAGAGGTCTCGTCTAATGAAATCAACGCTCCGTCCCCCTCGTGCTCTAATCCAAAGTCCCGAAACCTTTCAGTTCGAGTTACACAACCGTTTTCAGTGCCTAGAAGACTGCAATGAAGTGGACGATTTGAATGACAAGCTCGTGGAAACTGTCCATGCGGTCGGAGCTAAGTCCTGCAAGACCCGCCGCAGAAGAACACAAAAACTCTCCGATCACACTCTTAATCTCATGGCTGTTAGACGGAAGATGAAGCTACATTCTTCAACAGATTTGACAGCATACAGGCAACTGAACAGACAGATCACCAAATGCATGCGGCGGGACTTACGCAACTTCAATACAGCTCGTATTGTAAAAGCGATCGAGCGAAACCTAGGCTCCAAAGTTTTTGCCAGAGATCTGTCTGCCAGAAAGAGCCAACTGTCACAGCTGAAGACCGAGTGTGGCAGCATCGTTTCCGGGGTACCTGAGATTTTGAGTGAGATTGAGATGTTCTATGGGCAGCTGTACACGTCATCGTTGGAGCCGCACTCAAGTGTGAGTAACGATTCCGGACGTCAGTCTGAGCGAGATTAGAATGGCTCTCCAGCACCTTAAAAACGGCAAGACCCCAGGCGAGGATGGAATTACAGCGGAGCTTCTGAAAGCGGGTGGAAAACCGGTACTTGAAGTCCTTCAGAAGCTCTTTAATTCCGTCCTCCATGGTGGCATTACACCGAAGGCGTGGAGCAGAAGGGCGGTGGTCTTGTTCTTCAAGAAAGGCGACAACGCTCTCTTGAAGAACTACAAACCGATTTCCCTTCTGAGCCGCGTCTACGTGCTGTTTCCGAGAGTCATTACGAATCGTCTCGCACGCAGACTTGACGACTTCCAGCCTCCCGAACAAGCCGGTTTCCGAAAAGGCTTTAGCACCATAGACCATATACACACCCTTCGGCAAATTGTACAGAAGTCCAAGGAGTACAATTTGCCACTATGTCTGGCGTATGTGGACTATGAGAAAACCTTTGATTCCGTCGAAATTTGGGCGGTGCTGCAGTCCCATCAGCGGTGCCAAGTTGACTGTCGGAATATCGAAGTGTTGAAAAGCTTGTACAGTAGGCCTACGATGGCTATCCGAGTACAGAACCAGAGTACGAAACCTATCCAATTGCAGAGAGATGTAAGACAGGGTGACGTCATATCCCCGAAACTCTTCACCGCTGCATTGGAAGAAGTTTTCAAGCTTCTGGACTGGAAAGGATACGGTATCAACATCAATGGCGAGTACATCACTCACCTTCGATTTGTCGACGATATAGTCCTTATGGCAGAATCGCTGGAGGACCTAAGCACTATGCTCAATGACCTCAATAGTGTTTCCCAACGGATAGGTCTTAAGATGGACATGGACAAAACAAAGATCGTGTTTAATGTCCATGTCACACCTATGCCGGTAGTTGTTGGGAACACTAAGCTCGAAGTTGTTGACGAGTATGTTTACCTGGGACAAATAGTCCGACTAGGTAAGTCCAACTTCGACCGAGAGGTCAATCGACGGATTCAACTCGGTTGGGCAGCGTTCGGGAAATTACGGCACATCTTCTCGTCAGGTATACCTCAAAACTTGAAAACGAGACTGTACACCCAGTGCGTGTTGCCAGTGATGACATACGGAATTGAGACGTGGTCCTTCACTGCTGGCCGAATGAGGAAGCTCAAGGTCGCTCAGCGAGCTATGGAGAGGGCTATGCTCGGAGTTTCTCTGCGTGATAAACTCAGAAATGAGGATATCCGCAGTAGAACCAGAGTGACCCACATAGCCCAACGGATTAGTAAGCT
This sequence comes from Parnassius glacialis, assembly GCA_033319125.1. NCBI lineage: Eukaryota > Metazoa > Arthropoda > Insecta > Lepidoptera > Papilionidae > Parnassius > Parnassius glacialis. The sequence continues at coordinate 33,805,227 of JAVANC010000025.1, forward strand.
GAAGTGGCAGTGGGCCGGCCATATAGCTCGAAGAACCGACAACCGATGGGGAAGAAAGGTTCCCGAGTGGCAGCCTCGTACCGGCAGGCGAAGTGTAGGGCGTCCCCCCACTAGATGGAGTGACGACCTGGTAAGATATGCAGGAAGTCGATAGATGCAGGTGGCTCAGGACCGTGCTTTTGGCATTCTTTCGGGGAGGCCTATGTTCAGCATTGGACTTGTAAAGGGCTGTAATGATGATGATGATGATGATGACTAAAATCTCGTGAAAGCCGAAACAGACAGCGAACAAATTATCTAGTTCTCGCTCACGAGGTGACCGACATGTGGGATGGCCTGCCGACCGAAATTGTAACTGTAGTCGTCTCTGCAAACGGGTTAATCCCAGTTAGCCTCTCGAGTTATCTGAGGTGACCTGGACTACGGGACGGGCCGCTCCGGGCTCAAATGTAAAAGGTGGTGCTCTGCGATACCACCCGCATCGTCTGCCGATTTCTTTCCTTTTCCCTAACTAGCCCCCGGTCATTTGGTGTCCCCTGGTTTTTATTTATTTATGTATTATTTATATATTTATTTTACTGTATTCAATGTATATGTAGGAATGTGTAATTGAGTATAGTACAGAGACTAATTTTGTAGTTAGGAATAATAATTAATCCGTTTTGCACGAATTAATTATCCAACGAGTCAAGGATACACCAGTAACGGCATACGACAAGCGCACCCCTACAAAACTTTAATCAACTTTATGTTAGATCGGAATGATTATTCCCTATAGCCATATCATTGGAACGGCACAAAGCCCTGCAATGATAGTAAGAACTATTTTTTTTTCTTACGCTTTTTTTTTCAAGTACTATTTGCTAGTCCGGAATCACTATTCCCTGTAGCCGTATCATTGGACCGACAAACGCCCTGCAATGATAGTAAGAACCACTTTTTTCTTACTCTCTTTATTTTTCAATTCAGTATAGAACAGGTACAGACCAACCATACCGCAAACATGTCCCTGTCACAATCACACAAAAGTGTATCGTGAGAGACGTAGTGACATGATAACACCTAAGTATGTAAATCAACAGCAACACGACACATCCCAATGCAGCACAGACCAGCCTCCCTGCAACTCCATGTTCCTTTCCTGCACTAGAATAATTACTTCGCTAGAGTGTTGCAACGTCTGTAGTATTTTGTAGATGCACAGACACGGCTACCTCTGACTGTCGCACGTCCTCGTGCAGTTGACAGTGAACAGCATACGGTCTATCAGTTATCACCACCTGCTAACAGATATTAATTCTAGTTAAATATTACAATGGTCGACCATCCCAGACTTCATTTAAGTCATGGACGCGCCAATATGGCTACCTCCAGGCAAACGCACTCCAGCTTTCAGTTCTGTTGCGTTCGTGCCACATTCGCACCAGCTAACCGTCGCGCCGTACTAGCGCTAGCGAATCGTCGCACTGCTTTGCCAAATTAAAAGAAATCGAGATAAATGTATTGCGAACCATGGAATTCCGAGCTTCCAAATTTCATCACATATTCTCTTAAGAAACGGCAACTGTATGACATTTGAAAACATTGCAAAAATGGAAACTATGTGTAGAGACAGATACCACAACATAATTCGAAGGGAAGGAGGCAACTGCGCAAAATCTACGAAAGCCATCCATTTACAGCGCCAAAGCACCATTTGTTCGGCGGCCGCTTGAATTGCCCTGCCGTAAGATCAGCCAATAAGTTACTAACTGTAGCGGTGTAGGCTCAATCTTACCAGCGCTCGGCCGTACCTGACCATGTTTGATTAGCCGTCACAGCATCTTCTCATTGATCATTGTTGTAGATACTTCTACGAATCCCTCGACATCAAACCCCAATCTTATCGACGACACAATATTCGGAGCAAACTGCAACACTGATTAACACATTAGAACACAAAAATGTCACTTATTATTTTCAATTCCTAGCATGTTAAAGTTAATCCTTTATTTTGGTACATCGCTTAAACGTTTTGAACTTCAAAATATAACAGATAATAATCATGTTTCGCGTGAACTATCAAATTACAACAAAACTTGGACTTGTCTAGAAAGCCTCCAACATTTCTTCCGACATTCGTTAACATATTTAGGTACGTCAGAAATAATGAAAATACATGAGGGTACTTTTAATACAAATCGAACAAAAGGATTTATCTTTTGGCTTAAATAATTTCACTTTATCTTTTCTCTACACTTTAATGATACGACAACATCGTAAGTAGGACAGCAAATTTCATTACGGTATTTAACCTAATAATTTAAAATTAAAAATTTTGTACAGCCGACTTCAATATACCTATATTGAATAACTCAATAACCATTGGTCTGACCTTGATCAAATTCATATGGGACCACACGAGAACTATCAGCTTTCATATAAAAAAAGAATCATCGAAATCGGTTCGCCCAGTACAAAGTTATGAGGTAACACACATAAAAAAAAAAAACATACACTCGAATTGAGTACCGTCTCCTTTTTGGAAGTCGGCAGAAAAGAGATCCATCAATGCGGAATGCATTATAGTCTTTGACAAATGTAATAATCGTCATACTATTCGAAGATTATATGTGGGCAATAAGGGGGACTTTATCCCACTTCTGATGTAGGAATGTGTAATTGAGTATAGTACAGAGACTAATTTTGTAGTTAAGAATAATAATTAATCCGTTTACACGAATTATCCAACGAGTCAAGGATAAACCAGTAACGGCATACGACAAGCGCACCGTTTCACGTCCGAGCTAAGACTGTCTTAACGGCGGCCGCTCCGTCCGTTTTATACAAGCAAAACGGGCGCTACCGCAGGTGCAATGGTGCAGGTGTGCAGAACACGTGTTATTTACAAGAATTATTTCTAGCTACACCGATGCCGCCGCACGTGCTATAGTGCTGGTGCCGTCATATATTTAAATATATTTATCATTTTCTTTTATATATCTATTAAGCCCAACCAGATGAGAATACTGTAAAAAAAACATAATAATAATGTCCTCCCGTTTTTGGTCACGGCGGTCAGCCTTAACGGAGACTAGCCATCGGCGCAGGACAGGATTACAGTGCCCAAGTGTATACGCAAGCACAATAATACTCCGCGCTTACTTACTCCGCATTTCATACTACCACTTAGAGTCCACCTGATGGTAAGTGGATGCTGTGGCCTTAGAAATCCACATTTATCCTCAATTAAGAATCAAAATGCAGATGTGCTGTCACCCCTGAGGACTGATGGAATTCCTCGTTTCCGTTGAAAAGGGTCTTCGGTTCTCCACACTCACCATACAAAATACAGTAGTGTCAAGCTGCTATTTTACACTGGTATTCTGTGAGAGCGTGTTTTTTTATCGTGGGGAAGTCCTCATGGATACCTGCTGCTGCAGCAGAAAGGTTATGCCAGACTCCTACCCGCCAAAACCCCACGGTGGTCTCTGGTCCCGGAATCTCCGTTCGGAACGCAACCGCAGCCCCTCTCTCGCTTTGCTCTATAAAGCACGTCCCGGGGACAGAAATTACTGCCCCCAGCACCCTCGCAATGCTGTCACGGTGCTCGAAACCACTTTCGAGTCACCGTCCTCCTCAAGTGTTACATCACTAGATGCTCAGGGCACCTGCCCCGAGCGCCCGTAACCTCCGAGGCCCCGTTTCTGGTAGGAGAACACCATCGTCAAGGGGAGGGCCGTGAAGAACGCCTTGGCGGCGTTATCTCCGAGCGGGATCTGTCCTCTCCCGACACCGCTCAGCAGTCTCCTTCTGGACCATAACGGATTCACAGAAGGTGGCTACTAGCGTGGCCCTAACCCGGTCGAGCCGACCTTTTGCTGTTTATTCTAAGTAAATTTTTCTTAATACTTATTTATTTTATATCATCTATATTCTATACTCTATAATCTTATATAACGGCAATGTTAGACTTTACAAAGGCGGCGTAAGAAAGTCTTTCTCCACGTTTTGCCCCGGGGGTATCGTTAGAGGTGACTGTGGGAAATGCAAACCCATAACGCTGAACCATAACGTACGATTTCTAAAATGATCCAGTGTATGGTCCATATAAAATACAGCATATGGCGCAGCGCCCGATTTAATTTTTGTTGCCCTGGGTTTTTATAGCAAACCAGCAATCCACCCCGGCTTCGCACGGATGGTTTCTGGATCTCGACAACAGTGCTACCTACCAAAACCATTCTCGAATGAACATAACTACACTCAAAATTTCATAAAATCGGTCACAGAAGAATTATATGTACATATAAAGATGGTGCCCTAGTTTTTCATTCTATATTGTTTTTTTTTTATTTGAAGTAAGAGTTATAAAAAATTTAAGTATACTTGATTTTTTATACGTAGTTTTTATACGTAGGTAGAGCCATGCTGCAGCTATATTAGTAGTACAGTTGTAGCATGAATAGGTCGACTCGACCGGGGAAGGACCACGCTCTTACAGAATACCAGCGTAAAGTAGCAGCTTAACACTGCTTTGTTTCATGTGGTAAGTGTAGAGAACCTAAATCGGAATAGAGGCATTCCATCTTAGTCCTCACGGGTGACAACGCGTCTGCATTTTGGTTCGTAATCGAGGGTTGATGTAGATGTCTACGGGCTACAGCAAACACTTACCATCAGGTGGACTGTGTGCTCGTTTGTCACCCTATCCTATAAACAAAATTCATAATAGCAAAATTCCTATTATATCCCTATATTTTAATTGTTTACGTTATATTTTTAAGAATTTTATACAGAACCTAAGATAGTATTGTTCCTATTGACTATCAATTTACATAGTTATAAATGAAAATACGTGCAATATGAAAAAAAGAAGAAAACATTGCAAATATTGATATCTAATACAGAGTGTTAAGTTTAAAAAAATCTTATTAATTATTTTTCCATTTTGAATTAAATTTCACAATAAATCAAATCTAAAAGCATTTAGTGCATCTGTAATAGCGAGAGATTCATTTCTATTTTGATTGAATATTTTTTTTATCGATACCCTCTCCGCGGTGAGTGTGCCTTATTATAAATCCATCACTGATGTCGCTGGACAGATAAGCGGTTTTGATTAACCTTTCGTACAATGAACAAGAGCCGTGGTAACCCTACAATCGTTAACACCAATAAAATGAAATTATCAAATTGAATGACTCATCGCTGAGATATGTCAATCTCATTCAATTTTATAGTTTTCCATTAGTGTTAACGACCATAGAATATCAACTTGGCTAACCACGCAGGGGACCGCCGCAAATGTCACAGTACGCGAGCAACCCGCACTCGAAATTCGCAGGCACCAATCCAATTGTAATTGCAATTTTATGTGCTGATACACAGTCTTAGGAATCATGTGCTAATTACGGCGAGATAATTACTACAGTACGTATACAGGTTGTTATTTTTTTTATATAGGATAAGGTTTACAAGTGAGTACACAGTGGACTGTGTACTCGCTTGTGGCTCGACAGGGGAAAGACCACGCTCTCAAAGAATACCAGCGTAAAATAGCAGCTTAACACTGCTGTGTTTCGTATAGTGAGTGTAGAGAACCGGGGACCCTTTTTACTGGAAAAGGGGCATCCCATATTGGTCCTCACAGGTGACAACGCATCTGCATTTTGATTCGCAAACGAGGATATGTGTAGATGTGTATGGGCCACAGCAACCACTTACCATCAGGTGGACTGTGTGCTCGTTTGTCACCCTATCCTACAAAAAAGTCAACAAGTTGACTGTTACGAGCGAATAAAGAACTAGGAGATAAAAATAAATCTGTTCATAGTATACATAAACGATATGCATAACCTTACCCTAACAGGTGATATATTACTATATGCTGACGACACTAGTTTATTTTTATTTGGCAATAACATTGAGCAGATCATTAAATAAGCACAGCAAGATTTGGACACTCTCTCTAGATGGTTCCAAGACAATCTGCTTACTGTTAATATATCTTTAACTAATTACATTATTTTCAGTGCTAGGAATAAAAAATCCGAAAATCATGCATATATAACGAACCCTTAACTAAAGCTAGTTCAGTAAAGTATCTTGGACTCCACCTAGATAAACATCAACGTGGCAGCCGCACCTCGATAAACTAAGATCTAAGCTATCTTCTATCATGGGTGCGCTTCGAGGTAATATTCACTGTCTGCCAAAATCAGTGAGATTTATTATATACAACTCCATGGTAAAACCTCATCTAGACTACCTTATAGAGGTGTGGGGTACTACAGCTAAAACAAATTTAAAGCAAATGGAAACATGTCAAAACAAAGTAATTAAACTACTATTCCATTATCATTATTTAACTTCTACCGAAAAAATTTACAAAGAAACTAAATTAATGACACTATCGCAGATTTATAAATATAATACATGCATATTAGTACACAAACTATTAAATAAAGATATACACTCTAAAATAACATTTAAAAAGAAAGGACAAATACAAAAACGTATCACTAGACGAATAAATAACATTTGCTTAAGACAACCACGAACTAACTGCGGAAAGAAAAACATACTATACGAAGGAGCAGAGTTATATTATAAGAAATTGCCTAATAACATATAAGAGATCCAATCGTTAACTTTATATAAAAAAACTTAAAGCACCACATCCTAAAAGATTTTTCTCGATTTTAAACCAATATTAACGCATTTAAACGGCGAATGTAATTTCGTTAGTTAATTTGATTTTACCACATAAAACTTTTAACTAATAGAAATATATATGTATGAAATATATTTAACTAAAATATTATACCATTTGTAAACATTTAATATAAAATATAAACTTAATTATAAATTGCTTGCAAATATGTAATTGCTATAAACTTGCTTTCAATAACGATATGTAATTGTACACTTACTTTTCTTATTACCCTACACATTGCAAGAAGATTGTGCATGCCCAGGTAAATAATAGATCATTCACGAGTACCTACCGTTCTTCATAAGTTCATGTATTTAGTATCTAAGATTAACTTGTTATTTTTCATGATAAGTGAATTGTATTCTTTTGAAGAAAACTACAAATCTATTCATTTTTCCTGCTGTATTCTGGTTTACATACGTAAATCGTAGATATCCAAACCAGTAATCGAAACCCAGAACAACCATTTGTTTCATTCAGAATACGTACGTGATAGAGCCATGCTGCAGCTATATTAATAGTATAGTTGTAGCAGGAATGGGTCGGCTCGACCGAGGAAGGACCACACTCTTAACAGAATACCAAAAATAATTCGAAGCCGCAAAGCCACAGCCAAATGTTAAGTCACTGCGCTACCATACCGTCATGTTTAAATGGAAGAGATCGACTTATATACTTAAATGATTTAGTTTCAGACAGTAACCTACAAATCTACATGAGAAAGCCGGGAGCAAAGCTTGTATAAAACTAAATTTACAATTGTCAGTCCTTGATTCATCTTGGACGGATTAGTTATTATTGTAAACAAGACCTTTTAACAAACTAAACACACGGTCATAATTTAAAACAGGAGCTCTATGAAGAGTCGTGCAATACTTGACCTTTAACAATTTACAGATCTATAGACTCAACTCCCATAGATGAATGAAAAGAATAGAGGGTACTTATTACGAAAAATATTTTTTGCATCTGTAATTCCACTGGTGTTGCAGCTGTTCACTAGAGGCGATAGTCACTTACCATCAGGTTAGCCGCAAGCTCGTATGCACCCTCTTCTATAAAAAAAAGATTCAGAATTTAAAGTTGTAATTTGTAACGTAGTATACAAAATACAGAGACCGACGAAAGCAACGCCAAAGTTGCAAGACGTCTTGTACTGCGATCGTCTATTTGCCAAGCATGTAAAGCAAATCCTTTCAAACAAGAGACTCCTATGTCCAAAAGTGGGCTTTTACGGGCTGTTGAAGAAGAAGGAAAGAATAAGACACATCTATAAAAGTATCATCTCGACCTGGGAAGCACAGGCCTTGCACAAAATCCCCGCTAATTAGCTGTGATAGCAACCGGATAACTTTTTTCACCGCTTCACACTACTAGGAATTTCGTGTACACATACAACGAATGTGAACGGTGGTAGATCCGCTAGTGCCGCTTTAAATTTCACAGTACATCAGCAACACGGGTTACATTCCCGCCGGTACCAACGAAATTTTTAATTGCAATTTTAAGTGCTGATTTACCACGTGCTCGGCGGTGAAAGAAAACATCGTGAGGAAACCTGCATGTCTGCGAATACTTCTTTGCCCTAAAACCCTCTCAGAAGTGAGAGAAGCTCTATTCCCAACTGTGGGACGTATAAATGCTGTAACTTTACTATTGTTTATACAACGAATCTATAATCTGGTTCATATAACAGATTTCTTAACGGAAACGGATATATCTTGGTGCACGGTAGCAACTTAACATAAAGCGAATTGTGCTTTTGTTTGTTATTCTTGTAAAAAAAATTTGTTATATTTTAAAACAAGTCCTTAATATATAGTGCCAATTAATTAATAGAATCATTTATTTATTTATTACAAAAAATCAGGCTTAATATAGATTTTAATATTTAATGAGATGATATGCAATTATTATTCTAATATTAATAATTAATTTCATTTATTTTTATTTTTATTTTTTGTTGTTATAGCGGCAACAGAAATACACATTCTGTGAAAATTTCATCTGTATACCTTCACGGATCACGAGACACAGCGCGGTGACAGACGGACAGGCGCTTAGCAATAAAGTCCCGTTGGTTACCCTTTGGATATGGAACCCTAAAAAGGACACAGTAGGCCTTGAATGCGGTAGCTTGTTCTACCTCCGAAATGATAACTATTTGTCTCGAGTGGTATCGGATGTATCACTCATTTCTCTCATTAATAACGTTGTAAAGATCTCTTGTAAGTTATAGCGCACTCTAAACATTTCTCACTCTGTGGCTCTTTAGATTGGCGCCTAGTCGCCATCTTGGAAAATAACAGCTAAATGCGTTCGCGCACATCACTGATCGCCCGTCACCCATTTCACTCGGCTCTGATTATTTATGGTTAGGCTAATAAGCCAGGTGACCGACGCTTCACTCATTAAATTAGATCTCTCGGAGCGCCAACTATGTGTTTGATCCGGGCGCATACCTGTCTCATCATACGTGGGCTGGTGCTCTCCAGTAGTATCTAATTTTCTATGCTAATGTCGCGAATATCTGAAATATTTAATTGACTTTGCACCATGAAATGACAGTGAAAACACTTCATTAAAATATTTATTATATTCTCGGAGACTACACATTAAATAAAACTATATTTACGAATTTTATCGCGTTTAACTTTAACTTTTTTAAATTCCACTTTACAGCAACCAACGGGGGCCCGAAACGTCGGAAATTCAACAAAGCTAAAATTAAAGGTGATAAAATTAGTAAAAGTAATTTTATGAAATCAACTCACGTTACGTTTGTTACGTATCGTGTAGTGGTGGTATAAGAGAGTCCATTAACCCATTTCATCCTACGTTGGTGGTATATTATTAGGGTGGTGTTATATACGGGTCCATAAAATCATGTCATCCGGCGTGGGTGTCACATAATTTTTTATATAGAATAACTGTGACAAACGAGCACACAGTTAATCTAATGGTAAGCGAATGTTGTGGACCATAGACTAAGAATCAAAATGCAGATGTGTTGCCAGCCCTGAGCACTAAGATCAAATGCTTAATTTCCATTAAAAGAGGTCGCCGATTCTTTATACTCACCAAACAAAGCAGTATTGAACTGCTATTTTATGCTGGTATTCTACTTAAGTGGTACTTCTCCAGTTTAGCTGACCCATTCGTGCTACAATTATAGCAGCATGGCTCTACCACGTAAACTAAATCTAATTAACGAAAAATTTATAGATACTATCCAAGCAAAAGTCATCGTTGGAGCCACACGCAAGTGTGAGTAACGATCCAAGGGCGAGTCTTATCCGACATTATTCCGATGATATCCCGGACGTCAGTCTGAGCGAGATTAGAATGGCTCTTCAGCACCTTAAAAACGGCAAGGCCCCAGGCGAGGATGGAATTACAGCGGAGCTTCTGAAAGCGGGTGGAAGACCGGTACTTGAAGTCCTTCAGAAGCTCTTTAATTCCGTCCTCCATGGTGGCATTACACCGGAGGCGTGGAGCAGAAGTGCGGTGGTCTTGTTCTTCAAGAAAGGTGACAACGCTCTCTTGAAGAACTACAGACCGATTTCCCTTCTGAGCCGCGTCTACGTGCTGTTTTCGAGAGTCATTACAAATCGTCTCGCGCGCAGACTTGACGACTTCCAGCCTGCCGAATAAGCTGGTTTCCGAAAAGGCTTTAGCACCATAGACCACATACATACCCTTCGGCAAATTGTACAGAAGTCCGAAGAGTACAATTTGCCACTATGTCTGGCGTATGTGGACTATGAGAAAGCCTTTGCTTCCGTCGAAATTTGGGTGGTGCTGCAGTCCCTTCAGCGGTGCCAAGTTGACTGTCGGTATATCAAAGTGCTGAAGTGTTTGTACAGTAGAGCTACGATGGCTATCCGAGTACAGAACCAGAGTACGAAACCTATCCAATTGCAGAGAGGTGTAAGACAGGGTGATGTTATATCCCCGAAACTCTTCACCGCTGCATTGGAAGACGTTTTCAAGCTTCTGGACTGGAAAGGATACGGTATTAACATCAATGGAGAGTACATCACTCACCTTCGATTTGCTGACGATATAGTCCTTATGGCAGAATCGCTGGAGGACCTAAGCACTATGCTCAATGACCTCAATAGTGTTTCCCAACGGATAGGTCTTAAGATGAACATGGATCAAAAAAGATCATGTTTAATGTCCATGTCACACCTATGCCGGTAGTTGTTGGGAACACTAAGCTCGAAGTTGTTGACGAGTATGTTTACCTGGGACAAATAGTCCGACTAGGTAAGTCCAACTTCGACCGAGAGGTCAATTGATGGATTCAACTCGGCTGGGCAGTGTTCGGGAAGCTACGACACATCTTCTCGTCAGACATACCTCAAAACCTTAAAACGAAATTGTACAACGAGTGCGTGTTGCCAGTGATGACTTACGGAACTGAGGCGTGGTCCTTCACTGCTGGCCGTATGAGGAAGCTCAAAGTCGCTCAGCGAGCTATGGAGAGGGCTATGCTCGGAGTTTCTCTGCGTGATAAACTTAGAAATGAGGATATCCGCAGTAGAACCAGAGTAACCGACATAGCCCAACGGATTAGTACGCTAAAGTGGCAGTGGGCCGGCCATATAGCTCGAAGAACCGACAACCGATGGGGAAGAAAGGTTCTTGAGTGGCAGCCTCGTACCGGTAGGCGAAGTGTAGGGCGACACCCCACGAGATGGAGTGACGACCTGGTAAGACATGCAGGAAGTCGATGGATGCAGGTGGCTCAGGACCGTGCTTTGTGGCATTCCTTGGGGGAGGCCTATGTTCAGCGGTGGACTTGTGAAGGGCTGTAATGATGACGATGATCTAAGCAAAGCCGGAGTGGGTTGCTGTTATGATTATGAACTGATTGATTAATGTATCTAATCGAATAAAGAATTACTGTAACGACTTTGCATTAATAGTATGCACAATAAACCTAGCAAGCTAACAGCATAGCAAAGTGGCGAAGCAATCAGCTTTGTAGCGGTTTCTAACGGTTGCCGTTAAGCAATCAGTTTCAAAATAGGAGGTTCAGATGCCTGGGTGATCAGTAATCGATTGCTGAAAACAGAATTTGAAAATTCGAAACCATTCTCGAGATAATCGTGGGACAGACGGACGGACGGACAGACAGACGGACAGACGGACAGACGGACGGACGGACAGACATCGTGAAATCAATAAGTGACTTCGCAAACTTCGCCACTTAATAATGCGTTATCTATCCGTAGCGACCTATAAAAGCCGATTGCTGAACGTAAGGCTCCCCACAGACTGCCTCACAGGGGGTTATTTGCCATGGTTGACACCGCACTATTTTAGTTTTTTTTTTGTCAAGAAATTCTAAGTGGCAGCTCGGAGTCAGGAAGTTAGCTGTAATTCTCTCCCGTTGCTATGGAAATACATAAAAACGTTGGTCCTGCGCCTGACCTCTCTCCAGTCGTGTCAGATTATCGTTCCATCAGACTATCAGAGTGAGTATACACACAGAAGAGAATACACACAGGTATATTCTCTATTCCCGTAATGAATTATAGTGCCCGAATGTACATATGCGCAAGCCTGCGCAGATGCATGGTCTCCGTTAAGAACGGCCACAGTGACCGAAATGTGGTCTGGAGTACATTATTATTTTGTAGGTATTTTTATAGATTATCAGCAGACTGTGTATTTTATGGTGAGTGTAGAGATCCGGTGACCCTTTTCACTGGAAACGAGGAATTACATCTTAGGCCTCACGGCTGACAACCCATCTACATTTTAATTCGTATTCGAGGATAGATGTAGATGTTTATGGGCCACAGCAACCACTTACCATCAAGTGGACTGTGTGCTCACTTGTCACCCTTATACTATAAAAAAATTAAGACCATTTATATTATCAATTTTACGAACATGATAAGATTTGCTCCAATTCCTCATTAATGAGATGTGAAAAATGGTAATTTCTTTTGTTAGAATTCTCTGAACATAACAAACAATTTTTTATCGTGTTTAGACATGACTTCTAGTTCAACTTTACGCCTCAGAAGTGGTCATTATTAATTTTGCAAAGACGGAGATAGAGGTTGGTCGTAATTACGAGCTTCTGAATTAAAAAAAAATCTGGTAATATGCCTCACTTTAGTCCTAGAAAGAATAAAAATGCTATAACATATAATTTCTTTTTAATTTTGAAGGAATTTATCGTTATCGCTTTTTGTATGAGAATTTACATGAGAAGTAATACATTAATTTAAATGAGAAGTTTCACGATCCTTCTAACAAAAACTTCAACTTCACTTCATTTTTTGGATAAACTTTAGCCCATTGCGCGGTTTTCCATTCACCAGCATGGCGATGGCGCCATGGCTTCGTTTTACCACTGCGCCGGTGCCGGTGCCGGTCTACGCTCGGTTTTTGGGCAGTACTAATACAGACTTCAGTTCTACAGCAATTAATGAATAATAAAAAATATAATAATAAATAAATATAATATTTTTTATTAATAATAATTCTACCTTAATTTAAAAGTTGGGAATGGATTCTAAAAATACTTCGACTACTTCTGAACAATGAGACATTTGATCATTTCACAAGTCAATTTCGAGACTTAATCTCAACTCGTCCCTTCTACTTCGGTTGGCGCACACGCACACATGCACACGGCTGCAATAAGTACATAATACACATGCAGTTTTGCCGGACGGCAACGAGTGGGAAGCTTGCTGTCACAGCACCGGCAACAGCAGCGGTGAGAGTCATCGCCATGCCGTCGCCGGCGTCGGTAAGTGGAAAAATATGCCATATATTTTATACATTTTTGATTCCCCGGCAGCCGTGCCGGTGCCGTGACGGTGAATGGAATACCGCGCATGCACCTCAGAGTATTTTAAATGTAACTTTCAACACATGCGTTTTTCCCAAAATTGCAATCATCGGTCTCATAACAATCTCGTAAAAAGTGTTAAAAAATCTACAATTGCCAGTCTGCCTGCCAAGCGTGGCAGCTATGGCAAATAACCCTTTGTGAGGAAGGTGTATTTGGGCAGTTAGCATTCATAGGCTGTTAAAGATGGATGGATAACGCATTATTGTGCATAATATTATATGTTATATGTATTTTATGTGCATATATTAATGTGAAGTAATTAGAGTAATTCTTTATTCAATCACATTGACATCAATAAGTACATAATTGATCTCCATTAATAATATATCTGCGCACTATCAACGATACACCAACAGACTTCGAGACCATTTCAATTCGCTGTTTGCTTACGAACGTTAAGATGCGAATAAATCTCCAATCGGCCTGATTAATGACTCGATTAGTATAGTCAGCAGACGGCGCCTCGATACCTGGATCTGATTCTTACGATCCATACAATCCACTTCTGTATCAAGAGCCCATTGCAAGTGGATGAGATATAGTGATGTCTATATATTAGCGATTGTTAGCTTCGCAATATATGAAATTTGACTAATCAATTATTTTTCAATTCGAAATTATTTTATGCATTTAATATGGTGTCATCTAGATATCTAGATACAACAATACAACGATAGTCTCGCGCGTTAGATCATTTAATTACGATATTCAAAATGTATTTAATAAATACTTACTTGATAATATTTTAACATTAATAAAGGTTTACAAATTTCCAAGTCCACTGCTAAACAGAGGCCCATAGATTGCCTCATTTTTTTTTATATGATAAGGGTGACAAACGAGCACACAGTTCACCTGATGGTAAGTGGTTGCTGCGGCCCATAGACCTCTACATCTATCCTCTATTACAAATCAAAATGTAGATGCGTTGTCATCCGTGAGGACTAAGATGGAATGCCTCATTTCCAGTAAAAAGGGCCTTCGGCCACCTGCACTCACCAAGCGAAACGCAGAGGTAAACCTCTACTTCACGCTGGTATTCTGTGAGGTCGTGGTACCACCCCGGTTCGAGCCGGCCCATTTCGTGCGACAGCAAAAGCTGCCGCGTGGCTCTACCACGGTTTACAAATTTCCAAGTTCACTGCTAAACAGAGACCCATAGATTGCCTCATAGTGGGGATATGCCTTAGTAGCCACAATTGGCAAGCGTGTTGGCAACTGCAGCTATTTTTTATTTGGAAGACGCTGCTGCTGTACATCTCCTGTTTCAGTTTCTCTCTGTCGACTCTTACAACGGGACGATATGGGGTAATGGATATTCTTACACCAACACAAGCTATGGTTTAAGAAAAATTTAGAAGCATTATTGTAAGCTTAATCCTGAGACTGAATAGTTTTTTTTATCGTATAGGGTGACAAACGAACACACAGTCCACCTGATTGTAAGTGGTTGCTGTCGCCCATAGACATCTACATTTATCCTCGTTTGCGAATCAAAATGCAAATGCGTTGCCACCCGTGAGAACTAAGATGGAATGCCTCGTTTCCAGTAAAAAGGGTATCCGGTTCTCTACACTCACCATACGTAACACAGCAGTATTAAGCTTCTATTTTACGCTGGTATTCCGTGAGAGCGTGATCTTTTCCCGGTCGTGTCGACCCATTCGTGCTACAACTATACTATTAATATAGCTGCAGCATGGCTCTACCACGTGAATATATGATAATATAAATTTGATTAATATGACCAGTAGTTTTTAAGCTATTCTTAATAATGCGTATTTAATTGACTACGACTACATTGATGATGTTCTCATTTTATTTATATTAAAGTCGGTTGCACAAATTTTTTAATGTTACCACTTGTTCACAGTAAAATTGTACAATTAAAAGCACGGTTTGTACAATTGCTTACAAAACTTAAAGAAACAGCTTGTAAGTGGTCACCTCATTCTTAGAGGTTTTTTTTTATAGGATAAGGGTGACAAGCGAGCACACAGTCCACCTGATGGTAAGTGGTTGCTGTGGCCCATAGACATCTACATTTATCCTCGTTTGCGAATCTAAATGCAGATTCGTTGTCACCCGTGGGCACTAAGATGCAATGCCTCTTTTCCAGTAAGAAGGGTCTCCGGTTCTCTCCACTCACCATACGAAACACAGCAGAGTTAAGCTGCTATTTGACGCTGGTATTCTGTGAGAGTGTGGTCCTTCCCCGGTCGAGCCGACCCATTCGTGCTACAACTATACTATTTATATAGCTGCAGCATTACTCTACCACGTATAAAACTGCTAAACATTTTAATGTTGTAGAGTCATACTGCAGCTTTTTAGTTGTAGCACGAATGAGTCGGCTCAACCAGGGAAGGATCATGCTCTCACGAAAAACCGGCGTAAAATATAATCTTAATGCTGTGTGGTGAGTGCAGTTTTTACTGGATACGGGGCATTCCATCCTAGTCCTCAGGGGTGGTAACACATCTGCATTTTGATTCGTACTTGAGGATAAATATAGATTCCTATAAGCCACAGCATCCACTCACCATCAGGTGGATTGTGTGCTCGTTTGCCTTAAGGGCTATTATGTTTAAAAAAAATAAATGCTCTTACCATAAATTGCCACTAAATGCAGTCCTAAGGCACTTGCAATAAAAAAAGTATAAATAATTAAAATACGTATTTAGTTCCCTGAACGGTAACTATAAATTTACAAGTATTGATGTATAAAATACAAATAATGCCGTCTATTCTGTTACACGGAAAGACTGAAGTTGATACTTTATAGCGTACACTTGGCGGCATACGATAAAAAGCATGGCGCACGCGCCGGCGCCTGTACACTGTAAATGCGATTTAATTGTACCTATGTACACTCGTCTACAAAATTGTTACAACCAATTATTTTAAGAGTAGGCCATTATATTGATTGCTTCTATTGCTTACTCTATTGCTTGGCAACCGCAGTCGTTCATTATTTTGAGTTATCAAAGGATGCCGCTGTCTATCTGTTTCAGTTTCCCTCTGTCGCCTCTCACGACACGCATAGGACGAAATGGAGTTGTGGATGTTCTTACACCGCCACTACATGGTTACAGCTACTTCAAGAGAAGGAAATTAGTAGTTTTACGTGATAGATCCACGCTATATCTGCCAAATAGCTGCACGCTTTCACTGAACACCAGTACTCCGTTCACCCACCATCATCCATCTTTAACAGGCTATCAGAATTCAACTGCTGAACATAGGCCTCCTCCATAGATTGCTCCTTAAAAGGGATAGTTTCCTTAGCTGCGCGCTTGGTAAGTGGGTTATTTTAGAATGGTCTCAGGGAGATGCCGTTACCCATCTCCTGATTCGTTTTTCTCTGTCCCCTCTTACGACACCCAAGGGGTAACAAGATATGGGGAAGTGGACTCTCTGACACCTCATATACATACATATATGTACATGTAAACACTCACAATATAAAGACACTATATATATATATATATATATATATATATATATATATAGATCACATATATGTAGAGCCACACAGCCGACCCATTCTTGCTGCAGCCATACAACCGGACCGGCTCAAGCGGTAATGAACTATGTTGCCACAAAAAAGTTTATTGAATTCGAATTTCGAATTGTTCATGAAAATAAAACTGTATACTTTTTAAAATTTTACTCATTTTTAAATATGGAGTGGACGCTTAAAGAAGACCGTGTTGCAGTTATTGCGTTGCATCGTTGCGGTTACGCGCCAATTCAAATTTTTGACATACTGAAAAATTTGAATATAACCAAAAGATTCGTTTATCGTACCATCAAACGATACAATGAAGACTCTAGTGTAGATGACAGGTCAAGAAGTGGTCGCCCTCGGTCTGTTTTTTTTTCTCCCTACAAAGATTAACACCTTTGTGGTAATAGGCAATGTTGTTGTGTTGCCGTTCTGCTATTTGATACAGAAACCCTCGGTCTGTTAGGACTCCAGCAGTGATAAAAGCTGTGAAGGCGCGAATTCGAAGAAATCCCAAACGTAAGCAGAAACTGTTGGCCCTTCAGATGGGGTTAAGCAGAACCACGGTGAAAAGGGTGTTAAATGAAGACTTAGGACTTCGGGCATATCGAAGAAAAACAGGACATCGTTTGAATGCTCGTCTAATGGACCTGAGACTGAAGAGATGCCGCGCTTTGTTGAAGCGGTACGCGGGAAAAAAATATCGGGAAATTCTTTTTTCGAATGAAAACATTTTTTACCGTAGAAGAGAGCTACAACAAACAAAATGATAAGGTGTACGCACACAGTAGTGAAGAAGCGAGCAACCGTATTCCGCGTGTCCAACGAGGTCATTTTCCATCCTCGCTCATGGTATGGTTGGGAGTTTCTTATTGGGGCTTAACAGAGGTACATTTTGATTTCTTATATTTACTTCTTATATTTACTTCTTATATTTATTTTCTTATATTTAGGTACATTTTTGTGAGAAAGGTGTAAAAACGAATGCAGTTGTGTATCAAAATACAGTCCTGACGAACCTTGTGGAACCTTATTCTCATACCATGTTCAATAACAGGCACTGGCTATTCCAACAAGATTCGGCGCCAGCTCATAGAGCGAAGAGCACACAAGACTGGCTGGCGGCGCGTGAAATCGACTTCATCCGGCACGAAGACTGGCCCTCCTCCAGTCCATATTTGAATCCGTTAGATTACAAGATATGGCAACACTTGGAGGAAAAGGCGTGCTCAAAGCCTCATCCCAATTTGGAGTCACTCAAGACATTCTTGATTAAGGCAGCCGCCGATATTGACATGGACCTCGTTCGTGCTGCGATAGACGACTGGCCGCGCAGATTGAAGGCTTGTAGGCACAGAGGTCATTTTGAATAAACTTTAGTGTCATAAGAATCTATGTTTTGTTAAGTTCATTTTGGTATATAAATGGTTACATAATGAATAAACTTCTTTCAATTATTTTATATTAAACATGTGATAGAATTTATGACCTGACTAGGTACATTTGATATTTTGGTGATGAGTGGCTCCACGTTTGCCTGTGTATTGTTAGAACGACAACGCGTTTCAGATGTCAGATTTAAATATTTCGGGTGGGAAATATTCTTACAAACATTGTAAAAAAAATCACCAAACATAAAGATTTCAGAATAAATAACGCTACTTGATAATATAATAAAGTAGGGAGGTGGGAAGATGCAAGAGGATGAGAGAAAGAGAGGACTTACGGGTGTTATCTATAAAACAGCTGCATGATTTTAACGGCAAAGAATCCCTCAACTAAATTTGCGGAGATCGATAATACGAGAACTTTCTATTTTATAATTTCTTTTAGTTTGTATGAAATAATTATTTTTCTTTCACTTTGAGAGTGATAAGACCTCTTGTTGTACATTTAAATTTTATAAAACCTCGACCACGGCACCACCGATCAGCTCTAGATTTTGTGATTAAGGTCATATTCAGAAATTACATGAACACTAGCTTATACACCTACAATTATATAATATAGTACAAAGATTGTTTTTCTGGATCTATGTTATTTTAGATGTATGATAAGAAAAAAATAAAAACGACGAACTTTTTCAATAACTCGTACAATCCAATCCAGTTCAGTCCAGTTTCAGTCCGAGATCCCAGGTTCCAATCCTATCAGTCAATCAGTTGTTGGGTGTTCCTGCCAAGAAATACTCAATAGCAGCCCAAAGTCAGGAAGTATGCGGTGTTTCACCCTTGCGCTTCGGAAAGCACTTACAGCTGTTGATGCTGCGCCTGATCTCTCTTCGATCGTGTCGAATACCGTCCTATCGGACTATAAGAGTAAGGAAATAGAAACTGTACCTGTGCTTATGAACACATCCTGTCCTACACAGATGGCTAGTCTGGATGAGACTAACCGCCGTGGCTGAAATTCGGTCTGGAGGACATACTTTGATGTCAATCTTCCATTTATAATCTCTTCCGTTCGTCCATGCTTTTTGCAACAGTATTCTCGCAAATAAATTCCTTGATCTTGATTACGGACCAAGGTCATCTTGTTAGTGTGTATCAATAAACTTTTCTTCGCGATTGTACCGCGTACCTAAGGAGGTCGGTTGTAAGTAGGGACGTCGCGCCGACTGCATTGCAACTTAATTGCCTTCGGTGCCGCTTTGCGTTACTTCAGCCGTTGCCGTTCGGAGAAGCATCGGCAATTGCCTATTGACTGATTACACTGCCAATATACAGTATGGAACATAATAAGTCAGGTAGTCTTAGTTTTTCCGTAATGGCTTAATTGCCCTCCTACAGTCGGAATTGATATGTCTTCTAACGAAAGTTAATTTATTTTTTCAGAAAAGAATCCATTCATCCATTACAGCCTATAGTCCACTGCTGAACAGCCTTCCCCATACATTGTCTCATAAGGGTTTTGTCATAGTTGACATGCTTGGCAGGTGTGTTGGCAACCACCGTTTTTTTTAAAATTTGAATTGTTATGAAGAAGATACTGCTGACCATTCTTGTAGTAGTTTTCCTGTGTCACCTCTTACAATACGTATGGGACGATATGGGTTAGAAGATATTCTTATACCGGTAAAGAAAATAATACATAAAAATAATAATTCTTTCCATCTCGACATATGGAAATGTGGCAACCAAAAGTCTGTAAAATAGTTGGTAAATTAACACGAACAAACGAACCCCCATAACTCAAAAACTATTATACATACATGTGTAATTTTGCATACCTAGGCTCCGTTATATAGTAGGTAACAAACAACCCGTTGGTGCTTTTAGGATGTATATATAGGCATGGTATTTGTGACAGTGAATTTTTTTAACTTTATTGAAGGTACTTTAGTGTTCACAACAAGTGACATAGTCAATTCAATCTTGTGAAAAAATGTTATTCACATCTGATTTTTTATTTTTTCGATTAACTGACAAGCGCATCGGTAAAGCGAGGTCTTTGACAATACTTAGGCTGCGTTTCCACCAGAGATGTGCTAGGCATCTGAGTGGACTGAGGATGCGTAGCGACGCTGTGAAATGGTGCGCAGATGAGCGCTGTGAGGGTGTGTAGCGGATTTGTTTTAGATGCGAGCGGGGTGAGATGTGGTGGGAGCAGAGTGCGCGCGCCACTGCCCGCTACTTCTTGCGTTCTTCCCTAGCATACAACCCTCGCAACACAATCTTCGCACACATCCTTCCCGTGTTTTGTATATGCAAAAATCTCGCTCCGCTGAGCCGAACTGCGCTGAACGAGACTAAATACGAGTAAATAAAGTCATTCTATTGTTTCTTAACAAACACATCCCTCACTACGCATCCTCGTACATCTCTAATGGAAACGCAGCCTTACTCTACGGCTAGTGCAGAGGTTATACACCCACATACAATTTGCTAAAATAAATTTATTTAAATTTAATTTGTTTTATTACGTTTGACTACTGATCCTGATAACGCCCTTTTTTATAGGATAGGGTGACAAACGAGCACACAATCCACTTGATGGTAAGTGGTTGCTGCTGCCCATATACATCTACATCTATATCTCTCGTCTCCGGTTCTCTACACTCACCATACGACAGACACAGCAGTGTATATATTGTGCTATTTTACGCTGGTATTCTGTGAAAGCGTGGTCCTTCCCCGGTCGAGCCGGCCCATTCGTGTACAATTACACTACTATTATAGCTGCAGCATGGCTCTACCGCGTATATAAAATTAACACTTAATGGGAACTGTAATGTTTATGTTACATGTTGTGTTCTAAAACTGGAACCCTAAATTTCATGGATTAACCCCCATTACGATTTTTCAGTAATTAAAGTCTGAAAAAGCCACTTTATCACTCACTGACACAAATCTAGGAACTCGAGTTATGTGTAGTGAGAGGTGACACGGCTCGCAGTACATATTCCGCATTCAATTTCCATGTTATAACAGTACCTTTATTATAAGGAGGACCGAAAGGAATGTCGCAGCCGGGTAATTCCGACGATGTCATTCTACGCATTTTAAATTTACCACGAGAAGTTCAAGGTTCAATGTATGCAAGGGTAATCTTAGATGAGGGCCGTAAGGGTGCGTACAGAACAAGTAACATGTTGTATAACTCTTGTTTTATAACACGTCCACATTATGTAACATTGTTTTTCACCATTGCAACATATAACAATACTATACACATTAGAATAACAATGCAATATAACAATGTTATATGACATTGTCGTATAACATTGTCATATGTCGTTCTTCCGATCGAATTATAAAACACGCGTCACGTTATATAACACGTTTTATAACATTCACCTTCCACATTACTGAAACATGTTATATAACATGTTGTGTTATATAATGTGTACGCACCGACAGGCGTACAGGCCAGGCGTACAGGCGACAGAGGCAAAACCTATTCCTAGTAACAACTAAGAATTTTAAAAAAATGTGGTTGCTAACCCGACTGCCAAGCGTGGTAACTAAGGCAAATTTGTACCTCTCATGACGCAAACTATGGGGGAGGCCTATGGTTAGCAGTGGACTTATAGGCTTTAGCGGTAAATGTAAGGTAATCTAGCTCTCAATTTAGTAACATAGCATAATTTAACTTGACCGCCTCATTGGTCGAGAGGTAGTGAATGCGATTGTTGATCATGAAGCCCCACGTTCGAATCCCAGGGCCAAAACCAGTCATTGGGTTTTTCTGTGAAGAAATTCTCAATGACAGCCCGAAGTGAGAAATTTGGCGGTGTTTCATCCCCGCGCAAAATACATAAAGCCGTTGGTCTTGGTAGGTTGGTTGGTTGCGCCTGATCTCTCTCCGGTCGTGTCGGATCACCGCGCCATTTGACTATGAGAGAGAATGAATATAGAGTACACCTGCGCTTGCGCATACACTCGGGCACTACTATTGTTTTACGCAAATGCCTAGTTTCCGTTGAGGCTTGCCGCCGTGACCGAAATTAGCTCCGGAGAACATTATCTATATACAAATAAATAAAATTGAAGTGTCTGTTTGTAATGTCACAATGACAACTTTTTACCAAATACATATGAAAGTATAAACGGTACTTATAACAAAAAACAATTTCTAAAATTTTTATCTGTCTGTCTGTTTGTTCCGGCTAATCTCCGAAACGGATCTACCGATTTTGACGGGACTTTCACTAACAGATAGCAGATTTTGTAAGGAGTAACTTAAAGTAAAGTTGTAGCCTATTTACGTCACAGTGCTGGGCACAGCCTCCCCTCATTTCTGAGAGGGTTTTAGAGCAAGGATATGACCGCCGCGCTGCCAAAAACGTGTTGGCAAACTTCACATATCTTCGAAATATTTTTTTCTTATTTCTCAGACATGCAGGTTTCCTCACGATGTTTTCCTTGACCGCCGAGTACGTGGTAAATCAGCACTTAAAATTGCAATTAACAATTTCACTGGTGCCGGTGGGGATCGAACCCGGGTTGCTCGAGTACTGTGAGAAGCTTACAGCGAGCGCTAACCATCTGAGTTACCACGGCTCAAGGAGTAACTTAGGCTACTTTTATTTTTAGAAAAGAATTAGGGTTCCACGTAAAAAAATTAAAACCCATGAAATCCAATCGTAATAAATTTCACGCGGGCGAAGTCAAGGGGAACAGCTAGTAATTTAACTAAGAGGGCGCTTACAAATTCATTTGTGCGTATATTCAAAGTCGTGGGTTCGAATCCGTACTTCAACAACTGTAGTGAACCACTCCTGGTACAAGGATTTTTAACTTAGTAGAGTGAGCCGTGGTAGCTCAGATGGTTAGCGCTCGCTGTAAGCCTCATAGTACTCGAGGAACCCGGGTTCGATCCCCGCCGGCACCAATGAAATTGTTAATTGCAATTGTAAGTGCTGATTTACCACGTGCTCGGCGGTGAAGGAAAACATCGCGAGAAAACCTGCATGTCTGAGAAATAAGAAAAAAAAATATTTCGAAGACATGTGAAGTTCGCCAACACGCATTGGGGTTTGGGCCAGCGCGGTGGACATTTCCTTGCCCTAAAACCCTCTCAGAAATGAGAGGAGGCCTGTGCCCAGCTGTGGGACGTAAAAAGGCTGCAACTTTACTTTACTTTTAGGGTGAGTAACGGTACTATTAAATAAAATATATCATGAAATTGCACCAACCGTGAAGTGACGGTGTAAGAATATCCACTACCCCATATCGTGCCGTGTATGTAAGAGGCGACAGATGGAAACTGAAACATGAGATGAGCAGAAGCATCTCCATGATACCATCTCAAAATTATGAACAACTGCAGTTGCCAATTCGCCTGCCAAGCGTAGAAACTATGGCAAATTCTTTATGGAGCAATATATGGGGAGGCCTATATTCAGCAGTCGAGTTTTATAGGCTGTAATGGATGGACGGAAATGGTGACATCGATTAGACAAAGAACAGGTGATGCTCACTAACTACTGATGGATTTATCATATTAAACACAAGGTATTCTGGGATACAGGGCAAGAAACAGACAGATTTTTTACGTGGTAGAGCTATGCTGCAGCTATATTATAGTTGTAACACGAATGGGTCGGCTCGACCGGGGAGAACCACGCTCTCGCAGAATGCCAGTGTAAAATAGCAGCTTAACGCTGCTGTGTTTCGTATGGTGAGTGTAGAGAACCGGAGACCCTTTTTACTGGAAACGAGACATTCCATCTTAGTCCTCACGGGTGACAACGCATCTGCATTTTGATTCGTAATCGAAAATAGATGTAGATGTCTATGGGCCACAGCAACCATTTATGATCAGGTGGACTGTGTGCTCGTTTGTCACCCTTATCCTATAATATCGATCTTAATCAAATTCAACCCAGACACGAATCTTTTTAACACCCGAGTTTTCAATATCTACACAATTGCATACATATGATAAATATAAGATCTTATTGTGCACAGGAAAGGAATTTGTAAAGGAAAAAACAAAAAGCGTCAATTAAACTATCTCAGAGAGAATTATTATTATATTTTCATGTATGACGTATTGTGTGCTCTCTTTGTCTCTTTCATCTTTTTAAACAACATATCTTAAATCAAATATTAATGCTTAAATAATTATAACAACGTAAAAATATTTGCATAATTCTTTTTTACCTAAAATTATATAAAGAAATTGTTAATCAAACAAAGCTGTTTCATAACGCTAGTGAAGACCACGAAAATAGCAACATGTATAGCTCTAATGTAAATTGCTATTTAGGCAGGTACTAATTTGTGAGTGATTTGTTTTAATAGCTAAGTTTTTTAACCCCTGTTGCAAAAAGAAGAATGTTATAAGTTTGACCGCTATGTGGGTGTGTCTGCTTGTGGCTGTGGCACCATAGCTCTTAAACGAGTGAACCGATTTGGGTGCGCTTTTTTTATTTAAAAGCAGGTTTCCTAAGATTTTAAAGGTGGTTCTTATACATGTTTTATCAAAATCGGTTCAGGCGTTTCAAGTTCATCAGCTGTATATTAGCTGGTTATTTTCGGGGATGTTTTAAATTTTCAATTTAAGTTATCTAATAATAGATTTGAAATCGATGAAGTCGTGTTTGACAATACCATATTAATTTAAGTATATACTATTACTTTTTATATATCCATTTAAAATAGTACAATCAATACGTGTTGCCTGTGACGAACAAAACAACCGAAACGTAAACCTTCATCGCTGGCCATGTGAGGAAGTTCAAAGTCGCTTAGCTATGGAGGAGGCTAGTCTCGGTCTTTCTCTTAGTGTGTACGAGTAGAATGCGAGGTTGTCGAGGAAGTCCGCAAAAGAACACGGAAACAGCTATAAGTTCCTAAAACTGACATCCATTGTGGAAGGAAGGTTTTCGAGTAACAGCATCGTACTGAACGCAAACGCATTGTGGTCCAACCCCTCACTAGAAATAATAACGAACTGATGAGAATTACAGGGTAACGAGGGGTACATTCAAGACAAAATAGAAACACAGACTTTGTACTCTTAGAAAGGCATATCTTAATTATTATTTCAGCATCAACCTTATCATAAACCGCCAAATAGCTCACTGATACAAGACCCTCCCAATATTGGATGATTATACTTAACTTAACTTAACTTAACTTAACTTAACTTATCTTCACGCACAATCCCTGACGGGGTAGCCAGAGAGAACAGATCGCCAAGTGTCACGATCCTTACATACCTCTTTCGCTTCTTTCAGATTCATTATCTTCTTCATACATGCACGTCTAGGTATCCGAGTACTCTTGACTCTCCCCTCTTCGAGCAGTATGCTCACATGGTCTTCGAAAGTTAGTCTCGGTCTACCTCGACACCTTTTAATATTAACTTTCGCGCTATATATTTTCTTCACCATTCGGTCTTCACTCATTCGCTGAACGTGCCCAAACCATCGAAGCACGCCCCTATCAATTTTGGTGATAAGGTCATCTTTCAAACCTGCCATATTGCGAATCTCTTCGTTTCGCTTTCGGTCGGCCATGGTAACGCCGCACATTTTACGAAGAGATCGCATCTCCACTGCATTCAACTTGATTTAATGCTTCTTCTGGCATACCCAGGTTTCGCTGCCATATAACAAAGTCGGTACCAACACTGCGTTATGTATTGCAAGGCGTGCACTCTTCACTACGCCTTGCCTTTTGACTAACGCAGTCAGGGCACCATTGACTTTGTTCCCGGCAGCAACACGCCTGTCCACATCTAAATCACATCTTCCATCCCGGCTAAAAGCACTCCCCAAGTATACAATTTCATTTACCTGTTCTAGACATCACTTTACTATTCACATACAATTGTGAAATGTCCACCACCTAATCTGGCTAACCGTTGCGATTACCGGTCGATCGATTGTCGATCGCAGCACCAGATCTGTTGATATTTACGTACCATTACCTACCGTAAAAAAGATTTCCAGGAGGGACGACATTAGAGGACGTCGACCCAAGTGCTCGGCAGTCGGTCAGTGTCAAAGAGGCGCTACAAGCGACAGTTGTTTTTAATTCCCGAGGTTTCATATACTTTGTAAAAACTTTGATCACGGGAGCACTGAGTTGTTTGACATCCAATTTTCTTATAGAAGAAGAGGGGAATGAAGATAAGGCTCAACTGTTGTCACAATGTGTAAAGCTGACTCGGACTACAATCTGCGATAGTACTTCATCAGAAATTACTACCAAGCAAATTAAATTAATGAACAAATGACAATCCCGATAAAGCAGCTTATTAAGTAAATACGGAGGGCCAAATCTTCTCGCTGTGAGCACTGATGGCTAAGGACGGTCCTGATATTTAGTCAATTTTTTTTCTTTGTTTATTTAGGGGCTTTTATCTAGAACAAATCATACCCTAATCATTCTGACACACAGTTGAAAAATTATACTGAGATTGAATAGCATAATAATAGTTATTAGTTTTCATAACCATATAAACTAAAAATTATCAGCATCCGACAGTCGTTCTCTTTACACAGTTGCAAACTTCTAAAGCGTAGATATTTATCTCAAAATTTAGCATCAATAATTTTATTTCTCTCTCGAATTTAACTCATTGCATTCTACTGACATTAGTAACACTTCTTTTATTTGAAAAATAGCATATTAATTTCTATCTCAAACAGAAAATTATAACATTTTATAAGTCTCATCACTAGTAGTACACACGCCTTGAACGTGAAATCGTACGCCATTGTATCTCACAAAATCTATGCAATCAAGTGTTATCTCAGAGCACACATTGCGACAAGAATTCGCTGGTGTTATATGTAAAAATTATTATATATAATTAGCGTAAGTTTAGTATTCCACGCCAAATTTAGCAAAATATTTATACTTACTACACTTGTAGAATGAACCCTATATTTGTTTGACTGTTGCTCCTCACTGAAGATTTTCTCTGAAAGTTTCCCAAGCAGATGGTTGGGATCTCCCAAAGGGAGATCCCTACGAGCAGCACTGAACTCGGTGGACTAGATAATATAGAAGATATTGGTATTTATTACTCTAACTTTAAACGCATTATTAATAACTATTCTAATGAGCAATTTCGTCCCTTGAATGCCGTAAGAGAGAACAGAGGGAAACCATTAGATGGGCAGGAATATCTTCCCAATAACGATTATATAATAAAACATTTTGATTGCCAAACCGCCTTCCAAATGTGACAATTTTGGGAAATATCCCCTTTATAAGGCAATCTATGGGGAGGCCTATGTTCAGCAGTGGACTTTGATCAGCTGTAATGAATAAATAAATCTTTCTTTTTTAAATAAATGAATGAGCCACCTAATATGCATTACATGTAAGATTTTTCCATTCGCACCATGCTGGCAAGGTTACAAGGTACCTATCAGTCGGTTAACAGAGCCTCTTATAGTGTAACAGTAGCATCCAGTAAATAAACCCTATCAAACGAATCTACAGTGATTTGAATCAAACGCCTGTGACTTAGGAGTTATTTTAACCACAGAGTTAATAAAACCTCTCTCCTGGAACGAACCAGCAAGAAACCCGACGTTACTTTTTCAAAGTTACAGTTTTAAGTAAAATACACAGGTAGTATAATTAATTACAAAATTTATTTAAAAAAAACAGCTACGAAGCAATCACTATATTCCAAGAGGTTATTATCAACATTTTTTAATTAATATTATAATAAACTTTTCATACAGTCGTTGATCTCTTATATTTTCCAGACTTTTGTCAAAGTTGAAAATATAACTGTCTCTTCAGAGTCGAGTAACTCTTCTTATCTTAACTAATAGTACCTTATTGTGTGCTTATAAATCTTTAAGTACAATAAACCATAAAAAATACAAAATAGTTTTTTTTAATCTTTAAATTGTATGTATTATTTTTATTTACATATTTATTTGTAATTTTTCGTTAAATTTTTAATACATCAGTTTTTAAGCATAGTTTTTGTTATTTAATCACATATTTTTATATAATATTGGAGTACAAAAACAATTTGTTAAAATTTATAAACTTTTATTGAAAATATTAATATAAAGACTTAAAAATTATTTTCTTATAATGTAAATCACTCATATATATGTACTTGTTATTAAATTAATTATTCCCAAAAAATATTATTTTTTATTTTTTATTACACACCGGATATTATACGAAATTTTTGTAATGAATAGTAAGTTCATTAATGAAAAAAACATCTTTTTTCTCTTAAAATAGACCATCACATTTAAATACCCTGTCATACAATCATTATTAAAATATTAATCTTAATAATGCGCTCTTTTCCATTGATTTTTAAAAGGCTATTATCACTTCTGTAGTTATTAAAAACTTTTGGGCAAACGTAATTAATTAATTTAATTAAAATTTACTTGTCGATTTCGTTTCGATAATCGTAGCAAAAATCAAATATAGATAAAATTGCTATAACTTTTATTACAAACTTTGTTTTTTATTATAATTCCAATAACATTGAACTAACAGTTTACCTGATGGTGAGGTTACTGCAGCTAATGGATACCTGCTGCTCAAATAAAGAAGGCTACACGTGCGATGTCATATCTGAGGGCAAGGCATATAACAATATTATATACTTCATGTCCTTCAACTCAGAACTCAACAGTCTATGCCATAGACTGTTGTGTTGCGATCTGAAAGACTAGATCTTATTGACTCTATGCACTTCTACTTGGCGGTAGAAATAAATAAAAGGTAACCAACCCAGACAGCCTTCTAGGCAGAAAAGGGTTTATGCCACTTAAATGTTGTTCTGACAATGTTTAAAAAAATTACATTAATATCTATTTTTAAACCACCTATATTTGTGAATTCTCGTTTATAATTGAGCTGGAAAGTATCAAATATTCTATTCTAGATTTTAAATATTTAAAACGGGACTTACACAAATATATTTCTTTTCCTATTTCAAGGTAATATCTGAGCTATTACTAGGGAAAAAAACTGGTGATTCTGAGTAATACTGAGCCGAATTTAAATTTGCTCTATCGGTAGCTTTTAGGAGATTCTGCAGCAAATTTTGTTGTTCCAATAAAAGCGTGTTCAGGTGTCTCATTTCCTGGTCGATCTTCTTCAAATTGAACGTCGTCTGGTCGATTTTCTCCTGCATTCCTCGTATTTCTATATTGAGATTAGGGTCGCTCGAATTAGATTCTTTCTTGAACTTTGAAGAGTATTTGTTATTATAAATAATTTCCTTCATCGATCTACCGGCTTTTACCTTATTAATTTGCGCCAATTCATAAGCGGCCATCATAATATCGGTTGGCAACCTTTTCTCTCTTGGGTTTAATGGCTTCACACTCAAAATTACCTTACCAGCTTCCGGTGAAACCAGTGCAGTTCTATAAACATATTTATGAAGGCACTTTGGCAGCCAAGCACTGAATAGACCCATCTCGACAAAAAGGATTAACTTCGTTTGTCGTACGAGCTTAGACAACCCTGCAGTCTTTCTTAGCCCTTGTATATCATGGACAGCTATGCCCACGAGTAAGTTCATTAGTATTATAGTAACAAACATAAGAAAAAGTATGAAAATAATTTGTGAGGACAGTTCGAAATCGAGCGGCGGATCATCCTGCATGGGATCATTAATTAAAATATTTAAATTTAACTCACCGACCATCATCGATAGCGTACTAATGAAACCCATTAGAGGGTTTGAAAACATCTCTTCGTTAGGAAATACAACACAAAAGCATATTGTGAATCCTAGTAAGAGACAAATGTAAGCTAGCAGCAACTTTAAAAATTCCGTCAATACTTTTTGGTACATAGCCACATAATCTCCAAACATTGGTAGTTGACCCATTAACAACATTAGGTTGGTCCAAGCTCCAAGAACTGCGTAACCGCCAACATGGTTTTGCCAGCCATAGTCTTTGTGTATGTTATATAAAGAAAATACAGACAACAAAACAAACCATTCCATTAAATTCTCAAACGTAGTAAAGTATTGGAATATACTTGAGTATCCTGTTATGCCTGTGAGTTTTCTAACGATTTCAAAAGCTGTGATAGCAATTAATATCCATCTTTCAAATTCTATAGGGTTGTCCTCCAAAATAGCACGCAATATTGACTGTTTCTGACAAAGTTCATTTGGCACTCCGTATTTCTTGGAATATTTCCCCTTGCAAGTTTTCACGACTGCTGTTAAAGCGTAAATTGACAAGAACAATACAAACAGGAAGCAAAATATCAGTCTCGCTAAATAGAATTTTCTTATCTTCCGCCACTTCATAAACAGAAAAGCTGAACAAAGTGGGTGGAGCAAAATGTCTTTTTGACCTTCATCAATCAAACTATTTAAATATGTTATCTCACGTGGATAAGAAAACTTAAGAAGTTTTCCAAAATCAAATTCAATTTGTACTTCTTCGTTGCTTTCGGTAGGTCGGCTTAGTGAAATCCCACTATCGAGATTATGTCGCAGAATAGCTAGAGACTTGGGAGTTTTTCTAGCAATAACACTCAACGCTGTATGTCCCTTCTTTGACTTCGAAGTCACATCTGCTCCTAAAAAAATTAAAGTTTCAACGCATTGTGTTAACCCATCCATAGCGGCGAGATGTAATGGTGAGTATCCATATTCATCCTTTTTATTTACTTGTGCTCCCCAACTAACAAGCATGTCTATTATGTCGCAAGCACGATCTGAACGGCATATGGCTGCATGTAACGAAGTTCTTTTGTCGTAATCCTCAATATTAGGGTCCGCATTGCCGTCTCTTAAAAGCACTTCAACACACTCTACACTAGAACACCTAGCTGCAAGATGTAGCGGCGTGAAGCCTCTATAATTCTTTGTATTTGCTTTAGCACCATCCGCAAGAAGTAATTCGACACATTCTGCGTACCCTCTAGCAGCCGCTAAGTGTATAGCCGTGCATTCTTTGTCCCTTTGTTTGGTTACACCGTTCACGCTTATTCTTGTTTCTTTTAGCAAGTACGCCAAACAACGTTGGGATCCTAGTTCCGCAGCAAGGTGCAGGGCATTTAATCCACCTGATGTGACATATGCTGGGTCCACGCCTTTTTCTATAAAAAGCTCCATACATTCGACTGCATCAGCTCTAACCGCGCAGTGCACGAGATTGTCTTCGCAACCAGCTCTCTGTACCACTGAATGCAAGCACGCGCCATGAGCAATAAGTATCTCAGCGACTTCAAGGGAATTCCCGAACGCAGCGCAGTGTAGCGGCGTAAAGTATTTTGGTGCAAAATCAACGTCAGCTCCGTTTGCGATTAAATATGAAACCGATCTGGGGGCCCCGCTGAAAGCGGCCATATGTAAAGCAGTCAATCCTGCTGGTTCAGAATAATGAATGTCCGCTCCTGCGTCTAACATCACCGGTAACAATTCGTCTCTAGTTAAAAATGCCGCCCATAAGAAAGTCAAGTTTACGACAACCTCTGGTGCCGAACTTATGTGTTCTTCTATGTTATCTGCAGTTATTAATCCACATTCGACGTCGTCAAAAAAGCGCCCAGCTCCTAAAGAAAGTGCTTTCTCACAGAGTCCTCTTCTGACCATATCTTCTGTCAGCCGTGCTTCTGGATCAGGAGCGAGGACATCAAAACTATGGTGCATATTCGGGGCATCTTCAGCCGGTGGTGACGGTCCGACAAACAAATACTCTTTAGCCTTTCCAAGTTCGTTAGCGGACTCCAACAAATCGATACTGCGGACATGTTTGTATGTACTTTTAAGCGGGAACTCCTCGGGCTCTCTGGCTCGCGAACTGCTATAGCTGCTCGTAAGTCTGGATCTTGTAGGCGTATGCACGGGCGTTTGAAGAGGTGACGGCCACCCCATTTCGCGATAACCAAAGTTGTCCATAGTTTGTTCGTGACTGAATACGTCTCGGGCGTCTACTTGTTATCTTATCTACTTTGTTTAACTGAAGCTACGACAGGTGAGATTTCTGTTTGATGTTGTGATTTATTACGCTATTTTTACTTTGCGCTATTAGGATCTTAAAGTGAGGTTTCAGATATTGAATGAACCATTCTACTTAGCGATATATTAAATCTGATTATTGTTGTTACGTTAACAATCGCTCCTTGTTTTATGCACCTTTACTGTTATAAAGATAAACAGAGTGTTTATATAAGTCTTTATAATCTCACCGTGTTTTGTATGTTTAATGGTGGGGTAAGAATATCCACTACCTCATAGTGTCCTGTGGTTTTTATTAAATATTAGTAATGCTATTAAACATTACTAATATTCCCTTAAACCACTTCTGGTAAACTCAAAGTGCTTGTGTTAGAAGTGGTTCACGGCAGTAGTCGAATGGCGGATTCAAACCCACGACCTTTCGAGTTCGCGGTTTGTAAGAAGCGACAGAGAAAAACAATCCAGGAGATGTCCAGCAGTGTCGTCCTAATAACAACTAGAAAATAAAATAATAACTGCAGTCGCCAGCCCGCCTGCCAATCTTGGCAACTATCTCAAATATCCCCCTGCGAGACATTCTATGTGGAGACCTATGTTCAGCCGTGGACTTGCACAGGCTGTAATCATAACAATGATGATAATCTCACCGTAAGAGAGAGACTTACCTGTCTATCTCTCAGATTGAAAACGGATTCCTGCTAAAATTTTAATACTGAAATAAAAATAATGGATATCTTATACTGTGTGAGATGTTAGTGGGATTAAGAGATCTTTTGACGAAATGTCTACCTTAGATGCAACTGGTGCACTCTACTCACTGACAACGAGGCTCTGACTTCGAAGAAAAAAAACAGATGTTTTTTTTATAGGAAAAGGGTGACAAACGAGCACACAGTCCACCTGATGGTAAGTGGTTGCTGCGGCCCATAGACATCTACATCTATCCTCTATTACAAATCAAAATGTAGATGCGTTGTCACCCGTGAGGACTAAGATGGAATGTCTCATTTCCAGTAAAAAGGGCCTCCGGCCACCTGCACTCACCAAGCGAAACGCAGAGGTAAACCTCTACTTCACGCTGGTTTTCTGTGAGGTCGTGGTACCACCCCGGTTCGAGCCGGCCCATCCGTGCGACAGCAAAAGCTGCCGCGTGGCTCTACCACTGTTTAAATACATACTTTGCAAACCGCAATTCTTCTTTAAAAAAAAATTGTAGAATAAGGGTGACAAACGAGCACATTACCCACCCAATGATAAGTAGATATCATGGCTCATTAACATCTACATTTATCCTCGATTAAGAATAAAATTCAAAAATGTCACCCACATCCAGTTAAAAAGGGTTTTCGGTTCTCTACAATCACAGCAACATTAAGCTGCTATTTTACGCTGGTATTTTGTGAGAGCGTGGTCTTTCCTGAGTCCGTCCGTCCTATTCATGATACAACCATAATATAGCTGCAGCATGGCGCTACCACTTAACGCTAAGACGTGTGTCTTATACCCTATATTCCAATTTAGTTTAGCATAAATATAACATAGACATAAACACTCACACCTGTCACCCATTGTTCTTCAGGGTAGACAGGGATTACGGACTTCCATTTGGCACGATCCTGATACCCCTCCGAATAAATGGACGAGAAGGAGATGAGACCTTCTCGAACATTTATTTCTACGAAATAGTAATAATAAAAATGCACAACTCAATCCTCCCCGCGGATATCGTCAGAGGCGATAGGAAATATCAGAGATATATTATGGCTACAAATGAGTGTATAACCATTTTATTCAAGTCAGATAGAAAATACTCCGTTTGCCTGGGTAACGCAATAATTATTAATCCGTCTGTGGTTAAGAAAGCGCTATGTACAGCTGTTGACTTTGACATAAAAAGAAGATACCGAAAAATTCACAGGTGTTGCAACTCCGCATGACACAGAACACAAGTGCTACCATAATTTAAAATTTAAAATTCTGTACCAATATAAATTATAATAAAATGGCCAATATAAATTATTAAGAACTAGCTGTTCTCCGCGACTTCGCCCGCGTCTTATTTGGGGTTTTAATTATATTGCGCGAAACCCTAATTTTTAAAAAGTAGCCTAAGTTACTCTTTATAACATAATCTATCTGCCAGTGAAAGTCCCGTCGAAATCGGTCCAGCCGTTTCGGAGATTAGCCGGAACAAACAGACAGACAGACAGACCGACAGACAGACAAAAATTTAAAAAATTGTGTTTTTGTTATTAATACCGTATATACTTTCATATGCATTTAGTAAAAAGCTGGTATTTTGACATTACAAACAGACACTTTAATTTTATTTATTTGTATAGATAACTCAAAAACTATTCGTTAGACCTTGATCAAACCTTGATCACCACATGTGAAGCACCAGCTTTCAAATAAAAAAATAATTATCGAAATCGGTTCACCCAGAAAGAAGTTATGAGGTAACACACAGAAAAAAACATACAGTCGAATTGAGTCCCTCCTGTTTGAAGTCGGTAGAAAATAATTAAAAATTAAAAACTTTGTACAGCCGACTTCAATATAAGTTATTAAGAATAACTCAAAAACTATTGGTCTGACCTTGATCTAATTTATATGGGACCACACGAGAAGTACCAGCTTTCAAATAAAAAAGAATCATCGAAATCGGTTCACCAAGAAAGAAGTTATGGGGTAACACACATAAAAAACATACAGTCAAGTTGAATCCCTCCTCCTATTTGAAGTCGGTAGAAAAAAACTCACACTAGTATATGCTGCCAAGCATCATCGGTCTGTTTCGTTTGGCTTTGGCGTTTTAAGATCAAGCAGACAACGTGGAGGAGGGTGTTAGATATGTAAATACGATTTTTTGAGCTGAGTCGCATAGTGGTGGTGCAAGAATATCGACTATCCCATATCGTAAGGAGGAAAATGAAAGCAGCGTCTTTCTAATATCAACTACAAAATAAAAAACCGCGGTTGCCAACCCGCTTGCCAAACGTGGCAACTAAGAGGAAAATTACGGGGGAGGTCTATTTGATAGGCTGAAAGGCCAAGGCGTGGTAGCTCAGGCGCCAAAGGCTTTCCGTAAATTTCACGGTACTCGAACAAGCCAGGTTCGATCCCCGACAGCCTCGATGAAATAATTTGTTACATTTTACAGTGCTTCATCACATACTCGCATGATGAACAAAACAGTATGTGAGGAGGATAAAATATTTTTGTTGAAATATGAAAGCCACCAAATACACTAGATCAACACAGCGGTCTGATTTTTCCATAACCTCAGAACAGTTTTCATTAATGTTCATTCATATTGCCTATTAGATGATGCTTTTTGATAATATTAGCCAGTCGTAGAAATGTCTGAAAGTTTTTTGAACTGTAACATAATATGCACTTCACCGTGATAGAACGTCAACCTAGTTACAATGACACTGTGCGCACACACAAATATTTGTCTCCGCCTCCCTCCGTGCCCTCCCACCGCAATCACTTCGCAATCCCACTGTCACTTCATGTCAGCACATTTCTCAGTATTGAGATATTCCATTTTCTTGTAAACGATGTAACAATTAATTGTGTTTAATAGGCTTCCATTTGTGTATGTATTTTTATTTATAACAATGAATGAACAAGTTGACAGCGTGAGAAGGGACGTATGAAAAATTTTTTTTGTACAATAGCTGGCAGAATACCCTACATTGTAATACCAAAGAAAAACATTCAATTATTATAATTTGAAATATATACGTCAAAGATCCATGCTGCAGCTAATAATAATAGCAATTTCCCCAAACCAGCCACCTGCGCAGGACAGGATAATAGTGCAGGATTATATGACAAATATCCCCCAATATATGGGGGAAGCCTGTGTTCAGCAGTGGACTTTTGAAAGACTTTAATAAATAAATGTAATGAATGAACCTGGGAATGAGGTGATCGGCACCACACAGGTTTTAATTCGACAACAATATATTGGTTTTTAGGGTTCCGTACCTCAAAAGGAAAAAACGGAACCCTTATAGGATCACTTTGTAGTCCGTCTGTCTGTTTGTCTGTCAAGACCCTTTTTCTCAGGAACGCGTGAAGGTATCAAGCTGAAATTCATATCAAATACTCAAGTCTACTGTCCCTTAGAGTGCCCTGTGAAAAAAATCAAACTTCTATGCCAACGCAATCAAAAGATACAGCCGTTTATGCCGTGAACTCAGAATCTTAAAATTAGGTACGAAGCAACGTAATATAGCACAGATAAAGAAAAAATTGCGAAAAGCATACATTTTTTGTTACATCATATAATAAAAATATTTTTAATAATTTTAAACTTATATATCTACGGATTTGTTCGGAACCCTCGGTGCGCGAGTTCGACTCGCACTTGGCCGGTTTTTTTTAAATAGTCCCGCTGGGTTTCTTGCTGGTCCTTTCCAGGACAGTAATATTATACGAAGCAGTGATAAATAGTAATAATGGTAAATTACATTCCATAATTCAGGTATTCTTGTAATATATTTATTTATTTATTTATTTACTCTTTATTGTACACCAGAAAACAAAACAAAAACGAATACAATTAAATCTAAATTAGAAAATGTACAACAGGCGGTCTTATCACTCTGAAAGTGATTTCTTCCAGACAACCTTGTAGAGAACTGATGTAAACAATAGTTAAAAACAGAGGGGGGCGTACAAAATAAAAATAAAAAATATGAAAATACATACAAATAAAGGCAAGTGAAGATTATGTATGATATAATATAATAGATTAAATGAAAAGAGTACAAAAAAAGGAAAAGTAATTTATCTAATAGCGTTCTAAGTAATACGATTTAACAAGACTTGAAAGAATGAAGAGATTGAGCATGACGAATGTGGAGAGGTAAAGAGTTCCACAAACGTACAGCAGTTACAGTAAAGGATTTCTTAAAAAAGGAGGAAGAGTGAGAAGGAGTAGAGAGAGAAAGATTGACAGAGGATCGAAGGAACCGATTATGGGTAAGGGAAAGATACTGGAAACGGTCTTTTAAATAATGAGGAGTGGAAGGATTAAACAGCACGCTATACAAAGTGGGTGGTATATATATTGTATAATAAATATTAACTACAAAATAAACAACACGAGAACATCAATGTAATCTAGTCTATTAAATAATCGGAGTCAATTAAGAATACCTCAAAAACTAATAGCCAGATCTTGATCAAATAATATATAAGGGCCCAAATTAGAAGCAGCAGCTTTCAAATAAAAAAGTATCAAGTCAATTCTGCTAGAAAAAAGTTCTGAGGTAAGACACGAAAAAATGTTATCGAATCGAGAACCTCCTCCTTTTTTTGAAGTCGTTTGAAAAATTATCCCGCTCTGTAGAGATCTATCTCAGGTTTTAAACCTTGCCGTTGGTAAATTTTAACGCTGATTGGAGCTTCAAACATGGCTAAAGTTATTTTTTAATTTGACTATGATATTTTTAAATTTTGGCCCAACCCACAAACTTCAGTATTAAGATGCTATTATACACTGATATTCATGAAGAGAGTCCTTCCCCGGTCGCTTAATATATCTGCAGCTCTACCATGTACAAAAGTTGTTATGAACTTACGTATAGAATGGGAGAGGCCAAAGGAAGGAGACCTTACATTTTGATAGCGTTTGCAGATTCTCATCTACTGCAATATCGCAAATTAGTTGCAGTGTGGCCCTACCACATTAAACTTAACCTTCTACGACTTTACAAATGAGTTTACGGGTCAGAAAGTTAGAGGTTATGGGTGTAAGTGTACTGCACTTGATCTCTCTTCGGTCTGGACTACCGTCCCATCGAGCTATAATAATGTGGGAATAAAGAGTGCACCTGTGTTTGCGCGCACACTTGTGCACTATATATAGTCCTGTCTACCTTGTGTGTCCCGCTAGTCTTCATTGAGACTGGTCGCCGTGACGGAAAGTTGGTCTCGAAAACATGATTTTTATTAAGAGGCGTATTACAAAAAAACGCGAAATTACAAGGTTTCCTCGTTGAAATTTTATGTTTATCGTTCATTGCTTGAAATAACAATTACTTGGTAAAAATAGTTCGTTTTCTCTCCTCAAATAAGCTTGGAATGGATTTTAGATATCTTATTTATTTAATCAGTAATAATCATTCTCCCGATGCATGTTTAGGCAAAAACTCTCGAAGACATGATTTGGGAGCTCTAATTTGTAGATTCTATTGAATATCGACCATCAAAAAAAAATATTTTTATCTCCCAAATATCCTACACTTTAATAATAATGGAATACATTTTCGTTATATGCTTTTCACGCTAGGAAAAAAAATCGACATAATTCAAAAAACGACCAAAAAAGCTTCGATACAAGCCTCTATATTTCCGAAGTTCTACATCATTTAGAAGTAAAATTTATACCAAAATAATCATCAACATTTGCTTAAACTATGCTATTATTTTTACTTTTTAAATCGTTACTATTATATTTTAATTAATTAAATAAAAGTACTATATATTTCACTGTGCCGGTCATCTGCGATCATTAACGCGCGAGCGCTTGCGGAGGGTGGACCTGCGTCAGTTTATTTCGGGCGCTGCATCGTTTCGATACTACCGTAGTGTGCGTCGATTGCTATCGTAGTGTGCGTCGATTGCCTGCATACTAGAGCATCGTCAACTACGACCGCAATTTTTGATCGATCGGTTTAAAACTATTTTATATAGTTATAATTTAGATCACGTCTCTTCCATTAAACATGGTAGGGACAACGAGTCTGCAGCATTGGGACAATTGAGCAAACAAAAAAATATTATTATAGAAAAATGTGGTCTATTCATTGACCTAGATCATTGTTGTTTGAGGGCTTCACCTAATGGTTTATACAGCAACGGTCTTATTGAAGTTAAATGTCCTATTTCAGCTTTTGGAATAGATTTTGATACGGCCTTTCGACAAAAAAAAAGTTAAAGGTTATAAATTCAGTGATTCAAGTGTAACATTAAATCAAAATAATGACTGGTTTTACCAAATCCAAGGCCAGCTTCATTAAGCAAATAAAAATGTCTGAATACTTGCCATAATATGTATTGGCCCAGATTAATGCAGTAAAAGTACTAAAAATTTACAAATACGACCAATTTTAGATTTTCAATATGTTACCCAAGTTACAAGCTTTTTATGAAAAGTGTGTACTGCCTGAAATTATCGAATCGAGAAAAGTTCGGTCAATGCCGTCGCAGCAAATATTTTTCTTATAAAAAATATAGTAATTGACTGTAAGTACCGATTAAAAAAATATTATTTTTTTAATCGTTGTTATATTTATTAAAACAGGTTGCAACCGTTTATTTATTTATACCACTATTCTATCGGTAGTAGACATAATCGATTATTAACATTCGATTACAGCGTAACAATTAAAATATTTATGTGTACTTATTTTGACACTAAATTTCATAAATAATGAATAATATATCAAAATGGTATATAATAATAAATAATAAATTATTGTCGTGAAGCGACAATTAAAAGAGAAAGAACCTAACCTAAGAACAGCAAAACAACAAAAGTAGACCAAGAAAATAATATATTTAAAGTTTCAGAAAAGTATTTACAATTTTATAAAAAAATGAAATATGAAGATGATGGATGAAATGAGATTACAATTAGGTTTTAAAAAAATAAAGGTAGGAGAATAGGACAATATAGTTTTATAGGGGAGCCTGGAGCCTCGCTGCTTTTGTAGAAATGGGCACACGCAGAGCTTGAGGTTTCTCAGCGGCGACGGCACGCAGCGCCTGGACTGGGCACACGCAGCGTCCGGAGCCGGCGCACGTAGCGCCTGGGGTAGGTGCGCTCAGTACTTGGAGAAGTAGTCGCCGCGCCCAGAGGTAGCGCGGGCAGTAGGCGCACTCGGCGCCTGGAGCAAGCAGTCGTAGCGTGCCCGAAGGTAGCGCGGGCAGTAGGTGCACTCAGCGCCTGGAGCAAGCAGTCGTAGCGTGCCCGAAGGTAGCGTGGCCCCGCGCTTGAAGCAGACTGCCGACGACTTCACGTGTGGATGGAGGCTTGCAGGATCCCGGCGCCTGGTTTGCAGGATGCGCCGACGACTTCAGGATGCGCCGGATGTAGATGGAGGCTTGCAGGATCCCGGGGCAAGGCGGCCCCGGGATAAGGCCTTTAGTAGATGTTTCTCGTTTGAGAACTGAAGCGAGACTGTCCTGTATTCTCCAATTGTTTGGCTTTTATACCTTTTTAGAGAGAACGAGAAATTATTTAAATCAAAAGGAAATTTATTGTAAATGACCTACAGCCAAAGAGTATTTATGTAGAAAGAACATCATACCAGAGACGAATTTGAATAAAAGTTACCATAACAACGAAATAAATAACGGCTGTCAAATATAAAATTTTTGGTTTTTAGGAATATAAT
This sequence comes from Parnassius glacialis, assembly GCA_033319125.1. Classification (NCBI taxonomy): domain Eukaryota; kingdom Metazoa; phylum Arthropoda; class Insecta; order Lepidoptera; family Papilionidae; genus Parnassius; species Parnassius glacialis. The sequence continues at coordinate 33,846,116 of JAVANC010000025.1, forward strand.
TGGAAAATCATAACATTTAAGTAAGAAATGAGATATTATTCACATAGGAAAAACCAATACACGACAGCATACACGAAGCCTGAAATTGTAGAGTTACAGAGAATTCAATAAAAGACCGAAAAAGGTAAGACTTCATTGACAGCTATTTTAAAAGTACTAAATAGTGTGAAAATATGCAGTAAAATGATATGTTATTGTGTAAAAACGTTACAGGATCCTATGGAAATAAAGGTGATGCTAAATATAAATGCAGAAAATCAAAAACAGAATGGAAAAATAGTATAAAGTGATGCAAAACATGAATGCAGAAAATCAAGAACAGAATGGAGAAATAGTGTACAATGAAATGTAAGTAGTATAACACTACATTTTCCCCCCGACCCTGGAAAATTTTTGACTCAGCAAAAATTTTGACATGTACATTCTAAAATAAACCATAAAAACACAGCTTTGCAGAGACAGACATCAACAGGCAAAATCAGATATACTATCTCTTACATTCATTATCTGCATTCAGGTAAGGATGGAGTTCACATTCAATGACTACCACTCTAAAAGTGTGTTTTCGAAACGACATTAAGGCTTATTTAAGGAGTAGTCAACCGCTCCTACGTGGAAAAAAAAAATTAGTCGAAGAGACACCACTCTAAAAGTGTGTTTTCGAAAGGACATTCAGGCTTATTTAAGGAGTTGTCAACCGCTCCTAAGTGAAGATAAAAAATTCGAAGAGACACCACTCTAGAAGTGTGTTTTCGAAAGGACATTCAGGCTTATTTAGGGAGTTGTCAACCGCTCCTAAGTGAAGATAAAAAATTAAGGGAGTAGTCAGCTGCTCCCAGGTGAAGATAAAGGTGAAGAAAATTAAGGGAGTAGTCAGCCGTTCCCAAGTGAAGATAAAGATAAAGAACTTACTCTTAAGCAAGCATTAGTCGCTATGAAGTTGAAGAACCCTGGAACACCAAACAAACAAACAAATTAAAAGAAATTAAAATAATAAGGTGAAAATGATGGTGATATTTATACATATATACAAATTACAAGTTATATTTATACATATATACAAATTAACAGTTAATAAATGTTTAGAAAAGTATTTATACATGTATACAAATTAACAGTTAATAAATGTTTAGAAAATTTATGAATCGTCTCGCTTCGGCTTTCATAAACAATTTTATATAAAGTGTAAAGTGCAAAGTTAAGTTTAAGAAATAGAGATTTTATTAAAAATTGTACCTGTTTAAGTTATCTAGAATAAAAATATTAGAGTAATGAATGTAACTTAGAGTGATGAATGTAAATGAAGTGTTATATGTATGCCTAAATACAATCCAGATAAGTTGAAAAACTAGAAGAAGTTTTGTTTTAGAATTTAGAAGGTATGAAAAGGATGTATAAATGAATGATGAATAATGAGTTAAGAACGAAAGGGAAAGCAATTATATCAAAAGGGAATGGACAAGGCGCAGTAAAGGTGAAGAATTAAAAATTAAATTAAGCAAGCTTTAGTCGAAGAGACCGAAGCCCATAACTTCATCGTCAGACTCAGATTCTTCCTTCTTGGACTCTCTCTTCCTTCTTCTCAGCTGCCGGCGCTGCAGCAGCGGCGACCGCGGCTACGGGCGCTGCTCCGCCGACGGGCATGGTCGACAACTTCTCACGACCCTGCGCGATCAGTTCTTCACTCTTGCCATTGAGTTCCGAGATGACCTTCTTCAGTATCTCAGATTCAGTGCCTCAATACCCACAGAGCTGGGGATCTTCTCAACGTCAGCCGACGCCTGGCCTGCAGGATCCCAGCGCCTGGTTTGCAGGATGCGCCGACGACTTCAGGATGGGCCGGATGTAGATGGAGGCTTGCAGGATCCCGGGGCAAAGCGGCCCCGGGATAAGGCCTTTAGTAGATGTTTCTCGTTTGAGAACTGAAGCGAGACTGTCCTGTATTCTCCAATTGTTTGGCTTTTATACCTTTTTAGAGAGAACGAGAAATTATTTAAATTAAAAGGAAATTTATTGTAAATGACCTACAGCCAAAGAGTATTTATGTAGAAAGAACATCATACCAGAGACGAATTTGAATAAAAGTTACCATAACAACGAAATAAATAACGGCTGTCAAATATAAAATTTTTGGTTTTTAGGAATATAATTGGAAAATCATTACATTTAAGTAAGAAATGAGATATTATTCACATAGGAAAAACCAATGCACGGCAGCGTACACGAAGCCTGAAATTGTAGAGTTACAGAGAATTCAATAAAAGACCGAAAAAGGTAAGACTTCATTGACAGCTATTTTAAAAGTACTAAATAGTGTGAAAATATGCAGTAAAATGATATGTTATTGTGTAAAAACGTTACAGGATCCTATGGAAATAAAGGTGATGCTAAATATAAATGCAGAAAATCAAAAACAGATTGGAAAAATAGTATAAAGTGATGCAAAACATGAATGCAGAAAATCAAGAACAGAATGGAGAAATAGTGTACAATGAAATGTAAGTAGTATAACACTACATTATATAATTATATAATAATAAATTAATAAGATAACATTAAAATGACACACCAAAAAATATTTCATCCACTGAAGTCCATCCTAAGAAAACTTTGTATTATGGAAGATCAAGATCATTTAATCGCCATACTCACAGTATTATAGTGCGAGCGAGTGAATAGATATGAAAGAAACTATCGGTCGCGTAGCTTGCCGCCCGCTCGGTGCGTAAAATACCTAAATTTGCGAAACGCCGAAATGTAAGAGGGCTCTTAAGTGGCGGAGCTTGCGAAGACACTTATTGATTTCACGATGTCTGTCCGTCTGTCCGTCTGTCCCACGATTGTCTCGAGAACGGTTTCGAATTTTCAAATTCTGTTTTCAGCAATCGATTACTGATCACCCAGGCATCTGAACCTCCTATTTTGAAACTGATTGCTCAACGGCAACCGTTAGAAACCGCTACAAAGCTGATTGCTTCGCCACTTTGCTATGCTGTTAGCTTGCTAGCTTTATTACTATTGCTAACTTCCTAATTCGACCCACATTATCTCAATTGGCAACACACCACCATGGTTTTTTCTAATAATTTTCTGCCATGCGTCTTGCATACATTGAAATTTAGCAACAGCTGTTCTTTCAGACCGATCTGACGCGAAAACGTTCAAGAAAAGAGTTTGCCTGCTCCACACTTTTAGGCCAGCAACGCCTGCAATTGCTGTGGTGGGGCGTTTGGTCGTGGATGGCGATTATTACTTACCATCAGGTGAACCAAATCGTTTGCCACATTTTCTATAAAGCAGAACACCAAACAATGGAAGACACAGATGTGTTATCACCTCTCAAGTCACAGATGAACTGCGTCACAGCAACTCGAGTTCGATGACCGCCGGCACTTAAAAAGTTGTTAATTTCAATTACAGTATCTGATTTACAATGTGCTCTGCCTAAGCACGATTGCCGCCGTGAAGGTAAACATCGTAAGGAAACCTGCATATCTGAGAATTAAAATAATGTTTCGATTTATTTTAATAGATTCAGATTTTTGGAATCTCTTAGATTCCAACATCCTATATCATCATGTAACTGTCATAACAGCAACGGTCAATATTCAACGGTCAAAGTTTCAACATTTTTTAAAATTATAACACGACCTATATACGTTTCTAACTATAATATAATTTTTAAATTATAGAAACACTTTCCACGCAATCGGTGTTAAATGAAGCAAAATAGCTAACATGCCGTCATTGGAATCCAACCCGGTACAGCTCCGCAATAGGCCACTATCACGACCGAACGAAACGGGTCAATGGCCCGTCAAACAATTTCTCCGGCCGATACTGCTGGAGACACTAATGATACAAACATAGTAATATAATATTTTATTAAACAAGTCTTGTATACGCACTAATAATTATCTGACAAGTCACCCATATTTAAAGTTTACGATTTATAATCGTGGACGTCGGACGTCAAGTCGGTATTGTTGGGATTACCTTTTGTTATGTTTATTTTATAGTAATTCACATTTGAAACGAATAAGATTGAATATGATTTTTATTATATAATAAGGGTGACAATGAAACAAGCACACAGTCCTCCTAGTGGATGATGTGGTTCATAGACATCTACATTAATTCTCGATTTATTTGTATTACAACCATATCACATGGCTTTGCCAGGTATAATAAAGAATAATGTAAACTTAATTGTTTCTTTAAACACATACGTTTAACGTAAAATAAATATAACGTAAAATTTTGAAGTATATATGAAACTTATTAATTACGCTTAGTACTTACTTGCTTGTTTACTAACGGATTAGTAAGCTGAAATGGCAATGGGCCGACCATATAGCTCGAAGCACCGACAACCGATGGGAAAGAAAGGTTCACGAGTGGTAGCCTCGTACCGGTGGGCGAAGTGTAGGGAGGCCCCCCATTAGATGAAGTGACGACTTGGTGAGTCTTGCAGGAAGTCGATGGATGCAGCTGGGTTAGGAGCGTGCTTTGTGGCATTATTGGCATTTGATTTGGGGGCCTATGTTCAGCAGTGGACTTGTGAAAGGCTGTAATATATATATATATATATATATATATATATATATATATATATATATATATATATATATATATATATATATATATATATATATATATATATATATATAAATATATATATATATAGGTAGGTAGTTTAAACGTTGTCAATCCGAACTACTCAAATAAAGAAAAAATCAAACAAAAACTGTACTTACGGCCAACAATTTAAGGCATAATTTTATGCGCGAAATTAAAATCAAAGGGACCGCGCGCTGCGGGTGTGTGAAAATAAATTCAAGCGAAAAAGTTACTTAAAATAATGAAGTTAAGGCATAATTCTCTATGCGCGAAATGACAAGAAATGGGACCGGGTGTCGAAGTTATTATTTTTCTGGCGCATGCGACGTTTTGTAAGTCACTTCAGGTCAGTAACCTATATATTATCAAGGCTGATTTATTTCTTGTCAATTTTTTACGCTATTTATTTTGTTTTGAAAATGCATTTTTTTTTTTTTTATTATTATTTTTTTTATTATTTCAACACATATATCAACTTGTATTAACTGCTGGGCTATTTAACGTGATAACCTATTCGCCACCCAGTATAAATATTAATTATTAATAATTATTATTTTATATTAGAATTAGCACTAATTCCCTCATTGTTATACTAATTTCAACGGCATAATCGTCTCGTAGTCGTTAGGTATAAAGGCGCTTAACTTCAAAGCGAGAAATGAAGAGTACTCGTAATAAACAAAATGAAACTGTTGAGCCGATGCCAAAAATAATTCCGTTGGCCGCGACACGGCAGCAATGTAGCGGAAAATTGAAATCATTAGCCATGCCTAATTAGTATTCCTAAACGATTTTCTTAATAATAAAGTTATGAGCTTTCTTGTTATTATAAATTTATACTAAAGTTTAGTAACCGTCTAACCTAATATCCACTACCCTAATTCGTACTGTGGGTGTCGTAAGAGGCGACAGAGGGAAACAAAGGAGATAGGTAGCAGCGTTTTTCTTATAACAAAAAAAATGTTTTGCCAACCCGCTTGCCAAGCGTGGCAACTACTGTGCGCCAATCTATGTGCCTATGATCAGCAGTGGACTTTTAATAGGCTGTAACGGTAACGGTACTAACTATCAAATTGGCATCCGATCTCATTCCTTGCTTAGCGTTCTCATTCATATTATCATCAGTCTGTAATTATTGTGTCTACCAATCTGTGGACAAGTTTTTCGTGATCGCCAAACTTGATAGGTAGGCGATAGCAGTCAACCTTCTGGAAACACCCAGTCAATGGTCGAGATATTATTCGGTTTGAAAAAATTTTGGATAGTTAAATTACTGGATTTTTTAGGCATCTCATTACACCATTATTATAAACAAAAATACCATCAAGCCGTAGACTTTTGAAAATTGTGCCATCTGACATTAATTTTCTGACTGGGCCACAACATCCACTTACTATCAGTTGGACTGTGTTCGATTGTCACACTTATTATATAAAAAGGCAATAAATTAGAGGAAATAAGGTGAAAATACAGCCAACTCTGTCGTGCCTTGTTCTTACGTTCTATGGAAATAAATTTTGCCCTAGTATCAATGTCAAGTCCACGCATATCGACGCGACGTGCCGTTATCGGGGCTACGATCAGCGACAATTAAGCCGACGTGTTTAGCCGAGCGCAGAATCGAACCGACGACCGTACTCTGACGCCGCGACACCGCGTCACGGCCAATAACGCGACGATCCACTGGCTACGGCCAAGACTGTCTATTTCAGTGAGAGCTGGTACTTACGTATGCATGACCTTTGAAATAAAGATTTTTTGTATACGTCTAAATTTTACATCATGTTAGCCTTTTGATTCTTCTGCTGAACTTTGTCAAAGGTCTTGTACACTGGGTGCATATAAGGTATGGTATATCAGTTACTAGTCTTCAGAAAGTCAGTAATTCCTTCATGGTACAATATACACGCTTTTACAATAAAGTCCCAGAAAATTTACAGGACCCATGTTTTTATATACATATCTAAAAGGGAGCAAATAAGCATGCGGCTCACCTGATGATAAGTGCCGTAGACCATGAACAACTACAACACCAGTTAATTATACGTGGTAAAGCCATGCTGCAGCTAATTAATTGTATAGTTGTAGCACGAATGGGTCGGCTCGACCGAGGAAGGACCATTCTCTCTCAGAATACCAGCGTAAAATAGCGGCTTAATGGTGCTGTGTTCCACATGGTGAGTGTAGAGAATCTGCATTTTGATTCGCTAACGAGGATAAATGTAGATGTCTATGGGCCACAGCAACCACTTACCATCAGGTGGACTGTATGCTCGCTTGTCATCCTTATCCTATAAAAATGACATGTATTAATGTATGTATTATATGACAAATATTTAAACTTTTACTAAGCAAAAATTGTTTAATATAGGTTATTATACTACTAAAGAGTACATGATTGAATGACTGGGAGGTGGTTGCTACAATGCTAGTTCTTGCGAGCATGGTTCTTCTCTAGTCAAGTTGACCTATTCGTGCAATATAATATATGCAAAATATGCAATATATTGCAGTGTGACTCTTTCACAAGGACAACCTAGTCACCCAAACGGAATCTTGGGCAGAAATAGAGTTCAATTATTTGGTTAAAACACCTTTTTGCTCTTCCGTGTGCCCATGAACCCGTTTGTTTTGTCTGCATGACATCTGGCTCACATCACCCTGAGTTCAGACGTTCGCGCGGGCATCGTAAACATAAATGTATTGTTATATTCCAGGTATGAGTCAGTCTTTGTTAACTGCTATATTTGCTGTCGTGATTTTTTAAACAGAATAAAGTAGTGTCATGTGGCCGAGCGTTCACTAATCCAGCAAAATGAGGATGTTTTGTATGGCTAATGTAGAGAAGTGGAGACCTTTTTTACTGGAAACGAGACATCTTAGTTCTCAGAGGTGGCAACGCATCTAAATTTTTATTTTTATTCGGGTATAGATGTGGAAGTCTTTGGTGTGACCCAAAGACTTGCATCCATTTACCACCTGGACTATGTTTTTTTATAGAATAGCGTGACAAAAGAGCACACAGTCCACCTGATGGTAAGTGGTTGCTGTGGCCCATAGACATGATGTACATATTGCGTTGTCACCCGTGAGGACTAAAATGGAATGCCTCAATTTCAATAAAAAGGGTCTCCGGTTCTCTACACTCACCATACGAAACACAGCAGTGCTAAGCAGATTTGCCTATGCCCTTAGAAAACTTCGGACCGTATCAGATGAAAAGATTGCAGGTATAGCATATAAAGGCTATGTAGAATCAATCCTTAGATATGGGGTAATTCGACTGATGCTGGTCAAGTATTCATTGCACAAAAGAAATGTTTAAGAGTTATTTGTGGAGCAAGTCCACTTGACTCCTGTAAACCTCTATTTTACTGACATTGACCTGCATGTATGTTCTTGAGGTATCAGTGTTTGTAAGGAAGTATAAAGAATTTTTTTAATTCAAGGGAGATCATGTTGCTAAATACAGACCAAGAGATCCTACTAAAATAATGATTCCATCTTGTAAAACAGCTTTAAATAAACGGAATGTATATCATATGTGCATATCAGTTTTTAATAAACTGCTTAAGAGTCTACGGGAACATCCATTTAAATATTTTAAAAGTAAGTTAAGAAAATGGCTAGTGGATAAGTGTTTATATACCATACAAGAGTTCATGCAACATAAAACTAATGTATATGATTATTTGTAAAATTAAATAAATGTAATATAATAATAATAAATATGCTAAATAATAATATAATTTGACATTTCTGTGAGGAATATAATAGTATTTTAATTGTTTTATATAATTATAAATATTTGCATTTAAAGGCAGAATATAGCTCGAACTATGCACCACTGTTAAATCTGGTACCACCTGTATTCTGTGCAAATAAATGTTTCTTTCTTTCTTTCTTTCTTTAACGCTGGTATTCTGTGAGAGCGTGGTCCTTCCCCGGTCGAGCCGACTCATTCGTGCTACAACTATACTGCTTATATAGCTGCAGCATGGCTCCACCACCCTTATTCCATTAAAAAAACCTTGAGCCTCTTTCATCCCGTGAGTGTCTTAAGAGGCAACTTATGGGGTGTGCTAGAATCGAATAGTTTCCAATAAATGACGAAACCTTTTTATAGATGTATATATATATATATATATATATATATATATATATATATATGACGGGACCAGCACCATTGCACGTGCGGCGCGGTAGCCGTCGGTGCAGTTAGACAGAATTCTTGTAAATAACACGTGTTCCGCACACCTGCACCATTGCACCTGCAGTGGCGCTCGTTTTGCTTGTATAAAATGGACGGCGCGGCCACCGTTAGGGCAGTCTTGACTCTGACGTGGAACGGTGCGCTTGTCGTATTCCGTTACTAGTTTATCCTCGACTCGTTGAATAATTAATTCGTGTAAATGAATTAATTATTATTCCTAACTACAAAATTAGTCTCTGTACTATACTCAATTACACATTCCTACATATATATATATATATATATATATATATATATATATATATATATATATATATATATATATATATACATACTCGTATAAGAGATTTCCACCTATGTACTGACTCATCACGATATCTCTGGAACCATAAGGCCTAGAGACTTGAAATTTGGTAGAAATATTCCTTTTGCCGAGTAGAGGTCAGCTAAGAACGGTATTCGTATTCGTATACGGTATTTCACCCGCAAGGGGGGCTGCGGGGGCGTTAATTAAAAAAACAGATTTTCAAACTATAGCTCTTATAGGTACATAAAAATTAGCCAGAATATTCTTTTTGGCATGTTAAAAATTACCGAGAACGGATTTTATGAAATTCCACACACAAAGGTGCGGGACGTTAAAAATAAAAAAAAGTCTTTTAATTTACAACTCCTACAGGTTTCGATTCGAACGATTTAGATGATTTTTTTGTGTGCGTTTGAATGGGTCCTTGGATTGTTTAGATTCACGATACGCTACGTGGTAGGTTGCGCTATTGCCGATATCCAGAAATCACCTGTGCAAAACCGGAGCGGATCACTAGTACACATATATGTATATATGCATGTTCTTAGTGAGACAGTTTCAAGGAAACATTTAATAAAAAAGCCGACTTCAAAAACCTAAAAATAAATTCAATAAAAGCTTTGACTCTTCTATACACTATGTCTTAGCACCGACTATAGACTCTATTATGTGGAAATTGTCTCATTCTTGTTACTTCTTTGAATCAGGTTTTTACTTTATATTAAAATTTTAATTATGAACATGATACATAGACATAATTCTATCTAGCCTTATAAATAAATTTGATTTTATCTAACATAGGTACAGCAGCGTGCGAAAGATCGCCATATCTTAATTTAATGAACCATTCGAGAACGACATTTCGATGGGAGTCGTGATTGAAGTGGGCGTGGTGAGAATATCAAGTTGAACGAACGAGGCTCAGTTTACATATATGTTAGGTACTTTAGACTGTTAATGATAAAAATTTACGAATTATAAGTTAAATTTATAAGTTGCTCTTTTATATAGAATAAAGATGAAACAACGGGCACAAGCTCACCTGATGGTAAGTGGATGCTGTGGCCCATAGACATCTACATCTATCCTCGTTTAAGAATCAAAATGCAAATTCGTTGTCACCCCTGAGAACTAAGATGGAATGACGTGTTTCCGTTAAAAAAAGAGTCTCCGGTTCTCTGTACTCATCATTCGAAACAGCAGCATTAAGCTGCTGTTTTAAACCAGTATTCTGTGAAACCATGGTCCTGACCCGGTCGGGTAGACCCATTGGTGCTACAACCATACGTTGCAGCGTAGGTCTACCACGTAGAACACTTTTCATTAAATGACAATAGAAAGAGACAGGTATAGAGAAAATACTAAATTTAATTAAGAGATAATCAACAATTACATGAAAGGCCATTTATGGTTTATGGTCTCCATTAATTAAGGCGATAGTTCAGATAATTAGACTGCGCTAGCTTAACCGAGTTACTTGGACTCAATCTTTGCTGCATTATTAAAATATTAATTAACTTGCTATTTTTTTTTTGTTAAAGCAATTGCAACATTATTCCAATATTTGATAACAATTATTTTGAGCAGAGGCAGATTAAACGTCGACAGCTCCCTAAGCTAACTCCTAATCGGCGACCCTCTGGCGCAAATCAACGCGATGTGCCTGTCATCAATATAAATTATGCGACCAGACTAAAAAATATAAATATTTCCCAAGGATCTTTCTAAAGGTTTATTTATAGGCCGTTTGCCATACTTATGGTGCGATCGTCTTAGTTAGGACCCATATTAACGTTGTGTTTATTTAGATGTCTCTTGGAAGAATAAATATTCACTAGGGCAATCGAAATCCGTTAGTACTGCCTTATAAATATTACATTCATTTTAAGCTAAAGAATCTCGTTCACGAAAAAAGGGCTCAGAATGGTTAAGAACGTGAAATCGTCCACTTGTATCAGGTACACATCAATCCACTTCGAAAAGGCTCAAACTATTTATAAACTATATATATATACACGATATAACTGCTTCGCTCTCCAACATTTTAAAACAATGTGGGGGAGGCACACAGCCCCACATAGACAAACGCCGTGTGCGGTGAGCGCCAACCAAACAACGCGCTCCAACGTAGAGGAACGAGAAGTCGGGAAATAGACGTAGCAAAATAACTGGATCCCCAGGGCTTGGCACAACACCGACCGAAGTCGAACATGTCAATGCGTGTAAACGCCCCACAGAATACGATCAAATCCAGCCACAGTAAATGTACGTCACACGATTTACGCACAACGGCAATAAAAAGCCCCCCGTAAGCGCCACCACCTGCCATACCGCCACTGCTGCAGACGTGATGTAAGTGTAAGGCATCACCACCGATTGCATGAGCAGCATGACTACTAGTCGCAGACAGTGTTATGAGTTTACCGCTCAAAGGGTTTGTGTCACTGACGTTGAGTATATGCATTTTTCGATCATGATTGTTTCACCTACCAATTCAATCATTCAAAGGTGGGAAATTTACAGAGATATTTTATTATGTTGTTATGTAAAACGTTATGGTGGCCAGACAGTTGGCAGCTCCGTCATCAAGGGACCCGACTTGGGCAAAGTTACTTAAGTGTGAGTCAAACCAAGACGTAGATAACGGCATTGAGAACAGCAACTGGCCAAACAACGATCGCAGACACGCAATGCTGCAGAACGCAACAAGCATCAATACGACTATCATCGGGCTTACACCATCCCAAGGTCTCCCATACGATCCCAGCAGATATTCCCACCCGCATACGTCCATCGACCAAAACCACAAGATCCATCGAACTTCGAACCAGGCGCAGCACAACTGCAGATCCATCGCAGGACGCAATACCGCAAGTAGCAATAAGCATTATTACAACTATCATATTGATGGCGCCCCCTCACAACACACCGACATGACCCCTCGACTTTGGCAACAAAATTGGTATTGTTGTTAATTAAAAATAGCACTAACTTATCATAGAGCACGCTACTAAGACATCGGTAACCAAATACCCATGTATCATAGGAATATTTGAATAAGACATGGAGTTGAGTATGCTTGTTGCACTGGCAAAAGTTTTACCATACACAGAATAGAACAGAATGATTTTTATTCAGTATTGATTATAACATAATACTTATTTAAAGTCATTTTTTTATTTACCAGTAGTTCAGATAATACCTGGGAAGAACCAGTAAGAAACCCAACGGTACTTTTTTTAAACATATTTCACTTTAAATTAATTTTATGTGTTCAATTTTTAAATGAATTTTCATAGAACCAGCATGGTGACGATCACCTCATTCCCAGGGATTATTTTCAGTCATGTATTCCTTGATACTACGAGTATAATAACCCTTTTTGTACAATTTTTCTTTAATAAAACTTTTAAACATGTTTATATATGACAAATTTTGAACATGTTCTATGATTTTGTTGACAATTAGAATAATTTTCATTCAATATAGATTATAAAAAATATAATAAAAAAGAACTTAAACTACTAACTTAATTATCACACAGTCCTACTCCTTTTGTTATAAAATCATATGCAATACCCCATAAATGAATTATTGATTCTGTGGAGACTAGTAACTGATATTGCAAGCGTATGTTTGTTCCTAGTGGTTAAGGTATGAACATCCTTATTCTTATCAAAGCTATTTATTATTTTATGTGCATACATTACATTTTCATAAATACATTGCGATGGCAAAGTTAATATGTTTATTTCTTTAAATTTTTCACTGAGGAACTCTGTACAATTAAAGTGATAAATTGTTCGTACGGCTCTCTTTTGCAAAACAAATATGGCTTCAATGTCAGTCGCATCACCCCATAGCAAAATTCCATAAGACATTACGCTATTAAAGTAACTAAATTAAACTAATCTAGCTGTCTCAACATCTGTGTGACTTCTAATCTTTCTTACAACATATTTCTTTTTTAATAGGATAAGGGTGAAAAACGAGCACACAGTCCACCTGATGGGAAGTGGTTGCTGCGGCCCATAGACATCTACATCTATCCTCTGTTACGAATCAAAATGCAGATGGGTTTTCACCCGTGAGGACTAGGATGGAATGCCTCATTTCCAGTAAAAAGGGCCTATAGGTATGATGCAGAACTAAGTCTGCTTGCTAATTTAGAAATATGGGGGCCCCACTGAAGCTTCGCGTCAATAATTATACCAAGGAAAACAGTGGTATACACAAGATTCAACTCTTCCGCATTTAAGAGCACATTGGTATTCGAAGGTTCAACATTAGGTTTTGTAAATTTAATACATTTTGCCTTATTGCCATTTAAGAGCAATTTTTGGCGTTAATCCAATATATAACTTCGATAGAGCATTATTTACATCGTCATAATTAATTGACTGCCGTTTGAGTTTGAAAATGACAGAAGTATTATCAGCAAATAATATTATATCGTGATTGTCCCCTAGATATACAAGATAAGGTAAGTCATTAATATAGATTAAGAACAGGAATGGGCCATGCATCGAACCCCGAGGAACACCCATTGATACTAGGTACCGATCCCGAGGAACCTTTACCATAGACTTTTTGAGTTATGTTACTTAAATGTGAAATAATAAGACTAAGCGCAATATTTTTGAAACCGTAATATTGTAGTTTTCTGATTAATGTCTTATGATGAACGCAATCGAAAGCCTTGGAAAGATAAAAAAATATATAATATATATATATATATATATATATATATATATATATAGGTGTTGGCTTATCGTTGAATTTTGGGACACGTATATATATATATATATATACATCTCTCTTTATATATAAAAATTACGTGTCACGTTGTTTGTCCGCGATGGACTCCTAAACTACTGAACTGATTTCAATGAAATATTGCACACTGTGTGCATTTTGGTCCAACTTGAAAGATAGGATAGTTTTTATCCAGATAAGTGACCCTCAAAATTTTTTATTGTAAATTTAAGGATTTTTATAGGAAGGGTCGTTGGAAAGGGCAGAACAACGGCTGTCTGGCGAGCATATATATATATATATATATATATATATACATATATATATATATATATATATATATATATACAGAAACAGAAACAGAAACTTTTATATTCAATATAGATTATAAATAATACTTATTGAAAGTCACTCTTTTGTTTGATTACCACTGGTTCGGAAAATACCTCTGTCCTGGGAAGAACCAGCAAGAAACCCAGCGGGACTTTTTTTTTATAAATAACAGTTTACAATCATGATGTTACACAAATTAACAACATAAATTAGAAATAGCTTGGCAGCGATCACCTCATTTCCAGGGGTTATTATCATCCATAAATTCCTTAATATTATAATAACCCTTTTTATACAAACTTAGTTTAATAAAGTTTTTGAACTTTGAGCAGTTCAAATTTTGTATTTTTCTTTTTGTTCTAAAAGCGTATACTATATATCGCCCCAAGAATGAATTACTGACTCGATGGAGTCGAGTAACTGGTACTACTAGCTTGTGTCTGTTAAACATATATATATATATATATATATATATATATATATATATATATGACTATATGTATGACTGCAGGTATGTCTCCGACAACTCCCTTATACAATCAATCATTACATGAATACGCTCCAGCATTGCACGAAAACGCTCAGTATCAGAAATATTTTGATCCATTTCCTTAATGTACTGTAATATACTTAATGTTCGAAATTAATGTATCTTTACGTTATGCTTATTAATACATTTTAATTGATCAAAATTGTATGTATGATATTTTAAACGATATATGTAAGATTAGAATAATATATAGAAATTAATATTTATTTATTATTAATAATAACGCGCTGTCACATGATAACGTGATACGAGTATATTCAACCTTCGCTAGCAGTATAATTATGATTAAAAACGCCATTTCCTGTCCATCTCCTGCATCGGAAGATCTTGATCTATGTCAGTTAATTAAAACTACTACGATGCTGATAGTCCGAGATTCAATTCGCTTAGATTTACTGTTTTAGAATTGATGGCGTATTTATTACGTCGTAACTCTGCTGCATTAAATTACTTTAGCTAGCGTTTAATATTTTCGCAATAAAAATAATTATTGCTGACTTTTAAGACTTGTCCGGGGTTTTCAACAGACTTCAAAAAAAAGGAGGAGGTTCTCAATTCGACTGTACTATTTTTTTTATGTGTGTTACTTCAGAACTTTTTTCTATGTGAACAAATGTTGATGATTCTTTTTTATTTTAAAGTTGGTGCTTTTCATGTAGTCCCATATGTATAAATTTTATCAAGATCTGACTAGTAATTTTTGAGTTATCCTCAATAAGGCGTATTTAATTGACTTCGACTACATTGGTGATGTTTTCATTTTATTTATATTGAACTCGGTTGTACAAAATGGATGTCGAAGTGGTGGTCGTGGAACCAAGGAACCACTCCTCATTGACGCGGTCATAGGCAAGGTGGTTAAACGCAACCGTCGGAACCTCTCCACCGCCTGGATAGACTATAAAAAGACATTCGACTCGGTGTCTCATACATGGCTGAAGAGGGTCCTCGAGCAGTACTTGGTTGATTGTACATTCGAGACTTGCTCGAGCAGTGTATGGGGCAGTGGAGTACGATCCTTTATAACCTAGGCGAGCGGATAGTGGAGAACCACATAAGAATAAGAAGGGGTATCTTCCAGGGCAATTGTTTGAGTACAATCTGGTTCTGCCTCTCTCTGAACCCTCTCAGTACCTTACTGGAGGGTTAAAAGTGACCCACCTTTTCTACGAGGGCTGCACTAAAAGTATTGGGAATGGAATATTTCCACTGTTCCTGTCATATTAAAATCTTTTTAATTGAAAAAAAGATTCTCGGTCTTGTCACAAGGTTTTGTCAAACTTGTTTAGTCGTTGAGAAAATGGAATTGACTCGAGAAAATTCAAAAACGATGATTTATTATGACTTTCGAAGTGGTTTAACACAAAAGCAGTGTGTTGACCGGATGATTTCTGCATTTGGTAATGAAGCCCCATCCAAAACCACAATTTATCGCCGGTTTGCTGAATTTCAACGTGGACGTGTCAAGCTCAGTGATGATTCCCGTCAAGGTCATCCAAAAACTGCAGTCACCCAAGAAAACGTTGATGCTGTGCATAAGCTGATTGAGGAAGATCGACATGTGACATACCGCAAAATTCAGGCAACTTTAGACATTGGCATGAGTCAAGTACAAATATTATTGCATGAACAATTAGGTGTAAAAAAGTTGTTTTCCTGATGGATACCGCATTCACTCTGTGAAGAGCAAAAAGCGGCTCGTGTTACTTGGTGCGTCAGAACTCTCGAAAGATTCCACGCAAGATCCTCAAATGCTGTATACAACATCGTATCAGGTGACGAATCCTGGATATATGCGTACGAACCCGAAACAAAAAACCAGTCACGAGTTTGGGTGTTCGAAAATGAGTTAAAGCCAACAAAAATTGTTCGTTCACGGAGTGTTGCAAAAAAATGGTGGCCACGTTTGTCTCCAAAATCGGCCATGTTACGACTATTTCTTTTGAGGGACAAAGAACGGTTAATGCAGAATGGTATGCTAGCATTTGTTTGCCACAGGTCGTTTCTGAACTCCGTAAAGAGAACTGCAACCGTCGCATCATCCTCCATCACGACAATGCGAGTTCTCACACCGCACACAGAACAAAAGAGTTTTTAGAGCAAGAAAACATAGAATTATTAGACCATCCGCCGTACAGCCCCGACCTAAGCCCTAATGATTTCTATACTTTCCCTAAAATAAAGAATAAATTGCCTGGACAGAGATTTTCATCGCCTGAAGAAGCTGTGGACGCCTACAAAACGGCCATTTTGGAGACCCAAACTTCCGAATGGAATGGTTGCTTCAATTATTGGTACCATCGTATGGAAAAATGTGTCAAATTTCGTGGAGAATACTTCGAAAAGCAATAAATACATTTTTAAATAGTAATGTTGTGTCACTACCTTAATTCCCGAAATTTTCAGTGCCGCCCTCGTATATGGATAATCTCAAGCTATTCGCCTCCAGTCGCTCCCATCTTTTGGAATTGCTAAACATCACTTGTGATTTTAGCAATTCTATCAGAATGGAGCTGGAGACGGATAAGTGTGTGGTCCTCCATGTCGAAAGGGGTAGGGTTGCTAACTCTGAAGGCATAGACTTATCTATGCCCATCAGCATAAAGACCCTATCCGTTGCTGAATCATACCGATACCTGGGTAGGTCACAAAACATAGGTATCGTTGAGGCGGAGATGAAACAGTCAGTTTACGCTATGTTCTATGCACGCTTGACAAAAGTGCTTAACAGCCTTTTATCGGGCGTTAATAAGAAACACGTATATAATGGTTGGATCATGCCTGTTCTCATGTATACCTTTGGCATACTCAGGTGGACTAAGACCGAACTGAACGCTCTAGATAGAAATGTCCGCACTGTTATGACGTCCCACAGGATGCATCATCCGAAATTGCCAGTGATGAGGCTGTACTTGCCGCGGAAACATGGGAGGCGTGGCTTTTTAAGCGCTCTCACCATACATATTCGCGAAGTGTGCAGCCTTCGTAATTACTTCCTGACGAAATTGGATGATCCATTCTACAGTGACGTCATTTCGTGTGATGAAGGGCTAACCGCTCTATCTTTAGCCACCGAGCAATGGCAAGACCCAGCAGTACAATCTATTTCCGACTGGGAGACCGTATGGAAGAGAAGGAGCTCCACGGGAGGTTCTACAAGGTTCTTCATGAGCCTTTCGTAGACACAGTTCCCTCTCTCCACTGGCTACGTTTTGGTGACCCCTTTGGGGGTACCGAGGGTTTTGTCTGTGCAATACAGAATCAGGTTATTAAGACCAACATCTATTGGAGATACATCCTAAAGGATGGCACCATCGTAATCTGTCGAGCTTGTCGCCGTCCCGGTGAGTGACTTAGGCATGTCATCTCCGGTTGTTTGGCGCTTTCTAACTCTGAGTGTTTGCACAAATACAACCTAGTAAGTAGCCAGGATTCTACACCAGGAGCTCGCTCTGAAGTACGGTCTCGTGGATCGGAAACTGCCTTATGAAACAACCGGAGAGACATGGGCGCGGCCAACGGGTTAACGTGTTTTCCGAAGACGAAGGTGAAACACCACCAAATTACTGACTATGGGCTGTTACTGAGAATTTCTTGACAGAATATCAAACGAAACTCAACAGCTGCCTTTATGATTCAACTCGGGATTCGAACACGGGACCTCAGAATTAGTAGTCGCATGCCCACTAGACCAACAAGACAGTCAAATATATACATAAATACACAGTATGCGAGCAACCCGGCTCGATCCCCGCCAGCACTAATGAAATTGTTAGTTGCAATTTAAGTGCTGATTTACCACGTGCTCGGCGGTGATAGAAAACATCGTGAGTAAAGCTATGTGTGTGAAAAATTAGAAAAAATGTTTCAAAAACATTTAAAGTCCACCAACATGCATTGAGACAGCGCAGTGGACATTTGCTTGCCCTATAACAGTTTCAGGAATGAGAGGAGGCCTCTGCGTAAGTGGGGCGTATATAAGGTTTGACTTTAATACATAAATAACAATCCTCCGATAGATGTTGTTAGCGCTAACAATTATTACGCAGAACGTACAAATTTCATTGCCCTAAAACCCTCTCAGAAATGAGGCCAGTGTCCAGCAGTGGCACGTATATAGGCTGGAACTTTAACTTAATTTTAACGCACATATTATTAGCATTCGATTTTTTAAAGGTGAGTATAGCAGAATGGCTTGTAAACCTTAGCACTATCTCAATGACGGCTCCTTGTTGCAGTGGCTTAGCAATGATTTGCAGCGCTAAGGGCCTCGGGTTCGAATCCCGCACGGAACAACTATTTGTATGGTCTACAAATAATTGTCCTTGTGAAATTTATGTACATGTAAATAGCCCCCACGATGCAGGAAAAAATCCTAGTGTAGATGTAACGATTTTAAAAGCAATTTTATTTAAACGAAGAAAAAAGAGCATGACCTCAATCGGTCTCCGGGATATGGATACGTGCTAAAATAAACATGGACAAGACAAAGATCAAATGTTATGTAACTTCGATTGCACATCTATTTTAGCGTTAGATTTTGGAATTTTTGTAGATTTTGTAAATACGTGGTAGAGCCACGCTGCAGCTATATTATGGTTGTATCACGAATGGGTCGGCTTGACAGGGATAGCACCACGATCTCACAGAATACCAGCCTAACATAGCATTTAATGCTGCTGTGTTTTATATGGTGAGCGTAGAGAACCGGAGACCCTTTTTACTGGAATCAAGGCATTCCATCTTAGTTCTCAGGGGTCACAACTCATCTGTATTTTGATTCTTAATCGAGGATAAATGTAGAAGTCTATAGGTTACCGCATCCACTTACCATCAGGTGGACTGTGCCCGTTTGTCATCCTTACTCTATAAAAAAAAACTCCGCTCGAATATATTGCCATATTTGCTATTTCTGCCGCCAGATGGGAAACTGTTGTGATCTGGATGGAAACGTATATAATAACAGGTATATAATATCAGGCATAATAATAACAGGCACAATAACGGGCTGCGAGGCATTTTATCTTAGCCCTCAGAGGTGACAACACATCCGACACCTTTTTTATGTGAACTGAAGAAACCACTTACCATCAGGCGGAGTGGTCTATAAGTTTATTTTTCACTTAAGTTTTATGGAAAAAACGTAGGACAATGTTCCCGACGAGGTGTCTAACTTTAACCGGGAGGTCAATCGACGGATCTAAGTCGCTAGGCGTTCCGGAAATTACATCACATCTTCTCGTTATGTATACCAGTGTACATCTTTACACAACTTTACACAACTTTGTACAACGACACATATTTCACATATATTATTATTACTATTATTATATAAAAAGACATATTACTATATTTATTTTATTTATTTATTTATTCTTTATTGCATTTCCTAAACAAAAGAATACAAAGTGCCTTGAGGCATTCTCTACTAGTCAATAGAAACAGAAACGGAAACCTTTTTATTCAATATAGATAATAAATAATACTTATTGAAAGTCACTCTTTTCTTTGATTACCACTGGTTCGAAAAAACTTCTGTCCTGTAAAGAACCGGCAGGAAACCCAGCGGGACTTAAAAAAAATTACAGATTACAAACATATGTTACACAATTAAAAACAAAATCGAGATAGCTTGGTAGGTAGTGATCACCTCGTTCCCAGGGGTTATTATCATCCATAAATTCCTTAATATTATAATAAACCTTTTGATACAAAACTATTTTAATAAAGTTTTTGAACCTTGAGCAGGTCAAATTTTGTATATTTTCAGGGATTTTTTTGTAAAAGCGTATACATCGCCCCAAGAATAAATTACCGACTCGGTGGAGTCGAGTAACAGGAACTACTAGCTTGTGTCTGTTCATAGTATTTACAGAATGAATATTACTTATTTCTGTGAGTGAGCCCATGTGAGTGAAACTTTAACGTAGGTGTAGCAATATAGAATAAAAACAGAATAAAAATAATAATTTACTGAGTAATATATACATTTAGCAAATATATAAAATAACTAAACTATACAAATACCTTCGAATTTAGAACTAAACTGTTTGCTACATCGTTCATCATGCGTACAGGTACAGCAAAGGAGTGGAATAAGCTGCCAGCATTTGTCTTTCCATTTTTTACAGACTTACCCAACGTACCATTGTAATAAATAGGAGGTAAGTCTGTAAGATTATCTTAGCTAGCATTCTTGAGCCACCCACTAGTATAGCTTGGCATTTCAAAAGATTGACCAAAACACCATAACGAGTAGACCAATCTTCGATAGCTGATAAGTTTTCGTTTAACTTTTAATTCCCATTATATAGGTATTTCCCCAATTTCAGCTTGCGTGTATAGTTGAAGGTCATCGGCATACAGATAGTTTATTTGATAATCTACTATATGTTCCTATATCATTCGCCCAATTACAATGAATTTTTGGCGAGTCATTGTGTTTGAACCCGCGAAGTTTCTGACAAAAATAGGCATTAGAACACATACCGGGTACAATTCTACATAGATTATAATGATTATAATTTTTAACAAAAAGTAAAAACCGATTTCAAATCACTAAAAAAGAATTTAATTATTTGCCACCCTATTATTGATGCTATTTGGTCAGGGGTGAATCATCAAAATTGGATCATCAGAGTGTGAACTCTGCGTAGATATCGCGTAAACATACACACCCTCGAATTGAGAACCTCCTAGTTTTTTAAGTATGATAAAAAGGTCACGACTTAAGATTGGAGCAGTCGAACAAGGTAATTTTTTAAATGTAGTTATTTTTAAAATGTATAGAAATATAGAAAGATATTATATTACTTTACTGACAGTTATGAAACAAAAAAAGAAATAATGAATGTCGCGACCAAAGAGTATATAATAATGACTATGTTTTACGGTCCGACGTCACAAAGCATTAATATAAATTAATATACTCGTAATATAAAATACTATAATGTATCTATGTATGTATGTATATAATACTGCAGTGTAATAAAATACAAATATTCTCGTGCTAGAGCCAGGATACAGCTATATTATGGTTGTAGCACGAATGAGTCGGCTCGACGGGGAAAGGACCAGAGTAAAATAGCAGCTTAACGCTGCTGTGTTCGGTGATTCTAGAGAATCGAAGACCCTTTTTACTTAAAACGAGGCATTTCATCTTCGTCCTCAGGGGTGACAACGCATCTGCATTTTGATTCTTAATCGTGGATAGACTTAGGAGTGTCTATGGACTACAGCATTCACTTACCACTTACCTTCAGGTGGACAGTATGCTCGTTTATCACTATTATTCTATAAAATTAAAGTAACGTCATTAATGCCAAACCATTGATTAATATTTTATGTGAAGTAACTACATACGAGTATGTACGTCTCACAGAGAGGAACAGCATTCCCTTAATTTCTAAGCGAACTAAGAAGGTATGGAGGACGTTCTTCATGTAGTTGCAGTTGTTGGCGAACTTAACATGTATAAAAAAACAGTATATTCCTCATGCAAGTTTCCTCACGATGTTGCCATTCACCGCCGGGCACAAGATTAATTAGCCCTTGAAATTGTAACTGACATCTCACATAATATTAGATACTGTAAATCGCTCGCATATTATTGTAAATTTATTGGTTTTTCTATGTCAAAATTTTGTTCATTATTGTATATAGATTGTAGCAGCAAAAAGGCCACCGACGCAGCATAATGCAGTAAATGTATAAACATTCAGAGAATAACATAATTTATTGCTGTAAAACAGTTAATATCTAAGTCGTTACAATATTCTTTGGTATATTCTCCTTTTAAGTTTTTTTTATAATATAAGAACGACAAACGAGCACACAGTCCACTTGATGGTAAGTAGTTACTGCGGCCCATAGACATCTACATCTATCCTCGATAACGAATCAAAAAATGCTGAAGCTTTGTCACCCGTGAGGGCTAAGATGGAATGCCTCGTTTCCAGTAAAAAGGGTCTCCGGTTCCCTACACTCACCATACGAAACACAGCAGCATTAAGCTGCTATTTTACGCTGGTATTCTGTGAGAGCGTGGTCCTTCCACGGTCGAGCCGACCCATTCGTGCTGCATCTATGGCTCTACCACGTAAAAAGTAGATATAAAATTAGTAAGTAGATATAATATTGCCTGTAGTAGTTGCATATGAATCTCCGTCAATTATTCATGTTGTAGTTGGCTCCTTGTTACAAATATATTCCTACATGTAATTATAATTAAATTAAAGCTAAATAATTTAAAACTGTTTGTTAGTTTTAAGTTATTATTGATGATATTCGCGTGATTGTGTGAGAATGTGTGGGTGAGTGGAGTTGTGAGTGTGAAAGCAGTTTTTCTGGGATGGAATTCAATTTGTTCATAATTATTTTTTCTTAACCGACTGTTAGATCCCTTTTACAGTCATAATATTCTATTGTAAAATTTACAGCGAGGGCATTCTTATATTTTATTTCAAGTCCCTTAATAATTTATTTATAAAACGCATTCCGCGAACCGATATTTCTATATGAATTTAAACGGCGCAGAGTAAATTTCAGTCCAGACATAGCCTATAAGATTCTCTATCGCATCATGTCCAAGGCAAAACGCTCACGCATATCGAGCCGTCGCATCTACGTCAGAGCGAATGCTATTTAATCTGTGGCAGCACAGATGATAAAGCGATCCAATTGTAAGGCCAGTGCCCCGTGAAGGGGGTTCAGGAATCCGAGTGTGTAAACAAACCAGAAATAACATGTTTATGGCCGAACAGGATGTATGTATATCGACGCGTCTGATTTACAATTATAAGCAAACGTTCTCCTCGGGGCTTCGTAGCTTTGCTCGAGGTTGACGTGACAAAATGAAACTGCACTTGGTCAAGGGTGCATGGATACCAAGGTCGTGGGCGTATGGAATTTATTTCAAATATCCCCTCTATGAGGCGATCTATGGGGGACGAAAATGAACAGTAATGGACTTTTGTTAAACTGTTATTATGAGAGAATAAAATAAGTTAAGAAATAAAAAGAGAAATGAAAACTAATTATTTTTGAACATGAAAAAAAATTAAGTTTCGTCAGTCAAACGTCAACAGGTTTTAAAATATAACTACTGATTAAATATAGATTCCTCTGTCCGGAAAAGAGACGACCGAGGAAACTTCGCAGGTATCTTACTTTGTCATTTCATGTTAAATTAAAATATATATTTATTTTAAATTAGCCCCTAGAAAACACTTTTGAAAACACTGTTGAAAACACTTTTGAGGGGAGACCAGCGGAATAAACAAGAAACTCAGTAGACTGTTAACTCTCAACACTTACAATTGAACCTTTTAATATAATATATTATATGATACGCGGGTTTTTCGGCGTGATAGACTTAACAACAAGGATATCCGCAGTAGAACCAAAGTAACATATCCCAACGGTTTAGTAAGCTGAAGTGGCAATGGGCCGGCCATATAGCTCGAAGAACCGACAACCGATGAGGAAGAAAGGTTCTGGAGTGGCGGCCTCGTACCGGTAGGCGAAGTGTAGGGCGTCTGCCCACTATATGGAGTGACGACGTGGTAAAACATGCAGGAAGTCAATAGATGCGGGTGGCGCAGAACCGTGCTTTGTGGCGTTCCTTGGGGGAGGCCTATGTTCAATAGTGGATTTGTGAAGGGCTGTAATGATGATGATGATGACGATGATGATAAGCAAATTACAAAAATCTAAGAAAGCTCATATTTATTATCTTATATTTTATATAATCATTTAATCTATACTTATAACTAAAATTGAGTGTAAAATTGAACTATTTTTAAAAAAGTTGTCTGTCTGTCTATCTGTACGGGTTAATGTTTGGAATGGCTTTTTTATAGTAAAAGGGTGACAAACGAGCACACAGTCCACCTGATGGTAAGTAGTTGCTGTGACCCATAGACATCTAAATCTATCCACGCTTGCGAATCAAAATGCAGATACGTTGTCACCCGTGAGGACTAAAATGGAATGCCTCGTTCCCAGTAAAAAGGGTCTCCGGTTCTCTACACTCACCATACAAAACATCTTTAAGTTGCTATTTTACGCTGGTATTCTGTGAGAGCGTGGTCATTCCTGGTCGAGCTGACTCTACAACAGTGCTACAACTACACTATTAATGTAGCTGCAGCATGACTCTACCAACTGTAATGAAACTTCATGAACACATAGAGAACAATGCTAGGAGTAATCTAGGCTATATGTAATCCGATAGAGATTTATTAAAAAATAGAAAAATTAAGAAAAGAAATGGTCTTTGATGATCTTAGAGCTAAATAACGCCACATGAATAGATCTAGGCAGGTCGCTAGTTATTAATAAAAAAACTCATTAGAATCATAAATCGTTAATCTTTTTTTGCAAGAATCTCGGTTATCAAGATGTTACAATTTATCCAGTGCAGTTGGTGTTTCGCTAACAATAGTACAAGTCGCGGCACGTAAGTCTAGATCTGAAGCAAACGTGGAGGGGACGCGCACGAATTGAATTGCACGAATGTGACTGGATAGCCAATCAACGCGTGCGAACAATACGAACGAGCCAATCAGGGCGACTTATGCGCAATAACGGTGACGGCTAGACATTCGTGCTGCCTCTTATACATAGCATGCAAATTATAACTTTAAACTGTTCATATGACAATATTAATTAATTACTATCAAAAATCTTTCAAATCATAAATCCATCAGTTTTTGCACTATTTTAGAAATATTCCATCTATAATCTTTCGCTTGATAATTTAACTTCCTTTGGTACACAAAATGTTAATTATTCATCCAAGTTTACTTTATCACCTTCAAAGTATGCTCCTTCAGAAACGATACACTTTCTCCAACGAATAATGCAATCTTCAAAACATTTTTAAACGCTTTTTCCGGGATTGAGTTCAGTTCTCGCTGCGAATTCCTCTTTGTCTTCTACGGAATTAAACTGGTGCCACGAAATGGTAATTTGCGTTTGTGAAAAAGATAGAAGTCGGCTGAAGCCATATGCGATGAATAAGGTGGTTGCTAGATGGTGTTTGTCGAGTTTTTAGTCAAAAATTCGTTCATAATGATGGCCTTGTGCGAAAGCGCATTATCGTAGTGCATAATCCAAGGATTTTCGTTCCACAAACCTGGCCTTTTTCGTCTAATTTGCTCTCTTAAACGCCACATTACGCTTAAATAATATTGTTCATTTACCGTTTGACCTCTCGGCAAGAAGTGCGCAACAGCGTGATATTCAAAGAAAACAGTCAACCTGACTTTGACTTTTTAACCGACTTTGGCGTGGCTTTTCGTGGCAGTTGCAAAGCGCCACTCCGAAGCTTGTTAACTAGTATGCATTTCAAACTCGTAAACCCACGTCTCGTCACCAGTAACAATGCGTTCCATGAATGTTGGGTTAGAATTGACTCGTTCTAGCATGTCCTCAGCGACTTTTATGCGATTGAGTTTTTGGAGCAAATTCAGGTCTTTTGGGACTAGCCGAGCGGCAACATGTTTCATACCCAAGTGATTACTTAAAATGGTATGGATCGACTCGTGAAACACAGAAAGTTCGTCGACTATGTTTGTCAAACTTGAATGAGGATTTTCAGTCACTATTTCCTTCATTTTTGCAATGTTAACTTCAGTTGCAGACCTTGATGGCTTACCAGATCGAGGCAAACCTTCAATCACATCTCGACCACTTGTGAACGCTTTGTACCACTCATAAGCACGTTTTTGTGATAAAGTCGATTCACCGTAAACTTTCTGTAACATATTCAGTGACTCTCAACATGAAATTCCATTGACGATGCAAAATTTAATACAAACTCTTTGTTCGATGTTTTTGTTCATTGTGAAATTCGTAATATACACTAGATATGATATAACTAAAAACAGCACTGTATTTAATCTTAATAACAGATTTAACTCAAACTCCGCGCCGAATTGGAAAACAGTTGTGCCAATCTAACAACAACAAAAAATACAAAATTGTATTTGGAACCATAAGCAAATCATCCATTTCCGATACTGTTTTGACTGAATGTTTATTTGGGTAATATAATAGGTATACAATAATAATCCAATATAATTGGCCAGTGTGCGTCTGTTAGTGATCGTGTAACTTTTGAACGACTTGATCGATTGCGATCACATTAATGCAATATACTTATTTGTTTCATAAAGATGATAGTTCATAACTATGCTAGGACTAGGATCCAATGGATGGCGTCTAGTCAAGTTATTAACAAATTCCATATTTATGTACAAAAATTACTCAGATTCACAATATATGTTGATTTAATGCCAAAAAATATTTTATCTGAATAGGTGATGCTGTGGTCAAGTTAATCATACATTTTAAGTTTTCACTGTAAAAAATTTACTGAGCAAACTTATCATTAATAAGTATGTGAGAAGAACGTTTGTGACAGACAAACACACTGATAGACACCAAGGTTATTTCAGCATAAAACATTAATGGTGTTGTTGAACCGAAATCCTCGAGAGCAAAGCCGCGGGTAAATTCTTATATAATATGTTATATATATTATAGTGTCGGTACGTCTGGCAAATATTTAGAGACGTTGGTAGAAGGGACTTTATCCTTGGGAGAGAGGCAAAGCCCTAGTGTGAGCTGCTACGTTGGCAGTTTTTCATGACAGAAGTAAGTAAATATAAATCTCTGCGATATATTATCTGAGAGATGACTATATATTTGTGCCATTTGATGAAAAATACTTTCGATCCGCCGGTTCCGCACGCGGTCGAATTCCTAAAGCAACTGTATCCGTGACTGGACGTTGCCTCTTGTGACAAGAAGCTGGTTCTTTTCTCGCCCAAACTCTATAGCCATTCAACGAACACAGCCATCCATTTGATTTTTGCAGCTGTTCCCCGCGACTTAGCCCGCGTGCTATTTAGGGTTTTTATTTTTGTAACCTTAAGTATTTATTTAGAAACTTAATTATTTTTCTATAATATAAGTCGCCTATGTTACTCCTAATAACATCAGCAATCCGCCAGTGAAAATCTCGTTAAAATCGGTCCAGCCATTTCCGGAACAGACAGACAGATAGACTAACAAAAATTTTTAAAATTGTGTTTTTGTTTTAAATACCGTATATATACTTTTATATGTATTTAGTAAAAAGCTGTTATTTTGACGTTACAAACAGAGACTTCAATTTTATTTATTTGTATAGATGTACGTTATGATTTGAAAAATTGAATATAAAACCTGTTCGTGTTTGTGGCATTCTTGGTGGCATACGTGGTAGAGCCACGCTGCAGCTTTATTATGGTTATGGCACAAATGGATCAGCTCGACCGGGGTAAGATTACACTCTCACAGAATACCAGCGTAAAATAGCAGCTTAATGCTGCTGTGTTTCGTATGGTGAGTGTAGAGAACCGGAAACTCTTTTTACTTGAAACAAGTCATTTCAGGAGTGACTGCATTTGATTCTTAATTGAGGATAAATGTAGATGTCTATGGGTTTCAGCATCCACTTACCATCAGGTGGACTGTGTTCTCGTTTTTCACTCATTCTCTATATAAAAAAGTAGTGGACCCCTTCGCCTTAGCCCTTCACAAAGAAGGGCTTTAATTAGTTTAAAGCCAGAATGGCCATATTGCATTCCATATTGCAAAAATAAAGATCGTAGAGCTATTTCAAGAGATTGATACTATAATTGCAACCATTTTCTTGTATATGGATACCAATAAATTTCATGTTATACTTCTGAATGCGCACTGTTTTAAATTCAGACCAATGAAAACGTCAGAAGTGACAGAAGAAAAAATATTAATTTTAGTTATCATTGGAAAGGTTTATTTCTCAAATATTATACAGTGCTAAATCAAATTCAAACCTTGAAATTATTTATTTAAATATAATATTTGACATGTTAATTTATTTTTCCCGTCATATATCAATGATGGCTTTTACGTTACCCACATGATGAAGGGAGTGGGGTTAGGGGGCTTGGTGATGGATTTTATTATACCGCCACCACACATCTTATCCACTTACCAATACATGCAATATCGTCAACTACCCTCACCTAAAATCTTTACGTACGGTACTTAAGCTAAGACTACTTAACGTAAAGTATTACGTTGCTAGCAAGAATCGATCGGCTCAACTGGGGTTGCCCAGGCTCTCACAGAATACCAGCATAGGGATGACAACGCATCAGTGTTTTGAATCTTAATCGAGGATAAATGTAGATGTCTATGGGCCTCAGCATCCACTTACCATCAGGAGGACTGGGTGCTCGTTTGTCACCCTTATTCTATAAAAAAGACAAGAATCATTCCACCTCCTGCGAGTTAATAGCAGCCAGAAGCACGTCATGAATGCTATAATGATTATTCATATTTACAACACTTCTTCACCTTCATCATCAGCCCGTAAAAGTATAGATAGACATGATCCTCTCTCATTGTAGGGAAAATGTTGCCTTAATCACCACATTTGACAAGATTTTGTTTATAGACGTTAACAAATGAATACACAGTCCACCTGATGTTAAGTGAATACTATGTTCCATAGACATTTACATCACTTCTCGGTTAAGAATAAAAAGGCCGATGCGTTGTCACCCCTAAAGACAAAGATGGAATGCCTGGTTTCCAGTAAAAAGGGTCTTGCGTTCTCTACACTCACCTTACGAAACGCAGTAGCATTGAGCTGTTATTTTACGTTGGTATTCCGTAAGAACGAGGCCCCGGTCAAGACAACCCATTCATGCTACAACCTACAATCATAATATTATAATACAAAGACAAATAAAAACCAAAAAAAGAAAAAAACCATAATATAACATAATACAAAACATAATAGAATTACAAAGGTTTACCAAATTTTTTACACTTATCATGGTGCACGGTTATTTTACTACTGGCATTAACGATTTGGTTACACCGCCATTTTTAGAATAGAATAGAATAGAATAGAATAGAATAGAATAGAATAGAATAATTTTTTATTCAATATAGATCACATTTGTAATACTTATTGAAAGTCATTTTTTACTTTACCATTGGTTCGAAAAAAAAACCTCTGTCCTGGGAAGAACCAGCAAGAAACCCAGCGGGACTTTTTTTTTAAAGCAAATTTTACAATAATGGTTGTACTAACTATATAGGTACAAAATTTATTTTAGAAACAGCTTGGAAGCGATCACCTCATTCCCAGGGGTTATTATCAACCATGTATTCATTTATACTATAATAACCCTTTTTATACAGTTTCAACTTAACAAAACATTTAAACTTGCTAATAGAGAGAGCCTGTACACTTTCCGGGACCTTGTTGTAATTTATTATTTATCGGACATTTATCGGAAGCCATAAAATCTTCTTAGTATATCCTATAGTTAACATATTTTTATCGACTCTTACGACACCCACGTAACGAAGTGGGTATAACACTACTTGTATTGTTCTAAACAATAAACTTCGTTAATTTTGTCTTGTCTAGATTTTCTTCAGTCTATCATTTTATACACTTGGCCGTTTTTATAGGCTATAAACAAAGGATTGCTAGTAAAATGCCATTGTTGTAAGCACGTGCCTCGGTGTCGCGTGTCGCGAGGCTTATTTGCGGCAGTGTATGTGATTAGAGAAGTGGACTCGGCACTGCTATTAAGTAAATTATTTAAAGTAAAAGTAAAGTTACTCGAATTTCTGAAATGGTCTTAGGACGAGGAGATGTCCGTCGCGCTGCCCCAATGTGTGTTAGCGAACTTCAGATGTGTCCAATTTTTTTTTATTTCTTAGACAATCTGGTTTCCTCAATATGTCTTTCTCGTCCACCTAGAAAGCGGTAAATCAACAGCAAAATTGCGTGTTTTCAAATAATATTCTAATAGTGTATATTCGTTTGTATTGTAATATAATGTGAACAGTATCCGAAAAATCCGTTAAGCTTTATAGATTTTGCATGCCTTAAGTGCTAAGCGCGTCGGTATGTTCTACTAGGGCCTAAAAATTAAGACCCCAACGTTTTGTCGTATGAAATCGTAACTAGCAATCATATTGTACATATAAGTGATATAAATAGCACATTTTCAGAAAGATAAATGATTGTTTAACTTATTAATTTTATTTTTTAACTGAAGTGACAAACGAACTTACAGTTCAACGACACTTACAATTACAACAGACTTTAAACAAAAATGCCTACAGATGTGTTGTCACCTCTGATGACTGAGATGTAATGCCCCGTAGCTTGTAACTATGCTGACTCTCTACATTATTCAGACTGGAACACTAAAGTGCACACATTGCTGCTTGGCGACCGAAATAGGTAAGAGGTTCGTACCCAAACGGACTCCTGGACAAAAAAGTTAGCCCTATGTTACCTAGAGCCGATCCACCTGGTCAGCTCGTCAGCTGTGTTACCTGTAGAACCAGTGACATTTGATCAATTGTTAGGACACACTGTTGAATTTAAATAACTTATTGAAACGTTGATTGCATTCGTATTTGCCTTAAGGTCATTAAGCTCATAGCTTATTGTAACGCCATGCTATTCATACTGGTCCTACCATCCAGTATAATTTTATTTTAAACTTACGTATATCAGTAAAGCACGGTATTATAAAACGTATGTAAATACAGCAAGAAGACAAGAGACTAACAATTAGAATGACTCACATTTTTTTCCTTATGCACACTGCTGCAGTTTGTTAAGCAGTTAAGTGGCTGCAGTGGTGGCACCTTAAAAGAATCTATCACCATATGTTTTGCCGTGGGTATCATAAGAGGCGACTATGGAAATGCCAGAAAGACATTGTGGCTCCCGACCCAATAAATGACGGTATTATCAGGAGGAGCAGAGTCAAAGGTGCAGATGTCTGATACTGAATAGTCAATGCACCTGCTGCGTACTCCCCATAGCGGGTGAAGTTCATGTCCAGCTGTGGTCTTTTGCGGGCTGATGATGATGAGGAAGAGGATATTAATATTAAATATAAATATATACATATAGTCTTAGTCTGCTATGATCTTAGAGGAAGTAATGTATGAGAGGTACATTTGTTGCAATAAAAACAACAAAAAAAAACGTCGATGAAATATATCTTATTTACTAGGGCTTCATCTACGTACTCGTGACCAAACCTTGTATCCCTTTACACGTGTACAGTTGCACACATAAAAGTATTATTATTTTAGAAAGCTGTAACAAATTCTTCGGAAGAAATTAAAAGAAAAATAAAAAAAATTATTATGTAAAGGGAAAACATCGAATGTCTTTATCTAAATATCATAAATGCTACAGACGAAGTTTTGACCCTTAAATCAAAAATACATAAAGCACAAGGAAACTTCTTCATCCGTCCGCGAGGAATTAGCGGTATATTGCTGGATATTACAATCTCTGATATAGCAGGAAGGTTTATCGGCCCAGTTTTAACAGTGGTAGAGCCACGTGGCGGCTTTTGCCGTCACACAGATGGGCCGGCTCGAACCGGGGTGTACCACGACCTCACAGAATACCAGCGTGAAGTAGAGGTTTACCTCTGCGTTTCGCTTGGTAAGTGCAGGTGGCCGGAGGCCCTTTTTACTGGTAAATGAGGCATTCCATCTTAGTCCTCACGGGTGACAACGCATCTGCATTTTGATTTGTAATAGAGGATAGATGTAGAAGTCTATGGGCCGCAGCAACCACTTACCATCAGGTGGACTGTGTGCTCGTTTTTCACCCTTATCCTATAAAAAAAAGTTCTGGAGACATCTATACTGATGGCTCCATGGCCCATTCGCTCAGCAATAAGCATTGAGGATCACACGGAACGTATTTGTCTGGTTTACAAATAATTGTACCGGGTCAGGATGTTTATTATAATTATAATTTATGTATGTAATCTATTTCCACGATATAGGAGAACATCCTAGTGTGAGGGTAACTTTTTCTAAAAAGAAAAAAGAGGTAAAGCTTTATCACCTTTCAAACGAAATGGAGTACCTAATATTATTAACAAGTCATTAATTGTGCTATACCGCTATATGGCCAATTGTACTGTAATATAAACATTTTTATAGGATAAGGGTGACAAGCGAGCACACAGTCCACCTGATGGTAAGTGGTTGCTGTGATCCATAATTATTTTCTTCTTTACCACCAATTCATAAAAGTCCACGGCTGGTCATGGGCCTCCCATGTTTTAGGGAGGATTTTAATTAATTTTAGACTGGCAATCGCAGTACCATGTATCTCGCATTTAGACACTGCTAACCTCAGGTGTGAGTAGTTCACGTCTGTCGCAAACTTTATGGTATGCCACTATCAACTGGAAACAGAATCAGAAATTTTTTATTCAATATATTATGTAGATTATAAATAATACTTATTGAAAGTCACTCTTATGTTTAATTACCACGGAAGCCATGACGTCTTTGTAGCACTACCCATAGTCGTCTCTTAATAAATCTGGGGCAAGAAATGTGGTGCTGGATCCTCCTACGCCTCTAACACACGTCATCTATGACGATGATGACGCCTTTTAAATGCTAAACAAGTAGCGCCTTCAAATAATATAGCCGCAATACTTAAAACAATATTTTTTTACTTATTATAAGCCAGTGCTTGACCACAATCCGACCTGGTGGTAAGTGGTCATGAAACCCTAGAAGACTGAAAGACAGACGCATTACGAAAGACGAAGACGAAACATTTGGTTCGAATACGTGGCATATTGACAGCAATGAAGTGAATTCCCACCGAGCACCTCGTTCCACTGTGGTGAAAAGATGAGGAAGGAATTTAAGCATGTAATTCCCAATATATATATATATATATATATATATAATAGCCCAACGGATTAGTAAGCTGAAGTGGCAATGGGCTGGCCATATAGCTCGAAGAACCGACAACCGATGGGGAAAAAAGGTTCTCGAGTGGCAGCCTCGTACCGGCGGACGAAGTGTAGGGCCGTCCCCCCACTAGATGGAGTGACGACCTGGTAAAATATGCAGGAAATCGATGGATGCAGGTGGCTCAGGAATATGCTTTATGGCATTCCTTGGGGGAGGCCTATGTTCAGCAGTGGACATGTGAAGTGCTATAATGATGATGATGATGATGATGATCCCGTTACTACTATATTAAAATTGGTTTAGTTGACTTCAAAAAAAGGGATGAGGTGTCAGTTCGAATGTACTAATTTTTGAACATAGGTATGTTACGCGATATCTTTGTCACTTGGGAACTGATTTTGATGATTTTTTTATTAAAAAAGGTACCAAAAACCGGATTAACGGCAACTCACCTGCATTTCCCCTGGTTTGTAGTTGTTTATGGTTGGCGGTCGACACTTACCATATGGTAATCCCCGTGCTCGTTTGCTCCCTCTTCTATAAAAAATCGCTCCGCAGGCGGGTTAGCAAATGCATTGTTTAATTTTCTAGTTATTAGTAGTATTAAGAAGATACTGCTGCCCATCTCCCGG
Organism: Parnassius glacialis; assembly: GCA_033319125.1. Taxonomy (NCBI): domain Eukaryota; kingdom Metazoa; phylum Arthropoda; class Insecta; order Lepidoptera; family Papilionidae; genus Parnassius; species Parnassius glacialis. The sequence continues at coordinate 33,880,348 of JAVANC010000025.1, forward strand.
TTTATTAGCCTCCGGTATCTCCACAATTACAGAAACACAATTACAGAACTACATGAGATAGTGAATGTTCTTTACACTTCACTCGCTCAAAAGTGTCGTAAAAATTTAAAAACTGCATAATTTTATATTTTTTTTGTTCGAATGTACTCCAGGAATTCAAAGCTCCGCATTAGGAAGCCTCAACGTTAAGTTAATCCTTTTGTTTAACGGATGTCTCGTAGGTACGTCAAAAATAATAAATGATATTAATATGCTTCAATAAATTATTTTAATAAATGAAACTATTTTGCGGATTTTATCGCGTTTAATTTTTAATTTTTAATTCCCGACGTTTCGGTGCTTGCACCCATGGTCAATGGGGGCACTGAGGTGTTTGACGTCCCGATGTCACAGTTAGCACGGCTACCTTTAGTTATTGAACAATAATTTTTGGTCCGATCTACGCATAAAGAGCTTAATACAGTATCTTGAAGTCTTGCACTGGTATGTCTTGTGTCTTTTCCGATACTCCTACTCCCTAGGCGTAGTCCTGAAATCATAGAAGACAGCTTTTGTCCACCGGATCCCTAAAAAAGGCAACCGCTCAGACCCGTCCAACTACAGGCCTATCGCCATCACATCCTTGTTTTCAATAATAATTGAACCCATTATAAACTTCCAGCTCATAAGGTACCTTGAGAATCACCAGCTGATTAGTGACCGCCAATACGGTTTTCGTCGGGGTCGATCAGCTGGTGATCTTCTGGTCTACCTGACTCATAGATGGGTGGAGGCAGTAGAGTCCAAGGTGGAGGTGTTGGCCGTTAGTTTGGACATTACGAAGGCCTTCGATCGGGTTTGGCACAAAGCGCTTCTTTCGAAGCTCCCTTCCTATGGGCTTCCCGAGAAATTGTGCAACTGCACCAGCTTCCTTGCAGATCGAAGCATCAAGGTCGTTGTAGACGGTGCATGCTCCGACTACAAGCCTATTAACGCTGGTGTTCCACAAGGTTGTGTGCTATCACCAACACTGTTTCCTCTGCATATCAATGATATGTTGCAAACTGCTAACATTCATTGCTATGCGGATGACAGCACTGGTGATGCTCTATACACCGGCCATGCCAATATTTCTCGGGAAAACGTCGCCGAGTACCGGAAGAAACTTGTGTCTGAAGTCGAGCCTTTGCTGAACAAAGTCTCGGATTGGGATCGACTAAATCTAGTCCAGTTAAATCCTGAGAAGACACAAGTTTGCACGTTTACCACTAAAAAGAAACCCTTTGTCGTATTTCCCCAGTTTCAAGGCACTCCCCTTGTTGCCTCAGGCAGTATTTGAATCCTCGGCATCCACATATCGAGTGACGTGCAGTTTGGTGGTCACTTGGAAGACAAGGCCAAATAAAAGCTTGGCATGCTCAGCAGAGCGGGACAGTATTTCATGCCGGCACAACGCCTGCAACTTTACAAGGCGCAGGTTCGGCCTCACATGGAATACTGTTCCCGTCTCTGGGCCAGGGCACCCCAGTGCCAGCTCCTTCCACTTGACCGCATCCAGCGCAGAGCGGCTCGAATCGCCGACGACCGAGTCCTTTCCGATCGGCTCGATTCATTGGCGCTGCGAAGAGATGTTGCATTCCTTTGCATTATCTTTCGCATTTATAACTGGGAGTGCTCTGAGGAATTGTTCGAATTAATCCCAGAAGCCAAATTTCACGAACGCACATCGCGGCAGAACTCCCTATACCATTCACACCATCTGGATAATTGGCGATCCACCACTGTGCGATTCAGTAGATGTTTTCTTCCTCGTACAACCTCCTTGTGGAATCGATTACCATCAGCGATTTTTCCGGATCGTTACGACTTAGGGACCTTCAAGAAAAGAGCCTACTCCTTTTTAAAAGGCCGGCAACGCATCTGCAATTCCCCTGGTTCCCCTGATGTTGCAGTTGTTCCTGGGCGGCGGTAGTCACTTACCATCAGGTGAGCCGCATGCTCGTTTACTCCCACTCCTATAAAAAATGCTTGGGTTTGGATTTAATTTAATTAATTATAGGACCCCAAGCTGATGGTAGCACCCATCCATCTCTTCTATTGAAATTAGGATTTTTTTTTAATTTCAACAGCCTCACGAATCATCCTTGGTAGGAATCGATATTCTTTTGCGAGGATTTGTGGTCTATCAAATCTAATGTAATGGCGGGGTCGATCAGAATACAGACTTATATATAGAATAATATACGTATACCTATGTATATTATTAATTTTCGCTTCAATCTACGTCACAGTAAACGAGTGAAACCGGCCACAGTAAGGCATGGCCGAACGTTTTATTCCTTGCTATATAAATTCACCGAATATATAGGTATGTATACATTTAGCTTTATAGATAGGTCCCTCATATTTTCTGGGACTTTGGATGAAGCAATTACTGACTCATTGAAGTCGAGTAACTAGAGTATGATATAATTATATTTTAATATTGCAAAAAAACGCCCCTGCAATTCCCCTGGTGTTGCAGTTGTTCATGGGCGGCGGTAGTCACTTTTCAACAGATGAGCCGCAAGCTCGTTTGCCCCCTTTCTTATTAAAAAAAATCCTGAAGCTATCGTGAAAGTTATTTTATTATTTTTAGCTCTTTTATTTTTATTACAAGTCTAACTTTTATAATTTTTATTTTGCTAAATTTGTGCATATGGACGTCTACCATAGGAATGCTAACGTCAAACCATACTGCTCGCATGTCATGTCTTCCCCATGAAGTGTATCACAGATATTTTTTTATAGGATACAACAAACGAGCACACAGTCCACCTGATAGTAAGTGGTTGCTGTGACCCATAGACATCTACATTTATCCTCAATAAAGAATCAAAATGCAGATGCGTCGCCACCCGTGAGGACCAAGATGGATAGCCTCTTTTCCAGTAAAATGGGTCTCCGGTTTTCTACACACCATACGAAACCCAGCAGTGTCAAGCTGCCATTTTAGGCTGGTATTCTGTGAGAGCGTGGTCCTTCCCCGGTCAAGCTGACCTATTCGTGCTACAACTATACTACTAATATAGCTGCAGCATGGCTCTACCACGTAAAAAACATTACAGTAGCTATTCTAATTCAAACAATGCGTTCGTTAACTTTACACAGATCATCATCATTACAGTCTTTTACAAGTCCGCTGCTGAACATTCAAGTAAACACGCTCCTGAGCATCCATCGACTTTCTACGAATCTTACCAGGTTATCACTTAACCTAGTGGGGGGACACCCTATACTTCGCTTACCGGTACGGCCTTTCTTCCCGACCGGTTGTCGGTTTTTCGAGCTATATGTCCGGCCCATTACCACTTCGGCTTATTTATACGTTGGGCTATGCCAGTTACTCTGGTTCTACCGGAGATATACTCATTTCTAAGTCCAACACGCAGAGAAACCCCGAACATTGGCTCTCTCCATTGCTCGCTGAACCTTAAACTTCCTCATACTGCCAGCAGTAAAGGACCATATCTTAGATCCGTATGGTATCATTGGCAACACGCACAGGTTATATAATCTTATTTTCAAGTTTTGAGGTATACTCACGAAACCTGCCCAGCCAAGTTGAATCCATCGATTGACCTCTCAGTTGAAGTTGGACTTACCTTTTGGGACTATTTGTCCTAGGTAAACATCCTCGTTACGCTCAAAGTTTAACGACGACTATGCTCCCAACAACTACATAATATAGATCAGCAACAAATCAGAAAAAAATATATACAAGCCACGTACTAAACATAACGTTAGAAACGACCACAATGCTACGTCATAGCTTTATATCACATCATAATCCAACACCGACCGTGACAGCTTCTGATAAATGTTACAGATCATTAACATGAAAGTCTGAACTCAATGATACCCCTGCCTTTAGGCCTGAACACAATAAATCATCACCAGTTAGCTCCGGACAGGCTGTTCATAGTAAGTAATGTGCGGTAGATCCTAGGGTTGTAACGTGCAAAATATTCATAATTTTAAGGTTGCTTTAAATAAAATATTTTGCCACAAAAGTATATTAGCCCATACTTTGTAATAATCTATTGGTGTGATATTCAGGTGTCTTGCTGAAACCAAAAATATTTTTAATAACTGATTTACGATCTTTAACACAAAATTATTATTCTATCCATTCCATTCAGCTACCAGTACCTAAATAATGTTTGTGTTTTGTATTTTTTTTTTGCAGTCTATAGTTCAATCAGTCCTCTTGATATAGAGTATTACAGTTCCGCAAATAAAAGGCTACAGTTTCTTTAAATAAGTATAATAAATAATAACGTACTCCAGACCGAGTTTCGGTAATGGTGGCCAGCCTCAACAGAGACTAGGCATCTGCGGAGGACAGGATTATAGTGCCCGAATGTATAGACAAAGCCAGGTGCACTCTGTATTCCTTCACTCTCATAATGAGGGCAATCCGACACAACCGAAAGTAGAACGAGCACAGGATCAAGAGCTTTACGTGCTTACCTGCTTTTATTTTGTATGGGCTAAATTTTTTTTTCTGGGTCTGGATGTGAAACGTACAATTTATGTATATAAACTACCTTCATGATACAGGAAAAAATCCTACTACCTACTATGAGGGGGACATTATTAAAAGAAATAAACAATATTTATACCGAAAATTTGGTCATATGTATAACATTCTATTATCATCACCATGATCAAACTGTAAATAACTCACAGCTGGACATGAGCTTAACCCAAAACGGAAAGGTTTTACGACAACATTTAAGTCCCTTGCTAAATTTCAACAGATTTTAATTAATTTATGTTACCGTTATTAGATTTTATTTTTAAGAACTTACTCATTGACAACCCTAGCTCATTACGTCACTGCTCTCGCACAATAGTGACGTGCGCGTGCGCATGCTGCAAGCGCATTGTGCACGGAGGGCACGCCCCTGCACAGCGGAACAGTTCGTAACATATATCTCTACTTAATAGGATCATTTATTCAGTTTGCAGTTAGGCACCTGATGGAAATGTATTGGTTTGTGTCAACTCATTAACATTGAGTAGGATAATATAAGTGCTTCCTTCTATTTTACCTGCGAAATAAAAGTAATGAGTGATTTGAATTATTTTAACTTATTACACGCATTTTAACCTTATTCCACGCAGTCGGTCCAGCTCTTTAGAAGGAGTTCAGTTACGTACTGAAGAATGATATGTGATAAATGATATATATACCAATAGGATAGTAGTTGTTAGAAGTATAGTCGCCGTTCAACTTTGAGCGTAACGAGCGTTACCAAGGGCCAAATAGTCCCACTAGGTAAGTTCAACTTCCACCGAGTGGTCAATCGATGGATTCAACTCGGCTGGGCAGCTGCTTTCGGGAGATTAAACATATTTTCTTCTTCATTGTACCTTTCATCAAAGTCGGTCCAGCCGTTTAGGAGTTCAGTTACGTACTAAAGAATGATATCTAATATATATATATATATATATATATATATATATATATATATATATATATATATATATATATATATATTATATATATATATATATATATATATATATATATATGATATCTGGATTCTAAACCAGCGCCACCTACCGGGTCCAACTATGTCTATAACCTTCACGGAAGTGCAAACAATATGTCAATCAATCAATCAATCAAATCAATCAATCAATCAATCTTTATTTGCCAACCAAGTGTACATTAATGGTCTTATAATAATAAAAAATTGTCTCAACTTAGTAGCCTTTTTCAGGCATTGCAAATTTGAGAAAGGGAGATAAAATAAGTTATTAAATACAAACATTATAGAGTAAAAAAACATTAAAGAATGAATTAATAATATAGTAAATAATTAAACAGTATTAAATTGTGCAAAATATTAAGGCGTTTATGACATTTTATATCAACACAATATTTATTGTTCTACTGATATCTGATACTGTTCATAGTAATTTTTGTGTATCAAAACCGCTTTTTTCCTTTTTTTATGTATTTATGTTGATTTAATGTTTAGGTATATTAGTTCTGTTATTTGTGTAAAAGATATGCAATTTGTTATTCGTGTTTTGCTTCAATGTATTCTTTAACTGAGTAGAAACATTTTTCTGTTAACAATGTTTTTAGTTTCTTAATGAAAAGTGTAATCTTATTTTCAGTTTTTATGTGGATAGGTAATTTATTGTATATTTTTACAGCCATGTAGTATGGACTCTGGTTTAGCATTTTAATTCTTGATGGTGGTAGGTATAGTCTGTCTCTGTGGTGTGTGTTTATATTGTGATTGTCTTTTACTTTTGTGAAGTGATTTATGTTCTTGAATAATGTATATGTACAAAGTAATGTAATATGTACAAAGTTTTGACGCAATCTGATGAAAGCTATGGCAGCGTATAAAATATGAACAAACAAATTAATATCAATTTTTATATATTAGATATTATTCTTCATATATTATATATATAAAGATAATGCTGTGTGGAAATGAAAATAACTCCTAATCTCCACTCACAAGAAAACTTGACATTTCAAATATTAATACATATTATATTACATGCGACATTTGTAAATGAAATTGTAACAATCTGGCATTTAAAATAAGTTAAAGTCCGCAGAACTTTCATGCCGATTCATCTCTGAGAAGGTCTTGTTTTCCGAACCGGCGTAAAATGAAGCCTGTTGTAAGGAGATATTATTTGCTTTAATCGCCACGTTTGGCCCGACGAAACCTTTGCCGCTGCTCTCTATCGCCGGCCTAATAATTTTATGTCTAGTATTACGAATGAATTATCGCTTTCGCGTATTCACATTTAACTGTCTTAAATAAATTGGAAGGCTAAATTAATTATCTGGGGCCGCGGCAGTGCCCCCGCCAAATCGAGCAAAAAAGCGGCACGGCCGTACCATCCTTTTCTCGAAGCAATTCAGGCCATTTTCGACTCCCTGTAACTTCGTTGTGGTTTATTTTTTAATTTGTATATTTCTTTAGTATTTATGTTAGCCATGGTAAGTCCTCAGCTAGTTTAAACTAAATTGGCAGTCACATTGGCGATCGCTATAACAAATATGCATCTCTTATCTTCGACGCTTCTCTCCGTCACCATTATTACATCCGGCCTAAATAAGATGATATTGTCGTGATCTTTAATTTAATTTTTAAATTTATAACGTGGCAACACAGGAACTAATTTGTGATTCGTTGTTTGCATAGATTTGCTAGTTATACAACCAATCAGTGACGACCGCGCTTATTAGAGAACGATTAGGGAGTGGGGATAGAAAATAAAAGAGAATGTGGGATGAAAATCATCAGACCCCCACACTGCGATAGCGGTTCAAGCCGAGGTTCATACCTCCTTCTGTGGGACCCTTGACTCACATCGAGGAGGCTCTGTCCACTGGAGGAGCCTCTCTCCGTAAGCAGGGGTCGGGGTGCTTCGGGACTGCAGTCGGCGAAGCGGCGCTTCGCGCGAGAATCGTTGCACGCAATAGCTCGTAGGTCCTCGCTTACGAACCTAATTCGATGAACCTGTAAAGGCCGCAGGGGCAACAGCGTACACTTTCAGAAAAAAAATCATCAGAGCGCCGTCTAGGTCTAAGGCAACTTTGTAAGGGAATATTATGCCTAGGAGAATATAGAATCCACTTGTAATTACTATAAGTAATATACGTGAAGGCGTAGAGGATTACTATTTATGTAATATAATTGAATAAATTATAAGACATTAAAAATATAGTTTAAATTCTTAAGAATATTATATCGCAATTTTTGAAGGTTATAAGGTATTTTCTAAACCTTAACTTTTTCTAAACTTTCTCATAGCCGCTTTTAAAGTCCGCCTTTTAGTAACTGGGTACTGCAGCCTGCAGTAATCTTTTTTTATAGAATAAGGGTGACAAACGAGCACACAGTCCACCTGATGGTAAGTGATTGCTGTGGCAATAGACATCTGCATCTATCTTCGTTTGCGAGATAAAATGCAGATGCGTTGTCACCCGTGAGGACTAACAATGCCTCTCTTCCAGTAAAAAGGGTCTCCGATTCCCTACACTCACCATACGGAACACAGCGGTGTTAAGCTGCTATTTTACGCTGGTATTCTGTGAGAGCGTGGTCCTTCCCCGGTCGGGCTAACCCATTCGTGCTACAACTATACTATTAATATAGTTGCAGCATAGCTCTACCTATCTATAAAGTAAAATATGTTTTAAAAAAACCGGCCAAGTGCGAGTTGTACTCGCGCACCGAGGGTTCCGAAAAAATCCGTAGGTATATAAGTTAAAAATTATTTAAAATATTTTTATTATATGATGTAACTAAAAATGTATGCTTTTCGCAATTTTTCCTTTATCTGTGTTAGAATACGTTGCTTCGTACCAAATTTCAAGATTCTGAGTTCACGGGGAGTACCCTGTAGGTTTTGATTCCCTTGCGAATGTCGAAAATTTGCGGCATAAACGGCTGTATCTTTTGATTGCGTTCGCTTAAAAGTTTGATTTTTTCACAGTTCCAAGGGACAGTAGACTTGAGTATTTGGTATGAATTTCAACTTGATACCTCCACGCGTTCCTGAGACAAAGGGTCTTGACAGACAGACAGACAGACGGACAACAAAGTGATCCTATAAGGGTTCCGTTTTTTCTTTTTGAGGTACGGAACCCTAAAAACAAGCCCCGTTAGGTTTCTTGCTCGTTCTTCACAAAAGAGAGATATTTTCCGAACCAGTGTTAAATAAAAAATGACTTTCAATAAGTATTATGTAATAATCTATATTGAATAAAAATTATTCTATTCTATTACATTCACGCGCAGCCGTCCCAAGCGGCGGACACGTCACGCTCCGTCTTTGTATTTTTGATATCAATATGTATGTATGAGGTCTATTCAATATAGTATTTAAAAATTCAAGTATTGCATTACTGAAGAACAACATATTAGGCAGCTTTCGGTAGAAACAGGAGTCCTGCCACGTAGAAACGCCTAAAATAACTCTGGATAAGTACAATGGGAGAATCAATCAGCAAAACTCAGCCCACACTTTAAGCTTTTTTTTTATACATTAAGAAAAGGAAACGTGCACTCAATAAACCTGATGGCAAGTAGATACTGTTGCACATAAACATCTACATCTACCTTCGATTAAGAATCAAAATGCAGATGCATTGCCACCACTGAGGAATACGATGGAATGCATCGTTTCCAGTAAAAAGGATCGGTTCTCTACACTCACCATACGAAACACAGCACCATTGAGCTAATATTTTACGCTCGTATTCTGCCTCGGCCTTAATTACATCAATTATCTAAAAATATCATTCAAGTACAATTAATGCAACAATCTATATTCTATATTATGCATGTTAAGCAGTCAATCAAAACGACTGGCGGAATGCTGCCGCTGTCTAAAGATAGATTGCGAACTTCATTAATACAAGTCACTAGCTGGTTCAAGTCGTCAAATAATTCATATCAACTTTTTAGTTACATTCGAGACGATGCACTCTTATTGGAGACATTCGCTATGCTAGATGTTAGATAAAAAATAAATGTTTTAAATGTTTTACAATACGTTCGACGTATACAATATATCTAGGTTTTTGCCGGACGCAGGTGCTTTAGTGTTGCAAATAGCCTAGGGCGTGAATGGATGAATATGAAAAAAAGTAAACTTTTGGTTTTATTTTTTAACTAGCTGTGCCCGCGGCGTAGCTCGCGTATATTGGTTTTACTTAAAGAATTTGACGTTTAGTTAAGAGAATATTAAACGATTTATATCATTACTGTATCAATAAGTGGTAACAAAATAAATCATTATCTTCAAAGGTCTAAGTCGTTTATGATAGAGCTTCTGTGTAAACGACGTTAGAAGCAGACAGCCGGGGCGTAGGTACACAAATAGGTTATGAGGCCTACTAACGCGGGAAAAAGCAACATAGAGTTGGCCATGTGCAAAACAGTTAGTACTGAGGTCCACTCCTGGAACGCGTAAAGTTTAAACTTGCGCTTTATTTACGGTCGACGCATAACACGCGCTGACTGGGAACTGAACACGCTTGAAACTGAAAGGAAAGTTATTTGGGATTAGGGGGATTCTGGGTATAAAAACAATATCACGACATTTTGTTACAATTTTGTTAGTTTTTAATCGAGTTTCGTTGCATAGCGTGTTTCTTTTCTGGTTTCTGGTGATGTTTGTGCTGTTAGCCTACACGGCTCTTTCAACTTCATCGTACTCATGGGTACAAATTTCTTCAGTGAGTCTCAATACGAATAAAAAAAGGGAAAAATCTTAACACCGCAATTCTTTTTTTTTCTTTTGCACCCAAGGCGAGGTTACCCTCTGGAAGCGGGGGAGGGAGGTGGTTAATGCTCATAGCATACCACGGCAGCTGGCTGCGTGGTTATGTGGGACTCACTTTGAAGAAGTGCCTACCCAATAAACACCACCTGTGGGACTGACGTTGGCCATTATGGCCTTCCTGCCGAATCGGAAGCGACCCCCTTTAGGAAAAAGGGGCGCCACTGCAATTCAGAAAAAGTTGTAATTAATACAACGCGATCTGTTACGTTCTTTGTGAGAAAACATCCTTTTTTTTAATTTAAGGAAAACATATTTTTTGTTTACTGTGTTTTAAGTATATTATAATAGAACGTTTTTTTACACACGAATCTTTTTATTACTATTTCTGAGTTTTATGGCGCCTTTAAACAGATTCGAACCTAGATTTCAAAATAATAATCATAATTTTCGATAGAATTAACCAATTTTAATAAAACAAAGATTAAAAATGAACTCGAATATACGCTTTATGATTTTCTTAACGACTTCTTTGCAAAAAAGATGTTTACTCAAAACGTTATGCGTTCATAATCAAACAGACAGACCGCCAGACCGACAGACAGACAATTCTAAAAGATATAAAAATGATAATTAATGATTTTCAGTCCCCATAATGATTTTAGTCACAAACATACCTAGTACCTACTATACAATGTACATAAACAAACACAACATATTATCACCATGTTTATTATATGTATAGATTTAAAGAGAGATGGCGCTGTTAACATCAATTCTAAAAATAAAAGAGATTAATTGACGCAATTGATACATTATATAAAACATAAAAACATTTATAAATTAGTGCGTGTATAGTAAGCAGAAAAGAAAGTTTGATCCTAGTCGAAACCAACGAAATTGTTAATAGCTCTTTTAAAATTTTATTTACCAATTATATTAGATTACTCGGCGGTAAAGAATAATTGAGTTTGTCAACACGCAGTACACCACCATCTATCGATGAAATTGGTTAACTATTGTACTTTAGACTTAGATAATAAGATTAATATATTGCATACCTTAAGCGAAAGCGCAAGGTATGTTCTACTATCGCCTAAAAATTAAGATTCCAACGTTTTATCAAATAAAATCGTATCTAGCAATCATATTATACATATAAATGATACAAAAAGCACATTTTTAGAAAGGTAAATGATTGTTGAACTTATTAATATTTTTTTTTAAATCGATTAATTGCTATTTTTAAATAAAAAAGCGGTTTTAGTGGCTAATGGTGTGGATTTATCATGTTCCCAAGGCTTGTAAACACAATAACTTTTGAAAATATCACAATCTATTTATTAATCTCTTCATCTATCATGTGGGAAGTCACTGAATGTAAATGGCAGTGTAATTTTGTTTTGTTTAGTTATAATTATTTTTTTTCGGCTCCATAATGGCGAAATTTTCGTTGATTTTGTAGCCTCGTATGTAAATTATTTCTGTAAATGGGGAGCTACAGCCACAGAGTAGTTTAGTTTGGCTTCAGTCGCCGTCATCAAAAAGATCGCTGTACAAATACACAATATTCGAATAACCAAATTTCTTAAATACTTGATTATAATAATAATAAGAGTTTTTTTATTACAATATTTTAAAAGCACAGAATAAATAATAGTAGTACGTACTAAAAGTCTTAAATAACTTTTTTGTCATGGGTGACATTTTCATAGTTTTCGAGGGTGTTGAAACCGATAGGGTTGTCGAAATGTAAATCCAAGATGGCGGCCGCAATAGGTATCAATTTTATCATCATGGGTGTCATTTTCATGGTTTTCGAGGGTGTTGAAGCCGATAGTGCTGTCGAAATGTAAATTCAAGATGGCGGCTGCAATAGGTATCAATTTTTTCATCATGGATGTCATTCTCATGGTTTTCGAAAGAGTTGAAGCCGATAGGGTTGTCGAAATGTAAATGCAAGATGGCGGCTGAACAAATTACCAATTTTTTCATCATGGGTGTCATTTTCATGGTTTTCGAGGGTGTTGAAGCCGATAGTCCTGTCGAAATGTATTTAAACTACTTTAAAAATTCCGTTTATCATGTTATACGTAATTTTTTAATGCGCTTAAGGTATGCCCAATTGGATTTACCAATATTTTTGTATATACTTATTACGTTCATTTTCTTTAATACTTTTGTTTACTGCGTTTTAGATATAATTATATCATTATAGAACATCATTTAATTATGATTTATAATATGATATTAGTTTAAAATGCACTTGATGACTCAATCAACGCCAGCATTGAATAAATTCGTACATATAGGTACCTCGTACCCATACTTCAGAATATTTATCATAACTTTTGATGGAATGAACTGATTGTAATAAAATAAAGACTAAATGTAACCCGAAGATATACTTTATAATTTCCTTAACAATTCTCATGATATAAATTAGTACTTTATATGTGATACATTAACAAACAAACAGACAGACAGACAGACAATTCTAAAAACGGTAGAAATGTCTTTAATTACTTATTTTTAGTATTTCTCAATCACTTTTATTACAAAAATATAAAATATACAGACGTCTTCTATTTACATTTCTATTATATGTATAGATATTAAAGTGACTAACGTACTCATAGTCTACCTAATGCAATGGTTGCTGCACTCCCTGGACACCTGCAAACGACTTTATATACAAAATATGTATAGATGAGACATTAGCTAAGCTAAGTAATACGGGGTCTTTGACAATCCTCTTACTCCCCAGACAATGCAGAGGTAATAAAACCACATACAATTTGCATAGAATTATTTTTTAAATAAAATAAAAAAATATATAGTTCGAGTTTTGAAAAAAAAGTTTTTTCTATACGTTTGAATAATGATCCTGGTAACGTACTTAACGAGAACCACAGGATTTTTGTTACATATTGTCTATATCTATTGAAGTCTTGAACTGAGCAACACTTCCCACATTAATTAACAATAACACCTTACGACATTACGCTCCGAACAGGCAATCTAAGGGTTAGATACTCATAGACCTATATTCAGTGGACGTTTAATAGGCTGTAGTAATGATGATGATGACCTATTGATGATAAATATACTGTACAGTACTTCCACTATACTCATCGATATATATGTACTACGCACTAGATTTCGCATTCCGAACATTGACTATGTTCAACTGAACTGTACTGCAATCCGTACACTAAACTAAATATTGCGTAAGTTGAAGATTTGTGAATTCCATAAGATAATTATATAATATATAATACAGGGGTCTAGGCTCCGAATATGATTTGGCCCCATTCGGTGTCGAGACTCTTGGTCCGTAGGGTCCTAGCGCTATAAGGCTTTTTTAAGGAAATAGCAAAAAGGTTAGTCGACATCACAGGAGACCGAAGAGCTGGCAGCTAGCTGGGAAAAAGAATTAGTCTAGCTATTCAAAGGGGGAACGCTTCCAGTATCTTCGGAACCTTGCCTAAAGGGACTCCTTTTTAATAATATATTTTAGTTATTATATTGTACATGAATTGTTTCATTTACGTTCGCGCTCGCTGCGTTCGTGCCTACCGGCCGGCCAGTGTACCGATTACTAGGCAGATAATTATTATTACATTTTATTTAGAAATATGTTTGTTTAGATTAATACAAGAGTATTTCATATTAAATTCTTATATTTATTTATTTTATATTAATATCTTATTTTATATTAAATTAAAGTCTTCGCGCATAAGCGACTCTACTCTCTCCCGTGCATGCGTGAGGACATGAGTAGCGCACAATATTTGTTTGGAATAGCTTCTCTAGTACGTAGTACATATAACTCAATGACTATACTTTACTAAGTGTAGTGTACCTTTTCTGCCTACTTGTTCGTCTCTATAGATACCATCATATTTCTACCGTCACACAGCAGTGCTCGCGCTGCTGTATTCCGATCCAAAGGATGTAGAGAGCCAATATGATTACAGGTCCTTTTTACTGGAAATGAGGCATTCTATCCTAGTCCTCACGGGTGACAACGCATCTACATTTTAATTTGTAATAGAGGATAGATGTAGATGTCTATGGGCCGCAGCAACCACTTACCATCAGGTGGACTGTGTGCTCGTTTGTCACCCTTATACTATAAAAAAAAAGGTTGTAAGGAATTCTATCTTAGTCCTCAGAGGTACGCGAAGGTGAATTATAAATTCGGTTGTCATTTCAGTATTTTATAAATGAAATCTCTTATGATACCTACAAGACGAAATAGGATCGTTCTTCCATTCTTCTAATTTCATTATCTATAGCTGTAAATAAAAATCAATTGCCGCATGTATGTTAATTCATCATTTGAACACGGCGATTTTGATAAAATTTTATTTGTGAGTTTGGATGGGTCTTTGTGTAGTTTAGGTTTACAATTTGAATCAGTAGGTGGCGCTGTTGTCTAAAATATAAATACGCGAGTATATCCCGTTACATTTCGTATGGCACAAGATCGCTTGAAGTTGAATTCTGCCCACCACCAATTTACAACAAAAATACATAATTCAGTATGGCCGAGGACGTCATCAAGGTGTTTTATTTACACATCGGAAACACATTTGTAAACTATTTTCGCTAACAATGAACTAATTGCTCTTCAAAGCGGGAGCAGCGGTGGGGAATTAACATGCCGCGCTAATTTGTCCGGTAATAAATCTAGCCGGAATGTACGGTGTGAGACCGTTTGGTATTTTTGTTTTATAGCGATGAGCCTGCATTGCTCCGCTGTAATGACCATAAGTCTATCTTAGAGTGTCGTATTAAGAACATTTCGTCGACTATTCAACTGATTTATGACGTTACTTAAATTGGGCGCAGGTTATAGGAGCAAGCGACTTACACACTGCGGCTCCGTGGCGCAGTTACATAGCAGTTAGTTGCAATCCCGTACGGAAAGAGTATGAGGGCTAATAATCTTCCACTCAATAGATGTCGCTAGTTGTGACTGAGGTAAAGTTTTTTGTGACAGTGTCATTTAATTGAGAAATTAGTTTTAAATAATAGTTTATCATTATCTAGAATATTATACTAATACACAACACAATGCGTCAGTGGTTTGGTTTTAAATTTTTTGCACTTTATAACTCTTTTAAAAAAAAAACGGCTTTTTTTTAAAAGAGTTATATTTTATAGTTTGGTTTATTCATTTCTAATGTAATTAATATAAAATATAACTAATAATACAGAAAGAAACCTTAAATATTACATTTTCCTAATAAATTATTATCCCCGCTATGAAATCTGTCAAATATTTTACCTCACTGTAAAGTGGCGCCGCCCTGGTGACAGAAAAAGTCGTGGATGCCCTCATTGTTCCGGTTTGTTTTTGTAAAATTTATGTATGTAACCTGCCCCATCGATACAGGAGAAAGTCTTAGTGTGAAGATAACATTTTAAAAAAAAATCAGAAAAGAAAGATTTTGATGAAATGAAATATTATATGAAAGCAAAAAAAAATTTATATAGACTTGACAAACGAATTTATAGCTTACCCCATGGAATGGTTGCTGCAGCTAATGGACAGCTGCAGCTAAATTCAAATACAAAAACTACCCTTGCGTTGTCGCCTTTTAGAACTACGATAGAATGAGTCACAGCCTTTAATTAGGGTAACTCTCTTTTTTTATAGGATAGGGTAACAAACGAGCACACAGTCCACCTGATGGTAAGTGGTTGCTGTGGCCCATAGACATCTACATTTATCCTCGATTACGAATCAAAATGCAGATGCGTTGTCACCCGTGAGGACTAAGATTGAATGCCTCGTTTCCAGTAAACAGGGTCTCCGGTTCTCTACACTCACTATACGAAGCTGCTATTTTATGCTGGTATTCTGTGAGAGCGTGGCCCTTCCCCAGTCGATCCGACCCATTCGTGTTACAACTATACCAGAAATATAGCTGCAGCATGGCTCTCTATACCTTTCAGACCGTAGCTCAGCAGTGCACTAACTGCTCTTGGCGGCAGAAGGGCCCTAAGCCGAAAAAGTGTCCTACAATCTAGTAAAAATTGTGAAATATCTTTATTTCATCAACGTAGGAAATAAACATTTTTTCGATAATTAATAGAATCAGCGGAAACCCATTATATTAAAAATAGTAAATATTACTTTGCGTACATCAGTTCGCTAAAATAAAAATGATGTGCCTTACCTAGTTTGAAGAGCACCTAGCGCCCTCCCTTTATTGCGTGAACTATCCCCGTCACCACTAATCCCACCAACACTACACTAGAGTTGTTATATTATTAGTTAAACATTTTTTCATCTACTTATTTATTACAGGCAATCAAAAATCTACTGAGAATGATTTAAATTGCTGCTGAAATATTGGCCTCCCCCACAGATTGTTTAATAGGGGCATATTTTTCGTAGTTGTTACGCTTGGCAGGCGGGTTGACAACCGTAGTTTTTTACTAGTTTGAGTTATTGTCATGATGATACAGCAGCCTGTCTCTTATGACATCTGCAGGATAATACGGTATTGGATTATCTTACACTGCCACGTATAAGCGACGCAATTATACGGCTTTAAGTTGAATTTCTCTTGATCGTAATGCAATTCTACTAGATTTTGGAACGAAGTTCCTTATGGCACAGTACGAATTTGTGGATGGGGACTAAGCGAGAAAAAGTGTAAATTTTTCCGTCACGACCCCTTTTCTATAGTGCGAGCGAGATGGAATAATATCCATCTCCCTCGCCCTTTTTCTTATCTTGCCATGAAATAAATATTATTTTGAATGACGCTTCATTTTAATAGACGCTAGTAATTAATTTATTTGTATTTGTTAATCAACAATATAATACGTTTATCAATAATAATATACTACGAAAGGAACTTAATTCCAACCGAGTGTTCCGAGATACTCACGTGTGTTTTATTTTACATGGAGCGATGTTTATGCTTCGATCTTCATGTACACAGTTGTTTCCAGTTCTTTTTCTCAGTTTATTTTAATATAAGCAGTCTTACACTGAAAAACACAACATATGATAATATTTTTATTATTTCATCATAATGGCGTCGTATCTAAAGATCGAAAATTCAATCCACGCCGGCACCAACGAAATTATTCTTTGTAACTTTTAAGTACTGATTTTAAAGTGACGTTGGTATATAAGAATAAAAATGACCTTAGCTCCTTATATACGGGCGCGTAAATCGGGAAAACAATTTGAAATTTGGAGAATATCAAGTTTTGCGCTGATCGAAATTCACTATACCGGAAATATATTACGTCTAGCATAAACTATACGTTTATACGTCAACTATCGGAGGGAAATCTTTTTGATATTCCCCATAATAGCAGCTTAATGCTGCTTTGTTTCGTACGGTGACTGTAGAGAACCTGAGACATTTTTTACTGATTTTGATACATGACATTCCATCTTGATCCCCAGGCGTTAAAACACATTTGCACTTTGATTGTGTTGTGCTCGTTTGTTACCCTTATTCTTTAAAAAAGAGAATTATTTTATTTATTTATTTAAACTTCATACAATATGATGTATAGGCGGACTTAATGCCTGAGGCGTTCTATACTTAAACCTTTGACATCTTTGGATGATGCAGAGATAAAAATATGAAGCAGGTGTGTGAAACGTCAAAAAACTCATAAACCCATACAAAAACTTACATATCAAAAATTATTTATCTTATGCGTCTGAACCTCATCATAAAAACTTAATAACACAAATAAAGTTATGCATACACTGTCATTGGACACATATTTATTTATTTAAACTTTTATGTACAAAAAAATGTCTTAATGCCTTAAGGCATTCTCTCCCAGCAAACCTAATAAGCCAAGCAGAGATAAACATATGGGAGGTAGTGCAGCAAAAATAAACTATTAATGAACAAAAAACTGTTAACGAAGTATGGATAAACCACAATAAGTTATTATATTATTACCCTGAATCAAAACCGCTTTACTCCTACACCTTGTCCTGCGCAACAGCGACCCGGGCGCCACATCACTCCGTCCAGGAATATCGCAGAAGCGGTGCTACGGCCGCGACGAAACGCAAACGGGTTCCGCGCGTTGCGTAATGCATCTTATTGTCGCTGCCTGTCCTTGCCCAGGAGTTAGAAGCCGTAGGAATTTGATAAATCTCCGTGTTTTAGATCCGGGATACGGTAACTCGTGATTCATTCTAATAGTTTCGAATTCGAAACTTTTAGAAAGAAGAAAAAATTACGAGGGTGGATTGAAAAGTACTCGGCCTAACCAAGAAAATAAACACATACTAAATCAGTTATATATTTATTTTTCTACATAATCACCATCAAGTTCAATACACTTTTGCCACCTCCCCTTCCAAGCATTTAGACCGTTGAAAAAAAATTATTCTTCCTTAGAGTCAAAATATGCGTCTACAGCTGCTTTGACCTCGTCGTTTGTCGAAAATCTTTGACCTCCCAAGTGCTTTTTTAGGTTAGGGAACAGAAAGAAGTCTGATGGTGCCAGATCAGGTGAATACGGCGGATGCGGTAACAGTTCAAAGCCACAGTTGTGAATTTCAGCCATTGACTGTACTGACGTGTGAACACGGGCGTTATCTTGATGAAACAGGACTTTTCTTCTGAGCATTCCTCGACGTTTTTCTTTTATTTCCTCTCGTAAACGACATAGTAAGGTGCAGTAGTAATCAGAGTTTATAGTCTGACCCCTTTCAAGATAATCAATCATAATCACACCTTTCGAGTCCCAGAATACTGAAGCCATCACCTTATTTGCCGACAAAATCGACTTAGCCTTTTTAGGGGGTGGTGAACCAGGTCTTCTCCACTGTTTTGATTGTTGTTTTGTTTCCGGTGTACAGTAATGAACCCATGTTTCGTCTATAGTAACAAAACGATTCAAAAAATCATCTGCATCGGCTTCAAATAACTCCAAACAGTCGCGTGAAATAGTCAATCGCGTCCTTTTTTGTTCAACTGAAAGCAGTCGCGGAACCCACCTCGCAGACACCTTGTGGAAACCCAACTCGTTGACAATGATGTTTTGAGTTCGCTCATAAGAGATGCCTATAATCTCGGCTATCTCTCTAATTTTTAATCTGCGGTCTCCCATTATTAAATCAAGTACTTTTTTAATATTTTCGTCAGTAGTTGACGTCGAAGGCCTTCCAGAGCGGGGTTCATCTTTCACACTCTCTCTACCACGCTTAAATTCTGCTATCCAATTTTTGATGGATGAATATGACAGAGCACAATCGCCTAATGTACTGACCATGTCATCATGGATGGCTTTTGATGATAGCCCCTTCTTATGGAGGTACTTAATGACGGCACGCTGCTCGATTTGCTCCATTCGCGGAAATTATGTCCGATTACTTTGTTAATAAATTTATAAAATCACAACTAATTATCGCACACGTTTCGAACTTCACACAATGAACTAGTCTGAACTGAACTAAATAATGTAGGTAGATTTGATTTTTAGAATTAAATGGATCTGTGTTAGGCCGAGTACTTTTCAATCCACCCTCGTAACATTTGGGCTGTGTTAAAGTACAACAAACGCTACTGAGGACCTCCTTTCAATTTCAAAAAAGATTTCGGAGGTTGAGAGTCCACCGCATTAGCCCTATAGGTAGGTATAGGTATAGTTAGGTTTTTCCAAATTCTGCAAAACGGAATATTCTAGAATCAAAGGACCAGGCTCTAACAGAATACCAGCCTAAAATAGCAGCTTTATTCTGCTATGTTTCGTACGGTGTGAAGAACTATGTGGTAGAAAACCGGAGACACTTTTTACTGGAAATGAGAAATTCCATTGAAGTCCCCAGGGCTGAAACAGCATCCACAATAATCGAGGATAGATGTAACAGTGGTAGAGCCACGCGGCAGCTTTTGCTGTCGCACGGATGGGCCGGCTCGAACCGGGGTGGTACCACGACCTCACAGAATACCAGCGTGAAGTAGAGGTTTGCCTTTGCGTTTCGCTTGGTGAGTGCAGATGGCCGGAGGCCCTTTTTACTGGAAATGAGGCATTCCATCTTAGTCCTCACGGGTGACAACGCATCTGCATTTTGATTCGCAAACGAGGATAGATGTAGATGTCTATGGGCCGCAGCAACCACTTATCATCAGGTGGACTGTGTGCTCGTTTCTCACCCTTATCCTATAAAAAAATGTGCCACAGCATGGCCCCTTAACCGACGGCCGTCTGCCTACCTGACTGTCTTTACCAGAAGTTTTCACAAAGAATGTTCATGAACAATTAGTAATAATGTGCATATTTTGAGGACAATCTAAATACCCTAAACAAAATAATAACAAATTTAGGAGACTGTTTCAAATTTCGGTCAGTCCAATCCGGTGTACTCATAGAGTAATACATAAACATACATACATATGCATAGAGAGGACCTACAATTCTACATAAATTGAGTCAATATACTTCTCTCGTTTTTTCTAATTTAATGTTCAAATAAGACAAAAAGAGACAAATATATTAAAATTAAATGAAAGTCATGTTTCCGGTTTTTATCGCGTTTAATTTAACTTTTCAATTCCCGACATTTCGGGTGCTTTACAGCACCCATGGGCACGGGGGGGACTGAGGTGTTTGACGTCCCAATGTCATAGTTAGCCTGGCTACCTTCAGTTTTTGAATATTCATTTTTGGTCCGATCTACGCCGAATGAGCTTATAGTATATTGAAGTATTGCAGTGGTATGCTTGGGTTTGGATTTAACTATATTAATTATAGGATCCCGAGCAAATGGCAGCACCCATCCATCTTCTCTATTGAAATTAGGCTGTTTTTTAATTTCAATGTCCTCGCGAATCATCCTTAGTAGGAATCGGTGTTCTTTTGCGAGGATTTGTGGTCTATCAAATCTAATTTAATGGTGGGGACGATCTTAAACATGTTAGCACACTGCAGACTTCTCGGAACGTCGGTACTTCAAGTCAGCTATATGTTCTTTCACGGCGATTTTTATAGATCTTTTTGTTTGTCCTATGAACGAGACTACATTCATAATCCAGCTTGTACACTCCTGAAACTGTGTAGGGATATGACACTTGACGGATGGTAAAAACTGACTAATCTATTTCGGCGGCTTGAAGTATGTTTCAATGGAAGCTCGCTTCAAGATGTAGCCAACCTTGTCTGTGACTCCTCTGACATAGGGTAGTACAGCAGGCACACGCTCGACTGTGGCTGGCTTCACTCGTTCACTGTGACGTAGGCGCGGGACCCGAAGCTTGTTGTTTTGCAATACTTGCTCGACGTGCTGAAGCTCGGTGGTCAGATGTTTTCTGTCACAGATCCCTTCATCATTCATCATCATTACAGCCCTTCACAAGTCCACTGCTGAACATAGGCCTCCCCCAAGGAATGCCACAAAGCACGGTCCTGAGCCACCTGCATCCATCGACTTCCTGCATGTCTTACCAGGTCGTCACTCCATCGTGTGGGGGGACGCCCTACACTTCGCCTACCGGTACGAGGCTGCCACTCGAGAACCTTTCTTCCCCATCGGTTGTCGGTTCTTCGAGCTATATGGCCGGCCCACTGCCACTTCAGCTTACTAATCCGTTGGGCTATGTCGGTTACTCTGGTTCTATTGCGGATATCCTTATTCCTAAGTTTATCACGCAGAGAAACTCCGAGCATAGCCCTCTCCATAGCTCGCTGAGCGACCTTGAGCTTCCTCATACGGCCAGCAGTGAAGGACCACGTCTCAGTTCCGTAAGTCATCACTGGCAACACGCACTGGTTGTACAATTTTGTTTTAAGGTTTTGAGGTATTTCTGACGAGAAGATGTGTCGTAGCTTCCCGAACGCTGCCCAGCCGAGTTGAATCCGTCGGTTGACCTCTCGGTCGAAG
The DNA here is from genome assembly GCA_033319125.1 of Parnassius glacialis. Taxonomy (NCBI): domain Eukaryota; kingdom Metazoa; phylum Arthropoda; class Insecta; order Lepidoptera; family Papilionidae; genus Parnassius; species Parnassius glacialis. The sequence goes on from JAVANC010000025.1 coordinate 33,902,528, forward strand.
TTGGACTTACCTAGTCGGACTATTTGTCCCAGGTAAACATACTCGTCAACAACTTCGAGCTTAGTGCTCCCAACAACTACCGGCATAGGTGTGACATGGACATTAAACATAATCTTTGTTTTGTCCATGTTCATCTTAAGACCTATCCGTTGGGAGACACTATTGAGGTCATTGAGCATAGTGCTTAGCTCCTCCAGCGATTCTGCCATGAGGACTATATCGTCGGCAAATCGAAGGTGAGTGATGTACTCGCCATTGATGTTAATTCCGTATCCTTTCCAGTCCAGAAGCTTGAAAACGTCTTCCAATGCAGCGGTGAAGAGTTTCGGGGATATAACGTCACCCTGTCTTACACCTCTCTGCAATTGGATAGTTTTCGTACTCTGGTTCTGTACTCGGATAGCCATCGTAGCTCTACTGTACAAACACTTCAGCACTTCGATATACCGACAGTCAACTTGGCACCGCTGAAGGGACTGCAGCACCGCCCAAATTTCGACGGAATCAAAGGCTTTCTCATAGTCCACATACGCCAGACATAGTGGCAAATTGTACTCTTCGGACTTCTGTACAATTTGCCGTAGGGTATGTATGTGGTCTATGGTGCTAAAGCCCTTTCGGAAACCGGCTTGTTCGGGAGGCTGGAAGTCGTCAAATTTGCGCGCGAGACGATTCGTAATGACTCTCGAAAACAGCACGTAGACGCGGCTCAGAAGGGAAATCGGTCTGTAGTTCTTCAAGAGAGCGTTGTCACCTTTCTTGAAGAACAAGACCACCGCACTTCTGCTCCACGCCTCCGGTGTAATGCCACCATGAAGGACGGAATTAAAGAGCTTCTGAAGGACTTCAAGTACCGGTCTTCCACCCGCTTTCAGAAGCTCCGCTGTAATTCCATCCTCGCCTGGGGCCTTGCCGTTTTTAAGGTGCTGGAGAGCCATTCTAATCTCGCTTAGACTGACGTCCGGGATATCCCAGATCCCTTGTGCTCTCTGAAACAAAGATTTTCCCACGGTAGCTATCTGTGGTGGAAGATGGTGCCATTCATCATTTAAACATCGGTTGGTATATAAATGGCTACATCATACATACATAGAGTACAAGCCGCCACTTTGCCTTGGCTATGTGGACTATGAGAAAGCCTTTGATTCAGTCGAAATTTGGGCGGTGCTGCAGTCCCTTCAGCGCTGCCAAGTTGAGTATCGGTATATCGAAGTGCTGAAGTGTTTGTGCAGTAGGGTTACGATGGCCATCCGAGTACAGAACCAGAGTACGAAACCTATCCAACTGCAGAGAGGCGTGAGACAGGGTGACGTTATATCCCCGAAACTCTTCACCGCTACATTGGAAGACGTTTTCAAGCTACTGGACTGGAAAGGATACGGTATTAACCACCTTCGATTTGCGAACGATATAGTGCTTATGGCAGATTCGCTGTAGGACCTAAGCACTATGCTCAATGACCTCAGTAGTATCTCCCAACGGATAGGTCTTAAGATGAACATGGACAAAACAAAGATCATGTTTAATGTCCGTGTCACACCTATTCCGGTAGTTGTTGGGAGCGCTAAGCCCGAAGTTGTTGACGAGTATGTTTATCTTGAAAAAATAGTCCGACTAGGTAAGTCCAACTTCGACCCAGAGGTCAATCGACGGATTCAACTCGGCTGGCAGCGTTCGGGAAATTACGACACATCTTCTCGTCAGGTATACACCAAAACCTGAAAACGAGACTGTACAACCTGTGCGTGCTGCCTGTGATGACTTACGATATTTGAGAAGTGGTAGTTCACTGCTGGCCGTATGAGGATGCTCAAGGTCGCTCAGCGAGCTATGGAGAGAGCTATGCTCGGGGTTTCTCTGCGTGATAAACTTAGAAATGAGGGTATCCGCAGTACAACTAGAGTAACCGACATAGACCAACGGATTAGTAAGCTGAAGTGGCAGTGGGCCGGCCATATAGCTTGAAGAACCGAAGAACCGACAATCGATGGGGAAAAAAGGTTCTCGAGTGGCAGCCTGTTACCGGTAGGCAAAATGTAGGGCAACCCCCACTAGATGGAGTGAAGACCTAGTAAGATATGCATGAAGTCGATAGATGCAGGTGGCTCAGGACCGTGTTTTGTGGCATTCCTTGCAGGAGGCTTATGTTCAGCAGTGGACTTGTAAAGGGCTGTTAATGATGATGATGACACTCGTATCTTCTGATTTACTAAAAAAATGACATCCTTAGTAGTATTATATGTGACGTTACTTTACAAAACATGACATCTTTAATCTATAGTGATTTCGTTCACAATGTTAGTAACAATCAACATCAATATTCTCGTTTTGTTTAGTTATTTATTTATTTTTATTTTTTATTTATTTTTTTTTATAGAATAGGGGGCAAACGAGCATGCGGCTCACCTGATGGTAAGTGACTACCGCCGCCCATGAACAACCGCAACACCAGGGGAATTGCAGATGCGTTGCCGACCTTTTAGAAAGGTGTAAGCTCTTTTCTTGAAGGTTCCTAAGTCGTATCGGTCCGGAAAATTCGCTGGTGGTAATTGATTCCACAAGGAAGTCGTGCGAGGGAGAAAACTTCTTCTAAATCGCACAGTCGTGGACCGCCAATCATCCAGATGGTATGGATGGTAACGCGAGTTTTGTCGCGATGTGCGATGGTGAAATTGAGCGGCTGGAATTAGTCCGAACAATTCCTCAGAGCACTCCCCGTGATAAATGCGATAAAATACGCAAAGAGATGCAACATCTCTACGCAGTGCCAGTGTATCGAGCCGATCAGAAATAACTCGGTCGTCGACGATTCGAACCGCTCTGCGCTGGATGCGGTCAAGTGGAAGGAGCTGGCACTGGGGTGCCCCGGCCCAGAGATGAGAACAGTATTCCATGTGGGGCCGAACTTGCGCTTTGTAAAGTTGCAAGCGATGTGCCGGCATGAAATACTGTCTCGCTCTGCTGAGCACGCCAAGCTTTTTAGAGGCCAATTTGGCCTTCCCTTCCAAGTGACCACGAAACTGCACACTATTCGATATGTCGACGCCAAGGATTCCGATACTGGCTGAGGCAGTAAGGGGAGTGCCTTGAAACTGAGGAGATACGACAAAGGGGTTCTTTTTAGCGGTAAACGCGCAAACTTGTGTCTTCTGGGGATTGAACTGGACTAGATTTAGTCGCCCCCAATCCGAGACTTTGTTAAGCAAAGACTCGACTTCAGACACAAGTTTGTCCCGGTACTCGGCGACGTTTTCCCGAGAAATATTGGCACGGCCGGTATATAAGGCATCACCAGTGCTGTCGTCCGCATAGCAATGAATGCTGCCAGTTAGCAACATATCATTGATATGCAGGAGAAACAGCGTTGGTGATAGCACGCAGCCTTGTGGAACACCAGCGTTGATAGGCTTGAAATCAGAGCATTCACCGTCTACTACGACCTTGATGCTCCGATCAGCAAGGAAACTGGTGATCCATTTGCACAATTTCTCGGGAAGCCCATAGGAAGGAAGCTTCGAAAGAAGCGCTTTGTGCCAGACCCGATCAAAGGCCTTCGGTACGTCCAAACTAACGGCTAATGCCTCCCCCTTGGACTCTACTGCCTCCGCCCATCTATGAGTTAAGTAGACTAGAAGATCACCAGCTGATCGACCCCGACGAAAACCGTACTGGCGGTCACTAATCAGCTGGTGATCCTCAAGGTACCTCATGAGCTGGCAGTTTATAATGGCTTCCATTATTTTGGAGAACAAGGAGGTGATGGCGATAGGCCTGTAGTTGGACGGGTCTGAGCGGTCGCCTTTTTTAGGGATCGACTGCACCAAAGCTGTCTTCCATGAGTTCGGGACTACGCCTTGGGAGTAGGAGTACCGGAAAAGACGCGTTAAAACCGGTGCCAACTCCGGAGCACACGTCTTCAGCACAATGGGAGGGACTCCATCGGGCCCACTCGACTTGTTGACGTCCAGGGAGAAGAGTGCTTTGCGGACCGAGCGCTGTGTAAATCGCACATCCGGCATGGAGCACTCACATCGCGGGATGGTCGGCGGTGTGTTCCCCCCGTCATCTAGAGTCGAGTTGGACGCAAAAAGAGAGCTCAACAGATCGGCTTTCTCCTTTGCGGCATGGGCCAGTGAGTCGTCCTCTCTGTGCAGAGATGGAAGAGATGGCTGACAGAAGTTCCCTTGGACAGCCTTGGCGAGAGACCAGAATGCACGGGTTCCCGAAGGAAGGCGAACTAGCTTCTCGCCAATTCTGCCGATGTGCTCAGACCTTGCCTTGGCAATGACGCTTTTGAAGGACCTGGAGGCGGAATTATACTTCTTTTTTAATGCGCTGGTGTTTACATCCCGAGACGTTGATGCGTCAGCCCAGGCCTGGTAGCACTCCTGCTTATAGCGTGATGCTATTTTACAGGAGCGACCAAACCATGGCTGGGATCTGCCTCCGATGGGCACCACAGAAGATGGAATAAAAAGTTCCATACCCTGAAGTACTACATCAGCAACAGAATCGGCAACAACGCTGGGATCTTCCGGCGAGAAGCAAACCCGTCCCCAAGGGTAGGATGCAAAAAAAGACCGCATCCCGTCCCAATCAGCTGACCTATAGTGCCAAACACGGCGGCAAGCTGTAGATCGCAACTGCGATTGGAGCGTGAGTGGCACCGTACTCCGGATCAGACAATGGTCCGAAGAGCCCAGAGGGGCATCGACGGAGACCTGATATCCGTCCGGATGAGAGGTCAGCAGAAGGTCCAACAGGGAAGGTACATGGTCTTCCACATCTGGGATCCGCGTAGGCGAAGTAACCAGTTGTGTTAGACCATATGCCAAAGCAAAGTCATAGACAGATCTACCCGCATGATCGGTTAAACGAGAACCAAGCCATTCAGCGTGGTGGGCGTTGAAATCACCGAGTATCACGATCTCTGCGGATGGGACCTGTTGTAGCACGGAGTCTGCAGCCATTTGGACGTGGTCTATGAGTCGGTCTGTGTCGGCATTACCGCTATGGGACCTATAGAGGCACCCGTAGACGCGGGGATGGTCGTCGCTGTCTACGCGCAGCCATAGGATGGACAGGTCCGTACCTTCAAGGCTGCCGAGGCGTCGAAAACAGATGTCCTCTCTGACATACACGCAAACTCCAGCCCGGGGCACAAACGAGTGTTCTAATTTGTACCCCGGGTAGGAGAGATACGAAGTATCAGCCGGAGAGGACACCTGTGTCTCGGTGAGAAAGAGCAAGGCCGGCTTAGCTATCTCCAGATGGTAGTGGACGGCGTTAAGGTTTGAATGAAGTCCCCTGATATTGCAGAAATCCACGGTAAGCGTGGCAGGGGTTGCCTTTGTCTTCTTGCTCCGTTTGCCCCGAGCAGGTTTCGTCTTGAGCGGAATTTCGCCCCCCCCAGAATACGCGGGGCAGCCTGAGCACCCACGCCCAGGAGTGGTAGTATTATTTTATTATATGTCTAAAAATATAAAAAAATGGGACTAGACTTATATTATTATGCGAACGATCAAGTAAATTGTTTTCTAAATCAAGTGATTGTTTTATAATATTACATTACAAATATTCGTTTCGCAAACTTTAAAAAGTAATAGTTAGGGAGGTATGAATACATCTTAGTCCTCCACGGGTGACAATGCATTTTGATTCGTAGTTGAGGATAGATGTAGTAGATGTGCATGGGCCACATAGCAACCACTTAAAAGCAGGTGAACTCTGTGTCTGTATGTCACCCTCATCCTATATAAAAAAAAAGATTTCGTAGTGAAAATTTCACGATATATTTAATTTTTTTATATAGAATAAGGGTAACAAACGAGCACACAGTCCACCTGATGGTAAGTGGTTGCTGTGACCCATAGATATCTACATTTATCCTCAATAAAGAATCAAAATGCAGATGCGTCGTCACCCGTGAATACTAAGATGGAATGCCTCTTTTCCAGTAAAATGAGTCTCCGGTTCTCTACACTCACCATACGAAACACAGCAGTGTCAAGCTGCCATTTTACGCTGGTATTCTGTGAGACCGTTGTCCTTCCCCGGTCGAGCCGACCCATTCGTGCTACAACTATACTACTAATATAGCTGCAGCATGGCTCTACCACGTATACTTTAACTTATATTATCATTAATATAATTTAATAATATTAATAATATATTTAAAATTTTTGTTGTAAGATGTCAGATGATGCTTCCATACACTTTTTGATATAAATAAGTATAGGCAGGTCAGTTCCTGGCGCGGCACTCGAGTGACATTGTTATAATGGCGTATCAGGATAAAAAAAGGATTCCGTTAATCAGTACGTACCATGGCACTGAGCATGGGCTGGCACCATCCAAGCCCCATATGCCGCCTCAGTGGAAACCCCATTTGGTTCTTGATTATAATAAGAATATGGGTGGAACTGATCGTAAAGATCAAATGCTGGAACCAAATTTATTGGAGAGAAAATGTTGTGCAAAATGGAACATAACATTTTTAACAGTGGTAGAGTCAGGCGGCAGCTCTTGCTGTCGCATGGATGGGCCGGCTCGAACCGGGGTGGTACCACGACCTCACACAATACCAGCGTGAAGTAGAGGTTTACCTCTGCGTTTAGCTTGGTGAGTGCGGGTGGCCGGAGGCCCTTTTTACTGGAGATGAGGCGTTCCGTCCTAGTCCTCACGGGTGAAAATGCATCTGCATTTTGATCTGTAACAGATGATAGATGTAGATGTCTATGGGTCGCAGCAACCATTTACCATCAGGTGGAAATAAAGCTCTTCAAGAGGTTTTTAAATGTTACCATACTTAATTCTAGAATCCACTTTGAAAAATCTTGTAACGAACGGAAACGTGGAAATGGACACTAATAAAAATCCCTAATTTTAATAACTCATTAGACTAAATGAATTTATCGACGTTTTTGTTTCGCTAATGGCACATCGATAGAGATGTTTAGGGAATGGAAAAACGGCAACAACCTTGTAAAAAAAAAGGGTGACAATAATATCTTATATGTGGTAGGGACATGCTGCAGCTATATTGAGTGAAGCGTCAGTGGCCTAATGGCAGGGCGCGGACCGCGAACTCGAAAAGTCGTGGGTTCGAATCCGCCATTCGACTACTGTCGTGAACTACTTCTAACAGAAGCATTTTAAGCTTACCAGAAGTGGTTAATGCCTTAACAGTGGTTGAAATGCCTAAATCTTGGATATTTAAGTAAAAAAATCTCAATAACTGTTCATTTAATCCACAAAGAAAAAATACAGGGTAACAGAAGAGGATTTGGTAAATGTTTTTAATTGAACAAAATTGTATTTTTGTCAACCCCTTATTAGAAAAAAAATCCCCAAAGAGTACCTATCTTTGACATATTTTGCAAAATTTCTCCAAAACGGCACAAGCTTTTTAAATAGTTCTTACACTAAAAAAAAGCTCTTAAAAATATCAATGTTTTTAATTGAGAGTTTTATTTTTATTCCCCGTTTTATAAGAGAATATATCATTTTTTTCCCGAAATTGAATAAATTTACGCGAGCGCGCATGCTCCGTCGCCCTGTCAGCCTGTCACAGTCCGTTTTCGGACATCATTGAGGGTGGACCGCGCGTCGGTGTTGGAGCAACTTCGTTCAAATATATATTAGTTTTTTAAAAGTTTATACTCAATTATAAATATTTTTATGACTAGAAATACTTAATTTAGTTCATATCTGTACACTGGTAACTGTAAATATTATTTGCTAAATAAATTAATTTTTAAAGTGCCCAAAGAAGAAGAAATTTTCGCGGCGACGTTGATCTCTGTTTTTATGAGTATGACTTTATAAAATATAATTGGGGAGGGAAATATAGATACAGATATTTATATAGATACAGAGATTATATAGATACAGAGAGGGAAATATAGAGACATTTAGGTACACTGTTATCAAATTAAATCAAACAATTTAAATAAATAAAAAAATGGAGCTTCCCTAAGTATAAATAACTATATAAAGACATTCTTGGGTTTTAGCTTTTTTTTATGTTATACAAACTATCATCTAAAAAATCTGACATAGCCCAACGGAATATTACAGTGAAATGGCAATGGGCTGGCTATATAACTTGGAAAACAGATAAAAAATAGGAAGAAAGGTTCTCGAGTGGCAACCTCGTATAGGTAAGCGAAGTAGTACTCAACTTTTATTCCTCTTCACGTATTCTAATACGCTTTTCTTCTCTCTCCCACACACACACACACGCACGCACGCACGCACGCACGCACGCAAGCACGTACGCACGCACGCACGCACGCACGCACGCACGCACGCACGCGCGCACGCACGCACGCACGCACGCACGCACGCAGGCAGGCACGCACGCACGCACGCACGCACGCACGCACGCACGCACGCACGCACGCACGCACGCACGCACACACGCACACACGCACACACGCACACTCGCACGCACGCACGCACACACACACACACACACACACACACACACACGCACGCACGCACACACGCACACACGCACACACGCACGCACACACAAATAGGCCGCAAATAATATTTACCTACAAGGCAAGAGTGAATAGGTTTTTGTTAAGTCAGTGCAATTCACCATCTTAGGCTACATAACTACTTACCGATGGGATTGTAGTTGCTTTACTACTTGCTGGGTAAAAATATTAAAAAAAATTACCCTGTGAAAGTTTGCATTTAGATATAATTTTTCTAACCAACCATAAAAATATGATGAGAATATGTATATAAGTATAAAGGTTGCCACGCACGCACGCACGCACGCACGCAGGCACGCACGCACGCACGCACGCACGCACGCACGCACGCACGCACACACGCACGCACGCACGCACGCACGCACACACGCACACACGCACACACGCACACTCGCACGCACGCACGCACGCACGCACACACACACACACACACACACACACACACACACACGCACGCACACACGCACACACGCACACACGCACGCACACACAAATAGGCCGCAAATAATATTTACCTACAAGGCAAGAGTGAATAGGTTTTTGTTAAGTCAGTGCAATTCACCATCTTAGGCTACATAACTACTTACCGATGGGATTGTAGTTGCTTTACTACTTGCTGGGTAAAAATATTAAAAAAAAAATTACCCTGTGAAAGTTTGCATTTAGATATAATTTTTCTAACCAACCATAAAAATATGATGAGAATATGTATATAAGTATAAATGTTGCCTCACACGGGACAGTAATAATATAATATTATATCTGCCATTATCTACGCATGAAAACCTTTAAAATCTCTGAATCCCGAAAAGTGTTCATATTAAGAGGCTGAATAGAGCCACATTGATATGCATGGGGATCGTTTTGTAATTTCACATCGTTATCGAAAAAACATTGTACGTATTTCAGGTGGCGGTTTGCAAAACACGATTCCATAAAAATTCACTCAATAGCAAAGTTGCTTCTGAAAATACTTAAATTTTCAACGTCAATTTTTTCTTACGTGGTATTTTTTATTAATAGTATGTATAGTTGTAGCACAAATGGGTCGGCTCGACAGGGGAAGGGCCACGCTCTCACGAAATACCATGTAAAATAGCAGTTTAACCCTGCTGTGTTTCGTATGGTATGTATAGAGAACCGGAGAAACTTTTTACTGGAAACGAGGCATTACATCTTAGTCCTCACGGGTGACAACGCATCTACATTTTGATACGTAATCGAGAATATATGTAGATGTCTATGGAACGTAGCAACCACTTACCATCAGGTGAACTGTGTGCTCGTTTGTCACCCTTATTCTATTAAAAAAAACTTTCTGAGATTTCAGTAAAATAATGTTAAGTATTGTAAGCACTCGTACAATTATATATCTCATGTTAATAAAGCTATTGGGCTATTTTGATTTTTAATAAAGTGATTTTACTTTATAGGTAAAATAATTTATTTATCCTTCTATATCAAGAACCGTTTTTCAGTCACTCCTATTGAATTTGACAGTGCTTGCTGAAATTTAGCATCTTTAGATGGATCAGAATCGCCCGCTGATCCAGCTGTTAGTAGTTTTATATATTGCAAAAATAATCGAAAATATTTATTTTTACTTTCATGCCGAAGATTACCTTGTTTTATTTTATTACGGTCAAATAATATTCATTAGGTTATAAAGCAAGTATTTACAAATATTTTCATTGTTTTGTTATTCTATTGTTTACAGTTATTATCACGTCTTAGCTTTACACCAAGAATTACATTAGAAATTCTTGATGGGACGCGATGTAACGCGCATACTTTATTTTCATCAAGAACTTTAATATATATATTTGTTTTTTTTTTACCAGTAGAGTTTCAGCACAATCTTAAAAAAGTTCAATGAATTAAAAAAATGCCGATAATTATATAATTTCAAGTCAGTGTTTTACATTTAAAGATCAGTTATAAAGAGCCAAAATTCTTATTTTCATTTTGATTAATTTAATTCGAGACTACAATAAATGTGAAAGGGCTTTTATCTGCAATAATAATTTTCATCAAAAATAACATAAACTTATAAAAGTCATATACACGGTCAATCATACTGAAGATTATCAATTGTACTACAAAATATTTAAAAGACTATTTCCACTATAATGACCCGAATATCATCATTAATGTTTGACTGGCACACTTAAAAGTTTTATCACATGGCTTAATTATTGACTATTATATTATGATAAGGTCATGCTTTTCTATAAAAAGTTGCAAGAAACTTTAAATCACGGACCTATTGGTTTGTTTTACTTTTCACTCAATTAGTGAAAAACAAGATGGACTGATCTAAAAGTTTACTTTCTCGTGTAAAAAGTGCTATTTAGAATTTTATGCAAATGATAATTAAAGTTTCTATGTAAATAAGTGTAACATAGCGGGTATTATATTCAAAGGTAGCGGCCATCCATATTTGCAAATCCAGTATCATTTTCTGTACAGAAACCGGCAAAGTGTTGCTCAAGGCACTATAAACAAAGTAGCTGATAAAAATGTTACACTCATAACTGTTAACAAAAACTGTTTCTGCAAATGTTCTTATAGATAATAATAACTATTCCGCCGTGTTAGGTGCAGGAGCTATTATTAGAAGGAGAAGAAGTAAAATTTTGTTTTAGAAATGCGCAATCAATATTGTTTTGTCTGCAATTGAGCATAAAATAAAAAATTACTTCAGCCAAAGAGCATAACTGACATAACTCTGGCCCATCAATTGGTATGGAAAAAAATAATTTTACCAGGTTTCAAAAAATCAATCAAAATTCAAAAAAACATAAATATTAAAATCAAAAAATGTATATATGTATGTCTATATATACATATAATGATTTATGGCTGCTTAGTAACTGACGGTGACTCGGTATAACGTCCTACAGTCACGCCGAAACTAAGAGGAGAGAATCACTGTAGAAAAGGTAATAATCTATTGCGGAAAAATTTGTGATAAAATTACAAAAAATTACACACTTATGCAAGTTAATCTAACTTAGTCTAACTTATCCTTATGCGTTACAAAAAAAAAACAAATAATAAAATAGTGAGATAGCGTCAGTTTTTAAGAAGATATAACAAAAATAAACAAAAAAATAATTTTCAAAAAAGTTCAGTATTTAATTGATTATATACCGCTAACACTTAATCACGCTTTCCGAAACCACGCCAGTTGTAAACAATACTTTTGTGAAAAGACAAAATCTTCTTTTCAAATTTCCGCCGAGTTGTAAGTAGAAAGCCAAATAGGTCATGTGTCAATTTTAATTAAATATATTTTATATGAAGTGATCTTGACTACGTTTTATCAATTAAGCATTGGTAAAAATTAAAACAGGAATTTTACAATTGTGTTTACAAGAAACATTATTAGTTAAACCTTGCAGCCTGTTCATTATATTTATTATAAATACCTATAAATGTATATTTTATTAATAAATAGTTCCCATAATATTTTGGATTATTTTTTATTTTGCCCTGTCTGCAATATTCTACGCTCTATAGAAAATGTGGCGTATGACATGATTGACAATCTTTCGAACGTTTTATCTAGGTACAAAGACGTTTTACGTTTTCGTCGCCTCCACATGATATTTTTGTCAGCATAAGGTACCCTCTAATATATATATCTGAAACGAATATAAATATTGCTACAAAGTAAAGTAAAAGGCTATGTACAAGTCCCTCTACTGGGCACAGAACTCTTTTTTTATTTCTGAGAGGGTTTTAGGGCAAGGAAATGCCCGCCGAACTGCCCCAATGCGTGTTGACGAAAATTGCAATTACAAATAGCATTCGTGCTGTCGGGAATCAAACCCGGGAAAAATTTACAGTGAACGCTTTGACCCAGATTTACTAATACGATACAAATAAATACGATTTAACATATATAATAAAAAACTCTTACGTACTTGAAACTTGAACAATTGATAGCTCGTGACGCCTACCGGACAAAGCTACAGCACAATGTAATTGAAGATGCGTAACTACGACATAACTCTCAGTGATGCGCAAGCATAACAGGCAGTGTGTCACTTTTATAATTGTCATCTCTGCAGTCTATTAATCTTTGCACTTTTATAAGTAATACAGAACCACAGATTACTTAATAGTTTACACAGAACGTAGTCGCTAGACGGTGTTGACGTTGGCTAAAATCTCTGCGATAGCCGTTTCGTCAAGGTCATTCAGGCTAGTTAAAGCCTTAAAGGGAATATTAGTAATGTTTAATAGCCTTACTAGTATTTTTTTTAAGTAATTAGTTTGAGGGTGTACTTGAGCACTTTTTTCTTATATTATATAATTGACCTTTTTCTTATCTGTACATATAATATTATAAAACAAAGTCTGTTTCCATCAATAGATAGAATGAGTCAAGACGAAAGTTTCTATGTATGATACATGCATATTATATATTATATTATTCTTCGCTCTGTGGCTGAACTCCTAAAAGGCTGAATCGATTTTGATGAAATTTTGTGTGTGATTAAGTTGATTAGAGAATGGTTTAGATTCACCATTGTACCAGGAAGGTGGCGTTGTTGTCGAGATCCAGACATCAACCGTGCGAAGCCGGGTCGAATCGCTAGTACTATTTTAATGGATGAATGCTTGATGACATAATACTGAAATAATACTGTACCGTGTACTGGCAGTGTAAAAATATCCACCACGCCATATCATTAGATAGGCAGAAGCGTTTTCCTGATAACGACTAAAATTTAAAAACTGCGTTTGCCAACGCGCTTGCCAAGCGTGGCAACTATGCCCAAAATCCCCCCTATGAGGCAATCTATGGGGAGGCCTATGTTCAGCAGTGAACTAGCCTGTAACGGTAGCAGAAACGGTATTTAAATGACAAGCGAGATAAAAGTCCACCTTATGGTAAGTGGCTCCTGTAGCCCAAAGACATCTCAAACAATAAGATTACAGTTGCGTTTTTTCCTCAGAGAACAAAGGTAAACAGCCTCACAAAGCCTCACAGGGCGGGATGATAAGTAACTAGCCTAATAAGAAAACACTTAACTTTCCGTGATAAAATTAATTTTATTTTTCGACATAGTCTCCGTGAACCTCAACGTACTTATTCCATCTTCGTTCTAAAGCAGTAGTGCCTTCCATAAAATGATTTCTTTCGAGGCCTGCAAAATACTCCTCTACATTGGCTATGACTTCATCATTTGTGGCAAATTTATGTCCGCCCAAAAAAATTTTGAGCTTAGGAAATAAGTAGAAGTCTGATGGCGCTAGATTAGGCGAATAAGGTGGGCGGGACAGCAATTCATACTTCAATTCGTTGATTTTTGCCATAGCTTTAACACATGTCTGTACCCTAGCGTTGTCTTGGTGGAAGATGATTTTTTTTTCGCCAAACCTGGTCGTTTATGCTGAATACATTGATGAAGCTTATCTAGAAGATTAGCGTAGTATTCTCCATTAATTGTCTGACCTTTAGGAAGGTAATCTATCATCAATATCCCATCTGCATCCTAAAAGACGGAAGCCATCACTTTTCCAGCCGACTTTACAGTCATGGCTTTTTTTGGAGCCGGGCATCCCGATTGAGTCCATTGTTTTGATTTAATTTTTGATTCTGGCGTGTAATGATGAACCCATGTTTCATCTGTTGTTACAAATCGACGCAAAAAATCGACCTTATTCCTCTGAAAACGGTCCAGACATTCTTTTGAGTTTTGCACCCGAATCCTTTTTTGATCGTGCATAAGCAATCGCGGCACCCAACGGGCCGATAACTTTTTCATATTTAATTCCTCACTTAGGATATGATGTACCCATTCTTTTGAGATACCTGTAGTGTCAGCTATTTCAGATAACTACAATCGTCGATCTGCTAAAACCATAACATGTACTTTCACGACCATTTCCGGAGTCGTGACGCTTTTTGGACGTCCGGGGCCGGCTACATCTTTTACACATGTACGACCGCGTTTAAACTCAGCCACCCAGTTTTTTACTGTGGCATAAGAAGGAGCACATTCATCCAAAACATTGTTCAACTCGTCATCGATATCTTTCCCCTTCATGCCCTTTATATGAAGAAACTGTATCACCGCTTTTTGTTCAATTTTATCCATTTTGAAAACCGTTAACGAAGTATATTTTCAAATGACAAAAAATCAATTAAATTTTCACGCCACCAAATTCAAATTTAGAACACAGGTGGCCAGAGATACGAATATTTAAAAATGACATATATTTATTTAATTTTAACTTTTTAAATAGCAGTGGCTAGTTACTTATCATACCGCCTACGTATATTCATCTTAAAAACCCCAAATGTTCTTAGATACCCGTTTGAAGAAAAGAACAAAATGGCGGTTTTTTTTTGACGTGACTCACATGTATTAAAAAATACGAAACCTATCGAGTAGGGTATTAAAATAAAGGAAATTAAAAGGAGATTACAAAAATATATACAAGTTACATGTTTAAGTTTAATTAGCAATAATAAATTGGTTTAAAAAGTTTCGTCGCCATGTTTGTGTCGGACCTCATGCTATCATATGAAATTTAGTTCATAAGAGTGTGTCGGGACATTAAAAAGTCTAATTAAAATAAATAATTTAATTCTAAAATAAAATACATCTAAAAAATCAAAAACCCGACTGCAGACTTTCAGTCCATAATATAGTCGGTTAAACCAAAGTAGAGTTTACTTTGTTTATAGTTTATATTAATTGTTTTTTCTATTCTTAGTCTTGTTTCGGTCTTTTTAGTGCATTACATTGTCTTTTCTGCAGTCGGAGTTTTGATTTTGGAATTTTTAAATTATTATTTTTTTAATTGTTTTAATACATAGTTTTACATCAGTTGAAAGTTTTCTTTGATTTCTCCTAGTTTTGCATCAGTCGTGAAGGCTACCTTGCGGCGCGACTGGCCCACAATCGTCACAATTTCTCCCGGTGTCATTTTCATCGAGGAAGTCGATACGGCTGCATTGTTAGGGCATGCATATCGCATATCTAGCTTGACTAATATCTAGCTTTCTCTGTGTGTTATACTTTGACGTAACATTTAAATAGATATCTGGGTTTCAAATGTTAATCTCTTGCCGTAGCCGACTATAAGAGTGGGTTGTATTGTACTAAGACAAAAACACCTAAGTAGATTTATTGCACACATCAAACGCGAAGCGGAGATGTAGTGATCTATTGTCAGCAAATCAAAAAATCGCGATCCACTCAACTTAAATCACTTCCACCAGTTTTATATTGCATAATAAAAATATGTCTTGCGTTATACTACGATCTCTAAGTGTCATCAAGCCTTTTTAAATGGCAATGAGGAATGCCATTTTGGTCGTTAGTGTGTTTTTTTTTAAATCGTTACCTACACTTTTAACAGTGGTAGAGCCACGCGGCAGCTTTTGCTGTCGCACGGATGGGCCGGCTCGAACCGGGGTGGTACCACGACCTCACAGAATACCAGCGTGAAGTAGAGGTTTACCTCTGCGTTTCGCTTGGTGAGTGCAGGTGGCCGGAGGCCCTTTTTACTGGAAATGAGGCATTCCATCTTAGTCCTCACGGGTGACAACGCATCTGCATTTTGATTCGCAATCGAGAATAGATGTAGACGTCTATGGGCCGCAGCAACCACTTACCATCAGGTGGACTGTGTGCTCGTTTGTCACCCTTATCTTATAAAAAAAAACACACTAGAATTTTCTACTGTATCGTGGTGACAATCTACTCTGTGCGACTGTTTGGCCACAGACTATTATGAGTTTGACATTGGCAGTTTCAAAAAAATCAATAAATCTTTATTTTGACAACACAGTGGTGTCTAATTGTAAACAAGGGTTTCAACCAACATATTTAGTAATAACAAAACCTGTGCCAGGTAGGAATCTATTACGCGGAAATGATTTTATTCTGTCAAGTCTATGTTTAGTTGTGGACGATACCGGGAAAAATACTATACTACTACCGCCTACTCTCTAAGTGATCTTGAATTCGATAAGTTATCCCGCGTCAGGAAGCGAGATAAACCGAGAACGATGATTCCTGGACAGTCAAGCGACATCCGCGAATTTGAGGGATCACCGTAATCTTATGGACCCAGCTGCTGTGACACCGTTATTCTACATAACGGAAATTTAAGATGTTATCCCAATTTATTTACTATAATCCTGTCTCGCGCAGATGGCTAGTCTCCACTGAGACCGGTCGCCGTGATTGAAATTATGACTGGAGGACATTATGATATGTAAATTTAATAATAGGTTAATTATGGTGCTGACTGTTTTTTTTTTTATAGAATAAGGGTGACAAAAGAGCACACAATTCACCTGATGGTGATTCACATCTAACGATTTTTCCGGACCGATACGACTTAGGGACCTTCAAGATAAAAGCCTAGTCCTTTTTAAAAGGCCGGCAACGCATCTGCAATTTCCCTGGTTCCCCTGGTGTTGCAGTTGTTCATGGGCGGTGGTAGTCACTTACCATCAGGTGAACCGCATGGCGCATTCTCGTATAAAAAAAAACCTCAATTAAGAATTCGAATGCAAACGCGTTTTCACCCCTGAGGAATATGATAGAATCTCTCATTTCCAATAAAAAGGGTCTCCGGTTCCCTACACTCACCGTACGAAACACAGCAGCATTTAGTTGATATTTCAGGTCTAAAGGTTCGACGAAATCTTAGTCCCCAACCTGAAGGCGGTTGGAGTATTCCAGTGATTCATTTTGAAAAGAAAAAGCCAAGGTGAGCTCCTTTTTGCAGCGAAGACACAAAGATTGGCATTGCTCTCTTATATCTTCTCTTTCTTTTTATAATTTATACTTGCGATTGTTTTCACTTGAAGAAACTCCAGCTTCATTTTTGTGATTTGGATAAACACTTATATTAGTTTCACAATATTTCAATATTTTTATTTGTTTTATAATATTGTGAAACAAATACAATTGTTTATCTCTTTCTTTCCTTTTACTTATTATTTTTATCCATAGAAACGTATGCTAATAAAGAAAAACGCAGCGTGTGACGTAATAAATAAAGGAAATCGTAGCAGCGAATGAATTGCGAAATTCAATATCCAATTATAAGCCCGATTATTCATCCAAAATCTATTAAGTAAATTATTGGTGTCAATTTCTGACACTTAAATCGTTTTCACAAACACATAATAACGGTTGTTATTCGTCGAACATTGCTACATTTTGTTCGGCAGAAATGTTCGCCAATTAATTTCAATTA
Organism: Parnassius glacialis; assembly: GCA_033319125.1. Taxonomy (NCBI): domain Eukaryota; kingdom Metazoa; phylum Arthropoda; class Insecta; order Lepidoptera; family Papilionidae; genus Parnassius; species Parnassius glacialis. Next base: position 33,920,272 of record JAVANC010000025.1, read on the forward strand.
CATTGTATGTAAGTACGTTGTGCTATAGAATTACAATCATAGAATAGAATCATTTCACCCGACTTCAAAAAGGAGGAGGTACTGAATTTGACTGTATTTTTTTGTTCTTTTTTATGTGTGTTACCTCATAACTTTTTTCTAGGTGATCCGATTTTGATGTTTTTTTTTTATTTAACATAATTATTTAAATTTACACTATTTTAATAGTTTACAGTCTGCCAAACTGCTCAGCAGTTTGTTGGCAGAAGAAAAATGCTCTCTAGGGATTAAGAGAGCATTTTTCATGCAAAAAAAAAAAGCTTAATACAAATCAATAGTATCGATATATGTACGAGGGCGGCACTGAAAATTTCGGGAATCAAGGAAGTGACACAACATTACTATTTAAAAATGTATTTATTGCTTTTCGAAGTATTCTCCGCGAAATTTGGCACATTTTTCCATACGATGGAACCAATCATTGAAGCAACCATTCCATTCGGAATTTGGGGTCTCCAAAATGGCCGTTTTGTATGCGTCCACAGCTTCTTTAGGTGATGAAAATCTCTGTCCACGCAATTTATTCTTTATTTTAGGGAAAGTATAGAAATCATTAGGGCTTAGGTTGAGGCTGTATGGCGGATGGTCTAATAATTCTATGTTTTCTTGCTCTAAAAACTCTTTTGTTCTGTGTGCGGTGTGAGAACTCGCATTGTCGTGATGGAGAATAATGCGGCGGTTGCAGTTCTATTTACGGAGTTCAGAAACGACCTGTGGCAAACAAATGCTAGCATACCATTCTGCATTAACCGTTCTTTGTCCCTCAAGAGGAATAGTCGTAACATGGCCGGTTTTAGAGACAAACGTGGCCACGATTTTTTTTTTGCAACACTCCGTGAACGAACAATTTTTGTTGGCTTTAACTCATTTTCGAACACCCAAACTCGTGACTGGTTTTTTATTTCGGGTTCGTATGCATATATCCAAGATTTGTCGCCTGATACGATGTTGTATACAGCATTTGAGGATCCTGCGTGGAATCTTTCGAGAGTTCTGACGCACCAAGTAACGCGAGCCGCTTTTTGCTCTTCACAGAGCGAATGCGGTATCCATCGGGAAAACAACTTTTTTACACCTAATTGTTCATGCAAGATTATTTGTATTTGACTCATGCCAATGTCTAAAGTTGCCTGAATTTCGCGGTATGTCACATGTCGATCTTCCTCAATCAGCTTACGTACAGCATCAACGTTTTCTTGGGTGACTGCAGTTTTTGGACGACCTTGACGGGGATCATCACTGAGCTTGACACGTCCACGTTGAAATTCAGCAAACTAGCGATAAGTTGTGGTTTTGGATGGAGCTTCATCACCAAATGCAGAAATCATCCGGTCAACACACTGTTTTTGTGTTAAACCACTTCTAAAGTCATAATCACAGAACACTAGTACCTAGAACACTAGTACCCTTAGGCGGGGTCATAATAAATCATCGCTCTTGAATTTTCTCAACGACTAAACAAGTTTGACAAAACCTTGTGACAAGACCGAGAATCTTTTTTTAAATAAATAAATGGTATTCGATTTTTAAAACCAAGGAGTTTTCAATTAAAAATATTTTAATATGATAGGAACAGAGGAAATATTCCATTCGCGATACTTTTAGTGCAGCCTATGTATACATCACATTATGCATACACAGGTACATACATACCCATACATAATAACAACGGCTTATATTGTTGTATTATACATATGGATCATCACGATACATATGTCAGATTTTACTATTTATTAGTATGAATTTTTTACCTTATTTTTAAACTGTGTTTTTGTTTTATGCATAAGGCATTCTTCCGGTAAATTGTTGTAAATTTTCGATATTAAGCGTTGGAACGTTCTTTTGCCATAATAATTAGCACATTTATATTGCAATGTTATTACTTTACGCGGTCTGCGTCTGTTCTTATTTATGGGCATAAAGCTACTCAATGCGTTACATAAGATTGAATAATACTTATCACATGTCGCAAATGATATTTTAAATTGCTCATGAATCGGTATTAAATTACACTCCTGGAAGAGCTGCTCATAATTATCCCTACATTTAATTGTTTAATTAGGAATGAATTAGGAATGATATTTTTTTTTTTTATAGGATAAGGGTGACAAACGAGCACACAGTCCACCTGATCGTAAGTGGTTGCTGCGGCCCATAGACATCTACATCTATCCTCGTTTGCGAATCAAAATGTAGATGCGTTGTCACCCGTGAGGACTAAGATGGAATGCCTCATTTCCAGTAAAAAGGGCCTCCGGCCACCTGCACTCACCAAGCGAAACGCAGAGGTAAACCTCTACTTCACGCTGGTTTTCTGTGAGGTCGTGGTACCACCCCGGTTCGAGCCGGCCCATCCGTGCGACAGCAAAAGCTGCCGTATGGCTCTACCTGTTCAAGCCAGTATGTTCTCTATTTAAAAATTATATATGTAAAACACCTGCACGACACAGTAAAACAATCCTACGATCCTATTGTAAAAAAAACATACGAATGAATTTTCCACAATCATAAGGTCACTTGGATCTCGTCCGTAAATGAATATACATCACGTGCAGGTGAGATTAACATTAAAAACAGCGCCATTATTCCAAACACCTTAAAGAATGAATTGATTTAAGGTACTGCCTATTTTAAATTGATTCATGCTTGGCCATCTGGAATCCACTCGAATCAAAGCAAGACGGCAAATAAAAAGCATTCTTAAGTTTTTTTTCGAGGTCCGGCGTACAGCTCATTTGCATATTCATCGATGGAGCTACCGTTTAATTCGTTATGGAACTGATCAGACTTTCTTGCGATTTTTAATTGATACTTAATTATATGTATAAATTGTTCGGTACAGATACCACTTGTTTGACTCTGATTTTATTACACTGTGGTATTATTTTTAATTGATACTTTATTATATGTATAAATTGTTCGCAAAGTACAGATACCACTTGTTTGACTCTGATTTTATTACACTGTGGTATTATTTTTAATTGATACTTAATTATATGTATAACAGTTGTTTGACTCTGATTTTATTACACTGTGCTATTATTTTATGTATGTAGCGGGTATTAAGTTATATGTGTCCTTATTCGGATATGTACCAAAAAAGATACAATATTAAAAATTACGGAAAGTACTCATTTAAGTATACCAGCCTATAAAACTCCACTACTTAACATAGCCTTCATCGTAGACTGCCTCATATTATATATTTTCCATAGTTGCCATGCTTGGCAGGTTTGTTGGCAACCGCATTATTTTAATTTTTGGTTTTTATTAAGAAGATGCTGCTGCCATCTCTTGATTTGTTTCCCTCTGTCGCCTCGCTTCTATAAAATATGAACAAACAAATATTATATTTTATATATAATTAGAATATAGCTACTGCTATGTACTTCATATATTTTTATTTATTGATTTAAAACAACACATCTGCAGCATTCTTTGACTTGACTGCAGTTGTCGAAGAACTACACTAGCCACTTGCCACCAGGTCAAACCAGAATCCCAAAACTTGTTAGGTTTTATGTTTTATCACCCGTTAAATTACCTACATTTTTAAATAAAACGGTATACAAATAATATTTGATTAACTTGCCATTTTTAAAACATCTGTGTCTTGTTTGTACGCCAGTGAACTTTTTCGTTTCGTATAACTCGAGATATGATCATGTCGACGCCAAACCCATTTTTTTTTATAGGATAAGGGTGAAAAACGAGCACACAGTCCACCTGATGGTAAGTGGTTGCTGCGGCCCATAGACATCTACATCTGTCCTCTGTTACAGATCAAAATGCAGATGCGTTTTCACCCGTGAGGACTAGGATGGAATGCCTCATTTCCAGTAAAAAGGGCCTCCGGCCACCTGCACTCACCAAGCGAAACGCAGAGGTAAACTTCTACTTCACGCTGACAGAATGTAAATGTGACATAATTGAGATATTCAATTCTCACAAATGTAATTTTTAATTTGTGTTGTATTTTTTCCTATAAATAAATTGTAACTGAAGTTCGAAAAATCGGTCCTAAATCTTGTAATCCACTGCACTACCGTATTCTATCTTTAAAGCGCGTAGTGGCCATGTAAGAATATCCACTTCCTTATATCGTTCCGTGAGTATCTTAAAAGACGACAGAGGGAAACTGCGGTTGCCAACCCGTCTGCCAAGCGTGACAACTGGCGTACTTGAGAGTTATATCCGGTTAACATGGTCACTTCCTTACAAATTAATAATTTAAAATTAAAAATTTTGTACAGCCGACTTCAATATAGGTTATTTGAGAATAACTCAATAACCATTGGTCTGACCTTGATCAAATTCATATGGGACCACACGAGAACTATCAGCTTTCATATAAAAAAAGAATCATCGAAATCGGTTCGCCCAGTACAAAGTTATGAGGTAACACACATAAAAAAAAAAACGAAAAAAAAAAAAAAAACATACACTCGAATTGAGTACCGTCTCCTTTTTGGAAGTCGGCAGAAAACTACAACCTTGCCTGCATAGATGGCTCTGTGATACGATAGCTTTTCAGCAGTCGATCAAATAAGGTCAAAAGGGCGACATTTTGACAGTTGACAGTACAGTAAATATGATCATTAACGGTTTTTATTAAGTTTTTTTTTATAGGGTAGGGTGACAAACGAGCACATAGTCCAACTGATAGTAAGTGGTTGCTGCGACCCACAGCCATCTACATCTATCCTCAATAAAGAATCAAAATGCAGATGCGTAGTCAGCCGTGAGGACTAAGATAGAATGCCTCTTTTCCAGTAAAATGGGTATCCGGTTCTCTACATCATACGAAACACAGCAGCATAAAACGACTATTTTACGCTGGTACTATGTGAGAGCGTACATCTATACTACTAATGTAGCTGCAGCATGGCTCTACCACGTACAGACGTTGATTTTTTAAGTTGATTTTCGAAACGTTCCTAATTATTGCCAAAGCTTTTTGCTATTTTTTTTTCTTAATATATAGTATACAGCCTACCACTCTGTGTTTTTGTATCTGTCCTCCTCCCAGTTTTGGTTTTATATAGCGGTTGACATTACCCTCACGTACCTTATGTTAAAATCTGGGGCAATATGGCGAAGGCATAGAATGCGTAATAATTCTATGGGCGAAGGAGTATGTTCATCAGTAGACTTTTATAGGCTGTAATGGATGGATGATGTGTCTTTAATTCATAGGCTAAGGTATTTAAATCAGAAACACAATAAGTTACAAATATATTTCTTCCTTAGGTAATAAAATATCTACTTAATTAACTAAGTAACCGCTGACTCACTGCGTGGGAGAGTAGCTTGACCTCGTGTCCTCTCCTCGGCTTAAAAATGCGATGTGAACACATACCGATACCTTATAAGATTTAATTGAATTGATATGCATATAATTGAACAGGCTTTGCCATTCCTGGTCCGACATGGGTCTCCGTTAACCAATAATTGCAATGTTATTTAATAACGACATTCGTTAACCGCGGTTAGGTTAAATGATACCCTTAACTGGACGTAAATCTGTACAAAAATCATTTAGCTATCTGTAGACGGTAGACTTAATCTTCTCTGAGATTATCATCGGCATCAACACTGTGGTTGTCCACTGCTGGACAAACGGTCTCTCCCAAGACTTAGCTCAGTCTTCAGCTACACGCATCCAATTCTTGCCACCCTCCTGTTAGTGATATGCAGGGCCGGATTAAACATGTCGGGGCCCTTAGGCAATGGAATTCTCGGGATCCCTTTGCAGCCAGCATAAAGGGATGTAACGTATTCATATTATTAGTTCTACTACTCGATACTAGATGGTTTTGTTGTGTAAGTATGAAGTATTTCATCAACTGACAGTATGCGTCGCTAAAACGTAATAATACCTACTGTCACTGAGGTTACAAATTTTCCAATAAAATTTTCTCTGTATGAAACATTTTCCATTATATTTGTGTGCGGGGCCCCTAGGCAGGTGCCTACTCTGCTTAAAGGTTAATCCGGCCCTGGTCATATGGAATGGAAACCACGCAAACGTACTCTGGGACGCTTACTGACTAGATGGAGCGATGATCTGCACTATATTAGCGTGATTTGTCAACAACACGAGTCTCGTCTCGGCAAACAAGTGACGATAGCAACATCTGACGCCTCCCACCTTGGAAGTCGTTCCCGGTCCTCTGGTGTGAGTTTTTTTTAATCTTGCATAAGCCGTGGTAATTTAAATATTTATTGCTTGCCGTCTAAAAGATTTATTTAAGGTCACCGGAACCTATTAAATAAATTGTGTGTCTTATCCTTATATGTAAAACCCTATAAATTAATTTCTTTAATATAACAATCGTGGTAGCTCGCGAGTGAGCGAGCGACCTGAGTTCGATCCCCGCCAACATCTTTGAAACTGTTAATTTCCATTAAGTGTTAATTTTTTACCATTACACTTTACACATTTAGCCATACGAGGGTCATGCAAAAACACTAGACACTAAAAAAATATATTTTTTTATTCGGGTTCGCACGGATTCTTTTTGTATCTCGACAACAGCGCCGCATCCAATTGTGAATCTAAAACAATCCACCCACTCAAACATAAACAAAAATTTCATCAGAATCGTTCGAGTCAGTTTCGAGTTTTAGCGACGCTAACGGACAGCAATTGATTTTTATATATAGCGATTAGAGCCCGAATACATTTTCAATACTTTTAACCACTTTGAAAATACTTCTGACCATTCTTCTATATGCCACCTTAGAAATCTCCAAATTACGAGGGCGACACTGAAAGTTTTTAGAGCCTGGCCACTTGTACACGATATAATAAAAGAAATAAGTTAAAATTTTGAAAATGGAACTTGTCAATATTATTGTGTATGTATTTTATTAATTTTTCATTGTTTACGATTTGGCGGCAAATTGAAAATTGTCTGTGTCACGTCAGCATGAATTGAATGAACATGAATTAACGAGAGAAAATTTTCGTACAATGATTTTCTATAACTTTCGATGTCATTTAAGTCAACAATTAAGTTATGATAGACTTCGATTGGTCTTTCACGATGAAGCCCCATCTCGTGTCACTGTTTACAACTGATTTAATGAGTTTATACCGATAATCTGCCTGAGGGATGGCCTTCTACGGCAACGACTGAAGATAACATCAGAGTTGTGTGGTGTGTGATAAAGACTGACAAAAGAGTGAATTATTAGCAGATTTGGACAAACTTAGGCATCGGTATTAGTCAAGTGCACAAAATCCTCCGTGAACATTTAGCGCTCAGGAAGCTTTGTGCCCGGTGGATACCTCATAATTTGACAGAGGCCCAAAAACTCCGTCGTGTTGATTGGTGTCGTTAAATGGTTCAAAGATTTAACGGAGGTAACTCAAATGCTGTGTTCAACAAACTTACGGGTAACAAAAGCAGAATTTATTGTTATGATCCTGAAACTAAGAGACAGTCTGCGGTCTAGGTGCTTCCTTCCGAGGAGTTGCCAACTAAAGTGAAGAGAGGTCGAAGCGTGGGATAAAAGATGGTCGACTCGTTCTTCGGAAGGACAGATAATTACGCAACAATTGTTTTAGAGAATCGAAAAACAGTTACTGCATAACTACACTAACAATTGTTTGCCACTTGTCTTGGAAAAAGTTCGGGTGAAACGACCTCGCAGTAGGATCCTCCTTCACCGCGATAACGCCTCGTCGCACACCGCCAAACAAACAATCGATTACTTGCCACCGTCAGACGTGTCATGAAAACTTCAAAGAAAACTTCGAGGCTTAAAGCTTTAAACCCTTTTTTCTCGTAGTATACCTATTATTAAAAATTGTAGCTCAACTCCATTGCTGTCAACGAATGTAATATCTCCATCTTCACACAAGAAAAACATTTTTTAAATAAAAATATTTGAAATAATTAAAATAATGTGTTCCATTTTCAAATTAGTACATTGATGAAGATATGCATTATATTCAGTGAACATTTAGCATATCAGCTGTGTAAGAATTATGAAGTAACACTTGCCAGTGTCAAACATTGAACAAACTAATACAGCGCCATCTTTTTTGCTTAGTATGGAACAAAGAATATTGATCAAAGTAGCCATAAGATGGCGCTTTTTCAACGTGACGCCTCCTCATTACTATTTTTATTTTGAAACGACTACCTAATGGTACTATGATATTTTGTCTAATTTGCTAAAACGCTTTGCATTACAATTTAATTAAGTTTCTAGTTTATTGATTGATATAATGAAGTATTCATGCTTAGCTTAATTAATCACCTATTTAATCACGGTCTTATGTAAATTACAAAGTGCAGACCGGGGGCACGAGAGATGTTAGATTTTACGGTAGGTGAACAGTTTATGGTAAATTATTATTTAATAATTGTAAAGTTTATGCAATAATAATTGTATTTTTCTGAAGATAGTCGCGGTTATGATCATAGAACAATCTGCCGTGTATCGCCGGCGCGGCGTAAGAGAATTCACTACCCGTAGACCCGTGGATTTGATGAGAGGCGACAGAACAAACTTTTTTATCTTTATCTTGTTTTATCTTCTTTATATTAAAAAAAAACGTTACCTCCACACGGATTTTCTCCTGTATCGCGGGGACAGTTTACATGCATAGATTTCACAAGGACAAACATCCAGACCCAGAACAATTATTTGTAGGCCATACAAATACTTGTTCCGTGCGGGATTCGAACCCGCGGCCCTTAGTGCTGCAACTCATTGCTAAGCCACTGCGCCATGGAGCCGTTCAAACTGAAAAAGGAGATGGACAGCAGCTTCTTGCAGCTCGAGTTTTAAAACAATTATTCTTCTTTACGAAAAATCACTTAAAATGATACCTACAACCTATATTAAACCTGAATAATTTTTTTTCAAGATATAATTTTAATGTTGCTTATTATCAAGTGAGATACAGTACTATTGGACTATTATGTACTTTATTACATAATATCTCAAATACACATCGTATGCGACTACTGTAAGGCTTGCTCGTTTTTTTAAAATAAAAACAAAACAATTCTAACCGGTACATACTTACAAGCTATTAAAAAGAGTTTCCATTTTCCCTTGCACATTTATCGCAGTGCGACATAAAATGATAATTAAAATGATTTTCGATTCCTTTTACACCAAGTATCCCGCATTTGACCGCCCGCATGTTCTAGCTAGCATCATTTGTAACTATGAGAACAGATTCTAGGCCGTAAATAATAGCAAGAAAAAAACAATAAAGTTTTTTTTTATAAAACTGAAGTGACAATCTGAATTTCCAGTTCACCTGATGGCCAGTTGCAGTCTAGGGACATAATCGGCTAACATCAAACAAAGAAGGCTACACACAGATTAATAATAAGACTTATCATTAATCTATGGCTACACAGCTTTGTCATATCTAAGGGAGTTTTAGCGGGAACTTGACCAGCGTTGGTTTTCTGCTCCTGTATTATAGTTTAAATAATGGTTTGAAGTGGACTTTGATATGTAAAAGTGGTGCGAGTTTGTGTATTAAGTGTCTGCGCATGTGAACTATTATTGGAAACTGTGAAACAAGTGCTCTGATGGTGATGTAATTCTCAAAATAAGGTGTCTGTTTGCTTAGGCGCCTTGAGATACCATCGCCAACCGTCAGCTGTCTGCTAGCTCAAGTTGCCGTCAAAATCTCCGAAGGGCTGCACAATGTGATGCATCAACATATTGTGAAGCCATATGCTATGAAGGATAATTATTATAATATATTGTAACTTCAGGCTCAGAAAGGCTAGATCCCAGAGCCGTAAAGCCAGTTATTAAGAAGAAGTCATATCTAAGGATCAAAATAGAATGCCTCATAACCTGTAATCATAATGGCTCAGTACAACCTCTAATACCTCCTCTACACTACTAGCGAAGTAACTTTAACGAAGTGCTCGTCGAAGTCGACCGCAGTCCGAACAACGTGACAACACACTCGTGCTACTCCGCGAAGAGCTCAGTCGTCTTGAGTCTCCCGCACCCTTAACATGAAGAACGTTCAAGAGGCAGCTGCTATAGGTACCTAATTGTGTGTACAGTACGACGTCAATGCGTTAACTAAATAAATAATTATGTAGAAAGCTACATGTTTAATATGTATATAAAAAAGTATATATATATTCATAACTGGCGTAAACCGAGTAGTGTAGTGAGACGCTTCATGTAACTTCGGGGTACTTCACGAAGTCCATTGACTCTGGTGTAAAAAACCGATAGCGATCGGAAGTCGAAGAATCGAAGTACCTTTCTACACTATTCGCCTCGCCCAACTTCGATCTACATCGTGAGTAGTGTAGAGGAGGCACAACTGGAACTCAGCAGTGCAAGCACCGGTACAGGCAATTAAACAAAATGCAATTAAATAAATATTACTTGTAATGTACATTGAATAAAGAAGTTTCAGTTTCTGCTGCGCACTGGCCTTTTCTCATTTCTGAGAGGGTTGTTGTGCAAGGAAATGTCCGTCGCACTGTCCCAATGCGTGTTGGCGGACTACACATGTTTTCGATTTTTTTTTTCTTATTTCTCAGATCCTCACCGCCGAGCACGTGGCAAATCAGCACTTAAAATTTTCATTGGCACCGGCGGGGATCGAATCCGAGCTGCTCGCGTAGGTACTATAAAATTTACAACGAGCACTTAGCCTTTGAGCTACTATCTTGGTTTAGTACCATAAAAGAAAATCGTAAAATCCGCACCCGATAGCTTGCACTATCGCCGAGTTATTATTAAATTGTATGTTTTCACTGTAAAAAGTCTGCAGGGAATTCGGAGCAAAACTCATAGTGCCACCTAACAGAAAGGGCAGTGGCAGAACGTCTGTCAGGTCAGCTAATAAAGCAATAAAATAAATAGAACAATAAATATGAGCACATAGACACGTGAAAACGCTACCATCACTGCTTATCACTGGTACGTTGTATCCACCATTCATAATTTATTAATTTATTATTACCTAATGATGTTTATGAGTTTATGGCAAATAGTGATTATGGGTTATCTTTTTATTACATATTTTCTCATTAAAAACAACTTAACTCCACACTCGGATTTCCTCCTGTATCGTGAGCAGATTACATACGAGTACATACATTTCACAAAGACGAATCCAGACAAGGAATAATTATTTGTAGACTATATACATAGACTTGTTTCGTGCGGGATTCGAACCTGCGGCCCTTATAAAAAAGTTTCTGCTTCTGCAACTCATTACTAAGCCACTACGCCACGGAGCCGTCTACCTACCTACATACCTAATTTATGCTTGTTGACGAAATACGAAATATCCTAAATTTATCTTGACAATTTTTCTAGAAGTTAGTTTTTTAACTGTATAAGGCTAAAGTAGTAATAGTTAAGTAAACCTTTGAACACCATTTAATTTACCGTATTTCATGCAAATAAATAAAATAGAATATGACATTTATGAGCGCGGGCGCTAAGTCTGTATAGCTACCTACATAAAGACGTGAGAAATAGTGTATGTACATACTAGTAAATATAAAATTAATAAGTAACACCTATGAGGTGAAAGTCTGGCAAATCTATATAAAAACTTCTGTTTCTTTGTTTAATATCATAAAATGTCAATTTCAATGAAACCGCATCGAACAGGAAACTGGAATGTTGTTTTGATTTGCAGTAAGTATACAAGAAAACGGCATGCATTCCCGCCATTTAAGAAGTAGGAATGTTGCCAACACATTGGCGGATAAATAAATAATTTATTAATAAAATAAAGAAGGTCATACTTTAGAGCCGGTTTGGTTCAGTTATTTCAAATACTAACACACTTGAATTATAATAATTATTTAGGTTTTAAGTAGGATTGCAACCACTCCCCAAACATGAATTCCACATAAGGGAGTGTCGGTTGGAATTCCGTAAAATTAAACGTGAGATTTGGACGGTTTCTTCATAGGTTTTTAACATACTTTATTCATAACGATTCCTTACATTTACGCGAACATTACACATTGAGTAAAACTATTTTTATGGATTTTATCGCGTTTCATTTACTTATTTTAATTCTCGACATTTCGGGTGCTTAATATTCAAAAACTGAAGGTAGCCGGGCTAACTGTGACATCGGGACGTCAATTATCTCAGTACCCCGTAACCATGGGTTGCTGCCCAAGCAGCACACAAGCGTTATGAACATCAATATACCAGCCCATATAAAACTTAGAGTTGTATTAGAAGCGAATAAGAGTGACGAAAAGAGATTGTATACTTATAAGAGTGGCTTATGAGTTATTATACAGCTCAAGCTGTATAAAGTCTGTATTATGGGATCTAAGTAAGCTTAGGGTTCTTAATCAGAATATGAAAACTCTACTATACAGCTTTAAGTATTTTGTTACACTTCAATCTGATTTTATCATTAAAGCTGTATAGAAGCTGTTTTTTGCATGCTGTCACTTGCTTATTACAGTTTTAAGTTTTATAATAGTATCATTCAAATATTATTTCTGTACAATGGTGTATGTGAACTCCCTTCTAAAACTTATTCTTATGGCGTAATTGTACACTCTTGTAAATACAGAAGTTTTATTACTTCTATCTATGAGAGTTATATAAAACTAAAATAAAACCGGCAAAGTGCGAGTCGGACTCGCGCACCGAGGGTTCCGAACAAATCTGTAGGTATATAAGTTTAAAATTATTAAAAATATTTTTATTATATGATGTAACTAAAAATTTATGCTTTTCGCAATTTTTCCTTTATCTGTGCTATAACGTTTCTTTGTACCAAATTTCAAGATTCTGAGTTCACGGTAAGTACCCATTAGGTTTTGATTCCCTTGCGAATGTCGAAAATTTACGGCATAAACGGCTGTATATTCTGATTGCGTTGGCTTAGAAGTTTGATTTTTTCACAGCTCTAAGGGACAATAGACTTGAGTATTTGATATGAATTTCAGCTTGATACCTCCACGCGTTCCTGAGAAAAAGTGTCTTGGCAGACAGACAGACAGACGGACAATAAAGTGTTCCTATAAGGGTTCCGTTTTTTCCTTTTGAGGTACGGAACTCCAAAAATAAATAACAGCTATAGTACAGATAAAGTCTGTATAAGTGATAGAATATCGCCATTTTGAAAGCGTAATTGCGTGTTTAATATATTGATAACAAAATAAAATTTTACACATATTGATAACAATTTGTTATCAATATGTGTAAAAAAAGAAAAAGATTTGGTGCAGTTAGAAGAAGGATTAAAAGGGAATATTTAAATATTACAAATTATCAACGAAATAATAGTGATACTGAAAAATATAGAAATACTTTAATAAATCAGACAAGCCACAGTCAAGCGTCAATCTCATCGACGGCTAACAAAGAGGGTTCCGTAACAAAAACATTAAACAGGGTTAATCATGATCACAGTTATGTCAAATGTAACTTAGTTTTCTGCACCTGATTATGATGATTTATCATGCAGCAGCACAAGTAGTTCAAATGATAATAACGGCGAATTTTCAAAAAATCTATTTATTTTGCCAGCAAATTGAAGAATTGGGCCACAGAAAGAAATATATCTTAAGTAGCTTTAAATGATTTAGCTACAATTGCAAATTGTAGATTTTATTAAGTAGATATATTAGCATCTAATCGTTTTTTGGCCATCTTAAAACGCCTTTTGATTCCCGCAATCTTGGTACAATGAAAATGCAATTTTTCCCTTTCTCTATGGTTTCCAAAATTTTAAACGGCATATTTTCCTAAAAAGTAAAATAATAACAGTATAAGATACACAACACAGTCAAATTACTTCACAAAAGTTATATTATGTGTATCAAATAAAATAGCTAACTCTTTTGGTTTTGTCGTACATACGTGACGTAAGAGTATGAATACAAAACGATATGCGTATACGCTTGCCAGGAGTTACCTATCAACTAAACACAATAACAAAATAAACAGCATGCTCGTACTGGTACCGTACTGCCGAGCGAGACAAAATATTCTGTCATAAAATGTACCTTCCTTAATATTGTTTGGCAAAGAAAGAGATAGATTTAATTCTTTAGTCCACTTTTTAACATTAGAAAGAAAAGATGTATACGTAATCTTTATTTGCTAAAATATTTTTGGTTTGGTTTGGGAATTTAACTGAATCAAAGGGGTAGTAATTTATTGCCAATAAATACAATAATTTCGATTAAATCGATGGTACAAAAATGATTTTTTTTTTCAAATTATTAACTTTGTTTGTGTGGCTTTATATGGTCTCTGTCTTAAAAGAAGTGAAAGAAGTAAGCACTTTTTGTCCTTGTCCATAAAATATAACAACAAAATTATTAAAACATGGTTACATCTTAAAATATGATTATTAAATGAGATAAAGTGAAGAAGGGATTAAAAGATAAAAGTAAAAAAGTGTTGTTTCTAAGACAAAGGTTTTTCATCTTTTAATCATATCTCTAAAGACAACTATCTGTGATGTTTTAAAAACTACTATACAGCGTTAGTAATCAAAATATTATATTACACAGCTGATTAAAAACTAATGGATGTATAATAGAATCCATAACATACATAGTACAGCTACTAAGACTATAAGACCCTCGAAATATACTTTAGGCTGTTTAGCAAATTGTCGCCATTTTAGTACCTTTAAAAACAAAATTTAAATTGTAAATTTAGGAATATGAGAGATTAGTTTTAGCCTAAACCATTATTTTTAGTTTAACTAATGATCACTGTGCTCCAATATGCATTCATATTCTATAACGTATAAATCTCTAACCTATAAAATCAATATTTACTTACCATATTTAGTATTTTGTCCTTATATTATCTCGGTATTTGCTGGCGCGGCAATTTTTTTAATAGAAATCATATACAAGTTTACCGTAAATCTAATTCTGCACTTTTTATTCACCGATTATCATCGTCAAAACTCAACTCCAATCCAAGTAATATTAATATGTACTATAATCTTTCACTCACTAAATGTCGCCATCATTCAATAAAGTATATAAATAAATCTATTAAGTTATGTTTGTGATAAATTCATTTGTAATACCGTTCAAACACCAATTTAGAACGTTTATCTTTATAAGATACTTATAAGATAGTATTTGAAGTGTAATAGTTTCCTTGTACACCAAATAACAGCTACTATACAGCCCCTTTTATGCTTGTACAGCTACTGTACAGCGCTACTAATGCATAAAGCTGTATAGTTTGTGTCAATTTTTTACTTATAGGAGCTGTATAAGTGCTTATACAGCATTTGTACAGCCAGTAAATGCAGCCTCTAGTATAAAAAGGAACTCCAATACAGCTCGTATACAGCTTGCATGATGCATGGGTGTAAAGCACCCGAAATGCGGAAATTAAAATAAATAAATTAAACGCGATAAAATCCGTAAGAATAGTTTTATTCAATACTTTATTCAACTTAACCTGTATTTATATACCTATTGTAATGACCCCCCCCCCTCTTCTCTTCCATCTCTATATACTTATACTTGTATTTCTTTATAATCTATATCTATAAGATATATAAATTTATCTAATTTACGTGACCAGTATATCTTGATCTTTCTAAAGGTTTAAATATAGGCCGTTTAATAAATTTAGGGCGTGATCGTCTTAGTTAGGACCCTTATTTACGTTGCGTTTGTATAGTAACTTAGTTCTTTTAGGTGTATCTTGGAAGAGTGAATATTCACGAGAACAATCGAAAGCTGTTGGCAGAGTCTTATAAGCTAAAGAACCCCGTTCACGAAGACAGAGCTTGAAAAAAGTTAAGAAAAAATAAATTGTCCCTATTCCACTTGTATCAGGTTCACAACAGTCAATCCCTATTAGTTAATCCCTTCCCGCTTGGAAAAGGCTCACAATATTTATATCAAATACCAGATACAAGGGCTTCGCTCTCCCACATTTAAAAAAAAAATGTGGAGGAGGTACACGGCTCCGCACACGCCGCGCACGGTGAACACCAACCGCTACGGTACGGTACGTTAAGTTGGGAACTGTACCGTAGTCCACAGCAAAATAACTGTCGAAGCAGTAAAAGAGGACTTCGCCCCTTGATAATGCGTAAGCACAAACATCAACCGAAGTCGCGCATGTGAATGCGTGTAAACGCCATACAGAATATGATCAAATCCAGCCACAGTGAATGTACGTCACACGGGTCAGGCAACAATAGGCACACTGGCCATAAAAAGCCCTCCGTGAGCGCCACCACCTGACAGACCGCCGTTCCTGCAGACGTGATGTAAGTGTAAGGCATCACCACCAATTGCTTGGTCAGCACGGCCAATTGGCTGCAGAGCGTGTCATGAGTCTACCGCTCACCTCAAGGGAATGGGGTCCCACGTTGCGCGGCTTTCGGCCGCAGCCTTGAGAGCCTCCTCAGATTCTCCCTCCAGCTACCACCCGCATGAGGGCGACACATATGCTCCACCAACCAATACAATGGCAGATATAGCCAATAGGCAGTTATAAGATATTAGTAATAATTTGCCATCAGAAAGGGTTTGTGTCACTGACGTTGAGTATATGCATTTTTCGATCATGTTTGTCTCACCCACCAACAAGTTGCCTTCAATCTTTCAAAGGTGGAAACTTTATAGAGATATATTATTAAGTTGTTATATAAGAGAACATGGAGGACAGACAGTCTGCAGCCCCGCGATGAAGGGACCCGACTTGGGCAGCAAGTAGCAGTAAGCATCAATGCAACTATCAAACGGATGGCGCCCCCTCACAACACACCCACATGATCCCTATCGACTTTGGTAACAAAATTGATAATGTTGTTAACTAAAAATACCACCAACGTATCGTAGTAGCACGGTACTAAGACGTCAGTAGCCAAAACTCCACGTATCATAGCGCTATTGCACTAAGACATGAAGTTGAGTATGCTTGCTGCACTTAAAAGTACTACCAAACACACTCAGCCTAATCCGAAAGATAGCCGACGTATCATAACGCTATGCGCTAAGACGCCGACCACAAACGGTAGGGGTGTGCGATGTCCACGGGCAAGTCGTATTGCTACAACAAACCCGCTTACCACCGACACTAAGATGATATGTCTAGGACACGTCGCTTAGCGAGTCCAAGTTTACCTCGGTCTCGGAGGCTGCGAAGCAACCTACACGCCACTATAATAATACTTTTCAAGTCCCATTTCTTTCAATATAATGCTTTTACATATTTGAGACCTTACACATATTTGCTTTATTTCATAGACCATACTATTGTATGTCTTATTCATATAGGACTTCAAGTCATAACTCTGCTATCATAATGCTTATGCATCATAGGGATATTAATGCTTTGGTTCGTTAGACCTTACTATGATAAGACCCTAATATAGGACTAGTCATTGTGCAACCTTAGTACTAGCAGTCGATCAGCCGACCACCCCATATATATGTACAATCTTGGGTATGTGTCTCCGGCAACGCCCTAATATAAGGGAACATTACAAGAACACCTTCACCAACTTAGAAAATTTTGATCCATTTTTTCTATTATGTTACAAATGTTATTTATCTTTATTATTGCAATATAATCGACTTGTATTTATATGATTTAATACATTTTGAATATTTTAAGCAGAGTTTTAATAAATTTAGAGATTTTTAGAGACAATTTATGCGTTTACTAATACTATAATATTCAATATTCCAAATGAATATATTTGAACTTTATGCTTATTATTTGCATTTTAATTGTTTATACTATATATATATCTATATATATATATTATATAATCGGTGATACATTAAAAATGGGCCAGATTAGGAGTACCCTTAACCGACGAGCGTGTATGTGTAGGTATATGGATGTGGAGGAAGCGAGAGAGGTGTGTCAGGATCGTGCCAAATGGAAGTCCGTAGTCTCTGCCTACCCCTCTGGGTGACAGGCGTGAGTGTTTATGTATGTATTATTAAAATATAATTTCTATGACATTTTTAAATGTCTTTATAATGAATTTAATTATAATTTATTAATAATAATTATGAGGCGTCACACTATGTATGAATATAATGGTAATTTATAACTTAATTTTCACCAATTTCCGGTGTCTGAATGTTCTGAATCAAAGTAGACGTATTAAAACCGGTGACAGTACAGTAATTTCATGACTGTTAAAAAAAGAAAAAAGAAAAGAAAAGACTGTGCCCTGATATTCTTATTAGGTTTATCACAGTTCATGATTAATGCGTATTGTTATAGTTATTAAACACGTATCTTATATAAAACCAGCGATCCGCCCCGGTTTCGCCTGGGTAAGATCTTTTATTTTGGCGTTATTTATACTTAAATTAATAAAAAACCATTTATTTCATCAACTTTACGTTCATTAAAAAAATCTTCAAGGTTTTTGGATATTTTTTTTATAGGATAATAGTGACTAACCAGTACAGAGTTCACTTAATGGTAAGTGGATGCAACTCATCTATCCTCGACTAGGATGAGGACTAAGATGGAAAGTCTTGAGTATAGCCTAGATAACTCCAACCATAGCGCTCTATCTATTTGTGAAGTTTCATTACAATCGGTTCAGCCACTCCGAAGATGAGCCCGGATAGACAGACAGACAAAACTTTAAAAAATGGTCATTAGAATTTGAATAGCATGCAAATTATACCTCTGCTCAATTTAAGGCAGTTATCGTCATATTACAGACCGACACTTTAATTTTATTTATATGTATGTATATAATAAGTACAAAAGCTGAAAATTCCAATGCTGAGCAAAGACCTTTCATTTCCCTCTCTCAGACCCCGCCGCAATTTCCCAACAATTGTTATCAACGTATTTATAATTTTTAAGATAATATACAAGTTTCCTCATGATGTTTTCTTTTCCAGCACTCTTGGAATAGAATAGAATAGAATAGAATATTTTTTATTCAATATAGATCACATGTGTAATTCTTATTGAAAGTCATTTTTTACTTTACCACTGGTTCGAAAAAAGCCTCTGTCCTGGGAAGAACCAGCAAGAAACCCAGCGGGACTTTTTTTAAAAGGATATTTTACATTAATGGTTGGTACAAAATTTATTTTAGAAACAGCTTGGAAGCGACCATCTCATTCCCAGGGGTTATTATCAACCAAGTTGTAGTCAAGATGTAGTGTATAGTAAGTTGGTAAATCGGTAGTTAAAGCACCAGGATGCACGTTATTTTTTTTAAAGAAAAAGGCTTGATGATTGATAGTTTAGGACTGTTCTTCAGTCAGTCGACAAAAAATATCTATTTGATTTGTTTATAGAATATGGGTGACAAATGAGCACATAGTTAACCTGATGGTAAGTGGACGCTGAGCCTCATAGACATCTACATCTATCCTCAAATAAGAAGCAAAATGTAGATGCGATGTCAACCCTGAAGAATGAGATGGGATGCCTCGTTTCCAGTAAAAAGGGTCTCCGCTTCTCTACAGTCACCATACGGAACACAGCAGCATTAAGCTGCTATTTTACGCTGGTATTCTGCGAAAGCGTAGTCCTTCCTCGGTCGAGCCGACCCCATCGTGCTACAACCATAATATATGTAGCTGTAGCGTGGCCCTTTTTACTGGAAACGAGGCATTCCATCTTAGTACTCACGGGTGACAACGCATCTGAATCTTGATTTGTAATCGAGGGTAGATGTAGATGTCTATGGGCCGCGGCAACCACTTACCATCAGGTGGACTGTGTGCTCGTTTCTCACCCTTATCCTATAAAAAAGAGCAGAATACAGTCTATGAGTACGTTGAGACTAGCCGCCGCGACCGAAATTCTGTCTGGTTGACATTAGTCGTACTGGATTATCTGACTAAAACTGTTTATGCATAAATCCATCCGTTACCGTTACAGGCTATTTAGTTAGTCCACTGCTGAACATAGGCCTCCTTCATAGATTGCCTCATAGAGGGGTTTTTGCCATAGTTGCGACGCATTGCGGGTTGGCAACCGCTTTTTTTTATTTTTAGTCCTTATTAAAAAGACACTGCTGCCCATCTCCTGATTTGTTTCCCTCTGTCGCCTCTTACGGCAAGCACGGGATGGTATGGGGTAATGGATATGCTTACAGCCGCACTACAAAGTATTCTACCATCTATTATAGCCACTAAAAGTAAGTATAAATGTCCACTGCTGAACATAGGCCTCCCCACAGCTTTCTATAATTTTGAGTTGTTTTATGGAAGATCCTGCTGCTCATCTCCTGTTTCTGTTTCCCACTTTCGTCTCTGACGTCACTTGCGGGTCGATATGGTGTAGGAATTTTTTTTTTATAGGATAAGGGTGACAAACGAGCACACAGTCCACCTGATGGTAAGTGGTTGCTGTGGCCCATAGACATCTACATCTATCCTCTATTACAAATCAAAATGCAGATGCGTTGTCACCCGTGAGGACTAAGATGGAATGCCTCATTTCCAGTAAAAAGGCTCTCCGGTTCTCTACACTCACCGTACGAAACACAGCAGCGTTAAGCTGCTATTTCACGCTGGTATTCTGTGAGAGCGTGGTCCTTCCCTGGTCGAGCCGACCCATTCGTGCTACAACTATACTACTAATATAGCTGCAGCATGGCTCTACCACGTAAAAAATGGAAATATTCTTATACGGCCACTCCACGGTTCTGCGATAGTATGTAGTTATTCAACCAATATAAATCGGCCTTAAGTATTAATTTATGACGTAATAAAGGCCGCAATAATCAATCAGAACTCGGTCAGATATCAGAAATAACTGAATTATAAGCGATAGGTTTCGTTGACACAATTCCTGTCCGTTCGCCGGACAAGGTGATCCGGCGCTTACATAATACCTGCACTCTGCATGCACTAGACTTTACATCCTAGATTATACTGGATTTATAACACTTGCTAGGTATTTAAGGCGTGGAGTGGAGTTAATTTTATATTCGTTTGAATTTTACTTGAGGTGTTTAGGTTAGTATATGTTGGCCTCGCTACCTGACACCTGATACCTAATTAGGCATGTAACACTAGACTGTTGACTTTTATTACAAAATTGATTTCTAGCTGTTTATTTCATGTGCTTAATATTATCATAGTGTAGTCTCCATAGGTTATAAATTTGATTTTATGAAAATGAATTGACAATTAACAGTCCACCTGATGTTTTTAGTGGCTATTGCAATCTATGGACCACTTTTGTTTTCTTTTACTATGGGAAATGCCTGCGCACAGCCGCTATCTTCATCTTATTTTTATTATGTGATGTTAGTGCTATTAGCTTGTTTGACTTTTACAGATTCATCTGATACAGACTCGCGGGGGCAAGGATGTGTCATGTCGGACTCGAAACGATTGAAAACCACGGCCACGGGAACGCTTTTGCCGGCTTTCGGGCCGGGAAAAACGAGGCTCACAAGCACTAGCCTTACCCACACCAGCAGCGGATCTGGTCCGTGGCTCCACCCCACCAAGATTCGGCTGCGGAGGGTAGGCACAGCTGTGCCTCGCAATACTGACACTCATCTTCCCCCGCAGCCCCACCACCGCATCAACGGTGAGCCGTCAAAATTGCGGAGGATAGGGCATCGTCATACCAACACTTCTCTTACTCCGCGACTCCACCACGGCTGCAGCGGTAGGGGGAGAGGACACCTTTCTCGCCGCAGCCCACCAACAAACATCCAAAGTGGGCTCGCCAAGCACACTCGGAGTGGCCACCTCGTTCACCTCGGGCCAGACATGTAGATTTATTTATATATTTATTCTTTATTGCACCAAATATTTATACAAAAGGCGAGCTTAATGCTATATGGCATTCTCTACCAGCTAACCTTGGGTAGAACAGAGAGTGAATTTGGGCAGTTAAGTTGTCATGATATAATTCAGTTCAAATATATACATGCAACACATACATAAAATATACACACATATATATATATATATATATATATATATATATATATATATATATATATATATATATAAAATATATATAATTCATATAAATATATAAATAAATACACACATTTTTACATATATATCTCAATAAATGTATATATAAATAAGTATAAACATATAAAATAAGTTGACTCAACTTTGTAGGCTACGGATATGCTTATATAGTTTTCTTATAAAAACATTTTTGGCAGGTATTGTTCACAGATCAACAGGCAATTTGTTCTAGAGGGTAATGGAAGTAACTGTGAAAGAATTTGACATAGACCCAGAATGGTGGAGAGGAGTGGACGGGAATAAACTTTGTGAAGAACGGAGATTGAGAGAATGAGTGTCACTAAGGAATTGAAATCTTTCTTTTAGATAAAGGGATGAGGAAGGATCATAAAGAACTGAAAACAGAGTGGACAGGATTCGGAAATCTCTGCGCTGGCGTGTAGTCAATCACTTTAACTGCTAGCGAAATTCTGAAACGTGATCATATTTGTGCAGACCAAAGATGAATCGGATACAGTTATTAAGTAACCTGTCCAACCTGTTTAGCAGCTCCTGAGAAATGTTAGTTAGACAAACATCGGCATAGTCAAATAATGGAAGAATTAGAGATTGGACAAGAAGACGTTTAGTTGGAGGAGGCAGAAAGAACTTAAGGCGATAGAAGGAACGAAGTATGCCTGTGACTTTACGACAAACCTCGGACACCTGTGATATCCAACTAAGAGACGGGTCAATAATTAAACCCAGATCCTTGACACTATTTCTGAAGGGTATAACGCAGTTTTCACAGTATATGGATGGTAGTTCAGATATGTTATGTTTGGACACCAATCGACGACTACCAATGACGATAGCCTGGCATTTATTGGGATTTACCGTTATACCTCAAGCGCTGTGACCAGTGGATTCCTGTTAGTTCACCGCGGGTGATCAAGCCACAGCTACTAAGCCCGCCACGGCAAGGTGGAACCCGTTCGGGCTTCTATGGACAACTTCAGCCAACTTCGAACAAAAAAGGCTTCAGATACGTTACCTCTGAGGACTAAGATGGAATGCCTCATAGTCTGTAGGTATACTGACTCTCAATATCCTTCAGCCCGAAATACAGTGCAAGCACTGCTAATGAGGGCTAATACGTATTTTTTCACTCGCCAGATGTCGCTAGTTGTGACGAAGAAGTTTTTGGTTACACAATGTCAGTTAATTGAGAAATTAGTTTTAAATAATACTTTATCATTATCTAGAGTATTATATTAATACACAACACAATGCGTCAGTAGTTTGATTTTTAATTATTTGCACTTTATAATTTTCTTTTAATTTTCCTACTTTTAGATATAGTTATAGTTTGGTTTATTCATTTCTAATCTAATTAATATAAAATATAACTAATGATACGGAAAGAAACATTGAAGTTTACATTTTCCTAAGAAATTATCGTCCCCGCTATGAAATCTGTCGAATATTTTACTTCAATGTAAAGTGGGCGCCACTGGTGGTAGAAGAAGCCGTGGATGTCCTCATTAGCGGCAACACGGCTAGCATGGGCTGGGGACAAAAAAAATATCTTCCGATTATATCCATTGACAAGAGATAAAATTATCTTGTCCTTATGCCAAAACACGGCAACGGAGAGAAGTATATCTCCGTTTAACATAACGAGTAGGTAGACATAATAGGTATATGTCCCGTCCGTAGCATGGAGTCAACTAAAAGATAAAAAATTATGTTTTTTGACATTTGAAAGGGATTTTATCCTAGTTCATTAGACGTGGGTTTAAGTTTATATTCATGCAAAAATCTATCTAAGTCTATCTCCCATTTTATCTACTGTGGATATTATATCCACCTAAGCGAGGGGATAAACATTTTCTCCTTGCACCGGGGATAAATTTGTCTCCTGCCCATGCTAGGCCTGCAGAAATAGGTAAGAGGGGGTTACCTACCCAGACGGACACCCAGACAGAAAATGAGGCTTACTACCTAGTATATAGACATCGGTTACGCTCATATTAGTATACACATCACATAATATTCAGCACGGGGATACAGTTCGTATAGAGCATTTTTATTTACCTATAAAATTTTATCAGCCCGTGGACCATGGCCCATTCCATTGCTGTACATGGTCACTTATCTTAGGAAGGATTTACTAGTATCATCACATTGCTAACCATTTTCGGATCCATCGTCGGTTATCTAATTTCACACTATGTGAGAGTGTGGGCCTTCCTCGGTCGATCCGAACTATTCATGCTACATTAACATAACTGCAGCGTCGCTCTGCCACGTATAAAAACTATTTTGCTGTCGCACGGATGGGCCGGCTCGAACCGGGGTGGTACCACGACCTCACAGAAAACCAGCGTGAAGTAGAGATTTACCTCTGCGTTTCGCTTGGTGAGTGCAGGTGGCCGGAGGCCTTTTTTACTGGAAATGAGGCATTCCATCTTAGTCCTCACGGGTGACAACGCATCTACATTTTGATTTGTAATAGAGGATAGATGTAGATGTCTATGGGCCGCAGCAACCACTTACCATCAGGTGGACTGTGTGCTCGTTTGTCACCCTTTTCCTATAAAAAAAAAATATTTAAGTTCATAAATAAAACAATCATGAATCAAATAACTTTATTCAAAACAAACAAATGACCTTAACTTTAGTAAAATTTGCACGCTCACTCGCAATCTGGAACTAAGCAAATTCCAGTGGCGTGTGATATTTCACAGTAGGTATTACAATGTTGTGTGTGCAATCAATGGAGAATTTTGTTATAAATGTACGCTCATTAAGTTGTTGTCGTAAGTTATAATATATATTTTGTTGATTTGAACTTTTGTGATATAATTAGTCAATTAGTTAACAATATTAGTTAGGTAGGTAATAGGAAAGTCATTTTAGTAGTTACTATATTGTATGGTGGAAACAAAGTTTCGAAATAAATTTAATTATACATAAACACGCCTGTCACCTAGAAGTGTAGGCACAGACGACGGACTTCCATTTGGCATGATCCTGAAACACCTCTCACATCCTCCACCTTCATTACCGTAGGTAACACATACATGCACGTCGGTTAAGGGTGGTCTTTGGCCCATTTTCAATATTTCGCCAATTTGGTCGATAAACTTTCGTCTAGGGCCTCTAGGGCGTCCCTTCCCGACTGCCGTTCACTTCTGCAACATGAATTTGCTTTGTCACTCTTTCCTCATTCCTCCTTTCTACATGACCAAACCACCGAAGCATTCCTTTCTCAATCCTGGTCACAACATCATCTTGCAAACCACACTCTTTTCTTATCACACAATTTTTCACCCTGTCATTCAGATTCAGCTATAACATACTCATTAACGACCGTAATTAAATTCATTAATTCATATATATAAAAATCCACTGCTGCTCATAAAGGGGATACAACAGTTATAACTGAATGATTGACAGCCGCATTTTTTTATATTATTATTAAATTTTAAGAATACTGTGACAACCTGTATTCTGTAGTTCAATAAGCATAATGTGTAATTCAAAGATAGAAAACAATAAATAGATATATTATTGTAACTACTGTAGCATGTCCTTTACAATAAATAAATAAATAAATTATTGTGCTGTTATCGTGAAGATGCTGCTGGTAGATACTCATCTTTTATCTCATTATCCGTCGCGTCTAACACGGCACGATGGTCTAGCCGTGCCGTAGCTGGTTAAAATTAATATTGTCATTTTTTTAAATACGTTAATCCAGAACAGTAAACACGATACGAGGCATTTATTTTTGGAGCTTATGGCCTGGTATCTAGACCTTTAGGCCAAGTCTTGAGTATTTTTATTCGGTTTATTATAATTTCCCCATTGTATTTTTGATCAATTTATATAGAGGCACGTAATGGGATCTATTTTTTAACATATCACTCAGGCGGCGGGAGGAATCTTGCACTGTCACTTGATTTTGCACTATGTCATTAATTTCACTGACAAGAATCAATCTGTCAAATGAAAAGCACTCACATTTAAATATGAAATGTTCGATATCACCAACAGAATTATTGCAGAAGGTGCAGTAGCTGCTCTCCACTAACCCCAATCGAGCCAGGTGGGCCGGGACGGTAGAGTGACCAAAACGCAGTCTATTTATAGTGGTAATAAAGTCCCGACTGGCTATTTTCAGTTTGTTATACCATGGTGCTACAGGTAGTTTTTCTTGAACAGTTCCATACCATTTACCCTTCTGTTCTTGATCTTGTTTCCAAAATTCGACCCATAAGCTATTGACCTGGTTGTCAATAGATTGATAACAGTCGGTCAAAGGTACTTTTACTATGGAGCTAACATCCAACATGTTGGTTCCATCACGTGCAATTTTATCTACTATCTCATTTCCTGTTATGCCCCTATGTGATGGAATCCACATGAAAGAGACCTGTATACCCTTTTGTGCATAACTAAATAACAATTTTTTAATATTATACAAAATATAGTTTTTTTAAAGTCAAATCTGAGATTGGTTAAACTTTGTACCATACTTAAACTGTCTGTTAAAATTAAAAAATTATTAAAACTATTAATATGTACAATCCTCTTCAGGGCCTCGAGGGCCGCACAGTGAAAACACTGCATTTAGGGTCCAGAAGAAAACTTTGACTAAACTTGCATTGTGGATCATAAACAGCACTGCGCACAAAGAGCTCACTAAAAATCATGGCAATTCCAATCATGGAAAATCTTTACTAAAAATCATATGGCCTTGCTTTTGTTGGGGTTAATCTGTAGAGCCAACTTGTCATTATAATATATGTACAATTGATCTAAAGCATTATTTATACTATTTACAGCTCTATCTACATTATGGTCTGTACAATATCTTACAAGATCATCCGCAAATTGTAAAATATTTACACCTTCTATATTTACAAAATTAAGAATTTGATTAGTGTATATATTGTACAACAATGGAGATAATGTAGCCCCCTGCATTGTACCTTTGGAGACCCTTCTGGGACCATGGAGAATATTATTATGCCTTATATACAAAGTTCTATTTATTAAAAAATTAAAAAACCAATGGCAAAGTATGCCTGGTATACCAATGTCAGAAAGAACTTGAACCAAAATGCCAGGATCTACATTATCAAACGCACCTTCAACATCCAGAAAAACACAAACACTGGACTTATTATTATTATTGGCATATTTCAGATCTGACAAGAGAGAGATGAAGCTGTCAGCACAACTTCTGCCTCTCCGGAAGCCATATTGAACATGTGGAATGATGTTGTTCGCCTCTACATAGCACTCAAGACGCATCTTTACGATGTTTTCATTAAGCTTTCCAACACAAGATAACAAAGATATAGGACGATATGAATTAGGATCTTCAGGTGGCTTGTCAAGCTTAAGTAGAGGGATTACACACTGTGTTTTCCAAGATTCAGGATTTTTTTTAAGCGCCAAAGAGCATTAAGATTAGCTAATAGTTTCTTTTGTACGGACTGATTTAGGTTTTTGATCAAAATGTATGGACAATTATCTAAACCAGGGGTTGTGTTTCGTCTGGATTGTAAACTTGTACAAAACTCACTCCAAGTAAAGGGTTCTATGAGGAAACTGGACTTCTGAAGACTATTATTAATTTGAAAATAACTTTCTAGATTATGAATAACCCTACATCCATTTTGAGATAATTTGTCTAAAAGAGGGACAACAAATTCGTCTTTATATGTTCTATTATTGCATTTTATTCGTTTAAATAACTTGATGTATTTCCAAATAATACTAACAGGTGTAGTTCTGTTAAAAGTATCACAGATGTTCGCCCAACCATTGCGTTTATGTTCTGAAATAGTATTTTTCTTAACAACATTAAGTCTTTTGTAATTAATGTAATTATCAATGGTTGGATCTCTTCTGTACAGTTTTAAAGCTTCATAAGTTTTAATAACACTCTGTTCACATGTGTCACTCCACCAAGGTGCTGGAGGTTTGCAACGATAGTTATTTGCTTTGACAAACTTTGGCACAGTATCCCTCCTAAGTGTATCAAGCCTTTCAATAAATTCATCATCATATGACTGTAATGGATTCTCATTATTAACTTCAAAATTAGAAAAAGCAGTTATAGACAGCTCGTTGTATTTTGTCTAGTCTGTCTTATTGTATAAGAATTTTTCAATGGGAGGATTAATTTGGTATCTATCAACTGACAATAAAACACGAGTAAGCGTAGGAAAATGATAGCTCCCCATACAATCATCATGGACCCACCATTCGCATAGTGGAGTGATTGAAGCACTACAAAAGCTGACATCAATAGCCGATGGATTTCGGTTAGGATAATTAATAGTAGTGAAGCTACCATTGTTGAGGACACATAGATCAAATTCATCAATTAAATCGTATAACTGATGACCCCGACTTTTCGTGGTCATACGCCCAAATGCCACATGGTGAGCGTTGAAATCTCCAGCCACATATATTGGCTTAGGCAAATCTCTAATTATATCACGCAATTTACTTATCTTATTCTGAAGTTACCATTCGAGGGAGGGCAGTATACACATAAAATCGTTAATTGTTTACCACTTACATATAACGATAATGCCACAGTCTGAATGTCTTGGTAAAATCTGGTTTGAATAATATTATATTTAAAATACGGTTTGATCAAAATTGCTACTCCACCGTGCTCATTTTGGGCGTTATGATAGTGGGAATTATATCCCGAAATTTTAATATGCTGAGTATCTTTCAGCCAAGTTTCATTGAGTAGACAGATATCAACATTTTGCTCATCTAAAAATTTAGACAAAAGGGTTTTTTTCTATGTATACTTTGAATATTGTACTGAGCTATACATAACTGCTGTACGTTCTGTACTGTACTGTCCATTATTGTGACAGATTTTTTAAAAGTAAGTCTTTAATGAACAGTGTAGTCACAGGTTCATTATCTGTTTTATTACCCAATTTGACTAAAGTTTGGACCATTGCCATCAGAATATTCTTATTGTTTGCAATTTGAGCCTTAAGTTGAGTTTGGTTCAAGTTGGGTTCAGGCACTGTTTTATTTACATTATTTACAATTTTTACATTTTTATTTAATTTATGTACATTTTGGCTTATTGAAAGTAGGGTCTTAACAATGCTGCTCGACTGTGCAGGTAAAGATGGAAAATCAGATGACTTAATTGTATATTAGCCACAGAGGCATAAGTAATTTTCCCCTTTTTTTCAAGTATTTTCATTTTTATTGGGCAAGATTTGGAAATAGCCAGGTGGGGACCACTGCAATTGACACAACACAGGTTCTCTTTTTTATCGCAGTCTCTGAAATTATGTTCCCCAGCACATATCGAGCAACGTTGTTTACCATTACAAATTTTCGCAGGGTGGTTGAACTTGAAGCACCGGAAGCATTGTTGCAACGGTGGGACATATTCAAACACCCTGAACGAAAATAGGTCATATTGGATGTTGTCGGGCAGAACATTTGATAGGAAAGTTATACTGAACGTCTCGAGACCCACAGTACTTTGACCGACTTTTTTCGTGAATCTTCTCACTGAAATAATTTCATAGATCGAAGACAGTTTCGTATATAATTCCTTGTTCGAAATGTTGGTAGGCACATATCGGATGATTCCAGTTTTTTCTATCTGCGCTGCAGGAATATGCGCCTTCAAGTTGTGCTTTGTTAAAAAGTCTGTATTTGTGATGAAATTATTTGCAGTGTTGTGCTATATGTGAAGCTACCAAACCTTTCACCTCCGAAGTAAAAATATGATTTAAGTAAACTGGGCTTTTATTTCCAAGTTTAACCTGTTTGTCCTGGCTGTCAACAAAAACTTTGAAGTCCGTATTTGTACAATGTTCAGGATAAAGTCTCAGATAACCTGGCTTAAAAAACGGAATAAAGTCATCCTCACCGCCGCCTACTTCAGGTCCACTTTCCTTCGTACCTCTTTTACGAACAATTTTAGATCGTTTCGGGGTTCCACCTGGATCCTCCGGTTCATTCATTTTATTTAAATAATTAGCTAAATGTACAATTATTTACACTGATTAAAATAACTTTTGGTAATATTTACACAGGATATTTTAACGAAAAACAGTAAAAATAATTAAAGCGACCGCTACGTTTGGAATTCCCGCCAAAAGTCCGATACGAGGCTTTGATTCTTACTCAGGGTTGCTTGTCTGTGAGTATTTTTACTGGAAATGAGGCATTCCATCTTAGTCCTCACGGGTGACAACGCATCTGCATTTTGATTCGCAAACGAGGATAGATGTATATGTCTATGGGCCACAGCAACCACTTACCATCAGGTGGACTGTGTGCTCGTTTGTCACCCTTATCCTATAAAAAAAAAGAGTATGAACCACAAAGCAACTTACTATAAGGTGGACTGTGTCCTCGTTCGTCGTTGCAGCTTACATCCATCATTACAAAATGCAGATGTTAATTTAAAATGTTTGCAGTGCCTTTTAATTTAAGAATAAATTTAATCTAAACATAGATTTTTTAAATGAATATTCATTAAACTGGTGACAATATTTTTAATTTGTTATGTACAGCAGCAAGAGATACATTCTAACTTTAGGGTATTAACATTGATCACTAATAAAAAACTAGATACGCAATCAGTCAGTGATAAAAAATGTATACTTACCGAATGAGCGCACACTCGAACATTTGATTGCGCTTCTATTTTGTACGTAGCTTTTTGAATACAACTTTAGGAAATGCATTTAAGGTTGAATTTACAGTAAAGTATATTTATTTCAACTAGAATTACATCAAAACTAAAACAATTGGGAACAGTTTTTAGAGAACGTTTTGTATTAGTGATCGATGGGTATTAAATAGTAAAATGCATCACTTGTTAAATTATTTTAATAATTTCTTACTGCACTAAAATATGGATGACAGCTATTCTTGTTCTGTAATTTTAAATTTTATTTTAGGTAGGTAGGTAATAATAATAAAACTATTATTTATGAAAGAAAAGAACCCCTGGATTAATATTTTGCCGGGAAAGAAATATCTCCCTTTCTCTTTTTACTAAATAAAAATAGAAAGAGACAGCTATAAAGATAATTAATAATTTAAGTAAACAATAATAAAACGATTATAATAAAGGCAGTAAGTATATTGTTTTACGACTCATGATAAAAATTAAAAAGATCGTCAAAGTTTCCAATTGCAATAATTAAAGTTGCATTATAAATGAAATAATATGAATTCGCACCTAAGAGTAATATTTATTAGCATTTTGAATGGGAGATGATGTTTTGGAGAATGTACCTATACTTTCGTTGATGCACCACCCGCGCCCAGTGTTGCAAGCTTAGCATGTACGGATCCAAATTTTGCACTTTTTTGTGTAAAACCACTGAAATTTGAAACCATCTACATACAAAGCAACAAAGCTACATTGCTTGCTTTGTTACTATTTTATAATCATCATCAATAAACTTCCTCATTTTACTTTTAGGAATAATGTTTGAAATAAAGTATATGAATAAATATTATAAAAAAAAATAAGAGAGTATTTTGTTTATTTTTAGAGATGGTAGTATTTGAATAGCAGTGAAGTTTTGAACCTATGCCGTATTTGAATAGCAGTGAAGTTTTGAACCTATGTGTCACACCTATGCCGGTAGTTGTTGGGAGCACTAAGCTCGAAGTTGTTGACGAGTATGTTTACCTGGGACAAATAGTCCGACTAGGTAAGTCCAACTTCGACCGAGAGGTCAATCGACGGATTCAACTCGGCTGGGCAGCGTTCGGGAAGCTACGACGCATCTTCTCGTCAGACATACCTCAAAACCTTAAAACGAAATTGTACAACCAGTGCGTGTTGCCAGTGATGACTTACAGAACTGAGACGTGGTCCTTCACTGCTGGCCGTATGAGGAAGCTCAAGGTCGCTCAGCGAGCTATGGAGAGGGCTATGCTCGGAGTATCTCTGCGTGATAAACTTAGGAATAGGGATATCCGCAGTAGAACCAGAGTAACCGACATAGCCCAACGGATTAGTAAGCTGAAGTGGCAGTGGGCCGGCCATATAGCTCGAAGAACCGACAACCGATGGGGAAGAAAGGTTCTCGAGTGGCAGCCTCGTACCGGTAGGCGAAGTGTAGGGCGTCCCCCCACGAGATGGAGTGACGACCTGGTAAGACATGCAGGAAGTCGATGGATGCAGGTGGCTCAGGACCGTGCTTTGTGGCATTCTTTGGGGGAGGCTCATGTTCAGCAGTGGACTTGTGAAGGGCTGTAATGATGATGATTATGATGATGAAGTTTTAAGTGGAATAAACACTTGTTAAAATGTAAAAAAAACATTCTTTAGAATTTATGAGTGTTAACATTAATTCATGAAAATGTCGATGTGGAAAGAGTATTTATTTTAATTTAGTTTTAACAACAAAAAAGGAGTTAAGGTATAAAATGAACTTAGATTTTACTTTAACACAACAATAATATTATCATAACTTAACAAACCAAATATTCTAAAAATCACGCATGGAAGATAAGATTATCTACATCTTTTTATTAGGAAAAGTCTGCATTTGCTAGTGAACTATAGTTTTTTACCAACAATCAAAGAAAACTTTAGAGGCTTGGTAGGTGGATTGAAAATCGTAGAACTAGAAGTCTATCACTTTTAACACCACTACCTTCCGCTGGTTTAAATATTTTGTTACTAGATAAAAATAATTGCTTTATTTCATATTAAGTACATTCTCGATATAAGATATTTATATTTATATACATATATATGTGTAAAGGGAGGTGGCGCTGGAGATCAGCAAAAGGCAACGGTGGATTACCAATTTGAAATTAATAAATTTAAACGGTTTATTGCACCTACAACCTCTTTTTGTCTTAATCTTAACCTCAAAGTAATCACTACTGGTAGGTCTATTTGTCTTCTGTTGTCGTCGTGCCTTCCGTACTTCGCCTTCTATTCCTTCCGGTAATCCTTTCATTTTCATACATAAAATGACATTATAATATGAACAGAATGAACATATTATCTCATTATCGATTTAAATTAGTTAAATACAGATAACAAGCTAATCTTCGATTCCTACATATTATATCGTACCAATTAAAATGGTAATAGTAAGTACTATAATAGTTTTGTAAATTCTTAGCATTCTAGCACTTTTTGAAATGTCATTAGCATCTGTCCGTGTCATGGAGTTGGCAACACTGCCCGCGCCCGCAACCGCAATCCGCTCCGCCGTCTGTCAGTCAGTCACAGTCAGTCCGCGGCGCTCCGTCGCGCGTTTAATACGTTCAAGGAGTAAATTTATGCCGTACCCGTTTTACACCGCTTCACAATTGGGCTTAGAACTTGTGCTAAACAAATACCCCGCCCGTGATTTAAAACGTTTTGTGCTAAACAAAAGTGAACTCAGAACTGTGTGATACATAGAAACAGTGTTAGAAATAAGAATAATCAGTCACATAATCTCTTCTAAGCATCTCCGTGGTACGACCAACGTCGCGTGAGTATTCTAAAGTTATTTAACTGTACTTTCTTTCCATAGTTTGTCGTGCTTCTAAGATGTGCGTATTCGCGGAAAAAACCTGTCGTCTCGATTGATTGGACACAGCGGACTGTTTTGTATGAAAATATTACAACTGGGTCGTCATTTTGTTTTGTTATTTAAATACTAACGTATTTATTATTACTTAGGAGTCCATTGTTTTGCTATATATCTAAGTTGAAACAGTTTCTCGATAGACTGTTTGTTAAGATTGCGAAAGCGAGGAGAGGAAGAGTGTTTTTTTTTAAGATGATCGCGCAAAACGACTACCTGAGTTTTGGGATGAGCCGACGTGGCTATCTGCATCAAATTGTATTGTTTTTTTTTCACTTGTAGTGATTCAAACACAAGCGAAATATACTTAAATAACAGTTGAGAACACATGTTTCTTGTTTTGTATTGCGGACCTTAATAGGCCTCCATACCATAGATTACCTCATAGGGATATATAGCCATAGTTGCCAGCCACGCTTGGCAGTCGGTGTAGCTCCTGCAGCTTTTTTTTTAATTTTAGTTGTTATCAGGAAGATGCCGCTACTGATTTACTGTTTCAGTTTCCCTTTATCGCCTCTTGTGAGACCCACGGGATGATATGGGGTTATGTAGATATTTATACGTCGCCTGTACACGGCACAATCAATTGTATTAAATATTATTTGCCTTTTGGATGGACACTATGTTATGACATATGTATCTGAAACGTGGTTCTTCTCCGGTGGCGGTATAAGGAAGTTCAAGGTCGCTCAGGGAACTATGGAGGGAACACGGAGTTCCAAATGAGGGTATCCGCGGTAGAACCAGAGTAACAGATATAGCCTGACGGATCTGTTAGTTTGAAGTATAGCTTGAAGAACCGACAGCATATGTTGAATAAAGATTCTCAAGTGGCAGCCTCGTACTGATAAGCAAATTGTAGGGCAGCCCACCACTAGATGATCAGCCAGGACGTTGATGGATGCAGGTGGCTCCGGACCATGTTTTGTGACATTTCTTAGAGGTTCCCTCTCCCTTTATGTTCGGAAGTTGACTTGTGAAAAGCTGTGATGATGATGATGTTTATTTACTTTTTAGTATGAATTTAAACTTTGATAGACACTCTGATAACAAATCAAAATAATAAGAAACTGCAGTCGCCGATCCGCATGCCAAGCGTGCCAACTATTGCAAAATTCTCCCTACGAAGCAATCTATAGGAGAGTCCTATCATCAGCAGTTTACTTTTATAGGCTGTAATGGATGGATGAATTCGCAAGTAGCTTATACCTAACTTGCATTTTAAAAAAAACGTTTATTTTATTCTTTTGTTCTATAATATATTCACGTTTCTTTTTGTAAAAAATCCTAAAATTTGCATCGCTTTCGCTTTAATTATAAGCTACTCGTCAATTCAAGTATAAATAATTAACGTAATTACTCATTTAAACAGTTTCTCATGAAGATAAAGTATTGAACAATAGAAATATGGCTGCAATTTTTACTTACCAACACTACGGCAACATTCGTACGAATACATTTTCGTCACCATGAATAAGTTGCGTGAAACATACTTAATTATCTACTTACTTGAATTTAGTAATTTTGCATAATAAATATACATATTGTTAATTTCGTTTTACTTATCGTACGTAACACAACAGTACAGCTGTATTATGCTCTTGTTTCGTAAGACAGCATGGTCCTTCCCCGGTCGTGTCGAATTTCGGTGGCGGCCAGCCTCAACGGAGACTAAGCCATCTGCGCAGGACAGAATTATAGTGCACGAGTGTATGCACAAGCACAGGTGCACTCTCTATTCCCTCACTATCATAGTCCGATGGGACGGTAAACCGACAAGACCGGAGAGAGATCAGGCACAGAGCCAATGGCTGTACGTGCTTTCCTAACAGCAGAGCAGAAAAACTCGATAACCAATTTCTGTGGCCCTACCCGGGATTCGAACCCGGAATGTTAGTGGTCGTTCATCAACGAGGCATTAATAATTTAGCTGCATCTTGGATTTACCACATATAAATTATGTTTCATGCATTTCACTGCGATAGCTTTAATTGCATCTTCATCTCGACGACAGTGGTGGATAGCCCACATCCACCACTGCGTTTCTCTAAGAATTTTCTGTCACGCTAAAATTTACTATCTGACGGACTGATATAACTTAGGGTTCGGTACCTTTAAGAAAAAAGTCTACTCCTTTCTAAAATGGCGGCAACGCACCTTTAGTTCCTCTACTGTTGCGGATGTCGAGGAGTAACTATAACCTTGAGGTGGGCCGTATGCTCGTTTGCCCCCCTAATTCAAAAACATGTTTTGCTAAGACAATAAAAATGTCAGATAGTGTTGTTTTATTATAGTGCCTTCATCAACTATTGGTCACCCCGAGGACTAAAATGGAATGCCTCGTATCCAGTGAAAAGGATCTCCGATTCTCTACACTCATCATATGAAACATAGCAGCAGTAAGCTGCTACTTTACGTTGGTATTCTGTGAGAGAGTGGTGCTACTCCGGTCGAGCCGACCCGTTCGTGCTGACCACAATATAGCTGCAGCGTGATTCTGCCACATGAAAAAGAAATCGTAGTAGATAAAAAAGTCCATTTCATTTAATTTCATGAACGTTAACGCGTATGAATGAAAACGATTATTTGATAATAAATATTTTTATTACACATTAGGTCCTTATCGCAGTACTTTCAATTATACAATAATTATTCAACAATTGGGTAAGCAGATAACTATGTTAACGTAGCCTCGTTCCCATCGATTGTTCAATAATTACTTAACATTACTAAGTCGTATCTAAGCGAGTACTCGTATACTAGGTACAATAATAGAATAGAAATAAAAATGTAAATAGAAATAGATTTTTTATTCAATATAGATTTGAATAATACTTATTGAGTCATTGTTATGTTTAATTTATCACTGGTTCGGAATATACTCCTGTCCTGGGAAGAACTCTTTTTAACAGTGGTAGAGCCACGCGGCAGCTTTTGCTGTCGCATGGATGGGCCGGCTCGAACCGGGGTGGTACCACGACCTCACTGAAGACCAGCGTGAAGTAGAGGTTTACCTCTGCGTTTCGCTTGGTGAGTGCAGGTGGCCGGAGGCCCTTTTTACTGGAAATGAGGCATTCCATCTTAGTCCTCACGGGTGACAACGCATCTACATTTTGATTTGTAATAGAGGATAGATGTAGATGTCTATGGGCCGCAGGGTTAAAATTTCCAATATGGACCATCGATTTAAATGCCCATATTTTTTTTTGTAGATAGTACTCACTAAAAGAAAGCGTTTTGCAAAGTTTCAATGTGCGGAAATGCGTACTTTTTGAGAAAAAAATTATTGAAAATCAGTTATTTTTGCAAATTTATGTCAATGGTACGACTTTCAATTGCTGCAATATCGTCGAGTTGGCGGTTTATACGTACTTTTACAGAAAAGTTACACTATTATAAGCACACACACAAAGTTACAACATGCGGAAGCGCGTAATTTTTGAGAAAAAAGTTATTGAAAATCAATTATTCTTGCATTGTTTATGTCTAATCCTACAATAAAATTGAGGCCATTTTTATTGTTATTGTCAGTAGGGATGTCGATTCTTTCCGAAAAAGATCGATTTTTTAAATAGATTCGAACTGTAAGCTGATGTATCGATTCTCAAAAAACCGATTTCTAAAATATCTATATTTTTTTCATGTTTGCATTTATAATGTAAATATATATTCATTTTATGAGAAAAAAAAACCCCTTCATCATAAAATATAGGGGGACTGATTCAGAAGGATTTCTGTATCTATTTTGAGACTGCTACGTCTCCGGCGCTGCGGGAAGAGCAGCCTCTACGCCTTAGCGTAACAAATCGCAGGCATCCCTCCTCGCCTCCGCAGCTTCGGCTTGTTGGTCGCCTTCGGCGACCAGCCTCAGCCGCTCCGGCTCGTCCGATGCCTACGATTTGTTACAGCAGGCGGAGGCTGCTCCCCCTACGCGCCTCCGGCTCTTTATAACCACTCTAGGGGTAGGACAGACTCGTACCAGGTGGAGTCGGGGTCAATCAATTCGATTCTTTGACATAAGGTGAACCTAACCTATTTTATTTGTTATCTGCCCTAGTAAAATTAAATAAATTAAAATAAAACAAATATCAATAAGAGGTTATTTACTATGGTATCTTTCTGGTTTTTCATAAAATGTATTTATATTTACATTATAAATGCAAACATGAAAAAATATTGATATTTTAGAAATAGATTTTTTTGTGAATCGATACATCAGCTTACGATTCGAATCGATCTTTTTCGGAAAGAATTGACATCCCTACCGACGATGACAAAGACAATACAAAATAGTGTCAGTTTTACCGTAGTAATTGACATAAATATTGCAAAAATAATTGATTTACAATAATTTTTTTCTCAAAAAGTACGCGTTTCCGCACATTGAAACTTTGCAAAACGCTTTCTTTTAGTGAGTACTATCTACAAAAAAAATATGGGCATTTGAATCGATGGTCCATATTGGAAATTTTATCCGGCCGCAGCAACCACTTACCATCAGGTGGACTGTGTGCTCGTTTGTCACCCGTATCCTATAAAAAAAAACTAGCAAGAGACCCAGCGGGACATTAAAAAAAACCGTTTCCAATTATGTTTTCTTTTTATGTTGCATATAAAACTAGGTATACAAATCATATTAGAAATAGGTTATTATCATTCATATACGCCATAATACAAAAACATTCTTCATATCTTTAAAGAACTATATTAAAGTACCTACAATTTTGACGACCTCTTGTGTTCGGAACACAGTCAAAACGTCCGTATCAGTCAAAAGCAATATATACACACACCACATACACAAACTGTAATTATTTTTGTGTTTAAACGTTTTTTTCTTGTAAATAAGAAAAGTAGCAAAGATAATAATACTATTATTATTCCCGTTAACCCACTGTAAGTTAGCTTAAAATTCTTATGCTAGTAGTGGTCCATATCTG
The DNA here is from genome assembly GCA_033319125.1 of Parnassius glacialis. Lineage (NCBI taxonomy): Eukaryota > Metazoa > Arthropoda > Insecta > Lepidoptera > Papilionidae > Parnassius > Parnassius glacialis. The sequence goes on from JAVANC010000025.1 coordinate 33,958,789, forward strand.
TAGTCAATTAGCAGACAAACTCACGGTTTATAGATTCCCACGTCCGGTTTCAAGTGTTGCGATTGCCCTCGTGTTTCTGTGTCTATTTAAAACCTATAAATATTTCGATAACCCAAGTTCTAAACCCTAATGGTTACAATTTTAAAGTGGACAGATGTCTAAAATATCTGATTTTTTATAAAAAGCCCTGTCGAAGTATAACTTGGTAAACCTCAGTAATACAAAACAAATTGCCTAAATTTGAAATAAAGTGAAAACTTTATTTTTCCACACGTGAAAGTAAAATTTCGTTTGTTAAACGTCAACATGTTTTTAATCTACTGCCGGTTCAAAATGAGATTCCTCTGTTCAAAGAAGAAAGGGCGGACTCCACAGTCCATTAGTACGATATTATTAATCAAAATGTAAAGGAATAGGATCCTTATGTCAACAAAGCATGTGTTTTTTATAGAATGGGGGTGTCAGACGAGCACACAGCCTACTTGATGGTAAGTGGTTGCTGTGGCCCATAGACATCTACATCTATCCTCATTTAAGAATCAAAATGTAGATGCGTTGACCACCCCTGAGGACTATGATGGGATGCCTCAGTTCCAGCTAAAAAGGTCTCCGGTTCTCTACACTCGCCATACGAAACTCAGCAGCATTAAGCTGCTATTTTACGCTGGTATTCTGTGTGAGCGTGGTCCTTCCCCAGTCGAGCCGACCCATTCGTGCTACAAGCATAATAATATTGCTGAAGAAAAGCTCAACCACGTAAAAAACTCAATTTTTAATAAATTGACACAACAAACAAAATAGTTGCCATGCTTGGCAGGTTTATTGATGATCCCAGTTCCAGACCACGTTAACTCGCGTTACCATCCACATCATCTAGATGCTTGGCCGTCCACTAGTGTGCGATTTACTAAAAGTTTTCTTCCTCGCACCACTTCTTTGTGGAATTGTTTACCACCGGAGATTTTTCCGGACCGATATGACTTAGGCACCTTTAAGAAACGAGCTTTCTTCTTTTTAAACGGCCGGCAACGCATCTGCAATTCCCGTGGTGTTGCAGTTATTCATTGGCGGCGGACGCCACTAAGTAGAGACCTTTCTGCTTTAGATTAAACCGCCATCTATCGAACTACTACGGAATTTTTAAGTGAACGTTTACCCTACCGTTTCTGTTGAAATTGTTTTTTTTTCTTTCTTTTAATGGCATTAAGTACAAATCAGCTTGTTAGTCAATCAGGCTGATGCGTGTCTAACCAAAAAATTTCTTTTGGGTAATATCATGACGAACCGACAGCCGGTTTCGTGTAATCGATTTTTTACTGAATTTTTCTGCGAAATCAGCCACTATTCTAATTTCGCCTTGACATACCGTTACAGCGAATCGCGTTTCGCAACCACATCGCCATGTTTTACGCGTCGATATTAGATTTATTGAAAATAGTTAGCGAATTGCGTTAATTATTGTCACCGAGAGCGATATCGAGCAAGTGGGTTAGATATCGCAGTTTTTAAATTTTTTATCGTTATTAGGATCTCCTGATTTGTTTCTCTGTCGCCTCCTTCGACACGAGACATTATGCGTATTGTATATTCTTGCACCGTCATTACACGGTACGGCTACGTGTTGTGATGATGAAAGGTTATATGTAATTTGATATATATTCTCAATTGATTGCCAAAAAATATTAACAAACCCATTGGGTTAATCTAACATGTTTAAATGCCTTCGTATTTCGTCCCATTTTTTTCTTGTCAAGTTTGAAAGTAGAATAAGTTTTTTACTTTACTTGGAGTTTAATTTAGTATCTTTAACGAAGAAATATAGTCACATATATGTACGAGTTTGTAACACCAAGATTGAATGGTTCATTTTGCATTTCAAGACAATCACGTTAGCAATGTTGCCAACTTACGTTTTGTTCAAAAATTATCATTGGGCTCCAACCCACAATTTCTATATTTTATAAATAAAAATTTTAAAAAAATGACTAAAAATATCTGTCACTTAAGTTCAAGGCAGTTCAGTTATTTAATTTGGTTAAAATAATTTGTCATTTGAACCACTTCGTTGAATGGTATTAAATCATGCGCTAAGGCAGTTGGTAGTTACGAGCTATTAAATGACATAACCAAGGGCAAGACGGCCATTTGCCTCTTAATTAAGGTAAAGTTACAGAGTAAGTGTCATTAGTAACTCACATACACACGGACTGTAAAAATAATGTTCTCCAGACCGAATTTCGGTCACGACGGTCAGTATTAACTTGAGATTACCCATTATCGCGGGACAGAAATACAGGGTTGGCTGATTTAAATCACACTAATTTAAATCATGATTTAAATCACGATTTAAATCGCTTGATTTTGATTAAGAAAATCATTAATTTTAATCAACATGTATAAATTAAATGTAATAATCAGAAAATGAAATAAAACTGGCTTAAAATAAGGTAAAATCTTTTATTGTTTTATGTTAATCTTATAATTCTACTACAATAGACTCATAAACTTTGGAAAATCAACAAAGACGTAGCAATGAGGTCTGCCAGTCTCATAAACTTAGTAAAATCAACCAAAAACTTTTTTTTAGAAATTCACCCTTAACATATGAACTGTAATTAATACAGTATTAATTATTTTACTCTTAATCAGTCTCATACACATCTATACAAATAAATAAAATTGAAGTGTCTGTTTGTAATGTCAAAATTACGGCTTTTTACTAAATGCATATGAAAGTATATATGACACGTAAAACAAAAACACAATTCTTAAATGTTTGTCTGTCTGTCGGTCTGTTCCGGCTAATCTCTGAAACGGCTGGACCGATTTTGACGGGACTTTCACTTTTTTTTTAAAAAATCAGCATGATTTGATTAAAATTAAAAAAATCATCATTTTTTCCATCCCTGCAGGAATATAGTGCTCAATTGTATGCGGAAGCACAGTTGCACTCTCTATTTCCTCACTCTCATAGTCCGATTGGACGGGAAATCGAGAGACCGAAAAGAGACCAACGGCTTTACGTGCTTTTGGAGGCACGGAGATAAAACACTGCCAACTTCTTGACTCCTGAAAGCGACTGAGAATTTCATGACAGGAGAACTAGATCATTGTTTTTTTTTATTTGACCCGGGTTTCGAACCCGGGATCTATGATTAGCAATGGCGTTTACCACCATTACACGTCGAGACAGTCAGTACGGACGGTAGCGTACTGGAGAAGCGTTTGGCTGTGTCGCCGCAGTGACTTCGAATCCCGTACGAAACAACTAATTTTATGGCCTAGAAATAATTGTTCCAGTTGGTTTTCATTCATTCATCCATTACAGCATATCAAAGTCCACTTCTGAACATATGCCTCCCCATAGAATGCCTCATCATCATCATCATCATCATTACAGTCCTTCACAAGTCCACTGCTGAACATAGGCCTCCCCTAAAGAATGCCACAAAGCACGGTCCAGAGCCACCTGCATCTATCGACGTCCTGCACATTTTACCAGGTCGTCACTCCATCTAGTGGGGGGACGCCCTCCACTTCGTTCGCCGGTACGTGGCCGCCACTCGAGAACCTTTTTTCCCCATCGGTTGTCGGTTCTTCGAGCTATATGGCCGGCCGATTGCCACTTCAGCTTACTAATCCGTTGGGCTATGTCGGTCACTCTGGTTCTACTGCGGATATCCTCATTTCTAAGTTTATCACGCAGAGAAACACCGAGCATAACCCTCTCCATAGCTCGCTGAGCGACCTTGAGCTTCCTCATCCGGCCACCAGTGAAATAGAATGAATCATAGCGGGAATATTTGCCAAAGTTGCCTCGCTTGGCAGACAGGTTGGTAACAACAGTTTTTCTTCTAGTTGTAATTAGGTAGACACTGCTGTCCATTTCCTGGTCCCTCAGTCGCCTCTTACGACACCCACGGGGCGATATGGGGTAGTTGATATACTTACAATGCCACTACATAGTAAAAAAAAACACACAAAGCTACAATAATACACGTGGTAGAGTCACGCTGCATATATATTATGGTTGCGGCATGAATGGGTCGATTCGACCGGGGTAGGACCACGCTCTCACGGAATACCAGCGTAAAATAGTAGCTTAATGCTGCTGTGTTTCATATGGTGAGTGTAGAAATAGGGAAGCAGTTTTTAATGTAACCATTTAGACGATACTCGAGCTTGTGATATTTCTTCCATCCATCCATTAAAAAGGATCAAAAATTAAACTTTAAAAGAATTAAAACAATAAAATAATATGCACATACGTGGTATCGGAATGCATCGGCTCGATCGGAGAAGGACTACGCTCTCACAAACTAGCTCTAACAATAAAAGTGTAAAATAGCAGCTCAATGCTGCTGCGTTTTTTATGGTTTTACGTTTTGAGAACCAGAAACCCTTTTTCTGGATACTAGGCACTCCATCCTAGTCCTCAGGTTTCAATTGGAGCATTTTGATTCTTAATCGGGGATAGATGTAGATGTATATGGGTCACAGCATCCACTATACGGAGAGCCTTTTTGCTGGCAAGGAGGCATTCCATCTTAGTCCTCAGGGGTGACAACGCTTCTGCATTTTGATTCTCGATTGAGCATTAAAGTAGATATTTGTGGGTCATAGCATCCACGTACTATCAGGTGGACTGTGTGCTCGTTTGTCACCCCCATTACATTTCATCCATAAATATTATATTAATAAAGTGATATTAAACGGTTTTCTCTTAGTTAATAATTCCTACTGAATGTTCATACAGATAAAATCATCATGTATCATTTTCTATTTAAAATCAATGAAGCTACTGTTTATTATACACTGTGTCCATAGTAATTGTTACAAAGGAACTTGAAGGCTACTAAAAGAGATCGGTATTTCAAGGTATGGCGGGCGTTATTATTTTACATAACAATTAACAGGTTAGGTTTTACGACTCTGTGATGCAGTGGCTTAGCACTGAGGCCGTGAGTTCGAATCCTGCACGAAAGATGTATTTGTATGAGCTGTGTAATATGTATGTACAGGATGTACAGGAGAAAATCCTAGTGTGGGGTAATTCTGGGTGTGTAACGTTATTTTTAAAAAATAACAAATGAATTATTTTATTTGGATAGAAAAAAAGAGACGGACAAATTTGGCGCGAATTGTTTTAATTTTTTTTGTCTATTTAAATGACTTTTTTCTGTTGGTGTTGTGTTTGTATTTTTTGTTTTTAACTACTAAATATCTGAAAGAAATAAATCTTTATTATTATTGCGGGTAACTTTTTGTCATAGAAATTTCTGGAATTCCGGTAAAAGAGAGCATTATTATTGTTGTTATTATAACCGGCTTAATTAAAGAGGAGGTCCTGATTCTGACTGTGTTTTTAATGTATGTTATGTACTGTGTTTTTTTAATTTAAAAAATAAAAGAAATATCCGAGCTAAAATATAAAGCATGCAGTTTAATTTTGAACCGATTACCGATGGGCAAAAATGGTCCTCGAGTGATAGCCAGGTACCGGTAAGCAGTGTAGAAGTAAGGACTCTAGACGTAGCTGAAGTCCTGATAAGAAATGCGGAAAGCCGATGGATGCAGCTCAGAACTGTTCGTTGCGTTTTTTTTCCCCAAATAACGCCGCAAAGGGTCGAGAAATGGGCTATTGATGATCTGTAAAGATATACATCAAACATTATTATACTTACATATTAACATAAAAAATGTCATGTATTTCCATTTAGGGCTAGATTCTCTTCTTGTTGCTCTTCTGCTCTTGCTCGCTGACCCACGTGTCCTTCACGGTTTTGTTTCGTTTGAAATACAACACGTCGTAAATTATTAATGGGCGAAACAGGAGCCGGATGGCATCCTAAAACAAACTCCTTTATTCGAAGTGCATCAAGCATGATCCTTTTACTCCCACCTTTTTTTTACGTGGGGATAACCTCGAAGATACCCGCCTGCACTAGGAGGAAGCAAACGGACTTTGTCTGTTTCGTACCGGCTAAAACCTCACGGTGGTCTCCCTTAGCCTCTACGAGGGGTCACGGGATCTTTATATAAGACTTGACCGCAGACCTTCTACCGCTAGTCTGTTAATTCGACCTGTTCTGGGGTGCTTCAGAACCTAGACCCACCTAGATTACAATTTATTTATAACTAGTAACCCACTCTATCATTCTTCGCATGGGTGCGTTTCTCCAGAAACTGAAATGTTCCTTGAACATTTCATTAAATTATGGTGATTCTTTAGATGATGGTGATGAATTGCTGCTTTGCGTCAGAAATAGGTAAAAGGGTAGTAAGTTCACTGTCTTCTCAAATAGATATACCTATCTCCTTTGTAAGACTCCCAAGTCACCCACGAGATGAGAAAGGTGTACGCTGAACAATTATAGATTGTGTGAATAAATCCATTAACGTATTCATTGCAGTTTCAAATCGGTATACGTTTTTTTATATTTCAACATATAAAAATGACCTTGCAGGCCATTTTTTCCTGTCCGGTATTATTGATATTTATTTTGACATTGCGGTTTTTTTGCTGACGGTACCGCTGCTGACCTTGCTTCGGTTGAAAGGCGTTTTTAATCTGATTATCGTTCGTTCTTCAATTGTTGAAGTTATTTTAATTGTTAAACCAGTTCGGGCATTAACGTATGTAGGTATACATAAAGTCAACCGCAAAGTCAAAGCTCTGTTTGCGTACATTTTCTCTCATAAATATGACATATATTTATTCCTCTCGTAAGAAATTTAATTTCGCTTGTCAAATGCCGTTTTTTTTTTAATTTACCACTGTTTCGAAATGAGGCTTTTCCGAGAAGAGTGGAAACGGCGAAACTTCTTTTTTATAGAAAAAGGGGGACAAACGAGCATACACTCCCAATGGTAAGTCGATGCTGTGGAGTGTGGACAATAGACGTCTACATTTTTCCTTGTTGAAAATTGATTTTTCAACAAGGAAATTTCCTTGTTGAAAAATCTCATCATTTTTCCTTGTTGATTGAGCAGATGCAATCCTGAGAATTAAGGTAGAATGCCTCGTTTCCAGTTAAAAGGGTTTCTGGTTCTCTACACTCACCATACGAAACAGTAGCATTAAACTATTTTAGGCTTTTCTTCAGTAGGAGCGTGGTCCTTCCCCGGTGGAGTCGACCCATTCGTGCTACAACCATAATGTAGCTGCAGCGTGGCTCTACCACGTGTAAATGTGTGCTATAAACTTACAAACAACGATTCGTTTTCAGTTTATAAATATCAACGAATTACGAGCATAACCTTACACGGCCACTGCGTAGGTCGCTGTCGTAACTTACTATGTCGGCTGTAGTAACTCTTGGCTTTTGCATATACATTACTGACCGAAATAACCTTTTTGTTTAAACTACCTATATATTAGCGCTTTCTCCTGCCGAATGTCGCGTTTACATACAATTAAATGATCATTTTTTACCCGTGCGTTTATTTGCGAGGAAAAATTACAATTAATTATAATAAAGGTTTCGTAACCGTGTAGTGGCGGTGTAAGAATATCCGCTATCCATTGTCATGTGTCATTATGTGGATGTCGTGAGAGGCGGCAGAGGGAAGCAATTCAGGAGATGGGCAGCAGCGGCTTCTAAAAAACCGTGGTTGCTAACCCGCTTGACAATCATGGCAACTATGACAAAACGGGGGATATTGTCTATTTTCAGCAGTGGACTTTAAATAGTCTATAACGGTAACGGTAACAGAAAACATAAGAAAGGAAAGAACTCTTTGTTACAAGAGAGTTCTTCCCTTTCTTATGTTCTATAGATATCATGGCTGATTGACTTATTCTAAATATCCGCGTCAAACAACGATATTATAAAGGATCCTCTTTTTTATATATAATATCATTGGCGTCAAAAATAAAAATGGTGTAGTTTGAATTTGAAGGGTATATCCTTCCATGACGCAGTGCGTACACTATCCCCGCCACCACTACATCCAACACTGAAATTTTATGAAAATACCATTAAATCACGTCACGGTTTCTTGAATAATAAAAACTGAATTTTTTTTACCAGCGCTCCGCCCGTTTTCGCACGGGTCATTTCTGGATCTCGACAACAGCGCCACCTACCGGGCACAAATGTGAATCTAAACCCATCTAGGGACCTATTCAAACAGAAAGAAAACTCATGAAAATCGGTCGAGCCGTTTTTGAGTTTTAGCGAGAATGACAGATACCAATATTGATTTGTATATATATAGAGATTAACAAATTTTGAAACGATATCACTACTAAACGTAGCAAGTTTGAATTATACGACGTAGTTATTTCTACAAGATGTCGACTACTACGCAATTATTCAAATAATTCTATGAATAAAACTACCGATCCGAACGCTTGCAATAACATTGATTAATTTCACTAAATCGATTAATTTTAACATTCCTACTATTATCGATAATCGCTAAATGATCTTATCGATATATCGTTTATTTCGACGGCCCAGTTTCTCCACCGCTCAATACAAACTCGGGGGCGTGTTTATGGTCAATGGCGTGCAATCTTTTTGTCAGCATAAGCTGATATTACGGTTTTTCAGTTTATTACGATTGTCGGTTTGTTTATTCAACGCTTTTTAAGACTGGTATTTCCGTTTTTGTTTATGTTATTTGGGGAACATAAATTTTGTTATATTTCAGTTATACGAGATTCTTATTCTGGTTTGAATTTTGCGTTGTTTATTGGTTATTTTACTCCCGAACTTCTGTAAGTAAAATTGAGACTTTCGAGTTAACGTTCCTATTTTTAACACGCTTTGATTAGTTTCGCGTCTATGTAACGGAATCTCTTAATGTCATTTTCACTAAATTGTAGACGGCCGATTGACTTGAAAATTTGCACTCGTATCAAGGGTCAATGACAACACCATAATTTTGTAACTGTATATCCTAGTATCCTGATCAGAATCACCAGGATTATACGTGGTAGAGCCATGCTGCAGCTATATTAGTAGCATAGTTGTAGCACGAATGGGTCGGCTCGACCGAGGAAGGACCACGCTCTCACAGAATACCAGCGTCAAATAGCAGCTTAACACTGCTGTGTTTCGTATGGTGAGTGTAGAGAACTGGAGACCCTTTTTATTGGAAAAGAGGCATTCCATCTTGGTTCTCACTTTTGATTCGCAAACGAGGATAAATGTGGATGTCTTTAGGCCGCAGCGGCCACTTGCCGTCGGGTGGACTGTGTGCTCGTTTGTCACCCTATCCTATAAAAAAAAAACCAGGACAAAAGTAAATAATTTTATCTGTAGCGAGATTCTATAAAAAGAAATTATATAATTTTTCTCAGGGTTTATGTCACTTACTTGACTATTCTTGTTTCGAATAAGAGTAATGCCTGGTCGTTTTACTACGTCTGTTTCTACTTTCTGTGTCTATTGGTGGACGTAGTCTTCTCTCATGGGGCTAATTTACCTTACCTAATCACGGTTTTGTCCATTTGTTACGTTTCGCACCTTTGACGTAGCTTCCCGTCATCAGTATTTTACATCTAATATAATAAATACGAGTTAGTCAATAGTGTCATCTGCCAGATGCCACAAGATCGTCGATCTAAATTAATTATTTGATGCCGTTGTCACCAGGTACAGGATTATTGGAATGCTTTGAGAGTAGGGAGAATATATAGAAGAGAATATTTATAATTTATACATTACAAATAATTCTTATTGAAAGTATTTTTTTTACCTTTTCCACTGGTTCGGAAAAAACCTCCGTCCTGGAAAGAACCAGCAAAAATCCATACAAGCCTTATTTTCCACGTGAAATTATGCAAAAAGCCAAAGGTAGCACAGCACAACTATGTACAAAACTGTTTAGGGAAAACTAAGAAGCAACAACAGTGGTAGAGCCACGTGGCACCTTTTGCTGTCGCACGGATGGGCCGGCTCGAACCGGGGTGGTACCACGACCTCACAGAAAACCAGCGTGAAGTAGAGCTTTACCTCTGCGTTTCGCTTGGTGAGTGCAGGTGGCCGGAGGCCCTTTTTACTGGAAAAGAGGCATTCCATCTTAGTCCTCACGGGTGACAACGCATCTACATTTTGATTTGTAATAGAGGATAGATGTAGATGTCTATGGGCCGCAGCAACCATTTACCATCAGGTGGACTGTGTGCTCGTTTGTCACCCTTATCCTATAAAAAAAAAGAAAAAAAAGCAATCATCTAATTCACAGGGGTTATTATCAATCATTTATATTATAATAACTTTTTTATACAGCCTTCGTTTAATAAAAAATTGAAACTTGAAGATAAACAAACCTTGTATATTTTCCGGGACTTTGTTGTAAAACCGTATACATTACCATGAGCGAATTACTGACTCAGTGGAGGTGTGGAGTCGAGTAACTGGTATTACTAATTTGTGTTTGTTGCTAATGTTTACACAATGTATATGACTTTTTGATGTGAAACATGTAACATGTATTGGCGCGTCTTGACCGTAAAACCGACCCGTTGCAAACACGTTGCCACCTTTGAGAACTAAGATGGAATGCCCATTTCCAGTAATAAGGGCCTTCGGTTCTCTACATTTACCATACGTAACACAGCACTAATAAGCTTCCATTTGATGCTGGTATTCTTTGAGAGCGTGGTCCTTCCCCGGTCGGGCCGGTATAGCTACAACGTGGCTCTACCACGTATATACCACGAGGTTTTACTACATCGTCGTGTAATCTCAATGTTTTTCTGTACTATTCCCCACTTTATTACACTTTCATTTCATCCCAACAAACACCACAATTTCGAGCTCCATTGTCGCATGTTTCCCACAATGTAACTTGTTAAGACATAACAATAACGTATGAGTTTACGTAACGTTGCATAGCGATGCAGCTTTGGCTCTTGCGACATGTTTCACATACGATTGTCGTTCATATATACTGGTAATTAGAGTTATAAACGCTTGAGATGGAAAGCAATCAGACATATTGAGATTGTTAAATTCTTGTTAACTAATACATCGACGTTTCGATTTGAAGGTCATATTTTCAAGGGGGTATGTGTGGGGTAGTTGGAAAGAATAGAATAATTTTTATTCAACTTAGATTACAAGTACCTATTATAATATTTATTCAAAAGTCATGGTTTTACCACCGGTTCAGTTGAAAACCTTTGCTCTGGGATGTACTAGCAAAAAACCAAGCGGATTTTATTATTAATTATTATACACGACTAGCGTTCCGCCCTGGCTTCGCACGAATAATTTCTGGATCTCGAAAACAGCGCCCATTCAAAAACCGAAAAACTCGCCAAAATCGATCGAGCCGTTTTTGAGTTTTAACGAGACTAACAGACAGCAGTTGATTTTTATATATCGAGAAGATAATTTACACTGTGAACTATATTGTATATAATAGTTGAATTGGAAACAGCACGGTAGCGATCACTTCATACTCAAGAGTTAGTTATCAGTCATGTGCATAACATCATTATGTCATCTTGTACATAATTTATTATTTAGACTAGGGATGTTACGGATGTGGTTATATCGGAACCGGAATCGGAGGAGGTAGTAGAAATGTGTTAAGGGTATTGCACTGTATTTTACTATTCAGTTTCAAATTTGAAACTGAGACTGAGACTGAAACTTTTCGAATTCAGTGACATGCACAGACTATAAATTACTTTTTAATGAAGTAATCGTTCCTCCCTTTCGTGAATATATCTCCTCACATAGTTTACACTTTGTCATATTCCCAGAAACTTCATTGAAATAATTTCAAATGGCACTTGAGTTTGGCTTTATTGTCCAAGTGCCAAATACGCAACAAAACATCAAGTTAAAGAGTAATTGACAGAAAGCACTGGGGAATAGAGCTTCCCGGGGCGACAAGTATAAACTTGAACCTCCGTAACATCTCTAATTTAGACATACAAAATGAAGTTTATATTCATCGGTGTAAGTCTAGGTCTTAATTAAGCTTGAGCCGCAGCCATAGCTTTTCTAGATAAATTGGGATACCATCTAAAATATCCGTTATATGGCATAACGGTACCACATCAGCTGGGACCATTGGACTACGGTGATCCCTCAAATTTATCTTCTCAGATGTCGCTTGAATATCCAGGAATCATCGTTCTCGATTTATCTCGCTTCCTGACGCGGGACATCTTATCAAATTCACAAAACAAAATCACTTAGAGAGTAGGCAGTAAGTAGTGAAATATTTCACCCGGCACAATCCATAACTAAAGATAGACCAGACATAATATAACTTAAATTTAAAATTATAAAAAACCTCGAAACAAAAATCACTGATGATCTTCAAACGCCTGAACAAGTTTTCTTGAATCATAGCTAAGAACACTCTCGAACAAGTCACCTTCTAACCAAAAACAACTAAATCAAAATCTGTTCGTTCGTTAGAACTATGGAGTGTAGAGTAGAAGGAGGACCATCTCTATATATGAAAAGTGTCCCTAAAAACGTGTCCAATAAGGGTGGCGCTGCAGTAGCATAGGATAAATTTAAAAGAAAAGCGCCAAAATTAATTAAAATAAGATAAAAAAATAAACAAGGACCGACCAATCCGCTTGGTTTTGTACTATGTAAATAGTTGAGATTTTGTATACTGGCATTTTACTAACTAGGTACTCTAGTCATAAATTTTTTTAAATATTTGAATTCAGCTGACTTCACTCCGTTCACAACAGCTATCTTTATATCGTAGTTTTTCAGACGCCAGCGCTATTGTGGTAGGTTTTAGAAACTCTATTTTCAGTAAATAGTAGGACACTTTTTCAACTTTCGCCCCTTATAAGATGGTTCTCCTTATACTCTACACTCCATAGTTAGAACGCTTCGATGAAATAGACAGACACACAGATACCTACGTTAAACTTATACCCCTTTGTTTTCGGCGGTAAGTATTAATTATCATTAGTATTTATCCCGGTGTAGTCCATCACTGAACATAGACCATAACCACTGTGTTGTGAAAATAAAGTTTTTTCTTGATACTGCCAAAGTCAAACTCGTAATAGTCTGTGATCAAACAGTCGCACAGAGTAGATTGTCGCCAAAGAATTTTAAAATGTTACGTTCAAAATAATTATTGACAGATTGTTGAAGTGCGGCGTACACTTCCTTGCTCAAAAAAACCTCTCAGAAATAATTGGAGGCCTGTGCCAAGCAGTGGTACGAATATACACTGTAACTGAAACTACCTTAGCGTAGTTCAGAGATAAAAGAGGTATGTTTTATATTATTACATAATCTATATCTATACAAATAAATAAAATTGAAGTGTCTGTTTATAATGTCAAAATAACAGCTTTTAACTAAATGCATATGAAAGTGTATACGGTACTTATAATAAAAACACAATTTTTAAAATTTTTGTCTGTCTGTCGGTCTGTCTGTCTGTCTGTTTGTTCCAGCTAATCTCCGAAACGGCTGGACCAATTTTGACGGGACTTTCACTGGCAGATAGCTGATTTCATAAGGAGTAACTTAGGATACTTTTATTTTAAAAAAATAATTAGGGTTCCGCGCAAAAACATAAAACCCTATTACGCAAGCGTAGTCGCGGGGAACAGCTAGTATTAGTATAAATTAAAAAATAACTAATAGTTGACTGGAGAACTACGATATGCCATTATCTATCGTAGTTCCTGTGTACACAGTCCGTAGTCACAGTGAATGCGCTGCTACTTAGCGACGGATATAAGTAGGGTTGCCAGACGTCCTCTAATTTAAAGGACGTCCTAAATTACATACAAAAATTGATCTTGATTGATGAAGTGTCTTTATGTAATGACTAAATAACTGCTTTGTACTAAATGCTTATGAAAGTATAAACGGTATTTATAATATAACAAAAAAAATTAAAATTTTTGTCTGTCTGTTTGTCTGCTTGTTTATTCCGGCTAATTTCCGAAATGGCTGGACCTATTTTGACGGGACTTTCACTGGCAGGTAGCTGATGTTATAAGGACTAAATTAGGCTATTTTTATTGTAGATATTGTAGATATAAAAAAGAACATACAGTCGAATTGATTACCTCCTCCTTTTTGAAGTCGGTAGAAAAATAAAAATAAATTTATATTTTTTTTATAGGAATAGGGTGACAAACGAGCACGCAGTTTACCTGATGGTAAGTGGTTGCTGTGGCCCATAGACATCTACATCTATCTTCATTTGCGAATTAAAATGCAGATGCGTTGTCAGCCGTGAGGACTAAGATAGAATTCCTCTTTTACAGTAAAATGGGTCTCCGGTTCTCTACACTCACCATACAAACACAGCAACATTAAGCTGCTTTTTTACGCTGGTATTCTGTGAGAGCGTGGTCCTTCCCCGGTCGAGCCGACAACTATACTATTAATATAGCTCCAGCATGACTCTACCACGTATACAATCTATTAAGTATATTTGTTTCTGCCTCACGCCTCTCCTATAACTACGCCTGCCAATTTCCATTATCCGGTAGCCATGTTTGCTATAAGTCACGAGTGAATCGGGACCAATAATAATTTTCTTATCAAAGATGTTTCTGACACTGCTAAAGTAGCGTCTATTGTTTGAGACGAAAGATTCATTTTCCATTGCCGGTTCCCGTAATCTGTTAGCGCTTAGAAATCATACTACGATTGTCTGATGAGTGAAAGTTTACGTTTCTTCTGAACTTAATCGCTACAATTTCAGGAGACAACAGATACCAAATATGTATAGGGGTGCTAAAAATTAATTAGCTAGCTGTCTTAACTTGTTTGAATAGCACCTCCTGCTCTCCCTCAATTGCATGCACTATCCCCATCACCACTAATCCATCACCATTACACTAGGAAAGACTCGCCACCGTCGATAATATGACACGTGTTTCTAAATGAGGTAGATATTATCAGGAGATAAAGTGGTCAGCCATCGCAGAGTGTATTACAAAACGGCTTACAAAAATAATTGGACAGCCTCGATATCTGCAAGATCATCGTAAGCAAATTATGTATGCTTACTTATGAATCTATTTTTCATTCTAGTTTTAGTTGTCTAGTACAAGTACTGTGTATGATTTACATAACGGAATTGTACTGTTTTTTACAAATTATGTGTGATTATCGGGCACACAGTTCACCTGATTGTAAGTAAATGCTGTGGCCCATAGAGACCTACATATATCCTTGATTAAGAGTCAAAATGCAGACGTGTTATCGTCTCTGAGGAATAAGACGAAATGCCTCGTTAGCAGTATAAAGGGTCTCCAATTTCTGTACACACGGCTTGGCGTGCTCAGCAGAGCGAGACAGTATTTCATGCCGGCACATCGCTTGCAAGTTTACAAAGCGCAAGTTCGGCATCACATGGTATACTGTTCTCATCTCTGAGCCGGGGCACCAGGTCTGTTAAGCTGAAATGGTCATTTGGACAAAATCACTTAAATTTTTGCTAAATATCTTCACCCCAGTGCCAGCTTCTTCCACTTCACCGCATCCAGCGCAGAGCGGTTCGAATCGTCGACGACCGAGTTCTTTCTGATCAGCTCGATTCACTGGCGCTGCGTAGGGATGTTGCACCCCTGTGCATTTTTAGCAGTGGTAGAGCCAGGCGGCAGCTTTTGCTGTCGCATGGATGGGCCGACTCGAACCGGGGTGGTACCACGACCTCATAGAATACCAGCGTGAAGTAGAGGTTTACTTCTGCGTTTCGCTTGGTGAGTGCAGGTGGCCGGAGGCCCTTTTTACTGGAAATGAGGCATTCCATCCTAGTCCTCACGGTTGAAAACGCATCTGCATTTTGATCTGTAACAGAGGATAGATTTAGATGTCTATGGGCCGCAGCAACCGCTTACCATCAGGTGGACTGTGTGCTCGCTTTTCACCCTTATCCTATAAAAAAAAATTCTATCGAATCTACCACGGGGAGTGCTCTGAGGAATTGTTCGGATTAGTTCCAGCCTCCAAATTTCACAAACGCACATCGCATCAAAACTCACGATACCATCATCATCAACATCTGGTTGCTTGGCTGTCCACCACTGTGCGTTTTACTAGGAGTTTTCTTCAACTTTCGTACAATTTATCTGTGGAATTGTCTACCACCAGCGATGTTTCCTGACCGATACGACGTAGGGAACTTCAAGAAAAGAGCTTACTCCTTTCTAAAAGGCTGGCAACGCACCTGCAATTCCCCTGGTGTTGCGGTTGTTCATGGGCGGCGGTAGTTACTAACCATCAGGTGAGCTGCATGCTCGTTTGCCCCCTCTTCTATAAAAAAAAAGTACCATACGAAACACAGCAGCAGAATAGCGTAAAATATAGTTTATTACTATTTGCAGCGTTACAGCGTGGTTCTACCACGTCTAAATACTCATTAAAAGTTTGATTCAGTGAGGAGGTGAGCTGGGCATTATGATTTCAAGTATGAAGCAGTCAATTTCTAAGTAGCAGTGTCAGTTTTAAAAATGTGCATGTCATCTGCTACATCAATAATGGTTTGTTAAGAGGGTCGACGTTTCAAGGTATAATTTATCTCGTAAATGGAATGAATTTTTCTTACCTAAGCACTGGACCTGTGACGAAATTGAAATATACGATGCCATGTATCGAATTCTGACTCGGAATTAATATTTCGATAGCCGTCTTTGTTTCCCGGCGCTCGGCGTCAACGTGACACCCACAGGCCTTATATCATTCGAGACATATCGATTTTATTCTCGGAATACAGTTTCATAATTCCCACTCATAAACTTCCTTACACAACCACCAATTATCGATGCTCTTTATTGCATTTCCGCTTCGACGCTAATCGATTTACAGACGAGAATCGCGTGAAAGATTGCCGAATACGGGTAATGATAATCTGCTGAACTTAACTGTTTAAAAGGCCGCATCGGATCGAGGATCGGTGTCAGAATTTTAATATTTATCTCACAAGCTTTGGACACGGGCCAACAACAGGGCTTAAATATTTTGCATTCATAACAGCCAACAAAAGTCTACTGCTGAACATAGATTGCTTCCTTTTTTATAGAATAAGGGTGACAAACGAGCACACAGTCCACCTGATGGTAAGTGGTTGCTGTAGCCCATAGACATCCACATTTATCCTCGTTTCCAAATCAAAATGTAGATGCGTTGTCAGCCGTGAGGACTAAGATAGAATGCCTCTTTTCCAGTAAAAAGGGTCTCCCTCTACACTCACCATACGAAACACAGTAGCATTAAACTGCTATTTTACGCTGGTATTCTGTGAGAGCGTGGTCCTTCTCCCGTCGAGCCGACCCATTCGTGCTACAACTATACTATTAATATAGCTGCAGTTTGGCTCTACCACGTATAAAAACGCGGCAACTATTTCAGATATCTCCCATATTTGCCTTAGTTACCGCGCTTGGCAAACGGGTTTCATTTTTCATCATTTTTTTACATCAGCCAGCAAAACAGCCAGCACCAATGCAACTGTTAATTGCAATTTTAAACTGTGTGTTTGTCACTCGATTTAAACAGTATTGTTGAATTGTTCTTTTATTGTTCCCATAATGCATGACTTATCAATATTTCAAACCATTTTAAAGCTGAATTATACGCTTGCTTTACTATTGTTTTTAATGGCTACATTAAGCCTAATTATATAAGTGGTATTACAATTGGATATGAACGTAAAATAGGTTAGTATTACGTCTTATATAGTAATTTGATTAAAGTATTATATTTGTAAACTGTAGAGCGGGTCGACCTTTACCGTAATGAGTTAATAACTGCTACACTTAACTGTTACTTTACCAAACTAGTGATTTAAAGGTTATTATTATAGAACAATGTAATTGTGGAGCCGTGGTAGCACAGGGGTTAAGCGCTCGTTTTTATTTTTACATTACCCCAGCAAACTGGGTTCTATTCCTGCTGATAATTGTTAATTGCCAATTAAGTTGCAGATTTACCACGTGCTCGTGCAAAAGTAAAACGTCATATGGAAATCTGAATGTCAGATAAATAATTAAAGTATTTCGGCGACCTGTAAGTTTGCCAAGACACATTGAGAACGCGGTAGAACTTTTTTGCCCCGTCTATAGACTGTAAATTTTCTTTTTTTTAATGCAGTTGATGTATTAAGTCTTTTCAGGCACAGTAATGTCTTAATATTATATTTGTGTAGGTATGCTAGAGGTTAAATTTTGTACGCAACATAAGCCGATAATTTGCGGATATGAAAAATTCGCGAACGCGGGTTCGACACCTGACTTAAACATTTATTTATTGAGTTTTAACTAAATAAAATAACATGTTTGTTACTATTATAATATAATAAATAAATATATTTATTATGTATATTATATTAATAATAATATAAGTTAAAGTATACGTGGTAGAGCCATGCTGCAGCTATATTAGTAGTATAGTTGTAGCAGGAATGGGTCAGCTCGACCGGGGAAGGACCACACTCTCACAGATTAACACTGCTGTGTTTCGTATGGTGAGTATAGAGATCCGGAGATCCTTTTTACAGGAAAAGAGGCATTCCATCTTAGTCCTCACGGGTGGCAACGCATCTGCATTTTGATTCTTAATCGAAGATAGATGTAGTGGGACACAGCAACCATTTACCATCAGGTGGACTGTGTGCTCGTTTGTCACCCCATTCTATATAAAAAAAAGTTAAAATACATATATAATATTATAAGTTTTTCGGTATAGCATTAACTTGGTCGAATTGTTACATTCCATCCATCACAGCCTGTAAGCGACGCATTATAAAATATTTATTTATTATGTGACTATTTGTTCTCTAATGATATTTATATATTATGTATATTGTTTGATTCTTGTGTACCGTCATGTTAGAAATAAATTAAGTAAGAAGCGCTCTCGAACAACCGCTGCACCTACAAGTACATTATCGGAGATCATTCCTTCGACGGGCAGTTGCGCACATACACTCGTCGCACGCGGCACGGTTCTTCGAACGGCTTCAATTTACTCGTGAAATCGTGGTTTCATTCTATAATCTATACAGCCTATAAAAGACCACTGCTGAATATATGCCTGCCTCAGATTGCCTCTTGGGTGATTTTGCCATAGTTACCTCGTTTGCCAAGCGGGCAGGAAACCGCAGTTTTTGATTGTTTTAAGTTCTTATCGGGAAGACGCTGCTGCTCTTGTCCTGATTTGTTACCCTCTGCCGCCTCTTACCACACCCACGGAGGATATGAGGTAGTGGATATTGTAACACCACCACTACATGGTAAAAAAAGTATAATAGTGTATATTATCAATAAAATATTTATATCTTTATTACCTAGCCGTATAAACGTCTTTAAAATTTATATTGTGACCTTTTTATTACGTTACTGGATCGTTTCAAGGAACGAAATAAGCTTTTTTATTCCCTATATAGTTTTTATGCGTTTTAGACGACAAGCTGTGATAACGTTGTTTGAAATCTGTTTGCGTCGAGATACTGCTACCATAGTCATTATCTATACTATAATATAATAAAGCGGAAGTATTTTTTGTTTGTTTGAACAACTAATCTCTGGAGCTACCTGTCAGATTTGAAAAATTCCTCTTGTATATGATAGTTAGAATCACAAGGAATATAACTATACCACGGCTTCAACCATCTTACCTCGACATATACATAGAACTCCTTTTCTACCGACTTCGAAAAGGAGGAGGTTCTCAATTCGACTGTATGTTTTTTCTATGTGTGTTTCCTTATAACTTTTTTCTGTATGAACCGATTTCGATGATTCTTTTTTTTATTAGAAAGGTGGTGCTTCTTATGTGGTCCCATATAAATTTGATCAAGGTTTGACCAATAGTTTTTGAGTTATTCTTAATAATTTATTTTGATGTCGGTTGTACAAAATTTTTTATTATTAATTAGCCGTTAACAGTTTCATTTTTAAATTTAACATATCCTATTCCTTTAACATAAATAAACGTGTCAGAGTCGTGCTATATTATTTAAATAAAACTAATTTTACGGATTTTATCGCGTATATTAACTTATTTTATATTCCCGACGTTTCGAGCACTTTACAGCACCCATGGTCACGGGGGGGGACTGAGGTGTATGACGTCCCAATGTCATAGTTAACCACGGCTACCTCCAGATTAAAAATTATTAATTTTTGTTCCGATCCACGCAGTATGAACTTACAGTATCATGAAGTCTTGCAGTTGTATGCTTGGGTTGGGATTTAATTTTATTAATTATGGGATCCCAAGCAGATGGTAGCACCCAGCCATCTTCTCTATTGAAATTAGGATGTTTCTTGATTTCAATAGCCTCGCGAATCATCCTTGGAAGGAATCGGTGTTCTTTAGCGAGGATTTGTGGTCTATCAAATCTAATGTAGTGACGGAGGCGATCCTGTACGTGTTCACAGACTGCAGACTTCCCGGAGCGTCTATTCTTCACATCAGCTATGTGTTCTTTAACACGGGTTTTTATAGATCTTTTAGTTTGTCCTATATAAGAGAGACCACATTCACAATCAAGCTTGTACACTCCTGCATCTTGCAGAGGAATATTACACTTGACTGATGGTAAAAACTGACTAATCTTCTTCGGCGGCTTGAAATATGTTTTAATGGAAGCCCGCTTCAAGATGTAGCCAATCTTGTCAGTGACACCTCTGACATATGGCAGTACAGCAGGCACTCGCTCGACTGTGGCCGGCTTCACTCGTTCACTGTGACGTAGGCGCGGGACCCGAAGCTTATTGTCGTGCAAAACTTGCTTGACGTGTTGGAGCTCGGCGGCCAGGTGTTTACTGTCACAGATCCCTCGTGCTCTCTGAAACAAAGATTTACCCACAGTAGCTAACTGTGAAGGATGGTGGTGAGAATCACCGTTTAAATATCTATCTGTATGGGTCTTTTTTCTATACACAGTGTGGCTCAAGGTGTTATTAGGATTCCGAATTACTAACACATCTAGACAATCTATCTCATCTCGTCTAACTATGACATTGGGACGTCATACACCTCAGTCTCCCCCGTGACCATGGGTGCTGTAAAGTGCTCGAAACGTCGGGAATATAAAATAAGTTAATATACGCGATAAAATCCGTAAAATTAGTTTTATTTAAATGTGTAGTGTTCGCGTAAATATAAGAAATCATTACGTGCTATATTATGTTTGTAGTTCAACAATAGAAGGACACGCTCTCACACAATACTAGCGTGAAATAGCAGCTTGACACTGCTGTGTTTCGTATGGTGAGTGTAGTGAACCGGAGACCCTTTTTACTGGAAACGAGGCATCCCATCTTAGCCCTCAGGGTGGAATAAATATTAACAGATTGATCGAAAAATAGCTTTAGAATTCTGTGCTAAGACATAGTGTATAAATGTTATAGACGTTTTATTATTCGTGGTCTACCACGAATAATAAACGTACGTCACGCTGTAGTAGTTGTAGCACAAATGGGTTGGCTCGACCGGGGAAGGACCGCGCTCTCACAGAATACTAGCGTGAAATAGCAGCTTAATGCTGCTGCGTTTCTTATGGTGAGTGTAGAGAAACGGAGACCCTTTTTACTGGAAACTAGGCATTTCATCTTAGTCCTCAAGCGTGACAACGCATCTTCATTTTATTCGTAATCGCATTATATCCTAGATAAATGTAAATGTGTATGGGTAACCGAATCCACTTACCATCATACACCCATTCTAACAAAATAATTTGCGTAAAAGAATTAAAACTATCTGCCCCATTAATACCAAAAATAATAGGTATATATTTATTTTGAAGATGTCTATAAAATATATCAAATTGTAAAGACCTAATCCGCCCCTAAGATTTATCCCGCCGATCTGAAAAGCCTAATGTCTGACAAAGGACAAATTAATGAAAAAACTTCTTAATTTATTTTAAATGAGTCATTCATTACGATGAATTGTGCCAGGATGTCGATTATGCTCAATGCCGGCACCTTATAAAACAGCTACTTCAAAAACCATTAATTTATAGATTTGTATCGAGACGATTGAGTAGCTCAGTGATCTGAGTATTTATCGCGCAAGTTATTTCTAATAGGATAAAGGGTTTCTATAGATTAAGGATTTTCGATTCTGGATATATTGTCTCTGAAACCTCTTTCTATTACGTAAGAATTACAGAAATCTAAGGAGAATGTCTTTCTCTAGGGAGAGTTTCTCAAATCGACTTTGTTTTTGAAGTGAAAACTTCTTTAGCGGCGTTGTGCACTTTTTGTAATGGGTAAAAAAACGTTAAACTCGCGTCAGGTCGCATGTCCTGATCGAAAATTCGTAAGACGGACGGAGAGTAGACAGCCGCCGCGGCGTAGGAGAGGAAGTAAGTTAGGTTTAATTAATTTTCATCTATTAATTAATATAATTTTATTATTTTTTTTTTTAATTTATTTATTATCATAGTAAATACAATTGGTTCAAAAAACATTAAGTTCGCCAAACTGAGAATACAGTTTATTGGCGAAACTGCACTCATTAAGGTTTACAATTGCATTTTAATATTTCTCTAAAATAAATTTTAAAACAAAACATATTAGTAAACATATAAAGTAATTAAAAAAAAAAAACTAAAGACTTAAGTAGGTAAAGTACACTTATCACTAAATTAATAACAAAGCTATAAAAGACAGAAAACGAATATCTTAAATTAAATTAATAATGAATAAAGATTAATAAAAAATAATTAAGATTAATAATTAATAATAAATTAAATATTACTACTCTAATACTACAGGTCGCCGATGGCATTCAGTAGCCAATATTTCAATTTGTTTTTAAAAATTTGTTTTGTCTTACAGGCCTCTTGTGGCACGTTTTCATTAAATATTCTTGGCACTAAATACCTACGCGTCCTTTCACCAAAGTAGTTTTGCGCACTTGGTTCCTCAAACAATTTACGAGTATTCTTTCTTAAATTACCATAAATTGATTTCCTAACTAAAAATTTACTTTTGTATCCTTCAATTGCTAATAAATACTTTGTTTTTTCACGTACTGGTAGAATATTGCATTTCTTAAACAATAGATTATAGTTACCCTTACTTTTCTCTTTAGCTTGCTTACTAACTAACAGTTTAATAAATCTTAGTTGAAGATTATGTATCCTATCCATGTACGTTCGGAACGTACGTCCATATGCTGAAAGGCCATAATTAATTACAGAATCCACGAGAGCATAGTACAGAATGCGTAAAGTTGTTTTATCAACTACGCTTTTAAGGTGTACAAACTTACATAATAACGATCTTAATTTATTACATACTCGTTCTATATGGAAGTTCCAACTAAACTTAGTATCTATGGTTAATCCTAGATATTTGTAATTCTCAACAAGCTCAATCGATTTACAACCAATGCATTGTTTATTTCTATGCAAGCAATCATACGAATGGCATATGATATTTATACTTGTAGGTATACATGGTTTATGCAGGTATGGCGATTGAATGAGCATACATTTCGTTTTCTCTATATTTAAAATTATTCCATTATCGTGGGACCATTTGATTACGTTATCAAAATCCGATTGTATTTTGTTCTCAATCACCTTCATATCCCTGTCAGCATACATCATGCATGTGTCGTCAGCATACATGTATGTTCTGCAGTTTTTCACAACGTTTACCATGCTATTTACATGCATGATATAGCCCACAGGGCCAAACACAGAGCCAGTAGGAACTCCAGTACTAACTAATTTACCATGACAAATGGTTTCTTTTATCTTTGTGCACAACATTCTGTTGTGTAAATAGTTACGAAACCATGAGCTGATTGGCCCGCGGATTCCGCACTCTTCCATAGCTACCAACAGCTGCTCATGGTCCAGCGTATCAAACGCTTTTTTAAAATCTATGAATAAAAGAAATACATACTGCTTACTACCTAAGCATTCGTTGATATCGTCGGTGAAATTTGATAAGGCCGTCGATGTACTACGTAATTTTCTAAATCCGTGCTGCTTTTCTGTAATTATGCAGTTTTTTTCTAGATACTCACTAATTCTATTAACTATCACTTTCTCCACTATTTTATTAATAACAGACAATATTGCAATAGGTCTATAGTTTGAATAATTGCAATGGTCTCCTTGCTTATAAACAGGGCGGATAATAGACTTTTTTAAACTGTCTGGGTATAAGCCTGTTTTAAAACTAAGGTTCACAAATTTTGCTAATATTGGACTTATTTTTTCTTTAACTAAAATTAGATCTTGCGGCCTTATTCCATCTAAACTTGGCGATTTTTTACTATTTAGTTGACTAATTATTTTTTTTATTTCATTTTCGGTTACCTTTTTGTAATAGAAAGTGGTATCACTCGATTTTACATAGGTCTCGCGATTTAGTAATTTAATATTACATTGATGTTTTATTTTATCAATTTCTTTTGTAAATGTTTCTGAGAATTTTGAACATATAT
Organism: Parnassius glacialis; assembly: GCA_033319125.1. NCBI lineage: Eukaryota > Metazoa > Arthropoda > Insecta > Lepidoptera > Papilionidae > Parnassius > Parnassius glacialis. The sequence goes on from JAVANC010000025.1 coordinate 33,983,178, forward strand.
CACTTATACTATTGATTTTTCCTAGATACTTAATTACTACGTCATCTAAGCTATTTTTACTATTTCCTAGCCAGCAATTTATTGTTTCCCATAATTTCCTAAAGTCTCCCTGACAGCGTGATAGTTCCTGCCTTCTATAGTTATTTTTAGCTTTGTTAATAATTTTATTTGTTTGATTTCTGTGTTTCGTATATTCTAATCTATAAGTAACATTTTGAGGACTAGTCTTCCACCTGCGGAATAAATAATCTCTTCTATCTATCAATATTTTAATTTTTTTAGAGATCCACGGCTGTATTACCCGTTTTTTTCTATTACAATTAAGGCTAACTTTAGCTTTATCGTAGATAGGTGCAAAAACATTACACAATTGTTCATAAATTATCAAAGGACAGTCTATCTCTACGAGCTTACTCCAATCAACCTGCTCTAACTCACGAGTTATTACTTTATTATTCAAAGTATACATTTTATATTTGCCACTAGTAAGACTTATTCTATTTACCCCTTTTGATTCTTTGGTAATACTTACACCTACCATATAGTGATCCGACAACTTGCACGTAAACATATGTGAAGCGAATCGGCGGCTGCGTGTACGTACCCATACATGATCGATGCACGACGTTACGAGTCTACCGGCTAATATTTCCTCGCGAGTAAAGTCATTGATAACGCTCTGCATTCCGTAACTATACATTGCGTTTTTGTATTTATCGGTGGTTGTATTTTTTTCTAATAAGTTGATATTCATATCACCTGCAATAATGACGTCCTCGTATTCGGGAATTTGCTTAATTAGTACAGATAATTCTTGAATACAGCATAACTTATTTGTGTTTGGCGGTTTGTATACGGTGATTATGTGTATGGTGGTGTCAGAGCTCTTAAGTTGACTGTGCAATATTTCCAAACCACAGATTTGCGGGTTTACTGTTTGCAGGCGCAATTCATTTTTAGAGTACACTAATAAGCCTCCTCCTCGTCGATTTTCTCTTGTAAACCCGTGCATATCATACCCATCTATACAATATAACGGCAGCTCCGCTTGTCTGATATTTATTTCACTTAATAATATAATGTCTATACTAAAATTAGTGCTCTCAAGCAGTATTAGCAATTCATTAAACTTCTTCCTAAGAGAACGAATATTTAGGTGAATTATTTTTAGGTCCTCCGTGGATGTTTTTAAGTGTGTGCTCCACGTATTTGCATCTAGAAATTTTTTATACTCATATTTATCCTCTATTAAGATTAGGTTTCGATCGAGTCTACTGTACTGCTTGACGAAATTATTAATATAGACACATATGTACTTATACATTATAGATGTAATATTTGTAATATGTTTATACTTTATAGCATTAACCTATATTTTCATAACATCACAATAAGCACATGTGCGGTGTAGGTTTACCAAACAAATAATTTCGAATGAAAATAAATGAAATAAGATAATAATAAATAATCTCCGCCATTCCAAAATATCAAAAATGCACAACGTTAAAATTCAAGTTTTCACTTCTGCCGGCACTCCCGGAGTGCAACCCGTCGTTTTTTTTTCATTATGTGTGTTGTACGTTATCTTCTTCCTTTTGAGTAAATAGGTTATATACTATTATATTATGTACAACTTTAGAGATGTTTCTATTAATGAGATAATAATCCACCCCTAAGCGTGAAAAGATATGGGTGAAGTTATTAATGAAACTATTTAGACATTCTTGCTGTTACTAAATATACGTCAATCGTTTATGATTCGTTCGTTTCACCCGGGTCACATCAAAGTATTGATGATTGCAATTACATTTTTTGACGTTCCGGATCAAATGATTGACAGGACCAACGATCAAAGAGTATAGTAAAGCAGCGTCCTCCACCAAAATTTTGTTACCAACTGTTGTGTTGCCAACACGTGTTGGTAACAAATGTTTCTGTAATTACCTAGTGTTGGCAACAAAACTTGAAACAATGTCGTGAAAAATGGTTCCATTTTCGGCGGCAACATCAAAGGAATACGCTTGTTGCAAACATTTGTTCCCTCGGTAGAGACGCTGTTGGAACCATTTGTCGGCAACCACGGAAACAAATGTTGGTAACTTTTGTTGAGTTGTAAACAGTTGGAAACATACATGTTGTCAACATTTTAGGTGGATACGCGGCTTAATGTCTGAGACGGCCGACATTATCAAGCGCGTCTCACAGATCACAGAGTACCTACCGAAACTCGAAATGATCCATTTCAATGTTCGACTCGAGTGACCCGTTTCGTAAGACGAAGCAATACTTGATTGATCGGGTCTCTAGAAATGAATGAATGGCACATGTCTAGCCTTTACCTTAAGCTTGTGACATTCGTTAATTAAATCAAAAGGTTCAAAAATTATACTTTTTCATACGCATTTAGCAAAAAGCTGTTATTTTTACATTACAAACAGAAACTTCATTTTTATTTATTTGTATAGTTTAGTTTGACAAACGAGCACCCGGTCCACCTGATATGGCCCACATCTATTAACAATTAACTTCAGTTCTTAACACTCACCATAGGAAAAACAGCAACATTAGTTTGCTATTTCACGCTGGTAATATTTGCGGACGTGGTCAAATCATCTCTGTTTATCTTATGAACATAGATCCTGCCCCGGATGAGTCGACCCAATCGTGCTGCAGCCAATATGCGCTTCAGAGTTGCCGTAGCGCGTAAATACCACTATTTGTGATATACTATTTCCACGGTACACGACAAAAAGCAATCAAAACGCCGAATGTTTCGTAACATGTCACTGCGCATGTGTACGAACTAGGAATAGAATCCAAAGGCGCGCCGACGCAGGAAGTTCACCGTAACTTTGTTTACTGACGGGCCGCGTCTGTTTTGAGCTATATTTAGCCGCACCTGGACGAGCGAGGGTTAAACGCGTCTGAGTTAAACGGCTTGACCGATTTTGACCGGACTTTCACTGGCAGATAGCTGATGTTATAAGAAGTAAACTTAGGTTCCGCGCAAAAAATTAAAACCCATGAAATCCAATCGTAATAAATTACGCGTGGGCGAAGTCGCGAGGAACAGCTAGTCTAGCATATAAATACAAGACTGGTGAATAAATACAAGATTTATATACTACCATCTATTGTATCCAATTACCATCAGTTGAAGTGTAAGCTCGTTTGTCACCCTAATTCTATAAAAAAATAAAGCATCATGGTGTTTAATAATATTTACGTTAACTCATGGTCACCATATTACCACGCCCAGTAGGGACGTGTTGCACGCTTTAAGTTATATTTAGTTCTGAGTTACTTCTGTTGGAATTCAGTGCAGGGAAGCAAACAAAAAGAAAGAAGAAATGCTTCCTGAATTTTATAACTTATCAGTTATTAGGTCAAGGATATCGAGTGTTTTACTGGTTCTGTAAAAATTTTAAAATTTAAGTTCTACAGAAATTCGTCTCAAACTACTTCACTAACTTTTTTACGTGATAGAGCTATCCTGCAGCTATATTAATAGTACCTATAGTTGTAGCACGAATGGGTCGGCTCGACCGGGGAAGGACCACGCTCTCACAGAATACCAGTGTAAAACAGCAGCTTAATGCTGCTGTGTTTCGTATGGTGAGTGTAGAGAACCGGAGACCCTTATTTATTAGAAAAGAGGCATTCTATCTTAGTCCTCACGGCTGACAACGCATCTTCGAAGCCGGTCGTCGGCCGGTAGGTCGAGCCGACCCATTCGTGCTGCAACTATACTACTAATATAGCTGCAGCATGGCTCTACCACGTAAATATGTGTTCATTGTATTTCAGTTATGTAGTTCATTGTAATTTTAAGCGCCGATTTGCCACGTGCGGACTTGAATAGACAATATTATTACAAACATTCACTATCTATTAGTATTTCTACAAATATACGTAAACAAAATTGATAAAATTATCTCCCACGTAATTGCTCACGCTAACTCTGCTATTCACAGAAGACAATGGACCGTTTGTCCTCTCCTCATTTGCACAAGTCATAATTACGGAGCTATTAATTACAATAGCATGGTGTCATCAGTGAGAAATAGAGGTGTGCTGCTGTTTTTACTGTATAAAATCACCAGATACTTTTCTGCTTACGATTTATTTTGGGCTGGAATTTTTTTTTTTACAATAAGGGAGACAAACGAGCACACAGTTCACCTGATGGTAAGGGTACTTCAAATATCATAAACTCAAATTATCGGAATGGTTTCTATCTGTTTGTAATTTTTCTTCTTATTTGTGTTACGTTTTGTTACGTTTGCTAAAATTTTTACATCACATAATAGTATAGACCACAAACATTATTCTTCAAGTCGACATTTTTGAGACAAACTCGGGTTGGATCCTTAAGAACCACGTCCTTAAGAATCAAAATGCAGATGCATTGTCACTCCTGAAGACCAAGATGGAATGCCTCGTTTCTAGTAAAAAGGATTACGGGTTAGTTAATATTTGATCAGATAACTAGTGATTCGCCCCGGCTTCGCACGGGTGATTTCAGGATCTCGACAACAGCGCCACCTGCCGGCTCAAATTGTGAATAGTTTAGATCATCCAGGTACCCACTCGAACACATAAAAAAATCCTCAAAATCGATCCAGCCTTTTTCGAGTTTTAGCGAAAGTAAAGGAGCTATAGATTAAGTTTTAATTTTTTTTGACGCCCCTACCCTTTGTGGGTGGAATTTCTTAAAATCCGTTCTTGGTTATTTTTAACATGAAAAAAGAATATTCTGGCCAAGCTATATATCTATAAGAGCTATACTTTGAAAATGTGAAATTTTTAAATTAACTTCCCGCAGCCCCCTTGCGGGTGGAATTTCGTAAAATCTGTTATACCTAACCTCTACTCGGCGAAAGGAATATTCCTAAAAGAAATAACGATACATCATTTATACAAATAAATAAAATTGAAGTGTCTGTTTATACAGCCAAAATAACAGTTTTTCACTAAATGCATATGAAAGCATTTATGGTACTTATAACAAAAACACAATGTTTAAAATTTTTGTATGTCTGTTTGTTCCTGCTAATCTCCGGAATGGCTGGACCGTTTTTGATGGCTTTCACTGGCAGATAGCTGATTTTATAAGGAGAACTTAGGCTGCTTTAATTTTACAAAAATAATCAGGATTCCGCGCAAAAAAAACCTAAATTACACGCGAGTGAAGACGCGGGAAATAGCTATTTATTTATATATTTGAAGTTAATTTTAAAATTTCGCTACTCTTTGAAAAATAGTGTTTAGAAGATAATATTATTATTTATGTATTCTTTTAGAATTAAAATACTTTTTATAACGTTAGGATTTTTAGTATTTTAATATTTTAGAATAACAGTACTTGTTATGATACTGATTTAATAAATCTTATCTTTTTATTTTATTTGACTTATGGCCTGTTTTTCAATCATCAGATAGAGCTTATTTAAAGTAAATAATTTAAAATTAAAAATTTTGTACAACTCTCTTCAATATAAATTATTAACAATAACTCAAAAACTATTGGTCAGACCTTTAAGCACCAGCTTTCAAATAAAAAAACAATAATCGAAATCGGTTCACCCAGAAAAAAGTTATGAAGTAACACACGTAAGTGTCGCACGGATGGGCCGGCTCGAACCGGGGTGGTACCACGACCTCACAGAAAACCAGCGTGAAGTAGAGGTTTACCTCTGCGTTTCGCTTGGTGAGTGCAGGTGGCCGGAGGCCCTTTTTACTGGGAATGAGACATTCCATCTTAGTCCTCACGCGTGACAACGCATCTGCATTTTGATTTGTAATAGAGGATAGATGTAGATGTCTATGGGCCGCAGCAACCACTTACCATCAGGTGGACTGTGTGCTCGTTTGTCACCCTTATCCTATATAAAAAAAGAACTAAACATTAAAATTATTATATCAATAATATATGTAATCGTTTCCATTTTATATTTAGTAAGGATATATATGTGTATATATATATATATATATATATATATATATATATATATATATATATATATATATATATATACACATAAATACCTTATTTATTCTTACGGTTGAACAAGTGACATTAAAAAAATATTTAAAATTTTTAATATACCGAGTTTTCATATTCTTACATAGTCATTAGATTCTGAGCTATTTTCAAAATTTCAAGTCAGAAAGTTAATTTAAAATCAATCACTAAATTCGACCCAAACAGACATACATGTTAAAAACGGCCAATAGACAAAAATACAACACACAATTTTTGTCTGTCGTCAATAGACAAAAATTAGTTCTTTCCTTTAGAATCCGAAATGGAACTATTTCTATTTACAATTACCTAATAGTACAGTAAACAAAGCCTTGTGTCATGTTGTTCTACACACAGGAAGTCCTAACATGGACGAAATACGGGCACGCAACCATGAAAGCCGAGTTTCCCATTTCACCGCATTGGGAATGACGATTCTGTTTCGACTCCGATTGACGTTGATAGGGTCAATGGCTGTAATATAGCTTTGCCGATAGGTATGGTACAATCGATAAGCAGTTAATAAATTTACAACAAGATTTTTAATTTTAAAATTTTAGGTATTAGGATATTCACAGTAGAAACAGCGTAACCGCCATTGCGGTTAAGTAAAGCTGAAGTGAGAGTGCTTCAGCCATATAGCTTGAAGAACCGACAACCGACGGGGAAGCAAGGTTCTCGAGTAACAGCCTCTGTAACCGAAGTGTATGGCGGCCTGGTAAAGGATGCAGGAAGTCGATAGATATATGTGGCTCTGGTCTGTGCTTTGTGGAATTCATTGCTGAAGGTCTATGTTCAGCGATGGAGTTGTGACGGGCTGTAATGTTAATTGACGATAATAATTATTTGTGATGCTTGTGCGAATACCAGAGAATAAAACTATGTGGCCAATGTTTGGCTGTGGCAAAGCAGTTGAGTTCTTTCATCCAGTTGAATAAAAAGAGTTTGAAAGAGGTTTTCTTCGTGATTAAAAAATAATGGAAATAACCAATTAATTTTTTTATTAAGTTATACATATAATAGAATAGAATATTTTTTATTCAATATAAGTATATTTGAAATAATTATTATAAAAACTATAATAATAATAAAAAAAAACTAAAACTAAAAACTTAATTATCATATAGTCCTACTCCCCGCTGTATCGTGCCAAGAACGATGGCTGCGTTTCCCCGCTGAATGGCTATACTTAGCCTTTGAGCGAGAAAAGAACCAGCCCTCTTATCACCAGCAGCAACGACCAGCCGCGGATGGAGTTTTTTTTTAGGAACTTCACCGCACGTGGACCCCACGGACCGATAGTCTCTACAGCAAATGGCACAAATATGTAGTCATCTCTCAGAGACATACTTGCGCCACTTACTCGGTTCAGCTGCCTCTGATGCCCCCCGGCTCTAACCGAGGTACTCCTGAGATGAGAGGCCATGAAAATAATATTTACTTAAACCATAGGTCTAGAAAACCCTTTGCCTAGAAACCTAACGAGACCTTTCTTTCCAAAGTAACACATGCAATATAATTTGGTTTTTCAATTACTTTCAAAAGTAATTTATGAAACAGCTTAGAAGCGGTCGCCTAATTCCCATAACTTGGTAATAGAGCGTGTATTTTTTTCTGGAAGATTTTTGTAAAAGGGTATATTCCCCATGAATTAATTGCTGACTATCTGGAATCGAGTAACTGGTATCACTAGCTGTAGCTGATAGTAGTGGTTGTTCCTCATGTTTACAGAGAGTATTACGTTTTTTTGCACAAACTACTTTTGTTTTTGTAATCATTAGAAGGGACTTGTGGTATTATTACCTACTGATGCCAATTTTGATGCGGATAACATTAAGCATTGTAATTTTAATTTCTAGTTCCAATCTGCGCAAAATAACATAAACATTCATTTAGCATAACTGACACACCTCTCTGCCTCCTTTACATCTATATACCGTACTCTTAATCTGGCACATCTTCAATATATCGCTAATGTTGTCGATAAACCTTCATCTAGGGCGTCCCTTCCCGACTCTGTCTTTCACTTCTGCGACATAAATTTACTTTGTCACTCTTTTGTCGTTCACTCTTTCCACATGAACAAACTACCGAAGCATTCCTTTCTTAATCCTGGTCATAATAGTATATTGCAAACCATACATTTCTCTCATCACATAATTTCTTACCTTGTCATTCAGATTCAGCCCTTATAATTGTGTCCAGCTAAATAACTTATTTGTAGTTATTATAGAATACCAACCCGAAAGTAGCAACCTACAGATCGCTCATTTCTTCAAATATTATGTAAGGATACTCGTTATTAAATATATTAGATTATTAAAATTAGTGCAATCGAAGGTTATTCTATTGTTTTCTAAACAATCGCCTCTAAATTAGACCAAACCAGTTATATAGATATTCCCACAGGTTAGAACGTAATCACGCTCAAGGAAATAGTGGGCTCGCGTGGACGTTCGAACCACTTTTATTGGATCTTTCCATCCTCCCCATTTAGATACAGTGTCGCTAACAGCGGCCGGACCTTTAAGGAAGAGTAGATGTCTTCTCTGACTGGCTAATGTAAGTGGTCATTAGACCGATGAGCCGTGCCTTCCTTATTTATGGCATTGTTCGAGTTTTCTCACATTAAATATTGCTTGGATTAAAAGTAAATTAGATCATTGATCATTTGGTATTACAGTCAGTAGTATCCATATTAGTTAAAATACAAAAATGACTATATAACCATATTAGTATTATTATAAGTTTCACCCGTTTTTTTTTTAAATTAAGATTTTGGGCTTGGATGCTTGTCCTTAAAGTCATGTCTTCATTAAACTCAGTATCAAGTGATAATAATCCTTTATAGTACTCAGCTTATGTACGCAATACTTTAATACACATATACACAATATGTTGATGTATCACATTGCGTAATCTTTGCGACATTTTGACGGCAACTTGAACCAGCAGATAGTTGGTGATAGTATCTCAAGGCACCTAAGCAAACAAGACATTTATCGAGGTTCTCATGCGCAGACATTTAATACACAAAACAGCACCACTTTTACGTATCCAAATCCTTTCAAACCATTATTCAAACAATAATACAGTCAAGTTTCCGCCAAAACTCCGTTTTACCCGTTCCTTGGGCATTGGCATAGATTATTTAAGTTACGCTTTTAGAGCGTGTACGTCATAGTACGTACATGTTCATCTAACATGTACGTACTATGACTTTATAGACAATCATTTAAATAATGTTTTTCGTTGGCAATTTAAATTTTCACTCATCTAAAAACTTTTTGAATTGCTATTCCTGTGTTTAATAGTCTTGTCTATTCACTTTTCTGTACAAGAGGTCTAAAGACAAACATCCTCTCCAGTTTTATCAAAAGGTCTCAAGTGCAATGCCTTACGCAGGACTCCTTTGTCCTTCGCGCAGTCGAAAATTTATGAAACAAAAGCCTTATTCAGACAAAACAGCTTTTAGGCACGTACTGTAATTACTGTTGCAGTACTTTTAGAGAAGAAATTTTAAAGATCCTTTTGCTGTTGTTATAGGGTTTATTATTGCACTTCAGTGTGAGTGTATGAAGTACAATCATTTTATACTTTATGACGTACGTGTTAAAGTGTATTTTGCCAAGAAAGGGGAGATAGGGTAATATTTGCCTATGCCAGCGATTGTCTACGCAGTTTTTTTTATTCTCGGAAGTGGGTATCGTGATGGTAGACTGTCTGGAGTGTGAATTAAACATGGCGGCTGCTGACGTTAGGTAGTTCTTTATAGTTTTTACCAGTTCACCCTTATGTTCAGCATGGGGGGCTTAGGGATTCACTTTATGTACATGTAATATATTAGTTGGTGTTTTATTCCTTTTTGAAATAGGTTAAGTAAATATAACTGTTTCCTTTCATTTAAAATGCATTTAAAATGCAACGATGGTGTTGTTCTTCTGACTAAATAGCAGCAGTTAAGAATTATTTTAATTTCTTTATTTGAACTTTATAATATATTTTCCTTACAATTTTTATACGTTGTAGAGTCGCGCTCTCACAGAATACCAACGTAAAAATGCAGCTTAATACTGTTGTGTTTCACATAGTAAGTGTAGAAATCGGAGAGCGATTTTACTAATTACGAGGCATTCCATCTTAGGCGTCAGGGTAGACAACGCATCTGCATTTTGATTCTCAATTTAAAAACTGATCAATTGATAAATGTAGATGTCTATAGGTCACATCATCCTCTTACTATCAGGTGGACCGTATGCTTGTTTGTCATCCTTATTCTGTAAAAAAAAATCGTATGGGAACCTAAAGAGGTCTGCGTATCTCGCTGCTCTATAGACTCTGCCTACCACCCCGATAGTTACAGGTGTGACGCTATGTGGTCTTATGGAAAGTGAAAAAAGGATTATTTTTACTCGTAACGAGATTTTAAATACCTTCTTACCTCAGTGATCGGAGTAGACAACCCCATCTGTATTTTGTTTCCTATCTAGGATATATGTAGATCTATGATGTCTATTAAAATATTTGTCATATTTATGTTAATTAAGGTGTTTTGTACATATTGTCAATAGATGTTTGCAGATCTCTTCTATTTTTAAACACAAAACAAACAATCTTTCTCGACCATGCCCATTTACAGGCGTGAAGCAAAACCTGTCACATATTCCCAACATTGTTATTACGACGGAACGTCAACTTCGAAAGACAATTGAAGTCTAATTCTACCACACACCTTTAAAAGAAAATGTACCTTAAAATCTTGAACATAAAAACCTATTTGCGTTGCCGCGGAGATTTAAAAAAAAAGATTGCGGTAACATAGTTCATCCATCAAACAAATATGATTATGAACCTTATGCGTTAGGACATAGTAGTTACGAATTTAGTGAGATGCGTGCAATGGTTATAAACGCAAGGGCATTTTGAAGACAAGACGGGGAATGCATAATGATGTATTTGCGAGTTGCATTGCTAATGTGAGGTTCGTTGCGGTGACTGCGTTATTATGGGACTTGGCAATATGATCTATGGTTATGGTATAGTCTATGGTTTTGTTGGTTGTGTTACATCGCCATAATGTGCATTTGAATAACTAGTTGATAGCGACGAGACGCAGACTGCGTGTCTGTTGAACCGAGTGTTTTTATTAAACTACCCAATAAGTTAGGTTTTGTTCAGGTGTAAAAATATTTTTGTCATTGTTTGTTGGCATTCAAAACCGCGAACGTCTATTGCTAATTATACATTTAGTTTAAAAAAATAATTAAAAAAATGGTGTTAGAATTGCGACTCTACAAAATTAATCTATTAATGCCTTATAGTCTGGTCTAGTTGTCGTAAGCAAGACTGCTGATCGTGTGACCCGCGGTCGGGCCTAAAATCAGTTTTTGGATTTTTCTGTTAAGAAACTCATAGTAGCAGCCTGGAGTCAAAAAATTGGTGGTGTTTCAACGCCGTGTCTCAGAAAGCACGAGAAGCCATTGGATCTTGCGCCTTATCTCTTTCCGGTCGTGTCGGATAGCCATCCCATCGCAGTATGAGAGCAAGGGAATAGAGTGCACCTGTGCTTGCGCACACAGCCGTGCATTATAATCCAGCCCTGCGTAAATGGCTAGTCACCGTTGTGACTTTCCACCGTGACTGAAATTTGATCTGAAGAACACACGTCATGGGATTGGAACTAACACATTTTTATTCGTGATTTTGTATGTTAAGCGACAATACTTTTGGTTGTTCCTCGGTATTTTCAACGCCTTCGAATTTCCTTCATCTCCGGAGTGTCACAGGCTACATCATATACCTCATTGTAAAAATACACAAAATCTGACTAACATGTTGTTTTGTCATTGACATACCGAGTATAACTGCAGTAGATCTATATTATTATAAAGAGAAAGTGCGATTTTTTGTGAGTTTGTGTATATGTGGAGAGTAATCTTCGGAACCACTGCACTTTTTTTTTAAATTCTGTCACCGTTTGAAAGGTGCATTATTTCAGATGGACAAAGGCTGTGTTTTAAGTATATAACAAGTATTATGGCTAAAAGTTATGATGATATTCGTCAACAAGTTGGGAGCCTACTGAGTCGTGCCTATTTTGAGATATCATAGCGTGCGCTGAGTCAATAGTTAAAGTTGCACGAAAATAATGTATGGCTGAATTGTTTCTAAAAAAGACCGTGTTAGCATATTATGTTTATCTTCTGAGGATAACTCACGGTAGCCATTTTATAAAATAGTTACGGTGGCGGTCTGTGCGAGAGACATAATATAGAATATACATAATTCTTCAATCCGGGCAAAGCCAGGGCAGGCCGCTAGTTATCATAGAATTTTAGCAAAAGTCTGCAGTAAATTTATGTATGTATCGCCAGCGGTCGTTTTTATTCCATGTCTTATTACTGACCTTCGGCACATCGTTTTTAGTCAACCGGAGCTGTCAGTTTGTCAACCAGACCGGTAGTTGCGGAGTCCCCGCGAAATCGGTGGTTTTCTGTGAAACTTGTGATTTAAGTCATTTACTTTAGCGATTACATTGTAATATCTCTACTTGGTCATAGTTTATCCATTAGCACATATCGTCTCGAGGGTGGCGTAAGAAGGGACACGGATGAAATCAAGAGACGGTCATCAGCTTCTTACTACATTTAGAAAATTAAAATTTTAAAACAAAAAGAGCTAAGAACAATCTCGATTAAGACACCTTTAAAACGAAAAAAAAAACTTGATCGGTTCATCCATTCAGGAGTTTTCAGGAGGATTCCAAAGACAGATACACAGATACACACTACAAATTTATAAAACTGCTCTGTTTTCGTTGTGGGTTAAAAATACTGGTTGCCAAATCAATATGAGGCAATCTATGGAGAGGTTTTGGTTCAGCAGTGGACTTTTGATAGACTGTAATAATGAATTTCGATAATGATTTTAATTTCATTTTACTGGAAAAATATGTTTGATGGCTTATTTTTTACCGCTGCCTCCTATGGTCGACGCTTCGTGTCAATAGTGTAAACAGAATCGGCTATTGTAACTGTGAGCTCCCAATTCGAAACAATGCCCATTGACGATTTATTCGTAATGACAAATTCCTCGCCGGGACGTGGCGCAACGCGGCCTTAATACCACGAATGGGTACAACGATGCATGAACGATGTACAGTGACTTGTTCATCACGATTTTTATATAGAATAAGGGTGACAAACGAGCATATAGTCCACCTGATGGTAAGTGGGTCGGCCTATAGACATCTTCGTAAACATCATCGTATTCTGTGAGAGCGTTGTACTTCCTCGGTCGAGCCGACCTATTCGTTCTACAACCATAATACAGCTGCAGCTTGGCGACTCACCGTGTGTTAGCGGCGTAAGAAATCAATTTTTTGGTCCTTTAGTTGTATGGAAGCGGCTTTGGGAAATTCCAGAAATATCTCATTGCTTCTCATAAACTGCGGTATAAGTATAAACATCTCCTTAATGTCAGATACCGCGTAGTGACAGCGTAAAATAATCCACTACCCCATATACTCCCGTCGGTGTCGTAAGAGGCGGCAGGGGAAACTGAAACAGAAGGTGAAGGTAATGGTAAAAGTTAAGACGTTTCGGGCATTTTGTAGAACCAATTTAACATCGGATCTAACTATATTCTGTAAACATGTTCAGGATCGTCCTCGCCATTGCTTTAAACGAACATTACGAACTATACCCACTAAGGTTGATTTGCGAGTCTATTGATATTAAAAACATCATATTTTCAACGGAGAAGATGGTTGGGTACTACCATCAGCATGGGGTCCAGCTATGGCAGCATCATTTAACATTAAATCCCAACCCAAGCAAAGATCTGCAATACTTTCATTCATTATCTTGATAATGTAACCTCGTTCTGCGTAAATCAGACCAAATATTTTGTTTATTTTTTAGTTTTAAGTGGTTATTTAGTAAATATCGATGTACTCGTAACTTCAACTGGATGGTAGGCTAACGCTCAGTTCTCCGTGTAAGCAATAAAATAAATCATCGACATTTAAATGAAGATAACGATATACATACGATTTAAGACAAAAATAAATGTCACGGAATTAGTCGACGTATTTTACTGTCACTGTCAATTACAAGGCGATCTGTCAGCTGTCGAAAATGACGTGAGTTTATTGATTTTAGGCGCCAACTTGCGTCTGCGGCCATGTGTATCCTCACCGCTGCATTGAACCTGATATATGTTTTGTTAACAACATTCTCATGTAATTTTATGACCCTCGGTTAATCAAGGGTGCGTTTTGACTCTAATGAAGTAATTAATATCTTAGCATTAAAGGTTACTTGATGAGAGGACTGGCGATTCTCCTCAGTTTTTTTTTATAGAATAAGGGTCACAAAATGTTACGTAAGGGCCACAGCAACCACGTAACATCAGCTAGATAATGTGTTCGATATTGTCTAGCTGATGTTACGTGGTTGCTGTGGCCTATAGACATCAACATCTATCCTCGAATTAGAATCAAAATGCTGATGCGTTGTCACCCCTGAGGGCTTAGATGGAATGCCCCGTTTCCAATAAAAAACGGTCTTCGGTTCTCTTCGCATGGATGCGAGTCCCGTCCAGGGTCTTCTTATGCTTCATTGTAATAAAATATAATTTAGTAGCATTGGCTGATTAACTGCAAAATCTGCCATATGACGAAATTATCCAAATATCTACTTTATTTACTGGAAATGAGGCATTCCATCTTAGTCCTCACGGGTGACAACACATCTACATTTTGATTTGTAATAGATGTAGATGTCTATGGGCCGCAGCAACCACTTACTATCAGGTGGACTGTGTGCTCGTTTGTCACCCTTATCCTATAAAAAAAAAAATATATATAAAGATTTTTTTTAAATTTATGTGTTTCAAAGTAGCGGTGTAAGAATATCCACTACCATATCTTCGGATTAGTAAGCTGAAGTGGCAGTGGGCCGGCCATATAGCTCGAAGAACCGACAACCGATGGGGAAGAAAGGTTCTTGAGTGGCAGCCTCGTACCGGTAGGCGAAGTGTAGGGCGACCCCCACGAGATGGAGTGACGACCTGGTAAAACATGCTGGAAGTCGATGGATGCAGGTGGCTCAGGACCGTGCTTTGTGGCATTCCTTGCGGGAGGCCTATGTTCAGCAGTAGACTTATGAAAGGCTGTAATGATGATGATGATATCATCCCGAGGGTTCGTAAGAGGCAACAAAGGGAAAATAATACAGGATATGGGCATCAGCATCTCCTAATAATAAAAAAACTGCAGCTGCCAACCCGCTTGCCAAGCGTGGCAACTATGGCAACATACCCCTTGAGGCAATCTATGAGAGAGGCCTATGTTCAGCAGTGGACTTTTATAGGATGTAATGGTTTGATGGATAATTTTATTTTTCAGTAAAACCGATGCCAAAAAGTTTTTTTTAAATAGAATTAGGGTGACAAACGTGCACTCAGTCTACCTGATGATAAGTGGATACTGTTGCTGATCACATCATATTCATCCTCGACTAAGAATGTATGGCTAGTTTCCAGTAAAAAGGGTCTCCTTTTTCTTATTTTTCATTCGAACCGGCACCAAAGACCTGACTCTTTGGTCTCCTTACAGGTCCGCTGAAGACTGATCCGCTCGTGTCATTTCGTACAATTCACCGTTAAAGAAACATTGTAATACAAAATGTTCCACTCGCCGTTATAAGTATTAACCTTGTTTAATAACGATTGCTTGCGTTAAGTATGTATGTACAGATGTAAAATTTTAATGTCTTTACATCCCATACGACCGTTTATTAACCGATCCCGTTGACTTAGATTGCCACTAATTAAATGAGTATCGCTTTATGTTCAAATTTTACCAACGTAGTAAATGCTGCAGCTATATTATCTCGCGCTCGTCCGGGAAAAGTTTACGCGCTCTTAGAATACCAGCTTAATGCTCTGTTTCGTATTGTGAGTGTGGAGAATCGGGGACCCTTTTTATTGAAAACGAGACATTACATCTTAGTCCTCAGGGGTGATAACGCATCTGCATTTTGATTCTTAATTGAGGATAAATGTAGATGTCTATACGCCACAGCACCACTAATCATCAGTTAGACTGTATGCTCATTTGTCACCCTTATTCTATAAAAATCATATTATTACCTTTGTTCATTTGAAAGCATAATATAATGATCTCTTCTTTAACCACTCAACCGCCCGCCCCGCGCGAGTGATTCTCGCCTGACCTATCCGCGAATTAAATGTCACTTTTTTTTTACGACTGCGCGAGACAGTCTTAACATAAACGATTACTACTGAAAAACTACTATAGCTACATTCAAATAAAAAATATTCTCAAAAGTATCCAAAGAATTCAAAATTTTATTTTGTTAAAAGAAAATTAGTCAAATTAAAAATGAAGCCTGAAAATAAAGCTTAAAAATGGGAATATCAAAAAAATCGTATTTATTTTTTATTTCGAGTTTTACAAGTGTAATACTTACTGGAGACAATTATTTTATATTATAATAGTACATGATATTCCCTTTAAAATGACACCAATATCAATAACATCTTATATACTCAATATACATAAGTATATAATGTTTACCCAATATAAATTTGAATAAATAAGTAAATAAATGAAAAAAATAGGTTTTAATAATTTCTAGACACATCTCAACAGATATTTCGTTTATAACTTGCTATCAACGTGTTAATAGTGAATCATTATTTTATATTTTGCATTCATTTAACACAAAAACTGATTAGAATACATTTTAAAAAACATATAATCAATAAACGATGATCGCGTATAGTGATTAAAATTTAGAGCTAAATCATTATATGTAAACGTTTTGGAATTGTCGTAATGATACATATTTACTAAAGAAATTATCTTCACAATTAGTTTGATGTACAATAACATTAGAAATAACATATAAAAACAGAAATGTTATCACATTTTTGATCGAATTTCTCACACGTTAACATTCCACAAACAAAAATGGCGAAATTTAAATTTATCTTTTTTTCCTAAATATTTTATTACTATTATACAGATAAAATTCACTTTCACAGACGACAAATTTCATATAGCACCATCTATAATTTTTTACTGTATTAATAACAGCTATCTTTTGCGCTGTACGCGTTTAAACCGAAAGATGTCGTTTCGTGCCTAGACAGGTGAGGCAATAATGGTTTTTGGGGACTGTAGTCACCGTGGACGGTTGAGTGGTTAACACTCCATTATAGTGCACTGCTGGAAAGGGGCCTCTCCTGTTATGGAGACCACATGAAAGTCCATTGCAGGACATTGGCCTCTGCAGTTGTAGGGAGGGTTTGCATTAACCGTCACTCGTCACGCTTGGCAGGTGGATCGATCGCACTAATAGATGATTTCATAACTTTGGTGATGTAACCCGTCACCGGGCTGGGCATATTACAGAAATGTACAATCTATCGGAAGCCATGATGTCACATTGCCTGTAGTTACCGTTAAGTAGTGTTAAAACTTAGTCAGTTTTCCGTTTTAGGTTAAAATAGAATTTCAAATTTATATTGGGTAAACATTATATACTTATGTATATTGAGTATATAAGATGTTATTGATATTGGTGTCATTTTAAAGGGAATATCATGTACTATTATAATATAAAATAATTGTCTCCAGTAAGTATTACACTTGTAAAACTCGAAATAAAAAATAAGTACGATTTTTTTGATATTCCCATTTTTAAGCTTTATTTTCAGGCTTCATTTTTAATTTGACTAATTTTCTTTTAACAAAATAAAATTTTGAATTCTTTGGATACTTTTGAGAATATTTTTTATTTTTTTAACAGTGGTAGAGCCACGCGGCAGCTTTTGCTGTCACACGGATGGGTCGGCTGGAACCGGGGTGGTACCACGACCTCACAGAAAACCAGCGTGAAGTAGAGGTTCACCTCTGCGTTTCGCTTGGTGAGTGCAGGTGGCCGGAGGCCCTTTTTACTGGAAATGAGGCGTTCAATCTTGGTCCTCACGGGTGACAACGCATCTACATTTTGGATTGTAATAGAGGATAGATGTAGATGTCTATGGGCCGCAGCAACCACTTACCATCAGGTGGACTGTGTGCTCGTTTGTCACCCTTATCCTATAAAAAAAAAAATTAATTTGGGTTAAGGTAATAGTTAACTCCCCTGGCGTTGCGGTTGTTCATGGGCGGCGGTAGTCACTTATCATCAGGTGAGCCGCATGCTCGTTTGCCCCCTCTCCTATAAAAAAAAAGTAGATTATAATTTACTTTAAAAAGAAGGAGAATCTTGAATCGAGTGTCGAGTTCAAAAAAGGACGGTCTCTACTCCATCGTATGATTATTATATTATTTTGTCTAATAGCTTTTGTGTGTGTACTTGATATCTTCTTTAATTGTGAACAGATTTAATCATAAACATGTTCCAACCCCCACTAAGTACTTTCTTAAAATTTGGTCAGTTTTCCGTTTTGAGTTAAATTAGATTTTTAGTCGACTTCAAAAAGGAGCCGGTACTCAATTTGACTGTATGTTTTTTATATGTGTTACCTCATAACTTCTTACTGGGTGAACCGATTTCGATGATTCTTTTTTTTATTTGAAAGCTGGTGCTTCACAACTTCACATGTGGTCCCATATAAATTTGATCAGCGTCTGATCAATAGGTTTTGAGTTATTCTTAATACTTTATTTTGAAGTCGGTTGTACAAAATGTTTAATTTTAAATTATTAAATGTATAATGTATATTACTCGATATTTTCGTCAATTATGGACCGTTTAAAATAAATAAATAGGGGATGAAGTTTTTAATGTAACTATTTAGACTAAATTTAAGCTTTTGATATTCCTAAGTCCACTAGAAGGGTAAAAAATTAGACCTTTAATAAAAAGTAAATGCCGACTTCAAAGAACCAAAACAAAAACAAAACGATTTCCGCATGATAGCTAGAGATAGAGATGGAAGTCGGTGCTAAGACATAGCTACTTAATTTTAAGATGTCATTAAGTCTCGTGCTATCACAGTCACTTTGACCTACAGTGATAGAGACAGCACGAGACTTAACGGCATCTTAAAATCTTAAAGTAGTAGTGATTGAGTATTTGAGCGTTAGAGCCTTAATCTTTATTATTCAAAAATATATACAAATTGAACTAGACTTACTCGTTGCTATGAAATTTCTACAGAAAATATTTTATTTCTTCAATATGGCCCTTTATATTGTGGTTAGATTACAATAGTTCTGCCAATGTCCTTGGTTGGTCACATCTTGTTTTGAATAAATATATGTATACAAATAAATAAAATACACTTTACATTTAGTTCGTATATTTTCCACGGGATTTCTTTTTCTTTCGTTCTTGAAACGGAGAGTTCTAAAGTAGGACTTTAAACGTGAAACTAAACTTAACTAAAATTACCTATAAAATATTTTTGTAATAAGGCAAAAAGTGACGATTAGAAATTTTTTTTGTTTGTCTGTCTGCCTATCTGTTTGTTTATTTGTTCCAGCTAATCTCCAAAACGGCTGAATCGATTATGACGGGACTTTCAATGTCAGATAGCCGATATTGTGACGAATAGCGTAGGCTACTTTTATTTTAGAAAAAGAACTAACTCATATGAAATTGTGAACAAAAATCCAATTCTATTTGAAATTATAAACAGAAATTACTAAAAGTTATTCTATGCATAAAAGTTGCGGGCACAGCCGTAGTGTATATTTTCTTTGGCACAGCTACTAGAAAATATTTCTTTTGACAGCTCGGATAAGGTGTTTCAAATGACACGAGTGTCACTACCTTATTATGTAGATTTGAAAACTATCATAATTTATGTATTTATTATGTGTCCACTGTATTTAGCAGTTCCGTTACTACGAACGCTGATCTACGCTGTTTTAATGTGACAGATAAACAAGTAGAAGTAACTATGTAGTTGCGGTCTTTGCAAATATCCTAGAAGTGGAGATAGTATGTTATCTAGTTTTCTTTACTCTGGTGTGTACTGAGACATTATCTTATATTTATTATTTTAATGATAGTATTTAACCCACTTTCGTGTTTTGCGCGAATGCCGCTTACTGTGCGTATGTTAATTTAAGATGAACTCTTGCCTGATACAGGCAGACCTGATAAGTTGCAGGAAGGGCCGTTTATTCTGGTCGTTGCTTACAGTTAATAAAATAAAGTAACGGTAACTATGTGTTTTAAAGTAGGCAGAGACTATGAACTTCCTTTTGGCACGATCCTGATAACTCTCTTGCTTCTTTCTCATACATAGGTCTACGGATACATGCTCCTCGGTCATGGATACTGTTATTTGGCCCATTTTCAATATATCATCAATTTGGTCGATAAAATTAGTAAATAAGTATGTATTTTCGCCTTAGGGTAAGGGAATGTCCGCATCGCTGTCCTAATGCTAATAATGAATGTAGAAAAAAATAGTAAACATGACGAACATAAAAATAAAACTAAAATAAAAAAAACTAAAGTATGAATCCTGTGAATCTGAAATGGACAGTGACTCAACTTATATAGCTATCACATAATTACGAGCGTTGGTTTTCAGCAATGCCCATAAAAGCTGGATTGCGCTAGCGAGTTGTCGACAATTTGCAAGTTGTAAATGCGTCATAAATAATTAGTATGTGTCCGAAAATAAATTTATATAAATAACATGGGGAATATGCCTTTTCTTTCTTTCCTGTTTTTTAAAAAAACGTTACCTCCACACTAGGAATTTCTCCTGTATCGTAGGGCCAATTACATAAATCAATTTCAGTACAATCATCCAGACCCGGAACAATTATTTGTAGGGCGTACAAATACTTGTTTCGTGCGGGATTCGAACCCGTGGCCCTCCGCGCTGCAACTAAGTGCTGCACCACTGCGCCATGAAGCCGTCCTCGGCCGCATCGGAGTTTGCCCAATGCACTACACAACATGTGATTTCCTACTATTTACGAGTATGTCGTATTTTGAGTTCTTTGTGACGTGTCTGTGAAATAAATGTTCGTCCTTTTTTATTTCTGACCTACTAAATATGTTTCTGATATGCACTCGCCCATCAATGTAACAAAATAATACAGTAAACTTCTAATAAGGTGGTAGAGCTATGTTGCAGCTTGCAGCTATAGCACGACCGGTGCAGAACCACGCTCTCACAGAATACCAATGTAGAATAGCAGCTTAATGCTGCTGTTTCGTATGATGAGTGTAGAGAACCGTAGATCTTTTTTACTGGATGCTAGACTTTCCATATTAGTCTTCAGAAGTGACGCATCTGCATTTTCATTCTGAATTAAGGATAGATGTAGATGTCTATGGGCCACAGCAACCACTTACTATCAGGTGGACAGTGTGCTCGTTTTTCACCTTTTATTGATAAAAAAAATAGTACACACCGTAATTATCTTGACAAACTGTCTTATTATAAAAAAAGCGGTTTATAATTAGTCCCAGGTTTAAACTAGAGTGTGTTTCCATAAATAAGTCCCGAGGGAAACATGCAACTATAATGTAAAGAATGAAAATTGACAGCTAATGTCAAATATCACACGTGGTAGGGCCACGCGGCTGTATTATGGTTGTTATCGTAGCACGATTGGATCGGCTCGACTAAGAGCTCGGCTCTCACCGATTACCAGTGTAAAATAACAGCTGTGTGTCGAAGTGCTACAAATATATAGTGCTGCATGTCTCTACAACGTATAAAATTTACGTTATTAAAATCTTACGATAATCGAATATTCTGGAAACAGAATTTTATTTCTTTCCAGATGCGAACGGATCTAAGCTGTCGATCGCAAGCAATATTCACGCTACACTGCCGTACTAATGAGTTCGATGTTTTCTTGCTCTTGTAATTTCTCTCCGATTTCACTGCTGTCCAAGTTTTTCCAAATGATCAACTTCGCACAGTTAAATGAACTTGTTGTTTTAATGATTTTTTTATAATCCAATTTGCTTAGTACCAAAACAAACAAAGATACTGGAATAAACGTAATAAGAGCGATTTACAATTGGACTTTTAAAGGCATGAGTGTTTTTTTTAGTGATTATCATTTTAAATCAGGTGATGAGGTTTATAATTGACGTTGGTCTCATGGTTTATTGAAATATCTAGTAAAAGTCTTGAGCTGAACAGATCTAACCAAGGAATGCCACAAAACAACGCTCCTTTGCTACCTGCATCCATGGACATTTCGCATGTCTTACAGGTCGCCACTCCATCTATTAAGAGAACTTATTTTCTACACTCTGTTTATCTATATGAGGCTACCAATCGAGAAACTGTTCCACGTTGGGTGTCGGTCCTTCGAGCTATCCGACACATTGCCATTTCAGCATACAGCTTCTTAGTTACCCAACTGCTCCAGAAAGAGGGTAATGTTTTTCGAGTGCATTTTTTTATAGGTTAAGGGTGACAAACAAGCACACAGTCTACCTGATGGTAAGTGGTTGCTGCGGCCCTTAGACATCTACATCTAGCCTCTATTACAAATCAAAATGTAGATGCGTTGTCACCCGTGAGGACTAGGATGGAATGCCTCATTTCCAGTAAAAAGGGCCTCCGGCCACCTGCACTCACCAAGTGAAACGCAGAGGTAAACCTCTACTTCACGCTGGTTTTCTGTGAGGTCGTCGTACCACCCCAGTTCGAGCCGGCCCATCCGTGCGACAGCAAAAGCTGCCGCCTGGCTCTACCACTGTTGCATGTATATTTCTTTGCCAAGCTCTGTTATCTGAACGGCTTGATGGATTTTAACATATGGGATGTCGTTTTAGTTGTGGAAGTGACATAGGGTTTACATTTTTCTCTTTTCATCAAACGTTTTTAAGCCGTCGGGTTTTTTAATTACTGTTTTAACTTTTAAGCTTTGTTACATTACGTAAACTTCTGGTATATTTTCTGTATTTGTGTTCATAACTTGCCTCGTTCAACGCACCCGATCTATTAAAGATACATCTTTGATCAGCGCCATATTACCTGCTCACGGACAAGCAGACAGCTGCGAAAGTGAACCAGCAGAATAACATCACGTAACTTTTTCAATAAGGCAACTTATTCTTCCGTGCACGTTTTGTGGAATTAATTAGCTACATTCACTGCTTACTACTATTGATATGACGTGATAAGATCTGATAGTGCATATTATATTCATCATTGTAGCTAAACACTTCAACAGACACTTTAAGAAAGTCTATCACCTCATCTCATTTCATACATGTCGTAATTGTTAAGGTAATGCCCCTAAAATCTGGTGAGCACCTACAAAAGGTTTAGTAGTAGTTAATATTATCATTATCATTACAGCTCTTCCTTTACAAGTCCACTGCTGAATAGACTTCCTCCAAAGAACGTCTTAGAACACGGTCGTGTACCACCTGCATTCACTGACTGCAGGTCTAACCTTGCGTCAGTCCATCTAGTGGGGATTCGCCTTACACTTGGCTTAGACACGAGGCTGCCACGCGGGAACCATTATTCTAATTGATATTCTGATAAAAGATACCCAAGACGTCGAGTCAAAGGCGCGAGACATCTGGTAATTCGTTCATGGAGCTATGCTATGCTATGCTATTACAACAAAGTCGTAGAAAATATACAAGTTGTCTCTACCACTAAGTTTTAATATTTTATTGAATAAAAGCTATAAAAAGGAATCGTCGGGAATTAAAATTATGTAAATTAAACGCGATAAAATCTGTAAAAGTTGTTTTATTGGCGTAAATATAAGAAACCATTATGTATAAAAAGGGTTATTATAACATAAGTGAATATATAGTTGGGAATGAGGTGGTCGTTTCCAGGCTGTTTCTATAAAAAAACTTTTGTACGTATTGTGTCAACCTGTGTTTTATTGTATAATTTCACTTTGAAAAGAAACGTTCCGCTGGATTTCTTGCTGGTTCTTTCCGAGATTATTTCCCAACCATTGATTGGTGAAATTTGTAATCTATATTGAATTAAAAAATTATAAAATTAATCTATTCTATACTGCGATTTGCGATAAAAACTGACTGAATAACTTGGCGATTGTTAAGCCGTCTTCCAAGCATAACGATAACGGCGAATTCGATCTGTGGACTGTTTCTTGGCTGATGAGACGAAGCAATATATTTTTTTTTATAGAATAAGGGTGACAAACGAGCACACAGTCCACCCGATGGTATGGTTGCTGTGGCTGTGTGAGACAGAATGCCTCTTTTCCAGTAAAATGGGTCTCCGGTTCTCTACACTCACCATACGAAACACAGCAGTATTAAGCTGCTATTTTACACTGGTATTCTGTAAGAGCGTGGTCCTTCCCCGGTCGAGTCGACCTATTCGTGCTACAACTATACTATTAATATAGCTGCATCATGGCTCTACCACGTAAAACATACTCATTACAATCAATATCAATGTGATTTACGTGTGAAATATAAATATGTATGAAATTTAAATTAGTGCAAATCTATCTCTATAACGGTAGAGGCCCATGTTCAGACCTTACGGGCTGGTGAACAAGAAGAAGCTTGTACACTATTCCATATGATGGTGATGTTACTGTTACAGGCCCTTTTTACTGGAAATGAGGCATTCGATCTTAGTCCTCACGGGTGACAACGCATCTACATTTTCATTTGTAATAGAGGATAGATGTAGATGTTTATGGGCCGCAGCAACCACTAACCATCAGGTGGACTGTGTGCTCGTTTGTCACCCTTATCCTATAAAAAAAGCCTATCTAAAGTCCACTGCTGAACGTAGGCCACCTTCTAGATTGCTTCATTGGGAATATCTGCCATGCTCGTAGATGCCTCGCTTCGAAGGCAGGTTAGCTATCGCAGTTTTTGGAACGAAGTACTTTATCGGAATTTGGCGGATGGGAGCTAGGCAACAAAAAGTGTAAGATTTTGTGTCATAGTGTAGACGGTCTTGGCGGCGAAATAACGAAGTGAGATGGAATAATATCCATCTCCCTCGCACTTTTATTATCTTTCCATGAAAGAAATATTTTTTTTTTCAAATGATGCTTCATTTTAATAGACGGTAGTAATTCATTTATTTGTATTTATTAATCAATAATATAATACCTACGTTTATCAATAATAATATACTACGCAAGTAACTTCGTTCCAACCGAGTGTTCCCCGACACTCACGCATTTTTTTAATTTAATTGTTTTACCTGTTATTAGGAAAACGATGCTGTTCATCTCCAGACTGTTATCCTCTGTCTCCTCTTATAAGACCAACGGGACTATGCGGAGTAATGGAAATTCTTACACCGCCACTACACGGTGAATGGTAGCTGATTGTTTCTTAAGCCACGTATCCACCTAAGTTTTGTTACCAACTGTTGTGTTACCAACACGTGTTGGTAACAAATGTTTCTGTAATTACCTAGTGTAAACTGTAACTAGAATAAAGAGTGGTGAACCTTTATTTAGGTGTAACACGCTTCGTAGAAAAATGTCGCGCGTCCATTAAGAAGCCGGTTAGCTCGTGTCTGAGATTGTTTGAAAGGACGTTTTGTTGTACATAAGCACATAAATGTCAGATACATTAACTTACTTTGTTAATAGCACGGCGATATCTTTTCTGTACTAACTTAGTAAGGCGGCCCATAAACGTCTTACTGTTATGTACAAATCTCGTCCTTTTATCGGATTGTAATATTGTAATGCGATTTAAGTCCTTAGTTTTCGTTTGGTTATTGGGTTATTCGATATGAAAGTAAAATTAATTTGAGAATATAATAATATAATGTTTAAGACATCGACAAATTTAATTTTGTAAGGGCGGCGCTTGTGTTTTTAACAGACTTCTAAAAGGTGGAGGTACTCAATTCAACTGTATGTTTTTTATGTATGTTACTTCTTAAATTTTCTAGTTGAACCGATTTTGATGATTCTTTTTTTTATTTCCTACCCACACTATAGGCCATGCCTAGTGTGGGAATCCCAGAACTTTTTTGTGTATTGGCTAAGTGTTTCTGGTAAATAAATAAATTTATTATTATTATATTATTATTATATTTGACTGCCTCGTTGGTCTAGTGGTTGTAGTAGTGCGATTGCTGATCATGAGGTCCCGGGTTCGAATCCCGGGTCGGGCCAAAAAATCAGTTATTGAGTTTTTCCATCAAGAAATTCTCAGTATCTGCCCGAAGTCAGGAAGTTGGCGTTGTTTCACCCCCGTGCCTCGGAAAGCACCTAAAGCCGTTGGTCCTGCGCCTGATCTCTCCGGTCGTTTTTCTTTTTTTTTTTATAGGAGAAGGGGGCAAAGGAGAGGGAGTCGTGTCGGTTTACCGTCCCATCGGGCTATGAGAGTGTGGGAGTAGAGAGTGCACTTGTGCATGCGCATACACTTGGGCACTATAATCCTGTCCGGCGCAGATGGCTAGTCTCCGTTGAGACTGGCCGCCGTGGCCGAAGTTTGCTTCTCATGTGGTCCCATATAAATTTGATCAAGTTCTGACCAGTAGTTTTTGAGTTATTCTTAATAATTTATATTGAAGTCGGTTGTACAATTTTTTAATTTTACCACTTGTAATTAATTATTATTTTTATTAATGTTTTGTTTATGCTTTGTACACAGTCACGTACTGAAAGGCGAATTCATCCATCATTTCACATCCAATCATCCAGGTCGATCAAAACATAAATAGGGTGCAAAGTGTGAGTGTTGAAAATAATTAAGATAAACCTAAAGTAACAGATATATTAAATACAATAAATATATTTTATAAAAATACATTTTTTTATAAAAAAAATATATTAAATACAACATACACACCACACACGAGCGAATTGGCGATCACAGAATTGTGACCAGATGTCACGTCTTACAACACCCACGCCATGAAGTGGATTAGATACTAATAAAGCCGTAACTCATGTCGAACAGCCGTTCGCAAGTCCACTGCTCAACATAGTCCTCTCCTAAGGAACGCTAAAAATATGGCCCGGAGCCACTTGCAACCATCGACTTCCTGCATGTCTTACCAGGTCGTCACTGCATCTAATGAGCGATCGCCTGACACTTCACTTGGCGGTACGAGGTTGCCTCTCGAAAACTTTTCTTCCCCATACTTTTCGGTTCTTCACTCATCCGTTGGGCTAATTACGTTGCTCCGATTTTACTGTGGATTGATGATGATGATGGTGAGTGGATACTGTGATCCATAGACAATTATAATCTATCCTCAGTTAAGAATCAAAATGCAGTTATGTTGACGCCCCGAGAACTAAGATGGAATGCCTCCTGTCCAGTAAAAAGTATCTCTGGTTCTCTACACTCACCATACGAAACACAGCAGCATTAAGCTGTTATTTTACGCTTGTATTGTGTGAGAGCGTGGTTCCTCCCCTGTCAAGCAGACCCATCCGTGCTATAATTATAATATATATGCAGCATGGCTCAATCACGTATAAAACCATATATGTCCTGTACTAATTCTATAACATAGAAATATTTCGAGCATAACCTTCCCATAGTTCTTAATTTAATTAATTAAGCCTTTACTTAAATGGTAATTTTAAATGTTTGTTCTTTGTTGTCTGCTAGCCCGTTGTCCTTTCATTAATAAGTTCTGCTAATAATGAACAAGGTAACCAATAAAACGTTAAGTACTGCTAATTAAAACGCGCCAACACGACAGTTGGACATTTGCGCCTTTTTTGCTGCAGTGTACTCGGTACTGGTAGAATTAACTGTTGCAAGCCAGCTGTAAATAGGTCTCAAAAGCGATTTAATTGTACTGCCTATAAAAAATGATCGTTAACAATTTTTATCATTGTGAGAGTTTTTTTATATAAGCTTTGGCCAACTTAAAGCAAAATGGATTCCCCTTTTACTAAAATCAGGGCATTCTATCTTAGACCTCAGGAGTGTTTTTATTTATTCTTAATCGAGGGTAGGTTTAGATGTTTATGGGATCCAGTATCACTTACCATCAGGCGAACTGTGTGCTTGTAAGTCATCCTTTTTCTATAAAATTATAATATATTTGCAATATGCAATAAAAACGCGAAAATCAATAATACGGGTAGCCGTAGATTAATATATGTGTGGTTAAGTCATAATTAAATAAATATGCTTGAAAAATCTTATCGAATAGGCTTAACCAAGGTTACTTTATCTTTTTACTATGACATGAGAACATTGAACACAGTTAAATATAACGATTTTAAATAAAGCACAAAAAAAATCATTAATGTTGTTAATTAAAAAAAAAATGTTATTATTTTTCGCCTACCACGTTTTTTTGACACCGCCGCCACACATTGGCCATATTGGACCCAATTGAAGGTGTTGTAACCAATAAGTGATACACGAGAGTAGAATATCGATGTGAATCACCGTTAAATGCCCCATGTTGATCCGCATTAAGTCGGTTACCTGACAAAATAATGGGAAGGAGAGGCAAGAAGAGAATACCATGACTACGCGATGAAACAAATTAAAGTTTCGCTGTTATTTCATATCAGGGAACGGCAGCGCTGGGATTCAACTATCAAACAAGTGGTAAAATAAAAAAAATTGTACAACCGACTTCAATATTAAGGATAACTCAAAAACTAATGGCAGAACTTGATCATGACACTACATGAGAAGCACCAGTTTTCAAATAATGTAATAATCATCAAAATCGGTTCACCTAGAAATAAATTACGAGTATTAGGTAAACACACAAAAAAAATTACAGTCGAATTGAGTTCCTACTCATTTTTGAAGTCTGTTAAAAATGAAATGTAATACATTATTTCCTGGTTTTCATCTACATTGCGAATTAAACGTATGTGCATTTAATGCATAGTCGTCAGATCGTAAGTCGCGAGAGCAAGTACACGTACTCACTCATCGTAGGTTTATCGCGGGGTTTAGATTTATTCCATGTGTAGTATCCGTGTAAATAAAAGAACTCATGACATAAATTCATTCAGTAAGATTCGTCGCACTTGCTTGCCAATCTTATATTTTCGTATCGATATCTTAATTTGAATCCTCCAACTTTTTGACATGGACACGCATCTTAATACCAAAATAACCTCAATTATGTGTAAAGCTTCGTCAATATTTCACCTTCAAGAAGTCGCTACTGGCCTGTCACCTCGATCCGCAACGCCGAAAACACCACTAACACACAAACACATGTCGTGACAAACTCGCATTGTAAGGAATTCACTTAACGTTACTTATATCAGTTATACGCTGTTAAAATTAATGGAATTGAAGTTATTTCGGTCTGGCGCCAGGTTGCGGCGTAGTGCTGGCGGAGAGCGGAGTGACGTTCAATAAGAATGTTCAACATTAATTATCTCGTTAAATTTTTTTGCTCAGAGGCTATGTTAATATCGGCCGAGGGCTTCTATTTGGTTGGGTTTTATTTATTTATTTAACTATATTCAATGTAGGGTATTAGTATTAGTAATTCAATATATAATAATAATTTATTTGCAAGAAATATGGTAGTTATAGATATTATGATTATGTTCAAGCATATATCGTCAGTGGCGTGCAAATACATAATACTATTTGAGAAATTCATTGCTATGCTAACTAGTATGATTGATTACAATTGTATTGTAAAATGAAGACTAAAAAGTCATAAGATAAATTACGAACATATATACATATACATAGTTGTCAAAAATAAATGATTGAGATTTTCTTTCAACACCCCAACTCGATTTTATAAAATTCTCCCGTATTAGTCCTTTCAAGAGTTGGTAACCCTTTACCTCAGAACTTTTTTCTAGGCGAACCGATTTTGATGATTTTTGTTATTTGAAAGCTGGTGCTTTTATCAAGAGCTGACCAGTAGTTTTTGAGTTATCCTTAATAATTCGTATTTAATTGACTTCGACTACATTGATGATATTCTCATTTAATTTATATTAAAGTCGGTTGTTAAAAATTTTACCACTTCTTAATCACTTCACTTAAGCAATGATAGATGTGTATGAACCAAAGCATGCACTTAATATCAGAGGAATTGTGTGGCCGTTCATTACTCTAATTCTAATCTGCGCTCCGCTAACCGCTCGCACTGTACTCGCACAATTTTAAGAGCTTTTCGGTCGCGTGGGGAAATTCGTCGCGCGGATTGACCCAGTGCGCGCGTGCTCTCACCTATTTCTTTTTATTGTTGCCCGTTGGTTACGTGGCCGAAACAACGGCTTATCGTGTAGTGTACCGTAATATGAACCTATGTATGCTTGACACATATGCTGTATGAGCGTTATTGTGTGCTAACAATGTCTAGAAAATAGTTATGCTAACTCCCGACGTGTTGCAAATCTTAACTTTGTTCGCTACTTCTATTCAGTAACATTTTTTATTTAAAAATGAGTCGCTATTTATTTATATTTTAGAGAAAAAAAAAACATACATGCACTGGTGTACATAAAAGTCTGATAACGCGTAAATTTTTTATTTATTTGTTGTTTTAATCATAAATAAAGCACACAATTAATGAGGGAGTCGTCTTTATTTCCCACTTAATACGGACCAAATTTTAAATTAAACATAGGTTGTATCTTTGATTATGTAATTTGTTTAGGTATTTCACACATCATTCTACTTTTCGCAGTGATTGTGGTTCAATCATACCCTTATCAACATATCTCGTATTTTTTAGCTGGAATAGCTACCCACTAGCATACATAGCGCGTGCGATTATCGTGTTTTTGTCGGAGCTTGCCGCCACGTCGTAATTGGTTTAATAGTCGCGGGTTCGTACCGCGTCTTCTCGTTTGTGGGTCAACTCCCGGAGCAGGCACTATTATGCTGACCGTACCGCTCGCTTGTACGTGCTTCGAATAATCTTTTATAATATATGATAAAGCCTATTCAACGCAGTATGGTGAAGGTATGCCATGTAGTGTTAGACACCAGGTGGATTGAAACGTTGACGGACGCGACGCTGGGAATATATACTTTATATGTGGTATTTTTGAGGGCTTAAATAGGTATAGCCGACCCATTCGTGCTACAACTATACTACTAATATAGCTGCAGCATGGCTCTACCACTTATCTGGGGGCACGGCAGTGCCCCCGCCAAGTCAAGCAAACAAGCAGCACGGCCGTACTATCCTTTTCTCGAAGCAATTCAGGCCATTTTCGTAACCCTATAACTTCGTTGTGGATAAAACTAGAAGCCTGAATTTTCAGTCACCAAGTAAGTATTGTATAAACTCGGTATATTTCAAATTTCATCAAATTTGAACCAGTAGTTTAAGTTATAACTAGTCAGTTTCTTAATTTTGTCACTCACTGACTGACCGATCATCAAAACTCTAAGGCACTTCTAGCAGACATATAAACTTCAAATTTGGAATACATTTATTGTTTACTATATAAATTAAGGAAAAATTAAAATATTTTGCAATTTCGGTCCTGTTTTCGAGATGCACCAATTGCATAAATAACTTTGTAATCCCATATAAATATATAGGATTACATAGTTACATTTGCAGTGAATGAATCAGTGTACCTATAGTATGTATAATATAATGGAATAATAGGTGTAGATAGGTACCTAGATATAACTATCTACAAAAAGAAATAAGATGCCATCAAAAACATAACTTGTAAAAAAAAAACAAGTCTCGCAACTCAGTTCTTCTACCGTATAATGTTGTCAGATCCATGTAATACTTTCGAATCTCAATTTGTAAAAACGTAAGCTACTGATTTTTGACTCTCTGTCTGTCACTGAGCAATGTTAAACTGTCAGTTATCGACAGGTATCGAAACTTACCTCAGATTATGTCTCGGAAGTGCTACGGGGTAGGTCAGCATTTATAGGTATTATCTCTTCCGCGCTTTTAAAAGCTTCTGATAAATTTTACTAGTTCGCCAAACAATATAATAATTTTTTTTGTTGAGTTGAATTTATTTCTCTGCCTTGCCTACATTTTTTTCTCTTTGTGTGCCAATGCCAAATAAACGTATTTCTTTCTTTTTAATCATCATTTTTATTAACTGAAAAGGAATCGCGTACTAAACATATCAGTTGTAATAGTAACATATATGTGCATAGAACGAGATATAAAGAGACGAGAACTTTATTAAAGGTGCTAAAAATGTATTTGTTAATATCCGCGTAATAAAATAAAATGTGTCTTACCTAGTTTAAAGAGCAGCTCCCGCCCTCCTTCAATTGCGAGCGCTATTTCCGTCACCACTAACTGCAGCACCACTAATCCTAGCACCACTAATCCCAACACCACAACACTAGGAAAGACACACTACCGTCGATAATACAACACTTATTACGCTTCTGCAGAAGCATCATCAGGTTAAGTATAGTCTTTTCGCTTACATACGGTTGCCTTTGTGTGGTGTCGCTTCGGCACATGCCGCATCTTGTCAAAAGCACCGCGCCGGGGTGACATTAAAGGTCGCCGCGTGCGGCGTACACCCGCAGCAGAATTTGACATTTTTAAACGAAGCGCCGTACTGAACAGTGGTAGAGCCACGCGGCAGCTTTTGCTGTCGCACGGATGGGCCGGCTCGAACCGGGGTGGTACCACGACCTCACAGAATACCAGCGTGAAGTAGAGGTTTACCTCTGCGTTTCGCTTGGTGAGTGCAGGTGGCCGGAGGCGCTTTTTACTGGAAATGAGGCATTCCATCTTAATCCTCACGGGTGACAACGCATCTGAATTTTGATTTGTAATAAAGGATAGATGTAGATATCTATGGGCCGCATCAGGTGGACTGTGTGCTCGTTTGTCACCCTTATCCTATAAAAAAAAAAACTGAAAGGTTCTTTGCTGCCTAACCTGTGCTTATCATTTATATTTGTATTTTATAACAATATCCATAAGAGTAAAATATTTTCTATTTTATTCTTAAAATTGAAAAACATTCATTTAATAAAGACAGAAAAAAATTATAAAATAATAGCAAAATAATAAGTGCGCCTCCGGGTGTACCGGCATTATCTTAGTGAATAGACTATAAGCTCTGCGGGAAACTCATTTTTTTGTAAAATCGATGGGAAAGAAAGATTCTCGAGTGGCAGCCTTGTAACCGGTAAGCGAAGTAAGAGATGCAGATAGTCAAGGACCGTGCTTTGTGGCATTTCCTATGGGAAGCTAAGTTCAGGATTTGTGATGGAATGTAATGATTAAGATGATGATGAAAATCAGGCGGGCATATTTTTTTTTGGATTCAGTTAATCTACATACATGGCCCTCTCGATGTAGGCATGCGTGCCTATAGTATGTGCCATATCGATTGAGAAAAACGGACAATGACCTCAGATATGAGCCGAGTGTCAAAAGGCGTAACTTACAAAATCTCAATTTAGATGTGATAACAATATTTAAATATTGATATTATTCCCACTTCTAGGTCAGCACATATGTTTTGTTTTTTTGTTTCTTAAATAATATTGTCTGTGGTTCCTATAAACATAGTAAAATCTTACGGTACATCGCGAAAAATGTGTTATATTTTATATTTCAATTTATGGTAAGTAACGCAGCAATTCATTTAATAACAGTTTCATATTAAAAAAATATTTGAAGCAATATAATCACCATATTGAGCTTTTGCAAATTCATCCCTTTAAAATAAACAAAACGCGCGTTACGTCAGTTCGTTCTAAAAGAAACGTGACAATGGCAGCCAGAGATGCGTCACCGTTTTTGGGCCGGTCCGCCATTTTGTTTTCATTCGTGTTCGGATAGCGCTTGCGTGTGTACGTCTCGGGTAATTCATAGCATTCATTGCATTGTTTTAGTTGAGTTTTTACTGTTAAATTTGTTATATCGTTAAGTTTTTGTTTTTTGAATCTGTTATATTAGTTTTACTGTGACGGTCGTTACTAAATCGACATGAGTTCAGGAGAATTTGGTGAAGGACCCGGTCCTTCAACATCAAGTGGAAAGAGACGTCGCCGACCCATAATAAACGTAGCAGGTACATACAAATAGGTACAAATGCGACGACGTAGCCTTTCTATTTCTTAAAGCGCTCTTTTTATGTGACCATGTGGTATTTATTTTCTAAAACAATATGTATTTATGTGATGTAGTACTATGGTAGTATATTTTTGTCATTTATTTACAGGCCCATCTTCTGGAGCACCTTTAACGTCACCAGTAAAAAAGAGAAAACCTACCACTTTGTCGGTCGGGGAACAAGAGATTATCATTAATGTATACAAATATGTCAAAAACACCTGGCCCGAAGACGTGTATCCTTCAAACGTTAATATGGTAGAAAAGGTTTCGGAGATCTCAGGAGTCAGCAAGAGCACTATATATCGCGTATTAAGCGTGTATAGAGATTCCCATAAAATACCAGAAAAGGGAATAATTAATAAAAGAAAAAAGTCTGTAATTGACAAGTTGGACGATTTTGATAAATCGGCTATAAGAGCGAAAGTGCATCAGTTCTTTCTTGCAGGAGAATTACCGACTTTAGACAAAATTTTGCTCAGTATAAATCAAGATGACCAGTTGCCAAACTTGAGCAAAACTTCCCTGCGACGTGTGTTGCGCCATTTAAAATTCAAATATATAAAGAGAAACAGAAAAAGTGGTCTAATAGATCGCCCAGAGATAGTTCTGTGGCGTACCAGATATTTGAGAGAAATACAAATATTAAGAAACGAGGGACGTAACATTTTTTACCTTGACGAAACATGGATTAACGCAGGTCATACTATGGGAAAGGTATGGGAAGACACCACAATTGAATCTTCTCGTCAATCACGGTTAGAAGGCTATTAATAGGCGATTAATAGTTGTACACGTTGGCAATGAAAATGGCTTTTTGGAGGGATGTGATTGGGTATTTGAATCATCATCTACTGGTGACTACCATGAGAGTATGGACGCTCTCCATTTCGAGGACTGGTTTAGAAAAGTAATAGAAAAACTGCAAAGCGGCGATGTCATAGTTATGGATAACGCTAGTTACCACTCCAGACGTTTAGAAAAAACCCCAACAATGTCTTGGCGGAAACAAAATATGCAGGAATGGCTAGAATCTAAACAGATCGCATACGTGCCCTCGGACACAAAGACCCACTTAATGGAAAAAATAAAGGCAGTTAAAGATAACTATCGAAGTTACGTCACCGACGAGATGGCAAAAGAAAAAAGCATCACAGTGGTAAGGTTACCTCCTTATCACTGTGAGCTTAACCCCATTGAACTTGTGTGGGCAGATGTGAAAGGGTACGTTGCACGAAAAAATACAACTTTCAAGTTAAAAGATGTTAAAAATTTACTTAAAGATGGTTTAACTCAAATCACGCCAGATAAATGGAAAAACTGTGTTCAGCATGTCCTTAAGGTTGAACAAAAAATGCGTGGCATGGATGATAGAATTGACCAAACTGCAGATCGCTTTATAATTAATGTTACAGATAGTTCATCAAGTGAAGATACGAGTGATGATTGCACCGAATAAAAATAAAGTTCTTATATAATATTAAAAATAAAGTTTTATCTTTTGCATAAGTACGTACTTATTCGGTGTCGTTATCACTCGAATCTTTATATGTGTTATAAATTAATGTTTTTTGTTGTTAAATGAATAAAGTACTTTATAACAATAGATGATTTTTCTTCTACAGCGATCTTTCACATAACTTTTTAATAATAGTTAATAAATATATATTATATCAATCATTATAAAAAAATCATTATAAATAAAGAAAGTACTACATATAAAATGTGCCTATATATTGAAGGTTTGTAACCCCTGGTTAAACGACCGAAAGGTCATTGTCCGTTTTTCTCAATCGATTTGGCACATACTATAGTGTGGAAACCGAAAACACGTTATGATGGGAACCGTAAAATAACTGATTTTCGTTTTTACATCGATAGCATTACATCGTAAACATGATTATACATCGTCTAATAATCTTAAAAAATTTGGCTGTGAATTAAATAAAAGTAAAAAAAAACTGTAATAATAATGTTATTATGTAAGCAAGGTCGAAGCACAGCTTCCCACGAACAATCGAAATTAGAAACAAAGATAACATCTCCTACACATTGCAAATCTAACGCGAGCTTACACAATTACCTCGATAATTGATGCATTTACAGAAATGTGCGTTGGCTTTTCTCACTATTTGGTAGAGCCACGCCGCTGCTACTTTATGGCTGTAGCTGCAATGTGTCAGATCGACCGGGGAAGGACCACGCTCCCACAGAATACCAGCGTAAAATGGCAGCTTAGTGCTGCTGTTTTGTATGGTGAGTGTAGAGAACCAGAGACCTTGTTTGCTGGATATAAGGCAAGCCATATTAGTCCTCAGGGGTGACATCATTTAGAATCTTAATTGAGGGTAAATGTTAATGTCTTTGGGCCACATTACCCACAGGTGGATTGTGTGCTTGTTTGTCACCCACACTTACTTAAAAAATAACTTTTATTACAATAAAGAAATCATCCATCCATTACATCTTGTAAAAGTCCACTGCTGAACCATAAGCCTTTCCCACAGAGTTCCTCAATGTTGCCTCACGATTGGCAAGCGGCTGTTGCCTCTTACACCTACGGGACGATAATGGATATACTTACACCGCCACTATACAATCACTTTAATTCGGTGATGGTACTACTCCAATTGTGATATAACAGAATTAGGTGAGTATTTATTTTTAATCGTCACAAAATTCGCCAATTTTATTCCAATTAAATATTATTTTATTAATCAACTAGAAGCTAAGAAACAGGCATAAATTTGTACTTATTTAATTATTTGTAACTAGCTGTTCCCCGCGACTTCGCCCGCGTGTAATTTAGGGTTTTAATTATATTACTCAGAACCCTAATTCTTTTTCTCAAATATAAGTAGCTTAAGTTACTCCTTAGAACATCAGCTATCTGCCAGTGAAAGTTCCGTCTAAATCTGTCCAGCCGTTTCCAAGATTAGCCGGAAAAAACAAACAGACATACAGACAGACAGACCGACCGACAGACAGAGACAAAAAATGTAATAATTGTGTGTTATAAGTACCGTATATATATTTATATGCATTTAGTAAAAAGCTGTTATTTTAACATATTACAATACACTTCAATTTTATTTATTTGTATAGATAAAAAGTTTATGTAAGAGTACAATTACAGTAGTTTGTAACTAGTTTTAGGTTTAAACTTGAGGCTATTTTTTTTATTAATGTAGTCCGGCGAAAAATATGCGAACTAAAGTGTATGGAATTGGACAGATAACGTTAAGTTTCGCGAAGACTGACGTCGGCGCTAAGGGACTTCTTACGTGATAGAGACTCTCCTTATTCCATAAAGACTTACGGCTCCGTGGCAGAGTTGCTTAACAATGAGTTGTAGTGCCGAGTTCTAATACCGGGGCAAGTATTTGTATGACCTGCAAATAGTTGTACCGGGTCTGGATGTTTGTTCATGTGAAATTTATGTATTTAAACTGCCCCAGGAGCCAGAGGAGAAAATCCTATTGTGGAGGTAACGGGTAAAATAAACAGAAAGAGAACGTTAAAATGGTTTAAGTTAGTCGTGTTATAATAAAGCTAAGGTTGTAACATTTTTAAATTCAATTAATGCCTTCAATATCATTATAGTCGACACACGTTACGAACTAGTGTTACTGTACTCTAAATCGAATGTTATATTTAACCTAGTCAGTGACATGACTTCTAGTTAACTGGTAT
This sequence comes from Parnassius glacialis, assembly GCA_033319125.1. Taxonomy (NCBI): domain Eukaryota; kingdom Metazoa; phylum Arthropoda; class Insecta; order Lepidoptera; family Papilionidae; genus Parnassius; species Parnassius glacialis. The sequence goes on from JAVANC010000025.1 coordinate 34,020,883, forward strand.
GACAGGAATGCTACTAAAATTTCGCTTAATCTATCACTGACACCGTCTGCGTACTGCATTCATCTCTTTTTGTTATACGACTCTCGAAAGAGAGGCGTGACGATCTGATTTCGTGTGATGTATGGCTGCGAACATTCAATCTTGTAATATCAATTCATCTAAATTGATAACTGGAACGGAGTAGTGTTGTGCATGTATAAATTTTAATATATCGATTTTTGAACAGCGTGAGTTTTTAATTCATTTATGCCAACATATAACTAATTATCTTAAAAGTTTTAAACTTAAATTGTTTTTAAATTAAAGATTGGCGGAGCATTCAGAACAGGCTTTTATTCAGCTAAGTCAGGGCGCTTTACTTTTACCGTTTTCAGCTGAATCGCCACTTACCATCAGGCGAGATGGTAGTTACTGACTTTTTAGATATTCTTTAATTTAAGAAAAACAGGAATTTTGTTTTGTCCGGACGTTGTCTGAGAAATATTGATCTAATGCTATTAATTATTTTAGATGAGTGTACCTTGTATCAACCATATTAATTTTTTTAAGAATAAACACAATGTAAATGAACGGTAAGTACCGGGCTTGCTTATGTACCTTGACTATTATTAAAAAAAATAACTTATTTCTGACTATACAAATGCAAATTTGTTAGTAAAACAGAATAAAAACTTCATTATGACATTAATCTAAATATTTTCCGGTCCAGTTTGTGATACCTGTTATACATGTATGTGAGTACATCCAGTGCCTTAAGACTGGACAGTTCTGGCTTATCACTAATGACCTTAAGAATATTGTTGGAACTTCCAAAAATGCAATTCTCAAAATAATTGAAAGAGACTTGTAAACTTGTTGTTTCAAGAAAATCTGTTCAGTCGTTTGAAGATAATCAGCTCTTTTTGTTTCAGGGGTGTTTTAATTTTTAATTTAAATAATAGGTATTCTTCGGTCCTTTATTTATATTTAACCTTGCTAAAATTCTTAAAAATCATTATCGATACTTATTGTAATTTGTACATCCCTATTGGCTAGCTAGTGACACGACTGACCCGCTCCCGTTTTCTTGCAGTATAGTTTTTGCTTGTTAAGATTTTAACTGTTCGTGAACCATAACACGCAGCAAGGTTGCCTTTGACCGTAGACTCTTTTTGTGGAAAATAATTAATTGGTTTTCGTTTTATTTACAGGTACGCCGATACGGAGATTATATTAAATGGTTAGTAAATATTTCTTATTTTTCTCATCCTCAAGTCTCGACAGTCACGTAAAGACGGTTCCCTTCCATAGCAGGAGGCTTCCCCGTATTAACACGTCAAGTGTGCCAAATAGCCAATCCTATCCAATCCATATCTGTCCCATTGCTGGGACCATCGATATATATGTACTACGCACTAGATTTCGCATTCCGAACATTGACTATGTTCAACTGAACTGTACTGCAATCCGTACACTAAACTAAATATTGCGTAAATTGAAGATTTGTGAATTCCATAAGATAATTATTATTACATTTTATTTAGAAATATGTTTGTTTAGATTACAATAAGAGTATTTTATATTAAATTCTTATATTTATTATATTCTAATATCTTATTTTATATTATCTCCCGCGCATGCGCGAAGACACAGAGTAGCGCACAATTTTTGTTTGGAATAGCTTCTCTAGTACGTAGTACATATAACTCAATGGCTGGGACAGATATGGACACAAAACCATACATTCTCTTGTTTCTCTTATTTCTAAGACTGTTATATAACATAAAGATATAGTATATAAACAACCACCAAATTTTTCCCGATGTGGATATATTTTAACACACTTTTATTAGCTTCGCGCGTATCTATCTATGTATCGAAATCTTTTAATGTCATTTTCACTAACTTCTAGACGGCCGATTAACTTGAAAATTTGCACCCGTAACAAAAACTAATATAATAATAATAATAATAATAATATAATCATTAACCCCGCTTAATATGTCGGCAAAGGACTGGCAGAGGCCTCATACTATGACTATAGATGAACGAAAAAAGATTTGGAATGACAAACAACTGCATGGTCGATTTTTTAAAACATTAACTAATCCTTATGTAGACATGGTTGCATCAGTACACTGGTTACAATTTGGTGACCTTTTTGCAGAAACTGAAGGTTTTATCTGTGCAATACAAGATGAAGTAATTAAAACGAACAACTACCGGAAGTACATTTTGAGGGACGGCACAGTTGACGTATGTCGCGCATGTCACCACCCTGGAGAGTCCCTCAGACATGTTATTTCCGGTTGTTCACAACTATCAAATGGCGAGTATTTGCACAGACATAACCAAGTAGCTAGAATAATACACCAGCAGCTTGCCATTAAATTTGGTTTTACTCAACAAGACGTTCCATATTATAAGTATGAACCAAAGCCAGTCCTTGAAAATAGAAGTGTCACGCTGTACTGGGATCGGTCAATTATCACAGACAGGTTTATAGTGGCAAATAAACCTGACATTGTGGTGATAGACCGAACTACACGCAAGGCAATAATAGTGGATATCAGTGTCCCTCATGACGAGAATCTCGTGAAAGCAGAGAATGATAAAAAAATAAAATATATCGACTTGGCTCATGAGATTGTCGCTATGTGGGACGTTGATTCTACTATTATTGTACCAATAGTTGTATCAGTTAATGGGCTTATTGGTAAAAATATGGACGATTATCTGTCCAAGTTAGGTTTGGGCAAATGGCTGAAGGGATTAATACAAAAATCGGCCTTATTAAATACGGCGCGTATAGTAAGAAGGTTCCTATCTTTGGATGCCTAACTTCACCGATGGCTTAGGATTCCTCGCCGCGGTGGATAATAGCCGAAATAATAATATTATTTATATAGATTGTATTTATATTTATAATATTATAATTTTGTGACAATATATGTGATAATAAAATAATAATAATAAAAATTCTTTATTTTCTCCACAATCTAAAAACTAATAAAGTTATGAACTGGGGTTAACACCAAGGAACAAAATTATTTAGATTGTGAAAGACTGGCGTCTGAGATAGGCTGAAAGCCTGTGTTTCAGAGCACCAGGTCTCTCCTCACAGGATGTAGGTCATATTGGTACAGAATATGATGAAACTAGTAACAAAAAAAAGAGAAAAAAAAGAAGGAAATGTTTTGTGTGTGTGTGTGTGTGTGTGTAAGACAATCTAATGACAATACAATAATTTAATAACTTTGTCCTAGTATTCTGATCGGGATCACCAGGATAAAATAAAATAATTATCAAGATCATCACAGCTCATGCTCAATGTATGTTAAGTTTTTTTTTGAACTCTTATATTATATCAATGAAACATACTATTTATTTGAAGTTACAATGTTTTCTTAATAAAATACAACTGGCCGGTGTCTTATACAAAAAAAAAATGATTTTCGCAATACTTTATTGCATGGGCTAGTCGTATTAGGGGATTTTGAGAGAATGTATGATTTTGTCAGAGTTCACCATAATGTTTCATTGGGATCGGCGAAATTCACATCTCGAAATAGAGATCTCGATGAGAATTTATGCTATCAAAATCTTAATCCGGTTTTATTGTATGAGCTTCCACGCTTCTTATTTTTTTTATTAAGGAATTCTCTAAACGACATCTTGAAACTGTAATGAGGATATCGTGGTGAACCCTAACCACTCACGTGTGAGTTTTGTAGACATTTGCGGTAACTATTTGCACAACTCACTGATAGCACCACTCCATATTTATCTGGTAGAGAATGCCTCTAGGTATTAAGTCCGCCCTTTGTATTCTTTAGATTTAAGGAATACAATAAAAAATAAATAAAATAGCACACACGCCTTAGAACCTAATGGTTTGCTTCGTCTTTCGTTATGCGTACAGCAAAGGAGTGAAATAATTTGCCGGCGTCTGTCTTTCCGTGCGAATACAATTTAGGCGTCTTTAAGGCAAGAATGAATGAATTGTTAAGCTAAGGCATTTACCATCTAGGGCTAGATCACTACTTTCCACCAGGTGGGATTGTGGTCAAGCAGTGGCTTATGTTAAAAAAAACTCGTTTAATGATGCGGCATAAAGCTCGTCACACATGCGTATAAACCACATTCTCTGGCCGATATGTCGCATCCTAGATTACCGTTCTACACCGCTAGTCCGAGTCATAAACGCTCGCGGGGCCGTGAGACTTGTTTCATCTGCATTACCATATACTGACTTATTACCAACTTATTACGGAGTAGCTATCGCAGGCACGGTTGTATTACCCGTAGCAAACATTTGTAACGCGAATTTTGATCACTCGCTTGGTTTGCAACATCATCGTACACGTATTACCAACATATAAAATGTAAAGACGTTTAACTTCGAATTTTTATATAATTTATTAGCTTCAACTGATGGCGGACTCTATGGATGGCGGAGCTATAACTATTTATCTCACAAGCTGGGTTCTTTTGGAAACGGCCCAACGAAAGGGCTTAAATTTTAGCTAAACACTGAATAAAAAAAAGTTGCAGCGCTGAGAACCGCAGTTTCGAATTCCGCACAGATAAAGTATGTATATGTCTAGCTTTCAAATAACTGTTCCGGCATGTTAGTCTTCGTGCAATATATTTATTTAAACTGCCTCCATGATACAGGAGAAAATCCTTGTGTTAACAACTATTGTTAACTTAAATTAAACACATTGAATCTGCCTTCTCTGCTGATCTATTGGCTTCTAGGACTACATGATGGTTAAGAGATTGTATTTGAAAATAAAAGCTATAGAAGTGACGATTTCTTAAGTTTACGTGAATCCTATAGATGGAATAGAACTGTAAAACGCCCGAACCTAGGGAATTGAAAAAGTTAAGATTAAACGCGATTAAATCCGTAAAATTAGATTTATTCCATAGTCTAGCAGTCTCATCTCAAATTTACAATCGGTTCAACATCTCATCTAGAGTACTTTTGACCCTGGTATATTATATGCAGAATATTTATCGATAATAAGATTTCACCCCCTATAAGTGTGACCACACCCCATGGCATAGTGCGTTGGAGGCGACCCAAATACTCCGCCGTAACCGTAACGGTGCGTAGCAACTGCGGGCGACCTTTGCAGCGAACATCTTACACATTGGCTCTGGATTGACAAGGGTTCAATAATGGCCGTTATAACATATCAAAAGTCCACTTCTAAACATAGGCCTCTTCTATAGATTGCCTCATAAAGATGTTTGCAACAGTTGCCACGGTTGACAGTAGGGTAGGCTTCTTTTAACGTGGTAGAGCCATGGTGCAGCTATATTAGTAGTATAGTTGTAGGACGAATAGGTCTGCTCGACCGGGGAAGGACCACACTCTCACAGAATACCAGCGTAAAATAGCAGGTTAATGCTGCTGTGTTTCGTATGGTGAGTGTAGACAACCGGAGACCCTTTTTACTGGAAACGAGGCATTCCATCTTAGTTCCCACGGATGACAACGCATCTGAATTTCGATTCTTTAATGAGGATAAATGTAGATGTCTATGGGCCACAACAACCACTTACCATCAGGTGGACTGTGTGCTCGTTTGTCACCATTATCCTATAAAAAAAACGTCTTACACGTTGGCTCTGGATTGACAAGGGTTAAATATTTGGCGTTATAACATGTCAAAAGTCCACTTCCAAACATAGGCCTCTTCCATAGATTGCCTCATAAAGATGTTTGCAACAGTTACCGCGGTTGGCAGTTGGGTAGACAACGGTAGTTTGCTATTATTTTAGTGGTATCAGGCAGTAGTTGCTGCTCATATCCTGATTCATTTCCCCTCTGTCGTCTCTTATGTCACCCAGGATATGGGATCGTGGTTATTTTTACACCGCTCCTACACTGTCAAGGGTTCGATATAAATGGAAGTAATGCTGAAGCTTTGCCTTGTACTGGCGTCGTAAGAATATCCACTACCTGATTTCTTATATATACGCCAGCTTACTTTACATTCCCGATGTTTCGAGCACTTTACAGCACCCATGGTCACGGGGGGGGGGGGGGGGGGGCTGAGGTGTTCGACGTCCCAATGTCATAGTTAACCATGGTCCACGGCTACCTCCAGATAAAAATTATTAATTTTTGTTAAGCTTTACGCGGTATGAACTTATAGTATCTTGAAGTCTTGCAGTTGTATACTTGGATCCCAAGCAGATGATAGCACCGAGCCATCTTCTCTATTAAAATTAGGATGTCTTTTGATTTCAATAGCCTCGCGAATTATCATTGCAAGGAATCAGTGTTCTTTAGTGAGAATTTGTGGTCTATCATATGCAATGGCGGGGGCGATCCTGTACGTGTTCACTGCAATTGCAATTGCAAACTTCCTAGAGCGTCGATTCTTCACAGCATTGATCTGAATCTAATATGATATTCTTTATGGATTCGCGAGGACATTGAAATTAAAAAAACATCCTAATGTCAATAGAGAAGATGGCTGGGTGCTACCATCTGCTTGGGATCCTATAATTAATAGAGTTAAATCCCAACCCAAGTATACAACTGCTAGACTTCAAGATACTAACTAAAACTACAAAATAAAACTATTTAAATCCACTACCTCATAATATCACCCGTGCTTGTTGTAAGATACGACAGAGGGAAATTGTAACTGTAGCAGCATCTTCTAATGGTGGAGATATTGAACTTTCATGGACCTTTTATTTCATCATCATCATTACAGCCCTTCACAAGTCCACTGCTGAACATAGGCCTCCCCCAAGGAATGCCACAAATCACGGTCCTGAGCCACCTGCATCCATCGACTTCCTGCATATCCTACCAGGTCGTCACTCCATCTAGTGGGGGGACGCCCTACACTTCGTCCGCCGGTACGAGGCCGCCACTCGAAAACCTTTTATTTACTTAAGTATATATTTTTTAAGGTTAAATTGTAACGTGCAATCCCGGAGTGGAGTCTTATTTAAGCGATACCTTAGCTTTTAAACTTTAAAAATTGTAGTTAAAGTGCTTATTTAAAAAAAAATGCTACCTGTAGTACCTGTGTCCTCCCACGGGTGATTTAAGGGTTGACAGAGACTGAAACAGGAGATAGGCAGCAGCATCTCCCTGATAACAGTTCCAAATTATAAAAATGACAGAAGACTGAAACAGGAGGCGCGTTGCAGCATCTTCCTGATAACTCAAAATCCTAAAAAACTGCGGTTGCCAAACCACCTGCCACGTGGCAAAAAGCGTGGCCACTGTGGCAAAATCTTCCCTATAATGTATTCCTAGTAATGAATGAATGAGTAATAAATATTCCCGTTAACCATTGTAAGTTGAAAATTAATTTGCTCTCAGGGCGACTTACGACAGTAGTCGAGCGACGAATTCAAATCTTTGTTTCTCGATACGCACATTTATCCACTTGACTTCAGTCCCTTGAAATTTTAATGAAAATATGCTGGGTTATTTTTCAAAGAGTAGCGAAATTTTAAACTGAAGTTCAAATATATGAATAATGATATACCGTTATGGCAGTTTTTGTAAATACGAGTAAATAAGGCTTCTACTGTTATTTGAAATTGTCCCAGATTGTATGTGAATGAAGAGCATCAACGTTATTGGTCGACCCTTACGAATGTGTGCGTGCGCAGTAAAATCAGTTAAAATAATGCATTTTGAATTTAAAAGATAAAAAAAACAAAATGTTACGTTTGAGGTTTTTTTTTAATTCATTTTCCTTCACCACTTGCCTATACTCGTATCACTTATTCTGAATCGTCATTGCAAATTGGCCGGTTATTACAAAATAATCCTGTATACAAGCCCCACGTTCTTACACACTTTACCTATTCGTGTATATCAATCTATGACAGTGCTGGTAGATACAAACAGCCGTCATAGTGCGTCCAATGTATCACAATGAACCGCGGTAGCCAACTTAACGTACCTATAACGGTCGGGCGGTCGCGTATGAAGTATAATTAGCTGGAATTATTCACCACTCGATAATTTTCGAGGTTAAAGCGATGTATGGAGAAATGGCGGCGCTACTGTAGTCTGTTAAAGGTGGGTGCACACCAGATTTCAAAAAACGGTTCCGAATTTGGTTATTTTCCTTTTGGCTATAGTAAAGGTTTTATTTTTGCTTTCACGATAGGTGTTGATTTAATTTCTGGTTCTAGTAACAAAACCGCTAAATAACCACGATAATATTATCATGGTGTTGAGATATAATTTTATTTAAATGATAATAATACATTTTTGTGACCAATTGACTGCTCCTTGGCGCAGTGGCTTAGCAATGAGTTGCAGCACTGAGGGTTCGAATCCAGCGCGGGATAAGTACTTGTAAATTACTGTATACTAGCTGTTCCCCGCGACTTAGCCCGCGCGTAATTTATTACGGTTGGATTTCATGGTTTTAATTTTTTTGGGCAGAACCCTAATTCTTTTTCTAAAATAAAAGGAGCCTAAGTCACTTCTTATAACATTAGCTATCTGCCAGTGAAAGTCCGGTCAAAATTGGTCCAGGATATTACAAACAGACACTTCAATTTTATTTATTTGTATAGATGTGTACAACCAGTGCGTGTTGCCAGTGATGACTTACGGATCTGAGACGTGGTCCTTGACTGCTAGCCGTATGAGGGAGTTCAAGGTCGCTCAGCGAGCTATGGAGAGGGCTATGCTCGGAGTTTCTCTGCGTGATAAACTTAGAAATGAGGATATCCGCAGTAGAACCAGAGTAACCGACATAGCCCAACGCATTAGTATGCTGAAGTGTGGCAGTGGGCCGGCCATATAGCTCCAAGAACCGACAACCGATGGGGAAGAAAGGTTCTCGAGTGGCAGCCTCGTACCGGTAGGCGAAGTGTAGGGCGGCCCCCCACGAGATGGAGTGACGACCTGGTAAGACATGCAGGAAGTCGATGAATGCAGGTGGCTCAGGACCGTGCTTTGTAGCATTCCTTGGGGGAGGCCTATGTTCCGCAGTGGACTTATGAAAGGCTGTAATGATGATGATGATAGATGTAGTATCCCCGACCTCGCCTGTGATACTGGTTCTTCCCAAGACAGAGATTTTTTTTCGAACCAGTGGTAATTAAACAAAATAGTGACTATTATTTTTAATCTATATTGAATAAAAAAGATTATGTTTATGTTTCAAATAAAATCACTGCTGGACAAAAGCCTCTGCCATGGAGTGCTTCATAAAGATTTTGACAACAGGTGCCACGCTTGGTATACGCAATGGTGGGTAGGTAACGGCAATTTGTTATTATTTTTAGTTGTTATCAAGCTGCCTATCTCCTGTTTCTCTCTATCGCCTCTTACGAGACCCATGGGATGATATGGTGTAGTGGATATTCTCACGCCGCCACTTCACATCATCACGATACAATTAAACTCAGTTTAATCTATTTCACAGTAAGTAGAGAGAACTGTGAAAACTCGTTGATAGGAAATAGAGACGAAGATGCAAGCTCCAACGGCAGAACAAGAAATATTTCCTTGAAAGCTGTCACCTACACTACCTACACATAGAATGAAACTAATTTTACGGATTTTATCGTGGTTAATTTTACTTTTTTTTAATACCCACCGTTTCGGGCACTTTACAGCACCCTTAGTCACGGGGGGCGGGTGTTTGACTTCGTGATGTCATAGTTAACGCAGGCTACCTTAATAATACCTCGACAACTTTGTGGAATCGTTTACAACCGGTGATTTTTCCGGACAGATGCTACTTAGGGACCTGCAAGAAACGAGCTTACTCCTTTTTAAAAAGCCGGCAACGCCCCTGAAATTCACCTGGTGTTGCGGTTTGCCCCCTATTCTATAAAAAAATAAAGTTGAAATAAAAAAAAAAAACTGAAATTAAACGCGATAATATCAGTAAAATTAGTTTTATTCAACGCCCGGTGTATTCCCACCCTAATGCATGTAAGTGTGTACCTGCTCGTGGCACACTTTGAAAATTGCTCTGTGAAAATCTATGATCGGAATGATTTGCGGGATTCGCTTGAATCGTCGTCATTATTCGTAAGGCGATGTAATGCTCTTTCAATTGAACACTCGCCCGGTCTTAGGTTCAGATGGTATTATAAATAAATTAGGATTATAACATCGAAGTCGTGGACTGCTGTGAATGGTGACATGGCGGTTTAGTCACACTTTAACCGAGATTCTTTGTTGGTTTGTGTTAATAGAATCAGAGGTGTTACTTTGCGAAAATCCATTAGGTATATTAATGACTAGTAGCCCCCGCATGCTTCGCCGGGCTAGTAACGTTATTTAAAGATTTAAGTTCATCGGAATAATTTATTTTTGTTCACAGTTTTCAGATAAAATAGAGCCTATACTCTTCTTGGCATTGCTCCCTGTCTGTTCGTAAAGTTTCATCGCGTTTGGTTCAGCTATTCCGAACGGACAGGCAGACAGATAATTTTTATTTCTTATTTTAAGCAAATAACCCCCTACGCTTAATAGACGCCAGTTATGTCAATACTATACATAGATACTTAAATTTTATTTATAAGTACGTATATATAGTACGTATAGATGTCAACAACTGCAACAAAACAAAACAAGCTGCTTACTTTATATAAAGCGCAAGTCCGGTCGTGCATGGAGTATTGCTGCCATATATGGGCTGGTGCTGCAAAATGCCACCTAGGAGCTTTGGACTCAATGGAAAGGCGTGCTATGAGGCTTATTGGTGACCCGAATTTGGTTAAAACCAATCTTACCAGCCTCGAACACAGACGTAAAGTAGCCAGCCTTTCGGTTTTCTAAAGGATGCATTTCGGAGAGTGTGCGCAGGAATTACATAACTTAATTCCACCCTCTCCCTTCCACCATCGGACAACCAGACGTTCGGCCAGTCTCCACCCTTTCGTTGTTGACTTACCACGCATTCGAACCAAACGGTTCGCCACGTCGTTCATCATGCGTACAGCAAAGGAGTGGAATAAGTTGCCAGCATCTGTCTTTCCATCCGATTACAGTGTGGGTGTCTTCAAGGCAAGAGTGAATAGGCTTTTGTTAAGTCAGTGCGCTTCACCATCTTAGGCTACATCACCACTTACCATCAGGTGGGATCGTAGATAAGCGCTGGCTTAGTAGAATAAAAAAAAAAACTAATTATCTAAAATCCGCGTAAAAAATTGACGTGTATTACCTAGTTTGAAAACCACCCGCCTGCCCTCAATTGCGTGCACTGTCTCAGTACTACTACCACCACTACACTAGGAATGACCTACCACCGTCGAAAATACGACACATCGCCTCTAAATGAAGCATCATCCGGAGAAATAGACGACGCCTGACCGCTAAGTGAGCCAAAATAACAATTTTTTTTTAAATTATTCTAGAGATTAAGACTGAGGTTTTTTAGGAGTGGGACAAGCAAGCTCATAGAATACCAGCGTAAAATAGCAGCTTAATACTGCTGTGTTTCGTATGGTGAGTGTAGAGAACTGGAGACCCTTTTTACTGGAATAGAGGCATTCCGTCTTAGTCCTCACGGGTGACAACGCATCTGCATTTTGATTCGCAAACTGATTCGTAATCAAGGATAGATGCAGATGTCTATAGGCCACAGCAACCGCTTACCGTCAGGTAGACTGTGTGCTCGTTTGTCACCCTAACCCTATAAAAAAAGTAAACAGCTCACTTATTGGTAAGCAGATGCTGTGACCCATGGATATCTACCCTCAATTTAGAATCGAAATGCAGATCCTAATTACTTTAATTTACTTTTTTCATAATGGTTTTGGTAAGTATGTAATATGATATTGATGAATAATATTGACATTTGGGTTGGTTCGACCGGGGTGGCACCACACTCTCTCAGAATACCAGCGTAAAATAGCATCTTAATGTTCTTTGTACAAGTGTAGAGAACCGGAGACCCGTTTTACTGGAAACGAGAGGCATTCCATCTTAGTCCTCCTGGGTGACAACGCATCTGCATTTTTATTCTTAATCGATAATAGATGTAGATGTATATAGGCCGCAGTACTTACTATGAGGTGCATTGTGTGTTCGTTTGTCACCCTTATTCTATATAAAAAAAAATTTGACTTCGAACCCTGTGATTACGCCTCAGTTCACCAGTTCAACGAAGCTGAACACAAAACCTCTAGGCAGCTCTATAATTACCGTTATGATTACAAACGAAATACGAAATTATAAAAACAGTTAAAAAGCAACGCCTCGCCGGCTGATCCGACAATTTTTACGTTTGCGCATGATCGTGACAAACGAAGTTAACAGTTTCATATTTCTCATTTCAGTTTGCTATTTATTACGGTTAACCTACGTCCAGAACTGACACTAGACCGAGTGTAAGTTAGGAGTGGGTAAAATATGTCGAAAATCATCTTTTCACCTGGTAGAACCATGCTACAGCTATATTAGTGGTGTGGTTGCGGCACGAATGGGTCGGCTCGACCGGGAAAGGACCACGCTCTCACAGAATATCAGCGTAAAATGGTAGCTTGACACTGCTGTGTTTCGTATGGTGAGTGTAGAGAACCGGAGACCCTTTGTACTGGAAAAGAGGCATTCCATCTTAGTCCTCACGGGTGGCAATGCATCTGCATTTTGATTCATAAACGAGGATAGATGTGGATGTCTATGGGTCACAGCAACCACTTACCATCATGTGGAGTGTGTGCTCGTTTGTCACTTTATTGTATAAAAAAATCTACAAGTCCCAGCCCAAAATGAGCCACAGCACGGCGATTATAAACAGCGATGGATATAACCTTGTATTTTAAACTATGGTTAGTTAGTTACAGCCTTGTAATTGTTGATTATTGCTTACTTACATAGATTAAGTATTATTTACTGTCTTTGCATTGCATTGCCTGTCTTCTATTGACATTTAGTAAAAAGGGAGAGAACTTTTAAGTATGTTTTAAAGTGACTTTTTTATATAGGTTAAGGGTGAAAAACGAGCACACAGTCCACCTGATGGTAAGTGGTTGCTGCGGCCCATAGACATCTACATCTATCCTCTATTACAAATCAAAATGCAGATGCGTTTTCACCCGTGAAAACTAGGATGGAATGCTTTGTTTCCAGTAAAAAGGGCCTCCGGCCACCTGCACTGACTTTAATATAATATATGAGTTTGGTTAGGTAACATGCTAGCCGGCTTCACTTTTGGTAAAATAATATAAAAAAATATGAAATCAGACCGCCACAGGGCAGTCCTGGTCTAGTGTCAACAGATAATTTAATTAATAAAAGGAACCCTAACAATATTTACTTCGATTTTTTTTTCTTTAGATTCAAATTTCTTTAAAATTTCACTATGTAACCGTGCATGTTTTATAAAAATTAATTTATTTCTGTATATTATGTATTTGTAAATAGGTCCTAATTGGGCACAGCCTTACCTGTTCTCTTATTATTTTTTTTTTATAGGATAATGGTGACAAACGAGCACACAGTCCACCTGATGGTAAGTGGTTGCTGCGGCCCATAGACATCTACATCTATCCTCTATTACAAATCAAAATGTAGATGCGTTGTCACCCGTGAGGACTAAGATGGAATGCCTCATTTCCCGTAAAAAGGGCCTCCGGCCACCTGCACTCACCAAGCGAAACGCAGAGGTAAACCTCTACTTCACGCTGGTTTTCTGTGAGGTCGTGGTACCACCCCGGTTCGAGCCGGCCCATCCGTGCGACAGCAAAAGCTGCCGCATGGCTCTACCAATTAATACAAAGTAACAGTGACAGAAAGTACAAATAAAACATATCCTCAGATACATATATCAACTTTTGAGAGTCAACTTTTGATGAACTAGCGTAGCTTGCATTCTATATTACTATATGCAAGTGCTTATCCTTTGAACTAATAAGGCTCTAGTTCTTTTAATAAATGTTAATTGATATTTAATATGAGATTGTGATTTTTTTTATAAATCTTTGACCTGATAGTAAGTAGTAAGTGGCTACGGCGGTCCATGTTGACATCTGCAGCCAAATTCAAAGAGACTACAGATGCGTTGTCACTTTCCGAGGACTAAGACGAAATGCCTATAAGTTTTCTAGCAAGCGCTGCTATTTGAAGAAATAGGTAAAAGGTTATTTATCTCTTCATATTTTTCCTTTTCATGATAAAAACACTATTTTTATTTATTACCTACCACTGTTTTTATAGTGGGACTCATGCAGGTGTAGTATAGTTTATTATGTTGATTAATATTATAATTAATACATACATACGTAAAATATATATTAATTATAGTGCGAAAGGTACCAGCTCGCTTATTACCAGCTACGACGACAAGTTTCGTGGACATGTTTCCTTAATGTATAGTAGTGAATATTGGGTGACAGAAACATGAAAATAAAGTTGAATGTTGTAGAAATTCGGTCATTAAGAAGCTTGTTAGGGCTGAGTCTAAATGACAGGGTGAGGAATTGTGCGATAAGAGGAAATGGTTTGCAAGAAGATTTGACAAGTATCAAGAAAGGAATGCTTCGGTGGTTGGAACATGTAGAAAGAATTAACGACGAAAGAATGTTAAAGTAAATTGCTGTAGAGTCGACAAGGGAGCGCTAGACGCAACTTTATCGTCCAAATTGGGGTTATATTAAAGATATAGTATTAGGAGCTAAATTAAGACTACATTGAACCGACGAGGTGTAGGTTTGTGCATGTGAAAGAAGCGAGTGAGATATGTCACGATCGTGCCAACTGGAAGTCTGTAATCTCTGCCTACTTCTCTGGGTACAATATCATAAATATCTAGGGAAAATACATAAAAATAAATTAGGTAATTGGCGTGAGTTTATTTTTATGTATTTTCATCGTTAAGTTGATGGTGAATCGGCGCTTCAACTTATGACTAACAATTTACCCACGTGTACCCGCTTTCACTTATCATGCAGTACTTACCCTAAATGAAGGAACGCGTGACAGACTACTCCGTGACCTTGCGAAGTCGCGCTCTGGAAAATATTGCACGTACTTGTAAGTTGCACGGCATTTTTCACATTCCGTTACACTGAACTGTGGACGTATAATCAATTTATATATTGAATATATTAATATATAAAACATATATTTATATATTGCCCAATTGTTTAATTTTTGTATTTTTTTCTTCTATATTCATTAAATTTAATCATGTTGTGATAACGTGCAATATATATTGCAATTAGCATAATATTAAATACAAAGGCAACAAATAGTTACATTCTAACTACTGTAGGCTGCCCTTTAAAATAAATAAAAGAATAATTGCATTAAGCATATTATCTATAATTTACTTGTGGTCGTTCAGTGTCGAAAATCGACTTTAATTCATTAAAGCTTGAGTTTGTATATTAAGCAAGCTGTGTTTGACTTTTTACTCTCATTATATTTTTATAGAATAAAAGTGACAAACAAGTACACAGTCCAACTGATGGTAAGTGGATGCTGTGGCCCATACACATCTATATTTATCTTCAATTAAAAACCAAAATGCAGATGCGTTGTCACCCCTGAGGAATGCCTCGTATCTATTAACAATAGACTCCGGTTCTCTACACTTATCATACGAAACACACCAGCATTAAGCTGCTATTTTATTCTGGTATTCTGTGAGAGCGTGGTCCTTCACCGGTCGAGCCGACCCATTCGTGCTACAACTATACTACTAATATAGCTGCAGAATGGCTGTACCACGTATAAAATTAGCCGGAACAAATAGACAGACAAAAATTTTAAAAATTATATTTTTGTTATAAGTACCGTATATACTTTCATATGCATTTAGTAAAAGGCTGTTATTTTGATATTACAAACGGACACTTCAATTTTATTTATTTGTATAGATGGTAGAGCCATGCTGCAGATATAGTTGTAGCACGAATGGATCGGCTCGACCGGGGAAGGACCACGCTCTCACAGAATACCAGCGTAAAATAGCAGCTTAACGCTGTTGTGTTTCGTATGGTGAGTGTAGAGAACCGAAGACTCTTTTTACTGGAAATGAGGCATTCCATCGTAGTCCTCACGGGTGACAACGCATCTGCATTTTGATTTGTAATAGAAGATAGATGTAGATGTCTATGGGCCGCAGCAACCACTTACCATCATGTGGACTGTGTGCTCGTTTGTCACCCTTATCTTATTAAAAAAAAAGATAAAAAAAATTCGTCTTCGTACAGTCACACACATTTTTTTCAAATGAAACAATAATAAAATTGTGATGAACTATACAGTTACGCAGTCAAGCCTTACATTAGAATGCTAAATTCTAAAAGTGCGCATTCCCTCGACGTATACCGGCACAATTGGATAACCGTAACGAGTCCGCTGTTTATATGAGCTACGATTTAAACAAACCAACTAAACCTTTACATTCTGTTTTACTATTCCGCGGTTTAGTGATAGAATCTGCTTGTTTCATGAGTCCTTTTTTATAGGATAGGGTGACAAACGAGCACACAGTCCACCTGATGGTAAGTGGTTGCTGTGGCTCATAGACATCTTAATTTATCCTCGTTTGCGAATCAAAATGCAGATGTGTCGTCACCCGTGAGGACTAAGATGGAATGCCTCTTTTCCAGTAAAAAGGGTCTTCGGTTCTCTACACTCGCAATACGAAACACAGCAGTGTTAAGCTGCTATTTTACACTGGTATTCTGTGAGAGCGTGGTCCTTCCCCGGTCGAGCCGACTCTTTCGTGCCACAACTATACTACTAATATAGCTGCAGCATGGCTCTACCGCGTAAAAAGAGATCCTAGATTCGAATTCGTGATCCATGATTTATGTGAATATAATACTATAATTCCTTCTAAGGTAAGGAAAGTGTGGAGCAGTCCCTCACTAGATGGAGTGACAACCTGGTAAGTGATGCAGGGATTCGACGGATGCAGGTGGTTTGGGAACATGCTTTATGGTATGCCTTGGAGAAGGCCTATGCTCAGCAGTGGAGTTGTGATTGGATATAGTGATATCTAAACCCCTTCTAGGACAACGTATTATGGCAATGTGCTCAAAGTATATCCTTTTTTATAGAATAAGGGTGACAAACGAGCACACAGTCCACTTGTTGTTAAATTAATTCTGTGGCCCATAGACATCTACAATAATCATTTTTTTTATAGGATAAGGGTGACAAACGAGCACACAGTCTACCTGATGGTAAGTGGTTGCTGCGGCCCATAGACATCTACATCTATCCTCGATTACGAATCAAAATGCAGATGCGTTGTCACCCGTGAGGACTAAGATGGAATGCCTCATTCCCAGCAAAAACGGCCTCCGGCCACCTGCACTCACCAAGCGAAACGCAGAGGTAAACCTCTACTTCACGCTGGTTTTCTGTGAGGTCGTGGTACCACCTCGGTTCGAGCCGGCCCATCCGTGCGACAGCAAAAGCCGCGTGGCTCTACCACTGTTAAAATCCTCAATTAAGAATCACAATGCAGATGCGTTGTCACCCCTGAGGGCTAAAATGTAACGCCTCTTTTCCAATACAAAGGTCTCCGGTTTTCTTCACTCACCATACGAAACAGCAGCGTTGGTTGTTTTTAAAAAAAATGAAACATATTATTTATTGAAGTAATATGTCTTTTGGGGCGTTTGGGAAAAATGATGAGAGTGAATTTTTACGATTCGCGCGCACACCGACAACTAAAAACGACACCATGAAATTGTTACGATGCGCGCGCACACTAACACCTAAAAGCTACAACTTCAGTGGGTAATTGTCTCTCAAGAACGTGGATAGATGTAGATGTCTATGGGCCACAGCAACCACTTACCATCACTACCTTACTATATAAAAAAAAAAGTTTTTTTTTGTTACGCTAAATAAGTACACCTTCCTACGTGCGTACATAAGTACACACACACTTTTTTATTTGTACATAACAAGGAAATTTTATTTTCGCGGAACCCTGATGACTTTAACACAGAACACATAGGTTCCGCGGAACCCACTTTAAGAATCGCTGCACTAGTAATATAAGAATATCGATGGCGCTTAAATTTTATTTTATTTCTCTATTCAGAAACTACAGACGAGGGATTAAAACATGTCTGACAAACATGAATTCATTCATACGACGTCCATCTATAAGATACGGAGTTTATGTTACATAAATTCTTAATAATGGTATTGTAGCTTTCATGAGGCAATAAAGATTCGAACTGATTATCTTGGTTGTGACAAAAGGATAATCCTTAGCCTCACACACGTCCCTCCTTTAATAGTGAATTTGTTTACTAGCACGCGTGAGAGTTGCGTTTAGGAATTAAACATAAGTCGAAAATAAATATTGTTTCAATTAGTTAAGCTTGGTGATTCCAACCTGAGACTTCTAATTTTGGATTTGTATATTACTTTCAACATTAACACATTATCATAGGTATTTTTAAAGCAAAGATCACGCAATCTTTTAAAACTTAAAAGTCAAAATTATACTGCTTTAATAACGTCATACTTCCAGTTTCAAACGTGGTAAAACCACGCTGCAGCTGTATTGTGGCGGCGCTGTCGTCGCGCCACAAGCGAAACACATCGAAGCCTAAATCGCACTAACAAAGTTCCGAAGTTAAAGCAGCATATATAGAATAGTTCCGATCTACCAATCGGAGCGCTGTCCGCTCCCCGGGCAGAACAGAACACCTTGCCCGGCGGTAGATCTCCCCTTTTCCTTTCACCCGCCACAGTGGTGATCCCGACGTGATATGAACACGCAACCAACAACCTTCGGAAACTACTATTTAAAACCTTCGTCATCATCCTCAAGTACCCCATACATTCGTTCCCGAGCTGATATTGTCTGCAGTCTTCACATTCTGCAAGCCATCTAGCTTTACAAAGGTTCATCGCAGCATTGGAATAATAATGCTTCCTGTTCCTTCAAGCTACTCTCTGCGCTACAGTGTTCGGCACGGCACTGAGCCTCACTGCTCGCCTCTGCTTCACGGCACTCTCGCAGATTACTTGCCTTCTTCTCGACTCACCGCAGACTTACAAGGAAATTCCCTGGCACTTGCAAATTCGTCGACATCTAGACTGCAATATAGACCTCCGGTCTGAGCAGGGGGGTGATGTGGCGGCGCTGTCGTCGCGCCACAAGCGAAACACATCGAAGCCTAAATCGCACTAACAAAGTTCCGAAGTTAAAGCAACATATATAGAATAGCTCGGAACTGCCAATCGGAGCGCTGTCCGCTCCCCGGGCAGAACACCTTGCCCGGCGGAAGATCTCCCCTTTTCCTTTCACCCGCCACAGTATTATGATTGACGCACGAATGGGTCGGCTCGACCGGGGAAGGACCACGCTCTCACAGAATACCAGCGTGAAATAGCAGCTTAATGCTTCTGTGTTTCGTATGGTGAGTGTAGAGACCTGGAGACCCTTTTTACTGGAAACGAGGCATTCCATTTAAGTCTACAGGAGCAGTAAAGCATCTGCATTTTGATTCTTAATTGGGGATAAATGTAGATGTTAAATAAATGTAGCAGTTTGTCACACTTATTCTATAAAAAAATATTGATTGTTCTCGAAAACCTATCAAAAGTCCATATCTGAACATAGACCGCTTCATAGATTACCTTACAGAAGGAATTTCGCCATTGTTGTGCGATTAGCAGGCGAATTGGCAACCAGTGTAGTTTATATTATATTGAGTTTTTATCAGGAAGATGCTCCTGGCCATCTCCTGTTTCATTTCCCTCTGTCGTCTCTTATGACACCCACGATATGGGGTAGTGGATATCCTTACATCGCCTTTTCACGATTAACAAAAATCCATTAAATTAAAACCCATTAAAACCGTTAAATCTTACACTAGAAAATGTTTATAAACGTAATGTATTACATTATTATTCTTTGAATTATTCACTATATCAAAGCCCGGCCCTGGACAGTGTGTTTCAAATCAATCTCCATTTACGCCTCCTGAATACAAAACCCGTGGTGATGGGTTAATCCTAACAGGTCTATCTAGCCTAGATTTATAGATTCACTTCCTCAATAACTGTCTTCATGCCTTTACGGAGGCTGATTTAAGTTCAACGTGTATTTTTTTACTCACAGTGCGATAAATTAAATAAACAAGTTTATAAAATAAGAATTAATCATAGACTTAGCGTTTATTATTAAATTTCTTTAAAAAAGACTGATTTGACAATTAAATAATGTATTTTGTACACAAAAAAGTTACAGACTATGAATGTACCACTGCTGGGTACAGGCCTCCTTCTTTTTTCTAAAGGCCGACGTGTTGCTCCGCTGACAAGCACGCGGTAATTCAGCACATAAATCGCAATTAACAATTTCATTAGTACCGGCTGGAATCGAACCCGGGTTGGACGCGTACTGTGAAATTCACAGCGAACAGTTGGCTCTTGAGCTATCAATGCGTGTCTGTGTATGCGAATGTAATTTTATAAAAAGTATTATTTTTTAATTTTCTACTAAAAAAGAAATATACCACGATTTTTAACTATTCCTACATTGTCATCCGATTTTGAGCTATGTTCAAAATTTGAAGTCTTTAGCTTATCAGGAGGCGCTCGAGATTTGAATTCCAAGATCCCATCCGGAACAGACAAGAAAGTGACTTAATTGAAAACGTTGTCATCAAAATAAGGGTGACAAATTCCCACATAGTCCATATATGATAAATGAATATTATGGCCCATAGACAAGTAGATGTAGAGATCATAACGCAAATGCGTTTCCAACCTGAGATATAGTTAATAGAATCAGGCGTTTGTGGAAATCCATTATATTAAATATGTTAAAAATTAATTGGCTAACATCCGTGTTATAAAAAAATGAGTGTCGGGAATAGTACACGCAATTGAGGGAGAGCGGGAGGTACTCTTCAAACTGGGTAAGACACGTCATTTTATGTTATTACGCGGATATTAGAAAATTAATTTTTAACATCTTTGACCTGAGAAGTAAGTTTGAATATCTCTTTACCAATGTTGTTTGTCTAAAAAAGCGTGTAAAAATATATGCCCTGACATAATATTTGGCATGAGATCTACAACACTGAGTGTTTTCATAACCGACATCAAAAAGGAGGAGGTTCTCAATTCGAGTCTCTTTTTTGTTATTATGTTACGTGATATCTTCGCAGATTGTGAACCAATTTTCATGATTCTTTTTTTATTAAATAGGTTATACTTCAAGGTTGGTCTCATATAAATTTGGAGAAGAAAATTCACCTCTGAGGGTAGTAAATAAATAATTTCTTTTTTAATAATTTGAAGTCGGTTCTTACTTTTTGTTAAAAGTTATTTTATAAATCTGTAAGAGTTAAGCGCAAATAAAGAACTGGCCTCAAGAGATGGTTTGCGAAATTTAACGTCAATATGTTCGGGCAGACAGTCGATAGTTTGTTAACTAAACTGACTCCATACACGACCGTCCCAAATTTTGTAACTTAACAAGAACTAGGTATGGTTAGCATTTAAAAGTCTGGCCTAGTCAATTAAGTTGATTTCTCTGTACAGTTCCGCGGAGCATTTAGTGAATACGTACTAACGTGAGCACAGTGGCCGCTGTTTCCATATTAACACGTCGTGGGCGGTGCTAATGGCACTGTTTATACGTCTACGAGCCAATTCGAAGGTTTACGCGTCCTATATTCCCAGTTGGGCTGCAGAACAACCGTTGAAGGATTGGAAACGAACTGCGGAAGCGGAAGAGCGATGTTTGGGAATTTTTCTTGTCTATGGAACGGTTTGAATAATAATTATTCTGGTATTTTGCTGTTTACGATCACTGACATTTTTTATGTAATGGCATTGAAGATGTTTACGAGACAGAATTACGTTAGAATTTCACAGCAAAGTCACGAGTTTGATACCCGCACGTTGTGTGGATTAAAAATAAATGTAACATCTGCTTGGCGGTGAAGGAAAATATCGTGAGGAAACCTGCATGTCTGAGAAATAAAAATATTACGAATACACGCATCACGGGCAGGGCGGTGAAGTTTTACTTGCCCTTAACCTTAAACCCTTTCAGAATTTCGGGGCGATCTATGCCCAACAGTGAGACGTATAAAGACTGTCGCTTTGCTTATATAAACAATTACGTTTTATATTTTTTTTAATTATATAAAATTCTAGCCGATATCCGCGACTTCGTCCGCTTTATATATTAACAAAGTATTCGATTTTCTCCGCGGCAAGAAAACACACATCACTGAATACTTAGTGCTTATAAAATGGTTGTTTCTTAAAACTTTAATAACTTTACATTAAATGAAGATATCGCAATTTTTTTTAGATATGGACCAAGTGTCTAAGAAATAAAACTTAAAAACCTAATTTAAATCTATCCAGCATTCTTCCGTGATGCGCGCAGAATTTCAAAATTCTATCATTTTATTTTGTTGATTTTGATTTAAAAAAAGTCCCGCTGGACTTCTTGCTGCACGGCTAGCATGGGCTGGGGACAAAAAATTTATCCACCGATTATATCCACTGACAAGGGATAAAATTATCTTGTCCTTAAGCCAAAGCACGGCAGCGGGAAGAAGTATATCCCCGTTTGACATAACGAGTAGACATATATCCCCCGTCCGTAGCATGGAGCCAAATGAAAGATAAAAAATTATGCTTTTTTGATATTTGAAAGGGACAATTTTATCCTAGTTCCTTGAACGTGGGTTTAATATAAAATTAATACAAAAACCTATCTAAGTCTAAGTCTATCTCCCATTTTATCTACTGTGGATATTATACCCATCGGTGTGCCCATGCTCGAAGGGTGAATAAAACTAAGCGAGGGGATAAACATTTTCTCCTTTCCCCGGGGATAAAATTGTCTCCTGCCCATGCTAGCCCGGCAGGTCCTTCCCAGGACAGAGGTTTTTTTTTGAACCAGTGGTAAAGTAAAAAAATGACTTTCAATAAGAATAACATGCGATCTATATTGAATAAAAAAAATATTCTATTCTATTCGTCTCTGCAAAAAAGGGAAAATTGCTGCTAATGCAGCAAAAATATTTAGAAGCTTGAATCTGCTACACTGTGCACATATGTTGAATCACAGGACACAATGCTAATGACTTATTTTCCATTATCTGATGGCAATACAGGATTTCCTCGATCCGACTCCTGCCGCGTAATGGGAATGCTTACTAGCTTCTAGGAACTTCTGTTAATTGGACGGTTAGACTTAACTAGAAAAATTCTCGCAGTTAGTAACATTGTTGAATGTTGAAACTGCAGTTGTGTCTGTGTTGAGAGTTGAGACTGTGTTGTGTGTCAGTTACAAATTTGCTACTAAGCGTAGTTTTAGTTTTCTAATTAAGAACAAAATATGATAGTATTACAAATGATATGAATGAATGAAAACACAATAAACAGGATGATAAGAATGGAAATTCGTTGTTAGAAGACGTGTATATTTTATGCCTATACGTGGGTAGTCTAAATTCCAGAGTTAAATATAGAGACTCAACAATGCTACAGATTTATGCAAAAATGCCAAAAATTACTAATACATGGTGGCCATAAAAGTTTATAATTAGATTCCGAAACGGATAAGAGAGTTCACCAAACAGTTCAAAATCAAACGGCACAGATGGCTTATAGAAAAAATTGTTTTTATTAGACCAATATTTTATATATATATAGGATAAGGGTGGATAAGGGTGAGTTTTTATGTGGTAGAGCCATGCTGCAGCTATAATACAATTGCTGTAGCAGTAATGGCCGACCCGGCCGAGGAAGGACCACGCTCTCACAGAATGCCAGCGTAAAATAGCAGCTTTACGCTGCTGTTTCGTATGGTGAGTGTACAGAACCGGAGACTAGGAGAGAATAAGAGTAATCGAGGATAGATGTAGATGTCTGTGGGCCGCAGAAACCACTTACCATCAGGTGGACTGTGTGTTCGTTTGTCGCCCTTATCCTATAAAAAAAACACAGTCCACTTTGTGGTAAGTGGTTACTGCGGCCCATAGATATCTACATTAATCTTCGATTAAAAATTAATATGTAGATGCGTTTTTATCCGTGAGGACTAAAATGGAATGTCTTGTTTCCAGTAAAAAGTGTCGCCGGTTCTGTACACTCACCATACCGAGCGTGGCCCATCCCCGGTCGAGCTACAACTATACTATTAATATAGCTGCAGCATGTTTCTACTACGTTAAATTAATTTGTACACTCTTATTAACTAACATTTGCTTATATATTTATAATTACGTATTTGTTACGCTAATTTAACCTTCTGTTATAGTTATTATTTGATATGTACAAACTAATACATTTATCTCATTTAATTTTCATGAAATCACAGTTTATTATTGTAATGTTGTGTACTATTTAGAATAGAATAGAATAATTTTTTATTCAATATAGATCACATGTGTAATTCTTATTGAAAGTCATTTTTTACTTTACCACTGGTTCAAAAAAAAAAACCTCCGTCCTGGGAAGAACCAGCAAGAAACCCAGCGGGACTTTTTTTTTAAGCAAATTTTACAATAATGGTTATACAACTATATAAGTACAAAATTTATTTTAGAAACAGCTTGGAAGCGATCACCTTATTCCCAGGGGTTATTATCAACCATGTATTCATTTATACTATAATAACCCTTTTTATACAGTTTCAACTTAACAAAACATTTACTTACTTACTTACTTACTTATCGTCACGCACAATCCCTGACGGGGTAGCCAGAGAGAACAGATCGCCAAGTGTCACGATCCTTACATACCTCTTTCGCTTCTTTCAGATTCATTATCTTCTTCATACATGCACGTCTAGGTATCCGAGTACTCTTGACCCTCCCCTCTTCGAGCAATTTGCTCACATGGTCTTCGAAAGTTAGTCTCGGTCTACCTCGACACCTTTTAATATTAACTTTCGCGCTATATATTTTCTTAACCATTCGGTCTTCACTCATTCTCTCAACGTGCCCAAACCATCGAAGTACGCCCTTATCAATTTTTGTGATAAGGTCATCTTTCAAACCTGCCATATTGCGAATCTCTTCGTATCGCTTTCGGCCGGCCATGGTGACGCCGCACATTTTACGAAGAGATCGCATCTCCACTGCATTCAACTTGCTTTTATGCTTCTTCTGGCATACCCAGGTTTCACTGCCATATAACAAAGTCGGTACCAACACTGCGTTATGTATTGCAAGGCGTGCACTCTTCACTACGCCTTGCCTTTTGACTAACGCAGTCAGGGCACCATTGACTTTGTTTCCGGCAGCGACACGCCTGTCCACATCTAAATCACATCTTTCATCCCGGCTAAAAGCACTCCCCAAGTATACAATTTCATTTACCTGTTCTAGACATTCCTGATTTACCCATATTTCACACTTCGTTCTCTCTTCGTCCCTTTCAAATACCAGAACCTTAGTTTTATTAGCATTCAAGCGGAGACCTTTAATTTCACATTCCTCTTTCATACACGTGACTAATGCCTGCAGTTCTGCCTCTGATGGTGCAATAAGCACTGCATCATCAGCATACAGCAGACAATTTACTTTAATGTCACCCCATTTCACACCCAAACAGCTATCTTTCAGTTTCTGTAAACAGCTGTCGAGATACAGTATGAACAGCCAGGAAGACATGACACAACCCTGTTTTACGCCCGTTTGGACGCTAAACATGGGTGACAGGTCATGCCCTACCCGCACACAGGCTTTACAGTCACAGTAAAGTGACTGCACAGCCCTTAGCAATCGACCATCCACACCATACCCCGGCAACAGTTCCCACATTTTCTTCCTTACAACCTTATCAAATGCTTTCTCAAGATCCACAAAAGCACAGAAAATCCTCTGGTTAGCAGCCAGAAGCTTTTCCGTGATCATGCGGAGAGAAAACATTTGATCCGTGCATCCTCTTCCAGGTCTAAATCCGCATTGTGCCTCCCATAGAAATCTTTCCGATTTATCTTGCATCCTACGTGTCAAAACCTTCGAATAAACTTTACTTGCTAAACTGGTCAAGCTGATCGCCCGATAGCACCCGCAGTCAAAATGTGAACCTTTACCTTTATATAAAGGCACAATGACTGCGGATCGCCAATCATCCGGGACATCCCCCGTCCGCCAGCACAAATTGCACAGCAGATGAATGCTGTCCCAGACGCGAGGCCCACCATACTTGACCATTTCAGCAGTAACTCTATCTAGTCCCGCAGCCTTACCACATTTCAAACTTCGAATCGCATGTTCAATCTCTTTCATACTGATGACCTCAGTGTCATCGAGGTCCGGGTCTGGCGTACCAGTCTCGACGTCATCCCCGGATCCCTCACTAAGATCATCACACGCATACATTTCTCTATAAAATTCGCTCCATCGCTGCATGACGTCCGATTTTTCTGAGAGGACGTCATTAGTTCTCGAAAGCACTTTGTTCATTCTTAAGGCCGTCGCACCACTTCGGGTCCTTCCAACCTCTTTCCAGAAGAGTTTGGAGTTCTCCTTAAAGTTGTGCGACAACCTTTCGTCCGCTTCCATTCTACACCTTTCACGCACTTCCTCAATCAATGCTTTCGTGTGAACTTTCTGCAGCTTATATCTTTCTTTCATCTTCTCTCTCATATCCTTATCATTACTAGAGGCCAAGTAGTCTAACCATGCTTTCTTCTTCTTCTTTACAGCTTCTTTCACTTCATCATTCCACCATGCATCTCTTCTTTTACTACTGCCTCTTTTAATCGTTCCACACACTTCTTCCGCTGCACTTACCATTCCATCCCTAAGGTTCTGCCATGTTCTTTCAACACATTCTTTTCTGCCATCGATGTTGTCAAGCTTTTCGGCTACCCTCGCATGATATTTGTCCCTAGTATCCGCTTCCTGAAGCTTCCAGCTTCGGATGCGACAGACCGACTGTGGTTCTGTTACTGCCGTCCGGTAGCGCCAACCCGCGAACAGACCCCTAAATCTAGTAATCACTAGATAGTGATCTGTTCCCAGGTCAGCACCCCTGAACACTCGCGTATCCATCACCTGTTTTCGCAGTCGGTCATCCACCAGGAACAAATCGATCATACTTCTCTCATTCTTACTTTCTCTAGTATACATATGGATCTTCTTGTGATTAAACATAGTGTTTGTCACAAGAAGACCCTTTTCCTTGCATACCGCCAGTATAAGCTTGCCAGCATCATTAACCCTTTTATCGCCAAACTTTCCAAGCACCGACTCGTACCCTGGTCGAGTGGTACCAACCCATCCATTCAAATCACCACATACAACAATTCTTTCGTTTCCCCTAGCCAAATCTAGAACTTCTCTTACATTTTCCCAAAACTCCTCCAGCTCAGCCCTGGACGACGAAGCTACCGGCGCATAAACAGCCAAAAGGAATAACTTCGTCAGTCCCAATTTAAAGCGAACCCAGAGAAGTCTTGAGTTCACAACCTTATATTCTGTCATAACATCGACCAACCGAGACGACAGCAGCACCCCACTCCCTGGCGGGCGCTCTCGCTCTCCGGGACTCCGGACCATAGAGCTAACGCCCCGCCAGGGAGCTCTTCAGTACCACTGCCCTTCCGTTTGGTCTCCGACATACACACGACATCTAATTCTCTTTCTTTCATTATTTCGATCAACTCATTCGTCTTATCTCTCATGCCTCCTCTAACATTCCACGTGCCAACTCTGCACTCTGTCCTCCACCTTCCGCCGTGTCGGGCTGTGCGTGACGGGTGGCGGTCCCCATCGCCGCTTTGCGCGCTGCATTCCACACCAACGGGGACGAGCTGGTGTGCGTCGCCTTGGGGGGACGCCCTAACCCTCGTTGACATGGGTGCGCAGCTAAGTAGAATTGCAGCCCTGAAAAGGGCTGGCAGGGGTCGCGACGAGCACGCTTCTACAGTGACCCCCACAACACATTTAAACAAAACATTTAAACTTGCTAATAGAGAGAGCCTGTACACTTTCCGGGACCCTGTTGTAATAGCGTATACATTGCCCCAAGAATGAATTACTGACTGTGGAGTCGAGAAACTGGTATCACTAGCTTGTGTTTGTTCCTAGTGTTTACAGAATGTACATCACTTTTTTTACTAAAACTACTTTTGTTTTTGTGAACATACATTAAATTTTCGTAAATATACTGAGAGGCCAAAGTTAATATATTTATTTCTTTAAATTTATCTCTAAGTGACTCTCTCAGTTTTAGGTTGTAAATAGCTCTAATGGCCCTCTTCTGTAAAACAAAAATAGTTTCTGAATCAATCGCATTTCCCCATAGCAAAATCCCATAAGACATTATGCTATGGAAATAACTGAAATAAACTAATCTAGCTGTCTCGACACTAGTGAGACCTCTTATCTTTTTTACAGCATAGGCTGCAGAGCTTAGTCTGCTTGCTAGTTTGGATATATGGGGGCCCCACTGAAGCTTTGCGTCGAGAGTGATGCCAAGAAAAACAGTGGATTCAACAGGGCTCAGTTCTTCCCCATTTAAAAACACATTGGTTCTCAGATTTTTAACATTCGTTGTTGTAAATTTAATACATTTGGTTTTATTCCCGTTTAAATGTAAATTATTAACGTTAAACCAATGCACTAATTTTGATATAGCATTATTCACTTCGTCACATTTAAATGATTGACGTTTAAGTTAAATTATATTTATAACAATTTTAGTTTTAAATTAGTGACTAGTTACAAACTTACTGTCACCTACCATATTTCTGCAAATAAATGTTATTTTATTACAACGTGGACGGAGCCACGGTTAGTATCTAGTCCAACAATAACAAGTAGTGGTAGAGCCACGCGGCAGCTTTTGCTGTCGCACGGATGGGCCGGCTCGAACCGGGGTGGTACCACGACCTCACAGAATACCAGCGTGAAGTAGAGGTTTACCTCTGCGTTTCGCTTGGTGAGTGCAGGTGGCCGGAGGCCCTTTTTACTGGAAATGAGGCATTCCATCTTAGTCCTTACGGGTGACAACGCATCTGCATTTTGATTCGCAAACGAGAATAGATGTAGATGTCTATGGGCCGCAGCAACCACTTACCATCAGGTGGACTGTGTGCTCGTTTGTCACCCTTATCCTATAAAAAAAAATATCTTATCTTTTGACACTTAAGAGCAACATGCATCACAAGTTTTCATAAGCGATTCGTTATCGCTTATCAGATGCATATTGTCGTATTTTTCTTTTTAAATAGTATTAGCAACACTTAAGGCTGGGTGTTCCTGTTTATGTCCGTTTTAAAATTGGTTTTTGATAGCCAAATTATTATATTTAGAATCTGAAAAAATATATATCTTTTAGATGAATTCTATCCTTACGATGTACCCGATCAATACACGATACTGTACAATTTTCTCGGTAGAAAAATTTGCCGAACTTCGTTCGATTTGCAGTTTCTTTACGAATCAATTTTCATTTTAAACAAGTGCGTCAGTAGCCTAATGGCAGGGCGCGAACCGCGAACTCGAATGGTCGTGGGTTTGAATCCGCCATTCGACTACTGTCGTGAACCACTTCTAACACAAGCGTTTTAAGCTTACCAGAAGTGGTTAAAGGGAATATTAGTAATGTTTTAATAGAATTACTAGAATTTTTTTAAATAAAAGTATAAAAAAGGTATTTTAAACAAGTACTTATACTCCTTTTTTATATAAAAAATATCAATTAATTGTCAACGCGCGCACTTCTCTTCTACTGTGTAAATAATATTTAGGAAATAAAATTAATTGTAACTAACTATAGTTTTATGGAACTTATATAGACTTAAGCTTTTGTTTGTGTGTTTATTTCTCATTGTGTAAATATTTGTTTACAATTTTAAAACCATATTACATGCCGTAAGCGCAAAGCGCGCAGGTATTTTCTGCTAGGGCATAAAAATTAAGATTCCAACGTTTTGTCGCTTGAAATCGTATCTAGCAATCATATTATACATATAAATGATATAAAAAGCACATTGTTAGAAAGATAAATGATTGTTAAACTTATTAATATTTTTTTAAATCGATTAGTTGCTATTTTAACATAAAAAAGGGCTTTTAGTGGCTTATGGTGTGGATTTATCAAGTCCGCATGGCTTCGTAAATACGATAACTTTTGAAAGTATCAATCGTTCAACTCGATCTATTTTTAAAACTCTTCATCTATCATGTCGGAAGCCATTGATTGAAAATGGCAGTTTAATTTTGTTTTATTTAGTTATAATATATTTTTTTGGCTGCGAAATGTCGAAATATTCGGTGTTTTAGCAGCCTTGTATGAATTTATTTTTTACTAAACAGAGACTGCCTCACTCACTCAGTTCGGGATCAATCGCCGTTGGCAGTGGATACTGTATCGGTTGTTTGCAGCGGCTCAAAAAGATCGCTGTACAAATACAAAATTTTTAATTAAAAATTATAATAATAATAAGAGATTTTTATTACAATATTTTAAAAGCACAGAATAAATAATAGTAGTACGTACTAAAAGTAAGTAGGATGTAATATTTATACTTAAATACGTTTTGGACTTTATGGAGTGCTCTGAATGATAATATGATGATTATATGAGCATTATGAGTCGTACACTTTTGGATTTTCCAAACTTTTATTTAAATTGAAGCTTGACATAAAATTATCGGAAAATTGAATAAGGTTATTAGTGAAAACTTGTGTGTATTTAAACTACTTTAAAAAAATACCGTATAATCATGTTATACGTAATTTTTTTTAATGCGCTTATGGCATGCCCAATTGGATTTACCAATAATTTTTTGTGGTTATTTTGTAAAAATCACGATCATATGAGCGGCCCGACTCGATCTTTGGGACGACGGCTTGTAAATACCTAATGAGATGGAACACCCAGCCTTAACATTTATAGTGCTCACGTTAATCACTCCAAACGACCTGAAAATACGTGTTCTATGAGCGGTTGACAAATATAATTCAGTTTGTTAATAGCATTTCTAGTTTTTTTTTTATTTCTAATATATTATAAAAGAATAATGTTTGTTTCTAAAATTTTGTCAACATTTTGCTTGCACTCCCGCGAAGGTTATAGACGTAGTACAGTTAACTTACATATCTTATACATATATCTTATATACTTATATATCATTCAATATCAATAAATGTATTATCATTCCCAATTGAACAATCCGTCCAAATTTAAGACGATAATTCCGCAATTATTTCTTCTGCGGCTTCTACACTCCGGGTACCAGTTAGTAATATAATATATATAAAAAATCTATGGGGCAGGTCTATATTGAGCTGACGACTTCAGCGTACTGTAATGGTAACGGAGAATAACCCACTATCGCTTATTAAATGCCAAGTTGAAAATCAAAGAGACTTTGTTAATTTTAGAGTGCGTTTCGACCGATCCAAGCGGTGCATCGCCCTTGAACGTTTATTTACAATTCCTGCATTCACACGCCATGAACGTGGGGTTATTATAAACGCAAATATTTATGGGAACTTCCAGAAATAATATACGGAAACAGTGTAGAATATTCGACTTACAATCAACAGATGAGCAAGTAGAGAACTAAGGAATTTAAGGTGAAAGCGCCAGGGTGGCCCGTGAAATTTAAATTTTCTTACGTTTTTTGAAATTTTTAGGCCAGGGTGAGGTTGTATGTTTAACAAAATATGATTGGCGACCGTAACGAGTATGTGTTTACAGAATTATTATCATCAAAATCACCAATACAACCCTCTAAGTTCAAATAATTCCTTTGAATGAGTTTTTCTGAAAATAGAAATACAAAATTGTCTATGGGCCACAGCAACCACTTACCATCTGGTGTACTCTGTGCTCGTTTGTCACCGTATCCTTTTAAAAAGATCTTAGTCAGAGATAAGCGGAGATATTTTTTTATAGGATGAGGGTCTTTGCCCAGCAGTGGGATGTATATAGGCTGTAACTACACTTTTACTTTGTTAAATGTGTCAGCAGTTATCATTTAAGTTACGATAGATTATAATTTCTCTTCAAATGTAAACGGCATGCCAAAGGTGAGGGAAAAGTTCTAGATACAGATAATAGAAAGCAGATAGAATTTGATACATGTCAAGCGATACATACGGTGGGAATTATCTGGTGTTGAGTTGATCGACAGCTACGCGACGCGCCTGATACCGTGGAGATACTGTCAAGTAGAGTAATTACAATACGTATAATTTAGGCTGCATGCTTAAAGGAAATTGTAAAATTATGGATAAGATATTTTTCTCAGTAATTACTGGGATTATTTATGGCACCTGAACTTACACTAATACCACAGTTACACTCACTTGTGGTGTTTCACCATAGCCGCATATTGCCAGGGCTCTGAGGTGCAGTGCAGGCTGTGAGGCGGTAAGGCCGCGAAGAAAGACGCGCCTTGACCCTCCTCTCCCCCCGCTGCGATAATGCCCACTAGTGGGCCAATGGCCTATATCAATACTTCTCCTGCCCTGCTACTCATCGCGGCTATAGCGCGCAGGTTAAGAGGACCCCTATTTTGCTACGTACAATCTACAACAACATCGTTCACACAACACGCTGTTTATTACTTTTGTTGTTTATTTTTTATTTTTTTAGTTTTATAATATCTAAATATTATGAAATTGTAGTAGGTAACTTTGATATAACTATCTTTTATTTTCTTTTTGTTTTTGTAATTAATTGTATTTGTATAGGTGATGGTGCATAATAATATTTTAAGAGCGTGTACTTGCCGACAAACTGATTGCAGTTTGGTGAGAGAATAGTAAAAATAAAATATATTGG
This sequence comes from Parnassius glacialis, assembly GCA_033319125.1. Taxonomy (NCBI): domain Eukaryota; kingdom Metazoa; phylum Arthropoda; class Insecta; order Lepidoptera; family Papilionidae; genus Parnassius; species Parnassius glacialis. Next base: position 34,053,602 of record JAVANC010000025.1, read on the forward strand.
TAAATCCAATTGAGCATGCCTTCGCATTAAAAATAACGTATAGCATGATTATACGGAATTTTTTTAAAGTAGTTTAAATACATTTCGACAGCACTATCGGCTTCAACACCCTCAAAAACTATGAAAATGACACCTATGATGAAAAAATTGGTACCTACTTCAGCCGCCATCTTGGATTTACATTTCGACAGCACTATCGGCTTCAACACACTCGAAACCCATGAAAAGGACACCCATGGTAAAAAAAATTTATACCTATTGCTGCCGCCACCTTGGATTTACATTTCCACAGCTCTATCGGCTTCAGCACCCTCGAAAACCATGAAAATGATACCCATGATGAAAAATTGATATCTATTGCAGCCGCCATCTTGGATTTACACTTCGACAGCACTATCGGCTTCAACACCCTTGAAAACCATGAAAATGACACCCATGATGAAAAAATTGGTACCTACTTGAGCCGCCATCTTGGATTTACATTTCGACAGCACTATCGGCTTCAACACCCTCGAAACCCATGAAAAGGACACCCAAGATGAAAAAAATGATATCTATTGCAGCCGCCACCTTGGATTTACATTTCGACAGCGCTATCGGCTTCAGCACCCTCGAAAACCATGAAAACGACACCCATGATGAAAAAATTGGTACCTACTTCAGCCGCCATCTTGGTATTACATTTCGACAGCACTATCGGCTTCAACACCCTCGAAACCCATGAAAATGACACCCATGATAAAAAAATTATACCTATTGCAGCCGCCACCTTGGATTTACATTTCGACAGCACTATCGGCTTCAGCACCCTCGAAAACCATGAAAATGACACCCATGATGAAAAAATTGATATCTATTGCATCCGCCATGTTGGATTTACATTTCGACAGCACTATCCGGCTGCAACACCCTCGAAAACCATGAAAATGATATCCATGATGAAAACATTTGGTACCTACTTCAGCCGCCATCTTGGATTTACATTTCGACAGCACTATCGGCTTCAACACCCTCGAAGCCCATGAAAATGACACCCATGATGAAAAAATTGATTCTATTGCAGCCGCCATCTTGGATTTACATTTTAACAGCACTATCGGCTTCAACACCCTTGAAAACCATGAAAATGACACTCATGATGAAAAAATTGGTACCTACTTCAGCCGCCATCTTGGATTTATATTTCGACAGCACTATCGGCTTCAACACCCTCAAAACCCATGAAAATGACACCCATGATGAAAAAATTGATGCTACTTACTTTTAGCACGAACTACTATTATTTATTCTGTGCTTTTCAAATATTGTAATAAAAAAATCTCTTATTTTTATTATAATCAAGTATTTAAGAAATTTGGTTATTCGAATATTGTGTATTTGTACAGCGATCTTTTTGAGCCGCTGCAAACAACCGAAATAATGTCCACTCACGACGGCGACTGACGGCGAACTGATATATACAGCAATCTATGGCGATGGCGAACTGAGTGAGTAAACTACTCTGTGGCTGGAGGTCCCCATTTACAGAAATAATTCTATACTAGGCTACCAGATCAACGAAAATTTCGCCATTTTCGAGCCGAAAAAAATTAATTATAGCTAAACTAAACAAAATTACACTGCCATTTACATTCAGTGGCTTCCCACATGATAGATGAAGAGATTAAAAAATAGATTGAGTTAAACAATTGATATTTTCAAAAGTTATAGTGTTTACAAGTCACATGGACATGATAAATCCACACCATAAGCCACTAAAACCCTTTTTTTATTTAAAAATAGCAATTAATCGATTTAAAAAAAATATTAATAAGTTCAACAATCATTTATCTTTCTAACAATGTGCTTTTTATATCATTTATATGTATAATATGATTGCTGGATACGATTTCATGCGACAAAACGTTGGAATTTTGATTTTTAGGCGTTAGTAGAACATACCCTCGCGCTTTGCGCTCGGCATGCAATATGTACTTACCTTTGTATGAATAAATAAATTAAAAATCTGAATCTGGAAAGTTCTCCCGAAGCCCCGTCTGAGCTGCCTTCTCGGGCAAACCGTGTGGCCTCTTTTGCATGCCGAGCGCAAAGCGCGTGGGTATGTTCTACTAACGCCTAAAAATCAAAATTCCAACGTTTTGTCGCATGACATCGTATCCAGCAATAATATTATACATATAAATGATATAAAAAGCACATTGTTAGAAAGATAAATGATTGATGAACTTATTAAGATTTTTTTTAATCGATTAATTGCTATTTTTAAATAAAAAAGGGGTTTTAGTGGCTTATGGTGTGGATTTATCATGTCCCCAAGGCTTGTAAACACTATAACTTTTGAAAATATCAATTGTTTAACTCAATCTATTTTTTAATCTCTTCATCTATCCTGTGGGAAGCAACTGAATGTAAACGGCAGTGTAATTTTGTTTTGTTTAGCTATAATTAATTTTTTACGGCTCCAAAATGGCGAAATTTTCGTTGATTTGGTAGCCTCGTATATAAATTATTTCTGTAAATGGGGAGCTCTAGCCACAGAGTAGACTCACAAACTCAGTTCGCCATCGCCATAGATTACTGTAATATATATCAGTTTGCCGTCAGTCGCCTTCGTGAGTGGACATTATTTCTGTTGTTTGCAGCGGCTCAAAAAGATCGCTGTACAAATACACAATATTCGAATAACCAAATTTCTTAAATACTTGATTATAATAATAATAAGAGATTTTTTTATTACAATATTTTAAAAGCACAGAATAAATAATAGTAGTACGTACTAAAAGTAAGTAGTATAAATTTTTTTTTGTCATGGGTAAATTTTCATGGTTTTCGAGGGTGTTGAAACCGATAGGGTTGTCGAAATGTAAATCCAAGATGGCGGCCGCAATAAGTATCAATTTTTTCATAATGGGTGTCATTTTCATGGTTTTCGAGGGTGCTGAAACCAATAGTGCTGTCGAAATGTAAATCCAAGGTGGCGGCTGCAATAGATATAAATTTTTTCATCAAGGGTGTCATTTTCATGGTTTTCGAGGGTGTTCAAGCCGACAGTGCTGTCGAAATGTAAATCCAAGATGGCGGCTGAAGTAGGTACCAAGTTTTTCATCATGGGTGTCATTTTCATGGTTTTCGAGGGTGTCGAAGACGATAGTGCTGTCGAAATGTAAATCCAAGATGGCGGCTGCAATAGATATCATTTTTTTCATCTTGGGTGTCCTTTTCATGGTTTTCGAGGGTGTTGAAGCCGATAGTGAGTCGAAATGTAAATCTAAGGTGGTGGCTGCAAGGGGTATCAATTTTTTTATCATGGGTGTCATTTTCAAGGGTTTCGAGGGTGTTGAAGCCGATAGTGCTGTCGAAATATAAATCCAAGATGGCGGCTGAAGTAGGTACCAAATTTTTTCATCATGGGTGTCATTTTCATGGTTTTTAAGGGTGTTGCAGCCGATAGTGCTGTCGAAATGTAAATCCTACATGGCGGCTGCAATAGATATAAATTTTTTTAATCATGGGTGTCACTTTCATGGTTTTCGAGGGTGCTGAAGCCGATAGTGCTGTCGAAATGTAAATCCAAGATGGCGGCTGCAATAGGTATAAATTTTTTCATCATGGGTGTCATTTTTATGGGTTTCGAGGGTGTTGAAGCCGATAGTGCTGTCGAAATGTAAATCCAAGGTGGCGGCTGCAACAGGTATAAATTTTTTCATCATGGGTGTCATTTTCATGGGTTTCGAGGGTGTTGAAGCCGATAGTGCTGTCGAAATGTAAATCCAAGATGGCGGCTGGAGTAGGTACCAATTTTTTCATCATGGGTGTCATTTTCATGGTTTTCAAGGGTGTTCAAGCCGACAGTGCTGTCGAAATGTAAATCCAAGATGGCGGCTGCAATAGATATCAATTATTCATCATGGGTGTCATTTTCATGGATTTCGAGAGTGTTGAAGCCGATAGTGCTGTCGAAATGTAAATCCAAGATTGCGGCTGAAGTAGGTACCAATTTTTTCATCATAGGTGTCATTTTCATGGTTTTCGAGGGTGTTGAAGCCGATAGTGCTGTCGAAATGTATTTAAACTACTTTAAAAAAATTCCGTATAATCATGCTATACGTTATTTTTAATGCGAAGGGATGCTCAATTGGATTTACCAATATATTTAGTTTATCGTGGTTGACAAAGCCACGGCCAATTTGGGGATAGACTATCGGAAGCGTTAGTAGTGTATAACTATTATAATATTCTAATATGCTATAATAACTTATTTGGCCCTTCATTCATTATGATACTTACAGGCGACTTGTATCTCATACGAATCTCAAGGGTGAGTAACCGCTGAATATCTTACATTCATTACAATATCAATGGTGACTCGCACACTTTGCTACCGGTAAGCTACGCGTGCGCAACCAGTCTCGCGATACCTGCTCTGTTAGTCGCTTGTGCGTTTCGTCTCCAAAGGATATCTCCAAAATGGCGGTGGAGGAACAATTTAATACAAGAATTTGTATATTTTTTATGAATAGCTAGAGTCAATAATTAAACAATCTACAAACATTGAAGTAATATCTAAGTACATACTAGAAGAGACACCGTTAACAAAATATATGCGGCAGTGCTGGGCGCGTGGTCAGAGGCACAGCGTAACGTTTTATGGCATAGACTAAGTAAGTTGTTTGAAGTGGAAACTTCTTTAGCCGCGTTGAGTGATTTTTGGTAGAGGAAAAACTTATGGGCTCGCGTCACCGATGACCTCGACATGCTCGTGACGTATTGCGCGCTGTCTCTAGCTGTAGCTGTCATAGCAGCCTGTGTATATGTATACGTATATACTCGTATCATTGAGTTTCCATTTCTGTCGGCAGTCCTTATGGCTGCCTCTGTTTTTATAATTAATTTCTTCCAATTATACAATAAACATTTAAAAAAATTTCTTGTGGCAAACTGCAATACAGTTTGTCGACAGTTTGCCGGCAAATTTGTGTCCGTGGGCTATAATGCGTGTTGCAAACAACCAAGTCTCGGCGTCTCTTCTAGTAAGCGTAGTAAATACATATTACTTCAATGGGTGCAAATAACATTCGTGAAAATTATTAAAAAAAATTGCTGTCATCTTCTTCTAGTTCACGTGCAGCGTCTAAAGCTCTACAATTTATATTAACATCAATGAATGCATGGATCCAGTATTTTTTTCCCCTGTTTCTATAAAAGAGAAATCTGGGTTTACATGGTAGGGCCATGCTCCAGCTATATTAGTTGTATAGTTGTAGCACGAATGCGACGGCTCTACCGGGGAAGGACCAAGCTCTCACAGAATACAAGCGTAAAATAGCAGTTCAGTACTGCTGTGTTTCGTATGTAGAGAACCGGAGACCCATTTTACTGGATCTGCATTTTGATTCGTAATCGAGGATAAATGTAGATGTCTATGAGCACAGCAACCACAACCATCAGGTGGACTGTGTGCACTTTTGTCACCCTTATGCTATAAAAGAAAACTGCCAGTGCTTCTTCATCACTAGAATTACTCGACATTATGACAGAATTAATAACGTCTTTTATCCAACAGTGTATCTTACAAAATGATGAAGTTTTTTTAAGCAGCCTTTAAGTACCTCGAGTAGGGAACAAGTATTCTACTGGTATCCGATCAAAGTATCGTATTTAACTAGTATCGTAATGTGTAATAAAGGGCTTTAGCAGCGCGACATTTTAAATCTCCCTAACTTCCTACCTCATTATTTTTTTTAAGTACCATTAAGCTATTGTAAAAATGCCTTAATTGACTCGTACAATATAACTGTATCCGCAAATATAAACTAGTACTCTCATTGTACACACAATAATCATTCCTATTGTATTGTAGTTACGGTATGTAATGGTATAACACAACATAAAGTGTGTAACATATTAAAGTTGCTGTGTGGTGTGTAATAGAGTGATTGTTGTAATTTTTTTTTTCACAACTTACGTAATTCTACCTGCATTGATTATTAAATGGCGGTCGTTAAGACAGCACGTATTCATGTTTGTCTGTACGATAAAAAGTTAGCTCTTTTAATGACCGAAAAATACGAACTATAGAACGCGTGAAGGATTTATCAATTTTTTTTTTAAACTATGAGGTAACTTACGTGCTTAACCAGTTAGCTCTGCAAATTAAAACACACTAAATCTTTATCTTCTTTTTTTATCTTTTTTTTTTTAAAAAAACGTTACCCCCACACTAGGATTTTCTCCTGTATCGTGGAGGCAGTTTACAAACACAAATTGCACGAGGACAAACATCCAGACCCGGAACAATTATTTGTAGGCCATACAAATATTTGTTCCGTGCGGCATTCGAATCCCGCGCCCCCAGCACAGCAACTCATTGCTAAGCCACTGCGCTACGGAGCCGTCAACTAAATGATTTTTAATAACTGATTTTGCCTCTTACCGTTACCTTTTAAGCCTGTTAGAGTCCACTGCTGAACATAGGCCTCCCCCACATACTGTCTCATATGGATAATGCTTTCCGTAGTTGCCACGCTTGGCAAACGGGATGGCAACCGCAGGTTTTTATTCTTAGTCTTTATTAGGAAGACGCTGCTGCCCATCTCCTGATTTGTTTCCCTCTGTCGCCTCTTACGGCACCCACGGGACGATATGGGGTAATGGATATGCTTACACTGCTACTAGACGGTATATATTGCGCCTTATTAGTACAAATCTAAAATGAGTCATTCGCGACATTGCTTCAAACTTATTGACTTTTTCTTATTTACGAAACACTATACTCATTTCTTTTCAATGACACATTTTGTGCATCTATTTCAATAGTGACGACGAAGATCAGTTTTTTTTTTTAAATAAATTGAAGTGACAAATACTTAAAGTGCACGTGATGGTAAGTGGGTACAGCAGCTCATGTACAAATGCAACGCTAAGACAGTAAGATTTTACCATCGAGGAATTTATCACAGCTTTGCTGGTGGTCTTGAAGTCAGGCACAATTTTTTTATAGAATAAGGGTGACAAACGAGCACATAGTCCACCTGATGGTAAGCGGATGTTTTGGCCCATAAACTATATTTATCCTCGAATAAGAATTAAAAAGCAGATGCGTTGTCACATTTGACCACTAAGGTGGAATGCCTTGTTACCAGTAAAAGGTGTCTCCGGTTATCTAAACTCAACATATGAAACATAGCAGCATTAAGCTGCTATTTTAAGCTGTTATTCTGTGAGTGTGTGGTCGTGTGTGGTATGTGGTAATATAGCTACCTATAGTGCTAGCTTATTAAAAAATTAAAAAAATATAACCTTATAGTTCAAAGACCAATACTTCTGTTACATTCAGTCGTGTGATCTCCGCTCTGCAGGTCTTATTTAATTAATCATATTTTAACCCCCGACAAAAGGAGGGGTGTTATCAAAGACGTATTAAAAAATAAAAACATCTTAGGTTATCAAAGACGTATTCTTTTAGGGTACTTTCAGACGACAAGCGCTCAACGCGCGTTGAACGCGCGTAAAAGTTTTGTATAGTATTCACATGGTGCGCGCTTGTCAGGCGAAGCACGCGCGTTGCCGCGACCGCCTTGGTCATGTCCCATATCGCAGGAACTTTCTCTATTTCATCTATAAATAATTCGGTATTAAAAGCTTCCGTTTCCGTTTCGGACGGTTTCTGGATGAACTGAACGAACCCTAAAATACGTCTATCCGCATCAAAAGCGCGCGCTCAACTGAACGGGTGAACGGGAAGCGGGAACATAGAAAACCAATGATCTCAAAGCGCGCGTTGACGCACGCTGACAACAAACAAGCGCTAGCACAGCGTTCAACGCAAGCGCCCGTTAGCATGTGTACGGCCTGAATAAAACTGATGTAGTTGTAAGCGCGCGTTATCAAAACGCGCGTTGAGCGTTTGTCATCTGAACGTACCCTTAAAAACATCTTAGGGTATTATATGTTTAACGTGTGTATCTGTGTGTCTGTTTATTCGTGTGCCTGCCTGTGACATCGTAGCTCCTAAATGGATGAACCGATTTATATTTAGTTTTTTTTTGTTTGAAAGGTGACTTGATCGAGAGTGTTCTTAGCTATGATTCCAGAAAATCTTTTTAGCCGTTTGAAGATCATCAGCTCTTTTTGCGGGGGTTTTCAAAATTTCCAATTTAATATTTATTTGTATTTGTATAGAGAGTCGTCATCCGTTGTTTGAGAGTTTGTTTCCGCAACAATCATTGATGAACGCACTGCAGCGTCGATGTTTACTTTTGTAATTTTAACAATAGCTCAGACGAACAAACAGACTCACCGGATATTTATACCGACACGATCTTTTTTACATTCTTTTATTTATTTATTTCAAAGTTTATATACACACGTGTTATACAGACGGACTTAATGCCTGAGGCATTCCCTACCAGTCTACTTTGGGGTGATGCAGAGATGAAATGAAGTAGGTATAATGAAAAACTTAATAATAGAATACAATATAAAATAACTAAAAGTTTTGTAATACATGGAAGTATAATACATAAGGTATAAATGGTCACAAAATAATGTAAAATAAACGTTATAAAAAGTATGCATATAACTTGGTACGTGGTATATTTTTTATAGAAGAGGGGGCAAACGAGCATGCGGCTCACCTGATGGTAAGTGACTACCGCCGCCCATGAACAACCGCAACACCAGGGGAATTGCAGATGCGTTGCCGGCCTTTTAGAAAGGTGTATGCTCTTCTCTCTTATCATGGTCCTGCACATTTGGGATCCGCGTAGGCGAAGTAACCAGTTATGTTAAACCATATGCCAAGACAAAGTCATAGACAAATCTACCCGCATGATCGGTTAAACGAGAACCAAGCCATTCAGCGTGGTGGGCGTTAAAATCATCTAGTATCACGGAGTCTGCAACCATTTGGACGTGGTCGATGAGTCGGTCTGTGTCGGCATTACCGCTATGGGACCTATAGAGGCACCCGTAGACGCGGGGATGGTCGTCGCTGTCTACGCGCAGCCATAGGATGGACAGGTCCGTACCTTCAAAACTGCCGAGGCGTCGTAAACAGATGTCCTCTCTGACGTATACGCAAACTCCAGCCCGGGGCACAAAGGAGTGTTCTAATTTCTACCCCGGGTAGGAGAGATATGAAGTATCAGCCGGAGAGGACACCTCAGTCTCGGTTAAAAAAAGCAAGGCCGGCTTCGCCGTCTCTAGATTGTAATGAACAGCGTTAAGGTTGGAATGAAGTCCCCTGATGTTGCAAAAATTCACGGATAGCGTGACAGGGGTCGCCTTGGTTTTATTGCTCCGCTTGCCCCGAGCAGTATATGTCGCGAGCGGAATTTTGCCATAGTTGCCACGCTTGGCAACCGAAGGCTTTATTATTATTTTAGTTGTCACTATGATTTGGTTGGTCGTCTGTTTTAGTTTCCTTCTGTACCCTCTTACAACACCCCCGGGATGAAACGGGTAGTTGATTCCCTTTCGCCACCACACAACGCCTAAGTTGTGGTAACCTAGGTAATAGGGCTCCTTACCCCTGAGAGTCGGCCTGGGTAGCTACCAGCGTCTTACCTATTTCTGCCGCCAAATAAATGTGCTTGCACCGCTGTATTCCCGTGCGAACGGTAAAGAGGCTGTGAGGTATTTCATCTTAGTCCTCAGAGGTGACCACACATCTGAGACCGCAGAGCAAATTAATATTAGGTAAACTGAAAGTTCGCCTGTCACTTCTGTATTTAAAAAAAAATCAAATTAACTGGCCCTTTGGGCTAGTGGTCGAGATTGCAACTGTTGATCGTGAGGTCCTAGGTTCGAATCACGGATCGAGACAAATAAAATCTGTTATTGAGTTTTTCTGTCAAGAAATCCTCAGTCGATTTACGTCCGGCGCCTGATCTCTCCAGTCGTGTCGAAGGGCTGTCCTACCGTACAATAGAAGTGAGGGCATAGAGAGTGCGCATGTGCTTGCGCCTAAACCCGGATACTATAACCCTGTCCTGCATAGATCTAGTCACCTTAAAGACTGGCCGCCGTGACTAGGGTTGCCATCTGTCCGGCTTTAGCCGGACATGTTTAGCTTTTTCGGGTTGTGTCCAGCCTGTTCGGCTTTTGTTAGTGTAACGCGTTGCACGCATCGCTTGCAGAATGAACGAAGCAATGCCGAATTAATCTATTCATATATATTATTACCAGCCAGCAAAATATACATTATTATTTTAAAGCTTTTATTGTAGTTTTTAATTTTTTATCTTGATATATGAGTAGCTTTTTAAAATTTGTTCTGTGAAAATGGTTAAGTGCTTTGTTTAGAATTGTAATTTTATTTGTTTTTTTTTATAAAGTCTACAAACAGAAGACTGCTTTTGTTGATTGTCATTGTAAATAGGTTTAAATTTATTTCAATCTGTGCTGTGATTGATTAATAAATTAGTAACGTATACACTTAAAACTGTGCTGTGATTGATTAATAAACAATTAACGTATGTAACGGAGTATTTTAGTTTTTTTCTCGGGGGGGGGGGGGGGGGTTAGAGTTGGTGAGTTTTTGGCTGCATGGCCTCAGAAAGGTATGTTTGGCTTTCTAAAAATTACTGTCCGACTTTTAGGGCCAAAAGTCCGGCTTTTCATTTTAGGAGATGGCAACCCTAGCCGTGACTGAAACTCGATCTAAGGAAGGTTATTATTATTATTAAAATAGTACTTTAGTAGATTGATAAGCATATTGCACTTTAGACCGATATCTATGCACCTTTGTATTCCATCGTAAAATTAACACAAGAAAACATTTCATTAAATATTTTGTCACGTAGTGAAGCCAGTTTAATTCCCCTTATCACAGATATGACATGTGTATGTGTGTGTTAATAAACGTTTTCGTTTATGTTACAGGTACGTTGAACTGACCCTGTATCGCTGATAAAGTTCGCCCCTGACAACGGAATGTATGTATGTATTTGTTACATACATTAGTAATTTGTAAAATTTGTGAGCCTGCTTGGGACTGAGACTTCGTACAAAAAAGATTGTGTCAACTGTGTTATTTACTGTTAAAAAACGACTATTGGGATATTTGGCTTCTGTCTCACATTCCACCTAACACATTATTACCCCTTAGAACTAAGATGGTACCAGCGTTACGAGCGAAAAGGGCCTCGGGTTCACTGCACCCATAGTATGTGTCTATTCTGTGGTTTCTTCAGTAGGGTTGTCTCTGTGGAAGCGTGGCAGTCGATAACATAGCTGCACTCGACCGACACACAAGGAGCAATCACAAAACCGCATCCGCGGTACACTGTAGACAAGCTAGGGAGGCCCGGCATGAAATAAACAGTCGTTTAACCAAGGTTCTAAAAAGACTGAACAAGCCGCAGATCAGGATAGTAACAATTGCTATCAAAGGACACGGTAACTTTAGCAAACATTTATTCTATTCAATTGAGGTGGAAAACATGAAAAATTGTTATGAGACTGAAATAGAGTGTCTTAATTCAGAAATTTTATCACTTCAAACTTCATTACAAACTATGTCAAATAAGTATAAATCAGCAGGGAATGAGATAAAAGAACACATACTGGCCATGGATAATCTGGTAAAGTCATGTAAATATAACGAGGAACGTTTTGATTCCTTATTAAAATATCAAAATGAATATCAGCACTCAATGCCAGGTTCTTTAGGGACAGTGTGTGTTAATAATATGACAAGCAGTAATACTTCATTTTCTTTACCTGCACTCTATGATAGTACCATAACAAAGCAGATAAATTTAAAAAGTAATGAAAAAAATAATGTAATTGTGTATAGTGATGACATAGGAAAAAATTTGGGTATATCATTGAATAACTGTTTAAAAAGGCAACAGATAAGTAATTACTGCATGCCTGGAGCATCATTCAGTGATATTATGAATAAAATTTTAACTAGTAAATTTAACCCTGATAGTATATTAATAATTTTTGTTGGGAGAAGAGGCAATATGAACAAGAATCAATTATTAAAATATATTGAATATCTCAATAACATAAATGTGGTTAAAGTTATCTTGTTTACATTGCCTTACATAGAGGGGTGGCCACAGGAAAATAAACTAAGATATAATTTAAATTTAATGATGCATAATTTGACATGTAATAATAACTTAAATTTGACATTTAATTGTAAGAATAATAATGATAAATTTCATTTAGTGGATATTAATAATTTAATTAAGAAGTTTTTGACAAGAGATAGGTATTACCTATCAAAGTTTAGTTTGAGACTGGTAGCAAATACGCTATCTCATTATTTATATTTTAACCCAGCCAAATTATTGGCTACCTTAACACCTGCTTTTATTGAGCAGAAAAATAATTTCACAAATGATTTGGAATTAGTTCCAAGTAATTTAAATTAGATAATAGGACAATAGAGGTAATCTCTAGCAAAGATAACTTAAATACCTTAGAATACAATTCAACTATACTTCATTGTGTAATTTCACAAAATAGCAATAATAAAAACTGTATTAACCTGGTGCATCAAAATATACAAGGTATGTTAGGCAAAGAACTAGAAATTGAATTATTTTTAAATAGTAACCTTATTCATATTTTATGTATTATTGGTTAAAAAGTTACAACTCCATATTTAATTTCAGTAATCACCAGGTGGTCAGTTCGTTCAATAGAGATACTAAATTACGTGGTGGCTCCTTAATATTAGCTAATAAATCCTTATCATGTAAAGAACGTAAAGACATTGTGAGCCTCTCTGTTGAGCGTACTGTAGAAATGGCATGTGTTGAGCTTGAGCACCTTATTGTTGTCAGTGTTTACAGACCCCCATGTTCAAATTATGATACCTTTGAAAAAATTATGGAAGAAGTTTTAGTTAAGCTTAATAAACAGAATAAATCTCTTGTAGTGTGTGGAGACTTCAATATCAATCTCCTGGAAACTTCTTCCATCAGTATTAAATTTTGCTCTTTGTTCAAATCCTATAATCTTGATAATTTATTCTTTGAAGCTACACGAATTGCAGGGTGTAGTGCAACTTGTATTGATAATATTTTTACAGGTGTTGTACCAATCAACAAATCAATAATTCAAAAACTTAGTTCAGATCACTGTGGACAACTGGTTTCATTACCTTATATGCACAAAAAACAGGAAATTGAGAAAATTGTGTTTGTTCCTATTAATGCAAAACGCCTGGAGAGATTTAGAAGTAATATGGTAAAAAACCTTCCATCGCTTTCTTATAAGAACAATGCAGACTTTTTATATGGAGAATTATTTACCCTTATAAGCAATGAATTTAAAAAAACATTTACTTCTAAAACATTCTCCGGAAACCGTCGCAAGGTATTTAATGAGTGGGCGACAGTGGGAATTCATAAAAGCAGACGAAGGTTATATGACCTTTACCATGAAAGATCATATAATCCTTCTGATGCTTTTAAAGAATATGTCAAAAATTATTCTAAAATGTTTAAAAAAGTTTGCTCCACAGCCAAATCGTTACATATTAGCAACAAAATTAAGACGGCTAAGAATAAAATTAAAATGACGTGGAGTATAATTAACAGCGAAACCGGTAATGAAAAACCTCGTAACTCAAACTATCAATTAAAAATTAACAATGAATTGACTAAATCAAATCAAGAAGTCGCAGCGGTGTTTGAGAAATATTTCACTGATATTCCTATTTTGACAACAGAGTCTTTGAATTCTTCTCCAACTGTCGCCGAGTCATTACTCAAACAGAATGTTAATATCTGTTTAAAAGAATTTAGATTTGAAAAAGTATTACCGCAAGATATTGTAAAATACTTCAAAACCATTGATGTAAAGAAAACCGCAGATTTGTGGGGGATTTCCGTGACAGTTATTGCGTCCATAATAGATTTAATTGCACCTCATCTTGCTATTATTTTTAATACTTGTATCGATTCTGGTGTGTTTCCTGATTTAATGAAGTATAGTAAAGTAATACCTTTATTTAAATCTGGTAGTACATTGGACCCCGCTAATTTTAGACCTATTTCTGTACTACCAACTCTTAGTAAAATTTTTGAAAAAATTATTTTGGATCAATTGTTAATTTTTTTTAATACAAATAAATTACTTCATAAAAACCAATTTGGATTTACAAGGGGTCGCTCGACGTCTGATGCTGGCGTTGAGCTTATGAAATATATTTTTAATGCCTGGGAGAATTCACAGGATGCCTTAGGTGTTTTCTGTGATCTTTCCAAGGCTTTCGATTGTGTTCATCATGAAACATTAATCAGGAAACTACAACATTACGGTGTAAAAAATTTGGCGCTTAGACTTATTACTTCATATTTAAGTAACAGAACTCAAAAAGTCGTGATAAATGGTAAAGGTTCCTCCGGATCGGTAGTATCTATGGGCGTTCCTCAGGGCTCGATTCTTGGCCCATTCCTGTTTTTAATCTATATTAATGACTTACCTTATCTTGTAGGGGACAATCACGATATAGTATTATTTGCTGACGATACCTCTTTAATTTTCAAACTCAAACGGCAATTAATTAATTATGACGATGTAAATAATGCTCTATCGAAATTAGTACATTGGTTTAACGCCAACAACATGCTCTTGAACGGCAATAAGACAAAGTGTATTAAATTTACAATATCTAATGTAAAACATTCGAATACCAATGTGCTATTAAATGGGGAGGAGTTGAGTCTTGTGGATACCACTGTTTTTCTCGGTATTACTATTGACGCGAAACTTCTATGGGGCCCCCATATATCTAAATTAGCAAGCAGACTTAGTTCTGCAGCATATGCTGTAAGAAAGATTAGAAGTCTCACAGATGTTGAGACAGCTAGATTAGTGTATTTTAGTTACTTTCATAGCGTAATGTCTTATGGAATTTTGCTATGGGGTAATGCGACTGATATTGAAGCTATATTTGTTTTGCAAAAGAGAGCCGTTCGGGCGATTTATAACCTAAATTGTAAAGAGTCCCTCAGACAAAAATTTAAAGAAATAAACATATTAACTTTGGCATCGCAATATATTTATGAAAATCTAATGTATGTACATAAAAACATAAATAGCTTTAATAAGAATAAGGATGTGCATTCTTTAAACACTAGGAACAAACATAAGCTTGTAATACCAGTTACTAGACTCCACAGAATCAGTAATTCATTTATGGGGCAATGTATACGCTTTTACAACAAAATCCCAGAACATATTCAAAGTTTATCAATAAACAAGTTTAAAAGTTTTATTAAAGAAAAACTGTACAAAAAGGGTTATTATAATATCAAGGAATACATGAATGAAAATAACCCCTGGGAATAAGGTGATCGCCACCATGCTGGTTCTATTAAAAATCATTTAAAAATTGTATAAATGAAATTATTGTTAAGTGAAATATGTTTGAAAAAAAAAAGTCCCGCTGGGTTTCTTGCTGGTTCTTCCCAGGACAGAGGTATTTTCCGAACCAGTGGTAAATAAAAAATGACTTTCAATAAGAATTATGTAATAATCAATATTGAATAAAAAATTATTCTATTCTATTCTATTTACCATAGGTGTTATGGACAGTCCCCTGTGCAGGGCATGTATGGGGGAGGAAGAACGGCAGCCCACGTGTTGCTGACGTGTCCGGAAGTCGGTGTTTACAGGGCTAAACATTTCGGCACGCCGGGATCACTCCCTGAAGTTGCTTGCAACATCAAAGGACTGTTGGATATTTTTTGGGGAGATTTTATGGCTCGAATATATACATTATTCCTGCCCACACGCAAAATACGCGCTTAGAAGTAGAGTTGCGGAAAACAGTCCGTTTATTCAAGCAAGCCCAATTAAATCAAGGATAAATGTTGATATAGACCACGGCATCTACTTACTGTTAGATAGATTGTCTGCTCGTCTGTCACCCAAATTCTATAAAAAGAAAAGCCTGCTCTCCAGGGTTACAGAGCGATTAGTGACTAGTCTGCCACACTGCTTTAGTACGTGTTGGAGGACTTCATATATCCTCGACATATTAATTGCTTTGACAGTGACATTGAGTTCCAGAGGAGGTCGAACTCAGCTTGCGCCGTAAATTTGAAGGTACGTAACCTTCAAATTTACGGCGGGTGGCTATCCAAAGATCTACTATGGTACTTACTCCATTATAAAAAGAACTTAAGCTTAATGCTGTGTTTCGTATGGTGAGTGTAGACTCTTTTCAATGGAAACGAGGCATTCCATCTTAGTTCTCACGGGTGACAAAGCATCTGCATTTTGATTCTTAATTGAATTTAGACGTCGATGTCTGTGGGCCACAGCATCCATTACCATGAGGTGTTACTGTGTGCTTGTTTGTCACCCTTATTCTATAACAATGAAAAACTTATAATATGCCATATCAAATAACTTGACGACCTCACCACAAAACTGGATACCTATGTCAAATAAATCCATTTTTGTTGATAAAACAGTCACGCTCGACGCATGACCTTAAACCTCAGAACAATGGTATATCAAATTTTCGTTACGCTGCCTGGCCCCACCAAGTACCGTGTTATGTTGACAATTGCCTTTTTAAAGTTTTAATTTTACTAACTTTTAGCGATACAAAATGGCGTTTAACTTTTTGTTGGTGCAGAAAAAACTTGTTTTTGTCATTTTGACAGTACTCATATTTATTTTAACCTCGGTACAATAAAAATTAATGATTCTAGACGATTGTACTTGGTGGGAGAGTCTGGGGAAACCCATATCCAACTGTGTGCTAACTAACTGTGACTAAAATAAAGTTTAATAACTATTTTAAATAAAGTATTTTTATATTATATAAGTGACAATCGAACTTATAGTCCAGCTGATAGTAAAGGACTACTGGAACATCTGGACAGCTGCAATTATCTTAAACGAACTATCGAGCTATCAGTTTACCTGAAACTAAATAGTTACTGTAGCCCATATCATGTACACTTGCTACTAACAACAAAGATAGCTTTATCACCTCTGAAAAATGAACTTTTAATAAATAGTGAAAGCTGGTTTTAAAGATAATTTTACGTTTCGAAATCGGTTTTTGAAGTATGCTTTGACTTTTCACTAAAAGTCATTCTTCGCCATTTTGAGTGCAATAAGAATATTACAATCTCGGTGTCGTCTAATTTTTTGAATAAAATTTTAATCTATTCAGTTTCATAAATTCGAATTCTAACGAAGGTGAAACGAGGCATTCCATCTTAGTCCTCACGGGGACAACGCATCTGCATTTTGATTCTATGGACCACAGCAATCACTTACAGGTGGACTGTGTGCTCGTTTGTCGCCCTTATCCTAACAAAAAAATAAAAAAAAGGATCATCGAAATCGGTTCACCATTGACAAATAATATACGAGTATCCCGTAACACCTTACTGGAAAAGAGGCATTCCATCTTAGTCCTCAAGGGTGACGACGCATCTGCATTTTGATTCTTTACTGTGTGCTCGTTTGTCACCCTGTCCTATAAAAAAAAACATTAATACAAAAAAATACTGTCGAATCATCTTTTTTGAGGTCGTCGAATAACTAAGATGTAACGTCCCAATAACAATCTTTAAGACTCGAACGTTTAGCTAACGATAGTGTTTAATCAAATATATTGTTAAATCATTTATTTTTATGTGCTTTCTTTTTAAATAAAGAAACCAGTCACAAGTAATAATATGTCTAATTCTTTAAAGTACGCTAAAATTTATACCTCAGTGAGCGTGGGCGGGCGCTACTCCTCAAATAAGTCGATCCACTCACTAACAAGAATAAGAGTTCGTTACCTTTATCGTTAGAAAGGTTGCAACGGTCCACTTACCATTAGCTTGACTGTGTGCTCGTTTGTCAATTTCCTTGTTCAATAAAAAAATCATATCAACCTTCCAAAAGTCCACTGCTGAACTGTTTCCTCCTCCACGTTTGCCTCATAGTGGAGATATACGCCATAGCTGCCACGCAGAAGGCAGCCGCAGTTTATATTTTCTACCGACTTCAAAAACAAGGAGGTTGAATTCGACTGTATGTTTTTTATGTGTGTTACCTCATAACTTTTTACTAGATGAACCGATTTCGACATGTGGTCCCATATGAAATTGATTAAGGTCTGATCAATAGGTTTTGAGTTATTCTTAATAATTTATATTGAAGTCGGTTGTGCAAAATTTTTAATTATTTATATGTCACCTCATAACTTTTTTCTGGGGTTTTGATGATTCTTTTTTATTTGAAAGCTAGTGCTCAGTTCTCATTGGATCAAGATCTGACCAGTAGTTTTTGTGTAGTTATTCTTAATAATTTATATTGAAGTAGGTTGTACAAAATTTTTTATTTTAAATTATTATATTGTTAGTTGTTACTAGACAGACGCTGCTACTGTCCATCTCCTTATCTTTCCCTCTGTCATGTATTTTTATACCCCAGGAACAATAAGGGTGGTGGATGTTCTTACACCACTGCACGGTATAATAAAACTTAATATTTTTTTTTATAGGATAAGGGTGACAAACGAGCACACAGTCCACCTGATGGTTAGTGGTTGCTGCGGCCCATAGACATCTACATATATCCTCGTTTGCGAATCAAAATGCAGATGCGTTGTCACCCGTGAGGACTAAGATGGAATGCCTCATTTCCAATAAAAAGGGCCTCCGGCCACCTGCACTCACCAAGCGAAACGCAGAGGTAAACCTCTACTTCACGCTGGTTTCCTGTGAGGTCGTGGTACCACCCCGGTTCAAGCCGGCCCATCCGTGCGACAGCAAAAGCTGCCGCGTGGCTCTACCACTGTATAAATATTTAATTACTTTATTTTATATTTTAAAACAAGAAGCCCTAATTTCGTATCTACATCTCTAACCTCGTAACACGGAATGTTGTTATCATACTGTGTGTAATTGTTTTAATATTCAAATCGTGTCGTTATCAAGTCGATGAACGGAAAAATCCTGATGATGGATAATGGATGTTATTTTTGCAAGTAAGGGTGATAAATTGCCGAGTAATGGTGACGTAAGAGAATCCACCTCATATTACCTCATGGATATCGTAAGACGTGACAGATACAAACTGAAGAAAATGGACAGCAGCACCTTTCTGAAAACATATGAAAATATATGTTTATATACGTGGTAGAGCCATGCTGCAGCTATATTTCTGGTATAGTTGTAACAAGAATGGGTCGGCTGGACCGGGGAAGGACCACGCTCTCACAGAATACCAGCGTAAAATAGCAGTTTAACACTGCTGTGTTTCGTATGGTGAGTGTAGAGAACCGGACACCCTTTTTACTGGAAACGAGGCATTCCATCTTAGTCCTCACGGGTGACAACGCATCTGCATTTTGATTCTTAATCGAGGAAAAATGTAGATGGCTATGGGCCACAGCAACCACTTACCATCAGGTGGACTGTGTGCTCGTTTGTCTCCCTTATCCTATAAAAAATGCGGTTAATCCTATAAAAAAAAGCCAAGTGAGAAATGAAGAGTGAGAGTCATACACCCTCGCTCTTAATTTCATAATACCTTGAGCCTATATATAATAAATAACAAGTTGTTAAAATATATATAGCCACTCCATTACTGATACCGCGCAACATGCAACCCGGCTTAGCGCGCTCAAATCATATTTCACTTACGTTGCGATGACGCAGGCTTATATCTGTACCGTCGAGTGCCATCGATAGCCAGGCGAAATGGTACAGTCTCGATTGCGGACATCAATATCGATAACTCGCAAATGAAGTGCACATTGTACACGCTTATCATGATAACGCTAAAATATTTTTTTTTCTAAGTAGTAACACGACTTTTACAAATAATTCTACGTCGTAGAGTCACGCTGCAGCTATATTGTGGTTGCAGCACGAATGGGTCGGCTCGACCGGGGAAGGACCACGCTCTCACAGAATACCAGCGTAAAATAGCAGCTTAATGGTGCTGTGTATGGTGAGTGTAGAGAACCGGAGACCCTTTTTACTTTAAATGAGGCATTCTATCGTAGTCATCGGCGGTGAAATCGCATCAACATTTTGATTCTTAGTTGTGGATAAATGTAGATGTCTATGGGTCACATAATCCACTTACCACCAGGTGGACTATGTGCTCGTTTGTCACCCTTATTCTTTAAAAAAATTACTTAGACCATTGGTTCGGAAAAGACCTCGGTCCTGGAAAGAATTCAGCGATTAACCGGCCCAGGACTTTTTACACAGTAAAATTATAAAATCCAGATTATGATATCCAAGGGCGAACGTTATCTTGCGCTAAACGCCAACGGCTCAGCAGCTGTCGAAAACTTCTCGGCCCACTTGAAGCCGATTGCTCAATACCCATTTGTTGTACAGTGCTATGACGGCGGCTCTTGTGTCTCTATGGACTTTAGTTGAAAACTGCCAATTAATACTGCTATAGTTTTTTACGTATAAGGAGTTACAGCTTCATTACATTGCTTAATGTTACGTAATACTTACTGGTACCCTGCCACAAAAGAAATAATAGTAGAAATATCGTTTTAAATTTGGAATAGTTATATTGTTCAGTTAGGAAAGATAATAGATTCATTGAAATTTGATACGAGCACATTCGCGCAAGTGCAAGCAATAAGTTGGCAAAGTTTTAACGCAGTCTGATAAACGGTTTGGCAGTGCATAAAATACGAACAAACGAATGTTATTTTTTATATATTAGATTAAATATGTCTTGTTTATATATTAACATACACTATTTATTTTTTTATAGTATAAGGGTTACAAACGAGCACACTAACCACCTGATGGAAAGGGAAGCTGTGGTCCGTAAATATCTACATTAATCTCGATTAAAACCGGCTACTGACCTGCCTGCCGCAGGGCAATCTAGGAAGCACAGCGATCGGAGCAATATAGGAGGTCGCAGGGCCGACTTAGAAAATTGCCCCTGCTTGCCTACACACATCACAATTAAGGAGGCAATTAAGGGTCATCCCCACTCCTACACCCTAGATTGCCCCTGCGGCAGGCAGGTCAGTAGCCACCTTAAGAATCAAAATTCAAAAGCGTTGTCACCCCTGAGGACTAAGATTGAATGCCTCGTTTCCAGTAAAAAGGTTCTCCGGTTCTCTACACTCACCATACGAATAAGTTATTGCGACAGTACGTAATATATAAAACGAATACGTCTTTTACAAAAAAATTAAATCTGTTTCGAATCTCGGACTCATCAGAATCTAATTTGAGATAAACTTAAGATTGAGCTCAGTCCGACGCAACGATAGATTACCTAAGATAGCAGTAATAGGACGATCAGAAATACTTATTAAGTTACTAGGCTTAGATATATTTGCAGCCATACTAGCTTAAGCACTGAATTAAGTAATCTAAGTTAATTCAAGTGATTTATGTTGAAGTAAAGTATCTTTAGGCTTACATGCACCCTGCATTACATAAACCGTTTTGTTCAACGAAGCAAATTACGCCATAGTGCTACCTTAAACGTAGCCACTCCGTTGAAATGTAAAGCCTTTATACACGATCGCTTGCGACTTTTTATCGAAGTAACTTGGTCTTTACCGTTTTAATAGAACAGAATTTTTATTCAATATAAATTACAAGAAAATGTATTGAAAGTCATTTATGCTTTTACCACTGGTTCAGAAAATCCTCTGTCCTGAGAAGAATCAGCAAGAAACCTCTTTTTTTAAACTTTAATTTACAATCAAGTAAATAATTATTTAGAAAAAGCATTGTTGCGATCACCTAATTCCCAGGAGCTATTATAAATCATATATTCTTTAGTATTATAATAACTCTTATTAAACAACTGTTGCATTATACACGATAATAAATACATATTATTATATTTCTGGAATTCATTGAAAAGGATTGAAAAGGTGTATGCACAAATTACTCAGGAACGTATTTCTATCCATATTTATATTTTATTTTAAAAAAGAATATTCACTCGCACTTGCCTTCCTTATTTTTAGTAAATTTTGTCACATTTACCGTATTAAGTAATATATCTAAATTTGCGCGCCCTTAGAATTTTGTTTTAGTAGATTTTAGCATTTTTATTTTTTACTATATTGGAGATGAAATTATATAAAATCCAAAATAAAAGAGAGGTACGTGCAGTTGATGACTTGTTGCGCTCGGGGGCGCGGGATCGAAACCCGTACGGAACAAGTATTTGTATGGCCTACAAATAATTGTTCCGGGTCTGGATGTTTGTCCTCGTGCAATTTATGTTTGTAAACTGCCTCCACGATACAGGAGAAAATCCTAGTGTGGGGTAACCTTTTAAAATAAAAGTTTTAAATAAGACGATCTCAACCTTCTTTGTAAGTAGTATCTAAAAAAATTGGCTCTTGCTAATCATATAGTTATCTATACAAATAAATTAAATTGAAGTGTCTGTTTGTAATGTTAAAATAACAGCTTTTTACTAAATGCATATGAAAGTATATACGGTACTAATAACAAAAAATAATTTTAAAATTTTTGTCTGACTGTCTGTCTGTTTGTTTGTTCCGGCTAATCACCGAAACGGCTGTGCCAATTTTGACGGGATTTTCACCGGCAGATAGCTGATGATAAGGAGTAACTTAGGATACTTTTTAAGAAAAATAATTAGGGTTCCGCGGGAAAAAAAGCCCATGAAATCGTAGTAAATTCCACGCGAGCGAAGTCGCGAGGGACAACTAGTTTAGGATAAATGTAGATGTCTGTGGGTGACTGCATCTACTTACCATCAGGTGAACTGTGCGCTCGTTTGTCACCCTTGATCTATAATAAATAAGGACCAATATGGAAGGCCTCACAGCCTTATTATACTGGCTCTCTATGCTCGTCCAAACGGAACACAGCAGTGGGAACACTTACTATTTGACGGTAGAAATAAATAAGAGTGTGGTACTTACCCAGACAGAGTCCTAGACAGAAATGGGATGAAATGAAAATGAACCACCTAGTATATACATATATATATATATTTATATTTATATATATATATATATATATATATATATATATATATAACATGTGTGTGTAATAGATAGTCGTATAAATGAAAAAAATCTTACTTGTCCTATAATTTTTATAATTAAATAGTTCAAATTTTTTCAATATTTTGTTTTATTTGACGCAAATAGCCAGTCATACCAGTGAGTATGAGAGTATCATACATATATATATGTAGTATCATACATGTATATACTTTATTTTATTCAATTATCTAATATTATTAAAAATATTTTTATTATAGTATTTTTTATAATATTAGAGAATTTATTCTTTTTTAATTTAAAAGATATCCGACGAATAAAAATATCGTACGATAATCATATGAATAAAAAATATATATACGATTATCGTATGAATAGACTTCTAAAATAGTCTATCGAAAGCTAGCGTGTACAGTGGCTTAAACCGAGTTACCTAGCGAAAATGTCTTAGGTCAAGTTAGTGTTTCGACAACACACTATTACCATAGTCTGGAATCTTATCGCATTGTAGGGAAATAGTGTCCATTATTTCAACGTAATTATACGTTTTGGCAATGCTGTTAAAATCGATTTAAGGTCAATGACCGGTTTAAAACGCTTTTGGTAATAATTGCAATTAGTTCTCGACTTGCATGTTGATGTAATTTCGTTATTGTTCTTGCTATTTTGTGTTAGCTTTGAATGCCAAGATACTATTCGTTAACTGAGTTTGAAAATGTAGAAGGTTCTATGTTCGACGCGTATGTTTTTTTTTGTGTATTCGACGATTTCTTGAAAACTGAACTGATTTAAATGATTCTTTTTTTTAATAGGTTATAGGTTATACGTATGAAGTGGTTCAATGTCAATTTAAAATAAAGTGAGTAAAATATGCTATGAATTTTTTTTTTTATAAAATTAAATAGGATATCCCTCAAAGATGTGGAGTAGAGAAATTTAGGATACGTTTTAACCTACTTCACAAAAAGGAGGAGGTTCTCAAATCGACTGTATGTGTTATGTGTGTTACCGCAGAACTTTTTGCTAGGTGAACCGATTTTGATGATTTAATGATGATTTGTTTTTTTTTTTCTAAAAGCTGGTACTTCTCATGCGTACCCATATAAATTTGATTAAATAATGACCAGTAGTTTTTGAGCTATCCTTAACAATGCGTATTTAATTGACTTCGTCTACATTGATGATATTTTCATATTGAGGTCGGTTGTAAAAAATAATTAATTTTACTACTTTTTTTTAATTTAACTTTAAGACTTTATTCTAGTAACGAGTACTAACATTGTTTAGTCTATTCATAACTGATTAAACTTAAAATGAGAACCGACTTCACTAAAAAGAAAAAAATAATTGCCACATAATTTAATAGCTACTGAATTGCCACTAAACATTATAAATCGAATAATGAAAGCTCCGACATCAATTGTCAATTCAAATTTAAAGTGGCGATTTACAATACCAAATACGTGGCGGTCGAAGTTCGACGTAATGTCCCCGACCTTTACCATTACAGCCCATAAAAGTCAACTGAGAAAGATAGAACTCTCCCATAGATTGGCTCATAGGAAGGATTTTGCCATAGTTGTCACGCTTGGCAGACGGGTTGGCAATCGCAGTTTTTTTTAAATTTTGAGTTCAGAAATATGCAGCTGCCCATCTTCCACTTAAGTTTCTCTCGGTCGCGTCCTATGACGGGGTCCTATTCACGGGGCGATATGGGATAGTAGATATTCTCACACCACTTTCATTCATAAACCCCAACGTCGAAACGAATAAAGAGCTTCTATTATTTGTATATGTATAGTTCTTCTGTCCGTGTGATTAAGTTGGTAAGAGAATGGTTTGGATTCACAATTGGATGGTAGGGCGGATCGGTGTAATAATGTAAAACCAACAGTACATTAAATATGGGCCGGCTCGAACCAGGGTGGTACCACGACCTCCACAGAATACCAGCGTGATGTAGAGGTTTACCTCTTCGTTTCGCTTGGTGAGTTCAGGTGGCCGGAGGCCCTTTTTACTGGAAATGAGGCATTCCATCTTAGTCCTCTAGGGTGACAACGCATCTGCATTTTGATTTATAATAGAGGATAGATGTAGATGTCTATGGGCCGCAGCAACCACTTACCATCAGGTGGACTGTGTGCTCGTTTGTCACCCTTATCCTATAAAAAAATAAGCGGTGACCTTGAGACCGATGACCATTATATAAATGAGGTGAGTATGTGAACGACTCAATACCTTAATCTAGGTCGCGGTGTTAGCACTGCGCGGACAAATTGCAACAGTCTGTATGTGTGTAATACAGACCGATACTAAAGATAATAGCTGCTATTAAATATTACAAGTTATTACTTTAGCACTGCTGGAGCACTGTTGTGCGTGTTTGCTGAGCGCCTACACTAGACCCATTGAGTGGTTATTATCACCGAGGTGTTTATTTGTCATTAGTCATTTGACAGCATTTATAACAAGATATAAAGATACTCAGATAAGATATAAAAATTACACGCAATGCATTTTATACAACCGACTTTAATATAAATTATTAAGGATAACTCAAAAACTACTGGTCAGACCTCGATGAAATTTGTCTGGGACCACTTAAGAAGCACCAGCTTTCAAATAAAAAAAAGAATCATCGAAATCGGTTCAGGCGTCTTCGAGTAATCGGTGAACATACATAAAGAAAAGATGCCGACGTATTGAGAACCTCCTCCTTTTTGAATTCGGTTGAAAATAATAAAAGGAAATAAACAAAACTCAATTTTAATTCAAAAGTAAAAACCAACATCAAAACTGAAAGCAATAAAAGAAGAAAAAAAAGAAGTAAGAAAGGAATGCTTCTGTGGTTTGGTTCTGTAGAAAGAATGCACAAGGAACGAGTGACAAAGCAGATCTATATTGTAGAAATGTGAACGGCAGAGTCGGAAAGGGACGCCCTAAACGAAGGTTTATCGACCAAATTGGCGATATATTAAAAATGGGCCAGATAAGGATAAGGAAGTACCCTTAACCGACGAGCATGTACATATGCGTAGATATATGAATGTAAAGGAGGCGAGAGAAGTGTGTCAAGATCATGCTAACTGGAAGTCCGTAGTCTATGCCAACCCCTCTGGCGTGAATTTTTATGTATTATGTAAAAAGTATTACCACTTATTAGCTTCTGAAGTCGTTCCTAAGACTTCATAATTTCTCTTCTTTTTAGTTTTATAAAAAATGCTTTTTTTAATTTTTATTAAAAGTTGAATTTTAGCTTTTTGGGTAGTGTAAGGTGTACCATGTAGTCGCGGTGTAAGAATATCGACTACCCTGTAAACTCCCGTGGGTGTCGTAAGAGGCGACAAAGGGATACAAATCGGGAAATGGGCTTCCTAATAACGAATAACTATTTTTTTTAAAAACTGCAGTTGCCTGAGGCAATCTATTGGGGAGGCCTATGTTCTAACGGTAACGGGTAGAATAAGGAACATCACAAGTTCAAGGTACCAAATAATGTCCTCCAGTGAATTTCGGTCACGCTCTTCACTCGGCTTTCATACTTAAGATTTCAGTGGATAGTGTGAAGTGAATAGAAATATAATATCAACAATTGCAAAATGTTATTACGAACAAAAAACACATAAAAACTGTGAGCACGTCCGCTGATATGACAGTATTGCATTACTTGCTACATGTCGGAGTAGATCAGGTTGACGCAAATCTCCAAGTTGTGTATCACATGTTAGATATAAATTGATTTCGTAATGTTTTTTGGTATTATAGGAGTACGGTCCAAAAACCCTACATTTTACTTTATGCTGACGCGCTTCGAACCGCAGCGCCGCGCCGCGAATTCCTTATAATGCACCTATATATTCAAATAAACTTACTGTGTGTCATAAACTGTTAAAATAACATCACGTATACTTTATACGCCAATAATACTTACGTATTAACGTCATCTTAAATCTACAACAGTGGTAGAGCCACGCGGCAGCTTTTGCTGTCGCACGGATGGGCCGGGTGGTACCACGACCTCACAGAAAACCAGCGTGAAGTAGAGGTTTACCTCTGTGTTTCGCTTGGTGAGTGCAGGTGGCCGGAAGCCCTTTTTACTGGAAATGAGGCATTCCATCTTAGTTCTCACGCGTGACAACGCATCTACATTTTGATTTGTAATAGAGGATAGATGTAGATGTCTATGGGCCGCAGCAACCACTTACCATCAGGTGGACTGTGTGCTCGTTTGTCACCCTTATCCTATAAAAAAACATAGCTATAAACTAATTAACTCTTTTAACTATATAACTTAAATTTAGATTTTTAAAAATCCCCGAAACAAAAGAGCTGATGATCTTCAAATGGCTGAAAGATTTTCTTGAATCATAGCTAAGAACACTCTCGATCAAGGCGCCTTTCATACAAAAAAAATCTAAATCGGTTCACTCGTTTAAAAGGTACGGTGCCACAGACAGACAGACACACATAGCGGTCAAACTTATAACACCCCCCTTTTTTGTCGGGGGTTAAAAACAAGCTTTACGAGTCGCAAATTGTGGCCCCTACAATTGGTATCGCAGGCACAGATCTCATCTCATGTTTAAGAGAATTTTTAGGACAGGAAAGTGCGCGCCGCGCTGCAACTAATGATCTCGAAATACTTATAATACCTCAGACCTAAGTGGAAACTTATGTCTGAGGAATTCTAAACATCTCCGCACTTAATGGACGTAGCAAGAAATTGTCACATTTTAATATAATAAGGGTGTCAAACGAGCGCACAGTCGACCTGAATGGTTGCTGCGGCCCATAGGCACGTATCCTCGAGAAGTAAGGTACCCAATAACCTAAATTATTTTGGTCTGTAGTTATAAGTTTTTTAGTGTATGATATCTTTTATAACATGTGTGTTGGTGTTTTTTTGTAATAAATAATTTTTATTTCTAAATCTAAAATGTGTTGTTACCCCTGAGGACTAAGATAGGCTCTCCGGTTATCTACACTTCCCATGATAATTGAATGACTGAGATGATTGTGAAATGTTTAAGTCCTTAGTGATTATAAGTTTTATAATAGATAATATATACGTGGAAGAACCATGCTGCAGCTATATTAGTAGTATAGTTGTAGCACGAATAGGTCGGCTCGATCGGGGAACGACCACGAATACCAGCGTTAAATAGCAGCTTAACGCTGCTGTGTTTCGTATGGTGAGTGTAGAGAACCGGAGACCCTTTTTACTGGAAACGAGGCATTCTATTTTAGTCCTAAGGGGTGACAACGCATCTGCATTTTGATTCGTAATCTATACTAATAATATAATAAAGCGGAAGATTTTTTTGTTTTTGTTTGTTTGTTTAAACGCGCTAATCTCTGGAACTACCAGTCCGATTTGAAAAATTATTTTTGTATATTATAGACAGATTCATGTGGAGAATAGTATTATAGGCTATCTAGCATTAAGCTATATTACTCAGCTAGCCTTAAAGATGGATATTTGTTAAGCAAGTTAGAATAAAAAGCACTTCCGAAATGATTTATCCGCGTACGCTGGTGTTATCGTTAGGGATACGTAAATACAATGTTCTAGAAAAATATAGACCTTTACTCCGTCTAAAAACAAGTCCGCATTACCATATGTCTATTTATTATACATAAGCCATAATTTGGTATTTTGTGAAAAAAAATATTGAAAATTTAAGTGATTTATGAGCGTTATTATTAGGCATGGCCTATTTATCCTTACGAACGAAAGTTACTTCATCATCAAGACAATTTTATGAAGATAAACTTTGTTCTTTATACCATGTTATTTGGACGCATAGTTTAAGAGATAATGTAAAATTAAAATAGTACTTGGCTGGGCGCGCGAACGACGCTTAAACCCTAGCCGTTGTAAAATACTTGAACTAGGTCATGTCACGCACCTCGGACACGTGATGTCACGGGTGAAACCGCGGGGCACAGCTAGTCGATGATAGATGTAGATGTCCATGGGCCACAGCAACCACTTACCATCAGGCGAACTGTGTGCTCGTTTGTCACTCTCATCCTATAAAAAAATGTAACTTTATTTCAAAACATTGTCTTAAATGAAAATACAACTGTGTATCATAATATTTACGTGGCCAGTTACCCACCCAGTTGTACCCGTGCGATCCACAGCTGTGACACAATTTTTGTTCTGAATTGCCAAGTTCAAGTAGTTTACACAGAGGTGTTTGTCTCTAGTCTATCTATCTGCTATCCGCGATTAAGGTCCTACCTTTAATACTCTGACCTCTAGGCCACGAGGTCACTCGCTGCTGACTGTATCTAACATAACCCTCGTAATAGTCGTCTACTATCACTTCCTGAACTCGTTAACCATTATGTCAACAAGTACTTATAATAGTAACATGGAGTTGGGTTGCACAACATCAAACTTCGCAACGATACTGAATCGTTCGCGTGCCTTTGATTCAGTATTACGTGCCCGACACTATCTGACTGAAAGTTCAAGCCGTTTTAGTCAAGATAAACACCAACTATATATGATTATGTGTACTCAGAAATCGTTATTTCGCTGAAATACGATCTGTCTACATATTTGAAACTGATTTTATATCCTACATGCTTACTTAAAACATAGTGTATCAAAAGTGAAAGACATAAACTTTAATATAACTTTAAACTTGTACGTATGTATGTGTTAGAGCCACGCTGCAGCTATATTATGGTTGTAACACGATCGGCTCGACCGGGGAAGGACCACGCTCTCGCAGTATACCAGCGTAAAATAGTCACTTAATACTGTTGTTTCGAATGGTGAGTGTAGAAAACCGGAGACCCTTTTAACTGGAAACAAGGAATTCTATCTTAGTTAGAGGATAAATATAGATGTCTATGGGCCACATTTACTATCGGGTGAACTGTTTGCTCGTTTATCACCCTTTATTCTTATAAAAAAAAAAGAAACAAAACTGAGTTTTGGCGAGAACTTGACCGGCGACGGAATGCTGCTCCTGTATTATTGTTTAAATAATGGTTTGAAGTGGATTTTGATATGTAAACGTGGTGCGATTTTGTGTATTTAATATCTGCGCAATGAACTATTAGTGGAAACGGTGAAACAAGTGCTCTGATGGTGATGTGATTCTCAAGATAAGATGTCTGTCTGCTTAGGCGCCTTGAAATACCATCGCCAACTGTCAACTGTCTGCTGGCTCAAGTTGCCGTCAAAGTCTCCCAAGGGCTGCATAATGTGACACATCAACATATTGTAAAGCAGTGTACTATGAAGGATATGTTATATGTACATTGTAACTTCAGGCTCAGAAGGGCTAGAAACCAGAGCCGTAAAGTCAGTTATAAAAAAAACTGAGTTGAGCTATTGGTACCTTGTTCCTTTTATTTAACATAATTAAAAAAAAATAACTGTTTCTCAAATACATGCCAGTTATTTAAATTTTTCTATAGGATAAGGGTGACAAACGAGCACACAGTCCACCTGATGGTAAGTGGCCCCTGCGGCACATAGACATCTACATCTATCCTCGTTTGCGAATCAAAATGCAGATGCGTTGTTACCCGTAAGGACTAAGATGGAATGCCTCATTTCCAGTAAAAAGGGCCTCGGGCCACCTACACTCACCAAGCGAAACGCAGAGGTAAACCTCTACTTCACGCTGGTATTCTGTGAGGTCGTGGTACTACCCCGGTTCGAGCCGGCCCATCCGTGCGACAGCAAAAGTTGCCGCGTGGCTCTACCACTGTTAAAAAGTAAGTTTGATTCAAGTATTCGCTTTACACAAAAGATAATTGTGGCCAGTTACATTTTACACTAACAAGTGCATTTTGTACTAGTTTGTTTACCTTATTTGTTTTTTCTAATAAATTATCTGTTTCAAAATTGAAACATTGCAATAATGACATGATAATGGACGCGGTAATATAACTGCGGTTGGATGTTGATGCAACATTTTTACAGTCTTTTTATTGTATTTGATGCAAGAAATTGCAATTATGACAAAATATAGGCTATTCTTTAAACAGGTGACGTATGAAATAAAGATCTGGAGCACGATGGAGATCACGGAAATGGCATAGTAATGTAAATATATAAAGGAGACAAGACTGTTTTTATTTCTTTTTTCATAACCTTTAGTACCTTTATTAAAAAATACACATACGGAACCTAATAGTAATAGACTAATAGTGTAATAGCACGAAATGTTAATGACGATTTCGTTCGTGTTTATTATGTATACGTGTAGATGAGGCTTTAATATATTATCGACTGCCTCGATGACCTAGTGGTCGTAAGCGTGACTGCTGATTACGGCGTTCCGGGTTCGAATCCCGGGTGGGGCCAAAATTAGTTACTAGGTTTTTCTATCAAGAAATTCTCAGTAGTTACCCGCAGTCAGGTAGTTTCAGTGTTTCACCTGTTTCACACCTCGGGAAGCACGTAAAGCCGTAGATCATGCGCCTGATCTCACTCTTGTCGTGTCGGATTGCATTTCCATCGGAATATGAGAGTGAGGAAATGAGAGTGCACCTGTGTTTGCGCACACACTCGTGTACGATAATCTTGTCCAGAAGGCTGGTCGCTGTTGGGACTGGCATTACCATCGTTAACATTATTTGATATACCTGTGCCACTTAACACATATTTTGTAACTCAAATTATAAAAATACCTAATAATAATTTTTGTATTCGTGATAATATCTTTATTGAGTGCTATAGTTTATGCATGCGTAACGTGACCATTTATTATTTTTGTCAAAGCGGGACGTCTTGCGGAATTATAGTAAATAAAATTTTTTGGTGGTTTACAAGTTTTTTTTTTATTATAGAAGGTAATAACAGTAATAAAAAATAATTAAAGCAATTATTACAAAATAATTAGGTAGGTTGCATGAGTTACTAGGCCCTAGTAGTGGCGTGACTTCTACATTGTATTTTTGTATTTATCGGCTGAACAAATTAGTTTAAAATATCAGGTCTGGTTAGGTACATATGGAGCTCAGTACAGGATTTATTTATATTTATTTTTGTAATTAAAATGGCTTTCACTACTGCGACACTTAACTGGTTTTTATCACTGGTCGATATTTTGTTAATTTGAGAAAAAAAAACTCTTTCGACAGGCGCATTACTTCCTGGCAGACATCAGACACATAATGTACTCAATAATTGTACAAAAATTGGTTAAGTGAAGAAAAACCCAACGGTTTTCAGCAGAAATATTCTCATCGTTCCAGCCAGTGATTTTTTCATCTATCGCAAAGTTGGAAATAAACGAAAACTCGTCAAAGACTTTCGTATCTGGGCTACAGCTAATAAACCCTTGCGTGATCAGTAAATCCATTACTTTTTTTACCTCATCCCAAGTAGGTGCTTTTTTTTGCCTGTTTTGCCCATTGAAAGAATTGTAGTAATATGTTGAATTAACACCACTGCTCCAAGTATTCTTTGCTTGTCCTAATAATCTTAATAAATATAACCACAACTATGATCTGGGAATTTCGAAAAATATTTTTAAAATATTTGGGAATTTGTCGATATTTAGAAAATAGCTTTTTAAGGCTGGCACATTTTTAGAACTATCTCAAGTGTGAGCATTAACGCAAGCCACCTTGTTTTACTGTAGCCCAGCAGTTTGTGGTACTCTGTGTCAGTTGAATCACAAAACTCTTTCAAAGATTCGACTCGAACGCTATAGATGTAGAAGAATGAAGTTAGGTCTGTTTGTGAAAGCGGGACCATTTTGCCTTCGCTGGGGACAGCAGGACAGACAGCCTGAAAGCGGGACTGTCCCGCCCAAAGCGGGACGTATGGTCACGTTTGTTTAGATAAGGACAAGTCCATGCATGCATAATGCACGGACTTGTCCTTATCGAAACAATATCTTGAGCAAATTCTCAGTTCATTGGATCATTTCTAAAAACACCAAGCGATAATCGATTGTACAACCTTACTTTAATGGGTAATTTCCAGTATGACCAGTTTTATATTAACATTTGTAAACGCTTCGTCATATGTTGTAAAAATAATTTAAGAAAAAAATAGTATATGGGACAAAAGTGATATTGCAAAACTTATTGAATATGCAGGAATGTTGGATTAATCAGCATTGGTGTATGTCGTCATAAATACATGACCTGACTTCCGACGAGGTCGATTTAAAATGTGGCATTGATTATTAAATGTGGTTTAAGTAGTTTTTTTTAAGCAACATGTAAGAATGGTACCTAGACGAACTGACGAACACAATATAACCCAGAACGGGTTATGTGGTGTTAGACTAGCAAACCGTCCCGGCTTTGCTTGGTTAGGATCTTATTATATTTAAGATAATCAAAGAAAATAAATGTATTTTATAATTTTTGCATAGAAAATGTCTTAACGTTTATTGATAAGATATAGCTTCGATCCCTCCTGGTATTGCTCTCTATCGGTTCGTTATGTTTCATTATAATTAATTAAAAAAAAAAAAACAATAATTTAAAAAAATATAGTTATGTAACATGTAAACAAACTCATAGAGGCCAGTTATTTCAATTTTATTAACACGTGGTGGAGCCATGCTGCAGCTGTATTAGTAGTATAGTTGTATCACGAATGGGTCGGCTCGACCGGGGAAGGACTACGCTCTCACAGAAAACCAGCTTAAAATAGCAGCTTAACGCTGCTGTGTTTCGTATGGTGAGTGTAGATAACCGGAGACCCATTTTACTGGAAAATAGGCATTCCATCTTAGTCCTCACGGGTGACGACGCATCTGCATTTTTATTCTTTATTGAGGATAAATGTGGATGTCTATGGGTCACATCAACCACTTACCATCAGGTGGACTGTGTGCTCGTTTGTCACCCTATCCTATAAAATAAAATAAAATGTATAGATAATCAACTTATTTTTAAGTAATTAATTGTTTTATGTTTTGTATTAAGTTACAAGCGTCGTGTAATCGCGCCTCTCTTTCTTTTCTATGCAATCCGACAGAATACAACTCATTAGCTATAGTCGGAGGACAGTTTTATATATTACAAAATTACTTCATCGTTAAGTAAAATCTTAAAGTACCCGCGTCTTCCTTTCAATGGCAATGTTTGGCATTACAATACTTAATTGACCCTATCATATTCCAAAGTATGCTTATATCATTACCGTAAAATATATTCCTTGCTTCGACTGCCGCAATAAAATTTGTATCTGTTTTTATCTATTCAGACATTATTCCGTTTCTTTAAAGTCCATAATTGCCTGTGAGGATCGAAGAAACACAAGCAAATCAATGTCTCCCACACATAACCATACGTGTTGTCCCCGCAAAGGAATAGCAGGTTAATGGTATTACCAATTGAAGAAGTCATGACGAAGCCACAATTCGCGATAAATTCACCAACAAAATGCCAAGTAAATATTTCGCAAGGAGCAAGAAATTGAAACTACAGACAGGGAGAATAAGCCTTCCGATAAGGGGCTATTTTATTTGACAGTATTAAATGCCTAAGCCGATTACATTTCGCTAGGAACCTTACGACAGGCAGTGAGAGAACAATAAAGTAACTTTCACACAAACGTGCGTTAGGTGTTTTAAAAGAAATAGTAATTTATAAAACTATATTTATGCTAATATAATATGCCCTGTATATTAATACAGGGTTATTTTTCAATAACCGGCCAAATTTGCAGAAAAGGTACAGAATAAGTAATATAACCAAATGGTGAAGAAATATTTTTTTTAAATCTCCAAACGTTCTGTCCTTTTTATCTTTTAAATTCAAAATGCGTGGTAATGCATTATTTTAACTGATTTTCTACTATTTTACTACGCACACACATTCGTAATCGTAAGGGTCGATCGGTCGGCGAAAACGTGAATTGAATCACAGAAAAGCGCGCGAACGCGTAGTTGTTGCACATTCAAATTGGGATAATTTCAAATAAAAGTAGAAGCCTTATTTACTCGTATTTTCAAAATCTGCAATAACGGTCTATCATTTAATATGTCTTTGGAATTGTAAAAGTTTAAAATTTGGCTACTTTTTGAAAAATAACCGTTTATATGGAAGTTCCTGAATGTATCGAAGAATTGAATACCAAGCTGCAGAAACTATTATGTGGAAATGATGTTTTATTTATTCTAGTTTTGTTAGCGGTTTGTGCTTTTTAATAAAAGTTTAATAATGTTTCTCCTTTCTAAGCAATATCACAAATAGTGTAAAAGTAAATAGTTAAGTGGAAGTATCAGTTCAGCCGTTTCGAAAAATCGGTGAACAAATAAGAAAAAAAAACATACGCTTCTAATGTTGAACCTTCTCGTCCCGGCTAAAAACAAAGAACCTGACTTCAGATCTTATAAATATAAATTACAATAAATTTTCAATGTGAAATATATACATATATATCTCTCATGTGATACCATACACAAAAAAATCTTCCGAACCATCCCACAAGGTCAAGATTCTAGACCGCCGTTTTATTGTTATCAGGTGCCAGGTTATTAATTCAAGTAACACGCTCCAGTGAGGGTTATCTAAGGTCAAGACGATAAAAGAAATACAAATGACAATTTATCGAATACATTAAATTAATAAACAAAGTTGAGATGGTAAGTAATTGATATTAACATTTAAAAAAAAGTTGTTTTTTTTAATAATTACTTCTGTAGTAACAAACCCATGATGATGAAAATCACAAATCAGTGACGCGTCCCAAACTCGTGCAACACATAAATACATGGCTTTTGTTGTTGATGGTCATGCTCTGATAATTAACTCCACACCATAGAATATGGTCAGATCTAGTGTGACGGACGAAAGGCAACGAACCCCGCGAGCGTTTGCAACAAAAGTTAAAGTTGTTTGTGCCTGTGCTGTGGTTTGATCAAATCAATTCAGCTAAATCAGTTGACAACATAAGTATTGGCTTAAGGCTGTTCAAATACAGTTTTATAATTTCTAACTGTATACACTTTTATATTGATTTCAACATGAACAATTTAGTAACCAAGGATTTGGTCCCAGAAAATATGCAGGACCTATTTAATAAAAACCTATCTATACGTGGTAGAGCCATGCTGCAGATATATTAGTAGTATAGTTGTAGTACGAATGGGTCGGATCGACCGGGTAAGGACCACGCTATTTTTTTTAATAAGTGCATGCTGTGACCCATAGCCATCTACATTTATCCTCGTTTGCGAATCAAAATGCAGATGCGTTGTCAGCCATGAGACTAAGATGGAATGCTTCTTTTCCAGTAAAAAGGGTCTCCGGTTCTCTACACTCACCATACACAGCAGCATTAAGCTGCTATTTTACGCTGGTATTCTGTGAGAGCGTGGTCCTTTCCCGGTCGGGCTGACCCATTCGTGCTACAGCTATACAATTAATATCGCTGGAGCATGGCTCTATCTATACAAATAAATAAAATTGAAGTGTCTGTTTGTAATGTCAAAATGACAGCCTTTTACTATATGCAAATGAAAGTATATACGGTACTTATAACAAAAACACGATTTTAAAAATTTTGTCTGTCTGTTTGTTCCGGCTAATCTCCGAAACGGCTGGACTAATTTTGACCGGACTTTCACTGGCAGATAGCAGATGTTATAAGAAGTAACTTAGGATACTTTTATTTTAGAAAAAGAAGGGTGCCGCGCAATAATTAAAACCCATGAAATCCAATCGTAATAAATTAAGCGCGGGCGAAGTCGCGGGGAACATCTAGTCAAATAATAAATTTGAATAAAGAAAGTATAGTACAGAGAATAAATATTCAGTAACTTGGTATTTGCTACACATGGGCTTCTTTATCCACTTACAATCAGATGGATTGTATGTACTTTGTCACTTTTATTGTTATTCCATAACCTTCACGCTGCTGACTGTCGTTGGTTTGATTATTCCACGTCTAGCGTAGAAGAGATGTTAATACTGTCATCTATCGGAAACCATGCCCTATGATATCCACGGCATGAAATAGGGTGGCGAATGTACTTTGTCATCCTTAACCTTATTTCATACCTTTGTCGCTACTGACTGTTATCGGTTTCGCTCTTCCACGTTTAACGTAGGAAAGATATAAAATATATTATCATGTATCAGAAACCATGTGCCAAGATTTTTCGGGCGTTCCCCATAGTCTGTTCTTGAAATAAGTTGGTGGATTCTTTTACGTCGCGACCATACTGACCGGTCACCATTATTACTATTTAGGTACCCTCCACGTTATAAATATAAATAAGTGGTACGGTAAAACTCGCTTAATACGATCACGTTTAATACGATTTCTCGGTTAATACGCCATTTTATGTCAGTCCCTGCAACTTGAGGCATGTTTTCATACATTTTTTACACGCTTAATACGATTCGTCATCCCGTCTAATACGCCATCTGGGTCGGAAAAGTTACATAATTCCATTGATGACAATGTTGCACCATACGAAACCTGTTCAATCGAATATTTTATTCAAGATGTGAATAACACCCAAAAAGAGGCCCTAAGTGATGACGATGAAGATGAAGGAGAGTCAATTCCGATTTTGTCAAACGCAGAGGCATTATCAGCAGTAAACGATTTAAGGCGCTATGTAGCTTCTTTCGGGAAAAGTGAAGACGCACTACAAAAGTTAAATTATATTGAAAACCTTGTCATTAATAATGCATCAAAATCTTTTTGTCAAACCAAAATAACTGATTATTTTAAGTAATGGCATTATAAATAATAATTAAGTATGATGTAACGTATTTAAATACATATACATATTAATTACGTATACCTATAATTTATAAATACGTATACCTATAATTCAATACCTACACAATATTTGTAAATGATGTATTATTTTCCCTATCCCGCATAATACGCTTTCCCGCATAAGTCGCGATTTTGGCTGGGTCCCTTCAATTTTACTGTATATTGTTTTGGACAGTTCGCAGGTAGTCATCGAAGTCATCACCATATTCGACAGCGCTTTTCTAAGTTGACCTATTCACACAACCTTTTTCACCACCACAATGTGCTAATGATCACAATCAACCAAGATTGCAGCAGTAGCGCAACACCAATTACGTAAATCACCCATATTTGACACAGTGAGATCAATTTACCAGAGGGCTCTGTTAAAACCAACTTAATTTCTACTATCGATATCTGCCCATTAATCGAAATCCTTATTACAATTGTATAAAGACTATTTTAGAGTGATAGAAATGGGTATATAAGTATGATACGCCTAGCTTAATTTACTACGCTTGACAGCTTGTAATCATGATGCATTGTGTACTGGTAACTTACAATTTTAATCCCACAAAAAATCCCGAACGGTCCGTTATGAAACAGCTACTATAATGACTAGGCGAGCATAGGTTGTGTGGCAGTCGTGTTTCCAGAGTCCGAATTTATTTGGGCTACGCATAATTATGCTAATAATTCTCTCAACGCAACATTGCCTCACAATCCGTTTATTGCTATTGTTAAAAATGCAGATGCGTCGTCACCCGTGAGGACTAAGATGGAATGCCTATTTTCCAGTAAAATGGGTCTCCGGTTCTCTACACTCACCATACGAAACACAACAGCGTTAAGCTGCCATTTTAAGCTGGTATTCTGTGAGAGCGTGGTCCTTCCCCGGTCGAGCCGACCAATTCGTGCTACAACTATACTACTAATATAGCTGCAGCATGGCTCTACCACGTATAAAACTTAATATTTATTTACTCAATAATACCTAGGTATAAGACATAGAATATCTAATAGTAGGTGGCAGATTTATCGTGTACCCACATCG
Source organism: Parnassius glacialis (assembly GCA_033319125.1). Taxonomy (NCBI): domain Eukaryota; kingdom Metazoa; phylum Arthropoda; class Insecta; order Lepidoptera; family Papilionidae; genus Parnassius; species Parnassius glacialis. Next base: position 34,092,344 of record JAVANC010000025.1, read on the forward strand.
TCCCGTGGGTGTCGTAAGAGGCGACAAAGGGAAATTGAAACAGGTGATTGGCAGCAGCATTTTCCTGGTAAGAGCTTAAAATAATAGAAATATTGCGGTTGCCAACCCGCTTGCCAGGCGTGGCTACTATGGAAGGTAATCCCCCTATGAGGCAATATATGGGGGAGGACTATGTTCAGTGGATTTAGTAGGCTGTAGCGGTGACGGTAGGGGCAGAATAGTGGACAATTCCTACACTGAAACCTCAGAAAATAGAGGAAGTTTATACTATACAGATCGGTATCAAAAACTTGGTTAGCATTGTCTTAGTTATCGGTAACCCATTTATCTATAGTGTATTATAGTGTTTAATTAGGAATGTACACTGCATTTCTTCATCTACTGACACTCAAATTAATTTTTGTATTTGTACCTGTCGAAGTGCTTCGCTTAAGGTCATACGTAACACGTTACGTAATTTCCGTTTCTTTAACACGTTTTGTACTCGCAAAACAGCATTAAACCATGAAATATTCAACAAAGCGGCGCTTTGAGCGGTTTCGTATTCAGGCTGCGTTTTTGTATCACACCACCAGATGTCGCAAGCAGTGGCAAAACGCCCGCGACTGACATAATCCGTTCATGAGCTAGTTCTGCGGACCTCGTCACTATCCGATGTTTATCTCAGTCGTGAACTATAAATTTTATTTTAACTCGCGCGCGGTCTTATCAAAGCTTATGTTTATATGTCATTAAATTAGACCGTAAACATGACCGATCGAAGTAAATTTTTTGATGTATGCGCGTTTTCTGTTTGACTTGTAAACCAAATATCACATCCAAAAACAAAGTTGCTTATCCGTGTCTGTCGATCAAAACTTTAAAACCACTTAACGTATAATATTTAGTTGCGGTTTCACCATCATTTAAAAAACTTATCGAGAGAAAATTTTTCTTGTATAAAACATGAATATTGTATTTGGATAGCAGAGAATTCTTGAGATTTAGTAATGAAGTCGTGTCTATTTATGACACCACCACGGTGTTGAAACGCAGCGATGTGACGGCGGCACGATTTGCTAAATACCATAAAGCATGTCCGCAGCAAAAAAAAACTTGATGAAAGTAGCATATAAACAAGGATAGTAGAAAATACTGACTTTGGGATTAAGTCGTAAAAATATTACAGAACACTGGTGAATCGAAACCGTGTGTACCTGGGGCGCTGTGTTTCTGTACAAAGTTACAGGCTTAATACGTTACACACACACACACACACACACACACACACGCACGCAAGCACACACCCACACACACACACACACACGCACACGCACACACACACACACGCACGCACGCACACACACACACACACACACACACACACACACACACACACACAAGACAGAGGCCTTTACTAATTTAGTTTGGTAGAGTAGTAAGTCATTCGCAAAGCTCCTGTAGGTATTAGCGGATTATCTGATAAATTATATATACTGATATCAGCCATACTTTAAATGTAAATTTTGTTCAAAAAAATAAAAAGTAACAGTTTGTGAATATTTCTGTAGTTGTTTTTCGTTTCTTTTGTGTTTGTTTTACAATACAAAACAATTCCTATTAATGACTGTCCTAAGAGGACTGTGGGAATGACCAAAAGGATCTCATAGTCACTGATAGGTGATAAATAGCGATCTACTATCTCGTGGCAGCTGCAGCTATATTGATTGAAGAATTTGGATTGGATTTGGAACGACCACGCTCTTACAGTAATACCAGCTTAAAATAGCAGCTTAATGCTGCTATGTTTCGTATGGTGCGTGTAGAGAGGCGGAGACTCTTTTACTGGAAACTAGGCATTCCATCTTAGTCGTCAGAGGTGACAACGCATTTTAATTCTTAAACAAGATTGATGTAGAAGTCTATAGGCCTCAATATGCACTTACCATGAGGTGCAGTGTGTACTGGATTTTCACACCTATTCTTTAAAAAATATGAACGACGACGCAGAGCAGCGTAAACGTTCGAGACATCACAACGTCTAGGATGGCGTTTGTGGTTATTCCTTCCGACGGTGGAAGAGACCGAAAGGTTTTGTGATAGCGTGTACTTTGGTGGCATTATAATATCTCCTGTGCAGTCAAAGCTTCCACCAGTATTGAAATAGTCACCTTGGTTGAAATTAAAGAGAGTAAAAAAATGCCAATTTTAATCGAAGTCAAATGCAATTTTTTTAATTAAATTTACGCTTGTTTGAAGCTTATATCAACCTCAAAGTCTATACCGGCAACAGACTTGTGCAGGGCATTTGAAAGTGCGAAAAAAAACACATAAAAATTTGATATCCCTCACTGCATTCTATATTTAGAATATAGTACAAAATAATCTAGTAAAGGATTTAATAGGTCAATTGATGCAGCGGTCACAACAGTACAGTAGTATTTAGTCGTATCAACTAGTCCTAATTTGCGAAGTCATTAATACCCACGACCAATTGTATCAATTTCCATAACATTAGATATAGGCTAATGTGACATGTTTAGGATGTGTGCATACAGACTGATATTGGTCAAATACATTATTACATTTGCATCACAATATTATCACAATGTTTTGAAAAAAAATATTGTGTTGACCTTGCATTAGTATAACCAAGCAAACGGTGTTAAAAGAATCTGAGTCTCTATATCTCTAATCTCTATGTCAGAGTGACTCTACTCACGAAGAAAATTCGAGCGTAGAAAACTTTGGAAAGATTTACTATGATATTCTACTCCAGCAGGGCTAGCATGGGCAGGAGACAATTTTATCACCGGGGAAAAGAGAAAATGTTTATCCCCTCGCTTAGTTTTATCCACCCTTCGAGCATGGGCACACCGGTGGATATAATATCCACATTAGATAAAATGGGAGATAGACTTAGACTTAGATAGATTTTTTGTATGAATATAAACTTAAACCCACGTCCAATGAACTGGGATAGTATTGTCCCTTTCAAATGTCAAAAAAGCATAACTTTTTATCTTTCATTTGGCTCCAAACTACGGACGGGGATATATGTCTACTCGTTATGTCAAACGGGGATATACTTCCCCCCGTTGCCGTGCTTTGGAATAGGGACAAAATAATTTTATCTCTTGTCAGTGGATATAATCGGGGGATAAAATTTTTGTCCCCAGCCGATGCTAGCCGTGCAGGTGTAAAGAACCTTAATATAATAAAGTAACAACATTATATATGCGCTTAATCTTAACACTAAATGTTACTTAAGAAGATCATGACAATTTGAAGGATTAATCTGAATTAGGGGTTGGGAAGTCTATATGGGAAGAAAATAGTTCATTTTTATCGAGATGTGGGTATCAATAAAATAGCAATTTTAGGAAAAATCAACAATAATTATTGAACATAAAAAAATGTTTATAGCGTTAATTCCTTCGGCAAAGGAGTGGTGTAAGATGCATGTTGCTGCACTATATATGATGTTTCGTTTTTATCGACTTTAAATAGATGGCGCCGACAACTAAAAAAAAATAAGCCGCTTGCAAATACTTCATAAGGACTGTGCCCCCTGCGATTGACTGAATGCATTTATTGTGTACATATACTTAATCAGTAAGTTATGTACAAGTATCAAGTTATTACTCGTTAAGAATAGATAGTCGAGAAATTATTTCACGGAATAAACATATAGTAAGCGCCAAATAAATTTTATTAAATAACTCGAAAAATGTCATTAATTTTTAAAAATCTCTAAATACAGCACTAGATATAATATAAGTGACGTCATTTATTAAATTTTTTGCTTGATTTGACCACGACCAGAACAAATCGGTTCACAAATTAGAGGTATCTTTGTGAGGTTTTCTATCTAGAAAATTTTATTCTATTATGTTTTTAACCAATGACGTAGATCACTATTGCGATGTAATATCAATATTAATATTTTTTGTTACTTTGTACTTGATTTAGATATGTAAATATCCTATCTACGATTGGCAATTTGGGACAGAATACGAGAAGCTATAAAGTATAAGATGACCTTTTGAAAATAAAAAATATTACAATACGATTTCCACAAGCATGCCTCGAGTCTTGATCCGAAAGTTCCGGTCCCAAATTAATAGTGTCACTATTTAATTTAAAATTCCCGGGACTCAAAACTCTCACCTGAACTATGACGTAAGCGATGATAGTAAATTATAATTCTAAATGTATTATAATTTAAACGATTAACTTTAATTCTTATCGAGAAAAAAATCGAAATAATATGTATATATTAAAACTCTTTTTTTACTGCAATGATTTAATTTTTATCGCCAAGATTTAATATTTTGCAAATCGTTTCCGTGTGGATGGTGCTTAACACATAACGAAGTCTCGGCTCCAGTTCATTAAGGTCCATTGTCCATGGCTATTTATTGTGCCTCTCCGTAACATTGTTTGGATTTGCTTTATTGTGCTTTATTGTCCAAACCCGCGCTGATTGCTAATTTGAGATTCGAATTGGCTCCAAGCTATTACTCCTCGCCTTCTTCAGTCTATCCACATAATATGTGGGTAGATGAATGTTTTCTGATAGGTATGGCGAAAGTCTATTTGTAATGTAACGGTACACCATTAGTAATTATTAATGTCCTTTTGCTTGTCGATCTCAACCCTATTGTGTTAATACTAATGAAGTGACGTGTCATGCATTATTTTTTAAATTAAATACCTTTCATTTACATAATATATGTCATGTTTGAGGCGACAGAGGGAAGCTGAACCATAACATGGGCGGCAGCATCATTCTGATAACAGTTGCTAAAAAATAATAATTAAAAATTAAAAATTTTGTACAGCCGACTTCAATATAAGCGACTTCAATATAGGTTATTTAAGAATAACTCAATAACCATTGAGTTATTCTTAAATAACCTATACTGTCTGACCTTGATCAAATTCTATATGGGACCATACGAGAACTATCAGCTTTCATATAAAAAAAGAATCATCGAAATCGGTTCGCCCAGTACAAAGTTATGAGGTAACACACATAAAAAAAAACATACACTCGAATTGAGTACCGTCTCCTTTTTGGAAGTCGGCAGAAAAACTACGGTTGCCAACCCGCTTGCTAAGCGTGGCAACTATGGTAAATACCCTCCCTATGAGGTCTATGTGGGAGGCCTATGTTCAGCAGCAGACTTTTAATAGGCTGTAATGATATATTACATAATATATATCACTGAAAGGATATCGGTCTATTTTTTCTGCTGACTTCCAAAAAGGAGACGGTACTCAATTCGAGTATTTTTTTTATGTGTGTTACCTCATAACTTTTTACTGGGTGAACCGATTTCGATTTTTCTTTTTTACTTTTAAAGCTGATACTTCTCGTGTGGTCCCATATGAATTTGATCAAGGTCAGACCAATAGTTTTTGTGTTATTCTTAATAACTTATATTGAAGTCGGCTGTACAAAATTTTTAATTTTAAATTATATTTAAAATGCATAGCAGATATTTTTATACCTTCATCGTACGTAGCAGTTAAAACTCAATTTTCGGGTGTTTTTGAAATTTTATAGTTTTTTATGTGACGTTTTACTACAGTAAAAGAAACATTATCTATAACTACTACTAACACATATAAGACATAGAACCTTTCTAAGATATATAATTTAAAATTAAAAATTTTGTACAGCCGACTTCAGTATAAGTTATTTAAGAATAACTCAAAAATTATTGGTCTGACCTTGATCAAATTCATATGGGACCACACGAGAACTATCAGCTTTCATATAAAAAAGAATCATCGAAATCAGTTCACCCAGTACAAAGTGATGAGGTAACACACATTAAAAAAAAACGACGGGTTGCACTCCGGGAGTGCCGGCAGAAGTAAAAACTTGAATATTAACGTTGTGCATTTTTGATATTTTGGAATGGCAGAAATTATTTATCATTATTTATTTTCATTCCAAATTATTTGATTGGTAAACCTACACCGCACATGTGCTTATTGTGATGTTATGAAAATATAGGTTAATGCTATAAAGTATAAACATATTACAAATATTACATCTATAATGTGTAAGTACATATGTAGCTATATTATAATTACGTCAAGCAGTACAGTAGACTCGATCTAAACCTAATCTTAATAATAAAATAATATTAATTAATAAATGAAAATTAATTAAACCTAACTTACTTCCTCTCCTACGCCGCGCCGGCTGTCTACTCTCCGTCCGTCTTACGAATTTTCGATCAGGACACGTGACCTGACGCGAGTTTAACATTTTTTACCCATTACAAAAAAGTGCACAACGCCGCTAAAGAAGTTTTCACTTCAAAAACAAAATAAAATACAGTCGAATTGAATACCGTCTCCTTTTTGGAAGTCGGCAGAAAACTATGTTACAACGGCGTTTAGAGCTCGCTGATATTATAGTAGCTAATCAAACTCTTGCTGTGTTCCTCTTCCTCCACCTCACCAGCCCTTAAGCAATTAGCTGCAGACATGAGTGAAGTAGCGAATATTCGCCATAAGCGCCACACTAGGCGGGCGGTTTGACGATTACATTTGACGCTGCTTCTCTATCCCTTTGCCTTACCTTCTCAAATGAACACTACTTAGTGAAAGACATACATGATATACACATGATATGTATAAACAATAACATGAAATAATTGATGTATGCAAACGAACAGCAACATAACCCATCACAATGCGGACACAGGCCTGTCTCGCTGCAACGTCACCTTCCTTGCTGACACCAAACTAATAACCACGACGGACAAAATGACGACGACAATTGTGACTCGTTGAATGACCCAAGCTAGATGTCTGCGCAGTACTTTATGCTGCTTGTACGAGTGGAGAGTTTAAACGCCTATTAGCAATCTACCCTCACTCTTAACATAAGTCTGGTATTACTTGCCAAGTTAAATTTTTTTTACCAACAAGTTAATCTCGCTACATTCTTAATCGCCCCATGCGGCAGTCACGGAAAATATGGTGATTGTAATTAGTCCCTTTGACAACTACCGCACAGATATCCAATCTTATAAATTAAAGTTGTTCACATATGTTTACACAAGAGATTAACCAACGCGATACCTTCATGACTTCGCCGAGAACTGTGAGAACTCCCATCAGCAAAACATAATCTATTCCAAGCATCGACACGTGGAAGCACTTGTCCGCCCTTTCCCTGTAACCATTTGACTAACGTGTCGATATTAAACTGCGGATGTGCCGATACTTCATATAAATATCGATATAGTGATCATCGAGTGAGGTGGAAACTCGTATTGAATGGACATCGATTTATTTAACGAACCAACTTTAGTTTGTAATCGTTAAAGTCTACATCGAGTAACAGTTTATATAATATGCGAGGAGAATTCCTGGTCAGCGCTTCTGGTATAGAACTAGTTCGGGAGAAGAAACACGCAAAATACATGACAACGCTTATGCACTTTAATCAAAAAAGATTAATTTTGATTTTTAATTGAAGGTACACATAGGTGGACTGTGTGCTTGTTTATCGTTGCTCGTTTTTCATTTTTAATTCTTCTTTTATGTACACTAACTAGTAGCCCCGGCTTCGCACTTATGCAATGTGCAGGTAGTGTTAAATATGTTTAAAAATAACACTGTTCGATCGATTTAAAATTTGTCGCTTTGTTATTAATAGTTCATTGTTACGAAAAGTGCGCTTAGCAAGAAAATATTATGTTTATTTTTTAATATTTGACAAAACGTAATTTGCTAAACGTCTTGAAAAAAAATCAGCTCTCAAATCAAATCAAATCAAATCAAATTAATTTATTTGCATAACACAGGTATAAAAGGTGTTACAGGAAATTATAATATGTACACTGTATTATTACCTTATGAGGTGTGCAAATACAATATATGTTTTGTCTTAAAGGCATACAAATATAATTGAGTGTTCTTTTGATAAATCATGTCATAAAATAAAATAGAATAGAAATAATTGAAATTGGAATACTAAGGAAAATTCTACATTTATAAAATTAAATTGATTACAATAACAAAAATTAATAATATTCAATAAAAAGTAACTAGTCAAAATTGTCATTCAAGAAGTCATCAATTTTATAGTGACCAAAGAGAATATAATCACTACGTTTATTTGTCTATTAATAAGTCATTCAGCACCTTTTTAAATTTAAATAAGGTCATATTCTTTATTGAATCAGGTAGTTTATTATAAATTTGTGGGGCAATACCAAAGAAGCTTTTTTTCATTAATGATGTTTTACATTTTATGTTACATAACCTATTTATGTAGTGGGTGCGTATTGGATTCTTTCTAATATCAGATATTTTTTGGAAAAGAAATGGATGCTTTTTTACAAAAATAGCTGTTTCCAGTATATACAATGACGGCAGTGTTAGGATTTTTAAGTATTTTAAATAAGGAAAACAGCTATCTGTTATTTTGAGACCACACATTGATCTTACACATCGTTTTTGCATCCTAAATACAAGCTCCCTTTCAGAAGACTGTCCTCAGAAAATGATGCCATATCGCAAAACGGAAGCAACTAGTCCATGGTATGCTATCAAAAGAGCCTGGCTGTTAACCTTTTTTGAAATTTTAGAAAGCGCATATGCGGATTTGCCGAGTCGTTTGCATAGATTCTCAACATGAGGCTTCCAAGTGAGTTGTAATATTAAAAATTTTGTACAACCGACTTCAGTATAAATTATTAAGGATAACTCAAAAACAGTAAACAGTGGTAGAGCCACGCGGCACTTGTGTTGTCGCACGGATGGGCCGTCGAACCGGGGTGGTACCACGACCTCACAGAAGACCAGCGTGAAGTAGAGGTTTACCTCTGCGTTTCGCTTGGTGAGTGCAGGTGGCCGGAGGCCCTTTTTACTGGAAATGAGGCATTCCATCTTAGTCCTCACGGGTGACAGCGCATCTACATTTTGATTCGCAAACGAGGATAGATGTAGATGTCTATGGGCCGCAGCAACCACTTACCATCAGGTGGACTGTGTGCTCGTTTGTCACCCTTATCCTATAAAAAAAAAACTGCTGTTCAGACCTTGATCAAGGCCCCACGAGAAGCACCAGTTTTCAAATAAAAAAAAATAATCATCGAAATCGGTTCACCTTTAAAAAGTACCAAAACACATAAAAAACATACATCCGAATTGAGTACCTCCTCCTTTTTGAAGTCGGTTAAAATTACAATTAACACCGTCGGCCGGCGTGGATCGAAACCTGGTAGCTCGAATACTGTAAAATGTATGGCTAGCGATCGGCCTCTAAGCTACCAGGGTCTCTTTTTAATATTTAATGTACTTTAAATTAATAATTCCTTTATCTTTATCTTGTATCACTTTAGTTTTTTATAGAATAAGGGACAAACAAGTATATTGTCCGCCTTGTTAGTGGATGCTATAGCCCGTGGATATCTACATCTATCTATGTATCTTCAATTAAGAAATAAAATACAGATGCGTTGTCACCCCCGAGGACTTAGATGGAATGTCTCGTTTCCAGTTTAAAACTTTAAAAGGTCTCAGGTACTGCAGTACATCAAAATAGAGTATAGTTATTGATAAAATACCAGGACCAAATCGGCTTGCAGTGACCGCTAACCATTGTGATTTTCACTACGAATACGTACGTAACTTCAATATAAATTCACACGATCAGCGTGCGAGAACCAATTATGTACTAACAGAAAACGAACGATTTTTAAATCACCCTCGCAACAAGAACACGAAAGGATAGGGCCAAATAAGGCGCCCTCCTAAACACATTTAATTGTTAGCCTTAAGAGAGCTTAGTTTTTATGATCCCTAAATGGTAGTGCACATGTCGTCCAGCCAGTTAAAAGCAGTCGGTAGCTACTGGCATATGGATGAAGAAACTAGTTGCGTACTGAATACAGGTTTTTGGGAACTTAAATGTGAAATAAAGATTACAATAGAAATTGTTGTGAGCTGAAAAATAGTACGACAAATACATCCGGTATCTTAGATATTAAAACAAAGAAAATGCACGTTGTGTTATACTCGTAGTATGTATTTTGAATTTATACTTTACATAATTTAAATGAACGAGCATCGACCTTTCTGCTTTCAAGTTTAAATAATAATTAAAATTTAACTGCTCTTAATTTTTAAGAGCCGTGGTAGTTCAAATGGTTAGCACTCGCTGTAAATTTCATAGTACCTGAACAACCCGGGTTCGATCCCCGCCGGAACTAATGAAATTTTTAATTGCAATTTGAAGTGCTGATATACCACGTGGTCAGCGGCGAAGGAAAACATCGTGAGGAAACTTTCATGTCAGAGAAATTAAAAGAAAAAAAATCGAAGACTTAAGTTCGCCATCACGCATCGAGGCAGCGCGGCGGACACTTCGTTGCCCTAAAACCTTCTCAGAAATGATAGCCCTGTGTCCAGCTGTGGGACGTACCTATATAGGCTGTAATTTTAACTTTTTAACTGCTCTTTGACAGCCGATTCTGTTACTCGATTTATATTAATTTGCATCCTAATTCCCGAGATACGAATATAATTCTTATTACAGAAATCTCCGACTCCATGTTTTGCTTTATGATTGATTACAGATTTATTCTTTAAAAAATATGTAGTACAAAAAATACAATCGCATCGAGGATGCAGTGTTGCGAGAAAAAAAAATTCTGCTTTTTTTCTTTTATTGAGCCTTAAATGTCACTAGTTTTAACAAACAAGACTTCATTCCATTGCTTTTCTAGAACTCCGATTCATGTCTTACGAAACATTTAAAATGAAATTAAGTTAAAATATAATTAAAGACGCTGGGAACAAAGAATTGAATAAGGTATGTATTATATGTTACAAAATCAAATATCGTAATAATTTTGGAAAGTTGGATGCTCCAAAAATCTTAAGAACACTTCAAACTACCCAACGAGTGCATGCAATAATCTAAAAACTATCTCCTATCGATTTGAAAACACGCCAGAATCCAATACAAAGGGCTCAAAAATCCTGATCTGTAACCTATCATTCGACCGCTCGATGTAAAAACATTCGCAAAAAAGAAAACATGTGGCCTCAACGACCTTTAAAATTCCAATCACTTGCACAGAAAAACACTTCAATACGTAATACATACAGAGGTGGAAATCCCGTCCAGCTTCAGAGTACATAAGCTCTTTTATACGTTGCGAGGAAGAAAGGTGGGTACAAAAAGAGCATAATTGTAAAGCGGTACCCGAGCGACCTTGGTACAGTGTAGGCCACATGTAGGCTGTTGATCCTATGGAGGTACGGAGCCGGTTCTGTTTTTTGGGATCACTTTGGGTTGTTTTGATGGATTGTGTTTTTTTTTCTTCTTTGAAGTTGAGGCACGGCTTGTACTACGGCCGTATTGTGGCCGAGTTCACATAACATATTTGGATTCACGTTCAACGTAATTATACGAGTACGTACTACGTCCGTATATAAATAAATGAATATTTATTTTTCTTTAAATACCTAAATTATTTTATTTTATTTCAATACAATCAATTTAATTGTCATTGACGCCGGCGGGGATCAAACTCAGGATGCTCGCGTACTGTATTTTTTTTTAATTTATTGAATAAGGCTGCCAAACAAGCACGCAGTTCACCTAATGGTGAGTGGTTGCTGGGGCCCATAAAAGTTTACATTTATCTTCGATTAACATACGAAACACAGCAGCATTAAACTGCTATTACACGCTGGTATTCTGTGAGAGTGTGGTCCTTCCCCGGTCGAGTCAACCTATTCGTGCTACAACCATAATATAGCTGCAGCGTGGCTCTAGCACGTAAAAATCCACGACCGACGCTTAGCTCCGGAATTACGACAGCTAGTTTATTTAAAAAAATACTTTTAGTAAAAAGTAGAAGCCGATTACAGACAACTAAAAGCATTAAAATATTTTAACATTCTGAAGTCCATAAACACATGATATTTAAGAATCCCTATTTTTTAAAGTGGGTTAAAAATATGATTTCATGTACATTGAATTACAGCAACAAACACATTGTTCGCTCTCAGAATGGTAAAATTGAGATAAGTTCTTTCTCTAAGAGATGGTTTAAGAGAGTAGATAGCAGATTCGAATTTACGACGTAAAGTTTCATCGTTTGTGTTGCTATATTATATATTAAAATTTCTTTGGTGTCAAACAAACCAACAATCTACCTTATATGTCGTGTAACTATATTTTAAAAACGCTTTGTTTTTCGTGGGAAGGACCAAATATAATAGCAAATATAACTTTTACATTTGACGAAACTAAAACCAAACTTCAAATTGCTAAAAAAGAAGCTATTTATTTAGTTTATATGGGACTACCCTTGAAGTAAAACCTATTAAATAAAAAAAGAATCATCAAAATTGGTTCACAATCTGCGAAGTTATCGCGTAACGTACACATACAAAAAAAAAACTTGAATTGAAAACCTCCTCCTTTTTGAAGTCTGTTAAAAATTAGCTGTTCTGTTTCGTGTGGGGATTGTAAAGAACCGGAGATCCTTTTTACTGGAAACAAAGCATTCCATCTCAGTTTCGCCAATTTTTTAAGCAAAAGCCCTTAATAAAATCACATGAATAATTTAAAATTAAAAGTTTTGTACAGCCGACTTCAACATAAATTATTAAGAATAACTCAAAGACTATTGGTCTGACTTTGATCAAATTCATATGGGACCACATGTAAAGTACAAGCTTTCATGTGGAATTCAAGTAAGAATCATCGAAATCGGTACACCCAGTAAAAAGTTATGAGGTAACACACATAAACAAAACATACAGTCGAATTTAGTACTGTCTCCTTTTTGAAATCGGCAGAAAAAATAGGTAAGAGGTCACAAGCTAGCCACTACCTACTAGCAGAGATGTGTGGTGGGGATGTTCTATCCTTCCATTTCGTGCGTATGGTGTCGTAAAAGGCGACTATGGGAAGTGCCCAGAAAGATCTCATGATATAGAAGATAGTATGACCGCTTACGTCAAACGTATAATTTAAAATTAAAAATTTTGTACAGCCGACTTCAATATAAGTTATTAAGAATAACTCAAAAATTATTGACCTTGATCAAATTCATATGGGACCACACGAGAAGTATCAGCTTTCATATAAAAAAAAAAGAATCATCGAAATCGGTTCACCCAGTAAAAAGTTATAAGGTAGGACACATAAAAAAAACATACAGTCGAATTGAGTACCGTCTCCTTTTTGGAAGTCGGCAGAAAACCTAGACCTAGACCTACTCCTCGGCAGTGAAAGAGCTCTAACTTCTAGGTTGTACAACCGAAATTATGATGTACATATGTTATGGACCAAGTGAGTAATAGGGCAATATTCATAATTGCACTATATGCAAACGAAGGAATATCCCATTGCTGCTATTTGATATTGCAAAGTGATTTTTCCCTTTCTTCACATCTTTACATTTGTTAATATAATATTATTATATTAATTTATTGTCTTAAAAGTAATTAACATGCGTAGGTTAGGTTAGTAACGTACTCATTCATAATGACCAGACAATGTATTAAATAATGTAGTTTAAATCGGTACTAATGACGTAGCCCGATTTGACTTAGTGCCCTGATCAATCACTTGGTTTCTAACACACATATATATATATATATATATATATATATATATATATATATATATATATATATATATATATATATATATATATATATATATATATATATATATATATATATATATATATATATGAACATGTATTACGTCAAAGCATTAACTCACTAACCCTGAGGTGTACTGTGTGCTCATTCGTAATCACCCTTAATCTATAAAAAAACACAATCACACTCTAGTTTCGCTGAGAAAGATGCTCATCGTACTATTCACGTAAGTACTACTTGTGAACAAGCCGTCAGTGTTTCTTAACCCAAAAACCGGTATATCACCCAATAGCTTACTGAAATTAATTCCGTATTCCAATTAAGGGCCACAAAATCGAAAGTTGTCACAAATACGGACTCAATGTCACCGCTTATTTAAATAATGTGTCTTATGTTTCTTTTATGAAGCGTGCCGAGGTATCGCGCGACCGTGAAGATACTGACGGATGTGCAACAAGCGAAAGTGGTGTTTTGTTTTTTTTTTTATAAACTCATGTGACAAACTAACTTACAGCTCACCTGGTGATTAATGGCTAGTGCAGTCCGTGGACATTTGCAGCCAATTTCAAACAAAGAAGGCGACCATACGTTGCTACCTTTGAAGATTAAAATGGACTCACAACATTCTAATTAAACTGGTGCCCCCTAAACCGGAATACAGCAGTGCAAGCTCTGCTATATGGGGGCAGAAATAGGTGTACCTTTTTTTTACATGGGAAAATGCCTACGCATACCCGCCTCGCGGGGGCATGGATGGGTTATGTTGGACTCGCACCGACTAAACCCTATGGTGTTCACCTTCACCGCATATTGGAAGGATCACGCGAACGCTTTCGCCGCGGCCCCACTAGCGCTAGCTGCGTATGGCAGCCACTTCTCGGGGAGGACTTCTCTTCCCCATTCTCCTTCTCAAACAAGGCGCACCACCGTGCTACCACCTAGTAAGAGGAGACTTTCTTTCTTTTTTAGGATCCCTGCTATTACCGCTTGTGACGCCGTTTCCTGTTCTAATCTTTGCATGATTTACAATGAGCTAACGTTTCATTTTGAAATACCATTACAGCCCTTCACAAGTCCACTGCTGAACATAGGCATTGGGGAGGCCCCAAGGAATGCCACAAAGCACGGTCCTAAGCCACCTGCATCTATCGACTTCCTGCATGTCTTACCAGGTCGTCACTCCATCTAGTGGGCGGCTGCCACTCGAGAACCTTTTTTCCCCATCGGTTGTCGGTTCCATGCGACTTCAATTTACTAATCCGTTGGGCTATGTCGGTCACTCTGGTTCTACTGCGGATATCCTCATTTCTTAGCTTATCATGTAGAGAAACCCAAAGAATAGCCCTCTACATGGATCGCAGAGCGATCTTCAGCGTCCACTGTGAAGGTCCACATCTCAGATCCATAAGTCTTCATTGGCGACACGTACTGGTTGTACAATCTCTTTTTTTGAAGTTTTGAGGTATACCTGACGAAAATATGTGTAGTAATCTCTCAAACGCAGTCTAGCCGAGTTGAATCTGTCGATCCTCTCGGTCGAAGTTGGACTTACCTAGTCAGACTATTTGTCCCAGGTAAACACACTCGTCAACAACTTCGAGCGTAATGCGTAGTGCTCTCAACACCTGCTGGCATAGGTGTGACATGGACATTACACATAACCTTTGTTTTGTCCATGTTCATCTTAAAACCTATCCATTTGGGGACGGAGATTTAAAAAAAAGAATGTTTCTTTATAATCGTATGTTTTAAAACTCGATAAACGACCTAGCGATACTAAAAAGAGACAAACATACTTACATCTATAGGATTTAGCCTGCGAGAGAATGAAATAGAATACAGTAAAATACAGAGTTTCCTATTTTGTATGGAGATTACGCATGTAATCTATGACTAATAAAGAGTAAGGACGAAAGAAGTTTAGTTTTCTGAAGGTTACTTCTACCGCGCGTGAACTGCACGCCCGTTTTTCTTTTCTCGGTAGTAATGGCATAATCAGTCTAAGTGAAACACTGAAAAAATTGTCGAAATAAGACGTAGTTTTAGATTATTCTTCCATCAACAAGTTTCGTCTAAACTAGAACTTTTTCTACTTCATCTTTCTTTAATGCAAAAAACGGTGTTTATATTTGTACAATTAATTTAAATTAGAATGATTTTGGAGGTTATGAAGGAGTGCTTTTTAAAATAGGTTTCATCAATATCATCGTCGTTGCAGCCCCCTAGTTGATTGCTGAACACTGCATCCATCATCTATTCCAGATCGTCATTCCATCTATTGGAGGAGAGCTCTACAGTTTACTTGCTGGTACTAGGCTGCGACTGGGGAACCTTTCTATCCCATCGGTTGTCGATTCCTAGAGCTCTATGGCCGGCCCTTTGTCTCTTCAATTTATTGACCCATTGCGCTGTGTCGGTTACTTTGATTCTACTGTAGAAATCTTCATTACGAAGTCTATCACGCAGAGAAACCACAAACATAGCCTTCTCCGTAGCTCCCTAAGCGACCATGAACTTCTTCATACAGCTAGCTGTGAAGGACCATATCTTAGATCCATATATCATTATTACTGGCAACACGCACTGGTTGTATAATCTTGTTTTCAAGTATAAATATTGAAAGAAAAATTCAAAAGAAAATCTTTAAGTATAAATGACAATAAGATGTGTAGTAATCTCTCGAAAGCTGCTCAGCCAAATTGAGTCCGTCAATCGACCTCTCGGTCTAAGATGGACAAACCTAGACGGGTAAAATAGGTTTATCTAGCCTCAAAACCTAAACATAAAACAATCAATTCAATATCCTTAAATCCATTTAAGTGTTCATAAAACTGAGATAGTGTAATAGCTTTTACGGTACGTCCATTCTTGTCCGCAATACGTTGTAATTACTTTACCGTCAAAGATTTTTTTTGTACATTAATGTCCATTACGGTTAGTTGCTGACCATCTGAAACGATAACTTCCTGTCTTTAAGACAAGTGGCATTAATGCTGCCTTCTGTGAAATCCACAATTTCGTATCGACAATTGGTTATTTTTACTGGCGACTCGCTTCCTTCTGGGCTTAATTGTGAGCGGTTTATTTATTACTGTGTACAGTTTAGTATTTAATTGTGATTTATGTAACATTATTTACACAAATAACATGTATTTTAATATCCCGTGGGTGTCGTAAGAGGCGACAGAGGGACATAATATCGGGAGATGGGCAACAGCGTCTTCCTAATAACGACTAAAAAATAATATATAATATATAAATAATTTCTTTGCATCCTGTTAATGTATATAATTTTATTATATTAGTATTAGTTTATATATATTATATGTAGTTATTGTATGTATTATTTTTATTTATAATATTAATTAATATAATTTACGTAACATTTTGTATATTATTTACAGTAGTATTAGTATTGTACGCACTAAGTTTGAATATATTTTCTTTTGTGGGTCTACTGGAAGATATTTCAGCAAGTTATGGAATATGAAGAATCTTTGTACAAACTCACTACTTCTCACCTACCCTTTTTTTCTGTACCGTGGGGGCAGTTTACATAATATATAAATCGCACGAGGATATTTACGTGGTAGTGCCATGCTGCAGCTATATTAATTGTATAGTAGTAGCACGAATCGGTCGGCTCGACCAGGGAAGGACCACGCTCACAGAATACCAGCGTAAAATAGCGACTTAATGCTGCTGTGTTTCGTATGGTGAGTGTAGAGAACCGGAGACCCTTTTTACTGGAAAAGAGGCATTCCATCTTAGTCCTCACGGCTGACAACGCATATGCATTTTAATTCGCATACGAGGATAAATGTTGATGTCTATGGGCCACAGCAACCATTTACCATCAGGTGGACTGTGTGCTCGCTTGTCACCCTTATTCTATAAAAAAGAGGACAAATATTCCGGAGCAATCATTTGCAGTCCTTACAAATCCTTGTTCCGTGCGGGATTCGAACTTACAGCCCTTAGCGCTGCAACTCATTGCTAAGCCACCGCGCCTCGGAGCCGCGGTCGTAATATGAGGGTGTGCATTAAATGTGGCATATGCTTAAACTTCCTTACACTTCATATTTAATTTAATCAGCAAGCCCATTAACGAAGCAATAAAGAGACGCGAAAGCTTTAGATGTACAATCTTTATGAGTTGCATGACCTTATCTTGCGGCTGAAGATATTTCAATTAAACTATTCTGGTTGGTAGAGCCGGATAGCTCAGAGGCTGGGTACTCCGCTTAAAGTTTATTGTACATGAGCAACTTAAGTTTGGAAACAAGATTGAACAACCAGGGCGTGTTGCCAGTGCTAACTTAGGGATCTGGGACATGGTCCCTGCTCAGAGATTCTCTGCGTGGTAGACTTGAAAATGAGGATATCCGCAGTAGAACCAGATTAACCGACAAAGGACGGTAAGCTGAAGTGGTAATGGGCCGGCCATATAGCTCGAAGAACCGACAACCGATGGGGTAGAAAGATTCTCGAGTGGCGACTTAAAAATGAGGATATCCGCAGTAGAACCAGAGTAACCGACAAAGGACGGTAAGCTGAAGTGGTAATGGGCCGGCCATATAGCTCGAAGAACCGACAACCGATGGGGTAGTAAGATTCTCCAGTGGCGACTTAAAAATGAGGATATCCGCAGTAGAACCAGAGTAACTGACAAAGGACGGAAAGCTGAAGTCGTAATGGGCCGGCCATATAGCTCGAAAAACCGACAACAGATGGGGTAGAAAGGTTCTCTAGTGGCGACTTAAAAATGAGGATATCCGCAGTAGAACTAGAGTAACCGACAGAGGACGGTAAGTTGAAGTGGCAACGGGCCGGCCATTTAGCTTGAAGAACCGACAACCGATGTGGTAGAAAGGTTCTTGAGTGGCAGCTTCATACCGATGACGATCTGGTAAGACATGCAGGAAGTCGATGGATGCAGGTGGCTCGGGACCGTACTTTGTGCCATTTCTTGGGGGAGGCCTATGTTCAGCAGTCTTGTGAAGAGCTGTAATGGTGATGATGATGATGATAAACCTAAGTTTGATTCCTCGTGACAACATTACTAAAAGTTGGGTCCATACATCCATCTAACTTAAAAGTCTAAGATTTGTTAATGTAGTTATAACATTTTGAAAACTAAAAACGCAATATTTTCTTCATGTGAATGTTTTGGTTAAACTATATACAATCAGGTAGTTAATTACTGCATCGAATACAATGAACTAGCCGCACTACTCTGCCGTCATATAGTTTTTTACTAGTACGGGGGGTAGAAGACTAATTTGTTGTTGCAAAAAATAGCCAATATATTACAAATATCTACACAAATCTTGAGTACGAATTCACGCAAATTATTGTAATTGTAGGCTAAGTCTTGTGAATAAAGAATTATTATTATTATTCGTTAGAGCCTATAAAAATCCGCTGCTGAACATAGATGTATGGGACATTGCCTCATAGAGAAAATTTACCATAGCTGCCACGCTTGGCAGGCGGGTTGGCAACTATAGTATTTTTAAATAATTTTCAGTTCTTATCAAACGATATCAAAGATGCTGCTTGCCCATCCTGTTTTAGTCACCTTCTTTACACGGTATACGGTCATTCCAATACTCCATATTAATCTTACACGATAAATCGAAGACTTATGCAAAATGTAACGAATTTTTATTCTATATCCAGTGATAGTAATTTGAAATTCCAATAAAACATTTTTTTATAGAAGAAGGTTTACAAACGAACACACAGTCCACCTGATAGTAAATGGATGCTGTGGCCCAAAGACATCTACATTTATCTTCAATTAAGAAATAAAATGCAAATACGTTGTCATCCCTGAGGACTAAAATGTAATGCCTGTTTTCCAGTAAAAAGGATCTCCGGTTCATCCGGACATTCACCTTTCAAAACACTGCAGCATTAAGCTGCTATTTTAGCTGGTAATCTGTGAGAGCGTGGTCCTTCCCCGGTCGAACCGAACCATTCGTGTGTGTTGTACTATAATAATATAGCATTATGGCTCTACCACGTAAAAATACATATTACAAGCCTTATATCAATATTTTTGTATCAATAGGAAATTGTGAACTGATTCATTAAACAGTAAGGTTTCAAGAGCAGCGTTTCTGGGTCGGCTGTTATTGGGCGGGGTCGGAAACGCAGACATGAATCTCGTTTAGGATCGCCGGTTCGAGTTCCGGTGGCCGGTTTACATTATTTCGGTGGCTACGTTATCTAGTTTATCTAAATAAGTTAACATAAACCGATTACCAAGTGCAGTTATACGTGGTAGAGCCATGCTGCAGCTATAATAGGCTGTGGGACGAATGGGTTGGTTCAACCGGGCAGGCCACGCTCTCACAGAATAGTAGCGTAAAATAGCAGCTCAACGATGCTGTTTCGTTTGGTGAGTTTATAAAACTGGAGAACCTTTTTACTGAATACGAGGCAATCCATCTTATTCATCAGATGTCACAACGCATCTGCATTTTGATACTTAATTGAGGATCCACTTACCATCAGGTAGACTGGGTGCCCGTTTGTCACCCTTATTAAATAAAAAAAAGAAGCCCGCTACCTTATATACACTACAAATTGATCGAATAAATTAGAATTTACTATCACAGATTTCCCTACTTAAATGGATTTATCTAGTTAATCATGTAAGTTTCAATGCGATCGTGTGACGTCATCAAGGTTTATTGACAGAAAGGCGCGGCCGACATGCCTGGCGATGAAATTAATTAATTTTACGTTAATTTAAACAACTGACTTAGCTATAGTAAAAGCATGAGAAAATATAATGAACTCCGAAATTACACTTGCGATTACGTTGTTCTTGACTCGTCACTGTCGGCGTTTTCTAACGGTGTTTCGTTTAACTGTAAAAGTTTTCTCCGGTTACCTTTAGCTAAATACGTGCTTTATGTTGTTTTAACTCTTTGTGTTTAATTGAATCCCATAAGTATTTATGATCGCTTGCTTACGAAGTTATTACAGAATCTGTTTGTACTAGAATAACAGTTTACTGAATTGTGGGCTTGCGGGGCTTGGATACATACCAAACCAACCGAAGGCAATATAGATGTGTGAGAATATAAGAATTTTTATCTAGCCATCTGTCGGGAGTTACACGATTCTTCTTTGTTTTTCTCAACGGATTTAATATCTAATATCTCATTATTATAATTCCAAATCAAAGCTCTTGGTATTCTGTCAATCTTTCTTATATTATTGAAACTCGAGAACATTAGTTGGAAAAGAACCCTACTTTTTTTATAATATAAGGGTGACAAACGAGCACACTGTGTCCACCTGATGGTAAGTGGATGCCGTGGCCCGTAAACATCTACAATTTATCCTCTATTTATAACTCAAAATGCAGATGCGTTGTCAACCCTGAGCACTAAAATGGAATTCCTTGTTTCCAGTAAAAAGGGTCTCCGGTTCTTTACACTCACCATACGAAACACAGCAGCATTAAGCTGCTATTTTACGTTGGTATTCTGTGAGAACGTCGTCCTTCCCCGGTCGACGTTAATATAGCTGCAACGTACCTCTGTCACATACATACCTGTATTACAGCTAAAACAAATAGACTGTAAATAGTATCACTAAGATGATGTAAGTTTTAGATGAACCGTTTAGTATTTAAAAAAAGTTACGTAACGCAATTCGTAAATTTTCAGTAATACGTTCAGTAATCTCGTCGAAGCACCAAAACAGAACCTTCACACGATGTACCTGATAGGCAGCTAAAACAAATTAACCGTAAACAACGTGTAACCGTAAAAACTTAGTATGGACACATGGACGTTGGACGCAATCCAAATACACGCACGTCTTAGAAATAACGGTTGTGTAATGAAGCCATGGTTGGTGTACAAAAAGACATTGCTCAGTTTTACCCACTCCTATTGATGTTTGATATCATAGTAAAAAACCACACCTAGACTTTCTTGCAGACTTCTCTCTGCAATTGTCTTCTTTTTGGAACCGCTGCGTTGGTAGATTTTGATGTTTGTATACGCGTAAAATGAAGTTCATTTCTTTGTACAAGTTAGTTACAAACGAGAACACTGTCCAGTTGATGGTAATTGTATATTAAACTAGTTTTTTTTTAACTTGTTATAAGCCAGTTCTTGACCACAATCGCACCTGGTGTTAAGTGGTGATGAAGCCCTAGTAGTAAATCGCACTTTCATAGTTTTTACGATCCGAGTACTTTACAGCACACATGGTCACGGTAGAAGTTAATAGACGCGATAAAATCCGAAAAAACTAGTTTAATTTAAATTGTGTAGTGTTCGTGCAAACATAAGAAATCATTATCTTCTGCTTCAACCTGATATTCTGTAAGCGTGCCGTCCTATGTCGTTGAACATTCATATATCTATTGCCAATTGCTACTGCTGCGTACATGATTTAGTACAACCACTGCTGAACATAGACCGACCCAATATTGCCACAGTTGTACGCTTGGCAAGCGGTTTTACTATTGCAATTATTTTATTATTTTGAATTATCGTAAAGTTGCTTCTGTCCGTTAGTTTGTTATAAGAAAGATGCTGCTGCTGATCTCCTGTTTCATTTATTTCATCTGTCGCCTTATGCGACACTCGCGGAAACAAAAACATTTTTATATTATTAAAGCTATACAAACATAAACTTTGTTTTGACAATATTAGAACAAAGAGATCTGCGTATAGCATCCATAAGCAAACGAATCCATCACATTGTCTTACATCACTCGAGCGCTTATCTCACGCTGTTTCTGTTAGGGATTTAATTAGCAAACAAAGATCTGGTCATTGCCCTAATTAACAATACATTGCGTGATATACTGTTTGGTTATTTATGATTTTTGTGGAGATGTAAAGAGGTAAGGGGTGGGGGCTTTAATTATCAGGTATTACCTAAGTTAAACAAAAAAATTATTAAATTAAAAATTAAAATAAAATTAATTAAGTTAAATGTGTAGTGTTCGCGTAAATATAAGAAATCATTAAATTCGGGACCTTAAATTTTTTTATTCTCTATGTCTTCGTTTCGACTTCAGAATATATTTCTCTTTGGTTCTTTCTAGCCGACTTTTACTTTTCTAGTTTATTTCTTGACACTTGGTTGAACTGAGTCTAATATCACAAGCTCAAGGTAATTCGTTTTAACTATAACTTTATCACTATTTTCCCCCACCCTGAAAGATGATTTTTTTTTCTATTAATTAATATGAAACCACTTTCAGTTGTGTACCTATACCCTATTTAATGAAAAAATAATTGAAATAGGTTCATAATTGAAGAAGATATCGTGGACACGCGTACAAAAATAACATAATAGTCGAATTAAGTACCAGATTAAAAATGGTATGCCTTTTTTCAAATAAGTAAGAGTGACAAAAATGGATGCTGCAGTCTATAGACACATATAAGAATCAGAATCAGATGGTTGGTCATTCCTTAGAACCGAGATTATATGCATCTGTGTCAATAAAAATGACATCTTGTTCTTAATATAAAACACACTGCATGGGGTTGCTTTTTTTTTCTGGTATACTGTCATTTGCCACATACGTACTTTAGATATATTGTGTTGCAGAATTTACGCAGCAGAAAAATTGAGGTAATCACTCATGCCCTCAAACCCCGCATCATCGGTACTTCTTGGCGCAATATACTCTACCTGACTGCCCACTAACGTATCTGCGCGTTTGTCATTACTTACTATTTCTTATATGACCTACTTAAAGTACGTGCACATGATGACCTATGATGCATTACGTTGACTTGTTTAAAATGTACTCACAGATAAAACTTATTCATACATAGTAAAACTTAGGATGGAACAGTAGATTCCGAGATGATCGTCATCTCGGAAAATTCTAATGTTCTGTTATTATTTGATATGATTTCATAGTTCGTGATTTCATATTTAAGGTATGTATTAGTTGTGAGATAATATATTGCTCTTTATGCGTAATTTTGTAATGTCCGGTCCTGCAACCATCGAGCGTGGGAAGTTGAAGAAGTAATTGACGAGTTTTTATTTAGTAATTAGACCTTGATATTTGTTATACTATTTTAGCTTCTTCATAAAACGAAGGAGTTTCTCAATTCAACTTTATGTATTTTAATAGTATCTTCATTAATGGAGAACCAATTTGGATGATTATTTTTTATAAAATAAGGGTGCAAACGAGCACACAGTCCACCTGATGATAAGTGGATGATGTGACCCATGCACATCCACATCTATCATCAACTAAGAATCAAAATGTTGATGCGTTTTGACCTCCGATGACTCAGATAGAATGCCTCATTTCCAGTAAAAAGGGTATCCGGTTCTCTACACTCACCATACACAGCAGCATTAAGCTGCGACCCATTCGTGCTATAACCATCATATAGCTGCACCAAGCCTAACCAAGGAAAACCAAGACCACATAAAAGTTAATAACTACAATTGACTAAAGATTCTCAGGTAAATCCTACTCAGGATTATTTAATCTAGTCTGGATATTTGGATATAGCCTGGTGTAAATTAGATTGTTATATTTAAGAATCTGTGACAATACCAACAGTCGTCTTCCCACATCCGGATCGCGATTTTTCCGGACCTATACGACTTAGGGACCTTCAAGAAACAAGCTTAGGTACTCCTTTAAAAGGCCGGCAACACACTTGCAACTCCCCTGAATTTGCATTTGTTCATGGGCGACGGTCAACATCATCGTTTAAATCAATTTAATCATCAAGTTTAAATCATCTTCTATAAAAAACACACACACTTGGAACAGAGCTTCCTCCCCACAATGGCGAGGCGCATATAATCGTGGACGTTCACGGGTTGATGATGGCAATATTTGTAAACTCAAAATCGGTCATGAGTCGATAAAATCGAAGGTAGCATAGATATCACAAGCATAGTCCAGACCGAGAAAACAACACGCATCTTTGTTAAAAATCATGAAATTTTGCCTTCGGCTGATTCGAACTTTAAACCCGAGTCCGTGATATTCAAGCCACGCAGCCGCTTCTTAAAATTTCTTAATTTCTTTTTTTTTAAATTAAACGTTAGTTACGTTAATTAAACTAAGATTTTCTCCTGTATCGTGGAGGCAGTTTAAAAACATAAATTGCAAAAGGACAAACATCCAGACCCGCAACAATTATTTGTAGGCCATACAAATACTTGTTCCGTGCGAGATTCAAACCCGCGGCCCTTAACGTGTCAACTCAATAGTAAGGCACGCGGCCGCTTCTTAAAATAGCGCATTAATTTCCAATTAGCATTCTCGCCGTTGCCGGTTCGCATATCAGTCTATGGTACTATTTAAATCATAGCTAAATTACCATATCGCAAGCACGCTCTGAATCATACGCCTCTCAGTGAGGTTGCCCGATTTCTCCCATTAGCACAGTTTATCCTTAACAATTCGTCATAAATCCACCATTGAATCTGGACCCTAATGCCAATGAAATAGGCGCTCTAGTTTTTAAACAGTACTGCTACGAATTATCTCTACTCTTGAGACTTGTTGCCGCGTAGAAAGTGTTCGGTTAGGGCGCCAATAATTTTATTCATAAGAGAGAAACACTGGGACTTATAAAGGGCGATGTGGTAACGGTGAAAAAAAATTTGCTAGGGGTAGGGCCTCCCTTTCTGCCTCGTAATTGGTCTAGGCAGGTTCACCACTGTTACTAATTTTTGCTGCTAAGCAGCGACTATCCACTTTTATGTTTTGGTTTAAAGGTTACACACATATATACTTAACAATTTTATAGTCAGAGGCATTGGCTCAAGTGTTCACACCATCAGGTGGAAAGTTACCTGCCTTTTCACGCTATGAGAAACTACTTGCTTGAATCAGACTTAAAATACATAAACTGCCAGTGACAGTCTGGTTCTACAAATATGACTACCAATCAAATTGCCAAGAGCGACAGATGCTCCTGGCTTAAAGGAAACTTCTTTTTCTTCATAATGGTAAGTGATTTATGTGGCCCATAGACATCGACATCTATCCTCGTTTGCGAATCAAAATGCAGATGCGTTGTCAGCCGTGAGGACTAGGATGGAATGTCTCTTTTCCAGCAAAAAAGGACTCTACACTTACTTTACGAAACACAGCGGCATTAAGCTGCTATTTTACGCTGGTATTATGTGAGAGCGTGATCCTTCCCCGGTCAAGTCGATCCATTAGTGCTACAAATATACCATTAATATAGCTGCAGCATGGCTCTACCACATATGAAACTTACACATATATCCCTCCATTCATGCATCCATTACAGCCTTTTAAAATTCACTTCTGAACAAAGGCTTGCCACATAAATTGCCTCATAGCGAGGATTTTGCGATGGTTGCCACGTTTGAATGACAGGTTGTTAACCGCAGCGTTATATTATATTGAGCAGTTATCCACAAGTGCTGCCGCCCGTCTCCTGCTTCAGTATCCCTCTGTCGCCTCTTACAACACTCACGGGACGATGTGAGGTAGTGGGTATTCTTACACCGCCACTACACGGTTTATATTATAGACATAAACATCCGTGTTGTTCCCTAATACTGCACTGCCAAAAGATGAGAGGAGAAAAACACAATATAGTGACGGACATGTCCTGACTAGCGCCAAACGTACAGACAACCCAGTGCAATAACTTCGCTGTTCGTGCAATGTTGCTTACCGGCCTGTCCCATTGTTAGCAGGCTCACGATGTCGCAGCCCTGTAATCGGGCACGTGCTTACAAATTGCCTCCAATCTGTACTTCTGATTATTTGCTTATACCTACCATGTTCTCATTTTGTAACATTGCTGCACTTATATTATTACGAAAATAAAAAAAATAGGCGTGGGTTTTTTATTTTTGTTTTCGGCTTTCGGTCTGTCCTCATTACTAACATTCTATTTGGTAGGTAATGTTTTCTTTGTTTTTAAATAATTTTCGATTTTAATAAAACTTCGAGCTGATTATTCAATCATCAGATCGAATCGGAATCGTCAGGAAAAAGTTATCTAGCAAATAAATTAGACTATTATATTTAATACAAATTTTGTAATTAATAGAATCAGGGATTACTTTGCGGAAATCTATTATATCAACGATATTAAAAAATGGTTCTTCTCCGGTTGAGCCGACCTAAAAATTATTGTTAAGGAAGAGGTAAAAAGATAAGTGCACAACACTGAATAAGTTTCGTGCACAAAACTGATGAGGAAGGTTCTAATGGATATCACCTGTTTCAATTACCTCTGTAATCTTACGACACTTATGGGACGATATGGTGTAGTGGATATTGTTTCACCGTCACTACCTGCCTGACTTGTTTGAATTAATTTCAAAATGTACAAAATTGCAATAATCTCTGAAGAGGTGTCAGCTAGGACCTGCGTAATCCGCCATAGAGTCTATTTCAACTTACGATGCCTCGTGTAGTGGCTTTTGGCTCGCCGCTCACTTAGCGGTCAGCAGCCATAGAGTTTATTTCAACTGAGGATGCCTCGCGTATTGGCGAAACTCGTGTTCTATTATTTACGGTGGTGTCTTTCCTAGTGTAATGGTGTTGGGAGTAGTGGTACTGGGATTACTGTTGACGGGGATAGCCCACACAATTGAGGGGGGCGGGAGGTGGTCTTCAGATTAAGTAAGACATTTATAATTTAATTTCATTACGTGGATCATAGGTGGTTTATTAAAACATACCAAAAAATCAGCCCTTATCTAATCAGGTATTCATAGATAAGTATTATTAATTAACGCAGCCAGCATTCTTGGCACGATGCCACGGGGAGTAGGACTGTATGATAGTCTTAAGTTTTTAGTTTCACTTATTTCATTATAGTTTTTTAATTATGTATATAGCCTGTAATTAGCGTTTTGTGTAACAGTATAGCCTTTTTACTAAACGGCGTCGTTCAACTAGCGCCCTGAACGATATTCAGTCGTTGCGTCTAATACAACATTGCACATATCTTGTAATGTCATCGACAGTAGGTTAGGTGCCTCTAGGGTGGCCCTTGGGTCATCCTAAAGCCGCGTACATTTATATAATAAAGCACATAGCGCATGATTAATAATAGGGTGACCATGTTAAGTAATGTCTAGCCTGTTAACGGAAAGCCTAATTAAGCTAGTTGACTACAACATAATATGTACTTCAATATTTCCATTCATTTTTTAATTTAAGTTTAATTTCAATTAAATCTTAACCATTTCATTCAATTGGTATTATACAGGAATATATCGTCAAAATTGGTGCGGGGGGTAATAATAAGCCCTAGAAATGAGGTGATCGCTACCAAGCTATTTTTAATTTGTTGTGTTGTTAACAAAGAGATTTAAATATATAGGTATACTAACTACTTACATGTCTTTGGTTGTTAATTTGTGTAACATACATGATTGTAAGCTGTTATTTAAAAAGAAAGTCCCGCTGGGTTTCTTGCTGGTTCTTCCCAGGAAAGAGGTTTCTTTTCGAACCAGTGGTAATTAAAGAAAATGGTGACTTTCAATAAATATTATTTGTAATCTATATTGAATAAAAAGTTTCTGTTTCTGTTTCATCTTAGTCCTCAGGGGTGGCAACGCATCTGCATTTTGATTCTTAATCGAGGATTAATATAGATGTCTATGGTCACAGCATCCGCTTATCACCAGGTGCACTGTGTGCTCGTCTGTCACCCTTCAATAAAATTCAATAAAAACAATGTGTGCATGTATTATGAATGTAGTGATATGATATTATTTTACTTTCTTTTCATCCACTTCCGGACATCTGAATGATAATCTGGAACTTTGTATATATTAACAAAGGCAGGGCGCGGACCGCGAATTCGAAAGGTCGTGGGTTCGAATCCGCCATTCGACTACTTGAACCACTTCTAACACAAGCATTTTAAGCTTACCAGAGATGGTTAAAAGGGAATTTTAGTAATGTTTAATAGCATTACTAGTATTTTTTTTTATATTAAAGAAAAAACAATAAAATACCAAACTAGTATTCTCCTCACTAGGATAACCACAGCACATCACACCAACCATTTACTGAGTGATACGACTCTTTTTCTGCCGTCCATGTTGATACGCCTCTACCACCATCACCACACTCGTCACCATCAACTTACCAGTTTCTGCCGACTAACACGAGTAGCAGTTCTTGCACTGCTATGCTCCGGTTTGAAGGGTAAAGAGAGCCAGTATAATTATTTCTTATATTTGCTCGAAGGCTACACATTAAATGAAACTAATTTATACGGATTTTAATTTAAAAAAAAATAATTAAAAAAAGTTAAATTACACGCGATAAAATCCGCAAAAATTAGTTTGTTTGACTTGTCTTGAAATTAGCGTAATTATCTGTGAGGCATGTCTACTTAGTCATCAGAGTGACAACGCATATATTGAAGTGTTTTAATATAATATATTTACTTACATAGCGCATGCAAACATTTTGTTTTTAAATTGTAAAGTCACTGCGTACATTAAAACATTTTTGTAGAAACGACTCTAGAGCTCAAGATCCCTTTCTCTTTCATTGCATTTCCGTGGCCTTAATTGTTATTATTATGTTTGCTTCTCGACTCGACGACTTCCAGTTTTGTTGCCGCGTCATGAAATAATAACCGTAATTATTTTATATATTCATCATCATCATTGCAGCCCTACACAAGTCCACAGCTGAATGTGGGCCTCACCCAAGTAATCCACAACCAGTGCGTGTTACCAATTGACATACTGAAACGTTGTCCTTCACTGCTGGCCGTATGAGGAAGCTCAAGGCCGCTCAGCGAACTATTGTGATAGTTATGGTCTACATGATAGACTTAGAAATTGTATTCGCAGTAAAACCACAATAACCGACATAACTTGGTCTGTGGTTCGTTGGTGACTCTGTGGGCTACCGTATCGTGACGTTGGAGCCAGGGCACTAATCCCTCATATTATTTGTGATCTCGGTATTTGCGGCGATGATTTTCGATCCCGTTGGATCCCGAAATTTATGAGCGGCAAGTGGGAACCGTAAGTAACACATTTTGATAGATGATGGACACACGATGAGAAGCAGCAGTCCATGGAATATAAAAGTAAATTATATTCAAAAATAAATTTATCAGAGGTAGTTTGAAATTGGCTCCCGTCACGTAAAAGTTGAGAAGTGGTAGGCTAGCGTAGAATGGGCATATTATGCGAAAGGAAGTAAATCATGTAACAAGCAGAATGTTAGCAATGAAAGTGGATGGATATAATTAGGGATGAAATACGTAAGAAAGGAATGAGTGAGGAGATGACGGCTGCTAGAATACAATAGAAAAGGAAGATATGCTAGGCCGACTCGAAATAACTTGGGATACTTCAAAAAAAGTTTACTTCAAAAAAGAGGTTTCGAAATCGAATTCCACTGTATTTTTTGTGTGCTGCATCAGAACTTTTTTCTAGGTGAACCGATTTTGATGATTTTTTTATTTGAAAGCTGGTGATTCTCATGTGGTCCCATATAAATTTGATCAAGATCTGACCAGTATTTTTTGAGTTATCCTTAATAATGCGTATTTAATTGACTTTGACTACATTGATGTTCCCATTGTATTTATATTGAAGTCGATTG
This sequence comes from Parnassius glacialis, assembly GCA_033319125.1. Taxonomy (NCBI): domain Eukaryota; kingdom Metazoa; phylum Arthropoda; class Insecta; order Lepidoptera; family Papilionidae; genus Parnassius; species Parnassius glacialis. The sequence goes on from JAVANC010000025.1 coordinate 34,122,594, forward strand.
TACAAAATTTTTTACCACGTATAAACATTGTTTTAATTAAAATTTATAAATTAGAATGGAATTTCATCAATTAGGATAATAAGATGTTCGAATTGCGCATAGATCATTAAAATGTGTTTGACAACCATTAAGAGTTTGCATTCTCTGAATCATTTATTCGACTTATTACATAGTCATTAAGTAAATAATATCTAATGTTTTGATAAAAAAACCTTATCACTATTTAAGTTAGTCTCCTTGTAATTTTTTCTTCTTTCAATTTATTGTATATTATTTTTACGTTCTGTAATAATTTTAGATACAAGATACAAAGAGAAACAAAGCGCATAAAGTCACGTGCACAATTTATTCTCAATCAATTTACCTCTCCCTTTTACTGCTCTCCTAAAATTAGTTCCGGCCTCACGAAACCGAGGAAGATACCTAACGTTCGATTAAATAAATCAATCGATAACCGTATAAATCGATTTAGCAAAAATAACAACTTCGATAGTAAACTTTTATACAGTAGAACACATTGCGTAATGTTTTAAGAAAAAAAAAATAACGAGATATCGATTAAGAAATTTTTATCGCTCGATCCCTCCCTCGCCATCGGAACTGCATCGGCACCGGCAGTCTAGAGCGCGGCGCCCGACGTGGCGGATGTGTCGTAGAGCGGCGATAAATATAGCTTTAACGCGTTACACAAAACCGAATTTAACGTTTTAAAAAGCGTGCTATTTCTTACAAATAACTTGAAGTTTTAATCGGGTAATTGTTTTTTATTGTATTTATATTTCCTTGAGATATTGTAACCGGCTTGTTCAGTGCGTGTGTCTTTAACTTAAATGTGAATGTGCGTGATATCAGATAGTTTGCCGTCTTACGATTTTAATGATAAAATAAATAAACTCCACACATAACCCCATTTGTTGAAGCCTTTTACAACATGCAGCTCTAGGTATTCGTTTAATCTCCGCGCAATCTCGTGTCAACAGTTTGTGTTGTCCTTTATCTTTGTAACAGGCGGACTTGTGACTTCATGGAAACTTGTGTAGTATGATTTGTATTATCTTTGAGTGTATCTATCACACTATCGAACTTGTATTTTGCCAATATTGTGAAATAGGAATAAAATTTAATTGCGGTTTGCATTTCTTTTTTATTATCCAAATATTTAAAAAAATATTTGTATGAACAAGTATACAAATACTTATCTATTACTTGATGACGGGACATCTGTTCACAGCGCCGTGAGATATTAGTTTTCGTGTAGGGGCGTTGTAAGATAATCGACAAAGGGACATGAAGCAGCAGGATCTTCCTGATAACAACTCGTAATAAAAAATAAAACCAAGGTTGCCAACACGCTATGAAGCAATCTACGGGAGAAATCTATGTTCAGCACTAAATTTTTGATAGGCTGTTATGATAATTAATGGTGATGACGTGAATGTGAAACGTGTGAATCATCTTCAATAATGTTTTAGTTTTCAATATAATAATTCGCTGTACTTTCTTACAGGTACGCGTAAAATGGACCGCGAGAAAGGAGGTAATCAGTGAAGTGCTATAGTGTTGTGTGCGACCGTAAATAATAACGTTGGAAAACCAGTGGTGATGATGATGTGAGAGACTGGTGACAATGCCGTCGGATTGTGGTTCAGCGTGGTCGCCGCCCGCCTCCAATAGCGAGCGGCGGCTCAGCAACTCCTCAGATGGAAGCGCTTGCAGTAGTTACTCAAAAGCTGTAAGTACATATTTATTTTAGTTTTCTTTTTTTCACTCGCACAAGCCAGTGCTTGACTAATATCCCATTCGAAGGTAAGTGGTGATGCAGTCAAATATTCAATCTTGTCTTGAAGACATCCAAATTTTAATACGATTAAAAGACAGATTGCAATCCTTTTTTTATTTCATCATGAAGCCAACAAATTAAGGATTTTTGTAAGCTATTATCATCATCACTTGCCATTACAGCCTCTCACAAGCCCACCGCTGAACGTAATCATCCCCCATGGAATGACTTCGAAATCTATCAAGCAGAGAAACTCCGAGCAATAGCCCTTTCCTTAGCTCCATATTGTAAACTATTGACGTTATGTAATTGTTGTTTGTTTTTATTAAAGTTTTAATCGTTATGCTATGGATATGCGTTAAGCAATATTATCTGAGATTGCGATTATTTACAGGCAAGCGAATAAATAAATACGGCTGTCTGACGTAGCGTGTAATTATTTCTCTTGCAATCGTTTCTAGAACAGAAATTAGATGATTGTGTACTTGTGAATGTATTTGTCGACTTAGGAAAATTCTTGAACAGATATGACGTGAGTTTGTAATGAATCAAATGTTTAATCTTTTGAGTCATATATCGCTTAATCTTAATCTTGTATGTTGAAAACAACGCTGGATTTCTTGTTGTACAAGGTGCTCTATAACTGACCTGCGCAGGATTTTTTTTAAATATTACGGAGACACGAATTTGCAACAGCCACGTGATGGTGAATGACCGACTACTCAAACACAATATGGAATCTTGTTGTTTATGAATGGATATCGTGGAAAAGCTTTAAAGAAAAAACTCAAACTCTGAATACCAAGATAAAATGCATGACAAACTTTAATTATACTAGATTTATAGTGTTTTTTATACTCAACAGGCACTAGATGAACTCTTAGACTGAAAAAAAAATAACTCTACTGTTTAGTAAATTTACTTTCAAGATGCATTATATATAAATAAAACCATGTTCTATTATTGTGTTAAATTAATAATAATAATAATAAATTTAGTACTCTTTGGCATCTTCGTATTTAAGCGACCTACGCTTACTTTTATTAGATTTTAGTTGCCACGTTTGGCAGGCGGGTTGGCAAACGCAGTTTTTTATTATTTGAGTTTTTATTAAGAATATGTTGCAGTCCATCTCCTGTTTCATTTTCGACACCCACGGGGCGATATGGAGTAGTAGATATTCTTAGATCGATAGACTACACTGTTAAATTATTTTGATAAACAGTAACTTATACTTAAAATTATACAACGGAATAATATTATTATTGTTTCTTTTTTACAAACAAAGCATACCTAAATCATAAGCATACATAAATAGTTAAGTTTCGCTGACTTAATGCATTCGTAATTAGTCTAGATTAGTGACGGTCTACTTAAGTTTATATTCGGTTATAACGTTTCTTTTTAAAAAAACGACAATCTTTCGCTTCTAAAGAAAAATAGTTTTACGTTTTATTTTTTTATTCGTCTTTGTATATTTTGTTTTTTGTAACCATATTAACAAGTGTTAGCCGTTACCATTTAAGGTAGGTACCTACGAGTACTGTTTATAGGTATACTTATTTATTTCCATAAAATTAAATGCTCTATATAAGAGCAACTTAGATGATTTTTACCTAAAAACTAAATGCTTATCACAAAATAAAACTTGCATATTTGTTGTTAAATGTTTTCGAATTCTTTTAAAATTGATAATATTGCTAAGGAAAAAATAAAAAAAAAAGCATTCTAAATGAGAATCATTTTACTATAGTTATGAGTCGCAAAATACACTAAACACTAGTATTATAAGATTCATTAGTCTTATTACTCTTGCTAACCTATCGTAGTCATATTTTATTTAAATTTGAGAACTAATAGATGCAAGTGCAAGCGAATGATCTCATTCAGCGACCAAAATGAAGTCTAAAAGTTCTAGTTTTAATTTCAATGAGATATTAGAGTATGTATGAGTATATTGTATATACATTTTTTTATTTTTCTACCTGTAAGAAGAATTTGTCATAATTGCCACACTTGGAGGTAGATTGTCCATCGGAGTTCCAGACGTGAGAAGCACCAGATGTACGACCATATTGACATCTGTAATATTATACTGGATGGTATGCTGTTATCTAAGGCCACACCGCTGGGTCTTTCTGTGTTTTTTCATTGTTCGTCTTTAGGGTATATAATAGGAAGTAGAAACAATATTTTCTCGTATGCTTTAAACATACTTCGATCGGAAATCACTTAGGTTTTACGTGGTAGAGCCAAGCTGCAGCTATATTAGTAATATAGTTGTAGTACGAATGGGTCGGCTAGACCTGGGAAGGACCACGCTCTCATAGAATGCCTACGTAAAATATTAGCTTAATGCTGCTATTTTGCATAGTAAGTTTAGAGAGACGGAGATCCTTTTTACTGGAAACGAGGCATTCCATCGTAGTTCTCAGGGGTGACAACGCATCTGCATTTTGATTATTTATAGAGGATAGACGTAGATATCTACTGGCCACAGCATCCATATACCATCAGGTGAACTTCGTTATCATTTGTCACCCTTTTCCTATAAAGTAAAAGTTATCTCTAAGAATAACAATAATGATGGCTTCTAGACCGAATTTCGGTCACGGTGGCCAGTCTCGAGTGTGCCCGAGTGTATACGCAAACACAGATGCACTCTCTTATTCCTCACTGTCATAGTCCGAGGCGACGGTAATCCGACACGACCAGAGAATTACAGGCGCAGGACTTGCGGCTTAACGTGCTTTCCTAGGCACGGCGATGAAACTCCACCAAGTTCCTGACTTCGTGCAGCTACTGAGAATTTCTTTAAAAACCCAATAACTGATCGAATAACTGACTCGGAATTCGAACCTCATGATCAAAAACGGAGTTAAAATGACCATTAGACCAATGAGGTAGTCGCCTACCTCGTAAAGGGCCAAAATAGACAATAGGGTATTACACCCATTTTCAAAAAGTGTTTTAAATGAATCCCAGAGTGATAATGAACCACTACAATTTTTATATAAATTTTTTAAAACCGAATAGTGAGATAAAAATTACTTTTAATCTATCGTTTTAAATTTTCGCGTGAAAACGCTAGCCGCCATACTGTTCAATTCGTGACGTCACTGTCCTAGAATTTTGACAATTTTGCAAAGGAATAAGATACTTTTGAACGTTTAATAATGAGTTATCATCTATATCATTGCTGTGTTGTGTCTGATTGCAAAAAGACGAGCATAAGAACGCCGGGGAAGGGGAAGTTATGGATTAAAGTGCCAACTGATTTAAATATGAGAAATACTTGGTTAAAACTGGCAAGAAGAGACCCGAAGGCATTGTCTACAAAATCTAAACTATACTTCTGTGAAGATCACTCTGATGTAAGTATGACTTATATTTAACTATCGATTAAACAAAACAAAATATCATGACATGATAGGTACCTATTGCAAGTCAAATTTTGTAATAGATTAGGTTCATTGCTCGTCTGTCCCGCGTCCCGCCTTTTGTGGGCCATTTTGATAGCCCTTGCAAGTGCAGTGCAGTGTTTTACTTAATTCCTGTTTTCTTCTATTATATGGGAATAAAGACATGGTTTGTACTCAGACCAAATAAAAAGTGACTTTTTATTTCGTCTGAGGGTTTGTATAAAAAAATATAACAAAAAGTTTTTCTCACCTAAGCTTATATTATAATATCTATAACATTAGTGGTAAAAGCGAAGTAATAAACTCGCTTTTACAAATCCGTCTTCCATGACGCCTTTTCAATAAAATTTGGAATAAAAGTCAACTATCGTAATGATAATTTGAAAAATTTCGAAATTAACTAGTTAGTACACAGCACATAACCTATTTCTTTGACCTAGTGACGTCACGACGCTATCTAATATGGCGGACATCATTTTGCAGATTTGAGGCACAGCTAAAAAAAAATTATTCTTTAAATTGAAATATAAAATTTATAATGCATTTTTATAAATAGAAATCAATATTTCTCGTTTACTTTTTACAAAATCTATCATAAATATTTATTCTTTGACTTATTTTTACATGGTGTAAAATACCCTATTATTGTTTAACTTGCGTTAAATTAACGCTTGGACCGAAAAAATATTTTCAAGAGCACAAACTTTACTACCGATACAGTTATTCGCTGCTGTATATTGTTATGCCCTACATTTTTTTTATTTCTGGTCAGTCAGGTAACTGTCTTGTATTGCGTGAGAATTAACCCATTGTTGAAATGGTCTCTTTTGTAACTCAACCTTGGGATTTATCGATTGTTTGAAAATAGTAGCAAATCGGTGACGTGTTTAGTGACAATTTACAACAGTTATAACACTTGTGATAGCTATTTTTTGCTAATTACGTTAATTTGTGTCACGTCATTGGTGTTGTGCAATTTTTATTAATTATATTTTACGTGGCTATAGCTTTATTTTTATAACACTGAATACGGACAAAATCAAATATATAAATTTTTCTATGCGCAGCTCAACCCAGCATATAATAATCATCAAAGTTGCTCATTTGTTGTCATTTTGTATGTGGTAGAGCCATGCTGCAGCTATATTAGTAGTATAGTTGTAGCATGAATGGGTCGGCTCGACCGGGGAAGGACCACGCTCTCACAGAATACCAGCGTCAAATAGCAGCTTAACACTGCTGTTTCGTATGGTGAGTGTAGAAAACCGGAGACCCTTTTTACTGGAAAAGAGGCATTCCATCATAGTCCTCATGGGTGACAACGCATCTGCATTTTGATTCGCAAACGAGGATAAATGCAAATGTCTATGGGCCACAGCAACCACTTACCTAACTAGGTGGGCTGTGTGCTCGTTTGTCATCCTATCCTATAAAAAAAAATTGCAGTCTAAATGTAATTGCCTACTTATTTTATATACAAAACTATTAAATATCTTGGAATAATCATAGTCTGTCGTGAAGCGACAATTAAAAGAGAAAGAAAACCTAACCTACGATCAGCAAAACAACCAAATAGACCAAGACAAATAATATATTTAGGATTCGAAAATATTTACAATTTTATATATCAAAAATGGAGTATGAATATGAGGATGGATGATGTGATTTACAAATTATATTTTAAAAAAAAAGGTAATAAAAAAAAGATTTATGTCGTAGCTGAGTCCGAAGATCCCAAGCGTGCTCTCAGCGCCTGGAACGAGCACGCACGGCGTAGGTGGGTAGGCGTGGACGTCTCTAGGGGACGACCTCAGGTGAATGCGGCGATTGCAGGATCGGCGACTTCAGCCCAGACAGGGGCTTGCAGGATCCTCAGCGACTTCAGACAGCGCAGTGGCCTGCAGGATCCGGTGACTGCAGGCGGGACAGAGGTTTGTAGGTTCCGGTGATTTCGGGCGGAACAGAGGTCTGTAGGTTCCGGCGACTCCAGGTAGAGTAGAGACTTGTGGGATCTCGGCAACTTCAGGCAGAGCAACGTTTTGTAGGATCCGGCGACTTCAGGCAGAGCAACGGATCGTAGAGTCCAGTGGCTTCAGGCAGGATAGAGGCTTGCAGGATCCCGGGGCTGAGCGGCCCCGGGATAAGGCCTTTAGAAGATGCTTCCGATACGAGAACTGAAGCAAGACTGAATTTCTTCACCGATTGTTCGGCTTTTATATCTTTCTAGAGAGAACGGAAAAATTATTTAAATTAAAAGGAAATTTATTGTAAATGACCTACAGCCAAAAAGTATTTATGAAGAAAGAACATCAAACCAGAGACGAATTTGAATAAAAGTTACCATGACAACTACAAAAACAATGGTTATCAAATATAAAATTTTTGGTTTTTAGGAATATAATTGGAAAATCTTTACCTTTAAGTAAGAAATGAAATATTATTCAAATAGGAAAAACTGATGCGCGACAGCGCACCGAAGCCTGAAATTGTAGAGTTACAGAGAATTCAATAAAAGACCAAAAAAAAGTAAGGCTTCGTTGACAGCTAGTTTAAAAGTACTAAATAGTGTGAAAATACGCAGTAAAATGATATGTTATTGTGTAAAAACGTTACAGGATCCTATATAAATAAAGGTGATGCAAAATATAAATGCAGAGAATCAAAAACAGAATGGAAAAATAGTATAAAGTGATGCAAAACATGAATGCAGAAAATCAAGAACAGAATGGAGAAATAGTATAAAGTGATGCAAAACATGAATGCAGAATATCAAAACAGAATGGAGAATTAGTGTACAATGAAATGTAAGTAGTATAACACTACATTTTCCCCCCGACCCTGGAAAATTTTTGACTCAGCAAAAATTTTGATATATACATTCTAAAATAAACCATAAAAACACAGCTTTGCAGAAACAGGCATCAACAGGCAAAATCAGCTATACTATCTCTTACATTCATCATCTGCATTCAGGTAAGGGTGGAGTTCACATTCAATGACTACCACTCTAAAAGTGTGTTTTCGAAACGACATTAAGGCTTATTTAAGGAGTAGTCAACCGCTCCTGCGTGGAAAAAAAAAATTAGTCGAAGAGACACCACTCTAAAAGTGTGTTTTCGAGAGGACATTCAGGCTTATTTAAGGAGTTGTCAACCGCTCCTAAGTGAAGATAAAAATTAAGGGAGTAGTCAGCTGCTCCCAAGTGAAGATAAAGGTAAAGAGAATTAAGGGAGTAGACAGCCGCTCCCAAGTGAAGATAAAGATAAAGAAATACCTCAAGTAAGCTTTAGTCGCTATGACTTAAGTAAAGATTAAGAACGGCCACAGCGGTAGGGCTCAAAGCCAGAGATCAGCAACATCACCAACGAGATGTGTCTGAAATAAAAATAAAAAGTGACGATTAACCAACGAAAGTTCGAGGTCCTAAAGCAAGATGTGTTGAAGAACACTGGATCATCAAACAAACAAATTAGAAGAAATTAAAATAATAAGGTGAAAATGATGGTGATATTTATACATATATACAAATTACAAGTTATATTTATACATATATACAAATTAACAGTTAATAAATGTTTAGAAAAGTATTTATACATGTATACAAATTAACAGTTAATAAATGTTTAGAAAATTTATGAATCGTCTCGCTTCAGCTTTCAAAACAATTCTATATAAAGTGCAAAATATAAATGCAGAGAATCAAAAACAGAATGGAAAAATAGTATAAAGTGATGCAAAACATGAATGCAGAAAATCAAGAACAGAATGGAGAAATAGTGTACAATGAAATGTAAGTAGTATAACACTACATTTGGTTCCGGTGATTTCGGGCGGAACAGAGGTCTGTAGGTTCCGGCGACTCCAGGTAGAGTAGAGACTTGTGGGATCTCGGCAACTTCAGGCAGAGCAACGTTTTGTAGGATCCGGCGACTTCAGGCAGAGCAACGGATCGTAGAGTCCAGTGGCTTCAGGCAGGATAGAGGCTTGCAGGATCCCGGGGCTGAGCGGCCCCGGGATAAGGCCTTTAGAAGATGCTTCCGATACGAGAACTGAAGCAAGACTGAATTTCTTCACCGATTGTTCGGCTTTTATATCTTTCTAGAGAGAACGGAAAAATTATTTAAATTAAAAGGAAATTTATTGTAAATGACCTACAGCCAAAAAGTATTTATGAAGAAAGAACATCAAACCAGAGACGAATTTGAATAAAAGTTACCATGACAACTACAAAAACAATGGTTATCAAATATAAAATTTTTGGTTTTTAGGAATATAATTGGAAAATCTTTACCTTTAAGTAAGAAATGAGATATTATTCAAATAGGAAAAACTGATGCGCGACAGCGCACCGAAGCCTGAAATTGTAGAGTTACAGAGAATTCAATAAAAGACCAAAAAAAAGTAAGGCTTCGTTGACAGCTAGTTTAAAAGTACTAAATAGTGTGAAAATACGCAGTAAAATGATATGTTATTGTGTAAAAACGTTACAGGATCCTATATAAATAAAGGTGATGTAAAATATAAATGCAGAGAATCAAAAACAGAATGGAAAAATAGTATAAAGTGATGCAAAACATGAATGCAGAAAATCAAGAACAGAATGGAGAAATAGTATAAAGTGATGCAAAACATGAATGCAGAATATCAAAACAGAATGGAGAATTAGTGTACAATGAAATGTAAGTAGTATAACACTACAAGTCTCTACTATTACATTTAAAAATCACATACACCATCTGTGCAGTAGCGTCCGGAAACTAATTTTTGTTTTTAAAAAGATTCGTTCTTTTGTTGATATTACGGTAGTAAAGCAAATATATTTCGCATTATGTCAATCGATTCTCACGTATTGTGTAACCTCATAGGGAGGAGCAGCTAAAACTGCACTACTTTTCTGTATAATCAAGTAAATACAATTTTGTACATGTATCCATTAAAATGGCAGATTGTAAAAATGTAATTCAAACATGGTTACAAAAGTCATACGATAGTACGGAAAAGTTGCTGATTGTTTTAAGTTAATTAAAATCATAAGTAAATTAATGATAATATATTTTATCGAAATTAGCCCTAAATAGTTGGTATGTTATTCATTTTATTTAAGAAAAATAAAATATTTGCTGGTGTAATATATTAGCACATACACCAGAGGTACAGGTTTATCCTAGTTCAGGTGTCTGTTATTGTAGACTATTTTAAATTAAGACATTATTAGAATTAATTGTATAGTTTAAATTATTGTTATTATTATAATATTATGGTTGTACCACGAATGGGTCAGTCTGTCCAACCGGGGGCACCATGGTCTCATAGATACCAATGTAAAAAAAAATATTGACGGCCAAAGCAAAGAGCGGTAACAAATATTTATGGAAATGTATATAAAGATTAAAAATGTTGATTTCTGAATTTCCTAAGAAATAAGGAAGTACTTAATATATTTTTGCATATTTTTGTGAAAAATATTCTATTAGTTCAAAAAAATAGGTGGCAACCCTAACCACAAGCGATAGAATATATGAATATGCCAGAAGGAATATTTTTTTATATTTAACAAAGTATATTAAGTGACGTTTGATTTAGTGGATATAAATGAGTCAAATTTGAAATTAGCAGATTAAAATTTGATTCATTATAATTGCATCCAAAATATTACCAACTGTATCAGGTATTTTAAGTAGTAAATCAAGAGCCGCTCAGTCTTTAGATGCCTTTAATTAATTACTCTTATAACGAACTAGCTATAACTAACTAGTCTTACGTATTTGTACATACCAACAATTGCCTTTGGCACCCAGAGTTGACTGGCAAAGAATGCCACATGGAGTTGAGTGCGCACAATATACCCTTAGCTTTAAGGTGTTTATGCTTTTATATAAATAAAATATCGCCACAATATACCAAGCGAGCTAATTTTATACTAGTGTTATTTTTCCAAACCCGTTTCGTACCATGCAGTCGGAATCTGATTTCCTACTTTTTACAATGCGTATATACATAAAAACCAACATTACCGACCTCTCTATATCTTTATCTTATAACTCGTTCACTTCGCAAGGATGTTACCTATCAATCACAATTTGCATATCCTTTATCGTTTCTCACGATGCCATCGACTTACGGACGCAAATGATAATAAACCATAATAAACTATAAAATATCTTCTTTTAAAAGTACTTTTTACTGTAACGATTTATGCGTGGTAAAGCGACGCTGTAGTGTCTAATGGCTACGGCATGGACTGGTAGGCTTGATAGGGATGAGAAAGTACCAAGCTTGCACGAAATAACAGCGTGAAATGGTGATAATGCCGCTGTTTATTGTGAAGAGGAGAGGAGAACCAAAGACTGAAAACTTTACTGATAGAGAAGCATTTCCTCGTAAGTCTTCAGGTGTGACAACGCATTTGCATTTTGACCCTTAATCAACGATAGATTTTGTAGCAGAGTATTTACATGCATTATGTATATATATATATATATATATATATATATATATATATATATATATATATACACAGGGCTTGTCCTAGTAATGGTGGATAATCTGGTACGTACGTGTTCGGGCAGGGGAGAGGTGGCGTCGGTTCCCTAAAAAAAAACTTCTATCCCGAACGGTTCGGGGTTTAAAATAAAATAATAAATGGTGGTAAAAGGTAAAGTTAACGTTACAGCCTTATACGGCCCGCTGCTGACACAGGTATTCTCTCATTTCTGAGAGGATTTTAGGGCAAGGAAATATATATTTTTTTCTTATTTCTCAGACATGCAGGTTTCCTCACAATGTTTTCCTTCATCGCCGAGCAAGTGGTAAATCTGCACTTAAAATTGCAATCAAAAATATCATTGGTGCTGGCGGGGATCGAACCCGGGTCGCTCGCGTACTGTGAAATTTACAGCGCTACTAAACTAAAATTTTATTTTCTTGTGATGACGAATTGTTGTTTCTTTTTTTAAACACCCCTGTCAAAATGTAGGTGTGTCACATTGTCCAGTTATAATCACGTGAACTGTGTGCTCGATGTTGAAACTAACATCTATAAAAAATATATATAAAATTTCTAAGTGGTTCTTCTCCCTACATAAGGTCAACCAGCTAACCCACGCGTAGATGACTAATAACTTTTTTTTCTTTGCGACTCAAGTGGCGTATGTCAAGGACGTGTGTGCTATTTGTCAGATCCATTTGAATAATTTTAAGGCGTGGTTTTCTTGTTTCTCGTTCGCATACCATAAGACAAGACCTTTTTGTTTTTATTCTGCCGAGCGTGCTAAAATTTGAAAACAGAATATATTATATTATATAATACATATACAATTCGAAAAACATATATAATGAGGCGTAGATATATAATAAAACATTATGAAATAATAAAATATTGGGATAATTTTTTTATAGTATAAGGGTGTCAAACGAGCACACAGTCCACCTGATGGTGAGTGAGTGGCTGCTAAGATCCGGAGCCATCTTACATTTATCCTCAATTAAGACTCACGCTACAGATGCGTTATCACCCCCGTGTCTGCATTTTGATTCATAATCGAGGATAGGTGTAGTCGTAGATGTCTATGGGCCACAGTAACCACTTACCATCAGGTGGACTGTTTGCTCGTTTGTCACCCTATCCTATAAAAAAAACATTCATGCAACAGTCATAAATAGCTGCAGCGTGGGTATGCCACATCTGAATACATTATTGTACCAACAATTTATAAAGTGTGGCGTGGATGTCACGGCAAACTATTAGACGCTGTATAGTGTATAGCTTGTGCATATGTATTTACCTGAAAGAATTGTAGAGCCTGCGGGTTAGTCGGCTCGACCGGGGAAGGATCACGCTCTCAACAATATCATAGAATACACACGTAAAATAGCACAGCATATCATGCTGCCCTTTTTAAAAGAAGAATTTAATATACATATATTTAATATTTATTTAATAAACCAAAGGTTTATTAATTAAATATTAGCCAAAGGTTTATATTTGCAAACCTTTGGCACAAAATAATTTTTCTTAGTTCTTATTTAAATTATGTCTAGGATAGTTGTAAGTCGTAAGCGTCAACGTCCACGTAGCATCAAGTGGACTGCTCGTATTTCTCCCTTATTTCTATTTAAAAAGCTTCTTTATTATGAGAGTTTCTTTAGTAGTGTTGTCTCTCAATACTATGATATCCAGCTCACATTTATACCGTTACCGTTATACTCTAATAAAATCCACAGCTAAACATAGGCCTCCCCCATAGATTGCCTCGTAGGGGGATATTTGCCATAGTTTCCACGTTTGACAAGCGAGTTGGCAGCCTCAGTTTCTTAATTTAAGTCGTTATTAGGAAGACGCTGCTGCCCATCTCCTGATTTGTAACCCTCTGTCAACTATTATATTATCCCGGGATAATATGGGATAGTAGATAATCTTACATCGCCATTACACGGTGCTATGTAGGTAAACACGGGCACATTTTTTTTAAATACTAGTAATGCTATTAAACATTACTAATATTCCCTTTAACCACTCCTGGTAAGCTTAAAATGCTTGTGTTAGAAGTGGTTCACGACAGTAGTCGAATGGCGGATTCGAACCCACGACCTTTCGAGTTCGCGGTCCGAGGCCTACCACTAGGCTACTGACGCTTATATATATTTATAACTAACGTAGTAATTACGTCTTATCATAAAAATATTACACTAATCGAAATTCAGTTCTAACTTGCTTTGTTATTTATAAAATTATTATAGCTTATTATAGATTGATCACGTTAATTAAAATATATGACGTATGTCTCAACCAATCTCAACATACATAATGCGTGAGAATATTAGTTTGTTTCTTTGTCGTTTCATAACGTATTGCGTCTTATATTTATTGGATGTTGACATAATGAACCTAGAATTATTTAACATTAATATTACCTATATATGGCAATAAGTTAAGGTTAATAAATCTTGTTAATTATCAACATGGGTACGTCTATGGTCATTCGACATTCTCTTACACAAGCATTGATTGATACATTGTAAATCACTATCATCTCTGTGTATTAAAACGCAACCTATATAAAGTGCGATCACCGTCAGATTGACTTAGATCACATTAGCCTTCCGTGTATCGACGGCTCGGTAACTCAGAAGTTAGCATTTGGCTGCGGACCGCGTGTTCGAATCCTACACAGAAAACTATTCCTATGACTTGAATAAAATGTCCTGGAGTAATAATTATCATCATCATTAAGTACAGCCTATCAAAGTCCACTGCTGAAAATAGGCCTTCCCAAAAATTGCCTCACAAAGGGGTTAATTTGCTATAGTTGCTACGTTTTTTGAGGCAGGCGGGTTTGGATCCGCAGTTTATGTTTTATAGCTCTGGTTTATTTCCCTCTGTCGCCTCTTAAGTCACACACGGGACGTTAAGGGATAGTGGATTTTCTTACACCGCCACTACACATTATTAGTGCTGGTACACGCTGGCGCTTGTTAAAAATTGAAAACTATCAACTATGCAAATCTTATTATATTGCCCCAAGTATAACGCGTCAACACAGAAATACATACTCTCATACTTACCTACCCGTTTCCAATACAACCCGCTCGCGGACGGTTTGTCGATAGCGTCATTACGTCAGTCGTCGTTCAAAGCTTTGCTTCTATTACTACGGAGTTAACCAAGTCTTCTTTCTACAATCGTTAAAGATAATAGATAACTAAAAAAATGAATGGGAATGAAGACATAACCTTGATTTAATAATTTTTTTTAGTTTTCTACTAAGCAGACAAGCGTGGGACGCGGTCTACGGAAGTAGGAAAGGTGATCATTGGCAAACCTTCTGTCCGCGGCTAACTACGATTAATCGATAACAGCAGACGAAGGATTAGAACCATTTTAATTATGATTTAGATGATTTAGAGAAAGATACCCTGATGCGCTCTAAAGAAAATATAAATAATATAAAAAAGATAACGGAGAAAGATTTATAAGTAATGTGTGTATGAAATAAATCCAAAAAAATTTACTATACAAGTGTATTAATACCTCATGATAAAATATTTTACCGGCTTCAAAAAGGGAAGGTTCTCTGTTACTGATATGTTCGCTTTTGTGCGCAAGAATTTATTTATTTAATTTATTATTTAAAATCTTTAAATATACAACTTTTTAGTAGTTATTAGTTATTAAGTCTGTCAAATTTTTAGTTATTAAGTTGGTAAGTTATAAAAAAAAAACTTATTTATTATCACCAGTGTACAACCCTACCCTTCTCTTCAGAAGGAAGAGTAAAGGGCGGGTGACCATAGCGCATAACTTCCCCAAACAAAGCTGCGCCCGCACCTGTTCGCCGCCAGCTGACATTTACTTCGCTGAGCCGGACGACCTTCGATACTGTACGATTTGATGTACTCGGAGACGAAATGTTAGGGGTCACGCGTTATGACGAAAGCGTTGGAATTTGGTTTTATCGTTCTCAGACTATCGATTAACTATTCACATATGGCTTTGTTAATTATAGAAGTTCTATAAAAGTATTTGGAAATTATGATGAACTGAAAGCCATTGGCTGCAGTAGAGTAACAAACGAGCACACAGTTCACCTGCTAGAGGATGCTGTGGCCTAAGGACATCTACGTTTATCCTCGATTAAGAATCAAAATGCAGATGCGTTGTCACCCCTGAGAACTAAAGTGGAGTGCCTCGTTTCCAGCAAAAAAGGCTTCCGGTTCTATACAGTCTCCACATGAAACACTCTCTCTCTGTGGGAGCGTGTTCCTTCCCCGGTCTAGCCGACCCATTTGTGCTACAACCATAATATAGCTGCAGCGTGGCTCCAGCACGTAAACATACTACTGTCATATATCACATAAAATAGACACTCACTTTTAAACTACTATTTGTTGGGTTATTTCTGCGGCCAAATAACATTACTTGCAGTTCTATTAAATTAATCTGTTTCTTTATCATCACCCCGTAAAAGCGCACTCCTGGACATGAGTCCTTAACTAAGGGACAGATTTCTTATACCTTTTTCACTGCATTCCGTCATCGATTAGGTCATTTACGTCTGAAGCAAACAAGATGGTTAACCCATAGACATAGAGAATGGACTGAGCGGTGAGCGTTAGCCTCACAAAAGTGACCATACTCCAGAAAGAAACAAAACGACTGTGCGACCAATCAGAATTCTAGAAAGAGACAACTACTGGCCGCACATTCGCTTTGTCTCTCTCGCACTTTTCGGTCTGTATTCACTGCACAACTAAATACCTCCATCTCTATGCATATATGCATAGAGCGTTAACCGCAATTGATCAAAATATTTTTCTGGCTTTTCCCGCATTCGTCTCTTACTACACCCACGTGACAAAATGAGATGTCGTATGAATAGTCTGTTTAATGGTAGAAAGGTCATACGGCTTCCGATGACTGCAATATAGTCATCATGTTAACGTCACACGTAAAATACCCAGAACGGTGACAGGCAGCGGTATCTGGGTGCGAAACTTCTGGCAATACGATCGTGATTATTACGATGACGACGTCGTTTAGTGGGGGTGTAAGGATAACCACTACCCCATATCGACCCGTGGGTGTCGGGTAAGATGCGATAGAGGGAAACTGAAATGATTACAACTCAAAACAATAAAACTACTTTAACACGTTCACTGTCCGGTTTTAAAACACAATAGTAAGACAATAGCAATGACCTATATGTAGTGCACGGGATAGCGAAAGGGTTAAGTTACATTTTTTTTATATAATTTATTTATTAGTGGTAGTATTGTATGCACTAAGATTGCCATTTCAATATATTTTCCTTTGTGGGTCTACTGGAAGATATTTTAGCAAATTATGGAATAAGTAGAACCTTTGTACGAACTCACTATAAGACTGTTTCTGTATCTTGTTGTGTTTACATAAATAAAAAGTGTGTGTGTGTGTGTGTGTGTGTGTGTACTTATGTACGCACGTAGGAAGTTATACTTCTTTAGCGTAACAAAACAAAAAAACTTGAAGAGACAATTACCTACTGAAATTGTCGCTTTTAGGTGTCAGTGTGCGCGCGCATCGTAACAACTTCATGGTGTTGTTTATACGTGTCGGTGTGCGCGCGCTTCGTAAAAAAATCACTCATCATTTTTTCCACACGCCCCAAAAGGAGTATAACTTCAAAAACTGTGCTTGCCAACCCGCCTGCCAAGTATAGTAACTATAACAACCTCCCCCCCCCCCCTTCCCCTTCATGAGGCAACTATGTTGGAGACCTATGTCCAGCAGCGGACATTTATAGGTAATGGAAGGTTGGATGGATGACGTCTTTGAAGACAAATAAATTAATATCACAAATCGATTACAAAATAAATTCCTTAGATATCGATTTACTCAGACATGCTTACTAATCAACACTTATAACACAAACGTACCACAATCCCTGTATACCACATATTAACGCATTTTGAAAAGTTGCTTTTCCAAATATTCAGCCCTCAGCCAACGAGTTAACGGTGAAAGGTAGCACCGGTCAACCTTGATTTTTGTTATAGCGTGTTAAACCTTGCGTAAATTATACTTTTTATTGTTTGTCGTTTTGATTAAATGACGTGAAAAACAGACGGACAGGTTTAAAACGAATATGAAAGGAGCGTTGATAAAACTTTTAAGTTATATTTAATTTTGGAATTGAAAGTTTACATTTAATTTATTAAATTATTTATTCATAGGACAATACCAGTGCACGCTGTTGTCCATATTACATTTTTACATTAAGTAGGCTAAATCTAGGGATGTGTGCACCCTTATAGGCACAGACACAGCATTTTACATCTAAGTCCCAGAAAATATACAAGTTCTCTCTATTACAACGTTTAAATATTAAACAAAAACTGCATAAAAAGGTTTAATATAATATTAATAAATACATGGTTGATAATAACCCTTGGGAGAGAGGTGGTCGCTTCCAAGCTGTTTTTAAAATAAAATTTGTAAATAGTTTGTACAACCTTACATATTGTATAATTTACTTTTAAAAAAGTAAAAAAGTCCCGCTGGGTTTCTTGCTGGTTCTTCTGGTATGTAAATGGAAAAAGTAAAGAATACACTTTCAATAATAATTACATATAATCTATATTGAATAAAAAATATTCTATTAGATTATATTACAAAATACAAGGCAACGTTAGAGAAAAAGTTAATAAAGTTACGTTATTAGTGAGTTAGAAACAACCATGTGGTGGTGGTGCACATATCCCATCACGCCGATATTTGTCGGTTTTAACCACCACTTGTATGCTTGTGGACTTCATAATAGAAAATTTAATAAATTAGGTGGCGAAAGTATTTGTTGAAAATCGTTTTTTTTGCAAAACACGATGTTTTCTATGTAAAACTGTGACAAAGTTATAGTCCACCTGATGTAAGTATAAAACTGAGTTGGTAAACGAACTATCAGTCCACTAAACGGTAAGTGGCTTCACAATTTTACTGGAAATGAGGCATTACATCTTAGTCCTCACGGGTGACAACGCATCTGCATTTTGATTCGTAAACGAGGATAAATGTAGATGTCTATGGGCCGCAGCAACCACTTACCATCAGGTGGACTGTGCTGAAGCGAGCACACATCGCTTGTCACTCTATCCTATAAAAAATGTTTGGGTTTACATAACGGCACACTTAATTTAATAAAAGTAAGTGTTGTTAATAGAGGATAGATGTAGATGTCTATGGGCCGCAGTAACCACTTACCATCAGGTGAACTGTGTGCTCGTTTGTCACCCTTATCCTATAAAAAAAAAACAACTTCAAAATAAATAACTTTATTAACAATTAAAAAAAACCTCGAAACTAAAAGAGCTGATGATGTTCAAACGGCTGAACAGATTTTCTTGAAACAGCTTAGTACACAATTAAGACACAAGATAAGTCGCTTCAGTTTTATAAAGAATAGTAGGAAGGTTTGCTTGTTTTCCATGAACTGCGTAAAATCGGTTTTACTCCGCAATTAGAGAAAGAAAGTAGGCAGTGGGTTGCGTAACGCGCATCGAATTTTCGAGATTACCAGCGCTTGATTGACAGAAATATCTGTAGAAGATATCATTGCCAGGCTTATAAGATTATTTATCAAACATTGCGTCGTGAATTTTGTGTGGCTTCTTTTCTATCTCGGAATCGCTGTACTGTTGTGACACCTTTATAACATATTTCTTTAAGCAATGTACACTGTTGTGTCCGGTACACATAAACGTACCCTTCTGCACACTGTCTTAAGTTTGTTAGTATAATGACAGTCTGACGCATTCTATCTTAGTCTTCAAATGTGACGAGGTATCTGTCGGCTTTATTCTATTTTATGTATAAAAAAATAGTATAACATATCGCTAGAACCGTGTAGAATAGAATAGAATAGAATAGAATATTTTTTTATTCAATATTGATTATTACATAATTCTTATTGAAAGTCATTTTTTATTTACCACTGGTTCGGAAAATACCTCAGTCCTGGGAAGAACCAGCAAGAAACCCAGCGGGACTTTTTTTTTCAAACATATTTCACTTAACAATAATTTCATTTATACAATTTTTAAATGATTTTTAATAGAATCAGCATGGTGGCGTTCACCTTATTCCCAGGAGTTATTTTCATTCATGTATTCCTTGATATTATAATAACTCTTTTTGTACAGTTTTTCTTTAATAAAACTTTTAAACTTGTTTATTGATAAACTTTGAATATGTTCTGGGATTTTGTTGTAAAAGCGTATAGATTGCCCCATAAATGAATTACTGATTCCGTGGAGTCTAGTAACTGGTATTACAAGCTTATGTTTGTTCCTAGTGTTTAAAGTATGCACATCCTTATTCTTATTAAAGCTATTTATGTTTTTATGTACATACATTACATTTTCATAAATATATTGCGATGTCAAAGTTAATATGTTTATTTCTTTAAATTTTTGTCTGAGGGACTCTTTACAATTTAGGTTATAAATCGCCCGAACGGCTCTCTTTTGCAAAACAAATATAGCTTCAATATCAGTCGCATTACCCCATAGCAAAATTCAATAAGACATTACGCTATGAAAGTAACTAAAATACACTAATCTAGCTGTCTCAACATCTGTGAGACTTCTAATCTTTCTTACAGCATATGCTGCAGAACTAAGTCTGCTTGCTAATTTAGATATATGGGGGCCCCATTGAAGTTTCGCGTCAATAGCAATACCGAGAAAAACAGTGGTATCCACAAGACTCAACTCCTCCCCATTTAATGTGTAGATATAATATATAAATAATTAATCAATTTATTATTAACTAGTTTATATTATTAATATATTATATTTAATTTCACTCTATACAAACAGTAACTTAATTTTATCTAGGTATACAACATATTTAAATAACATTAAAGTGTATGTCTGTAATAACAAAACCCTTTATGGAAGTAATTTGCATTAAGACACGAATAACCATTCTAAATGAAAAACAGAGACAGAGACTAAAAATATATCTGTCTGTCTCTTCTAATCGGGCTAGACTTCGGAATTGTTGAATCGACTGTAATGAAACATCACGAACAGATAGAAAGCAATTCCAGAAGGTGTTCTAGGCTAGCTGTATTTTATTCGAAAAAGACTGGAGATTTTTTTTAAATAATTGTCTTAAATCTAAATAAAGTCACATTAATAGATCTTACCCAGGCGAAGCCGCAGCGCGTCGCTAGTTCTTAGTATAACAACAGTATCTACTAACGTATCCGATACAAATTAATCAGGAAGTAGAATGAAACTGTCGCTCTTGACCTCATAACTAATCCAATCGACTTTGCATTCAAATATATCTAGAGAGCTCATATTATCTGGTCCGGAACGATCAACTGCATCTAATTTGATTTGCATACATTCATATTGAACATTACAAATTTTGATTTTGAACCTTATGTCCATTGTGTTAAGAGATATTGATAATGCAGTTTATTTGGTTGTTGTCACCATTACATACAATGGGGTAGATCGAAAGTGAGGCTTGATAGATAGTGGCTTATTTTTACCCGTTGCATGGCCTGGTCATGAACTTGACGTATGGGTTTAATCGATTGGCATACTTTTTTCTGGGCTTTAAGAGATAACTGTGACCTTATCTAGAATTTAGGAATGAAATTATTCCAAATTATACTTGAAGAACAACACATTACTGGCAACATGGTTTTCTATGATAGTCTTTTGGAGTGACAA
The DNA here is from genome assembly GCA_033319125.1 of Parnassius glacialis. Lineage (NCBI taxonomy): Eukaryota > Metazoa > Arthropoda > Insecta > Lepidoptera > Papilionidae > Parnassius > Parnassius glacialis. Next base: position 34,144,017 of record JAVANC010000025.1, read on the forward strand.
CACATCTGGATTTTGATACTTAATTGTGAATAGATATATATGGCTCACAGCATCCACTTACTATCACGTGGGCTGTTTGCTCGATTGTCACCCTTATTCTATTAAAAAAATCACCAAATACACCATACAATCAAATGTAATCTCGTCCTTTTTAAAGTCGGTCAAAATAGCATGCTTCAGTGCTCTGTTTGTTTTGTTAATTATATCTTTTAGCAACGTTTCACATACCTAACCGTACGTATGTTACATACGGTTAGGTATGTGAAACGTTAACATACTTCACTTCTACTTAAAACTGCTTTGGCTTCAGTAAGCACGAGGAGATTACAGTCCTGTTTCTGTGTAAACAAAACATAAGAACTTCCTAAGTACAAGTTACAAGATTTGGCATACGTGTTTCTGACAATTATTAGAAAATAATATCTATTATTTAAATATATGATTACTTACATATATATATATAAATGTACTAAAAGAAATACCACGATGGATTGAATGACGACAACTGTTAAGACTCGTTGAATGATCAAAGCTAATGATTTTTATGTATCTACCCTCACTCCTAACAATGCATGAAGAAAGATTGCATACATACAGTTTATACCGAAACTAGGTTACACTATCACAAAGACAGTCTATTGACGATCGTTTTGATAGCGTCACATCGACTGCCAACTACAATCAGCCTTAAGTGCAGCACTCTGCGCGCACGCGTTAGTTAAACAATGTAACTGGCGCGTCCCAGTTAACCTCATGTTTTATTCAGCGCGCCCCAAATTGTCCAATGTTACGGCGTAAGGTTTCCCTATTTAAACGAGTCTATATGGGTAATTTTCACTTGGCTTTCAGTCATGTTATGAGACTTTACATAAGACTATCCATAGTCATTGCAGGCGTGATTATATATGCTAGGTTTAATTTACAGTGCTGTGTTGTGGGGACAGAATATTTTTATAGAACAGTGGTGACAAACGATAAACTCCTCCTGATAGTAATCCTAGTGGTACCTTTGATAAATAATCAAAATGCAGATGCATTGTCACTCCTGAGGACTAAGATGGAATAAAGTAAAAAGTGTCTCCGGTTCTCTACCCCCACCATACCAAACACTGCAGCATTAAGCTACTATATTACGCTAGTATTCTGTGAGAGTGTGGTCCTTTCCTGGTCGAGTCAACCCGTAAGTGCTTCAACCATGATATACCTAACCAATTTACATTGTAATTTGTTCATGGTTGACAATCACAAGTTTGTAAAGTTTACAGGGAAATTGCGATACAAAAATGAACCTGCAAATTAAAACATTTTCTTTTATAGGATAGGGTGACAAACGTGGACACAGTCCACCTGATGGTAAGTGGTTGCTGTGGCCCATAGACATCTACATCTGTCATCGTTTGCGAATCAGAATGCAGATACGTTGTCACCCGTGAGGACTAAGATGGAATGCCTCATTTCCAGTAAAAAGGGTCTCCGGTTCTCTAAACTCACCATACGAAACACAGCAGTGTTAAGCTGCTATTTTACACTGATATTCTGTGAGAGTTTGGTCCTTCCCCGGTCGAGTCGATTCATTCGTGCTACAACTATACTACTAATATAGCTACAGCATGGCTCTACCACGTACAAACATACTTATTAATGCCTAATAACTGATATTGCGCCACATTATCACAAATCTAAAATGCGTCATTCGCGACATATTCCTTAAACTTATTGACTCGTTCTTATCTACTGGACTAAATAAGTAGACTAAATTGGTGCTAGTTATTGAGCGAAAGGATATACATTCATTTAATTTCAATGACACATTTTGTGCATCTATTTCAACGGTGACGACGAGGATCAGTTTCTTTTTAAACTGAAGTGACAAACGTTTAGGTACAGTGACAGCTGCACTCCATGGACGCTGACAGCCAACTTCAAACAAAGGATGGTACAAGTGCATCGTCACCGCTGTGGACTAAGACGGAATGCCTCACGGCCTGTAGTTCTACTGGTTCTCTATATCCTTCAGACCGGAACGGACCCTTAAGAGGGTGGTGGTGGTGCATAACCAGACGGACTCGTAGAAAGAACAAGTGGCAAAATTAAATATTTGGTACAACCGACTTCACACTCATTTTATTTATAGGATAGAGTAACCAAAGGAGCACATAGTATACCTGATGGTAAGTGGTTGCTGTGACCCATAGACATCCACATCTATCCTCAATAGAGAATCAAAATGCAGATGCGTTGTCGCCCGTGAGGACTAAGATGAAATGCCTCTTTTCCAGTAAAACAGGGTGATAACGCATCTGCATTTTAATTCGCAAACGAAGATAGATGTAGATATCTATGGACCACAGTAACCACTTACCATCATCTGGACTGTGTGCTCGCTAGAATGCGTGTTTGCGTGTGCGCGGGCCGAGGTTGAAGGGACGTGTTGAGATTGAGACTCGAAATTGACTCGTGAAATTATGAAAAATGTCTCCTCATTCATGCGGAAGTAGTTGAAATAGTTTTAGAGTCTATTTTCAACTTTTTAAATAGGGTATATAATAAGTCCCTTCTAAGTATCTTATTTTTAAGATGAATCCAAAATTTGACTTCTCTGCGTTGATTATATTTTCGTCTTAAATACAAGAGACATAACAAACAAATACGACGACTTGACGAGACCATTTTTACGTGCTGTAGTATTAGTACTGGCCAAAAACCGAGCGTAGACCGGCACCGGCACCGGCATCGGCGCAGTGGTAAAACAAAGCCTAAAACGAAGTAACCGTAACTGTACCGTAAGTGCCGGTAACGTGCCGGTAAATGGAAAACTGCCCAATTTACTCTCTGGCGGGGCAATGGCAATTCCTTTGAACAACTTGAGGGGACCCATATCAAGTCAAATTCCAACGGACATTTTTTGGTAGATGTATAACTTTTTCATCAGATTGCGGTAAAACTTTATCAACTTATTGCTTGCACTTGCGAGAAGTTTAAAGGCATAGTAAAATTAACTTACATTCATTCATTTATATACACATCTACTTATTTTGACATCTTCGCGAAAATGTCAAAATAAGTAGATAGAATAAGTAGACTGACTTGACATTGGCAGAATTCTTTTAAGAGAAGCCAAAAAGTAAAGAAGAAGAAGAAGAACTCATTTGTGAAAGACTTGTGGGTTGGAACACTTTTGTACAAATACGTTCATTTCCGCAATTATTTCTCCTGCGGCTTCAATGCGCCGCGTACCAGTTAGTCAGCTCCATGAAAATACTAATTACCCTTTGCTTTTTTTAATTGGCTTGAAACTGCTACCAGCAAAGAACAACAGAATAAATATGTACTTGCTCTTCCGTTTATATATTTTAAATAATATAATCTTGTTCACAGCTGAGCTACTTTTATATTTTTTGTAACATTATGTAATTCGGTTACGTGGAGCGATTACACTGGCCTCATATACGTGCGAAAGACATTCCTACGTGATGCAGTCGTTATTCAATTTCAGTCACGTACCGCCGCGTGCACAAGCATGTATACTGGTTTCGAAAGCTTGCAGTTTTATTACAACGACATAAGGTTCAAACGTTTCCCCAAAACTATTATGCTAGTTGCACAACATCATCATCATCATTACAGGCCTTTAGTAGCCATTTCCAAGTACACTGCTGAACATAAGGCTACCGCAAGGAATGCCACAACGCACGATCCTAAGCCAGTTGCATCCATCGATTTCCTGCATGTCTTACTCTACTAAGTCGTCGCTCCACCTAGTGGGGGGCCGCCCCACACTTCGCCTACCGGTAGAAGACTGCCACGCGAGAACCTTTCTTCCCCATATATGGCTGGCCCATTGCCACTTCGGTTTAGTAATCTGTTGGGAGTTGGGATATGTCGGTGACTCTGGTTTTACTGCGAATATCCTTATTTCTAAGTTTATCGTCATAGATTCGTATGAGGGGTCATAGCTATAGAATAAATTATAAAGACTCAAACGTGGTTTTTATGTCTCAATCCAAGTTATTTCCAAATCCAACTAAAATATACCAAAATTTAATGTGTTTTAAATTGAAATTTCAATCAAGACTTATAATAACGACGCTTTGTTGCCAAAAAACTGGACAAGTTGGGTCATTATAAAAACTGTGCATATAAATAACGCGAAGCTCAATTAGTTAAATTGTTGCTACTGCAAATTTCATATGTAAAACGCATTAACGAATTTCTGTCCGAGAGTCGGAGTATTTCTTTTTATTTTTAAATCACCATTAAAACTGATAATTTATGATATAAAGGCAAAGATAACTTATTTTAAAAGAAATGCGTTGTTTATGTAACTCAATTAATTAGCTGTGACCCGCGTGAAAGGGACTTTAGCCGACTTAAAAAAATTAGGAGATTTACCATGCTGCTTTATATTCTTTTTTTTACGTACGTTACGTGATATCACCGTCAAGTGTGAACCGATTTTGGTTATACTTGAGTAGCAGTCCCATATAAAATAGAACGGTCATCTGTGACCCAGACCCGACAGAAACGAGACATATCTTAGTTTTTTTGTTATTTTTTATACAGTTAAGTTATATATTTTTTATATTCGAAATCAATGGCTAACACCAAAAAAACACTGAAAAAAGTTCTTATGTTTTTGTTCAGGCGATACACAAAAAAAAATACAAAACGCCTATTTATCTACAAAATTCGTAAATGTATGTAACTAAATGACGATACTATAACTATAGGATGTATCTAGGTGACCTGGAGATGCAGCTGGATTATGTAATTTTTAAACTTCTAGTACAAGAATCTACTTGGATTCATTAAAATCGTCATATTCATTGCGCATCCGAGATTTAGGTACCTATCATTGGGGTTTCATGATCTATAACAAAAAGAAAAATATGTCGAAATAAAGTTTTATTGAATTTCTATGTCCCTTAAAACATAATCCATACTTAGGGCGGGGTGGTCAAAGTAATCTCGATGTCTAGCCCACCCTAATTGTCAGCCATATCAAATAACCACTCACAATGCAAAAATCAAGTCCGGTAAAGAGAAAGCCAAAAACCGACGAAAAAATGTAATTTTGAAAACAAAAACACACAGATCTCAACACAGAATGCGAAGAACTGCGCCGGCCATAGATAATATAGGGGAGGACGGGGCTGGTACTAACAAATTTTGTATTATGATTTATATTTTCGTTGATAATAGACTTTTTCATTTTATTTGTTATTGAAAACATGCTTTGGTTATTCAGCTATGATATTAACAACAAAAATCATCAGGTATGTAAGTGCTTCCAGAAAGAGAGCCATGAAAACCAAAAAAGTCATTTGTTAATATATACCCCGCATGTGGGGCAAATATTAACGGAGCTGGGGCTAGTATTAACGTAAGGGGCGATTATTAACAGAGACTAAAATTTTGTCAAATACTTAAATAAAATGTCATTGACATTAATGAAAATGTTTTATTGACTTTTTTATGATAGGAACTCAAAGAATATAACAAATTATTTTAAATCTACACTTAATAACAATCATTGCTACAGTTTGAATATTTTAAGCCTAAAAAATAAACACACAGTTTAATCTTAATGTTTTAAAGTTACTTAAACTTTTTAGGTTGAACAGTCTTTAAGTTTCTTAATGAAGTAAAAAAATAGTATTATCTTATAAATCTGTTACAAACATTTTTTTAAATAGTTTAAATATAATAATTAAATAATAAGGTAACTAGTTTAATCAGTATTAAACTAATTTGTACTTAAACTTAGACAGGAAATAGGTACTTCATATCAGGCAATAATTAATCAGAATACGATTTCTCATCATCTGAGAAACAGTTGAGGCATATGTATTTTCTGGTATCACCTATAATACAGGTGATATGAGCCCATCCTTTGCATAAAATACATTGTATCCAGTCATGTCCAGATGTGTCTTTATTATAAGACTCGGCACAAACTAAACAGAAGCAGGTATCTTCTTCACTAACATCCTGCAGAATATGCTTCTTAACCTTTTCTACTTCTACTTTCCGGGTTTCTTTAGCTTTAATTTTCCCTTTTCCTTTGCCTTTAACCTTACTTTTAGTTTCAGTCAGACTAGTTTTTATCTTTTTTGATGACTTTAATTTTGCTTCCTCCTCTAAGACCAATTTTTCGGGAGTATCAGTGAGAATCGTTGATTTCCTTGAACGCTTTCGTTTGGATTCGACACGAGGTGGTGCTTTTGGAAGCGGTCTTATTTTTTCTACGTTAAACTTTTCTGTAGGCTTTGTATTTGACGGTCCTGGTTCATTTGACGGTCGCTGCTTATTTGATGGTACGTGTGATAGTTGATCAATAACCTCTGAAATACTTATATCAATATCAGGCATGTTGTCTATAATTTCATTTCGGATTGAAGAGTCTAAATTTAGTGATACTTCTCTTGGGTTGACAGAACTATCTCCAGGCTGCAGTGATCCCTGGTTGCCCATCGAAGCAGTATTTGGATCGGGACGATCAGTAACAAATGATGGTGCAAAGTCACAGTCTTGAAAGACATCTTCATTGCACGGCCAAATCCCAGCTTTTTTATATGAGTTGATGATATTGTTTTGAGTGAATGCCAGTGAAAATGCTTCTTTTACAATTCCAGGGAGATCATAGATCGTCATGGTCTTCCCAGGATGATTAATCATCCAGTTCGTTTGCTGCCGGCTAATATAATTTTTAAACGGTCCATACACACCAACATCTAGAGGTTGAAGTTTATGGGAACAATGTGGAGGGAAAGACAAAAGAATGATGTGGTTTTTTTTTGCCTTGGTGATGACCTCCACATTCACATGAGAATGATGATTATCTAATAGCAATAAAACTGGCTCATGCTCTGATGTTTTAACATGTTTTACAAAGTGGTCAATAAATATTGAAAATTCTTTTTCAGTCATCCATCCGGAACTATTTCCTACGCCTACAGACCCGGGTGGCCCATTTTGGACGAATAAATCACTATATCTTATCCGTGGAAAAACGAACATACATGGTATGAAATTACCAATAGCATTTGCCGCTGCTGCAATTGTGACGAGAGTACCCCGTTCTGCAGATGTGACTGCACCTACTTGCTTGGAACCTCGTTGAGCTACCACTTTCTTGGGTTTTTGCACCGTTGTGACTCCAGTCTCGTCTACGTTCCAGATTCTACTCGGTGAAAAATTGTATCGTTGAAGCACTTCTCGATATTTTTCGAAAAATGAATGAACATTAGTACGGTTGAAGGATGTTGCTCTGCTTAAGCTGGTTGCCTCCGGACTGCGAATAGACAATAATGCGTTGCGCTTCATAAAACCGGTAAACCAATCTTTGCCAGCCTTTCCGTCTCTTTTCCAAGATTCTGGAATATTATCTATCTTGTATCGAATGGCAAGCTCGTAAGCTAATTTTTTGACATCGTCTGGTACCAATCCAAAATAGATATTAGAACATTTTACTAAATAATCAGCTATCATTGTTTCTTGCTCAGAATTGAAAACTAGACGGTTTTTTTTATAACCCACTTCAACAGAAGTTCCCGCCTTTTTTTTCTTTACGTATTTAAACAGTGTTACATGACAAATATTGTATTCAGTAGCAACATCTCTATATTTCTTGTTTTTTACCAGAACTTCTTCAGCTGCCAGCTCAAATACTTCTTGAGACGTAGACCCCCTTGTACTCTTCCTTTTGTAATTTCTCATTCTATAAAAAAAACATACTTATTGCAAAAAAAAAACATTCGTTTAATATCACATACCTACATATGGGGTAAGTATTAACATGTTAATACCTACCCCACTCCATATGTTAATTTTAGCCCCAAGGTCACTTTTATATTTCATAAATTACAGAAAATAAACTAGTCAAAATAATTACAAACAAGTATAATAGTTTTAAAATCAATAAAATACAATTCCATTTAGGATAAACTTTGATTAAATTTAGCGAAAAAATAAATCTTAAATCAATTTATTACGAAGTACAAAAAGTTTGTTTACCTGTCAATTCGAGGTTATTACGCACAACTATCACTAGCGACGGCCGATCGATAACTGACAAGTTAGGACAGGTTCGGCTGTGTATATAGTTATTCTAAACCGAGTCTCATTTTTTTATCACTTCACGTTTGGCGAGAATAAGCTTGTTAATTCTTACCTCCGTTAAAACCAGCCCCGCCCTCCCCTACTAGATACTATTTCGTACATATTTCAATATAATTAAAAATAAATTACTCTTTATTTAACCTTATTTCATCGTAATTTAATTAAATCATCGAATACGACGATTTTAATGAATCCAAGTAGATTCTTGTTTTTTTTTATATAGGATAAGGGTGACAAACGAGCACACAGTCCACCTGATGGTAAGTGGTTGCTGCAGCCCATAGACATCTACATCTATCCTCTATTACTAATCAAAGTGTAGATGCGTTGTCACCCGTGAGGACTAAGATGGAATGCCTCATTTCCAGTAAAAAGGACCTCCGGCCACCTGCACTCACCAAGCGAAACGCAGAGGTAAACCTCTACTTCACGCTGGTTTTCTGTGAGGTCGTGGTACCACCCCGGTTCGAGCCGGCCCATCCGTGCGACAGCAAAAGCTGCCGCGTGGCTCTACCACTGTTAAACTTTGTACTAGAAGTTCAAAAATCATATAATCGAGCTGTATCTCCAGGTCACCTAGATACATCCTATAGCTATTGTATCGTCATTTAGTTAAATATATTTACGAATTTTGTAGATAAATAGGCATATTGTATTTTTTTAGAGTAACGCCTGAACAAAAACATAAGGCAATATTTTGGTGTTAGCCATTGATTTCGAATAAAAAAAATATATAACTTAACTATATAAAAAATAACGAAAAAACTGAGATATATCTCGTTTCTGTCGGGTCTGGGTTTTTTTTCTATGGGGCGTGACCGTTCTCTCTGAAGAATTATTCCTCCATAAGGGTGATAAAGTAGGGGATAAATTTGTGTAAATTATTATTAAAAAATTTATGATTTAGCTTTAAAAATTAAATGTCACCTTCAAAGGATTGAAAACAATAAAGTAACTTCGCATTTTGAAGTCTAGGCTTAATTCTTCTATACGCTGCCTTTGCATCAACCTTAGAATGTAAACTTATTTTATTCATAATAGAAAAAAATTTGAAATATGATTTTACTTTTTGTTAGAAGTTATTTTTTTAAAACTAGGTAAGATACGCCATTTTAATTTTGTCGCGGTTCTCAGGTAAATAATTTTCACTTTTTTTATAGGATAGGGTGACAAACGAGCACACGGTCCAACTGATCGTATGTGGTTGCTGTGACCCATAGACATCTACATCTATCCTCGTTTGCGAATTAAAATGCAGATGCATTGTCACCCGTGAGGACTAAGATGGAATGCCTCTTTTCCAGTAAAATGGGTCTCCGGTTCTCTACACTCACCATACGAAAAGCTGCTATTTTACGCTGGTATTCTGTGAGAGCGTGGTCCTTCCCTGGTCGAGCCGACCCATTCGCGCTATAACTATACTACTAATATAGCTGCAGCATGGCTCTACCTCGTTAAAAAAAATCAAATGAATTTCCGCAAAGTATGCAGCAACCATGGTCCACCCGTGAGACAGGTCAACTTCCCAATGCAACACACAGTAAATCACGTCTACCTTCAGTTTAAAATTATTAATTTTTGGTATTAGTTATCGATATAGGATCCCATGCAAATGGTAGTACCCAGCCATTTAAATTTTTGTAGCCTCTCGAATCATAATTGTCAATATAGATGTAATGGCAGGGGCGATCCTGTATATGTTTACAGACCACATACTTCCTCCAGCTTCGATTCTTCACTTAAGCTATGTTTTATTTTATGTCAAAATCTATTTTCATTTAATGTGCAGTGTTGTGAATTGTAATGATCGCGTAAATATAAGAAGTAATATTAAATTCATCTTTGAAAGCCAAACAAGACAAAGTACGCTTAAAACCGTTACTAAATTTTTATCTGTGCCTTCGCTGGTCATTTGAAACCAGTCTAGATATAGCTTATCCATATTCATAAAAATAAATTAAGTTAACAAGAGATCGGTTACTGCAGAAAAGATGGTATTTAAACTATTAATTGTTTTTGTGCATATTGTTAACTTTCTCAGTTTCTGTTCTGTATGAAATATGATTTTGTTATTGTTTCATTGTATAATTTTATTTTATTGTTGCACTGAGTGCTTATTGCACCATTAGTGTTTTATCTACCATTTACGGGAATTGTTTTAATGTTAATTGGAATTTATTGGTTTGTAGACTAGTATTTCATGTCGGACTCATTATAAATCGTAATGGATAGTTTAAGACAGTAATAAAATTGTTTTAATTATGATTGTTTATCTGTGATATTGTTTACTCTTGCCATTTCAGTATTTCTTCCAATGTAGACCATTGAAAGATCTAGATACTAGTTGCAACACGTTAATGTACAAAGTTTTATCCTATTCTAAAATCATCAACATAATTAGCAAGGGGTGGCTCTCCGATATAAACAGGTCTCGCAATATACATGCTATTTACACAACTAAAGAAGTAAAAATTTTAAAAATCCCCTCGGCCTTATTTTAATAATATCACACATAGTTTTGTTGTTTTTCCTATCATGATAAATTCGTAAGATACCGGTAAATGGCACTTATAAATTCGAGGTCGACTCGGTTAAAATATACTTGATAAAAATGTGAGTCACCGACGGAGCATCTCCTTAACTTGTCACTGATAAGTTATTGCAAATAAAATAAATTTGATTATCTCAAATAATATCCAAAACACGCTTATTTTGTTATATTTGTGCAATGAATCCATTTAATCTGCGATCACCTTTTTCAAGATAATTGCATTGTTTTAACTAAAGAACTGGATGTCAGTGACAGTCATTTATCAACAGTCAGGCATAAAACACATCAACACGGTATATATATTTTAACAACACATGAATTCCAAAGAGTATGTTAATATTTTCTTAAGACATGTACATATCCAAGAAATATTCCTTATATATAAACAATGACTTTAAATGAGATTTTAGATTTTAAATTGCAAAATTGTAATCAGGGAAAATTTATTTCTCTATTAGTAATTTCCCTATGTATCAGGTGAAGTAGACTCTGCAGAGGCTGGCCGCTGAGTCTACTTCACCTGAGGATGCCTCGTGTAGAGGCGAAACACGTGTCGTATTTTCGAGAGTGGTGTGTCGTGCCTTTTTTATCGTGGGGAAATGCTCATGGATACCTTCTGCTGCGGGGGCAACAGAAAGGTTATGTCGGACTCCTACCGGCCAAAACCCCACAGTGGTCTCCATTAGCGTATATGAGGGGTCCCGGGATCTCCGTCCGGAACGCAACCGGGGCCCCTCTCGCTTTGCTCTATTAAAGCATGTCCCGGGGACAGTCCTTACTACCCCCAGCACCCTCGCAATGTTATCACGGTGCTCGAGACCACTTTCGAGTCACCGTCCTCCTCGGGTGTTACATCACTAGACGCTCGGGGCCCCCGCCCCGAACGCCCGTAACCCCCGAGGCCCCGTTTCTGGTAGGGGGACACCATCATCAAGGGGAGGGCCGTGACGAATGCCTTGGCGACGTCGTCTCCAAGGGGGAACTGTCCTCTCCCGACACCGCTCAGCAGCCTCCTTATGGACCATAACGGATTCACAGAAGGCGGCTACGGCCCTCCACGCGGAGTCCCTGCTCAGCATCGCCGACACTACTGCTGGCAGGGAGAGGTTCTGACCGTATATAGGCGTATGGGATGCGGAGTCCTGTTCCTGCCCACCGCAGTGGAAACAGTTCGCCGTCGCTTCGCGTCCAATCTTACACAAATAATCACCGAAGCACCCGTGCCCGGTCATTATCTGTGTAAGTCTGTAGGTAATTCTTCCTGTTCTTCGATGCATCCAGGCTTCGAAGTGCGGCATGATTGCTTCAACAACGTGTTTACGGGGATAACGCTCGTCAGATAGGCGAGCGCGCCACGTTACGAACGCGTTAAGTCGTTCCTGCCGCTTGACTCCTTCGAGCACCTTATCTGGCTCACTCCCGATGCTCTGTTGGAGGACACGCGTCCGGTCGTATACCCTCGCATCCATGTCCGCCAGTATGTCCAGAGGTGGAAAGTGAGCCAGGACTGTCGCCGCCTCAAAGGATATCGTGCGGTATCCTCGCACGATCCGTATGGCCATCCTCCGCTGCACTCTGTAGATTTTAGCTCTACAGCGTTGGATGGCCAGCCTTTTTGCCCAAACAGGCGCCCCGTACAAGGCTACGGACCGTATCACTCCTGCATATAGGCGACGCACTTCTTCCCTTGGTCCCCCTTGATTGGGCAGCAGTCTATGCATAGCACCCGCTACCCTTTCAATTCGGGGGACAAGGCGCTCGAAGTATTCTTCGAAGCCCCATCGACTGTCCAAGTGGAGGCCTAGGTACTTCATGTACCGCCCCACTCGGACTTTAGACCCACTACGCGGACGCACGAGTCGGGTGGTTCCCTACCGCGTCGTAGTTTATGGAACCATAGGGTGTCGGTCTTGTGAGGCGCTATTTCTAATCCCAACTCGTGGATTTTGCCGACGACGACTTCCGCCCCAAGCTCGGCGAGCTCTTTGGCCCTCTCGAAGGTCACCCCGCTGGCAACCACTAACGTGTCATCGGCATAGCAGACGATATCTACGCCAGCGGGAAGTTCAACTCGCAGAACCGCATCATAGGCGAGGTTCCACAGTAGCGGCCCCAGCACCGAGACTTGTGGAACCCCACGTCTGATCTCCTTCCGGATCTTTCTACCATTTTGCCACATGTACAGGATGTACCTGTCGCGCAAGTAGTCCCCGATAAAACCTTGCAGGTAGAGGGGCACCTGATGGTGTGCCAGTGCGCTCCTGATTGCGCCCCAGGGTAGAGAATCAAAGGCGTTGACGGTATCGAAACTTATCGCCAACGCCACACCACCCTGGGATACTGCTTGTTCCGACAGGGAGCGGACGTGCATGATGGCATTTTTTTTATAGGATAAGGGTGAAAAACGAGCACACAGTCCACCTGATGGTAAGTGGTTGCTGCGGCCCATGGACATCTACATCTATCCTCTGTTACAGATAAAAATGCAGATGCGTTTTCACCCGTGAGGACTAGGATGGAATGCCTCATTTCCAGTAAAAAGGGCCTCCGGCCACCTGCACTCACCAAGCGAAACGCAGAGGTAAACCTCTACTTCACGCTGGTATTCTGTGAGGTCGTGGTACCATCCCGGTTCGAGCCGGCCCATCCATGCGACAGCAAAAGCTGCCGCCTGGCTCTACCACTGTTACAAATCATTTTGGTGTGTCGTGCCTAGTGTGGTGGTGCTGGGGATGGTAGTGTTGGGATTGACGGTGACGGGTATAGTGCGCGCGATTGAGGGAGGGTGGAAGGTCCTCTTAAAACTGGACAGAACACATCATTTTCTTTCTTTACGCGGAATTAAGCACATTAGTTTATAGCAACCCCATTCCCTGTGTATTACTACGTCATACATTGGCCAAGTTTGGAAGGTGGATTTGCATTACGACGCGTCAAATTACGTCTCTTGATATTACCAAATACCCCGTGTTCCCCGTCCCTGGAGTCTTTTACTTCTACTTTACATCCACGGGACGAAATGGAGTGGTGGGTTCTCCAACGTCGCCATCACACGCCATATATTACTTTTATTTCTCATGTGATGATATTACCTCAAAATTAAGGTTTACAATGGGCGATTTAATGACTCATGCCTAGGGTTGCCCTATTTTCTTGTGACCCCGTCGGGACATTTTGTTCTGGGAAATTATCGTAAATAAAATAAACCAAAACTAAAAGGAAAACATCTATTATGTATTAATGAGCATGGGATACATTATTCTTTTTTATATTTATCAGATGATCTCACTAGTAAAATTAAGTTTACATTAAAGAATTTTTTTTTAAAGAATAAGGATGACAAACGAGCACGAAGTCCACCTGATGGTAAGTAGTTGCTGTGGCCCATAGACTTCTGCATCTATCTTCGTTTGCGAATTAAAATGCAGATGCGTAGTCAGCCGTTGGGACTAAGATAGAATGCCTCTTTTCGAGTAAAATGGGTCTCCGGTTCTCTACATTCACCATACGAAACACAGCAGTATTAAGCTGCTATTTTACGTTGGTATTCTGTGAGAATATATTCCACCCTGTCGACCAAATGTCCCAAATGATTCCGTTAGTCCGTACACATCCGTACATTTTTATTAAATTGTCTAAGCTCCTGTGACGAACGCGCACGCCCACTCGCCCGAATCGCAATTTGGCGTGTTCATTGCTATTCGGTTGCAGAATGCAGAGTCATATCGTCGGAATATTTTACAGCTCGTCTAGATGACGGGAACCCATTGTTAATAACTGTAATATGTTCGGACGTATCGGAACCAACCCTACTTATGCCTAATTCATTTTCTGTTTGTCAACCCTGGGTAAGAAACTTTTGCGATACAACACGACGATAATGTAGTAGGTAACAAACAAGCCCGCATATGCCAAGGTCACGCAAGGATACAAAACGACAATCCAACGTTGTGCTGACGATTTGCCTTCTTGTTATGCTGTCACGACTTCTGGCTATGTTGTAATAAAGTTAAATTAATCTACTCAACAGCGCTATCCAAAATTTGCATATAATTAAACTTTGCGTCACATACGACCTTTCGACTGTATATCAAAGCGTATTTTGGAAGTCAATTTCTATCAGCTTCTAATATTACAAAACGAATAATTAACATCACGTTAGCTTGACGTTTGATTAATGATAGTACATGTCTTTTCATTAATCGGTTTTGTGGGAAAATCGTAAACGTCTTAAGAACAACTTATTTTTATACGTGGTAGAGCCATGCTGCAGCCTGAGCATGCTTGTTGCTACAAGCATCCATTGCTTGTAGCAACAAGCATGCAGCTCGACTGGGGCAAGGACCACGCTCTCACAGAATACCAGCGTGAGATTGGAATATGGTGGGTGTTGAGAACCGAAGACCCTTTTTACTGCGAGGCATTCCAGCTAAGTCCTTAGGACGATGGATCCGCATTTCGCATTGCATCGAGAATAGATGTAGATGTCTTTGGATCATAGCATCCACTTGTCATCAGGCGGACTGTGTGCTCGTTTGTCACCTTTATTCAAAAAAGAAACAAAGTTATAAAAGGACAAAATAATTAAGCAAGGCAAAGATAATTTCGCACGGAAGAGAGTAATTGTCATAATGGTAGTTAATTGCGGTAAGGCACGCTATGAAGCAGCTGCTTTCGGCTTTGTCTTTTGAATTTTTACTGTTCATTGCCGATGTCCGATGCTGGACATGGGCCTTTCCCGTGTATGGTGAGGGACACCTGCCATTAGAGATACTATATATCAGGATTTAATCTGACATGTCTGGACTTTTGGGTTCTTGTCAAGATTGCGGATGGATTTAAGAAATATCAGGAGTTTTCAATACCGCAATAAAATACAGTAGATATTTTTTATAGGATAGGGTGACAAACGAACACACAGTCCATCTGACGGTAAGTGGTTACTGTGGCCCATAGACATCTACATCTGTCCTTATTTGCGAATCAAAATGCAGATGCGCTATCACCCATGAGGACTAAGATGGAATGCCTCTTTTCCAGTAAAAACGGTCTTCGGTTCTCTACACTCAACATACGAAACAGCATCGTTAAGCTGCAATTTCACGTTGGTATTCTGTGAGAGCGTGGTCTTTCTCCGGTCGAGCCGACCGATTCGTGCTACAACTATACTACTAATATAGCTGCAGTATGGCTCTACCACGAGTAATTTTACGTGGAAGGGATGGAATCTTTGACATGGATTGATCGCATAAGTATTATTTTAGCCAGATTTATCATAATGATTGAAGCCGGTATATATTTTTTTTAATTTCGTAATTAAATAACACAATTTTTTATTACATAAGAACACTTTTAGTTACAAACGTTGATAGCACTTTCTGCTTATTCTCACTGTATATTGCATACGAATTTGAATATACAAATTGACCTCATTTATTGATATCTGTAAAATAACCATGAAATGTATCCCGAGTCCAATTTACGATATCAATCTCGCACCACGTACTAATCTGAACAGTCTGTATACATCTGATTATTTGCCATTATATTTAGCTCTGCTCTGATTGTACTGAAATAACTCAATTTAATTCGAATAATAGCGTTAAATTCGTGCCCGAAGAGTCGATTCGCAGGCGTTTCAATGGTGAATTGGCTAACCCAAATGCATCAATAAGCAAAAGTAATCAGGTCCCATAGAATTGTTGATCGAAGTACGGTTGCGGTATTGTGAAGCGTAGATAATTAAAAATAAAAAAGCCATGATTTTTAGGACGCATTATCTTGGAGGGCCAAGCAGTATAGCACCCGCTGTCCCGGTGTAAAGGGGTCAATATATCCGTTGAGACTGGTGGCCAAACTCAACGGATACTAGTCATCGTTTTTGGAAAAATAATAATGATATAATTCTGTATATTGGTTTAACGTACATGCCAGTTACAGCCTATATACGTCCCACTGCTGGGCACAGACCTCTCATATCTGAGAGAGTTTTAGGGTAAGGAAATGTCCGCCGCGCCAACGCGTGTTGGTGAACTTCACATGTCTTCGTGCTTGCCAATGATAATGATATTATTTGGACTTCTTAGTTGGTCTAGTTATTGAAAGTGCCATTGCTTTTGGTACTTAATATGTACTATATGTAATAATGAATAAATAATAAATATATAAACGTACATATTTACAAAATCTTTTATCCTCCGTCTTCCTTTCTTCCGTCTATAATTTTATCATCTAACTCACTCTCATTTGTTACAATATCCATGTATACGGGGCAACATTGTTGCAATTGTGAATTACACGCGACAGTCTAGACCTAATGCTAGCCTATTATTTACTAGTCCGACACAGACAGCATTGATATCGCTTATCTATTAGCTTGTTTCCATATTGCCGTTTTAGGGCAAGCTTTCTCCCATTTGTGCATGTCTTCCCGGTAGATAAAGGCTGAAGCGACATCTAGTTTTCACTAGAAATTGACAATAGCGCCTTTGGCATACAAACACTCGGTCCACCTGGTGGTAAGTGAATGCCGTGGCCCATAGGCATCTACATTTATCCTCAATTAATAAGATGGAATGCCTCGTTTCCAGAGACCCTTTTCTTTTTTACTGATTCTCTATACTCACCACGCAAAACAGGAGCATTAAGCTGATATTTTACGCTGATATTCTGTGAGAGCGTTGTCCTACCACGGTCGAGCCGACCTATTCGTGCTACAACCATAATATAGCATCGGCGTGGCTCTACCATATAATAGTAACGTACGTATACGTATATTATGTAACTTAACGTATTTTAACGTTATAAAAAAAGAAAAGAACGCTAACGAGCTATCTACCACGGCTGTTTAGAGGTTTATAAAATTTAAAAGCATTCGTTTCTAGTTATAAACAGCTAATACTGTTAAAAACGTGATATTTAATTAGTAAACGATAAGCCAAATGTCATTTCCATAGACTCCACAAAAGGAATGTTTTATTAATCAAATAATCTTAATTTTATGTAAATGCGCCTATAATGCCTAGTTTAGTAGGCGTGAAGAGGAAATTAGAATATTTATTTAAATTAAGAGAGAATGCCAATATTTACTTTACATAAAGCATATAAATGATACGGAAATATTATTATTTATAAAATACAAATATCTATATATTTATCATCAACATTACAAACCATCACAAGTCCCAAGGAATGCGATAAAACATAGTCCTGAGCCACCTGCGTCCATCGACTTCCTAACATCACTTACCAGGTCGTCACAGCCACTAGATGTGTTAGTAAGTGCTAGACCGCCCTTATCGGGTAAGAAGCATTCTTTCGAAAACCTTCCTTTCCCATCGGTTATTGGTTCTTCCAGCTTTACGACCGACTCATTACCATTTCTGCATACTGATCCGTTGGGCTGTGTCATTAATATAGATTATTATATTATTATTATTATGTATTAATATAGATTGACAAAAAATACAGCATTTTTTTTATTTTAAAGTCGAAATAAAAAACAGTGCTTAATTAGATTTATTGCAGCATTCTCACTCCCCCACCGTGTTCTCCCTAAACAGACGCCGGATATCCGTATCGCCGGGCAGATTGAGTGTTTAAACCCATATTAGTGTCAATCCCATTCGGAATATTGACTTGAGTGCTCATTATGTAATGATTTTTTATATTTACGCTAACGTACATTGAATAAAAGTAGTTTTACGGATTTTATCGCATTTACTTTTACTTTAATTCCTGAAGTTTCGGATGCTTTGCAGCACTCAGTCACTAGGGGACTGAGTTGCTTGACGTCCCGATCTCAAAGTTAACCGAATACCTTCAACTTTTTAATTATTAGTTTTAGTCAGATCTACACAGAATCACCTTATAATATCTTCAAATCTTGCAGTGGTATACTTGGGTTTAGTTTTAATTTTATTAATTACAGGACCCCAACCAGGTGGTAGTACCCAGCCTCACGTATCATTCTTCGTGGAATCGATAATCTTTCGGGAGAATTTGTGTTCTATCATATGTGATGTATTAGTTGGGGCCGTTTACTACTATAACACCTCAGTAAATGCTACACAATTCGTGAAACTAGTTTTATTCAACGTAGTGTGAAATTTCTAAAGTTTCTAAATTAACTTCGTTTGTAAGAACAGGCAGTCATGAATTAGAAATTGAGATACGATAAAGGTGAAATTTAATGTCAATAGTGAAATAACTGTGTACCCGAATTCCCCTCCTTCCTTCCCTTATCCCGTTATTTAGGGTCGGCACAACAAGTCTTTCCAGTCCTCCAGTCCAGTCAAGTTTTTCCAATCCACCCTTTAAACAGGCCATCCTTTACTTTGATATCCAACATTCTTTTTGGTATTTGATTTTCTTCCCTTTGCATAATATGTCCATATCACTAGCATACTACTGCTCAACTTTTCAGAATGTGTGTCCGAATCAAACTACCTTAATTTGGGTTTACTAATCAAATTATCTTACCTTTTCTATATTGTCTATACTTTTTCCTTTACTATATTGTCCATAAAACCTAGGGCTACTCCAGTTAAAGAGTTTGGAAATAACATTAAAAGTAAAGAATGCTTTATGAATTTCGTAAATTATATAGACAACCGTTGTTTTTCGGTGGTGTTTGTATTGTTAGCTAAAGGGCTTTTTGCCTTATCGGATTCAGGCTAAAAGCGGACTGATGATGTTGATGATGAAATAAAAAGCTTGAAACAAGCCTCAATTGAATTTAAAAAAATCTTGACTTTGACTTTTGACTGTGATGACTTTGTTTGTGTCTGAACTTCAGTTGTCACGGCTAAGTGCCTAAAACTCACTCAAAACCGAGGAGATCTGTGGCCAGTTGTAGGAGATAGCAGCTATACAGGTGATATGCCAGTGATGTCAGAATTTTCAAGATATATGAACACTGCCAAGTGCCAATACGCACTATCGCACAGACATCTGAATAAAATGGATGCACTATTCCAAATGGGGTGAGCACTTCTTTCTTCTTAAAAACTCTCAGGAGCGACAGACCTGTGCCTAGCTCTGGAAGCCAGCAGCTATAGGCTCTAAGTTTACCTTCTTCCAAACAAACGCGCTGTGATAAGCATAACGAGTTTGTTGGAAGCGGTAACATCTGCCACAAATACCAGATGCTAATATCATTGCGCCGCAACTAGATCACGGGGTCAAGGAGGGCACGGACTTTGTTTGATCAAATGTTTGCATTGGAGATCTCTATATCTTTATCTATTTAGTATGACCTTTGAATGTCAGATTTTTATTTAGGTGCAGTTAGGTTTTATAGCATCTTAACTGTTCTTTATTGCAGCAATTTTGTTATAAATAATAATAATAATGTCCTCCAAACTGAAGTTCTCAGCGGAGACTAGCCATCTACGCAGAACAGGATTATAGTGCCCATGGGTTTTTTCACAAACACAGGTGCACTCTCTATTCCATCGCTCTCATATACTCTGTTATCCGATCCGACCTGAGAGAGATCAGGCGCAGGAACAATAGTTTTACTTGCTTAGCGAGGCAAGGAGTAAAACACCACCAACTTCCTGGCTCCTGGCTGCTACTGAGAATTTCTTGACAGAATGACCCAAAACCTGATTTTGGCCCGATCAGAGACTATTTAATATGACCACTAGAATAACCTACAAATTAAATAACATAGCTATTGCACAGTTTTAAAGTTACAAATCGTTTAGCCATGCAATATTAGAGAATTGTTGATCAATCCTCGATAACCCGCATCTGCTGCAGCACGAAAACAGGGGCAGATAAGCTGCAACTAACTTTCCCCATCCAAGGTCGCGGGTTGAGTGCCTCCATTGTTCATTGTGTCATTGTGTGCATGGGAAATTTGTGTCGAGCACGGCACAGACCACTGTGCTTGCTTGTGTCATGTGGTGCCAACTTATAGTGTTAATCGAATCAACAAATTATTTGAAACACGAGATAAAAATATAATTAAAAAATAAAAATGAGCATTTCCTAAAACACTCCTGACTTAAGGAAAAAAAAAGGAAGCAAACGGTGAATAAATCATACCCCATCATTAAAGTGTATTACCACTTTGACTTTGATGGTAAATGAAGTACTTAACATTCATGTAGATGAGCCAGAATCAATTACCGTATTCCGTCAAGTGAATATCGCAAAAGTTTGTTTTAGAATAAGGATAACAAACGAGCATACAGTCCACCCGACGGTAAGTGGACACCGTGGCCCATAGACTTCTACATTTATCTTCTATTAAGAATCCATATGCAGATGAGGACTGATAAGGAATGCCTCGCTTCCAGTCAAAAGGGTCTCCAGTTCTCTTTTCTCATCATACGAAACAGTGCATGCTGCATGATCTACAAGTCTACTGCTGAACATAGGCCTTTCCTCCAGATTGCCACAAGGTACAGTCATGTGCCACCTGCATCCTTCTACCTGCGTATTTCATCAGGGCGGCACGCCATCTAGTAGTGGATCACATAACACAGCGTCTGCCAGCAGCTGCTCGCGAACATTTGTTCCTCATCGGTTTTTTTATAGGATAGGTTGACAAACGAGCACACAGTCCACGTTAGATCCATACATAGACCCATAAACATCTACATCTATCCTCGTTTGCGAATCAAAATGCAGATGCGTTGTCACCCGTGAGGACTAAGATGGAATGCGTCTTTTCCAGCAAAAAGGGTCTCCGGTTCTCTACACTCATCATACAAAACACAGCTGTGTTAAGCTGCTATTTTACCTGGTATTCTGTGAGAGCGTGGCAATTCGTGCTACAACCATAATTATGCGGTTAGCATCGTGACTCTACTACGTATTTAGTCCCCTAAAATAAAAATAACCCCATAAAAAAAGGGTTTAAATATCCAAAATATTATAAAACTAAACCAAAAATAGACAGAGTGATAATATACCACTTTTAAATTGTATGATGGATTAATAATATATTAATGATAGTTTCGATTACGAGGGCGACACTGAAAGTTTTAAGAACTGGCCACTTGTAAACGATATAATGAAAAAATAAGGTCAAATTTTGAAAATGGATCTCTTTGCCAATATTATTGTGTATGTATTTTATTAATTTGTCATTTGTTTACGATTTGGCGGCAGATTGAAAATTGTCTGTGTTACGTCAGCATGAAAATATTCGTTACAATGATTTTTTATGACTCGATGTCATTTAAGTCAAGAAGAATGTTGTGATAGACTTCGATTGGCCTTTCACGATGAAGCCTTGCTAGTTGGTTCAGAACAGTTGGTATTCTAAGAACTTTCAGTGTCATCCTCGTATATCGTGTATCCTGCAAGCCATCAAAATTATAATAATGTATCCTTATGTATCATGCACCTTGACCGTTCATATCGATTTGCGCTCGCTTACATCACTCCTTTAAATCCTTATAAATGCTCTAATGACTGTAATTGGATATAGTTCGCTTTTGATGTACGTCGAATAGAAATTGTTGCATGACGTCGAACAGTCAGCGTTAAGGCCGTGAGTGGACGCCCACGACTTTTTCTGCTTTCTACTCTTCTTTCTCTGGCGGCGCCACTGAGGAACGAGGAAAACATTTTTGCGGGGAAATCACTTTGTTAGGAAAATGTAAAGATTAATATTTCTACGTATAATATCAGTGATATTTTATATTAATCAGATTAGACATGAACAAACCAAAGTATGGGATATACCAAAAAGTTGGAAAAATTTAAAAAGAGTTAAAATGTATAGGAAGTTAAAGAGAAAATCATTGAGGAATATTTTGTGTATTTACATAATACTCTAGAAATCGATAAATTTCTATTGACATTGTGTAACAAAAAACTTCACCTCGGTCCTAACTAGCGACATCTGGTGAGCGGAAGATTATTAGCCCTTATTACCTCATCGGGAGCTTATATTGTTGATTGTACGGGAGCGAATCGAGTTCGACACAGATGGTACCACGAAAACTATTAATTACAATTTCCACTTCTGATTTCTTGTTCTCGGCAGTGTAGGAACCTGGATCTGGCGAATGTATCCTAATGATCGCTAGAATCTCTTCTGTTTATCACCAACGTTGGCATGTGAAGAAGAATTGATATGGCATAATATGGCTTGGCTAACCAACCATAACAACCTAAACCATCCAATCAAACAAACACAATTGCATGCCTTAAGCGCCAAGCAAAGGTATGTTCTACTAGCGCCTAAAAATCAAGATTACAACGCTTTGTCGCATAACATCGTATCTAACAATCATATTTTACATATAAATGATATAAAAAGCAAATTGTCAGAAAGATAAATGATTGTTGAACTAATTAATATTTTTTTAAAATTGATTAGTTGCAATGTTTACATAAAAAAGTGATTTTAGTGGCTTATGGTGTAGATTTGTCAAGTCCGCATGGAGTGGTAAACACGACAACTTTTGTAAATATCAATTGTTTAACTAAAGCTATTTTTTAACCTCTTCATCTACCATGAAGCCATGGAATGTAAATGACAGTTTAATTTTCTTTTGTTTAGTTAGTTTAGTTAGTAGTTAGTAGTAGAAATCCCGAAAGTTTCAGTGTTTTGATCAGCCTTGTAATCATTTATTTTATCAAATAGAATGCCTTACTCACTCACTTCGGCCTCAGCCGCCGTCGTGAGTGGATACTGTATTGGTTGTTTAGAGCGACTCAAAAAGATCGCTGTAAAAATACAAAATATTCGGAAAACCAAATTTGATACATTGTTGATTATTATAATAATCACATATTTTTATTACAATATTTTAAAAGTACAGAATAAATAATAGTACTACGTACTAAAGGTAAGCAGGATGTATGTATTTAAGTATATTTATACTTAAATACGTCTTGGACTTTATGGAGTGACGTGAACGATGATATGATGATCATATGAGCATTATGAGTCGTGCATCTTTGGATTTTCCAAACTTTTTTTTAATTGTTGTTTGACATAAAATTATAGTAAAATTGGAAGTATAATAATAAGGTTATTACTTATTAGTGAGAACTTATGCGTATTTAAACTACTTTAAGAAAATTTACGTATAATCATCTTATATGTAATTTTTTTAATGCGCTTAAGGCATGCACAATTGGATTTACCGATAGTTTTTTTGTTTATCAAAATCGGTCCAGACGTTTGGGAGGAGTTTAGTGAACACGTGCAGAAAAATCATATTTGTAAAGATAGAATAAGCTTTAATGAATGAAATGACAAATAACATTTTTTTAGATATTTCAAAGTGCTTGGATTGGTTTGTTCCTCTTCACTCTATCGTAATGGCGATAAACGTAAATAAGCTTATGTCACACCCACGCGTATGTGAATCCTTACAAGCTACAAGAACATAGACGGATATCCTTGAGAACATGAAACTATATACGTACATATGAATAGTAAACTGTTCTTGTATTTGCTTTAAAACGCTAGAGACGTCTTTGTCATCGGTGAAATGATATGACAATCGATTGATATTAACTTATATGACTATATTGTTTAGTTATATTAATAATAAAAGTAAAATTCATTCCTTTGGCCATCTATAAGCGAAGCATTAAAGTAAATTTACAGCCTATATACGTTCCACTGTAGGGCACAGGCCCCTTCTCACTTCTGATAGGGTTTCCACTTCTCTCATTCTGGCCCGATGCGTGTTGGTGCATTTCACGTCTTCGATTTTTTTTATTTCTCAGACATGCAGGTTTCCTCACGATGTTTTCCTTCACAGTCGAGCACGTGGTAAATCAGCACTTAAAATGTTTGGTGCTGGCGGGGATCGAACCCGGGTTGATCGCGTACTTTGAGATTTACAGCGAGCACTCAGCACTGAGCTACCACGGCTAGTTTTGTTATGTATAATTTAAACACTGAAAGTGCTCGAGATCAAAGAATTGTTTTTTTTTATATAATTGAAGTGTCAAATGAACTTAGACCTGATGGTAAGTGGTTACTGCAACTAGAACAAAGGCTACAGATGCGTTGTCACCTCTGACGACTAAGATGCCTAGCAACCTGTAATTATACTCACCACGCTAAATACTTACCATACGACACAGCAGCATTAAGCTGCTATTTTACGATAGTATGCTATGGGAGCGGGGACGTTTCGCGGGCACAGAGTTCTCCTCACGGAGGGGCGTGGTACATACGGCCTATATCTCCCAATTCCTTTCGGGAAGGCTTAGGTTTTTTTTTATAGGATTAAAGGGACAAACGAGCACACAGTTCACGTGATGGTAAGTGGTTGCTGTGGCCCACAGACATCTACCTTCTCTTGTCATCTATCTTCGATTACGAATCAAATGCAGATGCGTTGTCACTCGTGAGGACTAAGATGGAATGCCTCGTTTCCAGTAAAAAGGGTCTTCGGTTCTCTACACTCACCGTACGAAACACAGCAGATTTACGCTGGTATTCTGTGAGAGCGTGGTCCTTCCCCGGTCGAGCCGACCCATTCGTGCTACAACTATACCAGTAATATAGCTGCAGCATGGCTCTACTACGAAGGAAAATGTGAAAGGGTTGCAATGATTTTCATGTTTTTGCTGCAGGAATTTTTTAGTAAAATGTAGGTACGTTGTGCTGTCTTTCCGTGCCTATGTCCGCTGCAGTCATTAGCGATCATAATAGATAATTGTCTGCACTACATCCAAACAATGGTCAATAACGCTATGGGATTCCGCAACACCGCGGCTTTCGTAATGGCTGCCATTTGCTATTATATTCATCTGGGGAACAAAAATCTTTGCCACAATTTTCATTTATTCATTACATCTTCTATACAAATAAATAAAATGGAAGGGTGTGTTTGTATGTCAAAATAACAGCTTTTAACTAAATGCATATGAAATTATATACGATACTTATAACAAAATAAACAATTTTTAAAATTTTTGGCAGTCGGTCTGTATGTCTGTTTGACTGTTTGTTCCGGCTAATCTCCGAAATATCTAAACCGATTTCTACAGGACTTTCACTAACAGATAGCTGATGTCTTAAGGAGTAACTTAGGTTACTTTTATATTAGAAATACAAATAATGTTCCGCGCAAAAAATCGAAACCCATGAAATCCAACCGTAATAAATTCCACGTGGACGAATTCGCGGGGAATCAAATTTGGCACCTATACCGCAGTTTCTTATTACTAGACTAGCTGTTCCCCGCGAATCCGCTCGCGTGTTATTTGGGTTTTTAATTTTTTGCACGGAACCCTAATCCTTTTTCTAAAATAAATGTAACCTAAGTTACTCCTTGTGACATCCTATCCCGTCAAAATCGATCCAGCCGTTTCGGAGATTAACCGGAACAAACAGACAGACAGACAGACAGACAAAAACTTTAAACATTGTATTTTTGTTATTAGTACCGTATATACTTTCATATGCATTTAGTAAAAAGCTGTAATTTTGACATTACAAACATACGCTTCAATTTATTTGTATAGATGTATTATTATATTGTATAGATGTATAGATGTAGTGGTGGCATTAAGGAAATCCAGTACCCCATATCACCCCGTAGGCCACCATATAAAAGTCCACTGCTGAACATATCCCTACCCCATAGATTGCCTTATAGGGGGGATTTTTCTATAGTTGGCACACTTAGCAGGCGCGTTGGTGACCTCAGTTTTTTATTATTCTGAGTTGTTACCAGGACGATGATGTTGCCATCTTCTATTTCAGTTTCCCTCTATTGGATGGATGGATTGGATCTATTGTATCCCTTACATATGAGGTAGCGAATATAAATTCCGTAAAATTAATTTTTAACAATGTGTAGTATTCTCGTAAATATAAGAAATGATTATCTAAGTACCTACATTATTACATAATATAAAATTAATTGAAAAGTGTTGAAACACGATAGTTCCTTATTTTCAGTACACATGTCAAACTACCCCCACACTCAACGTAAACAATGCTCTAACCGCACTGACCGATACGCCCGGGTCGACGACCACTGCGACCCGCACCCACGTACCGGCCGACCGTTACCACGAACAATATACTGCTATAGGAAGCTAGTTGAATGGTCATTACACAATTGCATTATACTGAATATCTCTTATTTGAACCTTTAGAGATGGTTTTTGAATCAAATCATATTATAGAATGATATCTTGATAGTATATAATATAATCATGTGTTATAGTTTTTATACGTAGTACCTATGTTTTACGGTTAATTAATGGGTCGGCTCAATTGGGGAAGGACCACGCTCTCACAGAGTACAATAGAAATAGCAAGTTAAGGCTACTGTGTTTCATAAGGTCTGTGTAGAGAACCGGAGACCCTTTTACCCTTTTGGAAACGATGCATTCTATCTTTTATGATCTTTATTTTATATTTGACTACTCAAAGGTAATATAGAAATATAATTACAATAAATTCGAGTGTCTATTGATAAATTATCCATTCGAATAATAAAACTCAAACTCCCAATAGAGTTAATCTACTGCCTGCAGTTTCGCATTTTGCCCCCTCTCCTACAAGTGAATATCAGTTGCGTCACCGACCGGAAGTAAACCTCGTCAACTACATAAATAAAACTAATTATTAAAAGAATTTTTTATTAATATCTTAAATTACTTATTTTTTATGAAATTAAGTTTACGGCAATAGTTTCTTTTAAATCATATACATGATTATATTATTTAATTCTCCTCATAAACTTCAAAAGTACAGTGTTGCTAACTGTAATAAATAATTTTCCAAACTTAAGTTTTGTGTCATAATTTTGAGTATTTAAATACTCAAAATTATGACACATCTTAGTCATAGTCCTGTGGCGACAACGCATCAGCATTTTTATTCTTACCGAGGACAGATGTAGATGGGCCACATGGCCATTTAACCTCAGGTGGACTGTTCTCGTTCGTCGTCCTTACTCTATAAAAAGGTTTAAGGTTGCGTTAATTCATTTGTTACAAACGCATTATTATACATTATTATATGACCTTAATTATAAAAATAACTTTAATTAGGTTTATAACATTTAATTACTGTAATGTTTATTAGAAAGTTTAATCACATGGGTGACATTTTAATTAATTCTGGGTATTAAAGCGCAATGTCACAAAAGTTTTCAAAGATGCACGCACTAAATGTAAAAGACTGGTATCCTATTCAAATTGACAATACTGACACGATAAGTTTGATGGAGATAACATTACCATAAAATGTGACGTTATGCTTTATCCAGGATTTGGAGATCATCAAAATCAATCATTGTTATAAATAAAAAAATATATCTTATGAGGAAAGTGGTTTTCACGTTAGATTTCAGCTCAAAACAGTTGTTTACGTACGGATCTCGCTGAATAGTCGCAGGAAATGCTTGATTTACGAGTATACGCAGTCAAGCGAACAACCATTAAATATAATAAACAACGATAATTATTGAGGTCAGAATTTCATCTTTGCCCGTTCATTTATTTACAATTATGTACGCAAAAACATGGCACCAATAAGTTGTATTAAATATAAACTACCACAAATTAATGTTGTTGACAATGTAAAAAGAAATGAAAGTTTATATATTTATTATTTGTACTTTATTCCTAGGTCGGCTGACCGTGGAAGCACCAAGCTCTTACGAAATATCAGCTTCAAACAGCCGAAACATAAGCTTTCAATCTTAGTTCTTAAGAGTGATAACTCATCGCTATTATTAAGTAGATTTAGATCTATAAGCAATAGGTAACCACTTTAGGGTGCCTGGATGATCTAAACCATTCACAATTGTACCCGGTAGCGGCGCTGTTGTCGAGGTATAGAAATCAACCGTGCGAAGCCGGGGCGAATCGCCAGTCTTCAATATATCGTACTCCTATTCCATACTTCTTTAATTCAATGAGGGCTAATAATCTTCCACTCACCAGATGTCGCTAGTCGTGACTGAGGTAAAGTTTTCTGTTACACAATGTCAGTTAATTGAGAAATTAGTTATAAATAAACCTAGCAAGCTAACAGCATAGCAAAGTGGCGAAGCAATCAGCTTTGTAGCGGTTTCTAACGGTTGCCGTTGAGCAATCAGTTTCAAAATAGGAGGTTCAGATGCCTGAGTGATCAGTAATCGATTGCTGAAAACAGAATTTGAAAATTCGAAACCGTTCTCGAGATAATCGTGGGACAGACGGACGGACAGACGGACAGACGGACAGACGGACAGACATCGTGAAATCAATAAGTGACTTCGCAAGCTTCGCCACTTAATAATAGTTTATCATTATCTAGAAATCTAGAGTATAATATTAATACACAACACAATGCGTCAGTGGTTCGATTTTTAATTTTTTTCACTTTATAACTCTTTTTTTTAATCGGCTTTTAGTTATATTTATAGTTTGGTTTATTGTTTTATAATGTAATTAATATAAAATATAATTAATAATACAGAAAGAAACTTTAAAAATTACATTTTCCTAAGAAAGTATCGTCCCCGCTATGAAAACTGTCAAATATTTTACCTCACTGTAAAGTGGCGCCGCCCTGGTGGCAGAAAAAGTCATGGATGCCCTCATTATAACTCATCCGACTTACGTAAGGACCTGTTAAATACACAGTAAAGCGTTAACTTGAAAACACTTAGTCTTACTTATTGTATTCATTATCTTCATTATATTCCTTCTGTAAAAGAAACTTATTAGAAGTAACTAATTTAAAGTAAGCAAGTGTGGGTGTCTTCTAGGCAAGAGTGAATTGGCTTTTGATAAGATAAGTCGAGAGCCGTGGTAGCTCAGACGGTTAGCACTCGCTGTAACACAGTACTCGAGCAACCTGGGTTCGATCCCCGCCGGCACCAATGAAATTGTTAATTGCAATTTTATGTGCTGATTTACAATGGGGCAGCGCGGCGGTCATTTCCTTGCCCTAAAACCCTCTCAGAAATGAGAGGAGGCCTGTGTCCAGCAGTGGGACGTAAATAGGCTGCAACTTTACTTTAAGCTAAGTCGGCGTATTTTACCATCTTGAACCACTTACCGTCAGATCTATCATGGTTGTGACACGAATCGGTCGGCTCGACTAGGGTAGGACCACGCCCTCACAAAATACCATCGTAAAATAGCAGCTTTATGCTATTGTGTTTCGTGTGGTGAGTGTGGAGAACCGGAGTCCCTTTTTACTGGAAAAGAGTCATTTCAGCTTAGCCCTTAGGGGTGACAACGCATATGAATTTTGATTTTTAATTAAGGATAAATGTAGAAAATGAAAATCTATGACTCACAGCATCCACTTACTATCAGGTGGACTGTGTGCTTGTTTGTTTCTATAAAAAAGGTGAGATAGTAGTTAACCTACAGTGGTTAACTACTACTCGTATCTCACCTTCATCACAAATCACAAAATGAAATTATTATTAAAAAACATGACAGTTCTAAAGCCGAGCGCCTGTCTTAAATGTCATATTGTTCGAGGAAACAGTGTTCGAAACTGCCGGCACTAGTGAAATTGTTAATCACCGTTTAGTGTCAATTTATCGCGTGATCGTGCTCCTTCACCGGTCGAGCCGACCCATTCGTGCTACAACTGTAATATAGCTGCAGCGTGACTCTAAAACGTATATCTGAACAGGTTTTTTTAATATATGCTTGCATTATCTTATCTTCTTAATTTTCAATTCCATCATTGATATCGTTGTTTGTAAAAGCTCACAACTGGGTAAATAGTAATAGAATCTATACGTGGTAGAGCCATGCTGCAGCTATATTAATAGTATAGTTGTAGTACGAATGGGTCGGCTCGACCGGGGAAGGACCACGTTCTCACAGAATACCAGCGTAAAATAACAGCGTAATGCTGCTGTGTTTCGTATGGTGAGTGTAGAGAACCGGAGACCCATTTCGAGACCCAATCGACAGCTCCGTGACGAAGTGGCTTAGCAATGGGTTGCAACGCTTGGGGCCGCGGGTTCGAATCCCGCACGGAACAAATTTTTGTATTGTCTACAAATAATTGTTCCGCGTCTGGATGTTTGTCCTTGTGCAATATATGTTTGTAAACTGCCCACCATACAGGAGAAAATCCTAGTGTGTGGGTAACGTATTTTCAAAAAGAAAATACTGGAAAAGAGGCATTCTATCTTAGTCCTCAAGGCTGACAACGCATCTGCATTTTAATTCGCAAACGAGGATAGATGCAGATGTCTGTGGGCCACAGCAACCACTTACCATCAGGTGGATTGTGTGCTCGTTTGTCACCTTAATTCTATTAAAAAAAAACAGCCTAAGTACACTATGAGGATTCAACGTTAGAGATTAGAATTTTCAATTTAGTTACTACTGTACCCACTATTATTGCACCTAATGCGAACGACTTTAATTTCATTACGTTTCTATGACTTCAGTCCCAACTACGCTGTGTATTTATATCTCTCCCCACCCCTTCTGATTCTATTTTTAAATGCTCAAGTTAAGACGATAGCATCATAGCCTAGTTTTTCACCAGCTGGTGGCCCCCTCTGCGATTGTGGCTGTTTTCTAATCTTGTATCAAGTGTACTAATCTCGGCAATGTGCGGCGATAAATGCGTCGTGCGATGCTCGCAGCTCGCGTGTGTAACTTAGGGGTCTAGTGATGTGCGGGACAAGGCTAGAGAGGTGATCTCGGGTCTTCCAACTGATTAAGAAAATTAAAAATTGAATAAAACTAGTTTTTAAACGACTTCAAAAAAAGAAGGAGATACTCAATTCGACTGTATTTTTTATGTGTGTTACCTGAGAACTTTTTTCTGGGTAAACCGATTTTTATGTTTTTTTTTTGTATTTGAAAGCTGGTGCTCCTAGTGTGGTCCCATATAAATTTGATCAAAATCTGACCAGTAGTTTTTGAGTCATCCTTAATAGTACGCATTTAATTGACTTCGACTATGTGCTTATTTTATTTATATTGAAGTCGGTGGTACAATTCTTTTTTTTAATTTTACCGCTTTTTACGGATTTTATCGCGTATATTAACTTATTTTATATTTTCTAATTCTGTAAAGTGCTGTAAAATGCTTGAAACGTCGGGAATATAAATAAACTTAATATACGCGATAAAATACGTAAAAACTAGTTTTATATTTTTAAATTTAAATATGTAGTGTTCGTGTAAACATAACAAATCAATATTAAAAATTGATTCATTTACATTTTAATGAGATTAAAACTTCATACCCATAACATATGTATTGTGTGAGGCAGACACTATGTAATCTATCACCCCATTTATTCATGCTATAAATGTTGCAAGAACCCACTTAGATTTTTCCTAAGACGTACTTAAGCACAAGAATAATATGGTATCCAATAAATGGAGTTACATCTTTTTTAAGAAAAATAATTAACAGAGACAGTGCTTACTTTGCAGAAATTATATTAAAGCTGTTAAGATTATTTAGCTGAGGTCCGCGTAAATACTAAAAAATATGGATCCTATTGTAGTGGTGTTGGGATTAGTGGTGACGGGGAAAGTGAAAGGTGCAGGACGTTGTGCGATCGTCAACCGATTAGCCGAGCGTGACGAATATTTCCAACTATGAGACGACCATGTACAGCCATGAATTGTTTTTTGATTAAGAAGTAAAATAACTATAGAATATAATAGAATAGAATAATTTTTATTCAATATAGATTATTAAATAATACTTACTGAAAGTAATTTTATTATTTACCACTGGTTCGGAAAATACCTCTGTCCTGGGAAGAACCAGCAAGTAACCCAGCGGGACTTTTTTTTTAAAAACATATTTCACTTTACAATAAAGTTTGTTTTGTTTGTACAAATTTTAAATGAGTTTTAATAGAACCCACATGGTGGCGATCACCTCATTTCCATGGGCTCTTTCACTTATGTGTTCTTTGATATTATAATATTCCTTTTTGTACAACTTTTCTTTAATAACTTATTTATTGACGAATTTTGTACATTTTCTGGGATTTTGTTGTAAAAGTATATAAATTGCCCCATAATTACTAATTCTGTGGAGTCTAGTAACTGGTGTTACAAGCTTATGTTTGTTCCTAGTGTTAAAAGTATGAACATCTTTATTGTTATCGAAGCTATTTATGTTTTTGTGTACATACATTACATTTTCATAAATAAATTGCGATGCCAAAGTAAATATGTTTATTTCTTTAAATTTTTCTCTAAGGGACTCATTACAGTTTCAGTTATAAATCGCCCGTACGTCTCTCTTTTTCAAAACAAATTTGGCTTCAATATCAGTCGCAACTACCCCATAGCAAAATTCCATAAGACATCACGCTATGAAAGTAGCTGTCTCAACATTGGGGAAACTTCTACTAAGAACTAAGTCTGCTGGCTAATTTAGATATATGGTAGCCCCATTGAAGCTTCGCGTCAAAAGTAATACCAAGAAAAACAGTGGTATCCACAAGTACTCAACTCCTCTACATTAAAGAGCACATTGGTATTTGAATGCTTAACATTAGGTATTGTAAATTTAATACATTTAGTCTTATTGCCGTTTAAGAGCAAATTGTTCGCGTTTAACCAATTTACTAATTTCGATAGAGCATTATTTACATTATGAAAATTAATTAACTGTCGTTTTAGTTTGAAAATTAAAGAGGTATCATCAGAAAATAATACTATATCGTGATTGTCCCCTAGAAGATAAGGCCGTTTACTGTTGACCTTACCGGTTTCACTATTAATTATATTCCACGTCATTTTAATATTATTAAACGTAGTCTTAATTTTGTTGCTCAAATGCAGTCTTGGCTGTGGAGTGGAGTACACTCCTTTAAATATTTTTGAACATTTTTTACATATTCCCTAAATTCGACGCTAGGGTTATATGACCGTTCATGATAAAGTTCATTTAACCTTTGTCTGCTCTTATGGACTCCCTACTGTCGCCCATTCATTGAATGCCTTCGGACTGTTCAAGGAGAACGTTGCAAAAGTAAAAGTATTATCAAATTCATTGCAAATAAGCTTAAACAATGTTCCATACAAAAAATTAGGATTACAAAAAATTTAAAAAATATTATTTTGGTATGAATGTTATTGAAGTTTCTTCACTATGTTACTTCTAAAGTTCTCCAAGCGACGTGCATTTACTGAAGCAAACACAATTTTCTTATCTACTTGCTTTTTGAGAACATAAGGTAACGAAACTAACAGTCCACAGTGATCAGAATTCAATTTTTGAATTATAAATTTATACAAGGGCTTAACATTTGTAAAAATGTTATCTATACATGAACTACATTCAGTAATACGAGTTGACTCTAAAAACAAATTAAAAAGACCATATGATTTAAGCAATAATCTCAATTTAATATTGGTGGAGGAAAGTAAAATTCATATTGTGAATGTTGAAAGATTGGTTGCTTTTTAAGAGCTGATATTATATGAATAGTAAAAATAATAAAGACCGATTTCAAATCTAAGATTCCAACGATTAAAGACCAACACCTCCCATCACTATTCGCTCAGTTAATTTTCATGCCCACGTCGGGTTATCCAAACAAAGCTCCTTATATTCCAACTCTCTAAAGCTATGTCCACACACACTGTAAACGACTTCAAGTGTAATAAAAAATAATGTCGCCTAATCCCCAGCCATAAATAAGAAAACTTAAGTCTTAATTATATTTATTATTCTTAAACTCCGTTGACGAGATTATATTTAATATGACAGCAGTGTTTATAACTGTATTTAATTAGAAGTAATATACAGTATAACCATACTCGAGAACAGGCCTTCCATTTTTGATTGGATTATATAACCCCTCGCTTTTAATTTAAATCCGTAGATCAAGCGCGTTAGATCTTCATAAATCGAACTCCTGCACACTTAAGTCGAGACTTATATTTTCGACGATGATTTATTTTTAAATAATAATTTTATACCTCTAACATACATACCGTGTAGTGCGGGTGTAAGAATATCCACTACCCCATATCATCCCGTGGGTGTCGTAAGAGGTGCCAGAGCGAAACAGGGAGGAGATAGGCAGCTGCGTCTTTCTAATAACGATTAAAAATAAAAATAAAACTTCGGTAGCCAACCCGCTTGCTTAGCCTGGCTCTAATAAGCTGTAACAGTACAGGTAACATACGTACAAAAAGTGTATACTTATATTCAGAACCTTCTTCTCATTAAAGTCCGCTAAAATAAACAATAAGGTTAAGTTTAAAGTCTGAATTACGTAGTGGTATTTAATATTGTATGTAAAAGTAACCTTTTGCATCATAGTCGTCATTAAATAAACCACTGCAGATGTGATTTTCCAAAACAAAACACTTGCCAAAAAATTTTATAAACTTTACACAACGCCGTTACACAATAAGTTTGTGTAATTCATGACTGTTACACCTGGTAACACTAGCGCACGCTCTACATGGCAATTATCAGGCTCTTTAGCAAAACCCTCACGTTTTGGTGAAAGCCGTGGTAGAAGCGGCGTTTCGTCCGCACAGTTAGTTTTCCTACGTCGTTAAGTAACGTCCTTTGATTTGTTAGATCGACTCGTTGAAGACCAGCCCTGGGAAGGTCTCGGTACAGGTGAGTAAGATTATATCTATGAAGTTTTCATTCCTTTGTCTTGTTGCGCGTTCACAACATTTGTTTTCATAACTAATGCGAACGTTGTTTAATGTTATCATTATATTATAATTTACTCATTTTCTTATGATACTGTGAGCAGGGAAAAACATTAATTTTTTTAAAATCAAAAACATAACATTTTAGATATTTACATTTTATTACAATATTCAGCCTTGAAAATTTTATTATTTGTTTTAGTTTACTCTGTGTAATCAGTGCAAAACTTTGCACTAGGGAACAAAACGCAATAACTCCTTCGGGACTGAGTCCCGAAAATGTGGCTGCGTTTTGCTGTTACGTTGTGTTAGAAAGTATCCTATGTACAATCCCATGGCGTAATCGACTTCTATATTTTTTTTTAAATCCTGCTGTGAAACTGATTAAAGGACGATTTTAAATAATCGGCCAAGTGCTAGTCGGACGTGCGCTTGAAGGGTTCCGTAACATCGTAATACAGGTTTTTCTAGTAGGGGAGTCACTTTCAGTTTTTGTTATTTGCTGTTATAACGGCAACAGAAATACATATTCTGTGAAAATTTCAACTGTCTACCTTTTACGGGTCATGAGATACAGCTTAGTAATAGGGTGACGTTGGTTACCCTTCGGGTACGGAACCCTAAAAAAGAATACTAACAATGTTATTAACATTACTAATATTCCCTATAACCACTCCTGCTGAGCTTAAATGCTTGTGGTAGGAGTGGTTCACGACAACAGTCAAATAGCTGATTGGAATCCACTACTGTCGCATGTTATTATCAACAAAAGTACTTTGATATTAATAACATTTTTTCCTTTTTTTAAAATATCTTTACCCCAGACTAAGATTTTCTCGTGTATCGTGGCAGTTTACCTACATTAATTTCACAAGGACACATCCAGACCCGAATCCGTCAATTATTCGTGTAACGTGGACTTGCTTAGTAAAGTTATTTCGAAAAATCATTTAAAAATATTCTAAGAAAACATTACCTATCATCGTATCCATAAAGGTACGCCACAGGCCACGAGTAACGTACTGTTAAAATTAGCAGTCTATATGCGATGTGTACTGTTTGAGTATGTGTTGAATTAGTGTATATGTGTATATATAGTATCTATATAAAAAAGAATACAAAAATAATGAACCAATTTTAATATTTGGCTGATGTGGTCTTTGTACTAAATATGTATAAATAAAATAATAAAATAGATGTTGAGAGATGTTAATATATGTATAAGAAATTATACTTCAGATTATATGTATAAACATATGCATGTAAGACGAGAACTACTGCCGACAAACTGTAATGCAGTTTGGCAGATGAAAATGTTAAAAACGTGTATTGCATAATTGGAAGATAATAAATTAAAATCAAACACATTACAAGTAAGATAATGTACAAATAGATATTATTGCCACAAATTATTCGTATTAAATGTAAAGTCGTGTCTCAAAAACACAATTATAGTAAATAGTAATGTACATTCCGACCTTTCTAATTACTTGTTCACAAAGCTTCATTGAAATTATTGTGATCGAGTCACGATTTTAGCATACGCAATTATTATCACTGGCCGGAATGTTGCAATATATCATTTCACTTTATAACTTTGTTTATCTACTGTCCCTTTCCCTCGTACTAGGATAACCTGAAACGGTAAAGTCAATTATACTTTGTTAATTATATATTGTTACTAACTGTACCCTGCTACTAGGCCGCGTGGAATTTATTAGAATTGGATTTCTTATTTTAAAATAATTCTTTTTCTAAAATAAACACCCAAATTACTCCTTATAACATTAGCTATTTGCTAGTGTGAGTCCCGTCAAAATCGGTTCAGGGTCATTTATCAGGATAAAAATTGTCCTATCTCTCAACTAGGACCAAAATACATACAGGGTGCAAAATTTAATTGAAATCCGTTCAGTTGTTTAGGAGTCCATCGCGGACAAACAACGTGACACGTAATTTTTATAATATATATAGGTATATATATACCGTGAATACTTTCATATGCATTTAGTAAAAAGCTTTTATGTGTTTCATTATATTTGATTTGCTTCATGTTTAGTTAGCGTTAAGCTAAACATCTACCTACGGCCTTAATCATAAGATTTTGCGACTAGACGTCAATTTGAGAAATGCTTTTAGTTGCTCTCTTTCTTTTCACTAAATGACAAAGGAAAGTGACGGGTATAGAGATAATCAATACCTAATTTAAGAAAGCGGTAATCAACGATTATAAGTAAATTTTGTTCACGGCCATGGCTGTATGAGCCTTTGCCTTCCCTGTACTGGAAAATATTACAATAGTTAAGCGAACAAATATATAGTTAATAATAGCTTTGTTTCCACACAATGAGGATTAATAATGTTTCGCTCACTAGATGTCGCTAGTTGGAACTGAGGTGAAGTTATTTTGTCACTTAATGCCATTTGATTGAGAACTTAGTTTTAAATAAAAGTTTTTCAGGTTTTAGAGTATTATAGCTATACACAAAACAATGTTTCAGGGGTTTGCTCTTTACTTTTTTGGACATATTAACTACTTTTTTTTTCTACTTTTTGTAATATTCGTAGTTTGGTTTATTGATTTCTATCCTAAATAATATCAAATATAAGTAATGTTACAGAAACAATCATTAACACTTTCATTTTTCTAACAAATTACCTTCCCCACCATGATATTATCTGTCCAATATTTCACCTCGTTCCATAGTGGTGCCCTGGTGGCATAAAAAGTCGTTAATCATTGGTCGAATTTCGACACAGGCGATGCTAGTATGTTATAAAAGAAATATAAAACTTTAATTTAATCGAATTTCTTTTTCTGAATCACAGTTGTGTTGTGTATTTCTGTTATTTGAAATATTGTGTCAAGACAAAAACACAAACAGCTTTACGCAACGGGCGATCTAACAAAGTGAAGAAGAGCCAAACCAGTTTGAAATTCTAATTATGTAGGCAATATGTCAACGCCAATAGAGAGTTGACAAAATGTCACCAGCTTTACATTATGCACTGTGTAGAGCTGTTTAATATGATGTAGGCATTTCTAAATTCAATACCGTGTTTAGATGACGTGGAGACAAAAAAATGACAAGATTAAAGGTTAATACAGTAATTAAAAAATCTGACTGCGTAAAAATTTACTGAAAGGAGAAAAAATTTATACACTATATCAGTGCCACAATTAAGTCGAATCTAACGACACTTCCTATGTTAAATCCATTCAAGCCGCTTAGGATGCAGAGCGTGGCAAAGTAA
The DNA here is from genome assembly GCA_033319125.1 of Parnassius glacialis. Taxonomy (NCBI): domain Eukaryota; kingdom Metazoa; phylum Arthropoda; class Insecta; order Lepidoptera; family Papilionidae; genus Parnassius; species Parnassius glacialis. The sequence continues at coordinate 34,182,517 of JAVANC010000025.1, forward strand.
TAGACAAACAACTCTAGAAAAACATTACCCTTCTTCTGGGGCAACCCTCCACCTTCCCATAGCCCCACCAACCTCACGGTTATACGGGCCGAATCTCGAGAGATGCACGCGGTACTTGCTCTGGGCTCTTTCCCGCGTGCACTTTCTTGACTCTCTACAAGTTATTTAATCTAATCCTTGTCCCGTAGTGTCACTCTCCCTTTCTGGGCTGGACGTACACATCACGGCTTCGGTTCCGGGCTGATCTTCAGCTACTTGAACGTCTTTTACTGCCATTGCCGTCCTTCTCGCGTGCCATCCATGCGCAAACTCGCGCAGCCGGCCAAAGTTCACCCTACCGTCCACGAGTTCCGGGTAGAACACGGGACCTTCCCTTTCGCGTACAATTCCGTCCATCATCTTACATCGCAGGTCATCATACAACACACACTCCCACAGGACATGGTGCCTGTCCTCATAGGCCTCACCGCACTCGCACATACCCGTGGGGCAGTCGGGTAATAATTATACTTGTCGATCCAATAAGCAATGGGACGTATATAGGTTGTAACTTTAACTTTTTTAATAAATGGGTCGCCCCAACCGGGATACGACTACGCTCTGCCAGAATATCAGCGTAGAAATCGTAGAACCTTTTTAACTGAAAACTAGGTATTCCATCTTAGTCCTCAGGGGTGACAACACATCTGCATTTTATTCTTAATCGAGGATAAATGTAGCTGTCTATTGGCAACAGCATCCACTTACTATCAGGTGGACTGTGTGCTCGTTTGTTATCCTAATTCTATAAAAAAACAATCATTTATGTTAGATATTTAAAAAGCAAAGATTACGCAACGTCGAAATTAACGCATACTTACGTTGTTAAATTGTTTCTCAGTTAATTTAATTGTTACATAATATACAATCGTAGAACGTATTTAAACGAACTATGTTTTAAATTAATTTGTTTTACAATTAGTAATTTTTAACGAGATTTTAAATTTAAAACAAAAACCGTTATTATTATCGATAACAAGCACTTTCCCTGTTACGTCATTATATATTAAATGGCCATACGTTCCGCGTGTCCCTGTCTACATTATTATCCATTTAAAAAAAACGGTAATTGACTTAAAAACATTAAGATGACATAGGAGTGTCGATCACAATATCTATGCAAGTGCACGACTTGTACATATAATACAATGTTAGCAGCTAGCACGCAAGAGGACGTGCAAGGAATTTTATTAATGCACATTACAAAGTGAACGGTTCCGTATTATTTTTGCTAATGGTAACATTATTGCAATGGATTTTTATGAAGTTATATTATGTAACTTTGTTTTGTAGATGTTGTATACTGATACTGAGGGGATGCTGGAATTATATTCGCCTTCTCAATTATTAGACCTGGATCAGGATAGAGATAACAGAGTATTACGGACATGATAGTACATTCACTGTTTTGTCAATTAAACGCTGAATAGAATACGTTTATTTAATCGTACTTTTTTTTTCAAAAGTTGATAAGTCAGTACTTAAAACTGTAGTTAGGAATTTTCTTGGTCCCGGCGGAATTGAACTTGGTTTGATTCTATGAAATTTTAGAGCGTATGCTAATCTCTAAGCTATTGTGGCTTTTTACTCGAATGCCCCAAAAAGAGGGTAATGTTTTTCGAGTGTATGCGTGTGTATGTCCTTGGCCCGCTCAGTAGTATGAACGGCTTGACGGATTTTAACATTTGTGGCATCGTTAGATTCGTATTGATAGTGAAAGTGATTAAGGGTATAAGTTTTTTCTTTTTTAAGTAAAGTTTTTATGCAATGGTTTTTTTTTTTAATTTCTGTTTTCAACATTGGGCTTGTTGCTTTCGTAATGGTCTCGTACCATTATGGTAACTTTTATTAATATCAATTAATATGAAATATTATGCTTTAAAAAAATATTCAAAAACTTCCCCACAATATGTTGATACATCACATTGCGGAGTTTTTGGGAGATATTGACGTCAAATTAAATCAGCAGATGGTCAAAGACCACAATATCTCAAATTCTATGAGCCAAAGCAGGCACAATAACTAGTTTTTATATCAACATCGAAGCGCTTGTTTTATCGTTTTCACTAAGATATCACATGAGCAGACATTAATTTAATACACAAAATCGCGTAACTTGTTTGTATCAAAATCAATTTCATACTATAATTTAAACTAGAAAACAGGATCAACAATCCGCCGACGGTCAATTTCCCGCCATAATTCCAACCATGTCTTTTTATTTATTTCTTTCTTCAAGACATTATCTCTGCTCTATCTCTCTCTCTCTCTCTCTCTCTTTTGATATGTGCAGTTAAGATGAAAGCTCCAGTCTAAGTTAATATAATCCCTTTGAATGAGTTTTTCTGGAAATAGCCATACAATGGGATAATACGAACTTGAGGGTTGTATTGATGATTATAATGATTATAATTCTGTAAATACATACTCGTTACGGTCGCGAATCGTATTTTATTAAACATACAATCTGACACTGACCTGCAAATTACAAAAAACGCAAGAAAATTTGAATTTCGCGGGCCACCCTGGAGCTTTCACCTTAACTATAAATCGTTAGCAATGTTTAATACGAAGAAGAAAGTGAAAGCCTCTCATTTAAAAGTAATATGCAAATATATAGAATTGATTCTATGTAGTTTTTGTATGGCCTTTCTGTATACTAAACACTTATATTCTTGAGTGTAATTTTCAATTTACATCAGTGTCACTTGCATTGACTGTTACATGGCCTCAACAGATGCAAGTATTTTTTAGAACAGATATCGGAAATCCATATAGATATTGCTTATATAGTTAGAATTATATGTAATACAATCTAAAAACTTAACGGACCCCTGGAGCAAGTTATCGGCACCACGCCAAATCAATTAATACGTCTAAACGTTTTTGCATTTTAAACAACGCAATTATAATTAATGTGAAGATACTTTCCCCTCTCTCGTGGTGGAAAATCGCGAAAGTTAGTTCTGCTTCGAGGCCCAGTGCGAGCGCTCGGTTCACCAGCACTACTCGATTACGTAACTGTCAGTTCAGAAATAGAACCAGCGAGTGATAGTAGTGTCGATCGGCGTACTAAACTCAACCGGGGGGCCTATTTTTAAACCGCATACCATACGGAAATGTGGAGCGGATTGCGCGCTCCGAATATAGCTTCGTATGCAGTTGTCTGAACTTTGTTTGCGGGGACGCCGCTATCGATCGTGTTAATGAGTCAGATTACATTTGTGTCACGCTGGATTGTGAAATAGTGGGCGAGTTGCGCTGGGGGATGTTGGATGTTTTGTTTAAAGCGGTCAAAGTGTGGACTCGCTGCAGGTCTTGGTAAATGTTGCTCTACATTTACTTTTAATAATTTTTTTTGACTAATCAAAAATTAATAAAATTCTTACATTAGGTTGGTAGCAAAGAGGATTGTCGTCAAAATTTGATGGTACGCTAGCAAGCCGATTTCGGTCCCCGTCTGCACTATGGACGCTGTGGTATTAGGTAACTCGGTGCTCATGAGGGAGCTTGATGGTAAACAAAAGTTTTACAGTGGTAGAGCCACGCGGCAGCTTTTGCTGTTGCACGGATGGGCCGGCTCGAACCGGGGTGGTACCACGACCTCACAGAATACCAGCGTGAAGTAGAGGTTTGCCTCTGCGTTTCGCTTGGTGAGTGCAGGTGGCCGGAGGCACTTTTTACTGGAAATGAGGCATTCCATCTTAGTCCTCACGGGTGATAACGCATCTACATTTTGATTTGTAATAGAGGATAGATGTAGATATCTAGGGGCCGCAGCAACCACTTACCATCAGGTGGACTGTGTGCTACATGTCTGAAAAAAAAATCGAAGACATGTGAAGTCCGCCAACACGCATTGGGACAGTGCGGCGGACACTTCCTTGCCCTAAAACCCTCTTAGAAGTGAGAAGAGGCGTGTCCAGCAGTATTTAGTATTTAGGCGGTATCTTTACTTTATATCAGCGTAAAACCATCCAATCATGGCATTTACCATACTTGCTTCCCACGACAACCATGGAGTTATTGTATTCTTGGATTATATTCTTATTATTGGATTCTCTAGTATTGTTCACTTTTGGCCAACACGCACAGCACAAGCAAGGTATTTTTAATATTCATGTATCTTTTTTAATATCACTGCTGGGCATAAAACGCCTCTTATTTCTGAGAGGGTTCTAAGACAAGGAAGTGTCAACGCACTGTCCCAATAAGTAGTGGTGGACTTCACTTGTCTTCGAAAAACTTTTGTTCTCAGACATGCAGGTTTCTTCACGATGTTTTCCTTCGCCGCTGAGAACGGGGTAAATCACCACTTAAAATTGCAATAAACAACACCATTGGTACCAATTGGGATCGAACCATGGTTGCTACGAGCATGTATGAAAGTTGGTAAACACGTCCGTCGCAAGTTTTTTTTTCTATATAAAAATCAATTTGAATTGTCGTGGTGGGATATTTTTCCGTATTCACCTCAAGTGAAAGTGTTTAAAAATATGCCTTAAATTTACGTCGCGTAGTTCGTGAGATTCCGGCGGCTTTCTCGCAGTGAATAAATTAGACTTAGCAGTGGTCCGCTCGTTACGAGGTCGTGATGCGCGTAATACCCAGCCCGGCACTTGGTTGTGTTTGTTACGTCATTGTACGATCTACATTTGCTTTGTATTTACCTTTTGTTATTTAGATTTATAAGGTTTCTATACGCAGTCGATGCTTTTCTAGTGATATTACGTCTTACTTGTGCTAGATGGTAGAATCATGATAACACCATTTAAAATCACAGATGGCGTGCATCTTCTTTTTTATATAATGGAAGTGACAAAAACTTGTAGTAATACGTGATAGAGCCATGCGGCATTATGGTCGAAGCACGAATGAATCGAACCGGGGAAGGACCACGCTCTCACATAACACCAGCGTAAAATAGCTGGTTAATACTTTGGTATTTCTTATGGTGAGTGCAGAGGACCGAAGATCCTTTTTACTGGGTACGAGGCATTCCATTTTAGTACTCTGGGATGGCAACGCATTTTTAATCTTAATCGAGGGTAAATGGAGATATCTATGGGCCATGGTATCCACTTACCATCAGGTGGACTGCTTGTTCGTTTTTCAACCAGATTCTTTTAAAAAAGTTGACCAGATGGTAATTGGGTAGCGCAGTCCATGGACACCTGCAACCAACTTCTAACATAGAATGCCACAGATGCATTGTCTCTGTGGCACAAGTTGTAACTCCCCGCATGAAGAATTTGTGTGGCAATGACTTCTAAAGCAGTAGCAGCGCATGCAAAGCTCGCAATCATGTTCATCATAAAAATAATTTAACTGTAGGGTTAAAAGTTTAATTCGGGAAACGGCTCATCCAATGTTATTCGAGGATGTCTCGCGTCGGAAACACGTGTCTGTACAAGCATTAGGGAGGAAGCATTTGAGGTGTTGATTGGACGAAATAAAAACAAACCGTAGATAATATGTACATTAATAGCTCGTTAGAAAACAGATGTTCGTTCTAAAATAGATTGTAGAAATCTAATTTTAAAATATATAACAGCAAAAATAGATGTAATTATTGCAGCAAGGTTAGTTGGAGATTATTAGTCACTATTACATTGTAATCTTAGACATTTTTTTTAAACGACTGGCATAATGATGGCCAGTTACACTTTGATTATTTCGTTTTTCAATTTTTTTATTTTAAAAACTGAATAGAGGCGTTTAGTTGTAATCAAAAGTTTACTATCTGCTGTTCATAGTGACCTTTCAATTCATAGTAACTCATTAATAGAATTGGTAATTAACTAGTGCAGCAATAATTTTCTACCGACTTCAAAAAGGAGCCGGTACTCAATTCGACTGTATGTTTTTTTATGTGTGTTATCTCATAACTTTTTTCTCGGTGAACCGATTTCGATGATTCTTTTATTATTTGAAAGCTAGTGCTTCTCATGTGGTCTCATGTAAATTTGGTCAAGGTCTAACCTATAGTTTTTGAGTTATTCTTAATTGATATTGAAGTCGGTTGTACAAAGTTTTTAATTTTAAATTATCCATTTCTAATCAAATTGATATGAAATATATCTTATATTTCGAAAAGAAAGATTAATCTCTACACTTTCTTAGAAATTAACGTCCCTCACCATGAAATCTGTCATTTATTACACCTTATTCCAAAATGGCGCCCCCTTGGTGGCAGAAAAAGTCGTCGATGCTATCGTTCTCTCGTCTTAGGCAACGAAGATGGATAATAGATATAGCGATTTGTCCTCTGTCGAATTAATTAACATTATTATGCCGAGCTTTTATATAACGTTCGAAAGCGTCACGTATTGCATCTAAATTGATTAAGCGTGGATCTGTTGTGATTGTATTTAATTGAATTGTTGATCAACTTACGACCAAATATTGAAACGCTACTCAATTTTAAAATGCCTTTAAGTCACGTGTTGATCACTTTAAGTCAAAGTGACTGTGACACCACGAGACTTAACGACGTCTTAAAATTAAGTAGTGTTTCAGCATTGGGCCATTACTGTTTTATTCCAATCGCAACGCGTGTTATACGAATTTCACACAGCTGCATGCTCGCACTTTTGACGATACGAGGACGTGGATATTCTAACACCATCACTACACGGTTATATGTCCGGCATTTTCGAAAACAAAATGGTACTAATACCTCTCGGAAGCAATATTTTCTGCAGATTTTAAAAAGGAGGAGGTACTCAATTCGATTGTATGTTTTTTTTAATGTGTGTTACCTCATAACTGTATTATACGTGAACCGCTTTCGATGATTCTTTTTTTATTTAAATGCTAGTGCATCTCATGTGGTCCGACCAATAGTTTTTAGCTACCCTTAATAATATATATTGAACTTGGTCGCACAAAGTTTTAAATTATGGCATTTCTCATTTTTGCCTCCAACGACTTGGTAGAGCCACGCTATAGCTATATAGCTCCAGACTGGACCGGGGTTGAATCACGATCTCACAGGATACCAGCCTGAAACAGCTGAATGATGCTGTGCTTCGTATGGTGGTGTAGAGAACCGGAGGCAATATTTACTGGTTTCGAGGCAACCCTATTTACTGATTTTTCTAACACGTCATCCTTTCAACTTAGTCCACAGTACACAGGCATAACAACACATCTACATTTTGATACTTAATTGAAGATTGATAGATGTAGCTGTCTATGGGCTGCAGCATCCGCACACCATCAGGTGGACTGTGTACTCGCTTGCACTTTTATACCTACTATAAGATAAAAATATATTGGTAAATCCAATTGGGCATACCTTAAGCGCATTAAAAAAATTACGTATAACATGATTATACGGAATTATTTAAGTAGTTTAAATACATTTCGACAGCACTATCGGCTTCAACATCCTCGAAAACCATGAAAATGACACCCGTGATGAAAAAATTGATACCTATTGCAGCCGCCATCTTGGATTTACATTTCGACAACCCTATCGGCTTCAACTCTCTCGAAAACTATGAAAATGACACCCATGATGAAAAAATTGATACCTATTGCAGCCGCCATCTTGGATTTACATTTCGACAGCACTATCGGCTTCAACTCTCTCGAAAACCATGAAAATGACACCCAAGATGAAAAAATTGGTACCTAGTTCAGCCGCCATCTTGGATTTAGATTTCGACAGCATTATCGGCTTCAACACTCTCGAAAACCATGAAAATGACACCCAAGATGAAAAAATTGGTACCTACTTCAGCTGCCATCTTGGATTTACATTTCGACAGCACTATCGGCTTCAACACCCTCGAAACTCATGAAAATGACACCCATAATGAAAAAATTAATACTCATTGCAGCCGCCACCTTAGATTTACATTTCGACAGCACTATCGGCTTCTACACCCTCGAAAACCATGAAAATGACACCCATGATGAAAAAATTGATACCTGTTGCAGCCGCCATCTTGGATTTACATTTCGACAGCACTATCGGCTTCAACACCCTCGAAAACCATGAAAATGAAACCCATGATGAAAAAATTTATACCTATTGCAGCCACCACCTTGGATTTACATTTCGACAGCACTATCGGCTTCAGCACCCTCGAAAACCATAAAAATGACACCCATGATGAAAAAATTGATACCTATTGCGGCCGCCATCTTGGATTTATATTTCGACAACCCTATCGGTTTCAACACCCTCGAAAACCATGAAAATGTCACCCATGACAAAAAAAATTATACTACTTGCTTTTAGTACGTACTACTATTATTTATTCTGTGCTTTTAAATATTGTAATAAAAAATGTCTTATTATTATTATAATTAAGTATTTAAGAAATTTGGTTATTCGAATATTGTGTATTTGTACAGCGATCTTTTTGAGCCGCTGCAAACAACCGAAACAATGTCCACTCACGAAGGCGACTGAAGCCAAACCACAGAAAAAAAAAACAAAAAAACCAGCACAAACTATATAGAAACATAGAAACACTACCAAACCAGTGGCATACAGTCCATACTATAATTTTTCTTAGAGGTATTATTATGTCATGACAGTTTGTCCATGTTGCAGTAGATGTCGCTTTTTTAAATTTAGCCATGCTTGGCCAATTAAGAATCAAACAAATTAATGAATAGTTTAAAATACAATCGAACCTTGCTAACTTACTATTTTGTTACAAAACAAATTTGTAATTAAATTTTTAGTATAATTTATTTATTTTACATTATTCCCTATATATAATGTACTCTGTGAGCCAAACTAAACTACTCATTACTACTCTGTGGCTGTAGCTTCCCATTTACAGAAATATTTTTGTATACGAGGCTAACAAATCAACGAAAATTTCGCCATTTTGGAGCCGAAAAAAATTAATTATAGCTAAACAAAACAAAACTACACTACCATTTACATTCAGTGGCTTCCCACATGATAGATGAAGAGATTAAAAAATAGATTGAGTTAAACAATTAATATTTTCAAAAGTTATTGTGTTTACAAGCCACAGGGACATGATAAATCCACACCATAAGCCACTAAAACCCTTTTTTTTATTTAAAAATAGCAATTAATCGATTTAAAAAAATATTAATAAGTTCAACAATCATTTATCTTTCTAACAATGTGCTTTTTATATCATTTATATGTATAATATGATTGCTAGATACGATTTTATTCGATAAAATGTTGGAATCTTAATTTTTAGGCGATAGTAGAACATACCATGCGCTTCCGCTTAAGGTATGCAATAAAATGGATTTACGCTGCTATCACTTACTAAGAAATGAGTTTAAAAAAGGACTGAGTTTTACGACGTTCTGATGTCATGACTTACTCTGGGAACCTTCTGATTTATTTATTAATTTTGTTGCGATCTTCAAGTTCTTTAATTATCCCATTTTCTATTTCAGACGACCGACAGCGCGGACTTCCTCGCGACACGACCACACACCGCATCAGTAATACCCGGCAAGCCGGCCGCGAACCCACTGCAGTTCGTTAAAGTGGGCCCAGCCGACTTGGGCAGCAAGGCCCGGGAACAGCTGCGACGCGCTGAACTCGCCAAGCGCACAGAGCCGGCGAGGATCGAAAGACAGGAGGACTGGCAATCGGTGAGTGATGATTCCACTTTTATTTTTATAGTGGTAGAGTCACGTTGCAGCTATTTTATGGTTGTAGCGGGAATGGGTCGGCTCGAATGGGGTAGGACCACAGAAATGCAGTCATTAAGTGCGTTTGGTCTGATTCTGAATGATAGGATGAGAAATTGTGTGATAAGAGAAAAATGTGGTTTGCAAGAAGATATTGTGACTATGATTAAGAAAGGAAAGGTCCAGCGTTCTGGACACTAGAAAGAATTAATAAAAAGGAGTAAGGAAGCAGATTTATTCTGCAGAAGTGAGAGGCAGTCAGCAAGCATTGCCCTAGTCGGAATTTTATCGACCGAATTGGCGTTATATTGAAGACTAGCTGTACCCCGCGACTTCGCCGGCATGTAATTTAGGGTTTTAATTATGTTGCGCGGAACCCTAACTGTTTTTCTAAAATATAAGTTACCTATGTTACTCCTTATAACATCAGCTATCTGCCAGTGAAAGTCCCGTCGAAATCGGTCCAGTCGTTTCGGAGATTAGCCGGAAGAAACAGACAGACCGACAAAAATTTTAAAAATTGTGTTTTTGTTAGATGTATGTACCGTATATACTTTCATTTGCATTTAGTAAAAAGCTGTTAATTTGACATTACAAACAGACACTTTAATTTTATTTATTTGTATAGATGGGCCAAATTAAGTGTACTCTTAACACAACGCCATCTGCAAATAGACATATGGATGTGGAAGAAGCAAGAGAGGGGTTTGAAGATCGCGTCAAATGAAAGTCCATAGTCTCTGCCCACCCCTCTAGATAACAGACGTGAGAGTTTATGTTATTTAATGAATCTGATAAATTTACAAAATAATTTAAATGGAATTGAATAGATAAATCGTGAAATTTCATACGGTGTGCTCAGTGTTTGACATTCTTACGTGCGGTATTGAGTTTTTTTATTTGCGTGTGTTCGTGTGTGCGGCTCTGCCTCAATGAACAAGAAACTATTTGTTATCTGTAGTTTGCCCTTAATGCAGATTTCTAATATTAAAAAGAAAAATATTTTCTAAAAAACGCTTTTTTGTTATATCAGTTATTAGTAACTTTAAAATTATAACAGATTTATATAAAAGCATACATGGAAAACCATAGACAGGCCTATAGACAGTCCTCGTATCTACCCTCGATTAAGAATCAAAATGTGAATACGTTTTCAATTTTCATTCCTGAGGACTAAGATATAAATCCATTAAAAAGGTAACCTATTTTTCTTCACTATATTTTTTGTAAAACTGACGTGTTTTAAACTCTAAAAATTGTTATATTGTAAGGTCAAAGCAATTGTGAAAAGGTAGTTTTTTGTTAATCTAGTTCACCAATTTTGCTACATAAATAAGTTAAGAATAAGTTGCCAGCATCTATCTTTCCGTCTGATTACAATGTGGGTGTCTTCAAGGCAAGAGTAAACAGGCTGTTAAGTCATTATGCTTCACCATCTTCGGCCATATTACCACGAACCATCAGGTGGGATTGTAGTTAAGCGTTGGTTTAGAATAGTAAGAAAATTTAATATTATTACCTATAATGAGCTTCCTCTTGAGATATAAATATCTCAGAAGCTATTACTTGCCCGTAATTACATTGTAAAATGTCCAATACCAAAGGAAGCTATATCTCCTGCGCATCGCGTATGATGTTTAAATAGATCAAATGGCTGCAGACGCGAGTTACCGGCGACATTGAACTACATGCGTTGTTAATTGCGTAATTACAGGTCGTTTTTGGTTTTTATGTTGCGATCATTTAAAAATAGTGGCGGGACGCCGCCGGAAGCGCAGTGCATTCCAGAAGCTTCGCCCCGCTGCGTCCCCTTGGCGTTTCCGCCGATCAAGCCTTCGGGAATGATAAACAGACGTTGGGAGTTTTGTTTGTTTTTTTCTTTACGCTGTTAACATGACTTCTATTTAAAACATGTTATTAAGTAATTAATAGATTCAGACATTACTTTGCGGTATTGTAGTATATTAAGGATGTTAAGAATTAAATAAAATAAAATGTGTCTTATCCAGATTGAAGAGCTCCCGCCCTTTTTTTATAGGAAAGGGTGACAAACGAGCACACAGTCCACATGATGGTAAGTGGTTGCTGTGACCCATACACATCTACATCTATCTTCGGTTACGAATCAAAATGCAGATGCGTTGTCACTCGTGAAGACTAAAATGGAATGCCTCGTTTCCAGTAAAAAGGGTCTCCGGTTCTTCCCTACACTCACCATACGAAACACAGCAGTGTTAAGCTGATATTTAACGCTGGTATTCTGTGAGAGTGTCCTTCCCCGGTCGAACCAACCCATTCGTGCTACAACTATACTACTAATATAGCTGCAACATGGCTCTACCACGTATTAAACTTCCTTCTTCAATTGCGTGCACTTGTTATCACCACTTATCCCAGTGCATATCCCATTAGTAGTCCATTCCTATCCATATATTTATCCGTAATACGACACGTGTTTTACCTCTACATGAGGCATCCTCAGGTAAAGTCGACTGCGGTGGTTGACCGCTAAGTTAATAAAACACCTAAAACTAGTTTCCTACAATAGGTAAGACACATCATTAAAATTTTTACGCGGATATTAGCTATTTAATTTTTAACATCTTGAACTTCTTTAAAATAACAAATCATACAAGTTCTCCTAATTAACTACAGGAATTACTACGTTTTCTAGGACATGAATAATTAATGTGTTATGCTGCAATCATCGAGATGATATTATGCGACCAAACAAGACTTGAATCATCAACATCTCGGCAATGAGTTGAGAAAACAGTACACATAAGTAAAGTGAAATAATTGACTTGATGTATTTTGCTTGTACACATTACAAAGTCCGAGATTACGACGAGCCGTGTATTTTCAACTTACTTTATTTTTATAATAATCTAAATAAATAATCTTATGAATATTAAACTTATAAGCAAGAGTTGACATTTAAAAGCTAAATTTGCAAAAATTGAACAAGTTCCGGATTCTTTTTGCGTTCCCAACCGTATACGAAACGTAAACGAAAGCAAGGTGTGGAAAAGAACGTCTTCCCCGCCAGCTAAGAGATTCAAGGTGCTTGCGTCCGCTTAAGGTTTTAACAGTGGTTGAGCCACGCGGCAGCTTTTGCTGTTGCACGGATGGGCCGGCTCGAACCGGGGTGGTACCACGACCTCACAGAAAACCAGCGTGAAGTAGAGGTATACCTCTGCGTTTCGCTTGGTGAGTGCAGGTGGCCGGAGGCCCTTTTTACTGGAAATGAGGCATTCCATCTTAGTCCTCACGGGTGACAACGCATCTACATTTTGATTTGTAATAGAGGATAGATGTAGATGTCTATGGGCCCCACCAACCACTTACCATCAGGTGGACTGTGTGCTCGTTTGTCACCCTTATCCTATAAAAAAAACTGTTACAAACATATTTTAACCGACTTCAAAAAGGAGGAGGTACTCAATTCGACTGTATTTTTTATTTTCTTTTATGTACCCACCTTATATATTATAAGTTTTTTCTAAGTGACCCGATTTTGATGATTCTTTTTTTATTCTAAAGCTATGACCGCTGATCTGTGATCAAGGTCTGACATAATTTATATTGAAATCGGTTGTACAACATTTTTAATTTTACCACTTGTAATAAACAAAAAGGGTACATAAATTTGTGGAAGACGGTAGTCCGAACTAAGATACCCTGATAAACTGTCTGTGTAAACGTCTTTATTAACTAATGCCTACTGGTAGTAGTACTAGTGAGGATAGCTGTTAATGTTAGCAGAAAAGTAGCAGCAAAGTTAATTAACAGAAGCAAGCGTTACTTTGCGGAAAACTTACTTAGTAATATTATAAATGTGAAAGTTTGTGAGAATATTTGTTACTCTTTCACACAAAAACTACTGAATGGATTTTATTGAAACTTTACAATAATATAGCTCATACATCAGAATAACAAATAAGCTGTAATTCATAAAAATATTGTGTAAATTGGCCAAAACATGACTATAAATGTTAAGTAAGTCTGAAAAAATCTGTCATCTGCGAAGTATTTTGGCGTCACTCATCGCTCAAAAACCTATGGACCGATTTGGTAGGGACTTTCACTCGCAGATTGCTAATGTTATAAGGAGTAACTTAGGCTACATTTATTTTAGATTTCAGCGCAAAAAAAAATCCACACGGTTGAAGTCGCGTGGAACAGCTACTCCGTTATAAATTTATAACAATCTCATTAGCAGTAAATTTACAGCGTATATACATCCCATTCCTGGGCACAGGCCTCCTTTCACGAGAGAGTTTACGTGTAACACGCATTGGGATATTTCCTTGCCCGAGAAAATATCCCAATGCGTGTGGGCGGAGTACACATTTCTACAAACTATTTTTTTATGATTTCTCAGACACACACGATGTTTGTCTTCACCAAGAGCACATATGGTAAATCATCACTTAAAATACTAATTAACAATTTTATTGGTGCCAACGAGGTCGAATCCAGGATGCTCGCGTACTGTAAAATTTACATAGCCTCTGAACTTACTACGGCCATAGAACATCTTCAGAATTTATAGTTCATTTGTAAACAAGTAAATTATAACCACCAGGAAAAGTATCATGACAGACCCTATACATTTAGACCTCCGATGGTAATTACCATCGTATTTAATAAGCGACCTTAATTAACAAGGCTGTGCCGTAAGAAAGTTGGAAACCAGGCTAATTGTCAGAAGCCTCCAGCTTTCCGCCGTTTTTCATATGGGCGTTATGAGTACTGTTTTAATCACTTCTTTACCTCACTTTTTAATACTTAAAAGTCCGCAGCTCTGCCCAGCACACATCGGGTTGACTTATTAAAATATTTTTTATACTACTAGGTTTGACAAACGAGCACTCGAACTGTGTGCGTGTGGTGTGTGGATACTTTGATACACAGACGCTTTTTTATATAGAATAAATCTAGCAAGCTAACAGCATAGCAAAGTGGCGAAGCAATCTGCTTTGTAGCGGTTTCTAACGGTTGCCGTTGAGCAATCAGTTTCAAAATAGGAGGTTCAGATGCCTGGGTGATCAGTAATCGATTGCTGAAAACAGAATTTGAAAATTCGAAACCGTTCTCGAGATAATCGTGGGACAGACGGACAGACGGACAGACATCGTAATATCAATAAACCTAGCAAGCTAACAGCATAGCTAAGTGGCGAAGCAATCAGCTTTGTAGCGGTTTTTAACGGAAATAAAAATAAAAATAGGAGGTTCAGATGCCTGGGTGATCAGTAATCGATTGCTGAAAACAGAATTTGAAAATTCGAAACCGTTCTCGAGATAATCGTGGGACAGACGGACAGACGGACAGACGGACAGACATCGTGAAATCAATAAGTGACTTCGCAAGCTTCGCCACTTAATAAGGGTGACAATCGAGTACACAGTCCACCCGATGGTAACTAAATACGGTAACCCATAGACATCTACAACTATCTTCAATTAAGAATCAAAAAGAAGATGGGTTGTCACCCCTGAGGATTAAAATGCAATGCCTCGTTCCCAGTAAAAAGCGTGTTTGGTTCTCTAAACTCACCATACGTAACACAGCAGCATGAGCTGCTATTTTACGCTGCTCTTACTTCTATATTTCATTATGAATCAAAATCAGTTGCTTTGTCACACCTGAGGTCTAGGAAATGTCTCGTTATCGAGAAATAGGAATCACTATACCTATAATATATAACTCGGCCATAGTGGTCCATCTATCGGGTCCAGATTTTGTGTTTTTTTTATGTTACAATTATAATTAATATGATGTTTTATAAAAACGGTTCTTGACAATCCCACCTTGTAGTACGTGGTGATGAAACCCTAGAAGTTATTACGCAGTCGTAGCGTAACAAAAGCCTATTCCTTAAATGGCCAGATTGTAATCCAACGGAAAGACGACAATTCCTCGAAAGACCGTGATAACAGTTTGGTTCGAATTCAGCGCCAAGGGTTGCGAGTTCGAATCCCGCATGGAACAAGTATTTGTATAGCCTATTTCCGGGTCTGGATGTTTGTCCTTGTGAAATTTATGTGTGTAAACTGCCTCCACGATACAGGAGAATATCTTAGCGTGGAGGTAACGTTTAAAAAAATATCGATAAAGGGTTGATGATCTTAATTTAAAAAAAAAGACTTAATATAAGAACTAAAAATTTTAAAACCTTTATATTTTATATTATAATTACAATAGAATCTTTCAATAAGATTATAAATCAATTGGGCGCGATAGAAAACATCGCGCCCATTTAAACATATAACATGCGAAAGAAAGGTTCTTGAGTGGCAGCCTCGTACCGGTAGGCGAAGTGTACGACGGCCCCCAACTAGATGCAGCGACGACCTGGTAACACATCCAGCAAGTAATTGTGTACAGGTGGCTCAGGACCGTGATTAGTGACATTCTTTGGAGAAGGCCTTTGTTCAGCAGTGGACTTGTGAAGGGTTGTAATTATGGTGCTGGATATTACACGGGTGAAACAAAGAACCTTCCATTTTTAAGCTGGTTAAAAGTAAACACTTCATAAACATGAGTTACTTGTTAAGAAAACGTATATAATTTACACTCGATTGTCGTGGTCCTTGATATTAATCAAGTACCTTACCTTATCGTTAAGAACTATCCAGCAATAAATTAATAATACAAGCGATTACAGTTCCATTGTCAACTTAACTTCAAGCCACATGCGAATAAAAACAAAAATAAAAATTAAATAATCGAGCTTTTCACTCGAAAATCTATTTCATTTTTATTTTTTTATTTTTTTAAGATCTTTGAATCGGCTCCACCGATTGCCTTGAAAATCTAAGCAGCTCGAAGTCACAATGAACACATTCGAACGCCGTGTCGCCCATCTCGATCGGTTGATTCGTTTTAAAGATATCGTACGACAAAATTTTGTTTACATACTCGTACATAAATATATACACACGCACGCACACGCGTCACACACACGGCCGGACGTCCAACCGGAAATAATCGGAACGGTTTCTTAGAAGTTCAAAACGTGGAAATCTTATGAAAACTCGCCTTCTCAAAATCGGACCGAAATCTTATAACTTCCTACTTTTGAAAATTACTATTTTCTAAGCGGTAAGTTAAAAAATTAAAGCTAGTAAATGTGTTGTAATCCAGAGCCGACTATTCCCCACAAGTTTAGTTGACGGCTCCATGGCGGAGAGGCTTAGCATTAAATTGCGGTGCTAAAGGTCTCGTGTTCGAATCGCGCACGGTACAAAAGTGTTAGTAAGGCCTACAAGTAATTGTTTCGGGTTTGGATGATTTTCCTTTTGCAATTTATGTTTGTAAACTGCTTCCACGATACTGGGGAAAATCCTAGTGTGGGGGTCACGTTCTTAAAAAAGAGACATTTAGGGCATTTCCCTTGCCTCTTCACGTCACCTACAGAATGAATTCGAGTAGTGGTTCTGTTAATACCGTAGCCACACTAATTAATAATATCCTAGTTAATATTTATAGTCGACGAGAGATACTAAATTATTAATACGCGAGGTATGTATCCAACGCGGTGTGGCACGAACTCTATCCCGCAGTGGGATTTATCGGCCCGTCTCCACGATGCTTTATGTGCGGTGTGGTTATGAATTTATGTGCCGTAAATTGTACTAGAAGTTGAGGCATTTCGGATAATAATGAGGGCTTAAGTTTACTTATAACTAAGCACAAGAGGCGCTTAATTATAAGTAAATTGTCTTTACAATCCTAAGACTGTTTACGCTTACTTTATATTTGATAACGATCGATTGTATTAAAAAGATTCCTGTCATGCAGCGTAAGCGATATTTCTTCTCGGAAAATTAAAATTATTAAATTGAATGGAATACTGACCTCTCTGTGGAATAGTTTACCACCGGCGATTTTTCCGGACCGATACGGCTTAGGGACCTTCAAGAAAAGAGCTTACTCCTTTTTAAAAGGCCGGCAATGCACCTGCAATTCCCCTGGTGTTGCAGTTGTTCATGGGCAGCGGTAGTCACTTACTATCATGTGAGACGTATGCTCGTTTGCCCCCTCTCCTACGAAAAAAATCTACAAATATGGTTAATTTTCTGATGAAAATAGTCAGTAATCGGGGAATAATAAATGTTTTCTTGCTCTTCTGTAATTTTTTTAAAAATTGAGGTTCTCCCCTTTGCGGAGATAGCGACAAATTGTCCCATTTCTTCTCGAGGTGTCGTTTGGGGTGACTGAAATATTAGAAAGATCACATGGATATCAAAATTACTCTGAATTTCTTGTTTTTTGCATTTATTCTATGTGTCTTATCGCAAATATTTCATTTACCCCAAACCTTTAAACATCGTGAGCAGTTATTTTCTTTTCGTATAGAAGAAGAGACGGCTTACCTGAGGGTAAATGATCACCACAGGCTATAAAACAACAAATGCATCACAGGCTGATATTTATAGAAATTTCCTCTCGGTATATTGAATTGATTTTACATTTTTTTTTTAATATTATTACTCCATATTTTTTTCAAGTCGGCTTTACATTTAACTTAAATTATAAAATTTTAATGTTATTGTCATGCATTAATTATTCAATGGTTTGGCGCTATGTGACATGCATTTAAATAAACCCCTAAAGGTTAATACTTCCGTTTATGTTATATGAATAGACATACGTAAAGGTTGAGTTCCAATTCGCTGTGTAAGCGTCAGCGAGTTAGAATTTTTCTGCACTATGAACTGCCTTATTCTGTGTTAATTTTTTTATAGAATATGGGTTACAAGCTTGTACGTGGTAGAGCCATGCTGTTGCAGCTATATTAGTAGTATAGTTGTAGCACGAATGAATCGGCTCGACCGGGGAAGGACCACGCTCTCACAGAATTCCAGCGTAAAATAGCAGCTTACCTGCTGTGTTTCGTATGGTGAGTGTAGAGAACCGGAGACCCTTTTTACTGGAAAAGAGGCATTCCATCTTAGTCCTCACGGGTGACAACACATCTGCATTTTGATTCGCAAACAAGGATAGATGTAGATGTCTATGGGCCACAGCAACCACTTACCATCAGGTGGGCTGTGTGCTCGTTTGCATCCTATCAAAAAATCCTATAAAAAAAACTCGCACCCAGTCCACATCATGGTAAGGGGATGCTGTGGCCCATAGACATCTACATTTATCAATAAGAATCAAAATTATGATGCGTTGTCATCCTTGAGAATTAAGATACAATACCTTATTTCCAGTAAAAAGGATCTCCGGTACGCTACACTCACCATACGAAACACAGCATCATTAAGTTGCTATTTTACGCTGGTTTTTTGTGAAATCGTGGTTCTTCCCCGGTCGAGCCGAGCCATTCATGCTACAACCGTAATATAGCTGCATATGTATGCATAATGTGTCTCTACCACGTAATACGATACAGAAGCCAAAAGGTCATCTATATCCTCACATTCGAGGCAACCGCTGTTTGCTGTCTACGTAGGTAATCTAACTGGAACGGGTGAATGAACACGGCGAGTGCTCAGTGAAATTGTTCATCAATTCCAGCTGCTGAATTCTACCATCGTACACTGCGACAAAACGTCGAAATGCCGTCCTCATCATCTCTATGGCCACTATCGTGCGGTTACCGTGGAATTTTCTGCCTCGCACGACCACACTAGAATTTACTCTCGTCAGCGGTTATTCCGGAACCTTGAAGGATAGGGCCTACTTCTTTCTAAAAGGTTGGAAAGACACCTGTAACTTCTATTGTTGCCATACAAGATGTTCATGGGCGATGATCACTTCCCATCAGAGGAACCGTATGCTCATTTGTCTCCTCTTCCAAAAAAAAACTGGAAACCGTTTTTTCAAAAGCCATCTTTTCTACCGACTTCTAGAAGAAGCCGGTACTCAACTCAATGCGACTGTATGTTTTTTATGTGTGTTACCTCATAACTTCTTACTGGGTGAACTGACTTCGATGATTCTTTTTTATTAGAAAGCTGGTGCTTCACATGTGGTCCCATATAAATTTGAACAAGGTCTGACTAATAGTTTTTGAGTTATTCTTAATAATTTATATTGAAGTCGGTTGTACAAAATTTTTAATTATTACTTCTCCACGATTGCTTAAACACACTAAAAAACTACTACAATTTATTTCATACTAATAACGTCATGCATAATGCTTCAATATACAGGCTAGTGTGTTGCAATGCACGTTGTGCAAGAACATGGGAATTTGCTTTAATATGTATCCACCTTCATTAGCAAGAGGCTCTTATTGTGCTGTTCTTAGTATTTGAGTGTGGTGCAAGTCAATTGAATTGTGGGAACAAGAAAGAAAGAACGACAATATTCATTAATTACGTAACATTAGAGTTTAAAATACTTAAAAAAAACCTCTTTCTAGGCGTTAAGACTCCTTTCTTGCCTGGTAATCCGTTCGGGGAGCTACTGCCCCACTTGTTTCTGCGTTATGCAGCGATACGTTAGCATTTTTTTATAAAATAAGGTTACCAAACAAGCACACAGTCCACCTGATCATTAGTGGTTGCTGTGGCCCATAGAAATCTACACCTATCCTCGACTAGAATTAAAATGCAGATGCGTTGTCACCCTTGAGAACTAAGCTGAAATGCGACGTTTCTAATAATCCGGTTCTGTGCACTCAACATAAGGAACACAGCATCATTGAACTACTTCTTTACGCTGGATTCTGCGAGAGTATTGTCCTTCCCCGGTCAAGTCGACCCAATAGTGCTACAACTACAAGATAGCTACAGCGTGACTCTATTACGTATAAATTTGCTGTTTTCATTGCGTTGTACTGATCACAAGAGTAAAAGTAGCAAATATCATTAGTGGAATTCCATTTTAGTCCTCAGAAGTTTAAAGTTGGCTGTATGTGTCCATGGAATGAAGTTGTAGTATTATATGGTATACCTACATAAATATCAATTTAGCAAGATAAATACATAAAAATACATAAATATATAAAAACCCAACCAGATGGAAGCCCTCGGCAGGGGAGACCAAATCCGAGCGGATGACTGAGATTAACCCGTTCGCAGAAACGACCACAGGAATAATTTCGGCCGTCAGACCACCCCACATGTCGGTAACTTCGTGAGCCAAGTCCAGATATTTTGTGAGCTTATCTGTTCGGCTTTCACGAGGTTCTCGTCATAAGGACTGGTAATGTCGACCATAAATATCCTATTATTATTATTTTGGGGTATCTATAAAATTTTCTCATCTGGTTGGGCAATATAAATATATAATTGTAAATAAACATGGTAAAAGTACATAAATAACAATAAAATAAAATAAATACATATAAAATAAGGAATTTATTTAATTTATTTTATTATTATTATTATTATCAGGTATCTAAAAAGTTTTCTCATCTGGTTGGGCAATATAAATATATAATTGTAAATAAACATGGTAAACGTACATAAATATCAATAAAATAAAATAAATACATAAAAAATACATAAATATATAAAAACCCAACCAGATGGAAGCCCTCGGTAGAGGAGACCAGACGGCCGAGGGTTAGAGGAAAAGGGAAAGAAACCGGCGGACGATGCGGGCGGTATCGAGGAGCACCGCCTTCTGCATTTGAGCTTGGAGCGGTCCGTCACGGAGTCCCAGTCGCCTCAGATGACCCGAGAGGCTGACTGGAATTAACCCATTTGCAGAGACGACTACAGGTATAATTTCGGCCGGCAATCCACCCCACATGTCGGTCACCTCGTGAGCCAGGTCCAGATATTTAGTAAGCTTATCTGTTTCGGCTTTCACGAGGTTCTCGTCATAAGGAATGGTAATATCGACCAAAAATATCCTTGACTGTGCCCGGTCCATCAGCACAATATCAGGCTTATTCGCAAGAATAGTCCTGTCTGTGATGATGGCCCGGTCCCAGTAGAGCCTGGCGCGGTCATTTTCGAGCACGGTTTCCGGCAAGTACTTATAATACGGCAGTTTCCGATCCACGAGACCGTATTTCAGAGCGAGCTCCTGGTGTAGAATCCTGGCTACTAAGTTGTGCCTGTGCAAATACTCAGAGTTAGAAAGCGCCGAACAACCGGAGATGACATGCCTAAGTGATTCACCGGGATGGCGACAAGCTCGACAGACGTCAACGGTGCCATCCTTTAGGATGTATCTCCGATAATTGTTGGTCTTAATAACCTGATCTTGTATCGCACAGACAAAACCCTCGGTTTCCCCAAAGAGGTCACCGAAACGTAGCCAGTTGAGGGAGGCGACTGTGTCCACGAAATTATTATTATTATTATTATATTGTATTGTCATCGGTTCTTAATACGTCTGCAAATTTTCAGTTTTTTCAGACGTCAGGAAGTGGCTGAAAATAGAATTACAAATTTTCATTACATTCATGTATACATATCTATATACAGTTCAAGATAATAAAAAGTGTGTTAAATTAGATATTTAATGTTTTAATATATCTTTAATATGAGTAAACTTTCGAAATTACATACTTTCGGCAATATTCTCTCGATAGTTGAACTTTATTTTATACGGAGAGCATAAAGAAGCTAATAGTATAGAAGCTAATATAAACGTATAAAAGCTAATAAAATATAATATTACCTTCTCATATTGTAAGAAGAATTTGTAATCGCCGCAATAGAACGTGGTAGAGCCATGCTGTAGCTATATAGTAGTATAGTTGTAGCACGAATGGGTGGGTTCGACCGGGGAAAGACCACACTCTCACAGAATACCAGCGTAAAATAGCAGCTTAACACTGCTGTGTTTCGTATGGTGAGTGTAGAAAAGCGGAGACCATTTTTACTGGAAAAGAGGCATCTCATCTTAGTCCTCACAGGTGGCAACGCATCTGCATTTCGTTTCTTTAATGACGATAGATGTAGATGTCTATGGGTCACAGCAGCCACTTACCATCAGTTGGACTGTGTGCTTGTTTGTCACCCTATCCCATAAAAAAACAAGTCATCACAATAACCAGTCTCGCAATAACGACGCCTCTCCTTATCGCCGTTCTAGATATTCTGGATATGCTATTTTGGACTAACTTCTTCTTCTTGTACATAAAACACTCATTGCTGGTGGGATTAGTATTAACATCTACTTACCATCAAGTGGATTTCTTCGTTTGACAAACTTTTCTATAAAAAAATATCGCAATTTTTGGCAAGCGTTTTGACGATTTGGTCTCCAATCGTCAAAACGCTAATAGATTTGTAATGTAGAGGGTAAGACCCGACATATTACATGTACATAATAATACAAACACAGCCCACACCTGTTGCTGAATGCGCGTTCATTAACTATACTGACTACGTAACGCAAACGTTTGAAAGTCAATTGATTCTAGAAAAATAATAAAAAGTTGCAAAGATAATGTAATATTCTTTGTTGCCAGAACAGCAACTTGAGCTAGTGCGGAAATTTATTAATCTCCCGGAAGCGGGGACACAAAAAATTTATACTTTTTGTAATTTAATATAATTAAATTTAGACTGGAAAGCGTGCGCACTCGACTTAATGAGTTACGAGTAGTACGAGCCACGCTGCAGTGCATTATGCAGCACGAATGGGTCATTTCACCCCGTTAAAATACGTCTCCGCATGTCCTCCAGACCGAATTTCGGTCACGGCCAGTCTCAATGAAGACCAGTCAACTGCGTAGGAGAGCATTATAGTGCACTTGTACGCCAACACTGGTGAACTATTCCCTCATTCTCATAGTCCGATGACGGTAATCCTACACGACCGGAGAGAGATCAGGCGCAAGTTATAAGTCTTTACGTGCCTTCCAAGGCACGGGTGTGAGACACCGCCAACTTTCTAACTCCGGGCAGCTACTGAGAATTTCTTGACGGAATAATTTCGACGTGGTGGAGCCATGCTGCAGCTATATTAATTGTATAGTTGTAGCACGAATGCGTCGGCTCGATCGGGGAAAGACCACGCTCTCACACAATACTAGCGTAAAATAGCAGCTCGACTCTGCTGTTTCGTATGGTGAGTGTAGAGAAACGGAGACCCTTTTTACTGGAAACGAGGCATTCCATCTTAGCCCTCACGGCTGAAAACGCATCTGCATTTGATTCGCAAAAGAGGATAGATATAGATGTCTATGGGCCACAGTAACTACTTACCATCAGGTGGACTGTGTGCTCGCTTGTCACCCTTATCCTATTAAAAAAATGATTTTTCGACCCGACCTGGGATTTGAACTCGGATTCTCTCGAAAAACAGCTTTAACTAATAACATAATTCTGCTGTGTTTCATTACTGGTAATGACGCATTTGATCTAAGTCCACAGCTGTAACTGCGGATCTGAATTTTCGTCATTAATCGAGAAGAGATGTAGGTGTCTATGAGCCACAGCATATACATACCATCAGGTGGGCTGTGTACCTATTTGTGACATTTACTTCCATTAAAACCGTATTGTAGGTGGAATTGCTCACGCTCATTTACAATCGATAATGTGGAATCGATTTTTGTGCTTTTTGGACTACGATTAGTAAATTATATAGATTAGTCTAATAGAGAGTTACTACTTTGGTGAACTGACCCGCTTAAAGTTGAATCGAGTCGCTAATTTATTTCCAAACAGTCCAATTATATCTCGTATAGCAGTTTTGCCCAAGACTGTATTCGGATTTGGAAACGAAATTTTTAAGCAGTGGATTTCTTTGAAATCATTAAAGCAGTTTCCACGAAATTGACCACAAATATTACAAACACTGATTGCGAACACCCGAAGTGAAGGTAACAACTTCACCGCTCGGCAAACGAATGGAAATACCTATGTATTTGGGGTCAATCAGAAGAGATTGTTATTTTGACTACAATTAACTTATATCGGTCCGAGAGCGTCCACGTGCCGTAAAGTAAAGGTGCTGTATCCGCGACTGGAGAAGAGGGCTGGTGCTTTCCTCTCTCAAAGGCTAAGTATAGCCATTCAGCGAGGAAACTCAGCACTTAGCACTATACCGCGGAGAGTAGGACTGTATGATAATTTAAGATTTTAGTTTTAGCTTTTTTTATTATGGTATAATGACGGCTATAATGTTAGTTAACCTTGCATTTGGATCCGCTTGTGCGTCTTCCCAAAATCAAACAAGAGAAAGAAAAATATTTAAATATTGTAGTAACCGGCAGTGTGAAATACCTTTAAACCAAATTTTTAAATTTATACGTGGTAGAGCCACGATGCAGCTATATTATGGTTGTAGCACGAAAGGGTCGGCTCGACCGGGTTAGGACCACGCCCTCACAAAATACCAGCGTCAAATAGCAGCTTAATGCTGCTGTGTTTTGTATGGTAACCCTTTTTACTGGAAACGAGACATTCCATCTTAGTTCTCAGGGGACTCTGCATTTGATTCTTAATCTATACAAATAAATAAAATTAAAGTGTCTGTTTCTAATGTCAAAATAACAGCTTTTTACTAAATGCATATGAAAGTATATACGGTTCTTATAACAAAAACACAATTTTTAAAATTTTCGTCTGTCTGGCTGTCTGTTTGTTCCGACTAATCTCCGAAACGACTGGACCGAATTTGACGGGACTTTCACTGGCAGATGTTATAAGAAGTAACTTAGGTCACTTATATTTTGAAACCCTAAATTACACGCGGGCGAAGTCGCGGGGAACGGCTATCAAGAATAAATCTAGATGACCACTTAGCATCTGGTAGACTGTGTGCTCGTTTGTTAACCAAAACCTAGAGTTCTAAAATGTCCTGATAATATAGAAAATCATGGGTTGGGCTAGTAAAGAAATCGATTGCAGTACGTTGCGGACTCGTGTCGCAAGTCACAACTGTTGCTCAACGTTGTCAGCAACTATTTTAATATTCGCAACATAATGTACGATGTTTATCTTGCAATCATTGCATTACGTCCGCGATAGCGATATTTTTCGAATGCTGTTGCAAAATCTTGAAATATTCGCATTAAGGCTACTTCCGGTCGCTTAGAATGGGCAATCACTTCTATCGTACGAAGATACCCATGCATAGGGTTCTAATACAGCCGGTACCAGTGTATACTAATCTATACAAATAAATAAAATTGCAGTGTCTGTTTGTAATGTCAAAATAACTGCTTTTTACTAAAAGCATATGAAATGTTTGGCACTTATAACAAAAACACAATTTTTAAATTTTTTGTCTGTCTGTCGGTTGGTTCCGGTTAATCTCCGAAAAGGGTAGACCGATTTTGACGGGACTTTCACTGGTAGATAGCTCATGTTATAAGGAGTAACTTGGGCAACTTATATTTTAGAAAAATAATTAAGGTTCCGCGCAACAAAATTGAAACCCTAAATTACACGCGGGCGGATACGCGGGGAACGGCTAGGTTTTTAAATAAAACTGAAGTGACACTTACAAGTCCACCTGATGGTGAGTGGCAACTGCTGTCCATGGACCACTGCAGCCAACTTCAAACACAGAAGACTGCAATGCTTTATCACTTCTAAGGACTAAAATGGAATGCCTCACCTCAAATAACATGTAATTATACGTATATACATATAATCACGCCTCTTTCCCGTAGGGGTTGGCAGAGACCACTTATTTCCACTTGCTACGATCCTTACATACTTGTTTCGCTTCGTCCACTTTCATTATTCCCTTCATTCATGCTCTACGGTTTTGGGTACTCTTGACCTGGCCTTTTTTCAAGAC
The DNA here is from genome assembly GCA_033319125.1 of Parnassius glacialis. NCBI lineage: Eukaryota > Metazoa > Arthropoda > Insecta > Lepidoptera > Papilionidae > Parnassius > Parnassius glacialis. The sequence goes on from JAVANC010000025.1 coordinate 34,208,890, forward strand.
GTCCCTGATTTGGTTTTGAAACGTCCGCCTAGGTCTATCCCTTCCAACACGCGATGTAATTATAGGCTCTCTATATCTCCCTTCGACCGGGATACAACAGTGGACGTACTGCTATCGTGCAGCACAAACAGGTAAGAGCCAACCTGCCAAGATGGAATCATAAAAGAAGTGCTACGATTTATATAATAATTGGAACGAAGTTCCTTATAGCACGGTACGAATTTGACGGATGCGGGCTAGGCGAGAAAAAGTGTAAGATTTTTCCGTTAAAGGGGGTCCTCTTCTATAGAGCGAGTGAGATGGAATTTATATCCATCTCCCTTGCACTTTTTCTTATCTTGCTACGAAAGAAATGTTATTTTAAATGACGCATCATTTTAATAGACGCTTACGCGTAATTCATTTATTTGTATTTGTCAATCAACAATATAATACGTTTATAATAATAATACGAGTATACTGTGTTCCACGACACTCATGCATGTTTTTTTGTTTTTAATGTATTTTATTTGTTTGATAAAACGACTAGAAATTATTTTAAGACTGACTGGCAATATATATATGGCAATACCTAATGGCAAAGTCAAAAGCCTTTTTTAGTTTTTTTTAGTCTGCCCTTTGTATTATTTTGAAATAAATAAATAACACCTGTAAATCACTTAAACGCTTTTGCTTGGAGTGTTTCCCGACAGCAGACTTAATATTGAATTCGAACCCACGGCTTTCTGAAAACGACGTGTTCGTGAGCCACCTACAGTCATTATTCTTGATTTTCTAGGCACGGTGGTGAAACACTGCTTCCCTGTGCGAAATTTGTTGACAGAAAAATCCAATAATCGATCTTTCATGATCAGCACCGAGTGCGCCCACTAGACCAAAGTCCATTGTATTTATTATATCTAGGATACTTTAGTACTTACATAGTACTTCTATTTAAATTTCAAACGGGTTAAAGATAACTAGAAGTTATTTCTTTACTTATGCTAATCTTAATGTTTTTACAATGTTTACTCATCGATCACTAATAGATACACAATCCCATGCAAAAATTCTCTAAAAAGTGTCGCCTAAAAACTGTTGTAATAAATATACATTAATGTAAATTCAACCTTAAATGCATTGCCTAAAGTTGTATTCGCAAAGCTACGTACAAATTAAAAGCGCACCCAAATGTTCGAGTGGGCGCTCATTCGGTAAGGATATTTTTTGTCACTGATTGTGTATCTAGTTCTTTATTAGTGATCGATGTGTTTACTTCTGTGTCATTGTGCAATGATGTTTTTATTTACAATATTAATTACATAAATACCTTATCACACATCTGTAACAAAACTTTTATTTTCTAGAACCTGGACAACTGGAAGTCGTCCCGGCGGAAGCGAGTGGAGCACATCATCGAGCGGTGCGTGGAGGTGCGCCGCCTGGAGTGTGAGCCCAGTCAGCCACGCGCCAAGTCTAAGACCTTCAACGAGATGCTCGAAGAGAGGTAGGTATCTATTTATAGATTTTTATCCGTCTACGCCCCAAATTTAAAACACCACTCAATAGTATCACTTTAAGTCAAAGGTATATAGGCGGTGCGATCGGATGCGCTTTTTTGTTACATTTTGATTTTTGACGTAAAGACCTTTGGTACAAATAATGGCGAAGAGGGAGGTGTGGTGAAGATGATAACAGTTGAGGATGACAAGGATAGATACACGAAAGGACGGCAATTATAACGGGAAATTTTAAAGTTCCACGTAATAATAAGCTTAGAGTAGATTTAAAAAAAAAGAAGACTGAGCAGAGCAATATGCAAAAGTAAGGAAATCTAGAAGCGTACAGACATCCTGGTGTTAAAAAAGCGGTCAGTACATTGGCAATTCATTCGTTCACAAGGGACAAGTAATTTTCCAAGATGCATTATCACTAGAGAACGATGGAATTCCGTTTCAGTTGCGGCTAGATCTGCCTCTTCTTTCCAAAACATTAGGAAAAGTACAAATTTGTTCAGGCATCATTAACACAACCTATCAAAGGTCCACTGTTGAACATAGACCTCCCCCAAAAATTGCCACATAGGAGATATGTATATTTGCTATGTCTATCCTATGGGATATGGGGGAGTGAATTATGTTTTCGCAGCCACTACACGGCAAACACGAGCTAAAAAATGGTAATGTAGATAAACCTTAAGGTGGTTACGGTGGCAGGCCATTTTATACGTGGTAGGGCCATGCTGCAGCTATATTAGTAGTATAGTTGTAGCACGAATGGGTCGGCTCAATCGAGGAAGGACTACGCTCTCACGGAATACCAGCGTAAAATAGCAGCTTAACACTGCTGTGTTTTGTATGGTGAGTGTAGATAACCGGATATACTTTTTACTGGAAACGAGGCATTCCATCTTAGTCCTCACGGGTGACGACGCATCTGCATTTTGATTATTTATTGAGGATAAATGTAGATGTCTATGGGTCACAGCAACCACTTACTATCAAGTGGACTGTGTGCTCGTTTGTCACCCTATCCTATAAAAAAGTTCATAACACACTGTCATGTGTCATGTGGCAGGGTAAATACCCTGCCTAAACGCTGATGAGATAAGATCGTAGGTAGAGTAGGCTGCAGTTTCAGAAATACGAAGACAATAAATATATTGAACAGATTTCTTTATCTGGTATTGAAATTAGGACTTACAACTCGTTAATCAGGTACGTTGACCACTAAGCCACAGTCCTTACTATGTAAGTTTCTTTACAGTAAATCAAGCTAAAATTTCCCCTGCTTAACTTCCGTGACTGTCTGTCCACATATTGTAAAAATCTTCCAGTATATCCATTACATGTAACAACTTCACGCCTGGAAAGTTACATAAATCGAATTTCCCCGTTAAGGAAACTAACTTTCCTCGTCGGACGGTGTCGGTTACGTCCGTCGCGCTCGGATGCCGACGCTACTATCGGGTTACAGGTTCAGACCGTGGTTTGTACAAAGTTGGTGTACCTGGGCTTGCATGACACAAACATGCATACGACATGACGTGAAACTTACGCTAACCAAAATAGGCATTGATGATCAATAGTCTGGTTGTTCAGGGGTAGCGAACCTATGGTCTAATTTAGTATGGTTTAGGCCAGGGTTACAAACCTTTTTATCCGTGCATATTCCCTTCAATAACTACGCGACAGGAAACTTATATTAACCAAAATATGCGTTGATGATCAATGATTTGATCGAGGCGGGAGTAGCGAACCCATGGTCTGCTTACTTTTTTGCCGTGTATTGATTGTGTAAGAATATCCACTACCCGATATCGCCCCGTAGGTTTTTTTTTATAGGATAAGGGTGACAAACGAGCACACACTCCACCTGATGGTAAGTGGTTGCTGCGACCCATAGACATCTACATCTATCCTCGTTTGCGAATCAAAATGCAGATGCGTTGTCACCCGTGAGGACTAAGATGGAATGCCTCATTTCCAGTAAAAAGGGCCTCCGGCCACCTGCACTCACCAAGCGAAACGCAGAGGTAAACCTCTACTTCACGCTGGTATTCTGTGAGGTCGTGGTACCACCCCGGTTCGAGCTGGCCCATCCGTACGACAGCAAAAGCTGCCGCGTGGCTTTACCACTGTTAATATATAGTCATAAAATAAGAGACGACAGAAAGAAACAAACCACGAGATGGGCAGCTGTGTCTTTACTAACAACTCAATTAACTAACTGCGTTTGTGAACCCGCTTGCTAAGTCACAACTATGGAAAATATTTCTCTTAAGAGACAATGTATGGGGAAGGTGCCTCCTTTTCAGTAAAATGGGTCTCCGGTTCTCTACACTCACCACACAAAAGCACCTATAAAATATTATATATTATGTATCAATATATATATTATGTATTGAAAACTTTATACATAAAACTTTTGTATCAAGTAAATAAAAATAGACGCGCTCACTGGTTCTAACGCATATACTGTGGAGCCACGCTGTAGCTATATTAAGGTTGTATCACGAATGGGTCGGCTCGACCGGGGAAGGACCACGCTCTTATAGAATACCAGCGTAACGCCAGCTAAAGTAAGGCCAAATAGCAGGTCAATGCTGCTGTGTTTCGTATGGTTAATGTAGAGAACCGGTGACTGTTTTCACTAGGAACTAGGCATTCTATCTTGGTCCTCAGGGGTGAGAACGCATATGCTTTATGATTCTTAATCGAAATAGATGTAGATGTCTATGGGTCACAGCATCCACTTACCATCAGGTGGACTGTGTGCTCGTTTGTCAACCTTATTCTATAAAAGAAAAAGATCGGAGGTGAGACTTAGCTGCGTTGTCGGGGGAACAAAAAGGAATCTCGGAATTCCAGGTTTCACGGGTCTAAAAAATTCTTCTCTGCATTTTTTTATACAAGTATAAATGACAAAATGACAGCAACTGGATTTGTAGGAAGTCAATAGCTGCAGATGGCTTAGGACTTATAATATATGTTATGTATAATGAACCAAACGGTTCGCCACGTCTTTCATCATGCGTACAGCAAAGGAGTGGAATAAGTTGCCAGCATCTGTCTTTCCATCCGATTACTGTGTGGGTGTCTTCAAGGCAAGAGTGAATAGGCTTTTGTTAAGTCAGTGCGCTTCACCATCTTAGGCTACGTCACCACTTACTGCCACTTACTTACTTAAGCGCTGGCTTAGTAGAATATAAAAAAAAATGTATATATATTCATATATTTATCATAAACATTTTAGTAAAACATAGGGACTCTGCATACTACCGTCTACGGTACATCTCACATGAGGTATAGAATACAGATTTAAGAAAAAAATACTCGGTCGCATAAAGTTGACCGTCTGAACTTGTTCGGGGCCGGCTGAAAATCAGTGCGGCAAGCTCGCGGCTTATGCTGAGACGGTCCCTTCCACCACTTCATAACACACTATTTTTAATTTTTTTTATTTTAATGTGCGTTTGCATATACATATAATGGACGCACTTCTTTTCTTTATTCTAATTTCGTTTGTTTATAAGGGCACTTGTTTTATTTTTAATTGTAGTTTGTTAGCTGTATAGAAGATGTAAGTGTTGGAATAAATGTGTTTGTCTTTATGACCGTATTTTGTAGCGTTTGTTGGGGAATACCTATGTTCAGCAGTAGATTTGTGAAAGACTGTTATGAATATGATGATGATAAAGAATTACAAACGATTGCACAGCCTGTTAATAAGTGGATACTGTGGTGAACAGACATCACAGCATCCCACAACTATATCCTCTAGATTAAAAAAAGTTATTGAGACTATTGACAAACAAGAAGCAACAAGTTTTAAATTTAATTTCTTCAATGAAGAAATCAAAATGCAGATACCTTATCAGCTCTTGAGAACTAAGATGGAAGCATTTCCAGTAAAAAGTGTCCGGTTCTTGCCAGTCACCATTAGAAACTGCATCTTTATCTGATACGATAAAGGATTAATTTATTTCATATAGGTACAGATTAAAAATATAATTACACGGTCCATAGCGTAATTAGGAATAATTTGACTCTGTGTGCGTTAATCATTCGTATGCATGTGTGTGTGTCAGGCACATATACGTATTATACTCTTTGGTGTCAGGCTAAATCTTAAGTATTAACTTTCAGCTTTAGCCTAATCTTTAATTTTAAATTCCAATCCGTGAATGTCCGCTCCACGTATAGACAGATTTATGGTGGCATTAATTATAGTGCTTGTCATCGAAAGGATGAATTTATAGAGGTTAATGGAGATTTAATGTGACCCGGAGCATGTTTCACGCTTGGTGTTAGCTGGTTGTGATATTACAATTGTTTCTATTTTATTTTCGTTTCTATTAAAAATGATATTTAGTGTTGACTGGTTGTAGGAACCGGTGTTAGCAAAATTTTGTCACGTATAAGAGTTGCATAATGATTTAAGCAGCCTTTGAATTAGGTTTGTTTATTGTGCTCCTTCGTTATGGTCAGCACGACCGGTGAAGGATCACGCTCTCTTAAGAATACCAACGTGAAATAGCATCTTAATGCTGCTGTGTTTCGCATGATAAGTGTACAGAATCGAAGTATTCCATCTTAGTCCTCAGAGATGGTAATGCATCTGCAATTTTATTCTTAATCGAGGATAGATAGATAGATGTAAATGTGTATGCGCCACAGCATCTCCTTACCATCAGGTGGTCTGTGTGCTCGTTTGTCGCCCTTATTCTATGAAAAAGACTTTTCATTGAATTAAACGCAACCGTATCTGTTGTTTTTCGTCCGTTTCGCGGTAGAGGAGTGCTATGAGCGCCGTTCCTTAAACTATTGCGGATGTTTATCCATTACTTCGCCGAACGGTCGACGAAACTGTTCCTTTTGAATGAGGGCATCCACGACTTTTTCTGCCACCAGGGCGGCGCCACTTTCGAGTGAGGTAAAATATTTGACAGATTTCATAGCGGGGACGATAATTTCTTAGGAAAATGTAATCTTTAAGGTTTCTTTCTGTATTATTAGTTATATTTTAAATTAATTACATTAGAAATGAATAAACCAAACTATAAATATAACTAAAAGACCACTTTAAAAAAAAAAAGTGATAATGTGCAAAATATTAAAAATCAAACCACTGACGCATTGTGTTATATATTAATATAATACTCTAGACAATGATAAACTATAATTTAAAACTAATTTCTCAATTAAATGACACTGTGTAACAAAAAACTTTACCTCAGTCGGTACTAGCGACATCTGGTGAGTGGAAGATTATTAGCCCTCATTGCACTAAGGGAAGATGCGTGGTATAAGCCGACGACAAAGATGTGAAGCTCAATAGAAATAGAGTTATAATATAACACTGAAATTTGCGTGCGGATCGTTAAAAGGTAAGAAAATATTTTGAATTTAGAATCCGGTGAGCCGCATGCTCGTTGGCCCTTTTCTGTAAAAAAAAAAAGAAATCGAGCAACATTCTTGTACTAACGTCTCATTTCTAATTTCAAATTTTTATTTATATCTCTTCTCTGCGTTTTGTGATTCCTAGAGTTCGTTTCATTTGTTTTCTAAAATATGTCACTATGTGTGTATGTACGTTCGTAACTGAGTAACTATTTATTTTTAAGCTCACATGCTGGTAAAAAGTGTATATTCAAGGTTTAAATATAAAAAATGTTGCCACAATGATACGTAACCACGCCATGGACAAATAAAAACAGTAATACAAACATGTGTGAGTGCCGTTGAACACTCGGTTGGAACGAAGTTCCTTTCGTAGTATATTATTATTGGTAAACGTATTATATTATTCACTAGCTGTTTCCCGCGCGTAATTTTATTTAGATTGTATTTCATGGGTTTTAATTTTTTGCACGGAACCCTAATTCTTTTTCTAAAATAAAAGTAGCCTAAGTTACTTCTTATAACATCAGCTATCTGTCAGTGAAAGTCCGGTCAAAGTCGGTCCAGCCGTTTCGGATTTTATCCGGAACAAACAGACAGACATACAATAAGACAGACAGACAAAAATTATTAAAAATCGTGTTTTTGTTATAAGTACCGTATATACTTTCATATGCATATAGTAAAAAGCTGTTATTTTGACATTACAAACAGATACTTCAATTTTATTTATTTGTATAGATTAACAAATACAAATAAATGAATTACTAGCGTCATTTATAATGAAGCGTAATTTAAAATAAAGTAATATTTCTTTCATGGCAAGATAAGAAAATTGCGAGGGAGATAGATATCATTCCATCTCGCTTACTTAAGCTACACTACGTTAGAAGGGGTCGTGACGGAAAAATCTTACACTTTTTCTCGCCTAGCCCTCATCCGTCAAATTCAAACCGTACGATAAGGAACTTCGTTCCAAAATCATTTTATGACTGTTTTAATTATATCATCCCATTTCGTTCCATGGGTGTAGATAGAGGCGACAGAAGAAAACCGAACAGAAATGGTCACATATGTCAGAAAGATATCATGACTATCGACAGATGGTGGTCTAAACCAGCTCGTTTGCCAGACGTGAGTTTGTGCAATTTGGTCCTGTGGACGTCAACTCGCTGCCAAGCGTGAGGTTTACGGCTAACCCTTTCTAAAACGGATGAGATCTATTTTCAACTGTGAACTTTTAAGGGCTGATGATGATGAAGAAGACGAAGATTTAAACCTAAGACCCACTATTTAGTAGTCAGCTACTGCTTTAACTAAGTCAAGTTATTATAACACCATTGAGGGTAAATAGATACAACTCCTAAGTTAATACCTATATATAATTTTATATCTAATACCTATATGTAATATCTATTATGCACCTGCAATTCCGCTGGTATTGCAGTTGTTCATGGGCCGCAAGCTCGTTTGCCCCCTCTTATATAAAAAACCTGATCACTCTGCAATAAGGGCTAATAATTTTCTGCTCACCAGATGTCGCTAGTTGACACTGAGGTAATGTTTTTTGTCACTCAATGTAATTTAATTGAGACGTTGTTTTTTAATAAAAGTTTATCAGTTTCTGGAGTATTATATGTATTAATACACAAAACATATTTAAAAAAAAATTCAACTTTTATGAATATCTGTGGTTTGGTTTATTTATTTTTAATCTTATTAATATAAAATATAGCCAATTAGTACAGAAAAAAACAATAACCTTTACATTCTCCGAACAAATTAACTTCCTAGTGAAATCTGTCAAAGATTATACCTCGCTGTCCAGTGGCGCCGCCCTGGTGGCAGAAAAGTCGTGGATGCCCTCATTCAAATCAAGGAAATAAAACCCTATCTAGGTTTTATTTAATGACATAATGCGTCGCTAATGCAACTACGCTGCAGTTGAAAACTTGCAATCACACCTGATGTCACTGATAATTATTTCAATTGAGATTTATTGCACAATGAACCTCGTCAGGAGTAAGTGTTGAGTGTGTTAAATAAATCACAAATATATAATGTAATTATAACTAATGTTTAACTTTCTTTTATCTTATTATGTCTGCAGTACGAATGGGTCGGCTAGAACGGAGAAGGTCCACGCTCTCACAGAATTCATTCATTCATTCATTCATTACAGCCTTGACGGCTCCGTGGCGCAGTGGCTTAGCAATGAGTTAGCGGGTTAAAATCCCGCACGTAACAAGTATTTGTATGGCGTACAAATAATTATTCCTGGTTAGGATGTTTCTTCTTCCGAATTTATGTTTATGAACTACTCTATGATACGTTATCTGGATTAATTCATTAAAGTCTATCAAAGTACACTGCTGAACAGAGGCCTCCCATTAGTTGCCCCACTGAGTTTATTGATTTTCTCGGTGATATTAGAAAGGTACTGCTACCTATCTTCTGGTTTGTTTCCCTTTGTCGACGATATGGGGTAGTGGATATACTTATTTCACTATCACATGGTCAATATCGGTAATAAACACCAGCGTAAAATAGCAACTTCATACTGCTATGTTTCGTATGGTGAGCTTCTTAGCTCACCATACGAAACTTCTCTTGAACTAGAGACCGTGGTAATTAGGTATACCATCGTATTCCTTAGTATTGGCAACGCATCTTCATTTTGATTCTTAATCGAGGATAGATGTAGGTGTCTATGGGCCACAGCATTCTCTTTATTAGATAGACTCTATGCTTTGACTAAAACATATTCTTCCCGTTGTATAATAAAAGGCGTGAACTAAAAATTTACTTGGATACGACGGCATTGTCTTTACGCCGCAGCACGTACAAGACGTACGATAAGAGCGAACAACAAAACAAACGAAGTCTAAATCACGCTATCAAAATTTCCGATGGATTGCAGCTGAAATACTTTTCGGAATGCTCGTATAATTATAATTATTAAAATTACTTAGCTATGACCTGCGTGAAAATAAAATGATGTTTCTTATATAGTTTGAAGAGCACCTCTTAATCTCTACTGCGTGCACTAATACGGTCACCACCAATTCCAACACCACCACCACATTGGGAATTTTAACAATCACTAGGTGTTAAGACCCTTTTTCTGTCTAGGAGCCTGTCACGGTAGGTACAAACCTATTTCTGCCACCAAATAGCGGTTTTGCACAAAAAGCCTACATAACTACAGGCTGTGGGGCTGGGGCGTTCCATTTAAGTAAGGTCACAACGCATCTTTTTTTATAGGATAGGGTGACAAACGAGTACACAACTCACCTGGGTAAGTGGTTGCTGTGACCCATAGACATCTACATTTATCCTCCATAAAGAATCAAAATGCAGATGCGTTGTCAGCCGTGAGGACTAAGATGGAATGCCTCGTTTCCAGTATAATGGTCTCGGGTTCTTTACACTCATCATACGAAGCACAGCAGCCTTCGCCGGTCGAGCCGACTCATTCGTGCTACAACTATACTACTAATATAGCTGCAGCATGGCTCTACCAGGTTAAAAGCTCATAGCTTCTGTAGGGTGGAGGATGGCATTGTTGGTTACTGGTGTTCATAGACTAAAGTAGTCACGCCACTTACTGTCAGGTGGGCTTTAACTTTGTGTTTTTTTTTTAAATATTTTATTATCTATGCCATATAAAGGACACAGAATATTAACATAATTTAATCCCACTAACACATGATTAGACAGATAGCCCCAAAAACATCAAAATGGCGACAACAGTCATACGGACTTAGCATTAATTCATTTGGCTTTACGTGTCCTCAGTACGTACTGCTATAGATATAAAAGTTTTGTTTATTAGATCACTGCCGCTAAGTCGGTCATCATTACTATAATCGGCTTACCATCTTAATATCATAAGCAAACGAAACCTGTCAATGAAAATGTACGTCTAATTCCATACGGCCTAAAATGTTACCTATATTGTAAATGAAATCCGTAAAATTTAATTTATTTACTCTTAAAAAGCTTTTAGGAGAGGTTCGTTATAAAAGTCCAATAGCGGATACGAACTCACGACTGTTTTTTGGTCCGTGCCGTTCACTAGACTACCGGCGCAACTTCTTTTCACCAGAATAGAATATATTTTATTCGAAGGTATAGATTGCAAATAATTCTTATTGAAAGTCATTATTTACTTTTACCACTGGTTCGAAAAAAATCTCCTGGGAAGAACCAACAAGAAACCCAGCGGGACTTTTTTTAAACTAAAATTTTACATTAAAATACTGGTGTAAAAACACTTACAAAACTTCTGTAACAGCTTGGAAGCGACCGCCTTATTCTTAGGGTTTATTTTCAACCATGTATTTATGTATATATATATATATATATATATATATATATATATATATATATATATATATAACTTGGTAATATTTAAACCCGGTCAAAGTATCCTTTCGGTTTTCTAGCAAATGCATTTCGGAGAACGTGCACAGGAATTGTATAACTTAATTATTCTCTCTCCTTTCCATCATCAGACAACCAGACGTTCGGCCAGTCTCCACCCTTTCATTGTTGACTTACCACGCTTTCGATTGAAACGGTTTGCGATGATTCGAGTGATTATGAAGCGTGTAACAAAGGAAAGGAATAAGTTACCAGCAACTTTCTATCCGATTACAATGTGGGTATCTTCAAGACAAAAGTGAGACTTTTGTCAAGTCAGTGCGCTTCACCATCTTAGGCTACATCACCACTTACTATCAGGTGGGATTGTAGTTAAGCGCTGGCTTAGAATAGTATAAAGAGCGACTTGGAATATTTTCTGGGTGAGAATCAGTTATTGAGTTTTTCCATATAGAAATTCTCAACAGCTGCCTGGAGTTAGGAAGTTGGCGGTGTATCACCCCCGTGCCTCGGAAAGCACGTGAAGCCGTTGGTCCTGCGCCTGATCTCTCTCTGGTCGTGTCGTTTACAGTCCCATCGGACTATGATAGTCAGGAAATAGAGAGTGCACCTGTGCTTGCGATTACACTTGGGCACTATATTCCTGTCCGCCGTGACAAAAATTCGGTTTGGAAGACATTATTATTTTCTGGGACTTTGTTATAATAGCGTATATTTAATGAATGAGGGCTAATAATCTTCCACTCACCAGATGTCGCTAGTTGTGATTGAGGTAAAGTTTTTTGTTACACGACGTCAGTTAATTGAGAAATTAGTTTTAAATAATAGTTTATCATTATCTAGAGTATTATATTAATACACAACACAATGCGTCAGTTGTTTGATTTTTAATTTTTTGCTAATTATAACTCTTTTTTTTTTAAATGTCGTCTTTTAGTTATATTTATCGTTTGGTTTATTTATTTGTAATGCAATTAATATAAAATATAACTAATAATATAGAAAGAAACCTTAAAGATTACATTTTCCTAAGAAATTATCGTCCCCGCTATGAAATCTGTCAAATATTTTACCTCATTCTAAAGTGGCGCCGCCCTGGTGGCAAAAAAGTCGTGGATGCCCTCATTATTAAGTGGCGAAGCTTAGGAAGTCACTTATTGATTTCACGATGTCTGTCCGTCTGTCCGTCTGTCCGTCCGTCTGTCCGTCTGTCCGTCTGTCCGTCTGTCCCACGATTATCTCGATAATGGTTTTGAATTTTCAAATTCTGTTTTCAGCAATCGATTACTGATCACCCAGGCATCTGAACCTCCTATTTTGATTTTTTTTATATTTTTTCCGTTAGAAACCGCTACAAAGCTGATTGCTTCGCCACTTTGCTATGCTGTTAGCTTGCTAGGTTTATTGTCTCTGTGGTGTACGATTCGCACTCGTAGTCATTTCTATCTATTTAAGTAAGAAAATATAGTTATTACCTTACCCAACAATAAAGATCGAATTTACGCAAATGGGATGAAACCCACAAAAAGCTTATTTTGAGACATTAACCTTTTGGTATGAACTTTTATGGCTGTATTCAATGACGAGTTTGTAATTTAAATAAAAGTACATATAATAATGTTCTTTTTTGTCGTACTCGCACTCTTCAGCTGCGATTCTTGCTGGAATTGTTTAACTGTAGGAAAGGAGACCTTAATGATTATTTAAGCATATCTCATTTAAGACCAATGTGGGTTACGATTCTTTTGCGTAACTACGTTCAATTCATAAAACTACACAAAACGTAAATAATGTCATTTATCAAAACCAGTAATATGCCGAGCTATATAATTTCCACAAGAATTTTATGACCACCTGATGGTAAGTGGTTGCTGTGGCACATAGACGTCTATCTATCTTTGTTTGCGAATTAAAATGCAGTTGAGTTGTCACCCGTGAGGACTAAGATAGAATGCCTCTTTTCCAGTAAAAAGGGTCTCCGGTTCTCTACACTCACCATACGAAACTCAGCAGCGTTAAGCTGTAACTGAAATTATGGTTTAAGATATTTATTTTTCTCAAAAGATTTATAAATCACTTACAGAGAAAATACTTATTAATTAAAAACATTAAGCCGATTGGCGTAGTGAGTTTACATTATTAAAGTTTTACATTCTGCCAACAAACTGCTGAGCAGTCTGAGAAGGCTATCGCCTGAAAACTAAACTAAACTAAATCGTTTTCGACTATATGCAAATAGCTTTAACCATCTCAAACCATTAATGCAGTTTTTGAAAATACACTTAAAAAAGGCTTCTTCTTTTATTTGAAATTATCCCAAATTGAATGTGATTTATGGTCAACAACATTTTTGCCTACCGAGAGACCTTTACGCACGCAGTAAAATCGGTTAAAATAATGTATTACCATATGTTTAACAAGGACACAAAAGATAAAAAGGACAGAATGTTTGAGTTTTTTTTTGAAATATATGTTCATAATTATTTATATTATATAATGTTTTTTAAAGGTTAAAATTAGTATTCATAGACTGAAGGTAGCCGATCTAAACCCCCCCCACGTGACCACGGGCATACGCTATAAATTACTACGACTATAGATACAAATAACAAATCATTATTTGTCGCTATAGTCCGCATCCTCTAACAATTTTGTGAAGCGGGGTGTCCGTTCCGAGCGGTGGGCACCCCACCGTCTCGTCTGACAACCGCAATGAGGCCACAGTATCAGTTACTAGTGTAACACCAGCCCAGCGGTCACTGTCCTAGTCGAGGCTGAAATTCAATGAAAACTTTATTTTTCGACCCGCATTGATTTATTCTTTAACTAGCTGTTAACGACTTCGCCCGCGTGGAATTTTTATACGCGGAACCCTAAAATAAAAGTAGCCTAAGTTTTTCCTTATAACATCAGCCATCTGAAAGCCAGTGAAAGTCCCATCTAAATCAATTTATAGGTTGCATGAAGCGTGTTCACTCCAAAATAGCTCGCAGGTGACAGATTTTTTCAGACTTAGTTGACATTTATCGTTATATTTAAGCCAATTTACGCAATATTTTTATGAATAAGTGTGTTAGATTATGTGTTATTCTGATGTATGGGCTACATTATTGTAAAGTTTCATTAAAATCTATTCAGTAGTTTTTGCTTGAAAGAGTAACAAACATCCATACGTCCTCACATACTTTCACATTTTTAATATTAGTAGGGTTATAAACTCTCAAAGTCCACTGCTGAATTTAGACTGCCCTTATAGATTGCCATATAAAGGGACATTTTGCCGTAGTTACCACGCTTGACATGTTACCAGAAAGACGCTGCTGCCCATCGCCTGTTTCAGTACCGCTGTGTCTCTAGCGATACCCATGGGATGTTAAGGGGTAGTGGATATTCTTACACCGTTACTACACAGTAGGGACGTTACGGAAGTGGTTATATCGGAACCGAATTCCGAAGCGGAGATTTTAATTTTGTTTGTCAGAACCGGAATCGGAAGTGGAGGCAGAAGAGATGTGTTAAGGGCAGGTCTATTGCACTGTATTTTTCTTTTCAGTTTTAAATTTTTTGGTATTCTTCGAATTCAGTGGCATGCACACACTTTAAGTGACTTTTTAACGAAGTAGTCGTACCTTCCTTTTGGTGAATATATCTTCTCACATAGTCGGAACCGAAATCGGAATCGAAGGTGCAAATTCTAGTGTCTAAGAAATAAAACTTAAAAAACCTAATTGAAATATAATCGGTAGTTTTTCGTGATGCGCGCACAACTACATAATTCTATCATTTTCTGCCGACTTCCAAAAAGGAGACGGTACTCAATTCGAGTGTATGTTTTTTTTTGTTCTTTTTTTATGTGTGTTACCTCATAACTTTGTACTGGGCGAACCGATTTCGATGATTCTTTTATATAAAAGCTGATAGTTCTCGTGTGGTCCCATATGAATTTGATCAAGGTCAGACCAATGGTTATTGAGTTATTCTTAAATAACCTATATTGAAGTCGCTTATATTGAAGTCGGCTGTACAAAATTTTTAATTTTAAATTATATTTAAATATAGAAGATTGATACTGACTAATTAATAATTCGCGTGAGATAAAAGATACACAAGTCTTTTCAGTATTTGCCAAGAAACGAAGTGTCAGTGTCGGTCCCGCTCTGTTTGTCTTATTTGTTATGTTATAAGTTGTTACATTCAGTATATCATATCAATATCATGATGAATCTTCCGTCAGCACTCCTCCGCCTCGACACCTATCCGTTGCACGTATTACGCGATCACTATGAGGTAACCGCTGTGTAAGTGAATACCAATTTTATAAGCGTTTCTCACTTGTTCGTTTTTAATTACAAATACGTTCACTTTCCGCGTCGGTGTTAACTTTCGTCCAAGTGATGCGGGCTGAGTAGTTTAATTCGTTTTTTGTTGTGTTTCTTTTATAGAAAAAGGGTGAATAACGAACACATGTCCACTTGATGGTAAGTGGATGATGTGGCCCACAGACACCTATATCTATCCTCGACCCCTGAGGACTCAGATGGAATGCCTCGTTTCCAGTAAAAAGTATATCCAGTTCTTACTGTCACCATACGAAACACAGCAGCACTAAGCTGCCTTTTGCGTTGAATTCTGTAAGAACGTTATTCATCCCTGGTTGGGCCGATCTATTCATACAGCATCCATAATATAGCTAGAGTGCGGCTCCACCAAGTAGAAAATAATAAGTATATAACAAGTGGGATGTGGGAAGTAAAAACTGTGTAAGAACCTCCGAAGAAGGCGGAGTTATTTCTTTTGTTTTTGGTCATTTTGAACCCCTAGGAGTGTAATGAGAACTTTTTGCCCCTATTCAACCATGACACTCATGACATCCTCTACGTGATAGGCTATTCAAACTCTACTCCGCGGACTAAAATTCGAGTCACCCCCCCTACTCTAGTAGTCTTTACTTCCAAATAAATACACCTCGTGATGTCGACTAACGTGCATGATTAATCGCCCTCTCTAAAATGTTTTTCTACTTGTCTTGTTTGACTGGGAGAAAATGGCCCTTTGGCATTTAAATCCGCCATTTGTATGTTTTACTTTGTGTAGTCAAGTGTAAATAAAGTAAATATTTTTGTGTACATGTGTAGAAACAACCAGCTTTTTTTAATGTCAAGAGAGATGTCGTTCCAGAGTCTGATCTGGTGGCTTGAATTGTGTACTCGTAAATCGTGCAGCATTTAACCCCAAACGCCAAACTTTCTCGGGACAGAATAACGCGGAGGAGAAAGCGATGCGGTGGTCAACCGAAATCAAGTCGGACGGGCTAATGCCGGGGTGTCTCGCTTGATGTGATCTTTACTGAACTTAGGCTTGAAAGTGATCGATTCAATTGCCTCAGTTCACGTTAAAAAGGAATATAAACAGCTCTAGGATAAATTCGCCAATTAGGTTTCTACTTTTTTTTTATAGGATAAGGGTGACAAACGAGCACACAGTCACAGTCACAGTAGAAAATCTATCTAATAGTTTTTCCGTGAAGCGCGCCCAACTGCAAACCTCTTATCATTTTATTTAATATAGATGATCTTGAAATATTTTGATTATCTATATTTAAATAACAAAACGCACCCATCAACGAAAAAGGCCTAGCCTTTCCATAATCTTATCGCAATGATCGAATTTGGGTTTGTATACAGTTATAAAAACACTATGTAATTAATTATAAGAATAATTCATTGTTTAAGAGAATTTGGATAATTTTAACTACGTAATTGAAATCGATAACTGTACTCCGGGTCCGTAAAATACATGCTATGCCTAGTTTGGGGTCCACCAATATTTTTTTACATGTAATTAAAATTTAACTTAATCTATATCTATAATAATAAATAAAAGTGTCTGTTTGTAATGACAAAAAAACATATTTTTATTAAATACGTATTATGAAAGTACATTTGGTACTTATAACAAAAAGGCAATTTGCAATTTTTTTGTTTGTCTGTTTGTTCCGGCTAATCTCCGAAGTGGCTTTTTTATAGGATAAGGGTGACAAACGAGCACACAGTCCACCTGATGGTAAGTGGTTGCTGCGGCCCATAGACATTTACATCTATCCTCTATTACAAATCAAAATGTAGATGCGTTGTCACCCGTGAGGACTAAGATGGAATGCCTCATTTCCAGTAAAAAGGGCCTCAGGCCACCTGCACTCACCAAGCGAAACGCAGAGGTAAACCTCTACTTCACGCTGGTTTTCTGTGAGGTCGTGGTACCACCCCGGTTCGAGCCGGCCCATCCGTGCGACAGCAAAAGCTGCCGCGTGGCTCTACCACTGTTAAAATTGTAAAAAAGTAAAAGTTGTAAAATTGTAAAATTGTTAAAGTTGTAAAATTGTAAAAAATCCGATTGAGCTCAAGTTTTGTTAGTTACGTAACTTAGGTGACAATGCATCAGTATGTCACCACGGATCTGATCTCATGATAGACCTGGATGCCTAACAATGTCTATATAAGCTTTTTTTAAATATGTAATAATATTTAATTAAGTTTTTTTATTGTTACAATTATAGCGTAGCAGTGAAAATAAATTATTAGCAAGTGTTTAAGTATATAATTTCAACCGTGTAGTGGTGGTGTAGGAATATAGTAGTAGTAGGTGTGCCGTGGGTTGGGTGTCGTAAGAAGCGACAGAGGGAAATTGAAGCAGGAGATGGGCTGCAGCATTTTCCTGATAAAAACTCAAAATCATTAAAAAAAAACTAAGGTTGCCAACCCGCCAGCCAAGCATGGCAATTACGGCAAAATTCCACCTCTGAGGCAATCCTTGGGGGAAGCCTGTGTTCGGCAGTGCGCTTTTATAGCCTGTAATGGATGGAATTATTTACATCATTTTTCTATACTTTCGTGCATTCGTTAGTTTGGCTTAAGATACTTTGTTTTTTAAATCTACCCTGCATTTCTATAAAAACAATATAGTATTTGAGAAATAAATAATTTTATACCGTAAACCGTATGATTTATGTTGTCTATTGTTTACGAAGTGTCATACGTACCATAAATTCAAATTGAATTCCATTTCTCGCAACATTTCAATACCTTCAAATTGACAAGATAAACCGTGCTTGTGTATTCATTTCCCGAATGGAACGCCTTCAGAGTGCACTTTCTACGGAGCGCTATCATTACGGCGAGTGCCCGGGGGTGAGCAGGGCGGTAATTGTCAGCTCCAGTGACGTGGTGACCACTTTCACCGAGTAACGCCCTTTTGGGTAGGAGCCTATTTGAATTGCCCCTTATTCACCATCTGTCTATTTAGAAAATTTGAAACGCGAAGTTTTCTTTCTGATCTATGTTGTTGAAAATATTTAAAACTAGTGATACGCACTGGCTTATCCTGGATAGGTTATTAATTTTTTGTTATACGAGTATAGGACATTTATCGAAACCATTTCCCAACCAACCATTTCACCATAAATTTTTCGATATTTCAAAAAAAAATCAACAAGTATCAGTCGGTTACCATCAGGTGGACTGTGTGCTCGTTTGTCACCCTTATTCTAAAAAAAAATGTATCAGTCTACTATTATAATATGAAAGGGAGGATAAAAAAACAATAAGGACTTCTGTATGACAGGTTTATGAAGTGCAGAGTTCTCAGAGCTTAATTGTTAGAAGTGTTATGTACTATTCCATACAAATAAATAAATATAATCCTACAAACATAATTTTTCCGTATACTGGTGGCGTAATATAATCCACTACCCCATATCATCCCAAGGGTTTTGTAAGCATCTTCCTAATAACAGCTCAAAATAATAAAAAATTGTGCGTGAAATTGTGTGCAGGCGTATATACGAGTAGTGAAACTTATTGACGACTTATTAGTGATTTTTCATTTACGTGGTATAGCCATGCTGCAGCTACATTACCTACTGGTATAGTTGTAGCACGAATGGGTCGGCTCGCGACCGGGGAAGGACCACGCTCTCACAGAATACCAGCGTAAAATAGCTTCTTATTGTTGCTGTGTTTCGTATGGTGAACGTAGTGAACAGAAGACCCTTTTTACTGGGAACGAGGCATTCCATCTTAGTTCTCACGGCTGACAACACACCTGCACTTTAATTCGTGATCGAGGATAGGATAGATGTCTATGGGCCACAGCAACCACTTACCATCAGGTAGACTGTGTGCTCGTTTGTCACCGTATCCTATAAAAGTAAAGTTGCAGCCTATTTACGTCCCACTGCTGGGCACAGGCCTCCTCTCATTTCTGAGAGGGTTTTAGGGCAAGGAAGTGTCCGCCGCGCTGCCCCAATGCGTGTTGGCGAACTTCACATGTCTTCGAAATAAATTTTTTTCTTATTTCTCAGACATGCAGGTTTCCTCACGATGTTTCCTTCACCGCCGAGCACGTGGTAAATCAGCACTTAAAATTGCAATTAAAAATTTCATTGGTGCTGGCGGGGATCGAACCCGGGTTGCTCGAGTAATGTGAAGCTTACAGCAAGCGTCATCTGAGCTACCACGGCTTCCCCTATCCTATGTAAAAAAAAATATTTTACATAAGTAGGTTAGATAATAGAATACCCATGCAGCCGCGGCGGTGAAACGTTACAAGAAAACATGACTTTTTTTAAATACCGTACTAAATGCCACCAATACGCTGGTAATGAGTTGCACTTCAAAAAGCCTGCGACTGTCAACCCGCCTGCTAACTATGAAAGATATCTTCTTGTACAAGACTTATAATACAATATCTTTATTACAGCACGGCTAGCATGGGCTGGGGACAAAAATTTTATCCCCCGATTATATCCACTGACAAGAGATAAAATTATCTTGTCCCTATGCCAAAGCACAGCAACGGGGGAAGTATATCCCGTTTGACATAACGGGTAGACATAATTAAATAAAAGATAAAAAATTATACTTTTTTGACATTTGAAACTGACAATTTTATCCTAGTTCATTGGACGTGGGTTTAAGTTTATGTATATTCATACAAAAAATCTATTTATGTATAAGTCAATCTCCCATTTAATCTACTGTGGATATTATATCCACCGGTGTGCCTCCATGCTCGAAGGGTGGATAAAACTAAGCGAGGGGATAAACATTTTCTCCTTTCCCTGGGGATAAAATTGTCTCCTGCCCATGCTAGCCCTGCTGGAATCAAAGACTAAAAAAAATTAAGGTATTATCTTATGAGGCAATTTATGGGGCAGGCCTATTTTAAGTTAAGCAGTGGACTTTGATAGCCTGCAATGATGATGATTATGATTTCCAAAAAGGCTTAAGTTACTACCGACGTTACTTATTTTGATTGTTATAAAATAATTTATACTTGAAAACTTTAGTTATCATCTCTACATAGTACGAAACAAAGTCGCTTCCCGCCGTCTGTACGCTTAGACCTTTTAAACTGCGCAACGGATTTTGATGCGGTTTTCATCAGTAGACAGAATGATTCAAGGGGAAGGTTTATGTGTATAATACATGCATATTGTATATTATATAATTCTTCTGTCCGTGTGTATGTGACTGAACTCCTACTCGACCCTTAATACCTAAACCGATAAACACACAGCAATATATTTACCGTTAGGCGGGGTCCCTTATCTGTACTTTATAGAGAAAACTATAGAGTGTCTAGAATCTAGATAAAACAGTATCAAATACCGACATGTTCAAATCAACAAATCTTAAGTTGATGTTAGCAAGAAAACCGAACGTTAGATTGTATACGGGGATAACATTAGTTCTTGCGGTCCGCTTCAACATAAAACTGTTGCGACACAGCCGGTATGGTCCGGTATCATAGAATTATGATAGATCACCGTAAAAGGCTTCACTTTGAACCGTATTCGTTACATATTTGTTGATTTTGCTACGTCTAAGTCATAAGCGGAAGCGATTTTTATTCTGAAATTAAATTCTGAAAATGTTGTTGTATGCCCGTAATCATCATCATTACAGCCAGGTGTTCACTGCTGAGTATAGACCTCTTACGTAGATTGTCACATAGGGGGGGGGGGGGATATTTGCCGTAGCTGCCACGCTTGGCTTCATTTCTCCCTGTTGCCTCTTAGGACGTGTAGTGTAGTGGATTCTCATACGCCACCACTACAAAATGAGAGCGAGGCTAAGATATTTTAGGGTTATAAATAAAGATGCTTCCATTTTAAATGTTTAGAGAATCGAGTTCTCTCATGAATAATCATAAAGAATCGGGAATGCGTTGCGCGGGTGAAGTTTGTGTATGTGTATGATGGATTTAATTTGGTGAACGACTGTGGAATTTACCTTCAGCTATGTACTCATGTCAGTGACATGCATTTGTCTTAATGAGTAATAAAGATCTTTAAACCTAATAGTCAATATTTTCAAACGACTTATATATGATCGAACGAGCCGTGCTGCAGCTAAATTAGTGGTATAATTCTGCAATGAATGGATCAGCTCGACCAGGGAAGGATCACGCTCTCATAAAATACCAGCTTAAAATAGCAGCTTAACACCGCTGTGTTTAGTATGGTGAGTGTAGAGAACTGGAGACCCTTTTTACTGGAAAAGAGGCATTCCATCTTAGTCCTCACGGGTGACAACGCATCTGCAATTTGATTCGCAAACGAGGATAAATGTAGATGTCTATGGGCCACACAACCACTTACCATCAGGTGAACTGTGTGCTCGTTTGTCATCCTTTCCTATATAAAAAAAAACTTATTAATTGCTAGAGCGGAAATATCGAATGCGAGACTAGGTTTTCGGTTTTAAAAGAATGAGGTGAGCGCTACCATGCTGTTTCTAAATGTTTTCATACTTAATTGTACAACATATTATATCGTAAATTACTATATAAAAATGGTCCCAGTGGGTCTTGTCCGATCTTCCCAGAACAGAGGTTTTTTCCGAACCAGTGATAAAAGCATAAATGACTTTTAATAAGTGTTCTTGTTATCTATATCGAATAAAAAAATTCTATTCTATTCGGTACTGAGGTAGACAATCCGCTTGCCTTAAAACGCTGGTTGATATATCACCACAAAGCTAAAAGATTATGCCTTGCGCCACACTTATCTCCGTATACTGCAGCCGGTAGTCGGTCGGATTACAGTGTATGGGACGTTATGGCTTGGAGCCGGAATTTATCTCATAATTATTGCGATTGCGTTCGTTTGTAGTTTCGCGAACTGCTGTCCTTATACTTTTAAATGAAATTGTCGAGTCCTGCGTTTAGATGCAATTGAAACTAGGGTTGTGATTGTACTTCTTGTTTGTATTTTCATATCGAGGTGTGTTGTTTATTTAGAGTGGTACAGTAGTAAAGAAAGAAAGAGTTAGCAATATGTTTCTGTGTAATCTTGATATTCTGTGAGAGCGTTCTCCAGTCGAGTTAACTTAGTTGTTTTACAGCCAGCCATAATAATAATAATGTCCTCCTAACTGGACTTCGGTCACGGCGGCCAGTCTCAACGGAGACTAGCCATCTGCACAGTACAGGGTTATAGTGCCCGAGTGTATGCGCAAGCACAGGTGCACTCTCTGTTCCCTCAGTCTCATAGTCTGATAGGACGGCAACCCGGCACATTTGGAGAGAAATCAGCCGCATGAGCAATGGCTTTACATGTTTTTCGAAGTACGGGGGTGAAACACCTGGATTCAGGAACTTGGTCCTAAGAATTTCTTGACAAAGGAACCAAATAATTTTTTGTGGTCCGATCCTAGCTTTAAACTCAGTATTCTTGACCACGTGAATCTATCATGTCAAGTGCTCAAACCATTCAAAATCAAGTTATCACATGCTACCAATGCTCGCTGCGAAGATCACAATATTCGAGCAACCCGGGTTCGATCCTTGCCGGCACCAATGAAATTGTTAATTGCAAATTTTAGTACTGACTTACCATATATCCGACTGTATAGAAAAACATCTTGAGGTAACCTGCATGTCGGGCAAATTAAAAAATAGGAAGACACCCTAAGAAATTAGAGGAGGTCTGTGCTAGGACGTAATATTTTTTTTTGTAGAGTAAGGGTGACAAAGGAGCACACAGTCCACCAAATGATAAGTGTATGCTGTGATGCTGTGGCTCATAGACATCTACACCTATCCTCGATTGTGGAAAATGATGATATGCGCTGTCACTGTCACATAAGGTACTGGAAACGGGACATTCGTTTCCAGCAAAAAAGGATCTACGGTTCTCTACACCCACCATACGAAACAGTATTAAGCTGATATTATTCGCTGGTATTCTGTGAGAGCGTAGTCCTTCTCCGGTTGAGCCGACCCATTTGTACTACAACT
Source organism: Parnassius glacialis (assembly GCA_033319125.1). NCBI lineage: Eukaryota > Metazoa > Arthropoda > Insecta > Lepidoptera > Papilionidae > Parnassius > Parnassius glacialis. The sequence goes on from JAVANC010000025.1 coordinate 34,232,457, forward strand.
GTGTATAGCTGCAACGTGGCTCCACTATAAACGTATAACTACAGGCTGTAACTTCACTTTTCATATGCCAGCCACCATTTTCCTATAAAAATCTTTCACAAGTAATTTTATCGTTTCGCGTTTTCCCTTGCTTCGATACTGCACGTCACTGGCCTGCGGGTCGCGTTACACGCGTTTAATTTCTTCACTCACGCACGCTTGTTTTCTAAGAACGTAACCGCTTGCCGCCAGTTATTGCTACCCGTGTGTTACGCAGTGTACGTCTATCTAGGGACTCGCACATTGCGATATTGAGTAACTTCGTTTTTGAAATTGACATAATTGTTTTTTTAGGGTTCCGTACCTCAAAAGGAAAAAACGAAACCCTTATAGGATCACTTTGTTGGCCGTCTGTCTGTCTGTCTGTCAAGACCCTTTTTCTCAGGAACGCGTGGAGGTATCAAGCTGAAATTCATATCAAATACTCAAGTCTACTGTCCCTTGGAGCTGTGAAAAAATCAAGCTTCTAAGCCAACTCAATCGAAAGATACAGCCGTTTATGCTGCAAATTCTCGACATTCGCAAGGGAATCAAAACCTACAGGGTACTTCCCGTGAACTCAGAATCTTGAAATTAGGTACGAAGCAACGTTTTATAGTACAGATAAAGAGAAATTGCGAAAAGCAAAAATTTTTAGTTGCATCATATTATAAAAATATTTTTAATAATTTTAAACATATATACCTACGGATTTGCTTGGAACTCTCGATGCGCGAGTCCGACTCGCACTTGGCCGGTTTTTGTACTTTGTCGAGTATTTTATTATCCGACTTCAAAAAAAGGGTTGTTACCGACTGTGTGTTCTTTTTTTATATGTATGTTACACGGTATCTTCGTCAATTGTAAAACCGTTACCGCCTTCTAAAGTCAGTGTCTGTTCAGTCAAGTCAGTTCACGGCATTTACTTGTAATTAAAAGTTTATTTATTAAGGTTTCTTACAATTATAATTGTTTTAGTTAAAAATAAAATAAAATTAAGGAACTAATAAAAATGAAAAGGGTGTTTCTCTGTGTGTTTCTCACTGTTTCTAGTCTGTTTAGATATGGTGCTATTGCAACTGTTCAGTAATTGCAAACAAGTAATTTATTGTTAAAGGAACCCGACTATAGTGATCTTACAATATAAGGTATACATGTGTTAAGGTAAAAATATATATGTAAACATATATATTTGAAATGAGTTAATTAAAACCTTCATACCATACGCAATACATTTGTGTAGGGCATGTTTTTGACAGTTCATGCCCGTCAATTTTTTTTATAGAATAAGTTCCTTTTCACACACGTAAGCGATTGCCGGGTACACGCCGAGTCCACCACTGTGCGTACGGTCGCCGCCTACCGGCTAGCTGGCGGCCAAAATCAGTGTTGTATGGAAGACGCACGTGCTTTCATACGCACCGGCGGCCAGTCGCCCAGGTACAATCACGGAGAGAGGATGTTACTGGATACAAAATCGTCTCGTGTGAAAGCTGAATGTGTTACCGGACAGTCGGCAACCGGCACATATGAAAAGACACTAAAGGTGTAAGTGGTTGCTGTGACCCATAGACGTCTACATTTATCCTCAATTAGGAATCAAAATTTAGATGCCTTGTTCTTCAGTTCTCTACACTCATCATACGAAACACAGCAGCATCATGCTGCTATTTTATGCTGGTAGTCTGTGAGTTACATACAACTATTATAGCTAAAAGTTATGATGATATTTGTCAACAAGTCGGAAAAGTCGTGTCTATTGAAAGCTATCACACCGTGCGTCAATAGTTAAAGTTGCACGAATATAATGCATGGCTTAATTGTTCCCGGCTGGTGTTCTGTGAGAGCGTGGTCCTACCCCGGTTGAGCAGACCCATTTGTACTACAATCATAACATAGCTGTAGCGTGACTCCACTATGTTTTAATATTTTATGATGAAGTCCTTGTTAACCACGCAATTATAAAAAAAACGATTGATAATTACTTTTATAAAATCCAACGACTACGAACGCTACGAACATAAGTAGTACAATTCTTTTGAAATCACTCGATAACGGGTAGGTATAATTTGTTCATGACGTTTTCATTTCTTTACTTGAATTTCATCTATTTACTTCGATTTATATTAACTTACGACATTTTATTAATTTCATTTTAAATATTTCTTGACAAAGGCTGATAAATATCTTTTGATAAATATCTTCATAAAGTCTTAAAAAACGAAATAGTTTCACGTATTTTGACGTGGGATTTTATATCAATTACACATGTGCAAAGGTGTGTGTAGGCGGCTGTTTACGCGTTGTTACTTTGTTTTAAAATGATGAAAGATTCTTCGTAACATCTTGAGTAATCTTTGTTTACACGTATTGCACACAGTTTTATGACCGAATTTGAAAAAGCGTAGGATTTTACGAATGCATATTGTTTAGATTTTGAGACTGTTTCAAAATTAGTAATAAAACAAAGCGTTGGAAACATTTCCATGATTTATTTAATCGTTAAATAATTTACGTGGTAGAGCCACGCAGCAGCTATGGTTTGGTTGCACGAATGGGGAAGGACCACGCTCTCACAGAATACCAGCGTAAAATAGCAGCTTAACACTGCTGTGTTTCGTATGGTGAGTGTAGAGAGCCGGTGACCCTTTTTACTGGAAACGAGGTTTTCCTTCTTAATCGTCGGGGTCACAACGCATCTGCATTTTGATTCTTAATCCAGGAGAAATGACGTCTATGGGCCACAGTATCCACTTACCATCAAGTGGACTTTGTGCTCGTTTGCCATCCTATATATTATTATTCTATAAAAAATATGACATAATGTAGATGTCTTTACGGCAAGAGCGAATAGGCTTTGGTTAAGATAAGTCACTGCGTAATCACTTGTTAATTCTTTTCATGGGATCCCGTCATCAGATCTTTGACCAATTTTATGGCTCCACCCCTTTTTATAACAAAAACTTTGAGAATCATTAAAATCGGATAAAGTGGTAAAAAATCATCAGATCACGGATTCGAATCCCGCACGGAATAAGTATTTATATGGCTTAAAAGTAATTGTTTCGAGTCTGGAGAAAATTCTAGTGCGTTTTTTTTAAATAATATACTTTTTCTTTATGAAGAATTTGTTCCTTTCTCTTTTTCACCGTGTACGTAAAAACCCATCTGTTCCTTTCCCGTTCCTCGTTGTCAGTGACTTATGTTGAAAATCAGTGCGCGTGTAACAGTAGGAACGTGGTGGTATCGCATGACAACCTGTATCCAGTCCAGTCGACAGCTGGCAGCCGGGCCAACCGACCTGATTGCACTCGACACCGGTTTGCGCAACACAATTGGCTTTATCCTGCGACTGTGCTCTCTGTCTGACAAAGTTGAAAAGCATGAAGAGATACTGTAGATGTATGCAAGTTTTCCATCTTTTCTTGGAGTTTTTTTTATGTTTAGTGACGTTTTTAAATAACGCTTGAAATAGTATTGTTTCTTTTGATTCTAAGTAATCAATCAATCAAGTGATTTTAAAACAATCAATTATTAAGTGGCGAAGCTTGCGAAGACACTTATTGATTTCACGATGTCTGTCCGTCTGTCCCACGATTATCTAGAGAACGGTTTCGAATTTCCAAATTCTGTTTTCATCAATCGATTACTGATCACCCAGGCATCTGAACCTCCTATTTTGAAACTGATTGCTCAACGGCAACCGTTAGAAACCGCTACAAAGCTGATTGCTTCGCCACTTTGCTATGCTGTTAGCTTGCTAGGTTTATTGTACACCAATACACATTAAAACAAAAACAAAATTAAGTGAATTATATAGAAGGTACAATAGGCGGTCTTATCATTCTAGATTAGCATTAGTAACGGATTAGTAAGCTGAAGTGGCAATGGGCCGGCCATATAGCTTGAAGAACCAACAACCGATGGGATAAAAGGTTCTCGATTGGCAGCCTCGTACCGGTATGCGGAGTGTATGGCGGCCCTCCCTAGATGGAGTGACGATCTGGTAAGATATGCAGGAAGTTAAAAGATGCAGGTGGCTCAGGACCGTGTTTTATAGCATTCCTTAGGAGGCCTATGTTCAGCAGTGGACTTGAAAGCTGTAATAATTATGAAATGATGATCACTCTGGAAGCGATTTCTTTAGACAACTTTTTCGCGCAAAGAACTGCTGTTTACAACGAATGGCTGTTAGGGAATGTGTACAAAAATCAGATAATTCAATAAAAGAATAAATAAAATTAAATAAATGTAACAACACAGGATGATGACAGTTGAGGATAGGTATGATAGAAACAATTAAGGACGGCAAATATTAGTGTTCCAAGTAATAACCTTTGAGTAGATTTTGGATGGAAAAAAGGGAAGACTGGCTTAGGACGTGGTAGAGCCATGCTGCAGCTATATTAGTGGTATAGTTGTAGCACGAATGGGTCGGCCCGACCGGGGAAGGACCACGCTCTCACAGAGCACCAGCATAAAATAGCGGCCTAACGCTGCTGTGTTTCGTATGGTGAGTGTAGAGAACTGGAGACCCTTTTTACTGGAACCGAGGCATTCCATCTTAGCTAGCCCTCAAGGGTGACGATACAGGAGAATATATTAGTAGAGTAAAGTGTAACGTTTATTATAAACTAGCAAGCCGCCCCAGCGTGGCCTGGATAGGATTTGTTGATGTGGCATTACTTTGATTCAAGAGCAGCAAAGCGTATTTATTTTATCAATTATTCGTTATTAAAAATATCTTCAAAATTTCATATAAAATATAACTGAGATGCCTCCTGGCATTACTCTGTGTTTGTAAAGTTTTATCACAATCGGTTCAGCCATTCCGAAGATTAGACCGGGCAGACTGACAGACAGACAGGCAAACATTTTATGTAAATAATCCTCTGAGCTTAATAGAAGCCAGTTATTAAGTGGCGAAGCTTGCGAAGTCACTTATTGATTTCACGATGTCTGTCCGTCTGTCCGTCCGTCTGTCCCACGTTTATCTCAAGAACGGTTTCGAATTTTCAAATTCTGTTTTCAGCAATCGATTACTGATCACCCAGGCATCTGAACCTCCTATTTTGAAACAGATTGCTCAACGGCAACCGTTAGAAACCGCTACAAAGCTGGTTGCTTCGCCACTTTGCTATGCTGTTAGCTTGCTAGGTTTATTTATATTTTACAGGCTGACACTTCAATTTTATTTATATATAGCTAATACCGTGTTTGTGGCATTCCCTGGGGGAGGCCTATGTTCAGCAGTGGACTTGTGAGGGGCTGTAATGATGATGATGAAAATGATGGTAGCTAAAATTAACTAAAAAAACAAATATCATAGTGAAACAGATTATTATTTGTAAAGTACTGCGTAAGGCCAACGACAATTGTTTATACGAACGTTCTTTAAGCCGTCGTCACCTTGAAAGTGGAACGGGTTCCCTATAGACTGGTATTCGTTACAATGCGGAAGAAATGCCACTTGACTTGTTCGAACTACTAATTAATAAATATTTCCGCACTTTAGTAGTTCATAATACTTCTTAAAGGTAAATTATTCAACACTGCTTACTGTGGCCGAGAATCGACGCAAAGTTATTAGGACGTAATCGATTTGATTCAAGGTGTATTCGGTCCAGTGGCTCTTTACGGAAAAAACTGCACCATCTGCTATCTTAGCGTAGAGTATAGAATTAAAAGTAGGTACATTCAGAGATTCAAATGTAATGAGTTGATATTTGCGTGCGTCTTATTCAGAATATTTCTTTTTATTATAATATCTGGGTGACAAACGAGTACACAGTCCACCTGATGGTAAGTGGATATTGTGGTCTATAGATATCTATATCTATCCTCAGCTAAAATAAATAAAGATGCATTGTCACCCTTGAAGACTAAGATGGAATGCCTCGTTTCCAGTGAAAAGAATCTCCGGTTCTCTACACTCACCATACGAAACAGCACCATTAAGCTGTTATTTCACGCTGATTTTCTGTGAGAGCATGGTCCTAACCCGGTCGAGCCGACCCATTCGTGCTACAACCATAATATAGCTGCAGCGTGGCTCTACCACGTGTTTCCCTTTTTTATCATCATCAATCAAACCAGAACCAAGTTCACTGCTGAACTACTGTCTAAACCTAAAGACTGTCATATAGCACTATCCTAATCAACGGGAACCCTTTTTTAAATCTCAAAATTCCATTGCTAGATCTGGCCTTCTTCCAGGGAGGATTTTCTTTAATCGTCACGATTGGCGTTTGCGGTAAAATACGTCTCGCAACTTTGACGCTGATTCTCTATTCTGTAGGGAGTCATGAGGTCTCTACGTGGTTTAGTTTTAGTTATTATTTTCAGTTTGACAGGATACGAATGAATTCTTGGTCTCAACGAAATATGTTGCTGTATGTTTGTCTTGTAAATTCGTATTTTTTATAAGTTTGAAGATATTTGTCGTAAGATTGTAAGGCTGACCGTTTTCTGTTTTTCCCTTTATCGTCTTTACGTGTGATTAAATTGGTTAGCACAGACTAACCTGTTTTGAATAAACAAAAAAACTGTTAAGTAAAATGTAGCACGTGCCTGACCCTAATCGGAATAAGAAATAATAACAAAAACGTTCGACCGTCTTCCCATAGTTTCCTGCGCGACCAGTCGATGCGGTTTCCAACGCCGTGTCGGAAGTAGTTGGAAAGCTGTCCACCGTGCCTTGTGACTTATGGGTTCTTGCAGTTGGCTTCGGTGTCATCTTGACCTCATTTCCGGTGCTGGTTCCATGTATTTTGTTATATGAAGGTTTCAAATAATTAAGCAAAATTATTTAATTATATTTCTTTCATAAACTTTGTATATTAATTTCTTAATGCGTTAAAATAAATCAATGGGTTAGGCAGTGTGGGTGCCGTAAGAAGCCAACGAAGGAAACAAACCAGGAGATAGACAGCAGCATCTACCTAATAACAACTATAAAAATAATGCGGTTGTTAACCCGACTGCAAGGTGCGGCACGTAAGTCTAGCACTAAACGAAACATGGAGGGGACGCGCACTAATTGAATTGCACGAATGCGACTGGAGAGCCAATCGGCACGTGCGAACGATAGGCACGAATCAATCAGCGCGACTTATGTGCAATAACGGTCACCGCTAGACTTTCGTGCCGCTATTTATATCAAGTGTTAAAACCATGGCAAATCTATAGATTTCTTTTATAGAGGGAGGCCTATGCAGGTAACCAGTCAATGTTATTGTAGCTTAATACCAGTATACTTCAAAATTATGTAATTTATTTTTCTATAACAATTTCAATAAAATGGCGTCTCTGTTTCGCGTAATCAAATTAAAATATTATTGTAATATTTTCAATATTAAAATCTAATTCCACGCAAACGGAAAACGGGGGAAGTCTTTAAATACTACAAGCACATCATCCGCTTACCATCAGATGGACTGTGTGCTCGTTTGTTACCCATATTCTATAAACAAAAACATATAAACCAATACTGAAACTAGCTCGCCGTTTTGTTCTAGAATTATGACTAGCACTCTTCACAAGAAAGCTATTTTAAAGAATTGTCGATTTTTTAAATATATCTCAATTCAGCTCTCACATCTACACCATGCCATTTGGACTGATTAATGGATAAAACCGTTACCGTGAATTAAGCTTGCAATTTAAAAACAGAAGCATGTGGAACGGACACGCAAGGCGATGACAATGGTTTTGCGTCGTCGGAGAGTCCCGGCGCAGATAAATTGAGACATAATCACGGAATTACGTGCGAACAGGCACATGTCGCGGTTTTCGCACTCGACAGGCGCAAGTCATGAACGAGAAGCGTTGTAACAATATTGGCCTTAGTCTTAAAAATCGACGTCAATTTAAAAATGATACTAGAAAGAAACAGATATTATATATAATTATATAAGAGATAATTAATATTTTAATATAAATAAGCGATAATTAACGTTTAATAAGTAAGGCCGTATATTATGTTTTTACTTACTTAATAAAGTAACTCAATTAAATTTCTTCCTTTTTACTTTTAATATTTAATTTATTGAAAAATATATAATATAATTAAGATATTTAAAATATTATAAATTTAAAGGTATGTATTTAAAATAAGTTAATATAGTCGATAATATCCGTAAAACTTAGTTTCATTTAAATTTATTTAGTAATTTATGTAAATAAAATATGATAGAAGTAAATAAGAAGCAATAACATAAACATAAATAGTAATAATATATATTATTATTATTTGGTCTACCAAATTCAATCTCTCAAATTCATCCTCCTGCCGATTTATTTTCCTTTTTCCTCTCGGAAAAGAAATCGGCATGAGGATGAATTTGTGGCACCGACAGTAAGTATCGAGAAGCTACCACTAAATGACATTTACATTTACTGACTTAAAAATAAAACTACAATTTTTAAGGGGTTTTCTTACCCTGCCAACCGCCTCAACACGTTGCAGTTACGTGAAAAGAGAAAAAAGAAAAAATATTTATACATTTTTCTAATATTACAATTAGTATAAGATAATAAAATGGAAGTAAAGTAGTCTTATTTCTTTAGTATATAATTATAATCTTTGATCTTATCACACCAACTAAGCTGGAGTGTATAAACTAGGGTGTGTAGTTCTGTGGTCCTTAGACAGGTATGGCTATGTCGTGAGGGCCTGCTACGATTTTCTTTTCACACATGGCATTTTTTTCGCACGTGTATTATTTCAATCGCTTCTGCTTATAACCTGTACCCTCACAAACGCATGTGAAGAATGCGCTAAAGTGGCGTTTCGTGCAAAAATCCACGAATCATCGGCGCTCATTACATGATCGTGCGGTGAAGCGACGAGCCGTCACGTGGATGTTCGTGGCTGAAGTGCGGGCGACTCTGACGTGCAATTGATTGTTTTACTAGCTACAGTGAATGGGAGAGTCATAAATTGTGTTGTAAACTTAATATATAATACGTCTTATTGTAATGCCGTGAGTGCATGATGAGAAAAAAAAGCACTCTAACATTCAAGACTATTCGATTTTTTTTTACCGGATAATTATAGGTGTCTATGGGTCACAGCTTCCACTTATTATCAGTTTGAATGATTGTTGATCACCTTTCAACAAATAAAAAAACATGCGTGAGTGTCGTGGAATACTCTGTTGGAACGAAGTTCGTAGTATTTTATTATTGATAAACGTATTATATTATTGATTAACAAATAGCAATAAATGAATTATGAAGCGTCATTTAAAATAATATTTCTTTCATTGCAAGATAACAAAAAGTGCGAGGAGATGGAATATTATACCATCTCGCTCGCACTATAGAAAGGGGAACGTGACGGAAAAATCTTACACTTTTTCTAGCCTACCCCCATCCGTCAAATTCGTACCGTGCGATAAACTTCGTTCCAAAAATATTCGAATGAAGTATATATACTTCATAACTATATTTCATATAGGTATAACCTAAGGGTTTGATTTAGTATTACTAATTGAAGAAATTTCCAGTACATCTAGTTTCGAAGATGCACATCTTCGAGTCTAGATGTAAAGCGACTTCGAAGCATTAGAACTGTGAACCCGTTTACCAACCTTACTTTTAGAATAGAACAGGTAGAGAGTGACATAAGGCATAATTCCATCCTTTATATCCCTTATTATAAGGTAGTATGTAAAAATTTTAAATAAAAAAGAAATAGAATAGAATAGAATCAATTTTATTCAATATTGATTACATGTAATTCTATTGAAAGTCAGTTTTACCTTTACCACTGTTTCTGTTTCTTATCAAGTCGTCACTTTATATACTTCGCCTACCGGTACGAGGCTGTCACTCGAGAAGCTTCCTTCCCCAGCGGTTGTCGGTTTTTCAAGCTATATGGCCGGCCCTATATGACGTGGCTATGGTCACTTCAGCTTACTAATCCGTTGGGCTATGTGGGTTACTTTGGTTCTACTGCGGATATCCTAATTTCTAAATTTATCATGCAAAGAAACCCCTAGCATAGTCCTCTTCATAGCTTCCTGAACGACTTTCAGCTTCCTTAAACAGCTAACAGTAAAGGACCACCATACATCAAAAATCCACAGCTGACGTCTGAATAAATTTTAACTTTTTTTACTTAATTTATATGAGAAAGAAGTATGTTTAACGAAGCATCAGGCGAATCAGGCTTATCGGACAGCACAATAGCGTGTTTAAAATTCTTTACATTCTACGTCAATCTTCTTTACGCGAGAGGAGCCGATGTAAATAGATTCGTGTATTGGAGGCACGAACGCGCGTGAGGTCCCGGCTTTGGTTCCCGGGTAAATTGTTCGCGTGCTCACGTAGTTCCCATGGTCTCCGGTGGTTGCATGTTTTAACATGTAGTTTTGATTATTCCGTGCTATAGTAGAATTGTTTGTAGAAAGGTTTGAATTTCAATCTAAGTTTTAAATTATAATTCACAAAGCAATTAACAATATAATTTATACTAATAATTACAATAATCATTTGTTATGATTAATTTTAAAACTAGGATGTTAAATCCATCATTAAGTAATATTAGAAAAGAACTGAAATAGAAGTACGAGAGCTATAATCCCGTAATCAATTTTATAAATTCATAACTAAAAATTTAATAAAACTAATTTTACGGATTCTATTGCGTTCAAATTTATCGTCGTTTCGAGTGCTTTGCAGCAACCACGGTGACGGGGAGTACTGAAGTGTTTGACGTCCAGATGTCACTGTTAACCCACGCTACCTTCAGCTTATAAATATTTACTGTTAGTTATCTCATCATCAGCAATGCAGAGTTATGGGCTGGTGAAGAAAAACAACGTTTTTCAAAACATTGTACTATTTAATGCTGTAAATGTATAATGATTGGGCAAGCCTGCTAACGGGGTCACGCAATTGCATGTGATCTCCGACCTCAGACCTCTGATCATAAATGTGTATAGCACACGATGCCAAGTGTAAAAGTCATTCGTGCCAATATTGCGTCACTTACGAGTTGTAACGAAAGTAATAAAACAGGCTAGTCGAGTTGAGGATAATTTTTTTGTGATTATGATAGTACAGGTCCTGACTGTGCACCCTGTGGAACGCTTCTTACGCTATAGAACTTTGCTTATATCGTTCATAATAGGAGTGAGCGATACAAATCGTATAAAATACAATATCTATAATATGTCGCCGGCTTACTAAGTGTGTATCAGATACCGCTCTAGTATATATAGCGTAACTTCACAGAATCTCTAAGATCGAACCTGAAGAAATAATATAATCGTTAAAAATCTATGATATTTAAGTAATATATATATATATATATACCTACCTCGACTCTTTGTTTCGATTCTAATATTTGTTTCAGTACTCTGAAACAAATATTAGAAACAAATATTGAAATATTAGAAATGTTTAATTAGATTATATTACAATTTAAGCTATTAATATAAGCAATCAAAATCCATCAAAAGTCGGATAACACATAAGTACTCATACTAAATTCCTTACACAGTTACAGAATCACGTAAATATCAACAAATACATAGAAATTGTAATTAATTTATGGATTCAATATCAGACATTTAAATCCAATACATAGATACGTTTTGATATATATATATATATATATATATATATATATATATATATATATATATATATATATATATATATATATATATATATATATACATAAAGAATACGTAAATAAATAGAAAGCCAACCCGATGGTAGCCCTCGGCAGAGGTGACCAAACGGTCGAAGGTTAGGGGAAAGGGAGAGAAACCGGCGGACGATGCGGGCGGTATCGAGGACCACCGCCCTCTGCATTCGAGCCCGGAGCGGTCCGTCACGGAGTCCCAGTCGCCCAGGCGCAGATGATCCAAGAGGCTGACTGGGATTAGCCCGTTCGCAGGAACGACTACAGGTATAATTTCGGTCAGCAGGCCACCCCACATGTCGGTCACCTCGTGAGCCAGGTCCAGATATTATGTTCGCTTGTCTGTTTCTGCTTTCACGAGGTTTCGGAGGGCGAGGTTGGACGAGGTTCTCGTCATACGGAATGGTGATGTCGACCAAAAATATCCTTGACTGTGCCCGGTCCATCAGCACAATATCAGGCTTATTCGCAAGAATAGTTCAGTCTGTGATGATGATCCGGTCCCAGTAGAGCCTGGCGCAGTCATTTTCGAGCACGACTTCCGGCAAATACTATAAGTACTTATCTTATATATCTATATATATATATATATATATATATATATATATATATATATATATATATATATATATATAATACAATTTCTATGTATTTGTTGATATTTACGTGATTCTGGCATGCATTATAACACAATCTATGTTGTATTTTAATTGATAATTCCATCTATATATACACCTAAACGGTTATCGTATTTGGTTATGTTTAGTATTTAATCAAAGCAAATATTCTGTTATATAATTATTAAAATAATTCACGCTTTTACCGTGTAGCGACACAAGAATATTCACAACTCCATAACGTCCCGTGGGTGTCGTAAGAGGCAACAGAGGGATACTGAAACAGGAGATGGACAGCATCATCTTCTTGGTAACAAGAACTGCGGTTGGCAAGCGTGGCAACTGTGACAAAATGCTCCCTGTTAGGCAATCGGTGGTCTGCTGAACATAGCCCTCCGCCTATGTTCAGCAGTGGACTTTTATAGGCTGGAATGAAATGGCATTTATGTTTATTAGATTCTTATGGTAGCATAAACATTCCTAAGGATAATCAAATTTATACGTGGTAGAGCCATGCTGCAGCTTTATTAATAGTATAGTTGTAGCACGAATGGGTCGGCTCGACCGGGGAAGAATCACGCTCTCACAGAATATCAGCGTAAAATAGAAACTTAAAACTGCTGTGTTTCGTATGTTGAGTGTAGAGAACCGGAGACCCTTTTTATTGGAAACGAGGCATTCCATCTTAGTCCTCACGGGTGACAACGCATCTGAATTTTGATTCGCAAACGTGAATAGATGTAGATGTCTATGGACCACAGCAACCACTTACCATCAGGTGGATTGTGTGCTCGTTTGTCACCCTTATACTACAAAAAAATAATCGCTTATAATTTTAGCTGATTTGAAAAAGGAAGGAAATTGCCAATTTGACTGTTCCTTTCATTTAGTAACGCGGTATCTTCGCCAATTTTAAACAGATTTTAATGATGTTTTTTTTTATCTGTACGCATATAATTTGTATAATGGCGGATGAAATCATAAAAATGTTTATTATACAAAGTCGAGTCTCTATGGTATAATAGCGTTTCGGGCTTTCTATTCAAATGTTCTAAACTGTGACGGCGAAAGTGCGAGCGCATATGTCGCTCCGTCCGTGTGTTTAGTGTTGTGGCTCCACTTGTTTTCACTTTCCTTCCGCCATTGCAGGGCTGCCACAGTAACATTACAAAAATTTAAAATAGTTATTGTAATTAAATTAAAAATAATTAATTGTAATTAAGCTAATAAAGAAATTTGTATATAAGAAAACGTATACCTACTGAGGGCTAATTATCGTCTTACGAAAGTCAATAAACTTGGTCTTCAATTTTCACAAAATATTTAATAAAAATTATATTGTAAGGTTTGCTGAACTGATTTGAAAGTCAAATATTGTAACTCATTATTCATCTAATTATTATATTTTTAACTAGCTGTTCCTCGCAACTTCGCCCGCGTGTAATTGAGGGTTTTAAATATGTTGCGCGGAACCTTATTTCTTTTTCTGAAATATAAGTAGCCTAAGTTACTCCTTATAACATCAGCTGTCTGCTAGTGAAAGTCCCGTCGAAATCGGTCCAACCGTTTCGGAGATTAGCCGGAACAAACAGACAGACAGACAGACAACAATTTTGAATATTGTGCTTTTGTTATAAGTACCGTATATACTTTCATATGCATTTAGTAAAAAGCTGTTATTTTGATATTACAAACAGACACTTCAAATTTACATTGAATAAACCTAATTTTACGGATTTATCGCGTCTTAAGTGATTTGCTGAGTAGACTACCTGACCTTTGCACGGGACAGGATTGTAGTGCATGAGCGTGTTCACAAACAAAGGTGCATTTTCCATTCCCTCAATCTCATAGTCCAATAGGACAGCAATCCGTTACCACCGTAGAAACGTCATGCGCAGGACCAACGGCTTTTCTTGCTTACAGAGGCACGGTGGTTAAACACCGCCAAAATTCACTTATTGGGATTTTCTATCAAGAAATATAACTGATTTTACCCCGACCCGGGATCCAGACCTGGGACCACATGAACGGCAGTCCTGCTTACAACCACTAGACAAACTAGGCAGTCTAAATTCAACCCCATGACAAAAATAAAATCCGTAATATTAAATTTATCCCATATGTACTCGTATTTCTGTTCCTAGTCAATTTTTTTTAAAGTGCCTGCGTATTTTATACCTAAGTTTTTATTGTTTCAAACCCCAATTCAAAATATTAATTTTTGGACCGTGAATTCATAATTATATTTACATTGAGTTATAAACAAGATCTAGAAAAAATATTAGTAAGATCTTGATTTAGATTCTAGTTGAGAGAACGGGAAAGCATTGGTTGAAGATTCCAAAAAAAAAAACAACAGAGAGAAATGGAAGGAGTTGGGGGAAGTCTACACTCGCGAACTATAAAGAACGATACGACTAAGAATATCATTTCTTTAGTTAGTAGTTTAAATATTTACTTTTAATTTTACTAAGTTTTATTTATTAGCAAGATGAAAACGATAGTCTTGAGTGAAATGGACGTAACGACCACAAAAACTGTTACTAAAATGCACACTAGCACTTTCTCACTGGTGACAGCCCTAGCTTCATAATCAGTTCGAAAATTTCGCGTGTAGTATGATTTTATAATCACGTATAATATAATCGCGTGCGTGTGTTTTCGTGTGTTTGACATTCGCCTTGAATACCGGTTGTTCAGGTTCCGTGGATGCTCCGCGAACCGTGGCGCGATCTGTCGCCAAACTCATTTAGAATTAATGAAGCTATTAGCTATTAGAACTGAAGACGTTAGTGATGAGCTATAATTTTTTACAACAGAACAGGTATCATTTAATTATTAATTTATTTCATTAGATTACCAACGATTGTTACATGAACAAAAATGTCGCTAGTTGACACTGAGGTGAATTATTTTGTTACACAATGTCATATAATTGACAAGTTGCGTTTAAAATCAAAGTTTATCGATTTCTAGATTATTATGTAAATACGCAAAACAATGTCTCAGTGGTTCGCTCCATAATATTTATTACCTCTTTTTAAATTTTTCTACTTTTAGAAATAACCGTATTTATTCATTTCTAATGTAATTAATATAACATATTAGCGATCTGACCCGGCTTATCACGGGTGATTTCTTGATTTCGACAACAGCTCCACCTACCGGGTCTAATTGAGTTTTTTAAACTCAAATACACACCAAAAATTCATCAAAATCGGTCGAGCCATTTTAGAGTTTTTGCGAGACTTTTAAGTATTGCGGAAAGAAACATTTACTTCCCCGCCATATAATCTGGGAAATATTTCACCTCATTCCTAAGTGACACCGGCCTAGTGGCTAATAAGTCTTGGATGCCCAGCAGCTACAGCTTAGAAACTAGATTAAAATGCACAATCACTTATAGGTAATCATCACTTACATAACAAAAAACTCAAACCTAATTAGACTGTTAACTACTTAGCTGCATCCCTAAAAATTGATATTTTTCTATGTTTCGGTTACCAATGGATATCTTATTCATTGCATAATAGAGACCTGTAATATCATCATAGTTGAGGAGTGAGGGTATCTGAAGATTTAGGGTAGGTTACTACCAAAGCAAGTGTCAGTGGATTGTAGTAGTCACTTACCATCGTAACCAGTTCGTTGGTCACTTCAGTTTTATGAAAAAAATAAAATGCTTGTAGGCATTCCCTGCTTTCGAAATGAACAAGTTCAGTTTACTCACATTGATCAGACTTGATTTTCTATGTTCTGCTTACGTAATCGAAAATCCCACGATAGCTGTCATATTTACTCTAAACTTTGTTTTATTCATAGATAAAGGACTTTCTCGCTGATGCGGTTATGCCGCCCTGGTAGTTACAAAAAAATCTTAAATGTAAATTAGTAAACAAATAAACTTAATACTTACTAGTTATTTAATCTCTTATTAACTAACAAATACAGTTTTTTGGCATCATCTGATAACGGGTCCGATAAAATACTATTACTACTACTCCAAATTTTGTTAATACAATTGGTAAAATTAAAAATTTTGTACAACTGTCTCCAATATAAATTATTAAGGATAACTTAAAAACTAGTGGTGATTACATTTCAGCGATCACGAGAAGCACCAGCTTTCAAATAAAAAAGTATCATCGAAATCGGTTCGTCTAGAAAAAAGTTATGAGGTAGCACACATAAAAACAAACAGTCGAATTGAGTACCTCCTCCTTTTTGGAGTTGATAGAAAACATCGATAAGCATCCCCATCGTCGACATTTCTCACGTCTAAACTTCTGATAGCTTTGAATACCTGTGTTTCATATTCTCCGTACGCCAGAATGGGCTGCAAAACCTGATAATATTTTCGCGGCGCATAGTGTACATGAGTTATCTGATGATCTTCCGTGGACACAGCTAGATAAACGACGCTGAGTCAAGTCCAGCCGGGTGACGCAACGGTGACATTACTGTCCGCTGCTAATTATACCGACGCTCTTTGGGTTTGGTGACTCAACGAATGTTCGCACCGTGAAAACAATTTTTGCTAGGATTATTCTAGACTAGCTGTTCCCCACGACTTGGCCCGCGTGGAATTTGTTACGATTGAATGGATGGATGTCATGGGTTTTAATTTCTTTGCGCGGAACCCTAATTATTTTACTAAAACAAAAATAGCTTAAGTTCTACTTATAACATCAGCTAAATGCCAGTTAAAATCCCGTCAAAATCGGTCCAGCCGTTTCGGAGATTAGCCGGAACAAATAGACAGACAAAAATTTTAAAAATTGTTGTAGCGTAAATACTTTCATATGCATTTAGTAAAAAGGAGTTATTTTGACATTACAAACAGACACTTCAGTTTTATTTATTTGTATTATATTATTATAAGTACAGTAAATATTTTAACATGCATTTAGTAAAAAGCTGTTATTTTGACATTACAAACTGACACTTCAATTTTATTTCTTTGTTTCAAAGATTTCAAATTAACAACCCATATTGCGAACCAGGAGTTCTTCTTTTGAACATAACACATTACTTGAGCTCCGTAATTTAATTACAATATTACTAATGCAATTAATTTAATAAAAACGTAACTATGTTATAGTTACTTTTTTATTAAATTAATTACATAATACTTAATGCACGCAATTTCAAATGCACTCTTTCCTTATAAACTCATAATGGGCGTAATGTAAATTACAAACATTATATACTTCATTCACATTTGAATAAATCTATCCATCCATTATAGCCTATAAAAACCCACTTATGAAGATAGGCCTCCCCCAAAGATTTCCTTTTAATTTTAAAGGGTTTCGCCATAGTTGACACGCTTGGTTGGCAGCATTTTTTATAATTTTGCGTTAAAGATGCTGCTGCGCATCTACTGTTTCAGTTTCCTTCTGTCACCTCTTAGGACACCCACGTATATATGGGATAGTAGATATTCTTACACCGCCACTACACAATTATTAACCTTCTATTTTTAAAACTATTGTCATATTGAGCACAATAGTAATCGCGGCAGAGTTTGAACCAAAATGTTCATTAATTTAAAAATTGTTAATTCAGACAATGGTCATACGGACGATATAGCCGGGGGGAGAGGTCACATTTTAAGTTAAAATTAAATTAATACCCCATGTTAAAATATTTTACCACGGACATATTTTGTTATTGTTTAACTAGTTAATTATTTTAATAATTTTACGGAATGATGATGACAACTACTACAAATCAGAGTTTTCTTTCCAGAGCCGGTCGCAGAAGGCGGAACCCGTTAGCCCTATACACAGATGACGACGGACACGATCTGAGTGACTTAGGCATCGGCACCTCGAGCACTAAGAGCAGCCTCAGCGAGGACTGCGACACACACAGTCTCGCCGTAAGTATATAAACTGAAACAACATTTCATGATTTCTTATATCTACGCGAATACTACACATCAAATGAAACTAATGACGGATTTTATCGCTTTTAATTTTAACTTTATTTCCAGAGTTCGAGTGTTTTATTAGTATCTATGGCCACGGGACTGACACCTTTTTTTTTTTACGGGGGGAAATCCTCATGGACTACCTCCGCCTGGGGAAAGGCGGGGGGGCGTGCCGGACTCTTACCGGCTAAAACCACCCCGGTGTCTCCTCGCACGTGCGCGTGGGGCCACGGGAATCCAAATTCTTCCGCAGCCCCACACTAGTGCTGGCCCGGTCAGTCCGGGCCTCGTCTCCTGCACGGGGTAGTGAGGTGTTCAACTACCCTGTGTATCGCCTCAGGGGCGCGCGCCGACACCCACGCGCGCCTCCGCCTCGGGTCCATCGAAAAGGGGTGGCGGGGGCTTCCCCAAGTCCCTCGCCCCTGGACCCATTCATGGGGGCCGGAAAAGGGCGTTGTCCGCCGTTCTCCTGCGCCCGGTGCGCCTTCTGCGGCCGGGGAAGGGAGTCGAGATCTCCCTTTCCCGTTCCGCAGTTTCCTTCTGCGACATCACGTCCTCGCAGAAGGACACCACCGCGTCCCACGACTCTGCGCTACCGACCATCTTCCACACTAAGGCCGGCAGCGACAGATCGCCTCCTACTTTATTTTTGAGGACACGGCGCTGCTCCTCCCAAGCTACACACTCAGCGAGCGTGTGTTGCGCCGTGTCCTCCCCGCAATGGACGCAGTGGTGGCACCGAGCGTCCGGCTCCCTGTCTATATAAAATAAAATTAATAATTATTATAAAATTAAACTCGATAAAATCGGTAAAATTAGTTTCATGTAACTAACATTTTTTATAATAATAATATGATAATATGATATTTAACCGAAGTGTACGGCGGTCGTCCACTAGATGGAATGTTGTCCTGGTAAGAGATACAGGATACAGGCCTGGTAAGTCGATGGATGCAGGTGGCATGTGCTTTGTAGCATTCCTTAGGGTAAGCATAAGTTTAACAATGAACTTGTGAAGGGCTGTAATGATGATGATGATGAAATTTAAGTACTTTTGTTTTGCTTAAAATTAAACACTTTCTAATTTTAGCAAAAGATTCTGTAGTGAATAAAAATCAAATGGTTGTGCTGAAGTTGATTTTCAGCAACATGAACTTTATTTAGTTCGTTTTAATATTCTTAACTTTGCAATAACTTCCTAAACTAATTCCTGCACTGTTTACTAAAAGAAGTATTTACAACTACAATTAAAGATCTGCAAATAATTTTGTTTTATTTTCAGAGTGATGGAATGGACCTCGACAAAAATCACTCAGATGTCGATAATATGTCTAATTGCGGTAACAATCGCAAGCTCGGCTCAAGTGCCAACGAATACGACACTTGCACGACCACAACAATCAGCTCTCCAGAGCCAGAGGAATACACATACGAAGGTGCAATAGAGGGTTATAAATCCAGGATAATTTCACAAACCAACAGTAACATTGTTAAGACAGTCGTCAACAATAATTTTAAAGACAAATCTCCAGAGAAATCCAATGGTGACATTAACAGAATTAGAACGTCTGTCAGCAACAAAATCGACGAAAAAGTTGCTTCCTTACAGCAGGAACGTACTATCGACATAAAAAATAATAACCAAAAGAAAGATTTGCCAAAAGTTGATATACACAAACGAAGGGAGCAATTTGAAAGAGAAAATTCACAAGAGTTGCAATTAACTAAACCAAAATTACCTGATATTGCTAGCAAAAAATCTATTAAGGATAGGTTGACAAGCTTAGAGAAGTTTACAGAAGAAATGCATGTACAAAAATCGACAAGTGACCAGACAAAATTTCCCACTGAAGTTAAGCCTTTGAAAGAACGATTATCGTCTTTAGAGAAGATAAAGTCTACTGAACCAGAAAAGTTTAAGAGGATGTCTAATGGAGACCTTAGCAAAACAAAATCTCTAAAAGATCGATTATCTAGCCTTAAATCACAAACTTCAGAAGAAGAAGCAAAAGTAACAAATACAGAAGTCAAAGAAGTTTCTATGAGTCTTAAAGAACGACTTTCCTGCTTAGACGCTGCAAAAAATAGAGAGATTCCTAAAATATCAGTCGAAAAAGAAATCGTCAGTAATGAGAAATGTGAAAGCAAAGTGTGTGATAATACACAAGATAAAGAGTTAGATTGTTCGTTAAAATCAAGCTTGTCTGGTATAGAGAATCAAATGCAAAGCTTCTGTCGATCGCTTGATAGTTTGGATATGAATGGTCAGTCCTCACCGAATTCTTTTGAAAGGGTTCAAAGCTTGGAAGACTTTGATTGTGCTGAAATGCAAAACAATACTGTTCCAAGTGACATTGAAACAGAGGACAGTGGTATACACACTGCTAGAGACTCTTGTGCACCACCGGATGATATTGCGGATTTGACTCAAGTAGCTTCTCCTATTGGAGAACCTATGGCTGAAGTTTCCGAATATGAGTCGTCGAACGAAGATAATATGATTGTTACAGAACCAGTCAAAATAGAAGAAGTATTTGATAGTAAAATACAGCCTGATCAAAATACTATCAGTAGCATAATAGTGGAAGAAGTAGAAGAACAAGATAGCAAAGCTGAGGATACAGACAGCGGAAGTAATTACGTTCAAGCAGTATCACAACAAGAAGAATTAAGTGTCACTGAAGACTTAACAGAAATTCAAATAGACAAAGAAGATGAAGACACTCTTAAAAGTTTGGACAATCAGGACTCCAGTGTAAGTTTAAATGATCCTGTGTCTTCTGCATCGGAGAGCGATACTGTGGTATTTCAGGGGAAGATGACTATTCAATTAAATTTGAATGAAATTTGCAACACTTTGAACACTAGTACCGGAAATAATCTTAATATTAATGAAACTAGCCCTACTAACGATTCTTCTAACTGCAAAAGCATGCCAATGGTAACTGTCTCTAACATTACAACTACTACTAACATTTCACCAAAAAATTCCATTAAAACGCTAAAATTATTTAACGATAGCCATAAACCGCTTCCTGATAATGTAGCTGATGTAACATCACCCATTCATCATAATAAAGATCACGTTAATGAAGGTAAACCTGTTCCACCGATTCATTTATCTAATGAGGTTGACGCTGTCAAAAAACTAAGTGAAAACAGCTTAAACAATCATGATACGAATTCAACGGTAAGTAGTTCACAAGATTCTAATCCATTCTGGCAAAAACGAACCAAACGCTGCCTAGAACCTAACAGAAGGAAAACTATTTTGTTTATTAATAATAAAACTACTGTTAAAACGACTACCAATACATGTGTTACAAGTACCAAAAACAGTATTTAACTGAGGCCTTTTGCATCAGAGGCTTAACATGAGAATTTTCCTATTCTATTTCTCTACTTATATAGGCTATAAGTTTTCTAGAATTTTTATGATCTCTTGATTATGTCTAAAATTTTCCAGTCTTCCGAAGGTTAATCGCGTTTTATTAGGAAAACTCTTACGTTTAGATTCACTCGAGTAATACTAATTTATTCGTGTACACCATGTAACAGTATATAATTTTTTCATTCGCAGTTTACGTCTAATATACCATTTCACAGTTTTAATTCGTTGTGCTAAAACAAATTAATCAAGAATCGTTATTTTCACCACATTCAAAAATAAACCATTTACTATTGTAGCGTAAATTACAGGGTTTTCAATGTAGCTCTTTATACAAACATTAAAAATATCGTAAATTTTTAGATGTAGTTGCATTTTGCATCTATTAGAAATGTTCTCAACGTGATATTTGTAAATTCATATTATAGAAAATATATGTTGCACTGTTACGTTTGGGTTTTATTTATGTATTTGTTTACACTCCTTTCACTTAAATGTAGTCTAATATAAAAAGGAAAAATTTAAGTCATATAAGAGTCAGGTATATTGCTATTTTTTGAGTTACGATAAACATAATGTTATCTATGAGGCGCATATCTTAATCAAACAAGGCCGTATCTTGTGAGTGTGACTTAGTACCTTAGTAGACTCAGAGTATCCGTTACAAACGCCCCTCATAGCATTGTTTTCATAAATGTAATTATTTTCATATAAAGGTTTTCTCATTCGGATTTGTTACGTCAGCTTTTGGTGATGGGTTAATGCAAGGTAAGAAATATTTTGGGTGGAGATATTTGTTGTAACATTTCATTTTCGCTGCATTATGTGCTAATAATATTGTCTTGTCGCTTGTGATTTCAGCATGCATTATTTCTTATTTTTACTTCTTGATTTACTGATGTGATACTTTATATTATTTGTTTCTTTTTGTGTCAGGTTTTACTTTAAAAGTTGCATTAATACTAATACAGTAAAATATTTTTTTTCTTTGAATTCGTTATTTGTTAAAACTTAATATATTAAGGTCTTTTGTTTTAGCTTTGTTTTAATACGTTATTGTTGTTTTGTTAAAAAAAAAACATAATTTTAATAGTGAACATAAAATTCTTCAGGTTATCGATGCTCTTGAGCTAGCATTTAAAGAACTGGATTCCGAAGATAGCACAGTAGATAGCAGTAAAATGGAAGAAGAATTAAAGTTAGATGTTAATAAAAATAATCCGAAGGCTGCAGATAAAGCTTCCGCTTTACTGAACTTTGACATAGATAATAAAGTGTCAGTGACGCCACTGTATGAGAACATTGATATATTCTATCAAAATACGGTGGATGATGCCGGAGCTTTTCCACTTGATCTACCAACCAATGTTTTAGAGCCTCCTAAAGAGAAACCCCCTCCTCCGCCTACTGAAGAACCACCGGAAGATGAACTTCTTGGAAATGTAAGTAAACATTCCAATGTTTTAGAAATGTATACTAAATTTAAGTATGAATGACTCGAAAGAGGCGTTTGGTGAACATACTCGTGGTGAGTACCTGGTTTTACTGTCAGTTGCTGAAGTCTCTTTTATAAATGACATATTTGAATTTTCTACTTTTAGCAGTGATAAAACTTAAAATGCTTTCCATTTTGGGTAAAATTTTATTTTGTAATTTTAAAAATATACAAATAAGTTGCTTATTTCACACTATAAAAGCTCTAACATTTCTTATTAATTTAAAATTCTTATACAATTTTTATAGATAGGTTTTTTGCCATTTTATAGATAGGTTTTTTAGTTGATTAGAGTGTCAAACACCAAATTATCGGGGCGCACCGTGTACATACTTCAAGAGGTATAATAAACTAGAATATCGTCTAAAAGTTACTGTTAAATCTTCATCTCCATTTATCCAACTTTAGTGACGGATTTTTTTTCTTTAAATTTATAGTAAACCATCCTTTAAGTATAAACTATTTAATTAGAAAAATATAACTTATATCAGTTCAGCCGTTTCCGAGAAATTGGTGAACATATATAAAAACATGCTTGAACATACATAAAAAAACATACGAGAACATCTAGCTAAGATGCCGTTCGCGATCCTGGCTGAGGATCGTCGAAGGTTGGATTCTCACACGGAACAAGAATGAATATAGTTTATAAATATTTGTTTTAAATCTGCATGTTTGTTCGTGTGCAATATAATAACTCGTATGCACATAAACGTCTCAACTATATAAGATACACTATGTCTCTTTTATTGAATGTGGGAGAATGTAAATTTTTTAATAAATGATTCAGCCAGACTCATAGGAATTTATTATTAAATATTTACTGGAATATTAAATGGCTGTGAAATATTTTCACTGTTTATGAAATAATAACTTTATAACTTTATTAATATTATCACTACATTTATTTCTTTTCATATAAAGAATGTACAATAGATTCTAAGTAAGGAGTGACAATAAAGACAAGTCTACTTTACAATGAGAGGGGCCCGTGCCCAGCAATGACGTTTGAATGAAGAAGACCTTACTGAAAATTCTTAAATGTGGTGGCTAAATTTTTAACATTCGACGATGAAAGTCGTCGTCGCTGCTGGTGATAAGAGTGGTTCTTTTCTCACTAAAAGGCTAAGTATAGCTATTCAGTGAGGAAACGCAATCAACATTCTACGCAATGTACTACGGGGAAAAGAACTATATAATAATTTAAGCTTTAAGCTTTAGATGTTTTTTTATCATGGTAATAAACATATTTAATAAATGTTATGACAAATTCCCACATATAAGAACTAAACAAACTTAAATGTCTATTCCAGGGTAATTTTAAACATACAAGCTCGGCTCGTCGGATTAAGAAGGAAATACGTAACAAACGCACTTCCTTCCTCGGTATCGAAGGACAAGTTGATGACAGCTATTTAGATGTAGATCTAAATTTAGCACCACGTCCTGATATTACCTCCTTTCTTCAAGAAGAAACAAAAATCGAAAAATTACTGTATAAAAAGACTTTGTCTCATGATATGGATGCAAAGTTACGAGACAGTAGGGATTCTGGCGTTGATATTGATAGAGGACCGTCCGCAGAAGCTTGGTACAAAGGCCAATCCTCACCTGAAACATCTAATCCACACAGCAGACAAAATAGTGAGGTAAGCATATAAATTTCTATTCAAATACAATATCACGAGTGAATATTAATATGCAGTCAAGTAGTCATAAACGAATTACGACGTTTCTTACAACTCTCGAGTAAGTTTATGGTTTATTTAAAAAAAACTGTCCCTTATACGTTTCTAAGATACGCGGGCTAAGATGTTCACCTTATACCCCCTTAGATAAAGGGGAATATTTGCCACAGTTGCCATGCTTTGCCATATTTTCTAATTGTTATTAGGAACTGCTTTCCATCTCCTAGTTTGTTGCCCTTTGTTGGCTCTTACGACACCCAAGGGACGATATGGAATAGTGAATATTCTTACACCGCCACTACACGGTAAATGAAAAAATGAATGAAAATTTTACGATCATTTAACGGTACTTTCTCTCTATATATTTTAACAATCCATTCTCCATTTTTTAAACAGCCTTATACTCAAGTAACGGTAACATCTGATGAGGAAGAATCTACTAAGAAGAAAAACGAACAGCAGTTTACAGAGGATTTAACTTCGAAACTCACTACCTTGTCAAATGCCCCCGAAAACGATCAAACCAAAATTGATAGTTTGGATAAAAAAATACAACAGCAGCAGGTGAGACCCAACTAAACTTAATAAAACTTTATCATTCCTCAATACACCTTATTAAGCTAAATAATCGTGCACCTTCTATGAAGACGGTAGTGTCACAAGGTACACTTTTAGGTTCCATTATATTTAATGTATATGGAATAGCTAAATCGTATCAGCTGTCTTCAATTCGCTTCACCAGTGAAATAGTTAAAATTGGTGTCATTTGATTTTATTTATCTGTGTATAACAAACTGCTATTTAGATGAATAGTCAGAATTGTTTTTATTAGAAGTATTTTATTTAAATATCAAATGTAACTATTTCATTTATAACAATTAGAGACTAGAGATGATTAAATTGTTATATAATTTGTAAATTTTAGCTATTACTTGCTCTTTCTCGATTTCTTCGTTTGGTAATTATTTTAATTAACTAACAATATATAATATAAGCTGCAGAGAAAATTTGTAAGAATAATATTTGTTATTAATAATTTGTATTTTCTTGTTAATCTTAGGTTTGAAACCCTATTTATTATTCTAAAACTGCAGTTATTTTCATTATGAGAAAAACCTATTGTAAACTTTTATTTGCCTTATGTAAATATCAAATTTCGGTGATGGGAATTCTTTCCACATCAGTCATTTATTTTTAAGATTTGTGTAAAGTAATGATATCCAAATAAACTCCTGATCTTGATTAACATTCTCCATTTAAAAGATATAGTTAATGTCATTGCTCTTTACAAACCTGTTGATTTGGTTTTGGTGTAATTGTGCAGTAATTCATAGGATTATTATAAATATGCTGCTATAATAACACAGCACCGCTTTCTAATGCCTAATAAATATTATCGTGTAAAATTGTATTTTGTTAAGTTTAAATAATTCTCTTCTGAGTTTTTGTTTATTTATGTTATTGGAAAGTAGTTTTGGTTATAGCTTATTATATTGTATATTTGATTTACCTTGCCCAATAAAAATTATTTATATCACAGTATCTTCTTGCCTTTTATTTACTCCTGTTTTTGCACATTTATTCATTGCGCACTTGGCATGGCTACAAAGCTTATCATTTAATTATATTAATTAGTTTTAACACACCTATTAACCTTTATAAAATATGGCTGTATACTTAAAATACATTTTCATAGTTTAAAATCTATTTCTATTGACATTTATAAACGAAGCTTGCCAAATATCACGTGTTTTATATTTTTATTTGATTAACATATGCACTGTCATCATCTACCATTTTGTGTGTGTAAATAACATTAAACAACATGGCCGCCGTGGCGTAACTTTACAGGCGGTTCGCACTAACGAGGATTGGCCTGACGGGCACTTTGACGATGCTCATACGAAGGTGATTGACATGTTTTACACTTAACTTACAAGCTATTTCAAGGAAAACAAATATCGGTTTCCGTTTAAAAAAAAGAAATATCAATAGAACATAATAATTATTACTATAGACCAAAGACTTCTATGTACATACTAATACATAAGACCGACAATTCAGAACAAAAATTATGTCACAGCTGTGGATCGCGCGGGCGCCGGCTGGTTAGGTAGCTGGCACGGTAAATGCCTCGTTCTCATTTACGACAGTTACTGTTTTCAGGCAAATAAGAAATAAACTTACATACTTATCTGAAATTAACATTCAAATCACGTTAACAAATTGCGCATATTCATAATGACAGCGTTTCTTTAGTCACATTAAACAAAATCAGTGTTAGATTGTCGAAAACTGCGTTCGCGGCTTACACAACAAAGGAATAAACTTGCCCGCTCGCAATCGTCTAAACGAATTACGGAGAGTTGACCGTAACTTTATGCGCAATGTTTTAAGGCCGCAGAGTTTGTCCAGTAGTACACATGAAAGTCTTTGCTATATAGATCATCTGTTCAATATCAAACCGAAGTTTGTATTTCCTTATGCTCATCAAACATTTAATTACCACGCTAGCTTATCTTGCACCTAAGTCTATTGCTACTAAACTACCTAACAAATACACTGAGGTTAATATAAAGATAACATACTAATACAAACCTATCAATAGGAAGTACTGCGATTCGAAAGAGAGCTCCTACAGCTTGAACAAGAAGAGTTGAGGAGACAGAGAGAGAATCTGCTACGAGACCAGAATAGAATAATACAAAAGTCTGTCCAAGACGTTTCGATTGTGACGCACACTGCGGAGAAGACTCCAACGAATAGGGTTAAAAAGACTAACCAAAATTACAGACATTCTATGCCAAATTTATTAATTAGTGAAAATCACACACCTATGCCGCCGAAAGTACCAGAACGGCCAGTTTTCGATGAGAATATGAAAAGGAAACCTTTCGTATCAGAAGAGCACATCCAAAGTCACTTTGGAGTTGAAGAGAGTAGAAAAGTCTTGTATGAAGATAAAGCCAAATTTCCCGAAAGAAGAGTCGTGCCAAATGTAATGAGGACTCCACAGCCAATCTTGCCACCGAAACCTAGGAGCAGAGAGTCCATAGAAAGGGAAATCACAATGAGGTTTGTAAATTACTTGTGTACATTATATATTTCTTGACTGAAAAACTCTAACCCTCGCTGAAGTCTTAACTGTGAGAGCCTATACACGTTCTTCTGCTTTTTTTTATAAAGTTGAAGCCAAAAGGACAAGCGAACCAACAGTCCATTGCACCCCATGGACTGGAAGGAATAAGCTGGAATTCCTCACAGCCTGGAATTACGAGTAGAAATTAGACTAATAATACTCAATTTCTCAGATATGCATCTTACATATACCATCAGATTTACATCAACTAAATTTCTTAAGTATGTATATTATATTACAGTTGTAGCACGAATGGGTCGACTCGTCCGGGGAAGGACCACGCTCCCACAGGATACGTGAATACGGCTTCGCGGCGCAGTGGCTTAGCAATAAGTTGCAGCGTCAAGGGCCGCGGGTGGAATCCCGCACGGAACAAGTATTTGTATAGCCTACAAATAATTGTTTCGGCTCTGGATGTTTGTCCTTGTGAAATTTATGTACGTAAACTGCCCCCACGATATAGGAGAAAATCCTATTGTGGATGGAGGTAACGTTTTTCTAAAAATGAAAAAAATTAATAAATACCAGAGTGAAATAGCAACCTAATGCAGATGTGTTTCGTATAGTGAATGTAGAGACCCGAAGCCCTTTTTACTGGAAACGAGGCTTTTCTTAGTCCTTAGGGGTAACAACGCATCTGTATTTTGATTTTTAATCGAGGATAGATACCCATGGGCCATATTCTATAAAGAACCGGCGTTGCATTCACGAGTCAAATTCACCTGAAAAGTATCAGCGTGGTCCTCAAATAACTATTCTGTGATTGGGTGTTGGCCGTGTGCAAATGATGTACGTAATAACGCCTTCACGATACGTGAGAAATACCTTGTGAAAAACTTTAAAAAAAAATAAAGTTTTCTCTTAATGTTGCCCTTCACCGTCAAATCGACGGCCGATCACGGGGATTGAACTAAGTTTTTTGGCGAAGTATGAAATTTGGCGTCCGTTGCCACAGCTAAACTTTATTCTAACTATATAATATTTTGCTACAGAAGCAGCCGAGTGCCATCTGCAGTCGAGTATGTGAACGTAGATCGAACGCCGCTACAGTTGCGACAGAAACACGCGGCTAACGGCAACGGACAGTACCACCCTATGACGCGTCATACGCTGCAGGTAACTTAGTACTTTAATAATAACTAAAATTAAAAATTAAAAAGCCCCGAACTAAAAGAGCTGGCGATCTTCAAACGGCTGAATAGGTTTTCTTGAAATATAGCTGAGAACACTCTCGATTAAGACACA
The DNA here is from genome assembly GCA_033319125.1 of Parnassius glacialis. Taxonomy (NCBI): domain Eukaryota; kingdom Metazoa; phylum Arthropoda; class Insecta; order Lepidoptera; family Papilionidae; genus Parnassius; species Parnassius glacialis. The sequence continues at coordinate 34,261,641 of JAVANC010000025.1, forward strand.
ATTCAAACGAAAAAAACTTAACCAAAAACTGTTCATTCGTTCAGGAGCTAGGATGCCTTTAGACAGACACACGGATACACAGATGCACAGCCACAGATACATACCATAAACATAACAACACCCCTTTATTTTCGTCGGGGGGTTAAAAACAAACACGATGTTATATGCATTTTATCGTAGTAAAAAAAATTCTTCTTAAGATTTACAATTGAAAAATTTAAATTTGCAATGAGTATGTAGTTAAATACGGAATAACAATTTCGAAACTGCACTTTCTTGTCTTAATAAAAAACGCCTGCGACAAAAAATAGCAATTATGTTACTTAGTTTCTTTTTCTTAATTACTGGAAATGAATAAACACACAAATAATAAACAGAGGTATAACCATTCGAAGATGCTATGAAGATGCATTGAAAGCCACGCTGCAGCTATAGTTGTAGCAGGAATGGGTCGGCTCGACCGGGGTAGGACCACGCTCTCACAGTTTACCAACGTAAAATAGCAGCTTAATGCTGTTGTGTTTCATATGGTGAGTGTAGAGAACCGGAGACCCTTTTTACTGGAAAGAAGGCATTCCATCTTAGTCCTTAGGAGTAACAACGCATATGCATTTTGATTCTTAATTGAGGATGAATAATTGAAGATAAATGTAGATGTTTATGGGTCACAGCATCCACTTACCATTAGGTGGACTGTGTGCACCTGGTATAGGGCAGCAGCTTCATCAGTTTGAGGGTAGTTATAGACTTTGGGGAAACCATATTTCTGGTGTTTCCCATAGTCTTCGAAATGTGATGATAGATTCTCTTACAACGCAAGAGTTAATGGTTCAGTCAGTGAAAAGACAGATAAGAAGGGAGGGTGTTGGATTCCTTCAGTTGACTTAATAAGTGATACGAGGGGGGAGGGGGGGGGGGGTAGTCTAAGTTAAATTTAATTTATAATTTCATTTTACTAATAGAATGGTTGAATACGATTTGGCATAACATGACTTTCAGGCACTGAGCGCAGCCCCAACGCCAAAGCTGATCTCCAATACGGACTGGATGCAGGCCCGTAGCAGGAAACCTGCCAACTACAACTATCACCAACACTGGCTTGTACAGGTAATTCATCCAAATATACTTTTTTTTTAATTTTACAGTAATAACCAAGTAAGTATCAAAGAGGTTGTAAGTGGCTACAGCAGCCCATGAACACCTGTAAACATTAAAAAGGCCATATACGTCATCCCTTACGACTACGAAAAATTGCTTCACAGTCTGTAATTAAACTGAGATTAAAGAGGGCCCAGAAACCTAGACTTACTCCTACGCAGAAAACCTCTATGCCTACCTATTTAAGAGTTGATTTTGAAGATACCTGGCTTAATTTTGATCCCTTACGATTTACTAGAGAGAGGTAAAATCTCTTGTGTAAGACAATTTATATTTTAACTTGGTAGGAGTTACGCCGCAAAAATGTTATGTATAGCAGCTTAATACTGCTGTGTTTCTTATGGTGAATGTAGAGAACCCGAGACTCTAGTGGTAACGGTAACTGGCATCTTTTTTACATTTTGATTCTTAATTGATGATAGATATTAAATTTTTCGCGCCCTTTCGCTGTCCCGTGCACTACATATAGGTCATTGCTATTGTCTTACTACATGTCTTTTAAAACCGGACAGTGAACCTGTTAACCCTGTTATTTAAGGCCCTGTAAATAATAAAATCAAATCCAAACTCAAGCATACCAATAATTAGAAACGGAGAGTACTTCCCGATTAACTAATGACATTGGGATGTCAAACACCTTAGTTTACTTAAAACGTTAAGTTAAATTAAACGCGACAAAATCCTTAAAAGTAGTTTTATTCACAACAATATTAATATTGCAAATTATTGATATAAAATAAATGTTTAATTATTGCAGGAAGCGGAACACCGTCGGATAGAGGAGCAGAGGAACAAAATGCGCGTCAACCAAAGGCATTCATACCACGACGCACCCGCAAACCTACATCAGATGCATCAAATAAGTGCCAGGTAACACCAGCTTTATTCTATAATGTTAGTACTGTTAGCCTGTTTGGCTTTTACAGCTTCATATGATAGAGGGCTCCGAGGTGATAGCTTTTATTACATCATCATAAAGATGGTTACGGACTGTCTCGTCACGGCTGCTGATGATTCAGTGTCTGAATTATAAATAAATCAATTTCAACTGTGTCTCCTAAAAGAATAAGGGCCTCATAAAACTCAACATTAATGTGGATCTTACGCTCACAAGATGGCACTAGTTGGGACAGAAGTCAACTTATTTAATACGCAAATGTTCACACAATGAAGAGTTCATCTACTTTTAGGAACATCCGTAGAGTGGTTTATCCTTTTCTAATCTAACTAATATTTCAGAAAGTAACATTTATTTTTAGACTTTTCTAACAAATTAACTTCTGCAATCTGTCAATATTTCACCTCATTCTTAAGTGACGCCGCCTTAGTGTCAGAAAAAGTTGTGGATTTAAGAAGCCCTTATTTCAGAAATGATTAAAGTAGCTCTCTGTTTTCACTAAATGACAATAAAAGAGACAAATATAGAGATAATTAATACTTAAGTAAGCTCTAATCAACGATTATAATTAAGGACGTACGTGTTTAAATAGTACAACATTCATCCTAAGTTATTTTTTTTTAATATTTTCATACTTTATAGGCCGCCAGTTCCAGAAAAAAAATTTAAAAGTCTGTACGGCAAAGAAGATATTTCGGCAAAAAGAGAGCGTGAGCATATTTACCTAATTATGTAGAAGCCGTATCTCATTTATGCTCTTTATCATTTAGGCCTCTTCCATACTTCAAAAACACATAGCATTGTAGATTTATATTTAATTAATATCAGTTTATATAGCCGTAGTGGTAGCGAAGCTAGGGCTCTAAACTAGGGCAAGCCCAAGATATGGTTTTGTTGTTTTTAGCAGTTTTATAAAAATACTCCAATCTTGATCTGTCTCCACTCTTCAGTTTCATATTCAGTGCTGTCGAGGACGTGTTTAACAAAGCACACAGAAAGCATGCTACTGCTGGATAGATTGTATGACATATCAGCAATTGCATACTTTCGGTGGCTTTGAAAAAAGCCGTTTGCTTGAGGGAAAGAAAAAGATATTTACATACAATACAATACATGAACAAAAGAAAAGGATGAACAAAGTACAAACAAACTATGTACAAAATTAATCGTCTCTCTTTCTTAAGGAAAGATTTGATTACGTCGTTGGTGAAAACATATGCATATATATTTCTCAACAAAGTTTAAAGATTTTAACTTTTCCTCGCTGATTATCACTTTAACACACTTCATTCAATTCATGACAAGGAACACTATTATTCTCCATTTTCACAAAACATCTTTAAAAAAAACCATAAATTTTCAACTCGCAATATTCGTTCGCTCAAGTAAACATACAGAGTAAACATTGAAATGTGAAGTGAACTTGCAAACGTATCGCCCGAGCGCCTCTAATTTCAGACCAAAAGCCCGGCTTAATAGCTCCATACTAATTGCTATATAAACAATCGTAGTTATATTTAATTATAGAACATTTTGCCACAGGTTAGAAAGGGAGCGATCGTCTTCTCGAAAGCCTGGTAAAAGTCCACGCGTGCAATAGAGACGACTAATCGCTCAACTCACAACTCACTTGACGGTTCCGTGACGTAGTGGCTTAGCAATGAGTTGCAACGCTTGGGGCCGCGGGTTTGAATCCCGCACGGTACAAGTATTTGTACGACCTACAAATAATTGTTCCGGGTCTGGATGTTCGTCCTTGTGCAATATATGTTTGTAAACTGCCTCCACGATACAGGAGAAAATCCTAGTGTGGGGGTAACGTTTTTAAAAAGAAAAAAAAAGGAGTAAAAAACTCAACTTCTATTTTATGATAGCAGTTATATTGCACAGTTTTGCCGCGACGATTAATGAACTGTTTAGAACAGAGGAGCTGTGTAGAAATTTGAAATAGTTTGAAACAGTTTACGAGTTATTTTATTAGTTGATATTATTGATTGAGCAGTTTGATAGGGCAAGCCCGGCTTCTCGGCTTCTATGGAGGCTTCGCTACCGAGTGGTAATGTAAGGATATCCACTACTCCATATAACCTCGTGGTTGTCGTAAGAGGAAACTGATGCAAAAAAGTGTAGTAGCATATTCCTGATAATAATCGAAAATTAAATGCGGATACCGACCCGCCCTGCAACTAGGTGTCCTAGCAAGGGCGCGGTGGAGCTATACGCAGGGTCAGCTTCTTACCCTATATAAATCACAAGTCCGGTTGTGAATGGAGTACTGCTGTCTATGTGACTAGTGCTGTAAACTGCTATCTAGCAGCGTTGAGAGAGACGTGCCAAGGGGCTTATTGGTGAATTTGAAATCAATCTTGTCAGCCTCGAGCACAGGCGTAGAGTAGCTAGCATCTGTGTATTCTATTGAATGTTTTGATTTTGTCAATATTTCATGCACTCGATCCAATAGGTTTGCTTCGTCTTTCGTAATGCGTACCGCAAAAGAGTGGTATAATTTGCCGGCGGTTGTCTTTCCGTTTGGGTTACAATCTGGGTGTCTGCAAGGCAAGAGTGAATAGGTTATTGTTAAGCTAAGACAGTACGATTTACCATTTGGTGCTTTATCACCACTTATCACCAGGGTTGATTGCAGTCAAGCACTAGCATAAAATAAGTAAAAAAATATCTCTGGCACCATTTTACACCTGTGCTTATTTCCTAAATAAATTATTAGCACTTAAGGCCGGAGCACACCAAATACTTGAGCAGCACGACAGTATGACCATACGTTGTAGCAACAGTTGATATATATTAAACTATACAGAAGTCTAGTTTCCGAATTTCCGAGAAATATCTTTGGAGTACACCGACCGCCATCAGTTGATAGTGATTGAGATTACTTCGAACCTGAACCACAGAATAAATAATAGTACTACATACAGAAGTTGCACACTCCTTTGATGTAGACTGGTTGCCGACGTTTTAATAGCCTGCATAGCTATTATTAATCAGATAAATCGCGCACGCAAGCTAAATAAAACTTTATCGCCGCGCGCGAGTGTCCATATTACTTTGCATGTTTTCTCCTTTCTACGTCACAACGGAATTTCCGTGGTTACTAAGGGCTGTTAACAGTGGTAGAGCCACACGGCAGCTTCTGCTGTTGCACGGATGGGCCGGCTCGAACCGGGGTGGTACCACGACCTCACAGAATACCAGCGTGAAGTAGAGGTTTACCTCTGCGTTTCGCTTGGTGAGTGCAGGTGGCCGGAGGCCCTTTTTACTGGAAATGAGGCATTCCATTTTAGTCTTCACGGGTGACAACGCATCGGCATTTTGATTCGCAAACGAGGATAGTTGATAGATGTCTATGGGCCGCAGCAACCACTTACCATCAGGTGGACTGTGTGCTCGTTTGTCACCCTTATCCTATAAAAAAAAGAGTAAAAAAATACATTGTGATAATGTAAGTAAGTTACTTAGGTAAAATACCTATTCGGAGTATAATCGACCATATTTCCGCTACTATGTCAGTTCTGTGATGCCCAACGCATGCAACTTGCAAAGCCGTCTGTCGGGAATCGCGATGGTTTGCTCGTAAGAAATTGGTAGATAGTGTAAATAACAAGTAAACCCGAAAACCAATTCCTAACAGAAATGTGATCGTATTCTACTTAATTAAATATCTTGCCAAGAAAGTTTTAGTTTCAGTATTTTATATTATTATAACTTAAAATAAAACTTTTGTTTGCTCATTAAGCATCCATCTCCGCAACAATTATAGTAGAAACGACGTTTTGTCAATATCATTTATGAAATAGATTGGTAATATACATATATATTATTCTTAAATTACATTAAAAATATCTATTATTTTATCCTACAATTAAATATACTAAACGCTAAACAAAAACTATTTCGACGAGTATTTCAACAAGTATTTACAAAAATTTAATTTACTGCTGTCACATATGGGCTGGTGCTATAAAATGTCACCTAGCAGCCTTGGACTAGGTGGAAAGACGTGCTAAGAGGAATCTTGTCAGCCTCTAGCAAAGACGCAGAGAAGTCATCCATCCCGCTATTACAGCCTATGAAAGTCCACTGCAGAACATAGGCCTCTCCCATAGATTGCCTCATATAGAGGATTAGTTCCCTTCCCTCTATCGCCCCTTATGACTCCTACGGGATGATATGGTGTAGTGAATGTTCTTACACCGCCACTACACGGTTTACACGGCAGAGTATCTAGGCTCTCGGCATTCTATAGGTCTTCAAGCGAAAGTAAATATGTATTAATGATTTCTTATATTTACGCGAACACTACACATTTAAATAAAACTAATTTTACGGATTTTATCGCGTATATTAACTTATTTTATATTACCGACGTTTCGGGCACTTTTCAGCACCCATGGTCATGGGGGGACTGAGGTGTATGACGTCCCAATGTCATAGTTAACCACGGCTACCTTCAGATTAAAAATTATTAATTTTTGTTCCGATCTACGCAGTATGAAATTACAGTATCATGAAGTCTTGCAGTTGTATGCTTGGGTTGGGATTTAATTTTATTAATTATGGGATCCCAAGCAGATGGTAACACCCAGCCATCTTCTCTATTGAAATTAGGATGTTTTTTAATTTCAATAGCCTCGCGAAGCATCCTGGGGAGGAATCGGTGTTCTTTAGCGAGGATTTGTGGTCTATCAAATCTAATGTAGTGACGGGGGCGATCCTGTACGTGTTCACAGACTGCAGACTTCCCGGAACGTCGATTCTTCACATCAGCTATGTGTTCTTTAACGCGGGTTTTTATGGATCTTTTAGTTTGTCCTATATAAGAGAGACCACATTCACAATCAAGCTTGTATACTCCTGCATCTTGCAGAGGAATATTACACTTGACTTATGGTAAAAACTGACTAATCTTCTTCGGTGGCTTGAAGTATGTTTTAATGGAAGCACGCTTCAAGATGTAGCCAATCTTGTCAGTGACACCTCTGACATATGGCAGTACAGCAGGCACTCGCTCGACTGTGGCCGGCTTCACTCGTTCACTGTGACGTAGGCGCGGGACCCGAAGCTTATTGTCGTGCAAAACTTGCTTGACGTGTTGGAGCTCGGCGGTCAGGTGTTTACTGTCACAGATCCCTCGTGCTCTCTGAAACAAAGATTTATCCACGGTAGCTAACTGTGAAGGATGGTGGTGAGAATCACCGTTTAAATATCTATCTGTATGGGTCTTTTTTCTATACACAGTGTGGCTCAAGGTGTTATCAGGATTCCGAATTACTAACACATCTAGAAAAGCTAAAGAATTGTTTGCCTCTAACTCCATAGTGAACTGAATTTTAGGATTTAAAGAGTTAAGATGGTCTAAAAATGCAGTTACTTTATCTAAAGGTAGAATTGTGAAAGTGTCGTCTACGTACCGCTTGTAGAATCTTGGGTTTACAGGAGAAGTAAGCAGGGCTTTCTCCTCAAAGTCCTCCATAAATATATCGGCGACAATGGCAGATACAGGTGAGCCCATCGCCACTCCATCTACTTGCTTGTAAAACTCCTCCTTCCACAATAGGTAGCCAGATGTAAGGCAGTGTCTGAGTAATACTGCATATTCTACGGGCATGTTGTTTTCCTCTAGTCTTCTAGTAACTAACAATCGAGATGCAGTCCTCAACAGGTAAGCATGTGAACAGAGACTGCACATCAAAACTGACCATAATTTCATTGTCTGCCAGATGTAGGTCTTTAATCTCGCTGACAAAATGGTAGGAATCCTTTGTGTGTGCTCTTGTATGTCCCCTGAGCGGTGAGAGTATATTCGCTAAGTGTTGAGCCAATCTGTTAGTTGGTGAATCGATTTGGCTCACTATGGGGCGTAGTGGAGCATTGGGCTTGTGTATTTTTGGTAACCCATACAATTTCGGTGGTTTTGCACACGTAGGTATTATCGATTCTACGTCTAGATTTAATTTTTCGGAGTATTTCTTTATGAGATCACTAGTTGTTTTAAGTGTGTTATTTTTTGGGTCATGTTGGGTTGGAGATTTTACCATCAGTCAAGTGTAATATTCCTCTGCAAGATGCAGGAGTGTACAGGCTTGATTGTGAATGTGATCTCTCTTATATAGGACAAACTAAAAGATCCATAAAAACCCGCTTTAAAGAACACATAGCTGATGTGAAGAATCGACGTTCCGGGAAGTCTGCAGTCTGTGAACACGTACAGGATCGCCCCCGTCACTACATTAGGTTTGATAGACCACAAATCCTCGCTAAAGAACACCGATTCCTCCCCAGGTTGATTCGCGACGCTATTGAAATTAAAAACATCCTAATTTCAATAGAGAAGATGGCTGGGTGTTACCATCTGCTTGGGATCCCATAATTAATAAAATTAAATCCCAACCCAAGCATACAACTGCAAGACTTCATGATACTGTAAGTTCATACTGCGTAGATCGGAACAAAAATTAATATTTTTTAATCTGAAGGTAGCCGTGGTTAACCTGGGTGCTGAAAAGTGCCCGAAACGTCGGTAATATAAAATAAGTTAATATACGCGATAAAATCCGTAAAATTAGTTTTATTTATATATGTATTAACTAATTATCGTAACTACGCAGAGGCCAAAAAAGAAAATTGTACTGCGTTCCGGGTGCAACACGTGTAAATGTAGGCTGTTTGACGTCTACCAAGGAGTTTAATAATTTGCTGGCGCAACGTATACGTGCTACACACGTCTCGCAGAGTAGTAGTGGTAGAAGTTAGTAGAGTGGTAGTTTTATACGTGGTAGCGCCACACTACAGCTATATTATGGTTGTAGCACGAATGGGTCGGTTCGACCGAGGAAGAACCACGGTCTCACAGAATACCAGCAAAATAGCAACTTAATGTTGCTGTGTTCTGTATGGTGAGTGTAGAGAAGCCGGATACCCTTTTTACTGAAAACGGGCATTCCATTTTAGTCCCCAGGGGTGACAACGAAACTGCCTTTTGATTCTTAACTGAGGATAAATGTAGATGTTTATGGGCCACAGCATCCAGTTACCATCAGTTGGACTGTGTGCTCGTTTGTCACCTCTATTCTATAAAAAAAAATGCGCACTCATTTGGTGTGCTCCAACTTTAATCTCTAAAATATCTGCAAGAATTCTAGGCTACCTTAGTGATGCTTCACACACATTGGCTAGCTGTTGTCAGCGTCCTAGGCTTGATTGTAATTTTAACATACAGTTTTCATTGTTTATCGCGCTGTACGCTTTTATTTGTTTAATAAAAAAATCACTTAATATTATAACATCAAATTACTTAAATAAATAACGTTAACAGTGCCACTGTAATAAGAGGTTCGTTAACTTGTATCTTTATTAATAATTATATTAATACGTTCAGCCAACAACAGTTGCCGCAAGACTACAAGCGTCCCGTGCGAGATGCGACACGGACAGACGGCCGAGAAGACAAGCAAGTGCTGAGTGTCAGTGGCAAGAGGAAGTGCTCGCATTGTGGCGAGGAATTAGGTGAGGAATGGTTACTTCTTTCCTTATTATAAAGTTAGTTTTCAATACTAGCTTCTTCGCGGTGTGAACTAAAATATTGCGAATGTTTTTCAATGAGTAATTTATTGGGTTATTCCGAAACAATATGTTGATATAATTTACACTTTTAACAGTAGTTCGCTACTTAGGGCAATATAACTTATTGGTCTTTCGAGCCGGATGTTTCATGGGAAGCAAAATAATCTGGAAAAACACCAAGCAAATTGACTTCGGACTTTCCAATCTTTAAAAAAAATCTGTTAACTGATCATTTTATTAGTTCGGCTGTTGATTTAAAAACCGTATGACAAAATAAATAATATGAAGTGATTGTTATATATTTTAAATTTTAGTTTTTTATCATTCTAAGTGCTTTTTTTCGTCAGTATCCGGTTGTTCGTGAGTCAATTAAGGTTCCGATTGAAAAATAGGGTAGTGGTACGCCACAGATCATCATCAATGCGGGATCTTGTTTGACATCACTCAATAGCATTGTTACCAATTTGTAATTTGTACTACGAGTTTTTATGTTCCTTAGTGTTGTGTTCAATAAGGGGTTCAAAAAAGGGTCAATTTAATGTGGAAGTAATAAAAACTTTCTTGTGGAATCGACTACCACAAGCTATTATCCGGACTGATATGACTGAGGGACCTTCAAGAAAAGAGCCTACTTTTTTGTAGAAGGTCGCCAACGCACCTGTAATTTTCCCCGGTGTTGCAGCTGATCGTATGCTCCTTTGCCTCTTGTTATATAAAAATAACCTTGTTTCTATATTACGTGGTATATTTTTATAGGAGAGAGGCAAACGAGCATGCGGCTCACCTGATGGTAAATGACTACCGCCGCCCATGCAGAACTGCAACACCAGGGGAATCGCAGATGCGTGGCCGGGCTTTTAAAAAGGAGTAGGCTTTTTTCTTGAAGGTGCCTAAGTCGTATTGGTCCGGAAAAATCGCTGGTGGTAATCGATTCCAAAAGGAAGTTGTGCGAGGAAGAAAACTTCTTCTAAATCGCACAGTGGTGGACTGCCATTCATCTAGATGGTATGGATGGTATCGCGAATTTTGCCGCGATGTGCGATGATGAAATTGAGCGGCTGGAATTAGTTCGAACAATTCCTCAAAGCACTCCCCGTGATATATGCGATAAAATACGCAAAAAGATGCAACATCTCCACGCAGTGCCAATGAATCAAGTCTATCGTAAAGAACTCGGTCGTCGACGATTCGAACTGCTCTGCGCTAGATGCGTCAAGTGGAAGGAGCTGGCACTGGGGAGCCCCTGCCCAGAGATGGGAACAGTATTCCATGTGAGGCCGAACCTGTGCCTTATAAAGTTGCAAGCGATGTGCCGGCATGAAATACTGTCCCGTTCTGCTGAGCACGCCAAGCTTTTTAGAGGTCAATTTGGCCTTCTCTTCCAAGTGACCACGAAACTGCACGTCACTCGATATGTTGACACCGAGGATTCCGATACTGGCTGAGTCAACATGGGGAGTGCATTGAAACTGAGGAGATACGATAAAGGGGTTCTTTTTAGCGGTAAACGCGCAAACGTATGTCTTATGGGGATTGAACTGGACTAGATTTAGTCGTCCCCAGTCTGAGACTGTGTTCAACAAAGTCTCGACTTCAGACACAAGTTTGTTCCGGTACTCGGCGACGTTTCCCCGAGAAATATTGGCACGGTCGGTGTACAAAGCATCACCAGTGCTGTCGTCTGCATAGCAATAAATGTTACTCGTTTACAACATATCATTGATATGCAGAAGAAACGGCGTTGGTGATAGCATGCAGCCTTGTAGAACACCAGCGTTAATGCGTTTGTAATCGGAGCATGCACCTTCTACTACGACCTTGATGCTCCAATCTGCAAGAAAACTGGTGATCCGGTTGCACAATTTCTCGGTAAACCCATAGGAAGGCAGCTTCGAAAGAAGCGCTTTGTGCCAAGCCCAATTGAAGGCCTTCGCTATGTCCAAACTAACGGCCAACGCGTCCCCCTTGGACACCACTGCCTCTGCCTATGTATGAGTTAAGTAACCTAGAAGATCACCAGCTGATCGACTCCGACGAAAACCGTACTGGCGGTCACTAATCAGCTGGTGATCTTCAAGCTACCGCATGCGCTGACAGTTAATAATGGTTTCCATTACTATGGATAACAAGGAGGTGATAGCGATAGGCCTGTAGTTGGACGGATCTGAGCGGTCGCCTTTTTCGGGATCGAGTGCATCATAGCTGTCTTCCATGAGTTCGAGACTACGCCTAGGGAGTAGAATTACCGGAAAACACGCGTTAAAACCGGTGCCAACTCCTAGGCATATGTATTCAGCACAATAGGTGGGATTCCATCAAGCCCACTCGACTTGTTGACGTCCAGGGAGAGGAGTGCTTTACGCACTGAGCGTGGTGTAAACTGCACTTCCTGAATAAAGCTCTCACACCGCGGGATGGTCGCCGGTGTGTTCCCCCCGTCATTTAGAGTCGAGTTGAAAGCAAAAAGAGAGAGAGAGCCTAGCAGATCGGTTTTCTCCTTTGCGTCATAGGCCAGTGAGTCGTCCCCTTCTGCAGAGTTGGTAGCCTGACAGACTAGCAGCCTTATGCCAGACAGAAGTTCTCTTGGACAGCCTTGGCGAGGGACCAGAATGCACGTGTTCCCGAATGAAAGCGAACTAGTTTCTCGCCAATTCTGCCTATGTGCTCTGACTTTGCCTTGGCAATGACACTTTTGAAGGACCTCGAGGCGGATTTATACTTCTTTTTAAGAGCGCTAGTGCTTATATTCCAGGACGTTGATGCGTTAGCCCAGGCCCGGTAGCACTCCTGCTTTATAGCGTGATGCAATTTTACAGTAGTGACTAAACCATGGCTGAGTTCTTTCTCCAATAGGCACCACAGATGATTAAATAAATAATTCCATTCCCTGAATGGTTGCTGATTCTGTCGCTGATGTTATCGCTGATGTGGTAACATCAGCGACAGAATCAGCAACAACATTGGGATCATTCGGCGAGAAGCAAATCTACCCCCAAGGGTAGGATGCAAAAAAGACCACATACCGTTCTAATCGGCCGACCTATAGTGCCAAACACGGCGGCAAGCTGCAGATCGCAACTGCGATGAGAGCGTGAGTACACCGTACACCGTACTCCGGATCAGACAATGGTCTGAAGAGCCCAGAGGGGATGTCAGAGCACATCGATGGAGATCTGATATGCGTCCGGATGAGAGGTCAGCAGAAGATCCAACGGGGAAGGTACATGATCCTCCACATCTGGGATTCGCGTCGATGAAGTAACTAGTTGTGACAGACCGTATGCCAAGGCAGAGTCATAAACAGATCTACCCGGATGATCGGTTAAACGGGAACCAAGCCATTCAGCGTGGTGGGCGTCTTTAACAGTGGTACAGCCACGTGGCAGCTTTTGCTGTCGCACGGATAGGCCGGCTCGAATCGGGGTGGTACCACGACCTCACACAAAACCAGCGTGAAGTAGAGATTTACCTCTGCGTTTCGCTTGGTGAGTGCAGGTGGCCGGAGGCCCTTTTTACTGGAAATGAGGCATTCCAACTTAGTCCTCACGGGTGACAACGCATCTACATTTTGATTTGTAATAGAGGATAGATGTAGATGTCTATGGGCCGCAGTAACCACTTACCATCAGGTGGACTGTGTGCTCGTTATTCACCCTTATCCTATAAAAAAAATCACCGAGCATCACGATTTCTGCGGATAGGACCTGTTGTAGCACGGAGTCTGCAGCCATATGGATGTGGTCGATGGAGCGGTCTTACGGCATTACCGCTATGGAATCTATAGAGGCACCCGGAGATGCGGGGATGGTCGTCGCTGTCTACGCGCAGGTCCGTACCTTCAAGACTGCCGAGGCGTCGAAAACAGATGTCCTCTCTGACGTACACGCAAACTTCAGCCCGGGGCACAAAGGAGTGTTCTAATTTATACCCCGAGTAGGAGAGATACGAAGTATCAGCCGGAGAGGATACCTGTCTCGGTTAGAAAGGGCAAGGCCGACTTTGCCGTCTCCTGGTAGTGGACGGCGTTAAGATTTGGATGAAGTGATATTGCTCTGATATTGCAGAAATTCACAGTAAGCGTGGCAGGGGTTGCCATTGTCTTATTGCTCCACTTGTGCCGAGCAGGTTTCGTCTTAAGCGGGATTTCGTCCCCGCCCCCTCCCCCCAGCATACTCGGGGCAGCCTGAGCACCCACGTTCAGAAAAAGTAGGGTAGCTTGGGCGTGGATGCTCAGCGACGGATTTTCTAGGGATGCTGGTAGCCTCCTGGGGTAGTCTTCCATTTAATTCCGTTACCATGTTGATGGAGGGGGGGGGGGGGGGGGATTGGGCCTCCGGCCACATGCACTCACCAGGCGTAATGCAGAAGTAAACTTTTACTTCACGCTGGTATTCTGTGAGGTCGTGGTACCACCCCGGTTCGAGCCGGCTCATCCGTGCGACAGCAAAAGCTCTCGCGTGGCTCTACCACTGTTAAAAGTAATATTATTGTATATGTGTTGGCAGGTCGCGGCGCCGCGATGATCATCGAGTCGCTGGCGCTGTGCTACCACGTGTGGTGCTTCTGCTGCGCCGTGTGCGGCGCGCGCCTGGGCGACGGCCGCGCCGGCGCCGACGTGCGCGTGCGTGGCAGCCGCCTGCACTGCCACCACTGCTACTCCGCGGACGACGGCTCCAAGTACTCCTGCGTGTAGCCGCCTGCACTGCCACCACTGCTACTCCGCGGACGACGGCTCCAAGTACTCCTGCGTGTAGCCGCCTGCACTGCCACCACTGCTACTCCGCGGACGACGGCTCCAAGTACTCCTGCGTGTAGCCGCCTGCACTGCCACCACTGCTACTCCGCGGACGACGGCTCCAAGTACTCCTGCGTGTAGCCGCCTGCACTGCCACCATTGCTACTCCGCGGACGACGGCTCCAAGTACTCCTGCGTGTAGCCGCCTGCACTGCCACCACTGCTACTCCGCGGACGACGGCTCCAAGTACTCCTGCGTGTAGCCGCCTGCACTGCCACCATTGCTACTCCGCGGACGACGGCTCCAAGTACTCCAGCGTGTAGCTGTGTGGTATAATCACCGGCTGTGAGGCGTTCCATCGTCATGATCAAGAGTGGCAACTCATGAGTGGCTTTCTTCGTTCGAAATTGGAAGATTTCCGTGGACTGCAGTAATCACTTACCATCAGGTATATTGTTAACCCGTTTGTCAACTGATATCTCATAGAAAAATAAGAGAGCACTACCACTGTGAAACAGCAGACGATAGTACTCCTGCGTAGAGACTATTGTCACCTCTAGAAATTATAATTGCCCCACAAACAGGTATTTCCACGTACAGAAAAGTACCACGACTGCTACTCAGTCCCGTTTTTTTTAATAACATAAACTATAAAACCCATTTGTTATCGTAATGGCATAATAGTTTATAATTATATTTATCAAGACTTATTAAGAAATTGAAGTACGATAAACGATGACTACTATCGAGTGTAATGATAAATAATCGTTAATACATATGATTTGTTTGTATAATGACTTAAAACTTCTTCAGACTTGCAATTGTTTATGTTCATTGTGTTAAAATCACTTACAATTTTGTATAGAGTTTTATTATTTTTGAGTTATAGAAGCATAACAATATTATTTATAATTAGTCTTACACTGACAAATAATTTCTTATGTTGATTTTGGAAGCTTTTCTGGTGAAATTTATAATGAATTGCTTCCTATTGTATATAAATAAATAAATAAAGCTTATTTTTATAACAACCTGTATATGTAACATTTTACAAAAGTAACCAAAGTATGTACCGGAGACGTTTAAAAGTTACGATAGTGAAATGGATTTGTAATCTTGGTCCGCTGACGTAGCGCGATAGTTCTCTACCGCTCTGTCTGTCAGTTTGTATGTCACCAAAACGTCTATGCGACTCAGCGAGTCTGAGTCCATTGTTGCACGCTTTTGTTTCTGGTATACGATCGCAAATTCGCCTTCGTAAACACTGAATTAATATGTACTATATACTAGAAAAGACGTCGAGACTAGGTATTTTGCAACATGCATTTGAGCCCATGGGCTCTAACTTAGTCATTGCTATAAAATTGTACTCTTCGCCTTCCTTCACGCGCCCCGCACTGCCGCACAGATTTTGTTGGCGGTTTCGCTTCTAGTACGTAGTACATATTAGTTCAATGTTGTTAAATATATTTTTACTAAGTTTTTATTCTTCTGTAATATTTTCACTAATTTTTCGTATATCGTGCCATGCCGTAGTTCCCTTGTTAATGCAATAAACTCTACGGATTCTACAGTAATTTTATGAGTAATAATTTCATTATTACGTTGGAATTTAACAATGTAATTTTCCGTCGCGTTATTCGATAATTTAGTGCGACTTGGATTTTTGTATAATTTTGTAAATAATTTCTAATTTATGTCCTAGCGTGTGTTATTTTAGCTTTAATAGTTAGTACATTAGGTTAATTGGTGGAAAATTTATCCAAATATTTTCTGTTGGTTATTATTGTATAGATATTTTGTATAACATCATTCTAACATGGTATTTTTGTACTGGTGTTCTCAAATAATAATATTGTAACGTTAACGATCTTATTGTTTGATGCACGTTATAACGACTTTGTAATTATGTTAATTTTGAACAACTTGTACATTGTTTATGGTAAAAGCTACATTCTGTATATCAAATAAATAAATATTACAAATGCATGTTTTCAATTATTTTTAATAAATAAGTTCCTTGAAAATGTTTTTTTATAGGATAAGGGTGACAAACGAGCACACAGTCCACCTGATGGAAAGTGGTTGCTGGGGGCCATAGACATGTACATCTATCCTCTATTACAAATCAAAATGTAGCTGCGTTGTCACCCGTGAGGGTTAAGATGGAATGCCTCATTTCCAGTAAAAAGGGCCTCCGGCCACCTGCACTCACCAAGCGAAACGCAGAGGTAAACCTCTACTTCACGCTGGTATTCTGTGAGGTCGTGGTACCACCCTGGTTCGAGCCGGCCCATCCGTGCGACAGCAAAAGCTGCCGCGTGGCTCTACCACTATAAAAATCCATTTTAGTCCATTTAATTCTTAATTAGAGTTGTCTGCTACAGTTTCGTTTTAGGACAATAACAATAGAGCCAGGAAAAATACATAAGAGTTAATTTCTTTCTCAATTCGTTTATTTTTCCTGCTTGCCTTGTCATATTTAAGTATAAAAGTCGAAATCAAAAGTTATACAGAAATGTAAATACAGATGCTGCAGCTATATTATGGTTGTAGCACGAATGGGTCGGCTCGATTAGAGAAGTACCACGCATTCACAGAATACCAGCGTGAAACAGGAGTTCAATGATGCTGTGTTTCGTATGGTGAGTGTAGAGAACTGGAAACCCCTCTTACTGATGACGAGGCATTACTTAGCCTAAACGGTGTCCCCGTTTAGGCTAAGTAATGCCTCGTCACGCCTCTGTGTTTTGACTATTAACCGGGGATAGATATAGATGTCTATGGCCTCGTCATCCACTTACCATCAGGTGGACTGTGCACTCGTCACCTTTATACAATTAAAAAAAATTGTGTGTGAGTACTAAGGTACCATGCTCAGAATTCGCAAAATAAATTGCAAAGGTGTTAACAGTAGACTTAAAACAATTGTTAAACGAGTCCTGGACTTCACCAGTAAACATAATAAATATGGTTCTCGTCAATCAAATTATTATGGAACACAATTAACGACATAACACAATTCACACGACATAACCTTCTTAACCTAACACAAAATCCTCTGCAATCAGTCAACCACGTCAATAGCTTCTTTTCGCAAATAGGTAAATCTCTCGCCGAAGCTATTATCAATGGTGGAAACAACCAAACCTTAACTACATACTACTACTATATACTACATATACTACTTCCTTATATATTACTATACTCTTTGCTTAACTAACTCTGTTATTTCTGACTCTCATGTCACTTCATTTGTCTTATTAAATACAGATTCAGCAGAAGTAGAGAGCACACTTATGACCTTAAGTTCAAATAGCGCAACAGGATGGGATAACATATCGACTAATTTTCTTAAGAAGTCTAAAAATATTGTCGCTCTGCAATTAATAATTTAATAAACTTAAGCTTCGAAAAGGGTATATTTCCGGAGGCCTTAAAAAACTCAATAATCATACCCGTATATAAGAGTGAAAACAGAGATGAAGTAACAAATTATATACCAATATCAGTATTAAAGTCAATTTCAAAAATTACGAAGAAAATATTAAATAAAATACTAGTAAGCTATTTTAATAAATTCAACTTAATTTCAAAGTCACAGTATGGTTTTCGTGACGGCTTATCCACTGAAGATGCTGTTGGGGATCTTACTAAAGTCATTGTAAGGGAAATCGATAAAAATAAAAAATGTATAACAGTATTTTTGGATATAAAGAAAGCTTTTGATACAGTTTCCGTACCCATAATGCTAAAAAGACTAGAAAACATTGGTTTAAGGGATAAAACTCTCTCTCTCTCTTTGGTAGCTACCTTAGAAACAGAAAACAGTCGGTAAAAATTGGAACAATTGTAAGTAAAACTGTAACTGTCAACTATGGAGTCCCCCAAGGAAGTGTGATGGGCTTAACTCTGTTTTTGATATACATTAATGAACTGTGTTATATGAAACTTTATAATGGGCAGATTTTTTCCTATGCAGATGACACAGCTATTGTATTTACAGGAGATACATGGGACTATGTAAGAAAAACAGTAGAATTAGGTCTTGCTAGGGTGGTGAATTGGTTCAATCAGAATCTACTCACTTTGAATATATCCAAAACTAAATATATTTGCTTTACCATGTACAACAGCACTCAACCTACACCTGATTTTCAAATTAAAATTCACGAACGCTCTGTTGTCCAAAGCTCTAGTTGTAACTGCTCTCAAATAAATAAAGTCTCAAATATAAAGTATCTAGGAGTAATGGTTGACCGTCTTTGGTCAACCATTACTTTTTTGTCTTGGTATTCACACCTAGAATTTATGGCAACTCGGCTCAGGAAACTTATTTGGATATTTAAGTCACTACGACATGTCTCCACGAAGTCCTTACTTAATAAAATATACATAGCTCTGGTTCAGTCAACGGTAGGCTACTGTATTCCTATATGGGGTGTTGCAGCAAAAACCAGGTTCCTTGAGCTTGAAAGAGCTCAACGGTGCTTAATTAAAGTTATGTTCTTAAAGCCCTATAGATCCTCTACAACTGAACTCTATGAATTGAGTAATTTACTTTCGGTAAGAAAACTTTACATTTTAGCAACCGTTTTAAAACTTTATAGTTCCCTAAAATACCAACCGTCATCAACGACTAGACGTAGAAAATATACAGTACCCTACGAAGATTAATTTAAGACTACGTTTGCATCAAGACAGTATACAAGCAATTTAACCAGAACAATAAGGACGGAAGTTAGTGATCAAATAGCCAAACTAAAATCGGAATTCACCGTAACGACAGATTTTCTTGCGGAGGAGCAAAGGGATGTGAAAGCTGAACTTAAGAAGTTATCAGAGAAGGTCCGCAAGCTTGAAGATGAAAAGATGCAACTACAATCCGAATTATCCAAAATAAATAAAACTCTGCAGGTCTTAGACAAATCCTCAAGAAACTGCAACATTGAAATCCAGTCGGTACCCGAAAAACGGTCGGAAAATTTATTGTATGGGTTGAAGAAATTTTGTGAGGCCGCAAATTGCCCTATTGCTGAGTCAGACATAAAATCTATCCGCCGTGTTGCAAAGATGAACCCTTCGTCAGACCTTCCCCGCAATATTATTGCAACGCTGCACTCGGAACTTCACCGCGACACTATTATCTCTGCAGTGCGAAGATATAATAAAGCAAACAAGTTGTGTCCGCTAAACTCATCTCATATGGGCTTAGTTGGCGAAAAATACAATATCTACGTATCGGAACACCTATCAGCTGAATGCAAGGCAGTACACGCCGCGGCAAGACAATGGACTAAAACTAAACACTACAAATTTGTCTGGGTAAAATACGGTCGCGTCTATGTTCGTAAAAATGAATAATCCCCTGCTATACTTATAAGAGACACTAGTTCTTTATCAAAGCT
Source organism: Parnassius glacialis (assembly GCA_033319125.1). Taxonomy (NCBI): domain Eukaryota; kingdom Metazoa; phylum Arthropoda; class Insecta; order Lepidoptera; family Papilionidae; genus Parnassius; species Parnassius glacialis. Next base: position 34,281,419 of record JAVANC010000025.1, read on the forward strand.
GCCGCCTAATAACCCTGTATTATAAGTAGTCTAATTTAAGTATTTCTTTTTTTTTCTTTTTGTAATCTAAATTAAACTCAAAGCATTTATTTGGTATCTTTATACATATTTTTAAAATGCATATATATTATCAAAATCTCAATAGAGCAAGAAGTAAAATAGATATACTTTATAAAAACTTTCTGAACTCTCATTACGATTTGATATGTCTAACTGAAACAAATTTTGATGCTTCTGTATACGATGGGGAACTGTTTGACGAGCAATACAATATCTTCCGTAGAGATCGCGATACCACTTGTATTAAAAAGTATAATAAAGACGATGGAGGCGTTGTCCTCGTAGCAGTTAACAAACATTACTCTGCTGTCAGACAGGTCTCCTGGGAAAGCGAACTAGAGGATATCTGGATTAGCATATTGCCTCCTAAAATTAATGGTCAGACAATTAATGTATGCGTTTGCTATCTGCCTCCCTATCTAAATAAAAATGACCTGTCAAACTTCTATTCAAATCTTCAAAACATTATCCTAAAATCAAATGAACAGAATTCATTTGCATTATTTGGCGATTTTAATGTACCTACCCAATGTCTCATGGATTCTGTCAAGCGATGGCAGTATAACAGCTAGCTGCAATGAGATGGACTACAAGAGCGAACTGTTGTTAGATACTGTGGCCCTCTGTGATCTGTCACAGTTTAACTCCATCCCCAATAATAACAATAAGATACTAGATCTTGCTCTTAGCACTTCCGGAAATATGACCATCACCAACGAGAAGACCTCAATAAAAGAAGATAAATATCACCCTGCCTTACTGATTGATTTTCAAGACTCAAATTCTTTTAATTATAAACCTCTGAAGGTCAATGTGTCAAAGCGTCTAAATTTCTATAAATGCCAATACGAAACTGTAAAGCAGAGAATTAATGATACCAACTGGTCAGATCTACTTTATCGGTCAGACGTAGATGAGGCTGTGGCTAGATTTTACGATGTGATCTATGAAATTATTAACGATTGTACTCCCACAGTTAAGAACCGCTCAAATTAATATTCCAAATGGTTCAGTCCTGGCTTGCGTCGTTGTATGCGGGAAAAAAACAAATACCACGTGCGCTACAAAAAATACAAAAACCCACGAGATTACGATACATTCTCCCTCCTCCGAGCTAGATGCAAAAAACTCATAAATTGTTGTTACAATGAATACATCAGATCTATCGAAAATGGTTTGACCAAAGACGTTAAGTCGTTTAAGAGTTACGTTAACAGCAAGAGACGCAACAACTTGAGTATCCCCGACTCAATGAAATTTGGTGAAACAACGGCTACTGGTGGTAGGGAAATCTGCGATCTGTTTTCAGACTTTTTTGGGTCAGTATTCGAAGATCATAGTCACGAATCGGGGTTATACGATTGTTGTATTCAAACAAATAGTCTTCTCACTAAAATCGTACTCACTGAGAACAAAAAATTAACAAAACTGAGGCGTCTTGACTCCAACAAGGGAGCCGGCCCTGACGGCATTCCACCTATATTCCTGCGGGTATGCGCAGATAAACTGTGTCGCCCGCTTCAGCTAATATTTAATAAATCACTGGACAGCGGCGTGTTCCCTTCTCGCTGGAAAAAAGCTAACGTTGTCCCTATATTTAAATCTGGTGACCGAGCCAACGGTGCAAATTATAGACCTATAAGCATTTTGTCAGCAGTATCCAAATTATTTGAATCAGTAGTATTTGATCATCTCTATTTTCATTTAAAACCTCTTATATCAACTAAGCAGCACGGTTTCATCAAAAGGAGATCAACAGTCAGTAACCTTCTTAACTTCAAAACCTACATATGCGATGCTTTTAACAACCGTGGTCAGGTAGATGCTATATATACCGACTTTAAAAAAGCGTTCGATAAAGTGGATCACGCAATTTTATGTAAGAAACTTGACTCATATGGCATACATGGCAGTCTGTTGCGTTGGCTCGAGTCCTACTTGAAAAACAGGAGTCAGCTTGTGACCGTCAAGGGGTACACATCAGAAGAAATCGTCATTAAGTCTGGTGTTCCTCAAGGATCCCATTTGGGCCGGCGGTGCTGGGATTAGTGGTGACGGGGATAGTGCACGCAATTGAGGGAGGGCGGGAGGTGCTCTTCATACTAGGTACAACACATCATTTTATTTTATAACGCGGATATTTGCGAAGTAAATTTTTCTAAAAGCTTTTATATTGTGTTATAGTTGTTCTATATTTCTCATTACTTTTCTTGAATATATATATATATATATATATATATATATATATATATATATATATATATATATATATATCTGTTGTTAAGTGTTGATCTGGAACACCTATGGTCTCAATGTCATTTTCTAGTGTTAGTATTATCGATTCGGTTTGTGTGGATGTGTGTTATCTTTGTATATAGACTTGTGAATGGATGTATGGCTGAGGTTGTGCATAAATGAGTTGTATTTTCATTTGTGCTTTGTTTGGTATTATTAGTATCTCCATAATTATTAACCACTTCTTCTTCCAGTAATTGTATTCGTACTTCTTCTTTTAATTGATGTATTTCTTCTTGAGATAGAAGTTTATTCCTAACTATGGTTATTCTTTGGTCTGAGATTCTTTGTTCTGAAACGGTAATTTCTGGATATTGTCGAGTGAAAAGTACATGCAATTGTTGTCTATAGGCGGTCATATCAGTCTCTAATTTAGTAATATATAGATAAGTTCGCATGATAAATAGATTTACTTCTTTACTCCATTTCTTTTTTTTATATATAGGATATGGGTGACAAACGAGCACACAGTCCACCTGATGGTAAGTGGTTGCTGCGGCCCATAGACATCTACATCTATCCTCTATTACAAATCAAAATGTAGATGCGTTGTCACCCGTGAGGACTAAGATGGAATGCCTCATTTCCAGTAAAAAGGGCCTCCGGCCACCTGCACTCACCAAGCGAATCGCAGAGGTAAACCTCTACTTCACGCTGGTTTTCTGTGAGGTCGTGGTACCACCCCGGTTCGAGCCGGCCCATCCGTGCGACAGCAAAAGCTGCCGCGTGGCTCTACCACTGTTTAAAATGCGAACTCTTGCTTTTCCAGGCGTGGTGGACGCGGGTAAGAAGGTAGATACCCCCCGCGCAGCATTCAAAGTGGAAGTGGGTGGAACTGTATTTAAACTAATGATGGGGTGTGATGAAAGTATTGGTGACGATGGTATGGGTGGTCTTGAGGGTGTGTATGATACTGTGCTTGGACTATACTGTCCTACAGGGGTGTCCGTCCTGTCCGTCAGTCGATCACCATCATCAATGATTTCAGCTGTAGCATCTTTGTCGGTGGGAGCCCGCCTGTTCAACTCCTCACCGCTGACGGTTCGCATGCTGAGACACCCAGCGTCAGCTCCAGGTGCACCCCGGCGATCGCCCCCGCCCGGCCGCAGCGGCCCTATACGTTTACTTTTAGAACGAGTTTCCATTTTTTATGGGTTTCCAGAGCCATGTTAGCCACGCCAGTAATTTCTCATTCATGTGTCCGCCCCCCATGTGATTAGATGGTCAATCAAGACGTGTGCTTGTTTAGGGGGCTTATTATTATTATGTGGTATCTATAAAGTTTTCTCATCTGGTTGGGAAATATAAATATATAATTGTAAATAATCATGGTAAACGTACATAAATATCATATACATAAAAAATGCATAAATATATAAAAACCCAACCAGATGGAAGCCCTCGACAGGGGAGACCAAACGGCCGAGGGTTAGGGGGAAAGGGAAAGAAACCGGCGGACGATGCGGGCGGTATCGAGGAGCACCGCCTTCTGCATTTGAGCTTGAAGCGGTCCGTTACGGATTCCCAGTCGCCTCAGATGAACCGAGAGGCTGACTGGAATTAACCCATTCGCAGAGACGACTACAGGTATAATTTCGGCCAGCAGTCTACCCCACATGTCGGTCACCTCGTGAGCCAGGTCCAGATATTTTGTCAGCTTATCTGTTTCGGCTTTCACGAGGTTCTCGTCATAAGGAATGGTAATGTCGACCAAAAATATCATTGACTGTGTATTATTATTATTATTGTGTGGTATCTATAAAGTTTTCTCATCTGGTTGGGCAATATAAATTGTAAATAAACATGGTACACGTACATAAATATCAATAAAATAAAATAAATACATAAAAAATACAAAAATGTATAAAAACCCAACCAGATGGAAGCTTTCGGCAGGGGAGACCAAACGGCCGAGGGTCAAGGGGAAAAGGAAAGAAACCGGCGGACGATGCGGGCGGTGTCGAGGAGCACCGCCTTCTGCATTTGAACATGGAGCGTTCCGTCACGGAGTCCCAGTCGCCTCAGATGACCCAAGAGGCTAACTGGGATTAACCCGTTCGCAGAAACGACCACAGGAATAATTTCGACCGGCAGACCACCCCACATGTCGGTCACCTCGTGAGCCAGGTCCAGATATTTTGTCAGTTTATCTGTTTCGGCTTTCACGAGGTTCTCGTCATAAGGAATGGTAATGTCGACCAAAAATATCCTTGACTGTGCCCGGTCCATCAGCACAATATCAGGCTTATTCGCAAGAATAGTCCTATCTGTGATGATGGCCCGGTCCCAGTAGAGCCTGGCGCGGTCATTTTCGAGCACGGCTTCCGGCAAGTACTTATAATATGGCAGTTTCCGATCCACGAGACCGTATTTCAGAGCGAGCTCCTGGTGTAGAATCCTGGCTACTAGGTTGTGTCTGTGCAAATACTCAGAGTTAGAAAGCGCCGAACAATCGGAGATGACATGCCTAAGTGACTCACCGGGATGGCGACAAGCTCGACAGATGTCGACGGTGCCATCCTTTAGGATGTATATCCGATAATTGTTGGTTTTAATAACCTGATCCTGTATTGCACAGACAAAACCGGCTTTATTATTATTATTATTATTATTATTATTATTATACCCGTCTGCCTATATTCGATTATCCGAATCGACCCCGGTCCCAATTAATTCGGATAATCGGCGTTCTACTGTACTTATTTTGTACAGTCGACTCTCGATGATTTGAATATCTCGATAATTTTGCCGATCCCTTGAAAAATACTTGATTAATTGAATAAAATCAATATTAACCGATTCGTTGCGGCACCGATTTTCGACAACTTTTAGCTGTGGCGGTGAACAAATATTTCATGACACGCCTGGCGTGTCAAGGGCAACAGAAGTTGATGACACGCCTATTGTGACACGCCTATTGTGCCATCAACCATGTGTAAAAGTAGTGTTTTTTAATGCTTTTTTCACTTGTTTAGACCTAATTAAGTTTAGTTGACATCAAACATCAGTTACTAACAGAAGGATAGGTACTTGTTTTAAGTGGGTAACTACGTGTTTGTCTACGTGTTTTCTGTGAAATTGACAGCAAGTGACTTTTTAATGCAGAGATTACAAACCTTTTGTACTATTTTTTGCGACCGCAAAAGTTGCCGCATGGCTCTACCACTGTTAAAAACTAAAAAAATTAATGTTATACAAATGTAAAAGTAAAGTCGATCTGAAAACGTAGAATTAGTAACAATAGCAAAACAAGTGTTTTCAAAAGGAAAAAAACGCCGGTGCTATACGGCGGCGGATTGACAAAAGACTATTTACTAGCGAACTTTTTTTATGCAAGAACGGTTTCGAAATATTTCAAGCCAAAATAAACCTTATATTATATTACAAGAGCACATGGTACTTCGTAGGTCTATTCGGCCATATGATAGTATTAAGACGGCAGTTAAACCATTTTAAGCAAAATTAAACAATAAGACAAACGCAATGTTTTTTTTTAACAGGAGACTTGTTTTCCAGAAATTTATTTACAACTAGAGTTTGTGAGCGATCGCAATGAGTGCTATTACGAGGGTGGATTGAAAAGTACTCGGCCTAACCAAGAAAATAAACACATACTAAATCAGTTATATTTTTATTTTTCTGCATAATCACCATCAAGTTCAATACACTTTTGCCACCTCCCCTTCCAAGCATTTAGACCGTTGAAAAAAAATGATTCTTCCTTAGAGTCAAAATATGCGTCTACAGCTGCTTTGACCTCGTCGTTTGTCGAAAATCTTTGACCTCCCAAGAGCTTTTTTAGGTTAGAGAACAGAAAGAAGTTTGATGGTGCCAGATCAGGTGAATACGGCGGATGCGGTAACAGTTCAAAGCCACAGTTGTGAATTTCAGCCATTGACTGTACTGACGTGTGAACACGGGCGTTATCTTGATGAAACAGGACTTTTCTTCTGAGCATTCCTCGACGTTTTTCTTTTATTTCCTCTCGTAAACGACGTAGTAAGGTGCAGTAGTAATCAGAGTTTATAGTCTGACCCCTTTCAAGATAATCAATCATAATCACACCTTTCGAGTCCCAGAATACTGAAGCCATCACCTTATTTACCGACAAAATCGACTTAGCCTTTTTAGGGGGTGGTGAACCAGGTCTTCTCCACTGTTTTGATTGTTGTTTTGTTTCCGGTGTACAGTAATGAACCCATGTTTCGTCTATAGTAACAAAACGATTCAAAAAATCATCTGCATCGGCTTCAAATAACTCCAAACAGTCGCGTGAAATAGTCAATCGCGTCCTTTTTTGATCAACTGAAAGCAGTCGCGGAACCCACCTCGCAGACACCTTGTGGAAACCCAACTCGTTGACAATGATGTTTTGAGTTCGTTCATAAGAGATGCATATAATCTTGGCTATCTCTCTAATTTTTAATCTGCGGTCTCCCATTATTAAATCAAGTACTTTTTTAATATTTTCGTCAGTAGTTGACGTCGAAGGCCTTCCAGAGCGGGGTTCATCTTTCACACTCTCTCTACCACGCTTAAATTCTGCTATCCATTTTTTGACGGATGAATATGACAGAGCACAATCGCCTAATGTACTGACCATGTCATCATGGATGGCTTTTGATGATAGCCCCTTCTTATGGAGGTACTTAATGACGGCACGCTGCTCGATTTGCTCCAGTCGCGGAAATTATGTCCGATTACGATGTTAATAAATTTATAAAATCACAACTAATTATCGCACACGTTTCGAACTTCACACAATGAACTAGTCTGAACTGAACTAAATAATGTGGGTAGATTTGATTTTTAGAATTGAATGGATCTGTGTTAGGCCGAGTACTTTTCAATCCACCCTCGTAATTGTTACTTATTAGACTATTTTCCACCACATGATTACCCACAAAGTAAAAAGAGTATCATGAACAAGTTAAAAAAGGTTGTCAACCCCTAAAATTTCAAATTTTCTTTCTTTTCTTTTCAAATTTTCAAAGTTCTGTGGCACTTGACACGCCAGGCGTGTCATGAAATATTTGTTCGCCGCCACAGCTAAACGTTGTCGAAAATCGGTGCCGCAATGAATCGGTTAATTACTGTGATAATGTGAGTACACAGGAATACTAGACTAAACTAACTTACAAACTAACTTTACTACTGGGCTATCTTAACAATTAGACCCTGGGTTTTTATACTATGTTGAATATTCTTAAGTCACGTAAAAGATGTGCTGTTATATATATGCTTTAGCAGGCGGTGCTGTATGGTAGGTGACTTCCTAGTGCCATGTAAGATATCGGTAGACATATGTGACTTACATCTCGATTATTTACATAAATGAGAGACTTATTTTCAAAATGAACATATGTGAATAATTGTACTAATGTTTAAAATAATTTTTTACTTCATTTTTCCTTACTCCCTACTCCTCTTGGTTATCTGAGTTCCTGTTATTTTGAACTCTTGGTAATTTTAAATGTTTCTCTGGTCCCCTGAGTTTCAAAATATCGAGAGTCGACTGTATTATATTTTCGAGATTCTTCGCTAGTGATTAATGGTAGGAATTTAGAAATAAAATTATAGACGCTTTGATGGTTTCCCGAAAAAACAATATAATCCCGATAATAGACAACAATTACGAAGTGTAAAAAAACAAAGGTTATAAAGTTTTTATATAAAAAATATATCTAAAAAGTGCAATACTGCATGGAGGAGGGCATTTTTGGTAAGTGGCTGTGGGCGACAGCAACTCATATTAAGTTATTACCTACCCATCACCTGTACAGGCAATCAGAAAATCACTGCTGAACATAGGCCACCCCCATAGATTACCTCATAGGACCTCCTCCCTATTACATTTGCCATAGTTGACACGCCTGGCCTTTCATGCTACGCAACTTTTTACACGTGGTAGAGCCATGCTACAGGTATATTAATAATATAGTTGTAGCACGAATGGGTCGGCTCGATCGGGGAAGTACCACGCTCTCACAGAATACCAGCGTAAAATAGCAGCTTTACGCTGCTGTTTCGTATGGTGAGTGTAGAGGAGAACCGGATACGATTTTTACTGGAAAAGAGGCATTCTCGTATCTTAGTCGTCACGGCGGACAACGCATCTGCATTTTAATTCGCAAACGAAGATAGATGTAGATGTCTATGGGCCACAGCAACCACTTACCATTAGATGGACTGTGTGGTCGTTTGTCACCCTTATTACATATTTAAAAAAAACTGTACTTAATAGTTTTAAATATTACTCAAATCCGTATGCCATTGCTTTAGCCGTGGAAAAGGGAAGATCTCTTTAGCCCGGGAAGGGGCCCATGCTCCATGTGATGGTATGAAGCATTTTTTATACAACATTTAACAAAAACCCCGTGGTTTCCGTTAAGTGCGTTATCCGAATCAGTATACGGTATAGAAATAACATTACCTCAGAAAACTCGACTATAAAAAAAAATTAAAATAATGGCGCGTGTCAGAAGTAATAAAACCACATACAAATTGCAAATAAAAATTTATGTAATTTACTTAATTTAGTTTTTATAGTTGAGTTTTTGATATAAATTTATTTCTATACGTTTGAACACTGATTCCAATTACGTACTCAACGGAAACCAAAAGGGTTTAGTTACATAATGTGTATACAGATTAGTTCAGGAACTTCGATAGAGTCATCGAGACTGGTTCCTTCGTGTCGCTTCCAAAGCGTCGCAACACTCGTATGACTCATATCCCTCGGAGCAGAATCGAGTAGATTAAAAATCGAATATAACTAAGGCAGGTGATAATAAAAACGATTTCAATTCAAGAACGCCTGACCCGTGGGGTCACACCGTTGTGATATGTAAACTAGTTGATCAGAGTAAACGGAAGTTATCAATTGAGCGCATTATAGGATTCCTCCTAATCTCTACGGGGATATCTTGCTTATGACAAGATACAATACGACTAAGTCGCGGGTCTTTTGTTTAAAACCACATAACACATAAAACACTCACGCCTGTCACCCAGAGGGGTAGGCAGAGACTATGGAATTCCATTTGGCACGATCCTGACACACCTCTCTCGCTTCCTCCACATCCATATACCTACGCATACACGCTCGTCAGTTAAAGGTACTCTTAATTTGGCCCATTTTCAATATATCGCCAATTTGGTCGATAAACTTTCGCCTAGGGCGACCCTTCCCGACTCTGCCATTCACCTCTGCAACATAAATTTGCTTTGTCACTCTTTCCTCATTCATTCTTTCTACATGACCAAACCACCGAAGCATTCCTTTCTTAATCCTAGTCACAACATCATCTTGCAAACCACACATTTCTCTTATCACACTATTTCTCACCCTGTCGTTCAGATTCAGCCCTAGCATACTACCAATTTAAAACCAATCGTTATTATTATATTACAATTAACACAACTAACAGCAGTAGGCTGAACACGGGCCTCTTATTTAGATTGTCGCAAATTCCTGGTTCCTATATTTTAAAAACGTTTCCTTCACCATCCGTTGTCTCACCGAACATAAAATATCGGTTTTCTGTCTTAATTTTAGTGTCCTGTGCATTGTATTTACATTACAGACAGTAAACGAGAAATCCAATAATTAAACAAAATATTAGTTAAACTACAAACGTGTTGGTGGTAGAGCCACGCTGTAGTTATAGGTATTATAGTTGTGGCACGGGTGGATAGGCTCGACCTGGGAGGGACCACCTCTCACACAACACCGATGTATTGTGTGAGATGAATGAATACCAGCGTAAAATGGCAGCTTAACACTCCTGTGTTTCGTATGGTGAGTGTAGAGAACCGGAGACCCTTTTTACTGGAATACAGGCATTCCATCTTTGTCCTCACGGGTGACAACGCATCTGCATTTTGATTCGCAAACGAGGATAAATGTAGATGTCTATGGACCACAGCAACCACTTACCATCAGGTGGACTGTGTGCTCGTTTGTCATCCTATCCTATAAACAAAATGTAAAATAGCATCTTAGTGCTTCTGCGTTTCGTATGGTGAGTGTAGAGAACCGAAGACCGTTTAACTGGAAACGATGTATTCCATTTGGTCCTCACGGGTGACAACGTATTTTAATTTCGATTCTTAACTGTGGATAGATGTAGATGTTTATGGGCCACATAATCCACTTCCCATCAAGTGGACAGTGTGCCTGTTTGTCACCCTTACTCTATAAAAAAAAACTCTGCCCGTTTGCACGTTATTTAGTAAATGTTACAGTTTTTTTAACAAACAAAACGCATATAAAACAGTCTTTGTTACAAATTAACTACATATTCGTTTGGCAACTTATATGACATGATGACAGCTTCTATTTTACGCTAGTATTCTGTGACAACGTGGTCCTTCCCCAGTCGAGCCCACCCATTCGTGCCATAACCGTAATATAGCTGCAGCGTGGCTCTACCACGTATACTATATCCTGAACCTACTATGGTATCCCTGATGACACCCAGAGCCAACTGTATTCAGCGATTAAACGTTCCACTGCTGGGCATAAGCCTCCTCTCGTTTTTGATTTTCTGAAAGGTTATGGAGCAATAAATCCTCAGCGCTGCTACAGTGTTTGTTGATGGACTTCACATGAAATATTTTTTTCTTCAGAATTTTTTTTTTATAGAATCAGGATGACAAACGAGCACAAAGTCCACCTGATGGTAAGTGGTTGCTGTAGCCCATAGACATCTACATTTATCTTCGTTTTCGAATAAAAATGCAGATGCGTTGTCAGCCATGAAGACTAAGATAGAATGCCTCTTTTCCAGTAAAAAGGCTCTCCGGTTCTCTACACTCACCATACGAAACACAACAGCATTAAGCTGTTATTTTACGCGGGTATTCTGTGAGAGCGTGTTCCTTCCCCGGTCGAGCCGACCCATTCGTGCTACAACTATACCATTAATATACCTGCAGCATGGCTCTACCACGTATATGTGCAGGTTTCCTCATAATATTTTCCTTCACCGCCGAGCACGTGGTAAATCAGCTCTTAAAATTGCAATTAACAATTTCATTGGTGCCGGCGGAAACTGAATTTGGATGTCCACGTATTTTGTTCGTATTTTAATATAATGTACACACACCGCTTTTTCCACGGGCACTAAGTCTCAGGCATAAGCTAATGAATAATAAAAGGTTTTAACTAGACGTTTAATGTTTTAACTTTTACGTGGTAAAGTCACGCTGTAGCTTTGCTAGGTATACATAGCACGAATAGATCGGCTTGACCGGGGTAGAATCACGCTCTCACAGAATACCAGCGTGAAAAGGAAGAATATTATTGCTGTGTTTCTTATGGTGAGTGTAGAGAACCGGAGACGCTTTTTACTGGAAACGAGGCATTCCATCTTAGTCCTCAGGGGTGATGACGCATCTGTATTTCGATCATAATCGATGATGTATATGTCTATGGGCCACAGCATTGACTTCCCATCAGGTGAACTGTGTGTTCGTATGTCATTCTTAATCCATAAAAAAGAAACTAGATTGCACCGTTCACTAAGTTTGCACACAATGGTTTAAATAGCGATGCTCTAAAATCAGTGATTTTGTACCGTTGCGAATTATAGGTATACCATATTGATACTCCATTGTGTGGTGGTACTCCCACGGCCTTGAGACTACCATTATCGAATCAATTGACCCGACGGTCAATTGGCTACGGATATTACAGTTTTATTATGGAATATATTAAACCGTAGTTCCTTTTAATCAGGTTTTACTAACTATACATACATATATGAAGATATACAGCATGTTACATTTAACTTCATTCATTTATACAATATGTAACAAAAACCCTGTGGTTCCCGTTAAGTACGTTATCAGGATCATTATTCAAACGTATAGAAATACGACGTAGTGGTAGAGCCATGCTGCAGCTATATTAGTAGTATAGTTGTAGCTCGAATGGGTCGGCTCGACCGGGGAAGGACCACGCTCTTACAGAATACCAGCGTAAAATAGCAGCTTCACGCTGCTGTGTTTCGTATGGTGAGTGTAGAGAACCGGAGACCCTTTTTACTGGAAAAGAGGCATTCCATCTTAGTCCTCACGGGTGCCAACGCATCTGCATTTTGATTCGCAAACGAGGATAGATGTAGATGATGTCTATGGGCCACAGCAATCACGTACCATCAGGTGGACTGTGTGCTCGTTTGTCACCATATCCTATAAAAAAATAACGTTTTTTTTTAAAACTCGAACAATATTTTTTTTATTTTATTAAAAAAATAATTGTATGCAAATTATATGTGGTTTTATTACCTCTGCATTGTCTGGGGAGTAAGAGGATTGTCAAAGACCCCGCTTTACTTGGCTTTAGTATCGGCTAGTGTCAGTAAGAGGTAATAAAATCACATAAAATAAAAAAAAATAATAATATTAAAAAAAATATATGGTCGAGTTTGTAAAAAAAAAGTTATATCTATAGGTTTGAATACTGATCCTGATAACGTACTTAAGGGGAACCACAGGGTTTTTGTTACATGTTGTATATATTATGAAAAGTCTGAATAAGTCTTCCCTATAGATTACCTCATAAGGAGGACAGTTTTTTTTTCATAGAATAACGGTGACAAGCGAGCACACAGTCTACTTGATGGTAAGTGGATGCTGGGGCCCATAGAAATCTAAATTTTTCCTTGATTAAGAATTAAAATGCAAATGCATTGTCACCCCTGAGGACTAAAATGGAATGCGTCGTATCCAGTAAAACTGTTCTCTATACTCAGAATAACAAACACAATTACAGCATTAAGCTGCTATTTTACGCCGGTATTCTGTGAGAGAGTGGTCCTTCCCCGGTCGAGTCGACCCAATCATATATAGCTGCAGCAAGGCTCTATCATGTATAAAAGTTATTTTTTATTATTTACTGCCGACTTCCAAAAAGAAGACGGCACTCAATTCTACTGTATGTTTTTTTTTATGTGTGTTACCTCATAACTTTTTACTGGGTGAACCGATTTCAATGATTCCTTTTTATTTGAAAGCTGATACTTCTCGTGTGGTCCCGTATAATAATAGTTTATATATAATATAATTTAATCAAGGTCAGACCGATAGTTCTTGAGTTATTCTTAATAACTTATAATGAAGTCGGCTGTTCATAATTTTTAATTTTATAGTTTAGCTTTTTATCGGCCGACTTTCAAAAAGGAGACGGTACTCAATTCGACTGTATGTTTTTTATGTGTGTTACCTCATAAATTTTTACTGGGTGAAACGATTTCGATGATTATTTTTTTATTTGAAAGCCGATACTTCTCGTGTGGTCCCATATAATAATCTTTATATATAAAAATTACGTGTCACATTGTTTGTCCGCGATGAACTCCTAAACTACTGAACTGATTTCAATGAAATTTTGCACAATGTGTGCAGTTTGGTCCAACTTGAGAGATAGGATAGTTTTTATCCGGATAAGTGACCCTCAAAAGTTTTTATTTTGAATTTACGGATTTTTTATAGCACAAAGGGTCATCGGAAAGGGCAGAACATCTGCCTGGCCAGCTAGTAGTTTATATATAATATAATTTAATCAAGGTCAGACCAATAGTTTTTGGGTTATTCTTAATAACTTATATTGAAGTCGGCTGTACAAAATTTTTAATTTTCAATTATTATTTTTGTGGTGGTGTCCGGCATAGGAAGATGCTTCTCCCGAAGATGATATAGCGTAGTGTATTCGCTTACGGCGGAACTACACGGTGAACATTTATTAATTTAACTAAATGATATGATATGATATGTCAAAATTTTTCACTGTCAAAAGCTACGTATATTTATCTTATTTTATTTTGTTATTTGGAGGCCAATTCTGGCTTAAAAAATTTAACAAAAAGATCAGAAAATATATAAGAGAGTTGTTATAATAATAATTTTTTGATTTCAGACATAATACTAATTAAGAAAGGAAAATATTTCTGCTGCGCCGTTGACAACTGTCAAAGCGTAACGACTACATACAATTTTTATCAATATGGAATAAATCCAGGGAAGTAATGTGATAATATTTCATTTATAGAGTAAAGTGCTTTTATTTAGGCCGTAATTGATTGTTTCAGGGAAAGATGTGGAGTACAGCACATTTCAAGTTACTTTGAATATGTAATATAAAGACTTTTGAGTATTGTAGAGATCGTTTAGATTTTTTCATGAATGTCTCTGCTCCGCTACAGTCACAGCCGGATTTCCTACAGTGTCAAAATTGTGCTGACGGTAGGCTGTTTAAAGGTAAAAGGGGATTAAATATACATATTAAACGATGCCATAGTAAAAGTATTTCGGCTTCACAGCCTGCCGTAGAAATTCATAACTCTATTAGCGATTCCTCTAATGACACAAATTTTTCCCTGTTTTCGGAGCAAATTTATAAATATTATCGTAATGTACCAGTGGTTAAAAGAATTCCTAGAGGTGCGAGGATGCAGCTTGCTAAAGCATTGTCATGCACTATTCAAAATTGTTTCACTAATAGTGAAAATAGTTGGCAAAAATTATTTACTTTCGCGTATTCCCATTTTCATTTTGATAAAACAATAAATAAATCAGTTACGTCTCAACTAAAAGAGACATCTTTTCAAAATTTAGATTACCCAATTAATACTCATTTATCTCGACCACGTCCTAAATTTGATTTAAAAAAAGTAGTTGAGTCGAAAGTAATGGATGGCGACTTAAAAAATGCATCCCGTATTTTATTCTCAGACGACATCCTGGCTCCTCGTAATGTCGAAACACTTGAAAGCCTTCGTCAAAAGCATCCTTCGGTCAAACATCCTCAGAGTTTACCGCTGCCTCCCAGGACTTCTATGCAACCTTTACAAATTTCGGAAAAAGACACTTTAGAAGCAATTATGTCATTTTCGAATGGCTCTGCTGGCGGCATTGACGGAATTACGCCTCAACATCTTAAAGATCTTGTAAGCGCTTCTGCCGGTGACGCCGGCGGAGTACTTCTTAAAGACATTACAAAATTATATAACTTTATGCTTTCTGGTAATGTTAATCCAAATTTCATTCCATTCTTATATGGGGCAAGATTATGTGCCTTCAAAAAAAAGGATAACGGTATCCGTCCTATTGCCGTTGGTTCCACATTTCGACGTTTAACTTCAAAATTAGCTTGCAGGCACATAATCTCTAACCTTAAGACCAAATTTCAGCCTACTCAACTAGGTTTTGGCACTAGAGGTGGCTGTGAGGCGGCGGTACATTCAGTGCGTACATTTTTAACAAGCTCTGATGCAGATGTTCTTGTGAAGGTTGACCTAAGGAATGCTTTTAACTCTATCGATAGGGTAACCTTGCTGAAAGAAGTGGCTAATAATACCCCCGAAATTTATCATTACGTTTGGCAATGTTATAGTCAAAATACTAACTTGTTTTACGAAAACCATGTTATCGATTCCGCTGTCGGTGTTCAGCAGGGTGACCCACTGGGTCCAGCACTTTTCAGTTTGGGAATTCAACCAATTATTTCAAATTTGAAATCCAAGCTGAATGTCTGGTACCTAGACGACGGTACACTGGGAGGTAGAGCAGATGACGTCCTCAGTGATCTTACTCATATTTTTCAAAATTTTAAAAATATTGGTCTTGAACCAAATAGCAATAAATGTGAAATATTTTTTTCCAATAATTTATCTACTTCTCATAGAGACACTTTAATTCAAAATTTTAATCATATTTGTCCAGGAATAAAAACCGTCAGTACGGAATCACTATACCTGCTAGGTGCCCCGTTGTTTTTCGATAGTATTAAACCTGTTTTAAAAACAAAATTTGATCTGTTTTTAAACCACGTTGATAAATTGTATAAATTAAACCCCCACATAGCTCTTACTATTTTAAAATATTGTCTTCTTGTACCTAGATTTACATACTTACTCCGCTCGAGTCCAGTCTGGAAATGTTCGGATATTTTACAAGATATTGATAATAATCTTAAAATAGCTATTGAAAAAATTCTAAATTTAACTTTAAATACTACAGCCTGGACTCAAGCTACTTTACCTATAAAATTTGGTGGCATTGGTGTGAGAAATCTTTCTAGCATTGCATTGCCTGCTTTCCTTGCTTCCGTAAATAGTGTCAGTGACTTATGTAATATAATTTTAAATAATAAAGCAGACCTATGCTTTGCTACGGAAGCAGGGCAGACATGGCAAACGCTCTGTCCTGGTGAAAATGTTCCACTGGAAGTTAACCAACAAAAACAGTGGGATATTCCATTGGTACAGGGCGTGCAGAAGGATTTGTTTCATAATCTCCAGAGTGACCTAGATAAGGCACGCTTTCTAGCTGTTTCGACTAAGGAATCTAGTCACTGGTTACACGCTTTACCATCAAGTAATCTCGGCACATTACTTGATGCGGAAAGCTTACGCATTGCCGTAGGAATCCGACTAGGAGCGGCGATTTGTCAACCCCATCAGTGTCCCTGTGGTAGCAGCGTCGACAAGTTTGGGCTCCACGGACTTTCATGTAAGAAAAGCGCTGGTAGATTCTCACGACACAGTTCTTTGAACGATGTCATCCGAAGGGCTCTTGTCTCTATAAATGTGCCCTCGGTTTTAGAGCCTTGTGGAATATTTAGAGACGATGGCAGGAGACCCGACGGTATGACATTGGTCCCTTGGGAGAGAGGTAAAGCCTTAGTGTGGGATGCTACTTGCGTAGACACTCTGGCGGTCTCTCATCTCAGGGGTACCTCGTTTAGAGCCGGGGCGGCATCAGAGGCAGCTGAACTGAGTAAGTGGCGCAAGTATGAGTCTCTGAGAGATGACTACATATTTGTGCCATTTGCTGTAGAGACTATCGGTCCGTGGGGTCCACGTGCGGTGAAGTTCCTAAAGGAACTCCATCCGCGGCTGGTCGTTGCTGCTGGTGATAAGAGGGCTGGTTCTTTCCTTGCTCAAAGGCTAAGTATAGCCATTCAGCGGGGAAACGCAGCCAGCGTTCTTGGCACGATACCGCGGGGAGTAGGACTATATGATATTTAAGTTTCTAGTTTTAGTTTTTTTTTTAATTATTATTATAGTTTTTAGTATTGTATATTTTAATAAATGTCCATATAATTTAACACTTTATTTATTATTTAACAATTTAACGCAATATCTTATACGGTTTGAATCCCGGGCCCGGCCAAAATAAGTTATCGAACTTTACTGTCAAGAAATTAACCGAAGCAGTCCGAAGTCAGGAAGTTGGCGGTGTTTCACCTACGTGCCTCGAAAAGCGCGTAAAGCCGATGGTCCTGCTACGAGAGTGAGGGAATAGAGGGTGCACCTGTGCTTGCGCATACACTTGGTCACTTTAATCCTGTTCTCCGCAGATGGCTAGTCCCGTGGAGTGTGGCCACCGTGACCGAAATCCGGTCTGATCTCTCTATTCCTTCACTCTCAAAGTCCGATTGAACGGTAATCCGACACAACCAGGGAGAAAACAGGAGAAACAGGAGAAAACGTGCATTCCGAGGCACGGGTGTGAAAACACCGCCGTAACATAAATAAAAACGTAATATAGGTATTAAATTCGAGAACCTCCTCCTTTATTGAAGTCGGCTCAACTGTTAATCATTGTTATTAAGTGATTGTAAAGTATGTATTACTTCAAAATTGTATTTGGTATAGGTTTTCCTTATCGACACATCGACTCTTGAAAATTAACTCTGCGCAAATATAATTAAAATAGTTAAATAAGTAATTGTAAGTAATGACGTCAATAAGTTTAAAAATTCTTGAAACGCGGGGAAAATGATATCATCATAAGAAAAAAAAAACGTTTGTAAACACATTACACAAGCCTCGAGATACAAGTGAAGACCGGGCATTGTTAACTTCTTGGTTAAGGCTTGTACTAGACTAAAGCCAATAAACTATAATCGCTATTGATTTAATGCTGTTGCGTGAAAAAACAGTGAATCAGAATTTAAAAAAGACACTTTAATTTAGTTGTATATACATATATATATATATATACCATTTAATTTAGTTGTATATCAAAAAATCACTCGTGGGGAAAATGGGGTTGTTCGCTAATCATTTATAAAAACGAAAACAAATACTTTAGCTTTAAAGTGACTGTAACAAATGTAAAAATTAAAATTATCATCAAGCCCTATTCCTTGGGGTGTAATGCAAAGAACATTGGCTGAGGTAATTTGCTGAATGGCAAAATTTAACAAGCCTAAGTGAACGAAAAATACCTGACTTCTTTTGAGCAACCGCGTGACACTCAGTCGGGTAGTAACACCTAGACTTTTAGTAGACTTATGCTTTCAGTGATATTTAACATAAAGTATTGTAAAAACATAAAATTAGCTATAAGTAATTTTATTGACTAATTCGTAAAAGTCACTAAACGGTTCAAATTATAAGAGATTCTATTATTTTTTATATCCATATTATAATAAGATTCAACTTCAATAATAGATGTAAGATACAAATATTTATTATTTAATCTTTTGGTTTACAGATAATTTAAAATTAAAAATTTTGTACAGCCGACTTCAATATAAGCGATTTCAATATAGGTTATTTAAGAATAACTCAATAACCATTGGTCTGACCTTGATCAAATTCATATGGGACCACGCGAGAACTATCAGCTTTCATATAAAAAAAGAATCATCGAAATCGGTTCGCCCAGTACAAAGTTATGAGGTAACACACATAAAAAAAACATACACTCGAATTGAGTACCGTCTCCTTTTTGGAAGTCGGCAGAAAAACGCAATTACGTCTTTATTTTATTATTCCCAATTATACAAGAGTATAATATTGGGTTGGTTGTCCTGAACTCCATCTAAACGGCTGGACCGATTTTGATGAAATTTTTTGTGTATGTTCGAGTGGATCCCTGAATGGTTTAGATTCACAACTGGATAGGTAGGTGGCGTTATTTTCGAGATCCAGAAATCACCTGTGCAAAGCCGGGGCGGATCGCTAGGTTTATGTAAGTGTGGACGTGCCTTAACTCAAAAAGGTGCGCGCGATTCATTATTCCCGTTGCAATTGCCGGACAATAGCTACACCGCTCAGTGACGCGTCGACCGCCCGCATGCCCACAGCGCGCAGCCTCCTGTCCCGGCGCTGGCTCTGCTCCCGCCGCGCCCGCCACCGCGAGGAAGCGGACGAGGCGCCGGCTGGGAACATGGACCGGCGACAGCGCGTCGCACGCGCCCTCAGCTCCCCCGTGCGCGCACAACAACCCACCGATGAAGAATCCCTCGAAAGAGCGTACCCCTCCACAGGGCACCTCGAATACGTCCTCGCCGGATCCTCACCGCCAGCCGAAAGCGCTCCAAACATGTACGACAGCTTCGAAGAACCACCCTTGGACTTAACTGCGCACATCTGTGATGACTCATTACGTCAGAGTGCGCACGAGCAAATGAGAGCGGTCGGCGGTAGATTACGGCTTTTAGATGAACTGGAATCGGGTGTCATCACTTTGGAAACCGCAATGAACACCTTTGAAAACGCCACCGAAGCCGAGAGAAACGTCTGTTTATTTTGGGCGGTCTTTCTCAAGTTAGATCAACTGCTGCCGGCACTGATAGAGACGGGAGCGGATCCTTTATACTACGATGCATTGGGCCTGTCTCCACTTCATGCTGCAGCGTTTAGTGGTTCCATGGAATGCGCGCACTATCTACTGTCATGCGGCGCCGACCCCAATTACATGCCCCGTTGCTTCGTACCGCTCCATTGTGCCGCGTTCGGGAATTCAGTGCAAGTGGCTAATTTACTAATCAGTCGCGGGGCGTCTGTCCACGCGGCTGTCAAGTATATCAGTTGTGAAGGAGGTTTACTACACTGCGCTGTACGTGCCAACTCCGTTGAGTGCCTGAAGTTGTTTATATCGCACGGAGTGGATGTCAATTTGATAGAACCGGGCGGCACCAACGCGATCCACCTTGCCGCTGACTTGGGAATGATACAATGTCTCGCTATATTATTAGAAACGCCCGGTGCTGATCCAAACGTAAGAACAAGAGTCGGTGACAGAGAATCGACTGCACTACATTTGGCTGCTGATGGTGGTTTTGTGGATTGTGTTGATTTGCTTCTGTCCAAAGGCGCCGATGCGTGCTTGAAAAATCATCGTGGCTTTACAGCTTTACATTTAGCAGCTCGATCAGCTAGTCTGGAATGCGTAGAATCATTACTAAGAAAAGGTAACGCTGAACCTAACGCAATGGATTTTGATATGAGGACGCCCCTCCACGCTGCCATAGGCAAGTCTGACAGTGCGTGTGACATTATTGAAACTTTAATAAGTTGGGGAGCAAATGTCAACCAGAAAGATGAGTACGGTTTCACTCCTCTTCACTTAGCCGCATTGGATGGACTCTCTGCATGCGTGGAGACACTCATTTATCACGGCGCTGACGTCACTACAAGATCTAAAAAAGGAAACTCCGCTCTCAATGTAATCGCACGAAAAACACCTGCTTCTCTCGCAATGGTGACAAGAAAGCTAGATTGTGCTATCACATTACACCATTCACAAACAAGCAATAGAGAGGTGGAACTTGAACTTGACTTTCGCAGCATTCTTCAGCATTGTTATCCTCGAGAGATAAGCTATCTTAACACGTTTGTAGACGAAGGTCAGAAGGAGGTGCTTCTCCATCCATTATGCTCGGCTTTCCTTTACATCAAATGGGAGAAGATACGGAAATATTACGTAGCACGATTATTTTTGAGCTTTATTTTTGTTTTGTGCCTCACACTTTACGTTCTTACTGCATTAGCTCACAACTGTTATAATGGAAGTAAGGATATGGAGGAAACGATACAAGAGCAGGAATTATGTCAGAAGCAGTCCATTCTCGGCGATTTATTGAGGAAAAATCCGTTCGTGATAGAAATGCAGTGGTGGGTGTTGGCAGGAATAACGATATTTGAAATATTCAGAAAAGTTTACGGCATTGCCGGGTATTCGACTGTGAAACAGTATCTGATGCAATCTGAGAATATAATAGAATGGTTTGTGATAGTGAGCGTATTTCTCATATCATATATTTACACGAACATAACGTACACTTGGCAAAACCACGTCGGAGCATTCGCAGTGCTCGCAGGCTGGACGAATCTTATGATGATGATTGGACAGCTACCAGTCTTCGGCACCTACGTGGCTATGTATCAAAAGGTGCAGAAAGAATTCGCGAAACTTCTGATGGCCTACTCTTGCATTTTGATTGGTTTTACTATAAGCTTCTGCGTCATATTTCCAGACTCGTCTTCCTTTGCAAATCCATTTATGGGTTTTATTACTGTTTTAACTATGATGATAGGCGAACTGAACTTGGACTTGCTACTGAACGAGCCGGATGGAAATGATCCACCAGTGTTGTTGGAGTTTTCTGCACAAATTACATACGTATTATTCCTTATGTTTGTTACGGTTGTACTGATGAACTTGCTTGTCGGTATAGCAGTTCACGATATACAAGGATTGAGGAAAACTGCTGGACTATCGAAACTCGTGCGACAAACAAAGCTAATCTCATACATGGAGCTGGCATTATTTAATGGATATTTACCTAAATGTTTGCTAAAAATACTACATTCCTCGGCACTAGTTTCCCCACAAGCTTACAGAGTAGTTCTAAGCGTGAAGCCTCTGAATCCAAGTGAGAAAAGGTTACCCAGAGACATAATGATGGCAGCATATGATATAGCAAAAATGAGAAAACAGTACGGTCATACAATATCATCTAACGGATCAACTACCGGCACTTATTCTTGCTTTAAGAAATACGAGAATAATAATGACTCCAGTTATAGAGAATATGGATATTCAGGCCTCAGTACTCTCCAAGCGAGACTGGACGAGACTTCGGAGAACGTGAAACAACTGACACAGGAAGTTAGGGAGTTGAAAAAGTTGATTAGTGCCCAACAGCTCGTAATTCAGCAAGCGCTCGCCGGAGCGATGGACAACCGTTGATGACATAATGGTCCAGGACCATTTATTTTCAATGCCAACTGTACATGAGTCAATAAACTGTAGCGGACAAGCATTGTTGCAAATTTACTCTCGTTTAGTTGCTATTCTATACAGTTGCGTTAACTTATAAAGTTTTAAAAGTGATATAATTATTTTACGTTTTTAAAATGTTGTATATACGAAAGTAGAAATGTGTGTAAACAAATAATTTAAGATAGTGTCAAAATTATATTGTGCTTGTCATATTTGTGGGTTTCAACAATTCCACTGCAAATGTTAATAGATTAGTGATGTGACACTGTGATTGTAAATGATAGTTGTCAAGATTTGTGATATCATGATAATAAAATATTTTTAGCGTTTTCTTTTATCACGCAAGGTAAATGTAGGTACACTACTCAGGGGTAACAAGCTTTATTACAGAATACATATGACTAATTTATAGCTTGTTGCTTAAATATAACCAATAATAACATCAAAAGATACCTAAACATTCTGAAAGTCGTTTGTGTTCTTCTAAACCCATTAGATTTCCTCTTCATCGTTTACTGTATCCGTCACGATTGACGGACGGGTTGGCTCCCGCAGTTTTTTTATTATTATTGAGTTGCGATCAGGAAGATGCTTATATTCATATTCATTCACTTCTTTCATTTATTTAACAATAAAAATAAAATAATCGACTAAATAAAAATAATCATTTTTATTCAATTTAAATTATAAGTTATACTTACTGAGAATCATTTATAAAACTGGTGAAGAAAAAACCTGTGCATTAGGAAAAGCCACTAAGAAACCTAGTGATATACTTTTTTAATTAATAATTTATAATAATGTACATTGTTAATTAAATTGGATTAGAAACAACATGGTAGCGAACACCTCATTTCCAGACATATTATTTAATAATATTATAACAAAATTAACTCTAATATATACAATATTAAAAAAATAAAACTAATAACTTAATTATCATACAGTCATACTCCCCGTGGTATTGTGCCAAGAACACTGGCTGCGCAATAAGTAACTAAAGTTAAGTTAAAGTAAAATGTAATATTAAAGTGAAATATAAATTTTAACTATTACCCATTACAGTTTCAATTTCCTTTTTAAACTGTCCATATGACAGATAAAATACATCAACATGTGAAAAGATGTTATTATAAAAATTACATGCACGAGTTATAAAATTGTTCTTTCCATATTTAGTGCGCATTGTAGAAGTACAAAATAAAAGTTTCTTTCTAGCACTTATCCTTTGGCATCTGAAACATTGATTTATATGTTACACTAGATAAGTAATTGCCGCGCCAAAGCGTTGCCACTTCACATATGGCCACAGCCATATGCCCAGCGAACGTCGGTTCAGTGTTCAATGCACAGAGTACATTATATATAGGAGAATGTGACGCCGTCCGAGTTAAGCCGAACGATTCATGACAAAAAATGGGTAAATGCGTAGTGAAAGAATGCGATTCAAGGTCACAAAAACATAATAAATCAAGCGGAATCACTTTCCAAACGTAAGTTTTAATTTATATATTCATATTAACGTTTAAAACACTATAAAATTAAATATAATATCGAATATTGCAATTTAGCTTCAATGTTGCCACTTTTCCGCCTTTGTGATTTTTCCACATTAATGGGAGACTATATAATTTATGTAATAAGTTAATTTTGTTTTAAAATAAACAAGTAAAATTGTTTGTTTAAAAATAAAACTATGTTTCAACCTTTATAATAAATAATAATAATTAATTATTCTTATTTTAGTTTATTCATGAATGGTCTATTAATTATATTTTATTATTTTATTTCATATAAATAAATTTGCATTGCAAACTTTCCGAAACTAAGTCTTTGTATACTAAATTTGGTCTTATAACATTAGCTACAAAAACATTAAAAGAGCTTCAAGGAAATAAATTATTAAAAGAATTTGCAATACACCCGGGAGACCATTTATCTTCAATACAAGTTGATCATTCCCTTTTATTGATTAATGCCATTATTTATAAGTACTTAAAAATTATAAGATTGTACCACGAAAGTAAATTATACACTCAAACACACAAAAAAGAATCCAAAGGGCAATTATATAACAAACTGATGCTTCATAGCGGAGTTTGAGATCATGGACTATTATGAATATTTAAGCGGATTAGTATTATAGATTAAAACCATTTATATTATCTTACAAATAGACTTCCGCAGAGTCACGCCTGAATCCATTAACTATCCACAGTATTGTTGCAAAAAAAATATAAAAACTTTTTAAAGTTGTTAAGTAGTGTGGAAATTCTATAAACAAGAAAATCAACGAAATTTATTGATAACCAAAGTTTTTGTGGCTAATGCCATGAGACTAAATTTAAGAGACAAAAACTTGCTGATGATTTCACAACTTATGCATACTCAACACAGATCTCGCTTAAGAAACCTTAAATTGTTGTTTTTTTTTTGCTTTATTTTTTGTTTGATTTATTAGTTCAATAAAAATAATATATAAAAACATCTTTTATTTCATTAGTTATGCTTACTTCTATTCATCTAATAAGAAAATATACAAATTTAAAATAAAAACAATTTACTGCAACTTTAAAAAAAACTCCTTTATATTGCTCATTTTGGGTAAAATTTCATAAAGTATGCAACACCAACCCGCCACTGCATGTTTGTGTGTCTATCTTTATCTAATCTTAGGGACGATATTGTTTTCCGCGACTTGTGTAAGTGAGACAGATATATGTTTACTTTAAAATTTTAATGATTTCAAAGCTACGTCGTCGCGTTTGGATAGTGGTTACACTTTTTTCGACGCGCGGCAATGTGGTTTGCTTCTCTAGTTTTGTATAACCCAAAGATCTGAAATTTGAAGTGGTATGGATTCGACCCTATTATGAATGATTTTATATAAAAACATCTGATCCCTGACAGTACGGCGAGATTTTAGGTCAGAAGCTAATCTACACTGATTTAAATTGAATATGCTTCAGAAATTTATTGTGAATTTTTTCAATTAACTCTATATAAATATTATATTGAATTTTCCAAACTGTTGCGAAATATTCTAATATTGAGCGGACCAATGAGTTATACAAAATAATTAGAGTTGAGGGTTTATTAAAGTCTTTAGTAAAGTTTATGTTGTATTTTATCTTATAAATAAAATGTATCTAAGGTCCGAGAAATCGGCCTTAAAAAATTTAATAATCTGTTGATATTCCATCTGGCAATCATTTTTTAACTAATAATTCTTTATCTATGGACTATAATGTCCTTAAAATATTGTCGCTACGGTACTTCTCCCCCCCCCCCCCCCTCCCTCCTGCCCTAGCCTATGAATTTGGTCATAGACTTAGAATTTACTGCCGTATAGACCATCTGACAGCCCGAAAACGCGTGACCAATTTTGATTTGTTATTGTGTGCGTTAGCTAGTGATGTATATTTTACTTACAAGGACTATCGAAAATGATTGTTAAGGAAGCGGTAAAAAGATTAAACAAAAGTGTTTAGTGCATGAAGTTGAATAACTTCAAAAATTAACTGAATTTTACCATAATATGTAGTTCTAAAATAATTAAAAAGTACTCATATAACATCTTCCTGGGAATAAGCTGAACCTACCTGCCTTTTATTGGATTTCAATTAAAATGTATAAAATCCCAGGTGAATTTAACGATAAACTTAAAAAAAAAACCCCAATAATCAGATCGCAAAAGTTGTATTTTCGAGCTATGATCTTTAGGGAAAAATATTTACAGCCGTGGGCAGCTTTCCCGGAATTTCTTTTTTAACATATTGTTAATATAAATAGGTAGATAGTTAACTAAGTATATACTTATTTATATTTTATAAAATGTTTTGATGGGGAAATAAAAACGGGGACACGGAGTACATAACGGCTGCTTTAATTTTTCATATAAGTATTACTCGTGATTTTATTTTTTATAGGATAAGGGTGACAAACGAGCACACAGACCACCTGATGGTAAGTGGTTGCTGCGGCCCATAGACATCTACATCTATCCTCGTTTGCGAATCAAAATGCAGATGCGTTGTCACCCGTGAGGACTAAGATAGAATGCCTCATTTCCAGTAAAAAGGGCCTCCGGCCACCTGCACTCACCAAGCGAAACGCAGAGGTAAACCTCTACTTCACGCTGGTATTCTGTGAGGTCGTGGTACCACCCCGGTTCGAGCCGGCCCATCCGTGCGACAGCAAAAGCTGCCGCGTGGCTCTACCACTGTTGAAAATTATAAACATTTAATAAATAATAATTAAATACATTATAAAACTTTATTTTAACATTCGACTTAAGTATAAATGTAAACTTAATAATTCAAGGAAGGAAACTTGTAGGAATCAGTTAAATAAGATTGCTCTGCTTAAAGGCCAATATGTTTATGAGGCTTCATCATGCTTCATATTTATATTCTTTCATCTGTCCCTGAAATTTACAAAGTAATAATAAACTTATTATGTATCATTTTAGCTGCATGAATTTTAAAAATATAATGATTTTAACACAGTAAAGTGGACTAAGTGTCTGAGGATACAGATGCACTCTCTATTCTCTCAATCTCGTTAAGTTAAGAAAATGGTCACTCATTCATGGACTAACTGCGGCAAGTGCAACTTAATCTCTCAGATCTATTGATGTGCGCAGCTATTACTTAACCACGAGTTCCTCTTCTCTACGACTAACGCTGTAGGCGAAGAACCAAGCTATTTAAGTCCTCGACACAATGTCGTCGGCCATCAAGCATGAAAAAGGGAATTGACCGCATGAGTATCAAATACTATAGAATTTATACTATCATACTATCATTACTAAATATCTATACCTAACTACGCTAAAAGTTTTATCATTGTGACTGTGACATTGGGAATGTTACGAGCTTGGGGTTCATTTGTCACAGTCACTCAGAACAAGTAACCATTTTGGAAAAAAGTTACTTATTATAAATAACCACTATTATACTCTAAAAAATTACAAAATATCTATGAGCTTATTTCTTGCGTGCCGACTTGTGCTGACCTGTCATTTAAAATCGGTTACAGCGTCATGAGATTTGGTATCCTTTTCTATCTTGCATTTTTGCCATAAGGAATTTATTTCTCCCTGCACACTATGTCAATCTATACGCCAGTATATTCTAAGTCTATGCTATGTACTTATTATACTCGTACATTCGTGACGTCAACACCACTTTTGCAAGACTGTTTTAAAATCTCGTATAGCGCGAGTACTACGTCATCGACGTTATCTTTTCTGCCGACTTCCAAAAAGGAGACGGTACTCAATTCGAGTGTATGTTTTTTTTATGTGTGTTACCTCATAACTTTGTACTGGGAAAACCGATTTCGATGATTCTTTTTTTATATGAAAGCTGATAGTTCTCATTCAAAGTATACAGAATCCACAATTATATCTTGACAATACTTGACGATTTCTTTTACACATCGTCGTTACATATAAAGGTCTTACCATTCTTACGCTAACATACTCGTATTTTTAGAAAAGCTATCCGTAATAAGCCGCTTGCCAGAAAGCCTTGTAATTCACGTTCCCTTTACATCCCATCGCCCAGCTCATTTTTATGATGCTCCCATATGAATTTGATCAAGGTCAGGCCAATGGTTATTGAGTTATTCTTAAATAACCTATATTGAAGTCGGCTGTACAAATTTTTTAATTTTAAATTATGTGTAATTTTTTAGCTCATTCATGACCATCGTAATACGCACAAGTGATCACGTTAATAAAGACCACTCGTTATGCAACCGAGCGCGGTGCCATTTTTTTCATCTGGAAGAAGCGTGGAAATAATTTTTAATTTTTACGATTCGTTTGAAAAATTGCGATGCCAAATATTGTGGCGTATGATGTATGGTTATATTATTTATGACAGAAAGCCGTATACCCAATGCTACAATTAATATTAAAAATACAAACTTCTAGCTACCATATTGCCAGCATATGTCAACTACCGTATTTGAAGGGTAATTTCTAATCTGTTGGTACCTATTCGAGGTTAGTTAGTCATTTACTACTTCATATACAGATCAAAGAGTTAGACACAAAATATAATATATATTCTCACGCCTGTCACCTACGCAGATGCTACGGATTTTCATTTGGCACTAGACATCACGTGAACTTAGGTTTTCACGCAAATATAGAGAAAAAATGTGCCTTATTTTCATTTTTTAAGTGATGTGACAAACAACTTACAGTCCATCTGTGAGCTGGTATTCCATGCCCTTCAGACTGAAACATATTCTTACTTGATTGATTAAAAATACATAATTTACTTGATTCACCCTTGCTCCATTTACATCCATATATCTGCTCATACATGCTTGTCAGTTAGGGTTATAATCTTAGCTTGGTCAGTATTAATTGTATATCGCTAAATTGGTTGATAAACTTACGTCTACGGCACTATTTTCTCATTCATTCGTTCTGCGTATCCAAATCACTAAATCATTCCTTTCTTAATTTTGTTCTGTTCACAAAACTTCTTGCAAACCACATTTTTCTCTTAACACATAATTTCTCAGGCTATCATTAAGTCAGCCGTTTTATACTTCTTAATTTCGCATTACTACAACATTGATTTTACTCTTATGCTTCTTCTGCCATATCCAGCTTTCATAAACGTATATGTTTAGCTATGGTCTAACACAAAGTATTGAATTGCCTTTCTTGACACACTCCAACTTCCCATGATAAAGTAAAGTGCTCATTTACACAGTGTCCTGCATTCACTCTTCGTTTGATAACCTTGTCAAGTGTACCGTCGCTGCTGTCGGTGTGCCCTAAATGTACAAACTCACCCATTTGCTCTAGCAACTTCCCTTCTACTTTTATCTTACATGTCGTTTTACTTTATTCCCTTTAAAAAAAACACAACTTCATCTTACTTACGTTCACTTTCATTCCCTTTTTGAAGTGAAAACTTCTTTAGCGGCGTTGTGCACTTTTTTGTAATGGGTAAAAAATGTTAAACTCCCGTCAGGTCACGTGTCCTGATTGAAAATTCGTAAGACGGGCGGAGAGTAGACAGCCGGTGCGGCGTAGAAGAGGAAGTAAGTTAGGTATAATTAATTTTCAGTTATTAATTAATATAATTTTATTATTAAGATTAGGTTTCGCTCATGTCTACTGTACTGCTTGACGAAATTATTAATATAGATACATATGTAATTACACATTTTTTTAATGATATTATGTTCATCAAAGTAGTCATTGTCATCGCCCATCTACGACGAAAATATGACTTGATGGTCTATAATATGAATTAGAGACGTTTGATGGCCCATTCTTAATCTTCATTCTTTGACTTTCAAACTTTCCAAACAACTCTTCGTAAACAGATCAAACAGTCACGATGAAGCTATCCGATCTTGACAGACACCTTTAAGGATGCCAAGCCAATCTTTGTAGGCCCCATTGATCATGATAGAAGCATCAGAGTCCCTAAAAGATATTCAATACTTGTATCAGCGCTCAATCTAAACGAGGCCAGTGTTTGTCATAAAGCAACCCTGTTTTTGTCCACGTCTTTTTCGGCCACCAGGGCGGTGCCACTAGAAAGTGAGGTATATTTGACTTCATAGCGGGGAAGTTAATTTGTTCAGAAAATGTAAAAGTTATTGTTTCTTTTTGTACTATTAGCTATATTTTATATTACCTAATAACATTAAAAATAAATAAACCAAACCACGAAAATTCATAAAAGTAAAAAAATTAAAAAAAAAGTTAAATATGTGCAAAAAAGTAAAGAGCAAACCACCGACGAATTGTTTTGTGTATTAATATAATACTCTAGAAACGAATAAACTTTCAAAAACAACTTCTCAATTATATTACATTGTGTAACAAAAAACTTTAACTCAGTGTCAACTAGCGACATCTGGTGAGTAGAAAATTATTAGCCCTCATTGTGAGACGACATATTTGTAGACAAATATATGGTTTTAGGAATATATTTTTAGCTTTGATTTAGGATTCATATCGCTAAATGTAATTTATAATAAATTATAATAGATAAATAATATATTTATTTGTATAGATAAAAATTTTAATTATATTTTGATAATAATAAATTTTTATTTTACGTCGAGCTAGCTAGCCTCCAAGCTACCAGCTACCACGACTAGTAAATTTGAGGTCTTGGTCTGTGTCCAGCCATGGAATTAATATTCCTGTATAGGACAGTTACTATCACAGAGTACTTTATTATATATAGGAACTATACTCTTTGTAAAGGCTGTTTTTATTTTGATAAGATCATGCATTTATTATTTCAAAATGATTAATACTTGATATCGGTAATTATAACAATTTCATTTCGTTCTGGCAATGATGGTTTTGTTATTGACATTTTGGTTTTGAGTTTTGACATTTTAGGTTTGTTTGAAACGGTTTGAAATGAAGATGATCTGAGACTGAGTACTTTTTTATATAGGAAAATCTGCGCGCGCTGCAGTCTAAATCGATAAACGAAGAGACGAGGAAATCTAGATTTAGGTCTCATCTCTTTCACCCAGGCCGTAGTTGTGCGAGATTTTAGCTCTATCCTGCACCTATATTGATGTTATCGATTGTGTTTCCGTCCGTTTTAGTAAGTGCGAGCGACGGGCATTCAAATGCAGGGCAGTTTCAAGATACAGCTGATAAATATGGGTACTCGGGCCGCGGCATGTAAGCAAAATATTATTTAGGCATTGCTTTATTGCCACAATATTTTAATTGCGCTGCTGCCGTGGTATAAAGGAAAGTTAGATGCATAAATATGTGTTAAAAACTTATTAAATGTGCCGAAAGTATTATGTTAAAAAAGTTATTTCTCTGCTACAAACATTTTTTTTTCTACAAACATGCTGTGATATGATGTATACAATTTCTTTGTAATTATGTTCTGTTTTAAAAATTACATATAAAAATATATTATAACCAGTACCTATGTGTATATTGAAAATAGCTGCGTGAGTAACTACATGTTATATTTATTTTTTTATTAATTTGTTCCCCAATTAAATTTCTTTTTAACAGCAGTTCAAATAAGTATTTAATGGGGTCTACCTTTCCCTTTGCTAAGGCAAGCTTGCATGCCCATTTAACACATTTCTTTTTCAGAGAATCGTAAGGGCCCGTTTCTGATCCGGCCTCATTCTTAGTGAAAGCTTTTTGTGTGTGTAATGCAGTCCACGCAGTACGAAATGCAGCTTCTTATGGAGCCGCTGAATCAGAAAGGTGAGCTCGTTGTGACGGGCTATGTTTGTTGTCTATCTGTCGCACAGACCTCTCTGTCCCCTGCCCCCCCTCCCACAAATGCTTTGTCTGAGCATCAGACTGCAATAATCTCCATTCTTTTGTGTTTAGTGCTATATGTGTCCTGAAAACTGATTGTGAGATGTTTTTATATATTATATCTATTAAATGTTTCCTTAAGCCTTAACCATAAAAGCTTATGATAAAACAAAACTATCTCTGTCCATGTTTAAAAATTCACTACTTGGTATTTAGCTGACACTTTAAGTGCTATATAATTTTTTGTTTTATTATAAATGTTTACCACAGAGAACATAATTTATTTATTATGTAAGTTATGCTTGCAATGTAATGTAATAAAATATGTGTATATTATAGGTGGTAGGAATATTTCAGCCTAGGAAACTATCTGGGTAGGTACTACCTTCTTACTTATTTGCTTAAAATTGAAAGTTACAGCTTATATATGTCCCACTGCTGGGCACAGGCATCCTCTCATTTCTGAGAGGGTTTTAAGGCAAGTAAGTGTCCGCGGAATTTCACATGTCTGTGAAATATTTTTTTTCTTATTTCTTGGACATTGAGTTTCCTCACAATGTTTTCCTTCACCGTCCGAGCACATGGTAAGTCAGCACCTAAAATTGCAATCAACAATTTCATTGGTGCCGGCGGAAATCGAACCCATGTTGCTAGCGTACTGTGAAATTTACAGCAAGCGCTAACCATCTGAGCTACCATGACTCACACATATGTATAAGTGCAAGCGCTGCTGTGGTTCAGTAAGGAATAGAGAGCTGTGTGTGAGATAATTACAAACTGGGAGTCATTCCATCTTAGTCCTCGGAAGTGACAACACATCTGAAGTCTTCTTTAAAGTAGTTTACAAGTCTCCATGGGCTGCAATAGCCAAATAGTACGTTTGTTTGTCATTTCAATTTTATTAAAAAAATAAGGCACATTTCTTTTTCTATATATTTGCACGGAAACCTAAGTTCATGTGATGCCTATTGTGTATTTTCCCATATCTGTCTTTTTGATATATTATATATTTTAATATAGCATTCACTTTATTCCAGTGTTACTTTAGATATTTATGTATTGAAAACAAATGCAATGTTAGATGTAAATAACAATATAAATGGTGTACTAGTACAAACTTATGTTTTTTGAAATTTTAAATTTTTTTTATAGGATAAGGGTGACAAACGAGCACACAGTCCACCTGATGGTGAGTGGTTGCTGCGGCCCATAGACATCTACATCTATCCTCGTTTGCGAATCAAAATGCAGATGCGTTGTCACTGGCGATGACACACAGGCGATGGAATGCCTCATTTCATGTAAAAAGGGCCTCCGGCAACCTGCACTCACCAAGCAATACGCAGAGGTAAACCTCTACTTCACGCTGGTATTCTGTGAGGTCGTGGTACCACCCCGGTTCGAGCCGGCCCATCCATGTGACAGCAAAAGCTGCCGCGTGGCCCTACCACTGTCAAAACATACAAGTCAAATAAAACAAATTCTATGGATTTTATCACATTTAATTTAAATTACATTTAATTCACTACATTTCGGGTGTTGGAATTGGACTGTCCAACTGTCTGTCAATGGCAAAAATTCTATGTACATGTTGATCAGTTGCCATTCCTCATCCACCGAGGCCCCTCGTAGAGAATGATGGGAGCTGTGCTCAAAGGGAAAATCCCATGTAAAAGAACTTATCGCTGAATGTGAAGCACCGAGAGTCCGGGTAGTCTGTAGTATGTCAATATATTCAGGATCATTTCAATCATTATATCAGATCTGATAGACCACAAATCCATGCAAAAGACCACCGATTACTATCAAGGATGATTTGTGAGGCTATTTAAATTAAAAAATATTCAATTTTCAATACAGAAGATGTATGGGTGCTGGTGCTACTATCTGCTTGGTGTCCTATAATTAATAAAATTAAATCCAAAGCCAAGCATACCGCTGTAAAAGAATTTAAGATACTGTAAGCTCATTCCGTATAAATCAGATCAAAAATTGATATTTAAAAGCTGAAGGTAGCAGGGCTTACTATAACATCGAGACATCAAACACCACAGTCCCCTCCGTGACCATAAAGCACCTGAAATAGTCGGGACTTTTTTTATATGACAGGGGGCAAACGAGCATACAGCTCACCAGAAAATTTGCTTTATTCAAGCTCAGGTATTTGTGTAAATATAAGAAATCATCAAGTTATTTTATTTCATTTCTTCGGTTTAAAAAATTATATTATAATGGTTATTCATTATTTATGGGTCTTGGTGCTAATGGTTAGCAGTGACCATGTTGCTGTCAGGTACTTTGTATGTTTATCTGCCGACTTCCAAAAAGGAGACGGTACTCAATTCGACTGTATGTTTTTTTTATGTGTGTTACCTCATAACTTTGTACTGGGCGAACCGATTTCGATGATTCTTTTTTTATATGAAAGCTGATAGTTCTCGTGTGGTCCCATATAAATTTGATCAAGGTCCGACCAATGGTTATTGAGTTATTCTTAAATAACCTATATTGAAGTCGGCTGTACAAAATTTTTAATTTTAAATTATAAATTATTTGCTACCATAAATGTAATAAATAATGTTATGTACAATACATTAAAATTTATGATTATACTTTCAGCACAGAATAAATAATTGTAGTAATTATTGCTGTTGTAAATATTTATGTAATCAATGAAATAGTTATGTATTTATGTAAATATTATTATATTTATGGCAATTAATTGGTACAGAAATGAAAACGCGTCTTATATTTTAGTCTTATTTTACCTGACTGCTCCATTACCCTCGTAATGTTTTTCGAGTGAATGTATGTATGTATGTCTATTTCTTTGACACACATAGCCTAAGCAGCTTGATAGATTTTAACTTAAAAGGTGTCATTAAATTCATTTTAGATTGAATTTTTAAATAACTTTCAACCTCGTGATTGTTTTATCTTAATTTGAGCATCTTACACAACTCTTAAAGCAAGCAAAACTATTTTAAAATAGTAAAGACTTAAGTGAACAACATATGCAGAATATAAAACTTAATAATAGTGATGTACATTCTGTAAATACTGAGAACACTCACAAGTTAGTTATACCAATTACTCAGTTCCAAAGAGTCAGTAATTCCTTCATGGGGCAAGGTAGGTATATGCTTTTACAACAAAGTCCTAGGAAATATGCAGGCCTTATCTACCAAAACGTTTAAAATTTTTATTAATCAAAAATTGTTAAGTAAGGCTTACTATACTATGAAAGAGTACATTATTGATAATAGCCCCTGTGATTGAGGTGAACCCTTTCATGCTATTTCAAATGTCTTCATAGTAATTGTATAAAATAATATATTGTAAATTAATTTTATTTAAAAATGTCCCGCTAGGTTTCTTGCTGGTTCGTCCCAGGACAGAGGTATTTTTTTCCGAACCAGTGGTAAAGCTTTAATGATTTTCTGTACTCTTGTGTGATCCATATCGAATAATAATTATTATATTACAGTTAATAGTATTTTCGAACTCGCAAATTATATATTAACTTTTATTTTACACAAGTACAAAATTATACAAAATTAGCTGGTACCTGGCGCATTGCTGACGCAGAAAAACATAATTGTGGAAACATCGTTTAAAATTTGGAAGAGTTATATGGTTGAATTAGGAATGATAATATATTCATGGAGATTGAATAATATAATATGACTTTGAAATAAATAAATTTGTCGATACGATGTGCACCACCGTAAGTTAATTGTACTATGCCTATAACCTTCGCGTAAGTGCAAGCGATTAGTTAAATAATATTTTATATATTAGATTAAATATAAAAAATTCACACAAAGACCTAACTTAGTAAAGCGATAGCCAAATATAAAATTTACTTTGAATTGTCTGTGTCTGTGGCTCACCTTTCTTTCAGGACTAGGCTAGTTTTGTTTGTCCGCCACCTTTACTGTCTCTAGACACATTTTCTTAACAGTATTATTTTTTCTATATTATTATGTTTTGCTTGATTTTAAATACTTTGTTTCTCATTTTTTTAAGGAGCTATAGTATTGTTAATGTGTGTTTAGAATCTTGTGTAATTTTTTTTGTTTGTATTGCATGTGTAATTGACTTCTTCAATAGGTCAGTTAGGTGTTTGTAAAAATATTGAGATGTAGTAAATAAATGTGTTAATATATTTTTGACTTTTATTTTTTGTTGCTAGCCCCATTACTATTCTATTCTCTATTAATTTGAACTTGAACTTTTTTACAATTCTGCTAATTTTTAGTGTACTTACTTAGATATTAATTTATTATATGCATTTATATTTTCAGCGATCTATTTATCATACACATTGTTAGTGTATGATAATGACGTATGTTTTTACGTGGTAGAGCCATGCTGCAGCTATATTAGTAGTATAGTTGTAGCACGAATGGATCGGCTCGACCGGGGAAGGACCACACTCACAGAAAACCAGCGTCAAATAGCAGCTTAACACTGCTGTGTTTCGTATGGTGAGTGTAGAGAACCGGAGACTCTTTTTACTGGAAACGAGGCATTCTGTCTTAGTCATCACGGGTGGCAACGCATCTGCATTTTGATTCGCAAACGAGGATAAATGTAGATGTCTATGGGCCACAGCAACCACTTACCATCAGGTGGACTGTGTGCTCGTTTGTCACCCTATACTATAAAAAAAAATGAATAAGTTACACAACTTCAGAATGACTTGACCAATTTGAGTTACATCAATACAATATACGAAGGTGGATTGAAAAGTACTCGGCCTAACCAAGAAAATAAACACATACTGAATCAGTTATATTTTTATTTTTCTACATAATCACCATCAAGTTCAATACACTTTTGCCACCTCCCCTTCCAAGCATTTAGACCGTTGAAAAAAAATGATTCTTCCTTAGAGTCAAAATATGCGTCTACAGCTGCTTTGACCTCATCGTTTGTCGAAAATCTTTGACCTCCCAAGTGCTTTTTTAGGTTAGGGAACAGAAAGAAGTCTGATGGTGCCAGATCAGGTGAATACGGCGGATGCGGTAACAGTTCAAAGCCACAGTTGTGAATTTCAGCCATTAACTGTACTGACGTGTGAACACGGGCGTTATCTTGATGAAACAGGACTTTTCTTCTGAGCATTCCTCGACGTTTTTCTTTTATTTCCTCTCGTAAACGACGTAGTAAGGTGCAGTAGTAATCAGAGTTTATAGTCTGACCCCTTTCAAGATAATCAATCATAATCACACCTTTCGAGTCCCAGAATACTGAAGCCATCACCTTATTTGCCGACAAAATCGACTTAGCCTTTTTAGGGGGTGGTGAACCAGGTCTTCTCCACTGTTTTGATTGTTGTTTTGTTTCCGGTGTACAGTAATGAACCCATGTTTCGTCTATAGTAACAAAACGATTCAAAAAATCATCTGCATCGGCTTCAAATAACTCCAAACAGTCGCATGAAATAGTCAATCGCGTCCTTTTTTGTTCAACTGAAAGCAGTCGCGGAACCCACCTCGCAGACACCTTGTGGAAACCCAACTCGTTGACAATGATGTTTTGAGTTCGTTCATAAGAGATGCCTATAATCTCGGCTATATCTCTAATTTTTAATCTGCGGTCTCCCAGTATTAAATCAAGTACTTTTTTAATATTTTCGTCAGTAGTTGACGTCGAAGGCCTTCCAGGGCGGGGTTCATCTTTCACACTCTCTCTACCACGCTTAAATTCTGCTATCCATTTTTTGACGGATGAATATGACAGAGCACAATCGCCTAATGTACTGACCATGTCATCATGGATGGCTTTTGATGATAGCCCCTTCTTATGGAGGTACTTAATGACGGCACGCTGCTCGATTTGCTCCATTCGCGGAAATTATGTCAGATTACTTTGTTAATAAATTTATAAAATCACAACTAATTATCGCACACGTTTCGAACTTCACACAATGAACTAGTCTGAACTGAACTAAATAATGTGGGTAGATTTGATTTTTAGAATTGAATGGATCTGTGTTAGGCCGAGTACTTTTCAATCCACCCTCGTATTATGTCTTATGCCTATAATAATATATTCATAAGGTATGGCTCCAGACATAGCTTATGAACCATGTCTCCGATTTTTTCTCGTAAGTGGCGCTATAAATTAACAAATAATTCAATTATTCACAATTACAATATGTTGGTTAAGTGCCAAAACAAGTCTGGACCTGGGATATTTAGGTACACTAAAAAGTCTGAAGTGAAAAGGCAGAACAACGTATATGAAATGCTAGAAATTTATACAAATCAATAAAATTGAAGTGTCTCTTTGTATTATCAAAATAACAGCTTTTTACTAAATACATATCAAAGTGTATACGGTACTTATAACAAAAACACAATTTATAAATTTTTTGTCTGTCTGTCTGTCTGTTTGTTCCGGCTAATCTCCAAAATGGCTGGACAGATTTTGAACGGGACGTACAATGGCAGATAGCTGATGTTATAAAGAGTAACTTAGGCTACTTTTATTTTAGATAAAAAGTAAAAAAAAAAAGAATTAGGGTACCGCACAAAAAACCCTAAATTGTACGCGGGCGAAGTTACAGCTAGTATCTAATAATGTAATGTAATTTTTTATAAAATTATTGTAGGTAACATGTTTCTTAAAATCTCTACGCATCGTGGATATCATTTTATTTTGTGAAAACGCTAACACTAGTATTTTCTATATCGTCGGGGCAGTTTACATACATAAATTGCACTAGGGCAAACATCCAAATCCAGAACTATTTGTATGTCATACAAATGCTTGTTCCGTTAGAGATTCGAACCCGCCGTCATAATAATACCATTGTCAGTTTTTTTTTATAAGAACATTAATTTTATTAGAGGGGGCAAACGAGCATGCGGCTCACCTGATGGTAAGTGACTACCGCCGCCCATGAACAACCGCAACACCAGGGGAATTGCAGATGCGTTGCCGGCCTTTTAAAAAGGAGTAGGCTCATTTCTTGAAGGTCCCTAAGTCGTATCGGTCCGGAAAAATCGTTGGTGATAACTATTAGGCCATTGAGATATATTTCTACCGTATAAGCTGTAGAAGTTTTGTTAAAGTAGCAATTTATCTATAAGCCATGCGCTGGCAACAATGAACTCTTTTTTTAATGGAATAAGGGTGACAATCGAGCACATATTCCACCCGATGGTAAGTGGATCCTGTGGCTCATAGACATTAACATGTATACTCGAGTAAGAATCAATATGCAGATGCGTTGTCACGCCTAAGGACTATGATGTAATGCCACTCACCATACGAAACAGCAGCTTTTAGCTGCTATTTTACGCTGGTATTCTAGTTATGCTCAGTATGCTGGTAGACTTTAGGTTGTCCCTCTCTTATGGACTCTGCACCCGACCAGCAACACCTCTTCTCGAGTGTTTCTGATTTCGCATATCTATGGATGTTTCGTGCATGTATGCACTTAACTTTTTTTATAGGATAGGGTGACAAACGAGCACACAGTCCACCTGATGGTAAAGTGGTTGCTGTGACCAATAGACATCTACATTTATCCTCAATAAAGAATCAAAATGCAGATGCGTTGTCACCCGTGAGGACTAAGATGAAATGCCTCTTTTCCAGTAAAAAGGGTCTCCGGTTCTCTACACTTACCATATGAAACACAGCAGCGTTAAGCTACTATTTTATGCTGGTATTCTGTGAGAGCGTGGTCCTTCCCCGGTCGAGCCGACCCATTCGTGATATACAACTATACTACAAATATAGCTGTAGCATGGCTCTACCACGTACAAAAACTCCTTATTAGCGAGTTATCCTTATATGAACTGCGGGTGGATCATTCGTTTTTTTTGTCGTTTTTCTTTTTAATAGAAGAGGAGGCAAACGAACACGTGGCTCACCTGATGGTAAGTGAATACTGCCACCCATGAACAATTGCAACACCAGGGGAGTTGAAGATGAGGATTTTAACTTGAGTAGTAGGTAGGTACTGGTAAAGGTATCTTACTAAAACAGTTATTTTGTTCATTGGTCACGGGGTGTTGTCGGCCACATGTCACCACAGCAATGATGTAATGGCAAGTCGAATACTGGTATTCGACTTGTCATTAACAACGAAGGAACTACGAGCTATGACATTTTTCGTGTGCTGCGTTTGTCAAATAAGTAACTAATACATTATTCTCGATTTCGCGACAGCAAACACAGGGCTTTTCACAAGTATCCGAGGGATTCTATATCCCTCGAAGCGGTAGCCAATGGTTGGATAAGTTTTAATCGATGATATGTCTAACGATTCGTTAAACCGTGCGGTGATTATAGGCTTAGTTTTGTTTTTATAAAGCAAAAATGGCGGGCGTAAAATAAAAATGGCGTTAAGGATAAAAAACAATTGTGTACCGTCCTCTTATAATTATAAAATTTAGTACCTAACGTTACCGTTACAGCCTATTATATATAAACAGTGGTAGAGCCACGCGGCAGCTTTTGCTGTCGCACGGATGGGCCGGCTCGAACCGGGGGACGTACCACGACCTCACAGAAAACCAGCGTGAAGTAGAGGTTCACCTCTGCGTTTCGCTTGGTGAGTGCAGGTGGCCGGAGGCCCTTTTTACTGGAAATGAGGCATTCCATCTTAGTCCTCACGGGTGACAACGCATCTACATTTTGAATTGTAATAGAGGATAGATGTAGATGTCTATGGGCCGCAGCAACCACTTACCATCAGGTGGACTGTGTGCTCGTTTGTCACCCATATCCTATAAAAAAAATATTAAAGATCACTGCTGAACATAGGCTTTCCCTATAGATTGCCTCGCTTGGCAAGCGGGTTGACAACCGCAGTTTTTTTTTATTGTTAGTCCTTATTAGGAAGACACTGCTGCCCATATCCTGATTTGTTTCCCTCTGGCGCCTCTTACGGCATTCACGGGATGATATGGGATAGTGGACATTCTTACACCGCCACTATACGTAATATTACTGAATAGGTCTTTCAAAACCAATATGATATTTCATAGACTATTTTACAGTCAATATCTTTACAAATAAATAAAATTGAAGTGTCTGTTTGTAATGTTAAAATAACAGCGTTTAATTCAATGCATATGAATGTATGTACGGTACTTATAACAAAAACACAATTTTTTAAATTTTTGTCTGTCTGTCGGTCTGTCTGTCTGTCTGTCTCTTTGTTCCGGCTAATCTCCGAAACGGCTGGACCGATTTCGACGGGACTTTCACTGGAGATAGCCGATGTTCTAAGGAGTAACTTAGGCTACTAATATTTGAGAAAAAGAATTAGGGTTCTGAGCAATATAATTAAAACCCTCAATTACACGCGGGCGAAGTCGCGGCGCACAGCTAGTATAACATATAATAAGCTCCATCTCAGAATTACACAACCTGAAAGTTTTCTTTATTACTATCGACCTGCCCAGGCGAAGCCGGGCAGATCTAGTAATGTGCCGTTTTTAGATTTAAGATAAAAGACCATTTATTTTATCAATTTATGGTTGTTTCAAATAAATCTCCAAGTTTATCGGATAAAATATAGTCTAGGTCTAGTGACCTGACTGACCTGTGGCTGGCACTGCTATTTATCTGTTCGTTAATTTCAATCGGTTCAGCCATTCCGAGGATAAGCCCGGACAGACAGACAGACAAAAATTTGTAAATGTTTGATTATGCCTTAATGGCATGCAAATACCCCTCAGCTATAAGGCAGTCATTTCGATATTACAGAGATACACTTCAATTTAATTTTGTATAGATGTATGGATTTATTTAAATTTTTTTGCGGCTCTTTTAACCATTTGATGAGCCGCATGCTCGCTTGCCGTTTATTCTATTTAAAAAAAAGTACAAGAGCGGTCTTTATTAACGATAAAAATTAGGTTTACAATATAAAGAAATAATATACATAATAAACGAAATACTACACTATTTTGGCGGTGTAAGAATATCCACTACCCTATATCGTCTTGTGGGTTTCGTAAGAGACGATAGAGTGAAACAAACCGGGAGATGGCCAGCAGCGTCTTTCTGAAAACAGCTACAAAAATATCCCCCTCCAAACTATCTATTTATATTGTTACGAGCTTGGGGTTCGAGACAATAAAAACTGCCGATTGAATTACCAAAATTGACACTTTAATTACACAACACTAATTACAATCTAAAACCACACTAATAATAAGACACAATTGTACTACTGATCACTTAAGTTCGCAGTTGTTTCCCTACAAAGTATTCTCTTGTATCGCCAATTCAATATATATATATATATTTCCCTTATGTGGCCATCTAGGAAGAGCAGAAGGCAATCAATGCAAAGCAGCAGATTTTGATAGGCTGTAATGTTAATGTATATTAGGTGGTAGGACTCCTTTCTGCCACGATAACCAGATCCGTCCAGATAACACCCTCTTTATCTATTTATGCTGCCGAACAGCAACTGTGCTTCGGTTTGAAGGACCCAGAGCCAGTACGTATATGAGGCGGCAACGCCTTAGGAGTAGAAGTACCGGAAAAGACGCGTTAAAACCGATGCCAACTTCGGAGCACACGTCT
Organism: Parnassius glacialis; assembly: GCA_033319125.1. NCBI lineage: Eukaryota > Metazoa > Arthropoda > Insecta > Lepidoptera > Papilionidae > Parnassius > Parnassius glacialis. Next base: position 34,323,663 of record JAVANC010000025.1, read on the forward strand.
TCAGCACAATGGGAGGGACTCCATCAGGCCCACTCGACTTGTTGACGACCAGGGAGAGGACTGCTTTGCGAACCAAGCGCTGTGTAAACCGCACATCTGGCATGGAGCACTTATACCGCGAGATGGTTGGCGATGTGTTCCCCCGTCATCGAAAGTCGAGTTGGACGCAAAAAGAGTGATTAAGAGATCGGCTTTCTCCTTTGCGGCATGGACCAGCGAGTCGTCCTCTGTTTGCAGAGAGGGCTGACAAAAGTTGCCTTGGACAAGCCTTGTCAAGAGACCAGAATGCACGGGTTACCGAAGGAAGGCGAACTAGCTTCCCACTAATTCTACCGATGTGCTCTGACCTTGCTTTCGCAATGAATTTTGGAGAACCTGGAGGCAGAATTATACTTCTTTTGAAGAGCGCTGGTGTTTACATCACGAGACGTTGATGACTAAAGTTGTCGTCAACCCAGGCCTGGTAGCACTCCCGCTTATAGTGTGATGCTATTTTACACGAGTGACCAAAACATGGCTGGAATCTGCCAACGATGGGCACCACAAAAAATGGAATAAAAAGTTCCATATCCTGAAGTGCCACATCAGCGACAGAATCAGCAACATTGCTGGGATTTTCCGGCAAGAAGCAAACCCTCAAGGGTAGAATGCAAAAAAAGACCGCATCCTTTCCCAATCTGCCGACCTGTAGTGCCAAACACGGCGGCAGCCTGCAGAATGCAACTGCGGCGATAGTGTGAGTGACACCACCCACCGGACAACACAATGGCCCTTGGAGCCATGAGGGGTGTCGACGGAAACCTGATATCCGTCCGGATGAGAGGTGAGCAGAAGTTCCAACAGGAAAGTGCATGGTACTCCACATCTGGAATCCGCGTAGGCACAGTAACCAGCTGTGTAAGACTGTTTGCCAAGACAAAGTCATAAACATATCCCCCCACATGATTGGTTAAATGTGAACCGAGCCATTCGGTGTGATGGTCGTTAAAATCGGCAAGGATCACGATCTCTGCGAATATCAGAATACGCGGGCCGGCTTGAGCACCCACGCCCAGGAACAGTTGGGTAGCTTGGGTGTGAGTGCTCAGCTAAGGATTCTCCATCACCAGGATGCTGGTACCCTCCTAGGTTACTTTTTTAATTGATTCCACTACCATATTTTAAGTGGGGGCAACAGGGAGAATTGGGTCTCCGACACTTACCGAGCCAAACGCAGAAGTTAACTTCTACTTCACGTTGGTTTTCTGTGAGATCGTGGTACTACCCTGGTTCGAACTGGCCCATCCATGCGACAGCAAAGGCTGCCGCGTGGCTCTACCACAGTTAAAACGTAAACTTTTTTTCTGCTCATCATAAATAAACAACCGATACACAAGAATAAATTACTTTGTTCGTTATGAGACAAGTTCAGTCTTAACAAATAAACCAAACACAATGACTACCTTTCTTTCTTCAAAACTTATCTAATACTTTCACGTTTTTCTTAAACGCCAAACTCCTACTAGACACCCTGATCGCGACTGAAAAAACGCATCGCTTAAAGGCAGATAATTGATGATAAGTATGCCTACATGCGGCGATGCCGCATAAGCATCTCACGACGTGCTGCCTTTACGTTTTACGGAATTAACCGGTTAATTTGGGTGTCAAAACCTTTATCGTTTAGGATAAATAAAAACCGGTTAATTTTTTAACCGGTAATTGAAGGAGGTATAAGTTTACCGGTAATTAATCGAAATTAACCGCTCTTTTTAAACCGGTTCCGAGCCCTGACCCGAACGGGCAGACACGTGAAAAATAAATCGGCCACTAAGTAAAGGAGGAATTGGCGTATGAGTACCGATAACTATTCCACCTCAATTTTGTAATGCAATTCTCTTCAAATTATCCTACTGATAATATAAATGCAGTTCGCAATGGGGTAACTCGGTGCCACATCGTTTAAACAGATTTTTTTTCAATTGCAAGGAATTGTTATTTTCAAACGGGTCAATTTTTTACATTTTTGGATGAAATACAAATAAAAAAGGTTCTATGACTTTTTACGATAACGTTAATATTTTCAGAGTTATGAATTTTTAAAGTTTTGAAAAATCCCGAATTCGGATACTTTTAACTTATTAAATATATATAAAGAAAAGTATAAAATGGTTTTTTTTTATTCTCGCTTGAGGATATTATTAACTATTGTCTAAAGAATATAAAAGAAATATTTTATATTTTATTCCTTTCTCTTTTTTATATGTATATTTCCAAGTCAATAGTACCCGAATTCGGGATTTTTATAGACAAACTGGCTCTTGCGGAGTTTTATTCGCGACTTCTCTTATTGACCCATTCATTTAAACGTAAATTGTCTTCGAGTGTCTTCATCCAGAAAGAATCCGTATGTTCCATACGAAAATACAGGCCACAGGGCAAGTTTCTTCAATATGTCTGTCTCATAATGTGGGACGAATGTACGATGAGCCACCACTCACATATAGAAGCTGTATACAGAATTCTAAAAGACTTAAGAAGTTCAGATAAAATTATGGGAGACGCCACCTTTGTGTCTGCCGGTGACTTACATCAAACTCTTCCTGTTGTGCTTAGAGGAACACGTGCAGATATACTTAAAGCCTGCTTACAGGCGTTTCCTTTATGGTGCTCTGTAAAATCAATCACCTAAAGGACAACATGAGAACTCATTTAGGAAAAGGTAATACGTAATTCGCGATTTTTTCTTATTATGAGTAGGTGATGGGAAAATACCTGAAGAAGGTGGCTTTATTAAAAAGATGAGTTAGAAAAGAATTCTTCTGTAAAATAAATAAAGTCAAATAATTAAGTTTCAAATATTAGAAAGAATACCAGGTAATCAAAAAATATATAAATCCGTTATCCCTCAGGGCTTCCCCCTCATACTCTAAAAATTAAAATCGTTATTCCAATAACTTTATTGCGAAACATGAATCTGCCTAATCTGTTCAAAAGAACTAGATTTAAAGTAATATCGCTACGTAATAATGTGATTGAGAGTATCAATGTTACAGGACCAGCGGCAGGTCAGTTGGCTCATATTCCCCGCATTCCCATGATCCCTACATATTTAGCTTTCCAATTTAAGCAAATTATATTAGATTTGGCTTAAGGGAAGATTGTTATACTCACGGACAATTATATATTGGTCTCTATAGGTCAGGAAATGAGGAGAATTAATTTATATTAAAGTAACAGGAAAATGGAACAAAAATGTGTTATACGAAGAAGTTTTAAAATAAGTTATATCTATTAAGCTAAATCTGGAATATATTGTACTTATATAGATAATTGTTCAACCCGGGCAAAGCCGGGGCGGGCTGCTATGCTTAGTAAAGAAAATGCCGTGTGGTACAATCGCATCGATCACTCTAGATCATGTCGGGAGTTTGGAGGGAGGCGTCTATGGGAAATGTTACAAAAATTTCACGGCTTTCGATGGATTTTATTTTTATAGAATAATGGTGACAAACAATCACACAGTCTACCTGATGCTAAGTGGATGCTGTGGCCCATAGACATCTCCATTTATCCTCGACTAAGAATCAAAATAAAGATGCGTTCCCATCGTTGAGGGCTAAGATAGAACGCTCCATTTCCAGTAAAAAGGGTCTTTGGTTCTACACTCACCATACTAAACAGTGCATTATGCTCCTATTTTACGTTGGTATTCTGTGAGAGCGTGGTCTTACGCTGGTCGAGCCGCAGAGTGCTAGCTCCAGCGTGACACGTACAAATGGATGGTGGTATAACCATATCATACATTCATACATAAAAAATAGAAATATAGATTTTTTTTAAATAAAGAGGAAGAATTCTTACGCCTCTATGTTAATATTGTGTTTAATAGACTCATTTAGTTGTTGATTCTCATTTATCCTGCAGTTACGGCGAAGATTCGCAGTCTTTACGACTTCCAGCTGCGTCTTATGCACAACATCCCACCGCTGCCCTCCGGCGTCGACATCGCCAACACCGTCAAATATTTCTCGCAGACTCTTCTTAGTAAGTAGTTGGTTAAATGTTGGTCTGAGATTTGTAGATCCCATGTTGATGTGGGACTTGTAACAAAAATGCCAGTGCCAGTACCAGCCAAAAGTGCCAGTGCCAGCCAAAAGTGCCAGCTGTGCTACTTGTGTAGCATGTTTTAAAAGGCAATGGGAGCTATTCACATTTCTTGCGAATATACAAATTCCTCAAGCTGAAAGACATATAGCGAGCCACAAAAGTGTTATAGATGGGATTTTCCGAAGATATCTGCAGTGGAACCAGTTAAACGAGATTAGCTAACACTGACAGTCGATGGGAAAGAAAGTTATCGAGTGGTAACAACATCAACACATGCTTGTGGATTCAGGACGGTGTTGTATGGCAATTTGAGACTAATGTCCAGCAGTAGACTTGTGGTGATGATGATGATGAATTCATACAGTTTTAGCACAGCTTTGATGTCAGAAAAGAATGCTTCGTTTTTAGTAAAAGATTCCCCTTACTAAGAGACACATAGCAGCGTGGTGCTTTCTTTTATGTACCGACCTATTTACAAACCTCATTCGGTATCTAGTTATTTCTTTACACTGTCATTTAATAAAATCATATACCTAACATAGCTCGTCCACTTTTTTACAGGTCAAACTTGATCTAAAATGTAGGTTACAATCACATCTTGTTTCATTTTTCCAGGCGTACTTAAAGATGTCCCTCGCTCGCCCCTGGAGATGATCAGGGATGCCGATTGTGATGCAGAACGTATGGCACTCTATCCTAATCTAGATTACAAGGGACTCTTCAACGCCATCTCGCAGTTGGTGGACGCCGCTCCTCACATACAGTATGGTATTCAGGGTACGTACTTCTCCTTATATTTCTTCTTTACTTGCATCTAAGGACTACTGATCCATCCATTACAGCCTATAGCAGTCCACTGCTGAACATAGGTCTCCCTCATAGAATGCCTCATATAGGGATTTTGCCATGGTTGCTACGCTCGGCAGGCGGGCTTGCAACTGCAGTTTCTTATACTTTAAGTTTTTACTAGAAGTAGAGTTATTGCCGCTGCCTATATCCTTTTTTAAATAGGATAGGGGGAGAAACGAGCACACAGTCCACCTGATGGTAAGTGATTGCAATGGTGTGGTAAATGCAGATGCGTTATCACCCGCGAGGACTAAGATGGAATGCCTCATTTCCAGTAAAAAGGATCTCCGGTTCTCTACACTCACGATACGAAACACAGCCGTGTTAAGCCGCTATTTTACGCTGGTATTCTGTGAGAGCGTGATCCTTCCCCGGTCGAATCGACCCATTCGTACTACAACTATACTACTAGTATAGCTGCAGCATGGCTCTACCACGTAAGAGAATCCAGTATCTGTTTCCCTAAAAAGATCCTGGATTAGTTTCCCTCTGTCGCTTCTTACGACACTTGCAGGAAGATACGGAGTAGTGGATATTTTTACATCGACACTACACGGTTAAGGACTGCTGATCTTGATAATCAATAATTCTTAATCAATTTTCTCACGTAGTAGAGCCATGCTGCAGCTATATTAGTAGTATAGTTGTAGCACGAATGGGTCGGCTCGACCGGGGAAGGACCACGCTCTCACAGAATACCAGCGTAAAATAGCAGCTTAACGCTGCTGTGTTTCGGATGGTGAGTGTAGAGAACCAGAGACCCATTTTACTGGAAAAAAGGCATTCCATCTTAGTCCTCACGGGTGTCGATGCATCTGCATTTTGATTCTTTATTGAGAATAGATGTAGATGTCTATGGCCACAGTAACCACTTACCATCAGGTGGACTGTGTGCTCGTTTATCACCCTATTCTATAAAAAAATATATTATTAATCATTTATTTAAATATTTACTACATGGTAGGACTTATTTTCTGCATAGGAGTGCACCTGTTTAAGCACCCCTCTCTTGCCTATTTCTGCCATCAAATAGCAGCGCTTGCACTGCTGTGTTCCAATTTGAATGGCATAGAGAGCCAGTATAAATACAAGCTGTGAAGCATTCCATCTTTATTCTCAGAAGTGACAACATATCTGTAGTTTACTTTGTTTGAGGTTGGTACCCGCAACCATGACCCATGGACTGCAGTAGCTACTTACCATCAGGTCTACTGTCAGTTCACAAAGCAATTCCGTTCTACCAGGAGACACTCATGTCCAGTAGTGGACTTTTACGAGCTGATGAAGAAGAAGAAAGATACCATTCCAAAGACTTAGATATATACTATGAATACTGCTCTGTGGCTTTAATACATTGCGAACAAAGTTACGGTCAATTCGCCGTAACTGCTTTAGTCGACTGCGCGCGGCCGAGAAGACTAGTTTTTAGTTTTGTAAACAGCGAACGTTGTTTCCGACAATCTAACACTGATTTAATTTAATGTTTAATGATTTAGAAAACGCTGTCATTATTTATGTGCCCACTTTGTCACCGTGATTTGATGTTTATTTACTGATAAATATGTAACTTTATTTCGCATTTGCCTAAAGACAGTAACTGTCGTAAATTAAAATGCGACTGCTTGACATATTTACCGTGCCAGCTAGCCGCCCGCGCTCGCGGCCGAACGATCACACGCAGTGTGACGTGACACAGTTTTTGTTCGGAATTACCGGTGTAGTAGTATACAACTATACATAGAAGTGTTTACACAGTGGAATTGTTCATAATTACAGTGACATTGTTCATAAATGTAATAATATTTTTTGTAGCATTCGGTCAAGCTGTCCTCCAGTGCTTGGGCTGCCTGCTGCCATTCCTGGAGTACGATATGATAGACAACCTGCCCTACCTCGTCGCATACTGCGTGGCCGTGTTCCCTGCCTCGTTGCACCAGGAGATACTGCATCTACTGTGTTACTATATATTACCGTTTACTATAAGTAAGTGTCCGATAATTTAGACATATTAGCTGGGCTTAAGTTAGACTATAGACAACATGAACCAACCAGATCTAACTTAAAACCATTATTCATCTTATTCCTTAACATAGACTATTGCTTCTAAGTTATAACGGCCTTACTTATTATCTTTGATAATCGTTCGCTTTAAAAACAAGTCTAAAGTATGTACTTTTCTTTTTCTATCATCATTTGGTGAAAAGAAAGAGAGCAATTTTATGCATTTCTTAAATTGACGTCGATTTTTATGAGTAAGTTCGTAAGTTTATATTAGTAGTAGAATTAGGCGAGCCAAGAGATTTAATCTATCAATGATAAGAAACAAATTTACCAAGCTGTGGATCCAAGTAACTTTTAATTGAGAATTGATAAATCGGACCTTAAGCGAATACGGAACATTATAGCTTTGACACTAAAAATAATAGTGATACGCGTTTCGCCCCAAAATGAGGCACAATTCTTATACAAGTCTCGACTCAGGAGTGAAATTTGGATTTGACCCCCGTAGACACCATTAAAATGGTTGGTTACTATTTTAAAAGCTGCTTTACCACGTATTCGGCAATGCAGAAAATTATCGTGAGGAAACCTGCATGTCTTCGGAATAATATTTCGAGGACATGTGAAGTCGCCATCACGTACTAGAGGACTGAGGTAGACTTCTCGCTGTTCTAGCAGTATACACGCTTTAACTTTATACTTTAACTAAGGTTATTTTTTCTTGTTTGTGGATCATAATAAAATAATTTCATTTTTTACTAAGATCCACATTTATTTTTTGACATTAATATTCTAAATATTAATGTCGAAAACGAAATTATATGTGATAATGAACTTAAATTTAATTATAGACATGTACAATTATACACCAAACGAGAAATTGCATATATTCGTTCTAGCACGTAGATATTCAGGACTTGAAGAAGAAAGCCAAGCATCTCAATCCGTTGGGGCCATTCTGATGATGGTATTCCAGCACTCCAATAATCCAGGTAAAAATACTTTAATTTATCTCATGTAATGTTATATTAATAAAAAGTTCAGTTAGGCCTAAGAATGTACAAAAATAATTAACTATAATTAAGTAACTAAGTCTCATTTACCACAAAGTAATAAAGTACATAATTTTGTAACAATACACACACGTATGAAGTGAGAAAATATAAATATAATAAAACCAACAAGTCATTCTCACTTATTACACAGAATGACAGTTTTCATCTAATTTTATTAGTGCAAGCCTCAGACTGTCAACAATCACTATAGTACGCTCATATATATCTATATAAGATATAAGATCAATCATGACATGAACTAGGACACGATAAGGTCGCGAAGCGCGTCCCAGTCCGTGCTCCGAGACCTTATCCGTACCCGAGTTTATGCACATATTCATCGCACGTACCTGCAATATTTTGGGATGAATTTTTGGGGTGGAAAAAATAGGGAAAAGAATTTGAAAGAGTCAAGAGCTCAGTTTAGTGAAAATGATAACGGCATATTAACATTTTTGTAATTAAATGTTAATCCGTAGATATTTGCGAAATATGAAAACCTGTGATATCTCACTATTCAATGTTATTGTTAATGAAGTTCAAAACTGCCTCACTTTTAATTGACTTCAAAAAGGAGGATGTTCTCAATTCAAGTGTATATTTTCTTGTATGTACGTTACGCGATATCTTCGCAGATTGTAAACCAATTTTGACGATTGTTTTTTTTAATAAATAGGTTATATTTCAAGGGTAGTCCCATATAAATTTGGAGAAAAAATTTTACCCCTAAGGGTAGCAAATAAATTATTTCTTTTTTAGCAATTTGAAGTTGGTTTTTACTTTTTGTTAAAAGTTATAATTATAATTTTTGTTTGTAAACATGTATGAATAGGATATATTTTTTATAGTTTATTTATTGTATATATTAGTTAAATGTATATATAACGCAATTAGTTATCATTTCTATTTAGTTTTTATTCTATATTGCTACACCTACTTCAAATTCTCACCACTCCATGGGTTGACTGGTAGAGAATGCCACAAGGCATTAAGTCCGCCCTTTGTATTCTTTTAGATTAAGGAATGCAATAAAGAATAAATAAATAAATTTTCGGTGATATCCAGTTTACCGGGGATCCCTTATATAATCAATAATAGATTGCAACCGTATAGTGGCGGTTTAAGAATGTCCATTACAGTCCCGTGGGTATCGTAAGAGACGACAGGGGGAAACAGGATAACTTAAAAAAAAGCTGTGGTTGCCATCCCGCCTGCCATGTGCGGCAACCCGAAAATATCTCTCTATGAGGTAATCTATAGAGTAATACGGTGTAGTGGCGGTGTAAGAATATCCACTACCTACACCATTCCCTTGGGTATCGTAAGAGGTATCAGAGGGAAGCTAAGCCAGGAGATCTGCAGCAGCATGTTCCTGATAACACATGAATTAGAAAGTATCTGCAGTTGCCAACATGGTGGGGGCCTATGTTCAGCGGTGGAATTTTGATAGGCTGCTATTGTAACGGAATCCATGTTGTTACCACTTCCAGCGCACCACTGCCAGCTGCTGGAGTGCCTGATGTCCATGAAGCAGCAGACGGTGCGAGACGTGCTGTGTGTCATCGCGCACGGCACTTGGGGAGCACGCCTGTCCGCAGCCAAGTTGCTCTTTTACTACTGGCCTCCCTTCGACGCTAAACTCTTCGACCGCAAGGGTCTGCTTTGCAAGTTCTCCAGTAAGTTGACAGCTATTTTCATTGGTTCGTTCTCAAATTAGCCATACGGAACGCATTCACTTCGTATTTAAATTAAACTAGTTTTCGCGGATTTTATCGCGTATATTGATTTATTTTATCTGCCGACTTCCAAAAAGGAGATGGTACTCAATTCGACTGTATGTTTTTTTTATGTGTGTTACCTCATAACTTTTTACTGGGTGGACCGATTTCGATGATTCTTTTTTATATGAAAGCTGATACTTCTCGTGTGGTCCCATATGAATTTAATCAAGGTCAAACTAATAGTTTTTGAGTTATTCTTAATAACTTATATTGAAGTCGGATGTACAAAATTTTAAATTTTAAATTATAGAGGATCGAAACAGTTACTGCAGAGTGGTACACTAACAATTGTTTGCCACTTGTATTTCCGACGTTAATATACGCGATAAAATCCGCAAAAACAAATTTTAATTAAATTTGAAGTGTTCGCGTAAACATTAGAAATCATTATGTAAACCAGTATGAATTTACTTTGTAATCTGATCCCTTTTTTGCCTTATTATTTTCTACTAACAGTCGTAATAACTAAAAATTTTGCAAAAACATAATAATAATAATGTCCTCCAGACCGAATTTCGGCCACGGCGGCCAGTCTCAACAGAGATTAGCCATCGGCGCAGGACAGGCTTATAGTGCCCAAGTGTATGCGCAAGCACAAGTGCACTCTCTATTCCCTCACTCTCATAGCCCGATGGGACGGTAAACCGACACGACCGGAGAGAGATCAGGCGTAGGACCAACGACTTTACATACTTTCCGAGGCACGGGTGTGAAACACCGCCAACTTCCTGACTCCGAGCAGCTACTGAGAATTTCTTGATGGAAAAACTCAATAACTGATTTTTTTGGCCCGACCCGGGTTTCGAACCCGGGACCTCATGATCAGCAGTCGCACTACTACAACCACTAGACCAATGAGGCAGTCCATAAAACATAATAGTGATAACCCAAATATTACGGACGCAAAGAATACATTGGGGAATTTAGATTCTGAGGGTTATTTTAGGGCTATAAACAAGGATAAGAAAAAAATGGGATTTAAAGGAATCGTGTAGATTGTCAAATTAAATGTTTTAGAGCAACCTATAATAAATCCCTATCCATTTTATTTGAAAATTTTAAATAAAGCAAGTCGTTTAAGATGCTCTTGCAAAAAATTTATTTGTGTGTGTAAGCGTTCATAGGAGAAGATATAAGATACTTCATTGTTTTTTTATGACATTTTGTAAAGCCTTTCTAAAGCTTGCAATTTCATATTTGATTAACATAATTCAAAAAATTGTTAATAATTGTAAGAGGCTTGATTCTTGAACCTTTGCTATTTATTGTATATTATTTAAATGACTTGCCTTACTAGTATAATTAATATATATATATATATATATATATATATATATATATATATAATGATTAAAATATATAGTTAATGTGATAAATTAACAGTATTCATGAGCTCTAATGAAAATAATGATGATGTGTACTGATAATAGTAATATGAGAACAAGTGAATAATGTTGCATAAACATTTGAATAATGATGTTCTTTTGAAGTGAGAATAGTCGAGCTATGTAGATTTCATTCCTCCAATGGGACCCTCATAAATATGAGTATTTTAATTGCTCAGTGTCAAACAGCAAGACTGATTTATTTATGTAATTTTTAAAGCAATATGTCGTATCAGAGCACTCCCCGTGGTAAATGCGAAAGAAAATGCAAAGGGATGCAACATCTCTTCGCACTGCCAATGAATCGAGCCGATCGGAAAGGACTTGGTCGTCGACGATTCGAGCCGCTCTGCACTGGATGCGGTCAAGTAGAAGGAGCTGGCACTGGGAAGCCCCTGCCAAGAGATGGGAACAGTATTCCATGTGAGGCCGAACCTGCGCCTTGTAAAGTTGCAGGCGGTGTGTCGGCATGAAATACTGTCCCGCTTTGCTGAGCACGCCAAGCTTTTTAGAGGCCAATTTGGACTTCTCTTCCAAGTGACCACGAAACTGCTCGTCACTCGATATGTCGACTCCGAGGATTCCGATATTGGCTGAGGCAGGAAGGGGAGTGTCTTGAAACTGAGGAGTTACGACAAAGGGATTCTTTTTAGCGGTAAACGCGCAAAATTGTGTCTTCTGAGGATTAAACTGGACTAGATTTAGTTGCCCCCAATCCGAGACTTTGTTCAGCAAAGACACGACTTCAGACACAAGTTTCTTCCGGTACTCGGCGACGTTTTCCCGAGAAATATTGGCACGGCCGGTGTATAGAGCATCACCAGTGCTGTCATCCGCATAGCAATGAATGTTACCAGTTAGAAACATATCATTGATATACAGAAGAAACAGCGTTGGTGATAGCACACAGCCTTGTGGAACACCAGCGTTAAGACGCTTGTAGTCGGAGCATGCACCGTCTACAATGACCTTGATGATCCGATCTACAAGGAAGCTGGTGATCCAATTGCACAATTTCTCGGGAAGCCCATAGGAAGGGAGCTTCGAAAGAAGCGCTTTGTGCCAAACCCGATCGAAGGCCTTCGCAATGTCCAAACTAACGGCCAATGCCTCCCCCTTGGACTCTACTGCCTCCGCCCATCTATGAGTCAGGTAGACCAGAATATCACCAGCTGAACGACCCCGAGGAACACCGTATTGGCGGTCACTAAACAGCTGGTGATCCTCAAGGTACCGCATGAGCTGGCAGTTAATAATAGATTCCATTATTTTGGGGAATAAGGAGGTGTAGTTGGACGGGTCTGAGCGGTCGCCTGTTTTAGGGATCGGGTGGACAAAAGCTGTCTTTCATGAATTCGGAACTACGCCTAGGGAGTGGAGTATCGGAAAAGACGCGTTAGAATCGGTGCCAACTCCGGAGCACACGTCCTCAGCACAATTGGGGGGATTCCGTCAGGCCCGCTCGACTTGTGGATGTTCAGGGAGAGGAGTGCTTTGCAAACCGAGCGCTTTGAGAACCGCACATCCGGAATGGAGCACTTACACCGCGGGATGGTTGGCGGTGTATTCCCCCCATCATCAAGAGTCGAGTTGGACGCAAAAAGGAAGCCTAAAAGGTCAGCTTTCTTTTTTGCGACGTGGGCCAGTGAGTCGTCCTCCCTGTGCAGAGATGGTAGTGATGGCTTACAGAAATTTCCTTGAACGGCCTTGGCGAGAGACCAGAATGCACGGGTTCCCGAAGGAAGGCGAACTAGTTTCTCGCCAATTCTGCCTATGTGCTCTGACTTTGCCTCAACAATAACACTTTTTAAGGACCTGGAGGCGAAGTTATACTTCTTTTTAAGTATGCTGGTGTTTACATCCCGAGTCGCCGAAGCCGCAGCCCAGGCTTGATAACACTTCTGCTTATTGCTTAATGCAGTCTTACGGGAGTGACCAAACCAAAGCTGACATCTGCCTCCGATGGGTACCACAGATGATGGAATAATTAGTTCCATTCCCTGTAGCATCACATCAGTGACAGAGTCAGCAACAGTGCTGGGATCATTCGGCGAGAAGCAAACCCTCCCCCATGGGTAGGATGCAAAGAAAGACCGCATTCCGTCCCAATCCGCCGACCTGTAATGCCAAACACGGCGGCAACCTGCAGATCGCAACCGCGAGGGGAGCGTGAGTGGAACCACACTCCAAGATCAGACAATGGTCCGAAGAGCCGAGAAGGGCATCGACAGAAATCTGATAACCATCCGGATGAGAGGTCAGCAGAAGGTCCAATAGTGAAGATGTATGATCCTCTACATCTGGAATCCGCGAAGGCGAAGTAACCAGTTGTGTCAGACCATATGCCAAGGCAAAGTCGTAAACAGATCTCCCCGCATGATCGGTTAAACGTGAACCGAGCCATTCGGCGTGGTGGGCGTTAAAATCTCCAAGGATCACAATCTATGCGGATGGGACCTGTTGTAGCAAGGAATCTGTAGCCATTTGGACGTGGTCGATGAGTCGGTCTGTTTCGGCATTACCGCTATGGGAGCTGTAGAGGCACCCGTAGACGCGTGGATGGTCATCGCTGTCTACGCGTAGCCAAAGGATGGACAAGTCCGAACCTTCAAGACTGCTGAGGCGTCGAACAGATGTCCTCTCTGACGTATGCGCAAGCTCCAGCCCGAGGCACAAAGAGTGCTCCAATTTGTACCCCGGGTAGGAGAGATACGAAGTATCAGCTGGAGATGACACCTGCGTCTCGGTTAGAAAGAGCAAGGCCGGCTTTGCCGTCTCGAGATGGTAGTGGACGGACCCCCCCCCCCCCCCCCCCCCAGAATATTTACGCCGGTATTCTGTGAGGTCGTGGTACCAACCCGGCTCGAGCCGGCGTGCTACAGCAAAAACTGCCGCGTGGCTCTACCACCGTTAAACAACCGTGTTGTTAACGAGGCGCCATTTATTTAGAGTCATGAGAACTTTCTGGAAATTTCCATAGCCGCCTCTTACGACATACAGAAGTCAAACTAGCTATACGACAATATTCATATCGGCTGAAGGCACCAATATAATAATGTCCTACAGACAAAATTTCCGTCACAGTGGCCAGTCGCAACGGAAACTAGCTTCTATTTACGCAGGATAGGATTATAGTGCCAGAGTACATGCACAAGCACAGGTGCACTCTCTATTCCCTCACTCTTATAGTCCGATGGGATGGTAATCGGACACGGCCAGAGAGTGATCAGGCGTAGTACTTGGCTTTACGTGCTTTCCGAGGCACGGAGGTGTAACATCGCCAATTTCCTTACTACAAACTGCTAATGAGAATTTTTTGGCCGAAAAACTCAATAACTGAATTTTAGCCTCACCTGGGATTTGAACCGTCATGATCATCAAGCGGGTTTACGAGCATTAGAGCAGCGAGGCAGTGGTGTGAGTGTGTGTGTATGCGTGCGCAGACGAGCTGGTGCCGTTCCTGTGCCAGCGCGACATGTGCCCGAACGCGGGCAGCGCGGAGGCGGCCAAGGTGTGCTACGACCACTGCATCAGCGTCACCTTCGCCTCCGACACGCCGCCGCCGCTCTACCTCTGCATCGAGTGCGCTAATGAGATACACAGGTGACGTCTATACACTCTATAACAAAACCCCTTGCTCGTTTCAGTTAAGTGTAGGTGTACATAATATAGACATGGCAATTATGACGATTAATTTTTTTTCGTTTGTTTTAAATGGGATTTCAGTGTTCCTAGTTAGGTGATTTACTAAATTTATTATTTTTTTAAATGTTATATGCATCTGCCTCCACCATTTTTACCACCGACTTCTAACAAATGTGTTACTTGCTAACACTAAGAAAATTACATGTTCTACATTCTATTCTAAAATTTCATAAAACCTTATTATATGACCATAGCACTCACTAAGTTAATTTTGAGTTTGCAAAGCGTCAATATGCAGCTGAAATTAAAATTTATATAATAGAATAAACAAAATAATAGATATCTATCAAAATACACACGTAAAGTGGAACAAATACATATGGTGAACATTATGTTGTAGTAGAACATACATATCGCACGCTATAATATATACATGGTAGAGCCATGCTGCAGCAATGTCGCTACAACGCGTTTGGGTCGGCTCGACCGGGGAAGGACCACGCTCTACCAGAAGACTAGCGTAAAATAGTTTTTTCATATCAGAAGTAAAGTGACAGACAAAGATTTTATTATTGAGAATTAGTCATTGATTCTTCTGGAGCCGTGGTAGCTTAAATGGTTAGCGCTCGCTGTAAATTCCACAGTAGGTACGCAAGCAACCTGGGTTCGATCCCCGCTCGGCACCAATGAAATTGTCAATCGCAATTATAAGTGCTGATTTACCACGTGCTCGGCGGTGTAGGAATGGTGAGGAAGACTGCATGTCTGAGAAATAAGAAAAAAAATTCGAAGACACGTGAAGTTCGCCAACACGCTTGGGGCAGCGCGGCGAACATTTCCTTGCCCTAAAACCCTCTCAGGAATGAGAGGAGGCCTGTGTCCAGCAGTGGGACGTATATAGGCTGTAACTTTAACTTTTTTTATTCTTTAAAATCTTAGTTTAAATTCCAGCTTAGGTTAGAATTTAAACTATGTTGTAGCTATGTTAGTGTTAAGATTTTTTTTTAGTTTTTTTTTCAGAACTTAAATAAACAATTAATGATAATGAAGTGTATTTTAGGGAACACCCGAACCAGCGGTTCTTTGACATCTTACACCCCCAGCAGCAAGTTTCGATGGTTTGCGAGAATAAGGTTAGTCACTCCACCAATTAATAGTGACTTCAGTACATTGTTTATAGTAAAATTAATTTCTTCATAAATTTAATTATTCTCAGAATTGCCGCTCCACGGATAAGTCAGCATACTCTATTTGTTTTTCAAACGAATGCGCCAGCTATAATGGCAATCACCCCATCAGGTAATCATTTATTTTTGAGTCCTTTTTTAACTACCCTGTTACCTCCAAACAGTAAGGAAGCTCTCTTTTATTTTGAAGCGGTATATGAATTGCATATGAATATATATCCAGGCCCGGGACAATTGCTTGCAGGCCAATAAATAGTTGTTCCTTGTAGGATTTGAACCTGCCACTCCCAGGCAAAAAGAGAAGTCATTTTTATCAACCGTAATAAATGGTGTGTGAAGTTTTCCATCATTAGTATTTTAAAATACTTTTCAGTCATATATATGTTGCAAAAAGAAGTTTTCACGAGGTTTAAGAAAGAAATGCTTCGGTGGTTTGGATAGAAAGAATAAATGAGGAAAGTGTTACAAAGCAAATTAATACTTTTTACTGGAAATGAGGCATTCCATCTTAGTCCTCACGGGTGACAACGCATCTACATTTCGATTTGTAATAGAAGATAGATGTAGATGTCTTTGGGCCGCAGCAACCACTTACCATCAGGTGGACTGTGTGCTCGTTTGTCACCCTTAGCCTATAAAAAAAATATTCTGCAGTACTGTCCGTAAGCGACGCCCAAGACGTCAGTTTATTTACTGAATTGTCGATAATATAATATTTAAGATGGGTAGATTTGGAAGTGAAAGAAGCGAGAGATATATGTTAGGATCGTGTCAAATGGAAGACTGTGGTCTCTGTCTACACTTCTGGGTGATAGACGTGAGTGTTTATGTTATACACACCTATGTTTTCTTGCAAAATTTTACTTTGAAAAAAAGGCTCGCTGGTTTTCTTGCTGGTTTTTCTCAGGACAGAGGTTTTTCCGAAACAGTAGGAAAAGTAAAAAAAATGACTCCATAAGAATTACTTATAATCTATATTGAATAAAATTATTCTAGTCTTTTCTATAGTATATAGTATAGTATTGCATAACTGATTACTATGTAACACATGACTCTAAATTAATCTGTAAACAAACTTTTGTGGAATTAACTCTCGACGGGGAATTGAACCCTGAACTTTCGTTTGGCAAATTATATTGAATCTATTATTCGGAATGCCTTATATAATTTAATAACAATAATTTTAAAATACGATTTTATTTATTTTTTTAATGAAATGCAAAATGACAAGCTATTTTCTAAGCGCGTCGTCAACAGTAAAAGTGACAGAAGCCTAACTGTAAAGGGGTGGCCTTATTAACTGCGATTTTTAAAATTCCTGAGTTTCAATCCTTCATTCGACTACTGTCGTGAACCATTCATATTAAGCATTTTAAGCTTATTTGGTGGTTGATGGGAATATTAGTTGTATATGGCATTATTAGTTTTTTAAACAATAAAAGTTACGGCTCTCTGACTATAATGAAAAAGCTCTGACAACACAATTTGTATTGTTCAGAATTAAATAAATAAATACATATAGATATTTTTTTTAAAACGTTACTCCACACTAGGATTTACGTTACCATTGTGGAGTTTTTCATATTGCACATGGACAATCATCTAGACCCGCAATAGTTATTTGTGGGCATTACAATTTTTTTTTTATAAGGATGGGGTGACAAACGAGCACACAGTCCACTTGATGGTAAGTGGTTGCTGTGAACCATAGACATATACATTTATCCTCAATAAAGAATCAAAATGCAGATGCGTCGTCATCCGTGAGGACTAAGATGGAATGCCTCTTTTCCAGTAAAATGGGGCTCTGGTTCTCTTCTCTTCTCTGGTTTGTATGAGATTCGAACCCGCGTCGCTGCATCGCTTCAAATACTGCGTTACGGAGCCGTTATTTATTGTCATACAACTTCTGCCATAGTTCTACAATAAGAATTGTGGCAGAAATTATATAGTAGTCGTGTTAATCCAACACTCGCTGTAAATTGCACAGTACACGAGCTACCAGGGTTCGATCCCCGTTTGCACTAATAAATTTGGTGATTGCAATTTAAGAGCTGATTTACCACGTGCTTGTTGGTGAAGGAAAGTTATCAGGCAACCTGCATGTTTAACAAATTAATAAATATTTCGAGGACATGTGAAGTCTTGGCAGACCTGTGACAGAGTGTCTCACACGCATTGGGGTAGCGTGGTGGTCACTTCCTTAAAACTTAAAACCCTCTCAGAAATGAGAAGGGGCCTGTGCCCGGTTGTGGGACCTATATAGGCTGTAACTTTTACAGTTCTGCAAATATAACCCTATTAAAGTTAGTAAAAATTATTTTGCCTTAATCTATGAAATAAAATGATGTGTCTTCCTGGTTTGAGGAGCACCCCAGCCCTTCCTTAATTGCGTACACTATGCCCGTCACCACTAATATCAGCACCACTAAGCCCAGCACTTTGGCAGGCATGGCAACTGTAGCTGTTGTAAAACGAGAGTTTGGTGGCAGGTACTGCCAGCAATGCCACGGCAACCGCCACAATAGCCGGCGCGGCGGCGACCACGTGCTACACTCGCGCCTGCCACCCGCCTGGCACATGGACAGCGACATGCAGACCAACCTCGTCGATGCGATCCTCAGGTCTAACCTCACAGCCACCGTCACCACATCACTGCACATAACAAAATGCAGACCAACCTCGTCGATGCGATCCTCAGGTCTAACCTCACAACCACCGCCACTATATCACTGCACATAGCGACATGCAGACCCACCTCATCGACGTGATCCGCGGGTTTAACTACACAGCCACCGTCATCTTATCACATCACTGCACATAGCTACATGCAGACCCACCTTATCGACGCGATCCGCAGGTTTAACTACACAGCCACCGTCATTTTATCACTTAACATGATGACATGCGGATCAACCTCGTCGACGCAATCCTTTGGTCTAACATCACAGCCACTGTCACCACATTACATAGCGACATGTAGACCAACCTCATCGACGATCCTCAGGTCCAACCTCACAGCACCCACCGCTACACCACTGCTCATAGCGACATGCAGACAGGCAAACCAACCTTGTTGATGCGATCCTTAGGATGATGGTAAAGGTAAACCGACGTTGATAGTGAATGGTTTTCGTTACTGGATTTTGGATTTTCTTTATTATTGCTTCCTATGCGAAAGCACTTATTATTACTAAGGAAGCAGTTGTATCGAAACACTACGATTGGTGGAGAGAATAAGGATAACTTTAATATACAAAGGTGTGAAGATTTTGCGTTTATGCGTATAGAATTAAATATAAAAAAAATTATAAATAAATAAAATGAATAATGTCTTTATTCATTTTGTTTTCATACATAAAGAGTTTCTTGGTACGAAAATATTACAAATGCAAACAATCTAAAAAATTTGAAGCTAATTTTAAGATTGGAAGAGAGATATAGATTTATTTTTGTTAAGTAAAAATTGTTTATAAAAATTGTTTTGAGATGAAATTTTTTAAAAATTGTGAACGTAAATTGTATAAAGAATTTTTAAGTTGACGAGTTGAGGCTGAATTGAACTTCCTGAGGTTTCGGTATTAATTGCAAGTTTTTATTTTTTTAGTCTTTTGAAAGAAGCAAAACCTATCAACATGGAAGATCCAGATAGTTCTACTGAACAACTAAAGCCACCGCTCTCCGTGAATCTTCCTGATCCCATCTCCATTGAGGACCGACAGCTCCTGGGCAGGTAAATGTTAATAAAGTTTATAACATATAAAATTGCGTTTTTTATATTAATACTTAACTATTTATTGATTATGACTAACATTACTTTTCCGTTACCGCCACCTGCATCCATCGACATAGTAAGAAGCCGCCCTACACTTCGTTTGCTGCATTCTTATACCCGTAACAAAATGTGTTATTAATAATTTTTATTCAAGTTATACTTCTTTTGGGGCGTTAGGGAAGAACAAACAGCATGAAGTTGTTACGATGCGCGCGCACACCGACACCTAAAAACGACACCATGAAGTTGTTACGATGCGCGCGCACACCGACACCTAAAACGACACCATGAAGTTGTTACGATGCGCGTACACACTGACACCTAAAAGCGACAACTTCAGTGGGTAATTGTCTCTCAAGTTTTCGGGAGAACTGATATCTATATTTAAAGCAGCTATTCAAATATATATAAATCTACAACACGTGTTTTACCCCTACACACTAGGATTTTCTCCTGTATCGCGGGAGCAGTTTACATACATAAATTACACAAGGACCCAGACCCAGAACAATTATTTGTAGGCCATACAAATACTTGCTCCGTGCGGGAATTGAACCCACGGCCATTAGCGCTGCAACTCGCCACTGCGCCACGGAGTCGTCAATTATTTGTCACCAGTTTTTAAATAATTTTTATATATTTTGTTACGCTTAAGATAACTTCCTACTTGCGTACACGTACACGTTTTTTATTTACATTAAACAGGTAGCTTTTTATTTAAATTGTTAGTATTTGGTAAATTAACTCTATTTCACTTCTAAACTAAGGTACGGAGTTTGGCTGTTGGTTGGGCTATGTACCCCGAACCCCGATACTCCAGACGAAATCCTCGGCAGACTTCTCTCCGTACTCTTTCATTGGTTTCACGTCACTTCTTTCTCTTACACGGGTAAGTTATTAAACATAGTATTGTTTATAACGGTAGCACTGTTGATGGATGTACCTTAGGGCTCAATTTTAGGTCCATTTCTATTTCTTATTTTCATTGATGAATTTATTTACCTTTTGTTGTGTATCCTACTTTAAAAATATTTTGTGTTGAACTGTGGATGATATTTTTTTGAATTTTAAAATTGAATGTAAACATACTAATTTAATATGACTTACATGTATATACTTATTTATTTTAAACAATATGTATTAAAATAATACTTATTGTTTAAAATAAATAAGTATCTACTTATTTATTTCTAGTATATACTTATTTGTTTTAAACAATATGTATTATAATAATACTTATTGTTTAAAATAAATAAGTATATACATGGTTACTTATTTATAACGAGGAAGAGTACACCGACGTACTTATAAGGTGTATTTAGGTATTCTTTTTAAAAACTTTTAATATAACATATTTTCTTACTATAGTATTAAAACAATACAATTTAAACTGATTAAGGGTTGGTGGGGTTTTGGGTTGGTAAGGTATGTTATGTACAAGAAATAGGCTTTAACGACAACGATAAATTTGTAGTATTGAGGTGAACATAAGAAATGATGAATGATGTTCGGGCAGGCGAGATCGCGAACACGGTGGAGCGGCTGAAGTGCGAGCACGTGTGCGCGTGGGTGCGCGGCGCGGCGGCGAGCCACGCGCGCGTGCTGCTGGCCTGCCTGCTGCCGCAGCCGCCGCCGCACGCGCGCCAGGCCGGCCACTGGGACTCGCTCGCCTCCAAGACGCACCACCTCAAGGACGGTCTCAACAGGTGCGCCCGACACCACGCAACACGCACCACGCACCACGCACCACGCACACTCGCTACCGCCCTTGAAATCCACACGGAACTTTCGCTGCGGGGTCCTCCTCGGTGACAACCTCACGGTGGTCACCATCAGTGTATACTGGTCGCGAGATCTCCATTTGTAACACAACCGCGACCCCTCTCGCTGTACTTTATTGAAAATACGTCCCGGGGTCAGTATTTACTGAACAGTTATAAAAAAGAGCGGAACAAAGTAAGCACTGCTCCTACGTCTACTCCCTGCCGGTCTGTCTGCTGCTCCAATTAACGTCACCCACCACTTTATTATTAGTAAAGTTTCTGCATCGTAAAGCCAAATTAAACATGACTTTCTTCATCTACTATCTCAAATAAACTTAAATTTAACAGTGGTAGAGCCAGGCGGCAGCTTTTGCTGTCGCATGGATGGGCCGGCTCGAACCGGGGTGGTACCACGACCTCACAGAATACCAGCGTGAAGTAGAGGTTTACCTCTGCGTTTCGCTTGGTGAGTGCAGGTGGCCGGAGGCCCTTTTTACTGGAAATGAGGCATTCCATCCTAGTCCTCACGGGTGAAAACGCATCTGCATTTTGATCTGTAACAGAGGATAGATGTAGATGTCTATGGGCCGCAGCAACCACTTACCATCGGGTGGACTGTGTGCTCGTTTTTCACCCTTATCCTATAAAAAAAATATTTTCATCTTTTCCTTATTACCATCCTTATTGACAGTGACTTGGTTTAATATAGTACATTTCAGCAACATTCAATTAAACTTTTTTAAAGAAATTGTATTTTTTTCAGGTTATACAGCTTGATTCCTTATGGTATCATCACACAGTCCATCTGGGACTATATTATGCCTGCATGGATGGAGGCAATTTGCACAGAAGTTCCGGAAAAGGTAAGATCTTACTGCATCTTTTTTCTTTGAGGTGATAAAACACTTTTACTGCCTAGAATTCCATCTTCCATCTTCATCATCACCCCTTTACCCTTTTCTGACGCAAAGCAGCAGTGCATTCACTGCTGTTCCTGCCTGAAGAATAGAAATAAAGTAGTATTATATATAATTACAAGCCGTGAGCCACTCTATCTTATAGGGATAGTATTGTAATGGTAAAGTAAAAGTGTAGTCAAAGGATCACTTATTTAAGAAGTAAACCGGTGTAATTATGACTGACTATCAATCGAAATTTTATCTTTAAAAATAAAATATTAATTTGTAATATGCTACCTATATGTTTTTTATTTTCTTGCCTAAATTTAACAGGTTTATTAGCCTCGAAAATATTGGCAACTCACAGCTTAATCGACCTTTTGAAATGAAAGTTTATTGAAATGAAATGAAAGTTTATTGTTTCCAACATATTCTTAAATTAGTATAAGTTTGAGGACTTCTTTTAAGTATAAAGATACTTGTGGTAGAAGGTCCTCGCCCTCCCTTAACTAAATACATTCAACAAAAAAGAAACAGGGTGTGTGTATGTGTGCATACGTGCACGCGCCCAAGCGCGGGCGTGGTTGCGTGCGTGCGTGTGTGTGTGTTTGTGTGTGTGTGTGTGTGACCTTCCCTTAATAAAAATTTCGTAGAAGGTTTTAGGGCAATGAGATGTCCGCCGCGCTGCCCCAATGCGTGTTGGCGGATTTGGCATGCTTTCAATATATTTTTTTTTCATTTCAAATATTTTCCTCAAAGCCTCCGTGGTTCCCGGAACCCCGGTTGCTTGCGCACTGTTAAATTTAAAGTGAGCGCTTTAGCCCCTGAGCTACCACCGCTCTATTTAAAGATGTAAAAATACCAAAACCAAAACAATATTCCTATATTAAAGTAAAATATACCTTAATGTGTTTTATTGATTTTATTATGTACGATAATAAAGCTGTGTAGAGTTAGTCGTATTATTTACTTTATGAAACCAACGTGTATATCAATCACGGCTGACGGCTTTGCGGCTGTATGGCGCAGCCTCTTGAGTTGCGGCTCTGAAGGCCGCTGGTTCGAATTTCGCCTACATATAAATGTTTCGGGTCTGGATGTTTGTACAACATTTTATGAAAAAAAAACTTATCTAAATTGGGAAAAGCTTCTATCGTGGTAGAACCATGCTGCAGCTATATTAGTAGTATAGATGTAGCACGAATGGGTCGGCTCGACCGTGGAAGGACCACGCTCTCACAGAATACTAGCGTAAAATAGCAGCTTAATGCTGATGTGTTTCGTATGGCGAGTGTAGAGAACCGGAGACCTATTTTACTCGAAAAGAGGCATTCTATCTTAGTCCTCACGGATGACATCGCACCTGCATTTTAATTCGCAAACGAAGATAGATGTAGATGTCTATGGGCCACAACAACCACTTACCATCAGGTGGACTGTCTGCTCTTTTGTCACGCTAATTCTATAAAAAAAATTGCAAAATAGAAAAAAAAACAGAATGATCACTAATCCCTGCAGGAGTTGATGGAGCTTAAAGTGCCAGTGGCGAAGATTCTGGAGCCAGACGGCAGCATGGTGGGCGTGGACGAGCGCAACCTTTACAACTTCGCGGTGCTCAAGGTGACGGACAAACCGCGTCCGGAAACTGTGCTGCCTGTACTCGAATGGTTTCAGGTACGTCGCTCATTACGTACTCTGTTGAGTAAATTCTTGTATTTTAGCTATCTTACTCCTTCCTGTTGTTCTTGCATCCTGTTAATGAGAGCTATCACAGCTTTCACGAGTTTATCGCAGACAAACAATGTGACACGTAATTTTTATATATAAAGATTTATATTAATTGCAGTCAGCACAGGATAAACCTAACTATGGATATTCTTAAAAATAGAAGAATTAAATAATATAATATTAAAAATTTTGTACAGGCGACTTCAATATAAATTATTAAGAATAACTCAAAAACTATCAGTCTGACATCTAGGTCTGTTCTATGGGATCACATGTGAAGTACCAGCTTTCAATAAAAAAGAAACATCGAAATCGGTTCACCCAGTAAAAAGTTATGAGGTAACACACATAAAAAAACATAGAGTCGAATTGAGTACCGTCTCTTTTTGAAGTCGGCAGAAAAGAGCAAATCACTGGGACATTGTTTTGTGCACTTACATTTTCTAGAAACTGATGAACTTTTATACAAAACGCAACTTCTATATTATGATGATAGTTTTTTTTTATAGATTAGGGGGCAAACGAGCATGCGGTTCACCTGATGGTAAGTGACTACCGCCGCCCATGAACAACCGCAACACCAGGGAAATTGCAGATGCGTTGCCGGCCTTTTAGAAAGGTGTAAGCTCTTTTCTTGAAGGTTCCTAAGTCGTATCGGTCCGGAAAATTCGCTGGTGGTAATTGATTCCACAAGAAAGTTGTGCGAGGGAGAAAACTTCTTCTAAATCGCACAGTGGTGGACCGCGTCGAGTCACGATGTGCGATGTGCGATGGTGAAATTGAGCGGCTGGAATTAGTCCGAATAATTCCTCAGAGCACTCCCCGTGATAGATGCGATAAAATACGAGATAAAAAGAGATGCACAATCTCTACTCAGTGCCAGTGTATCGAGCCAATCAGAAAGAGCTCGGTCGTTGACGATTCGAACCGCTCTGCGCTGGATGCGGTCAAGTGGAAGGAGCTGGCACTGACGTGCCCCGGCCCAGAGATGAGAACAGCATTCCATGTGGGGCCGAACTTGCGCTTTGTAAAGTTGCAAGCGATGTGCCGGCATGAAATACTGTCTCGCTCTGCTGAGCACGCCAAGCTTTTTAGAGGCCAATTTGGCCTTCCCTTCTAAGTGACCACGAAACTGCACACTATTCGATATGTCGACGCCAAGGATTCCGATAGTGGCTGAGGCAGCAAGGGGAGTGCCTTGAAACTGAGGAGATACGACAAAGGGGTTCTTTTTAGCGGTAAACGCGCAAACTTGTGTCTTCTGGGGATTGAACTGGACTAGATTTAGTCGGCCCCAATCCGAGACTTTGTTAAGCAAAGACTCGACTTCAGACACAAGTTTGTCCCGGTTATTGTGTGACTAATAACTTCACCTCAGTCCTAACAAGCGTCATCTGGTGAGCCGAAGATTATTAGTCCTCATTCACATACGAGGTTCTGGCAACCGACAACATTCTTTCTAAAATTCCGATTTTTAATCACATATCAACACTATCATTGCGAGGGTATCCACTGTACTTTCACCAATCCGCTTGCCCTATATTTTATGTGTTGGCAAATCTTTCAACAGTTTAGTTGGCGCATAAAAGTGGTTATGAGCTTATGGTTTTGGTGCCATCAATAATTATTTTCATTGTATAATCTATATTTACAAAAACATGTATCAGTATGAATGCTGAATTCATGGCGCTCAGAATCGACAATTGTCTCATTTGTTGAAATCCGCCAGAATGATAGCAATCATATTAAGTATATATTATTATTATTTTACCATTTTATATAAAAGTACACGTTCATATATTTATTATTTATATCTTATTATAGCAGTAGGTTTTAAGTATGTAAATTTTACTATATTCTATTTATCAACAGTTTATTTCATCATATATCTTTTATACAAATTTTATAACTAAATTGTTTGGACGTGTCACACTTGCCATGAGGCCATAAGGCTTTAATTCCGTCCTTTATATTCCGTATTATAATGCGTGTATAAAGATTAAATAAATAATTACATAAAGGTTTTTAAAATATAAGCAAACCAGGCAACAGTTAAATACTTGTATATTTACAATTGTTGCAGACAATCTCGTTGCTGGAGGTGAAAATTCCACTGTCGCAGTTGTTCGATCTGTTCAGCCACTGCGTGGTCAACATGCCCGAGATCGTTGTCAAAGCGCCATCAGGTATGCTTTGTAGTACTATTATATTATTACAATTTTATTTTATATTAAATAAGAACAAGTGTAGGCATGGATTGCAAAACTAGTTCCAAATTGTTGCATTTTTCGGTACGACCCCGATTCTGCTTTCGGTTATGTCATCGGTTTTAGGATATCGGTTTCTAAATACCGATTCCATATTACGGGTTTAACGGGTTCCAAGTCGAGGGCTGACGCCTTCCTGGGCTGGCTTCATTTCAAAAGCATTACATAGGTCAGTTAAACGTATAAATCAGAATGAGGCTTCGCACCGATTTTACTTTGACTCTCTTGATGAGTTCGATTAAGTTTCTCGTGTACAGGTAAAATAAAGGTGCCAATCGGGTTCTCTTTTAGGTTTCTTATACTTGAAACATTTTTAATCATCATCAAGGGACTAAAAATCACAACATTAATTTATCATCGACGAAATTGTGTACTCGTTTTAGATTCTATTAATATAATAATAATTTATCAAATTTCTTGGTGAAAGACGTTTGTAAAAGAATTTTCTCTTCAATTTTCCAAATACAGAAATGAAATCCTGTATGAGAAAAATAAATACAGAGATGTTAATAGATCCGAAATAAGTATGAATGTTTATTTATGTTTTGTTATAGCTAAAATTTTACATTTAATTTATCCTACTCAAGTTGTTTTGTATTTATGTTTACCAACAATAGCATTTTGATTAATTTCCCAGAGAGCACCAAGTCTAGGGACACTGACACAAACGGTACTCCTGAAGACGATAAAGAAAAAGAGAAGGACGATGAGATGAAGCCTGAAAATATGACTTGCTGCATACTGATGCTAGATATATTGTTAAAGCAGGTAACAAATTTTAACTATTTCTAAATTTTTAATCATACTAGTTAGATGTATCATAGTAACTAGCCTAGATTGATCCCCGAGGTCGCCGTTATTGCTACAATTTTGTTTTATAACTTTGTTCGTTTATTTAGTGTCATAATCATCATCATCATCAAATCTATCAAAATCCACATCACATATTTGTTTATTAATGTGTTCGATCTTTCGATGCGTTTTGTGTAAATTACATTTTTAGGTTTACCTTTTTTAAATAGGGCGGTGTTGTGGAGAAATGTTTCAACCAATGTGTGCATTTTTTGTAGCAGAAGCTCTATTATATCATGTTATGTATATCATTTTAAATAAAATTAAATGTAGATTTAAGGATTACTGATTATTTTTCAGAATTATTTCATACATGGATATAAAATGAAAAGAAGAGCCTGTGTATTATTATTGTGGCCAGTTTGTAGTTTGGATCGTTTCTGCACACATGGTCTAATTATAAATTAACGCGCACTGTATTTTATAGTTGGAGCTGCAACACAGCCGCATCAACATTCAGAATGTGAGCAGCGAAGCTACAAAGTTACTTCGGCTTATGCTCAAATCTAACCAGATGAACACCATAGAGCATGGTATGTACCTTAGCTAAAGCATATTGGTGGCGACAATAGCGTTACAATAGTTTTTTTTATATTAATAATATTATCCAAAATAAATTGTGATTGTGATGAAACAGTTAAAATATTAATTTCTTTAATAAAGTCTTTTGAGTGAGTCCTTTGGTCTAATATTGTAAAATAACACTTATAGCATTACATTCTAGTATAGTTTCACTAAGTTAAGAAGTAATGTAGTAAGTTTTTATATATATATATATATATATATATATATATATATATATATATATATATATATATCTATCTATTAGCAAGTTTAAATGTTTTGTTAAGTTGAAACTGTATAAAAAGGGTTATTATAGTATAAATTAATACATGGTTGATAATAACCCCTGGGAATGAGGTGATCGCTTCCAAGCTGTTTCTTAAATAAATTTTGTACTTATATAGTTTGTACAACCATTATTGTAAAATTTGCTTTAAAAAAAAGTCCCGCTGGGTTTCTTGCTGGTTCTTCCCAGGACTGAGGTTCTTTTTCGAACCAGTGGTAAAATAAAAAATGACTTTCAATAAGAATTACATATGTGATCTATATTGAATAAAAAATTATTCTATTCTATTCTATATTCTACTCCTCTTCCTGGACATCCACAAGTCGAGTAGGCCTTATGGAGTTCCTCCCATTGTGCTGAAGACGTGTGCTCCGGAGTTGGCACCGGTTTTAATGAGTCTGGTACTCCTACTCCTAAGGCGTAGTCCCGAATTCATGGAAGGCGACTTTGGTCCACCCGATGCCTAAAAAAGGTGACCGCTCAGACCCGTCCAACTACAGGTCAATCGCAACCACCTTGTTTTCCAAAATAATGGAATCCATTATAAACTGCCAGCTCATGAGTTACCTTGAGGATCACCAGCTAATTAGTGACCGCCAATACGGTTTTTGTCGGGGTCGATAAGCTGGTAATCTTCTGATCTATCTGACTCATAGATGGGCGGAGGCAGTAGAGTACAAGAGAGAGGTATTGGTCGTTAGTTTGAACAACGGGAAGGCCTTCGATCGGGTCTGGTACAAAGTGCTTCTTTTGAAGCTCCCTTTCAATGGGCTTCCCGAGAAAATGTGAAATTGGGTTACCAGTTTCCTTGATGATCGGAGCACCAAGGTCGTAGTAGACGGTGCATGTTCTGATTACAAGCCTAATAACGCTGATGTTCCACAAGTCTACGTGCTATGTCCAACGCTGTTTCTTCTACATGATATGATATGTTACAAATTAGTAACATTCATTGCTAAGCAGACGACAGCACTGGTGATGACTTATACACCGGCCATGCCAATATTTCTCGGGAAAACGTCGCCGAGTACCGAAACAAACTTGTGTCTGAAGTCAAGTCATTATTGAACAAAGTATCGGATTCGGGCGACTAAACTTAGTCCAATTCAATTCCCAAAAGACACAAGTTTCCGCGTTTACCGCTAAAAAGAACCCTTTTGTCGTATCTCCTCAGTTTCAAGGCACTTTCCTTGGTGCCTCACTGGCGCTATGTAGGTATGTTGCATCTCTTTGCATTTTCTATTGTATATACCACAGGGAGTGCTCTGAGGAATTGTTCGGATTAATTCCAGCCGTCAAATTTCACGAACGCATATTGCGTTAAAATTCACGATACCATCCTCACCATCTGGATGCTGTGGTTGGTGTGGTGGTTCACCTCTGTGCGTTTTACTAGGAGTTTTCTTCCTCGTACAACTTCTCTGTGGAATTGTTTACTTATTATTTTTTTACTTTATTGATTTTTTCGGACCGATACGACTTAGGGACCTTCAAAAAAAGAGCTTACTTCTTTCTAAAAGGCCGGCAACGCACCTGCGATTCCCTAGTTGTTGCGCGGTTTTTCATGGGTGGCGATAGTCACTTACCATCAGGTGGGCCGCATGCTTGTTTGCCGCCTCTTCTATATACAAAAAGATAAAGCTTTAGTGTGGGATACTACTTGGAAAGACACTTTGGCAGCCTTTCATCTCAGGGATACCTCGTTTAAAGCAGGGGCGGCATCTTAGTGTTTATTATCTCACTCAAAGGCTAAGTAGAGCCATTCAGAGAGGAAACGCAGCCACGTTATTAGCACTGTACCGCGGGGAGTAGGATTGCGTGATAATTTCAGCTTTTAATTTTTTTTATTATGGATTTTTAATATTGTAATTTGAATTTCGAAGATTGTACATAACATAATTTATTAATTTCATGCTAATAATTAATGCTAATAAAACTAAGGTTCTGGTATTTGAAAGGGACGAAGAGAGAACGACGTGTGAAATATGGGTAAATCAGGAATGTCTAGAACAGGTAAATGAAATTGTATATTTGGGAAGTGCTTTTAGCCGGGATTGAAGATGTCATTTAGATGTGGACAGGCGTGTCGCTGCTGGGAACAAAGTCAATGGTGCACTGACTGCGTTAGTTAATAGGCAAGGCGTAGTGAAGAGTGCACGCCTTGCAATACATAACGCAGTGTTGGTACCGACTTTGTTATATGGCAGCGAAACCTGGGTATGCCAGAAGAAGCATAAAAGCAAGTTGAATGCAGTGGAGATGCGATCTCTTCGTGAAATGTCCGGCGTTATCATGGCCGACCGAAAGTGTAACGAAGAGATTCGCAATATGGCAGGTTTGAAAGATGACCTTATCACAAAAATTTATAGGTTCGTGCTTCGATGGTTTGGGCACGTTGAGCGAATGAGTGAAGACCGAATGGTGAAGAAAATATATAGCGCGAAAGTTAATATTAAAAGGTGTCGAGGTAGACCGAGAATTTCGAAGAGCATGTGAGCAAATTGCTCGAAGAGGGGAGGGTCAAGAGAACTCGGATACCTAGACATGCATATATGAAGAAGATAATGAATATGAAAGAAGCGAAAGAGGTATGTAAGGATCGTGACACTTGGCGATTTGTTCTCTCTGGCTACCCCGTCAGGGATTGTGCGTGAAGATAAGTTAAGTTAAGTAAATAACATAATAAAGTCAAATAAAGAACTAAGCCTTGGGCTACTGCGCTGTTTGCAAAACCAGTAAATTATTTTTTGTGAAATGTCAGTTTATGACGTGGTAGCGCTTTTTTACGTAATAAACTGACATTTTGCTGTCATTTTGCAAAACTGCAGTATGCTGCAGCTATATTATGGTTGTAGCATAAACGCGTCTTCTCGAATGGGGAAGGACCACGCTACCACAGAATACCAGCGTAAAATAGTAGCTCAATGTCGTTATCATTATGTTTCATACTGTAATACCCTGTATTTTTTTTATAGGATAAGGGTGAAAAACGAGCACACAGTCCACCTGATGGTAAGTGGTTGCTGCGGCCCATAGACATCTACATCTATCCTCTGTTACAGATCAAAATGCAGATACGTTTTTACCCGTGAGGACTAGGATGGAATGCCTCATTTCCAGCAAAAAGGGCCTCCGGCCACCTGCACTCACCAAGCGAAACGCAGAGGTAAACCTCTACTTCACGCTGGTATTCTGTGAGGTCGTGGTACCACCCCGGTTCGAGCCGGCCCATCCATGCGATAGCAAAAGCTGCCGCCTGGCTCTACCACTGTTTGTTGTTTGTTTGTATTTGTTAGCCTTAGTGCTGCACTACCTCTTAATAATGTTGACTTAGCCTTAAGGTTCAGTGAGTATCGCAGTGGAGGAGTTTGGCCACCTAAGTCTGCTTCCATCACCGAACCTGTTCGGTTGTCTACGGACCTAAGTTAAATTCTTACCAGTTTGTAATATATAATCCATTTATAGTTTAATTAAATATCGGTGTTTTAAATAATTGTTTTTCAAAAACCAATCTGCCCGTCTCCGTATAACAGTACGGTGAGTGTAGAGACCCTTTTTTTTTTGGAAACATGGCATTCCATCCATCTTAGTCCTCAGGGGTGACAACGCATCTGCATTTAGATTTTCAATCGAGAATACATGTAGATGTCTATGGGTCACAGAATTCACTTACCATCAGGTGGACTATGTGTTCGTTTGTCACTCTTATTGTATAAAAAAACAACTCAAAATTAAATTCTACGAGGGGTGTTACGTTCTTTAACATGAAAAAAGTGAAAGGCTCATGTCCTGCGGTGAACTGTTACGGTGGGGGTGGATAAAGAGGCGGTGCTTTGTGTTGCAGCTGGGTGCGCGGCGGGCGCGTGCGCGTACTGCAGCGCGGCGGCGCTGTGCCAGCAGCTGGCCGTGCGCCTCGTGCGCGCGCTGCTGCCGTCGCGTGCGCCACGCGAGGTGCGTCACGTGACGTGTGGTATTGCAGGTGTTGCAGCTGTGCCAGAAGACTGAGATAGAATGCCTCCAAGCTCGTTATTATTATGAGAGTACTTGTTCTAATACTTAAGAACTACAGTGGTTACCCCAATTTGAACGAACTTAAAGGTACACAGGTAAAAAGGGGGATAAAAAAGGGCCTCATAACCGTCGTGTTTGTTTCTGGGTCATTTTAGTTATCGTGATATTACGATTCTGTTCATGTAATTCTTTTCAGAATAAAAATAAAACAAACAAAAAAAATATCCGCATAAAGTTAGTAAATGGATACAAATGCAACGCGGTGGTCCGTCGGGTAACAATATGTAAAGGTTCATAGCTTTGACCTCTGTGACCTCAGGCTTCACTCATCGGTTTACCTTTAGTTCGTTAGAAACAATTTTTTTGGGTAGAAGTGACTGCAACTATGCGTTCAACATGTAACCTCTACCCAGACACATTAACATATTAAATTACTTTTGAATAGAGAACGGCATTTGTAGATCACAATTATTGCAAACACAGCAACGGAAACCACCACTCTGAAGTAATTT
Organism: Parnassius glacialis; assembly: GCA_033319125.1. NCBI lineage: Eukaryota > Metazoa > Arthropoda > Insecta > Lepidoptera > Papilionidae > Parnassius > Parnassius glacialis. The sequence continues at coordinate 34,356,312 of JAVANC010000025.1, forward strand.
CGAAAAACTGACATAGTTGGAAAGTACATGGTTAAGATGTGACATAATTGAACTTAATCTGTATTTTAAATTAATAATAAAATTTTATATTCATTCATAATATGTTTTTTGTAATTTCATTGTGGCCCCTATCGGATTAGGGGTTTTTTTACAAGCTTTTATTTAACTTGCAATGTAACTATGTTTGTTGGGGTGGAATCTTGCAACTCAATTTTGAAGCAGATATCTTCAATCGACTGAGCTTGGATGACAATGCATGTTTAACTGTGTGATGTCATTCTAAATCCAACATGGCGGAACACCCAAGATGGCGGACTAGTTATTTTTAATGCACTACTACAATATGGGTGTCAAATGAAAGGTCTTGCTTAGTATAACTCGAAAAATTAAGTGACGTAACTCTAAATCCAATATGGCGGACTTCTAAAGACGGCGGACTAAGTTTTTTATGCTTTCCTACAATATGGGTATCAAATGAAAGGACTTGCTGAGAATATGAATGCGAGTTAACCAAAAATAAGATGGTGATCATAAACTAGGTTGCTCCAATCCGTCTGAAATTTTGGTGTACTGGGGTTTTTGCAGTCCTCGATAATGATATTGAGGTCGAATTGTTCGAGTTTCTAGCATCGGTTGGTTAACTTTGACTTGTGTAATTTGGCGAGATAGGCGTCAACAGCATAGGTTTGCAACCTGTCTAGGAGAAGGGTAACTCCAATATCAAACCTGGAACTGTGTTTAGTAAGGCACAAGTAAGCTTCAAGGTGAAATAAGTAGTGCATTACTCCAAAGACCCGAGTCAAGATGAGGCCGTGCCGAGGACTGAGTGGCATCAGTATGTAACATGATATCGATCCGTCTGAAATTTTGGTGCACTGGGGTTTTTGGAGTCCTCGAATATGATATTGACGTCGAATTGCTCGAGTCTGTAGCATTGATTGGTAAACTTTGACTGTCTAAAAGTCTGGTGAATGGTGCCATTGGACATATTACAGAAATCATATGGCCCTCCTTCCAGAGAGCACAAATGTATGATACTGACATACCATTCGTCCGTACAGACTTCGGTAAAGACGGTGTTCATCTCATTAAACCCAAGACTGTACAATTTTCAGCAAAATATAGTCACGGCACTGCAGAACGAAAAATAATGCCAATTATGTTATCTTGGGCTTGCACAGTACACAAAATGCAGGGTAGTACTGTCGACCATGTCGTTGTATACTTAGGTTCGAAGCTCTTCGCTGCTGGTCAAGCATACGTGGCCTTAAGTAGGGTAAAATCAGTTGAAGGTCTCCTTATTGAAGAGCTAGACTGTTCGAAATTAACCGATAAACGACCTTGCAACAATGATGTGTTGAATGAGACGATCAGACTGAGAAATCTGTCCAGCGATAACTAAAGTTAAAAAGTAAAGTTGCAGCCTATTTACGTCCCACTGCTGGGCACAGGCCTCCTCTCATTTCTGAGAGTGTTTTTAGGGCAATGAAATGTCCGCCGCGCTGCTCCAATGCGTGTTGGCGAACTTCAAATGTCTTCGAAATATTTTTTTTTCTTATTTCTCAGTCATGCAGCTAAAAAGTAATAGGTAGCTAATAACTAAAAAGTAAAAAATAAATTAAAAGAAAAAAAACTTTTTTTAAAACAAGCTTTTCTTTAAATGCGCTAAAAGGAATAAAATAAACTTTTCCTTTAAAACTTTTACTATCAACTTATAACGTCACTACACAATTTATACGATATAAAAGCTTGTCGAGAGATTTACCTGTGTAGATAAACAGGATCTGATTGATTTGAATTTTTAAAATTTTTAAACTAAGTAAATACGAGTATGTAGAAATAAGTAAATACTTAAATCTTGCGACAAACTTTTATATCATATAAATTGTGTAATGACGTTATAAGTTAATAGTAAAAGTTTTAAAGGAAAAGTTTATTTTATTCTTTTTAGCGCATTTAAATAAAAGCTTGTTTTAAAAATAGTTTTTTTTACTTTTAATTTTTTGTTATTAAGGGCAGAGTTTAATTTAAATTTGTGTACATTTGTGTTTTTTGTGTAGTTTGTACATTGCGTACATTGTGAATATCGCAGCCATCGATAGAGGAGACATGGTGCGAGACGCAGATGAAGAAGCCCCAGTGGGAGGAGGAGAGGGAGCGGGAGAGGGAGAGGGAGAGGAGCCGGCCGAGCGCCGCGCCGGCTGATGCGCTGCCGGAGCGGGGCGCGCTGGGCGGCGTGCTGGTGCATATGCCCCACGTACGTATCCCTACCACCACATCCCACCACCACAATATACACCACTCATCTTCTTCGTTTGATTTGGCGGGACATTTATGACAGACGATCGTAAATACACCTTAAATCACTGTAAATAAGATTCAATTTAAAATTACAAATTTTTAGTACTCTATTACGTCTGCATGCTCGACGATTGTTTCCATATTTCAAATTGTACAAGTAAATATAAATATATGGAGACAGTCTTATAGCGCTTCTGGTTTGGTATTATTTGTTAAAATATGTAAAATAATAACAATAATGATAAAGATAAATGATGTTAGATAATAGTTGGATAATAGTAAGACTCGTACACGTCCATAATTTTTATATGTATAAACTGTTTAAAAAAAGAATTTCTAATGAATTCACCAACGTTTACGAGTCTAATGCATATTCCTACTTATTTTATAAAAGACTTGTTTACTGGTAACATTACGATTAGTAGGGATTTAAAAATAATTTATGCACTGGTTCGGGGAAAAACCTTAGTCTTGGGAAGAAGGCCTAGCCTTTAGTGAAAATCTAGCAGGTATAGAAATAAATCAGAATGATATATTCAAAAAGCAGAAAGGTCTTGATATTACCAAAGGTGCAGGACCGGACAGTTTACCACCGGCATTTATAATAAACAGCGCAACTAGCCTATCTTTGCTTTTATATTTTATCTTTAAAACCTCGCCGTTTCAGATACTTTTACAGCTTAATGGAAACAAGCAAAAGTAGTTCCAATACTCAAGAGTGATGAAGAGAAAGATATACGCAACTATAGGCCCATATCAATTCTTTCGGTTTTCGCAAAGCTATTCGCATCTTTAGTTTGTCCAATAATTCAAATGCATTTCAAACGTTTTGTTTCTGAGTATCAACATGGATTTCGCCAGGTAGGTCTACCATCACTAATTTGGTTAGTTTCAATTCCTCATTATCAGAAGCTATTGACTTGCAAAGGCAGGTGGATACTAAATATACGGATTTTAAAAAGGCATTTGACAAAGTTCCACACGGAATACTTATTGAAAAATTAACGTATTATGGATTTTCAGGTTCGGTGCTAAAATGGCTTTCATCATACTTACACGACCGTTATTTTTATGTAGTCGTTAATGGTTTTAACTCTTCAACCAATTTGGTAACGTCAGTTATACCTCAGGGCTCACATCTTGGCCCGATTTGTTTAATATATTTGTGAACGATATTGTTTCTTCTTTTGAAAACTCCACACCATACTTATATGCCGATGATTTTATTACAGAACGATCTAAATGAACTAACCAATATGAGTGAATCTAATGGCATGCAACTCAACTGCAGTAAATATATTCAAATAAAATTTACTAGAAAAAATTATATTACCCCAAAAACATATAAATTGTACGGTAGGGTCGTAGGTAAGGTAGGATAGGGTATTAAGGAAGTTGAGCTCATGAAAGACTTGGGTGTTATACTTGATAGAAAATTGACTTATCTTTACCACATAGAAAGTGTAATAAATAAAGCTTCTAAATTGTTAGGTTTTATTAGAATAGAATAGAATAGAATGATTTTTATTCAATATTGATTATTACATAATACTTATTGAAAGTAATTTTTTTATTTACCACTGGTTAATAAAAAAATCGTATCGGTCGTATTAAGCGAAAAGGTCGAACTTTTTTTTAAATATAGAATACGGGTGACAAACGAGCACACAGTCCACCTGATGGTAAATGGTTGCTGCGGCCCATAGACATCTACATCTTTTTTGCGAATTTTGTTTGCGAATCAACATGTAGATGCGTTGTCACCCGTGAGGACTAAGATGGAATGCCTCATTTCCAGTAAAAAGGGCCTTCGGCCACCTCCACTCACCAAGCGAAACGCAGAGATAAACCTCTACTTCACGCTGGTATTCTGTGAGGTCGTGGTACCACCCCGGTTCGAGCCGTCCCATCCGTGCGACAAAAGAAACTAAAAAAACAAAGTTTTAAAGAAACTAAAAAAAATCTGTCTTTACAACAGCCTTGTCCGCAGTCACTTAGAGTACTGTATCGTTGTTTGGCGTCCACATTTTTCTACACACTACTTAAGACTGGAGCGTGTTCAGAAAAGATTCTGAACACGCTCCAGTCTTAAGTAGTCTCTATTATATTCAGCGAAGATTTACAAATTGGTGGTGTCCTATAAAAAAGGCTAAAATACTTCAACATAATGACTCTTGACCAAAGAAGAGAATTGTTAGATTTAATGTTTTTATATAAATTACTAAGAAATAAGTTAGACTGCCCCAGTTTATTAAGTAAAATTAATTTTCGAGTACCACGCAGATATCCTCGTACTGCTATTATTCCGGTCGTGCCTCCACCCACCAGGACGGTCTTCGGCACCAACTCCACTAATCCCTCGTTTATGTAAAATATATAATAAATTCAGTCAGTTAATTGACATCAACATTAATTCGCCTGACACTTTTCGTAAATTAATTATCAGCAACCTAGTCAGTCAGTCATCCTGAGTGTGATTTTTTTCTCATATTAAGTATTACGTATATTTTCTTTTAGTTTGTTATAATATATATTTAGTTGGGTTAGATTATGATAATTGTTAAATTAAGTTGTAATTTTAATTGAAAAACTAATTATTAGTTTGATTAATTCTCTTTTGAAACTGTTTAAATTGATAAGGTTTTACAGGCTTTTACCAAAATTACTATTGTATTTTTTGTTTGTTTCTCGTTTTGGTTTTTCTCTGTTATTAACTCACTTTCAGATTTATACACTAATACTAGCAAAAATTAGCATGTAGTGTTTACCTTTAAATGATTTTACATAATCTGTGCAAATAATATAGTAAAAATACTTTGAGAAACGTATGTAACGTATGTATTGTAAAATCGCTGGTAGACCCAGTAAATAAATAAGAGAAAATAAATAGAACTAGCAAGAAACCTAGTGCGACTTTTTAATAATAACTTACTATATATAATATACAAATATAATACCTTATTTTAATTGAATTTAATAAAGCAAATGACAATGCAAGTTGCACATAATAATGTCTTACTATATAATTAGTTAAAGTATTTTAGCAAACTTAGTATTTACATAATACTAAGTTACTAAACTTTTATCATGGGGAGATATTTGCTATAGTTGCCACGTTTGGCGGGCGGGTTGGCAACCGCAGTTTATATATTGTAATATTGCTGTTATCAGAAACATGTTGCTGCCCATCTCCTGCCTGTCACCTCTTACGACACCCACGGAAAGATATGGGGTAGTGAATATTCTTAACCGTCACTATACGGCAACACGAAAGAGATAGGAAAATATAAAAAGATGTACAACCAGTGCGTATTGCCAGTGATGACATATGGAACTGAGACGTGGTCCTTCACTGCTGGCCAGCATGAGGACGCTCAAGATCACTCAGCGAGCTATGTAGAAGGCTATGCTCAGGATTTCTCTGCGTGATAAACTTAGAAATGAGGATATCTGCAGTAGAATTAGAGTAACCGATATAGACCATAAACTAAAAACTTCTGTCTATCAGAAAGGTTGTTACTGTATGTGTGTAAAAATATTTAATAAAATTCCAAAGCAGTACAAACACGGCTCTATGATTCTCATGACCAAAAAGTTACGTGAATGGCTAATAAAAAAATGTTATTATAGTGTTAAGGAGTTTCAAAATGATTATAATATGCATGTTGACATATGATAGACGTAATTGCTGTGTATCACTGCGTATCACTATTTTATCAGACCTTTATTTTTGATTGAATGTATTTAAATTTTAATTATGATATTGACATAGTAAATTATGACATTTGAATTATATAACTTACATTTAATAACTTGAACATATTAGAATCAACTACCACCTATATTATTCAGTAATTTAAAAAAAAGTTTGCATGCCGTATCTCATGGCTAAATAGGTCTTTAAGCAACTTATTTTTATTGTAAAAACCTATCACTTACCCTATTTATGGCAATTAAAGACATTTGAATTTGAATTTGATATAGCCCAACGGATTAGTAAGCTAAATTGGCAATGTGCCGGCCATATAGTTCGAAGAACCGACAACCGATGGGGAAAATAGGTTCTCGAGTGGCAGCCTCGTACCGGTAGGCGAAGTGTAGGGCGACCCCCCACTAGATGGTCTGACGACCTGGTAAGATACGCAGGAAGTCGATGGATGCATGTGGCTCAGGACCGTGCTTTTTGGCATTCCTCGGGGTAGGTCTGTGTTCAGCAGTGGACTTGTAATGATGATGATGATGAAGTTACTAAAAGAATGTATCTAAATACAAGATACGAAATAAAAAAAATAGTTTTTATTTCGTATCTTCTATTTCTGTTTTTCAAATAGTTGTATCTAAAGTAAGTCACATCTGCTTTTTCGGTAGGTGGTGCGATAATTATTATTCCGATTGCACTGCGGACGTTTCCACATGTAAATATAAAATTCATTAATAGCTCGTGCAAAAAGCCAAATTTGGCCTCCAGATTTTGTGACTTTTATTTTTGCCACTAAGCCAACATGTATTGTGCATATGAGTGAGTCATTTTGATCTATAAATATCCAATACTAATAATTAGACTACGGCCCCATCTGACGTCTGACTGACTCATCACGAGATCTGTAAAACTATTGACCCGATTGACTTGAAATTTGGTACAATTACTCGTTTCACAATGTAAACGCTGATCTCATTAAGAACGGATTTTACGATAGTCCCATCATAAAAATAATTCTTGATATTTTAGATGTAGGTTCCGCAATAAAATATGTGAAATACGTGCGCCCAGCGAAGCGAGCGGGCATCACTTAGTAACTAAATCGTAATGTGTTGGTATGCATATAAGTAACATTAAAAATATATGATATTGAATTATATATTTTTTCATAATATATAATATTTGATTTGATGATTTTGATTGTGTGTGTGTAGCTAGTAATATATAAGTTACATCGCTGCAGTTGGGATACTTGTTTATTTTAATAATCAATAACTTCTTTATTTTAACCTGACGCATGATTTGTTCTTCTAATACCATTATTTAAAAACATTTCTATTTGTACAAAAAAATATTAATTCAGTAGGTAGCAGTAGTTTACAATTGGTTATACTAGAGATTTAGTCATTTAAAGATACAAAAGTAATATTACCAGTAAGCAATTAATTAAAAAAAAAAGTTTAAATAGTTACTCCAGTTTGTTAGTGCAACAATATTCTCTATATTTTATGAAATTTATTTGCGGCTTCCTGCTTCCCGCCAAATCATACGAGCACGTGTCGTTCGTTTTCTTTAGTGTTTTTGTATTATAAGGCCTTTTCCTCTAACAGATATGGCTTCAGGATAATTAGCAATGTCAATATTATTCCCTTTAACCTAAATAATAGATCTTTAACTTATTTTACATTAGTTATTTGTATTTCGCTATCTACTAGTTTTACATTTAATTTTACTTCAATTTTCAGTCAATGTTTTCATTTAAAATTAGCTTTTATTCATTCATTATTTCTTATAAATCTAATTTCCTGAAGTGTATATCTAGAGTAGATAGGGCCTTATATAATAGATGTATAGTTTGTTCATTTCATGCAACTGTCTCTCATAAGCGACGTCGGTTCGGACGCCACTCTGACTAAATCGTCAGGTGAAGATACGCAAGTATGTTTGTCTATCTTTCTTACCTTACCCTTGCTTCTTTCATGTGTGTGTTTTTTTAATCTGTTGCGTGATTGTCTGTGATAGATTTATATCTATATCTATGTTTTCTATAGAAATTCGTTTAATGTCTAAACGTTTTTGGAAATCTGAAATATCTCTTTTTTTTCATGTTTTTACAGTTTAGTAAAAATTGAATGAATTGGCAAAATGATTAGTAAAAATGACAATATCTAAGTTTTTTTCTAGACCGTCGGAATCTGTATATTTAAAATATTGTGATTACAGGATAAAAGTTTTTATATAATATTTATTATTGTATACTTGTTAATATTACACGAACTCAAATGACGGAAATAATTTTCTAAAATTTCAGATTTCTTTTGTTTAAATTAATGTCTATAATATTAAATCATGAATGGAGCAATATCGAATCTTAACAACATAACAACATTAAAACAGATTAATATGACCCATTAAAATTTACTAAATGCACGATACTAAAACGATAATATTTTTGAGTGATTAGTTAATAAGGCATGGACATTTATTTAATAATTATATTTGATTAGACTGAAATATGATGGTAATGATGTTTTCAATTCTATATCTTCTGTTATAGTATCTACTTTGTAAGACATTGTTATGAAAAAGTTGTTTTTAATGAGGGTTAATAACTTACGCTCACCAGATGTCACTAGCTGGGACTGAGGTGATTTTATTTATTACGGTCATATTTTTTTTCATAGGAGAGGGGCAAACGAGCATACGGCTCACCTGATGGTAAGTGACTACCGCCGCCCATGAACAACTGCAACATCAGGGAGGGAATTACAGATGCGTTGCCGGCCTTTTTAAAAGGAGTACGCTCTTTTCTTGAAGGTCCCTAAGTCGTATCGGTCCGGGAAAATCGCTGATGGTAATCGATTCCACAAGGAAGTCATGCGAGTAAGAAAACATCTTCTAAATCGCACAGTGGTGGATCGCCAATTATCCAGATGGTGTGGATGATATCGGGAGTTCCGCCGCGATGTGCGTTCGTGAAATTTGGCGGCTGGGATTAATCCGAACAATTCCTCAGAGCACTCTCCATGGTAGATGCGAAAGAAAATGCAAAGGGATGCAACATCTCTTCGCAGTGCCAATGAATCGAGCCGATCGGAAAGGACTCGGTCGTCGACGATCCGAGCCGCTTTGCGCTGGATGCGGTCAAGTGGAAGGAGCTGGCACTGGGGAGCCCCTGCCCAGAGATGGGAACAGTATTCCATGTGAGGCCGAACCTGCGCCTTGTAAAGTTGCAGGCGGTGTGCCGGCATGAAATACTGTCCCGCTCTGCTGAGCACGCCAAGCTTTTTAGAGGCCAGTTGGGCCTTCTCTTCCAAGTTACCACGCAACTGCACGTCACTCGATATGTCGATGCTCCGATCTGCAAGGAAGCTGGTGATCCAATTGCACAATTTCTCGGGAAGTCCATAGGAAGGGAGCTTCGAAAGAAGCGCTTTGTGCCAAACCCGATCGAAGGCCTTCGCAATGTCCAAACTAACGGCCAACGCCTCCCCCTTGGACTCTACTGCTTCCGCCCATCTGTGGGTCAGGTAGACCAGAAGATGACCAGCTGATCGACTCCGACGAAAACTGTATTGGCGATCACTAATTAGCTGGTGATCCTCAAGGTACCGCATGAGATGGCAGTTAATAATGGATTCCATTATTTTGGAGAACAAGGAGGTGATCGCGATAGGCCTATAGTTGGACGGGTCTGAGCGGTTGCCTTTTTTAGGGATTGGGTGGACAAAAGATATCTTCCATGAATTCGGGACTACGCCTTGGGAGTAGGAGTACCGGAAAAGACGCGTTAGGACCGGTGCCAACTCCGGAGCACACGTCATCAGAACAATTGGGGGGATTCTGTCAGGCCCACTCGACTTCTGGATGTCCAGGGAGAGGAGTGCTTTGCGAACCGAGCGCTGTGAGAACAGCATATCCGGCATGGAGCACTCATACCGCGGGATGGTCGGCGGTGTTTTCCCACCGTTATCAAGAGTCGAGGTGGACGCAAAAAGGGAGCCTAAACGGTCGGCTTTGTCTTTTGCGGCTTGGGCCAGTGTGTTGTCCTCCCTGTGCAGGGATGGTAGTGATGGCTTACAGAAATTCCCTTGGACAGCCTTGGCGAGAGACCAGAATGCACGCGTTCCCGAAGGAAGGCGAACTAGTTTCTCGCCAATTCTGCCTATATCCTCTGACTTTGCCTTGGCAATAACTCTTTTCAAGGACCTGGAGGCAAAGTTATACTTCTTTTTAAGTGTGCTGATGTTTTCATCCCGAGTCGCCGAAGCCGCAGCCCAGACTTGATAACACTCCAGCTTACTGCGTTATGCAGTCTTACAGGAGCGATCAAACCAAGGCTGAGATCTGCCTCCGATGAGTACCACAGATGATGGAATAAATAGTTCCATTCCCTGTAGCACCACATCAGTGACAGAGTCAGCAACAGCGCTGGGATCATCCGGTGAGAAGCAAACCCGCCCCCATGGGTAGGATGCAAAGAAAGACCGCATTCCGTCCCAATCCGCCGATCTGTAATGCTAAACACGGCGGCAACCTGCAGAACGCAACCGCGAGAGGAGCGTGAGTGGCACCATACTCCGGATCAGACAATGGTCCGAAGAGCCGAGAGGGGCATCGACAGAAACCTGATATCCGTCCGGATGAGAGGTCAGCAGAAGGTCCAACAGGGAAGGTGTATGATCGTCCACATCTGGAATCCGCCTAGGTGAAGTAACCAGTTGTGTCAGTACATATGCCAAGGCAAACTCATAAACAGATCTCCCCGCATGATCGATTAAACGTGAACCGAGCCATTCGGCGAGGTGGGCGTTAAAATCGCCAAGGATCACGATCTCTGCGGATGCGACCTGTTGTAGCTGTTTCGTCATTACCGCTATGGGACCTATAGAGGCACCCGTAGACACGCGGATGGTTGTCGCTGTCTATGCGTAGCCAAAGGATGGACAGGTCCGAACCTTCGAGACTGCCGAGGCGTCGAGAACAGATGTCCTCTCTGACATACACGCAAACTCCAGCCCGAGGTACAAAGGAGTGCTCCAATTTGTACTCCGGGTAGGAGAGATACGAAATATCAGCCGGAGAGGAAACCTGCGTCTCGGTCAGAAAGAGGAAGGCCGGCTTCGCCGTCTCGAGATGGTAGTGGACGTCGTTTAGGTTAGAGTGATCTCCCCTGATGTTGCACAAATTCACGGATAGCGTGGCAGGGGTCGCCTTGGTATTGTTGCTCAGTTTGCCCCGAGCAGTTATGTTTTTGAGCGGAATTTTGCCCCTAAAGAATACGCGGGGCGGCCTGAGTACCCACGCTCAGGATTGGAATAACATGGTCGTGGGTGCTCAGCGAGGGATTCTCCAGGGGTACTGGTACCCTCCTGGGTAGTCTATCGTGTAATTCCGGTTATCATATATTTATTATTCAATAATGATGACACTGTGTGGCCAACACAGTGTCATCATTATTGAAAAAAAACTTTATTTATAAGGTTTTAGGTTTCTAGTGTATGTAAATACACAAAAAGTGTCTCAGTGCTGTTTTGTAACTTTATTAATTCTTCTAATTTTAGGAATATACGTAGTTTGGTTTATCCATTTTTTTATAATTCTAATATAAATTATAATAATCAATATTTTAGAAAAAAACATTGATCTTTACACTTTTTTTAACCAAATTAACTTCCCCCGCCAAGAAATCTGTCAAATATTAGAACGTGGCGCCGCCCTGGTGGTAGAAAAATTTGAAAACAACCTCATGTAATTATTTCAGTGATCACTTCCTTTATTAATAATAATAATATTTTATAAAAATTATATCAGTGCTAACAATTATCTCAGTGTACTCCAATTTATATCTATATATTTTATACTGAAAATTCTTGTGACAGGTAAATGTTGAATCCATTTAAAGCAATACATTTATACGCTTTGATATTTTTCGCGTTCTATCACCAACACACATATCGTGTAGATAATGACCGCAACGGTGGAGACGATCACGGAGCAGCTGGACATGGCCGTGAGCTTGCCTCCTGCGGAGCAGCCTCCACTAGCCACGGCTCACACCATAACCCTGACCGACACAGATGTTGCGACTGCCACGGCCGATGTAAGTCACGATCTTATTAATGATTTTATTACAATGTTTTATTTATTTATACCTTTATACCGTTACAACCTAATAAAGCTCATTGCTGAACATATGTCTCCCCATGGATTGCCTTATAGGGATCCCATTCCATCCATTCCAGATCCCATTTGCCATAGTCGTCACACGCTTGGCAAGCGGGTAACTGCAGTTTTTTTTTTTAATTTAAAGTCGTTTTTAGGAACACGCTGCTGCCCATCTCCTGGTTTGTATCCTTCAGTCGCCTCTTACAACACCCACGGGATGATTTGAGGTAGTGGATGTTCTTACACCGCCACTACACGGCAAACTATTAAGTAAAGTCATTTTTTACAAAATATAATGGAATCCGTATGTCACAGCACGGCATACGTATTCCATTATTTTTTGTAAATAAAGTGTGGAAATAAATAAATTACATTTAGCCACATTCTCATCTCATCTGAAGATCTCTACGCCAAACCTACTCGGCGATCACGAAGCTATGGCCGAGTCGGTGGAAGAAGACATGACAAACTTTTGGCCAACTTCCGCGGGGAAGTTTCACTTCTGCATAGACGAACTACCGCAAGAGTTGCAATACATCCACCAGCTGCTGCAGGTAAGGTTTCTAGAGAGATATTTCTATTACCTTTCAAAGAATGTATTTGTATGTATTACTTCAAATAAAACAAATTTTACGGATGTTATCGCATTTAATATTATTGTCTATCAAGTTAAATATATTTCTGGTCTATCAATTCTGATACAATGGCGGGGAAGATCTTGAACATGTTCACAGACTGCAGACATGCAGGTGCTTCATGTCACTTTGATTCCTACAAAAGAAAACGACAAGTCCTCGCAAAAGAACATTGATTCCTACTAAGAATGATTTGTGAGGCCACTGAAATTAAAAAAAAATCGTAATTACAATAGAAAATTATAAAATAATTCATAAAATTAAAATAAATCCAAAATCATACCCCTTTTTTTACAAGGTGGGGTGACAAACCTGACCACCTGATCGTAAGTGGTTGCTGTGGCTTATAGACATCTACATCTGAGCCGATAATCAATCTAAATGCAGATGGGTTGTCACCCGTGAGGACTAAGATGGAATGCCTCGTTTCCAGTAAAAGAGGTCATCGGTTCTCTACACTCACCACACGAAACAGCAGCATTAAGCTGCTATTTTACGCTGGTATTCTGTGAGCGCGTGATCCTTACCCGGTCGAGCCGACCCATTCGTGCTACAATTATACTACTAATATAGCTGCAGCATGGCTCTACCAAGTACAAACCACTGCCAGACTTTAAGATACAGTGAGATCATTCGGCGTAGATCGGACCAAAAATCAATATTAAAAAGCTGAAGGTAGCCGAGCTAAATATGACATCGGAACGTCAAGCACCCCAGTTTCCGCGTGACCGGGGACCACCCGAAATAAAAGAAATTGATTGAAAAGTTTAAGGAGTTAAAAATTTGAAATTAAAAAGAGAGATAAAATTCGTAAAATTTGTTCTGTTTAATATGTCTATAGCATTCGCGTAAATATAAGAAAACATTATATGTAATTCTTGTATAAATACAACGCTACCGCTGCCGACTTTGTCGTTCACTTCTGCAATGTAAATTTGCTTTGTGACACTTTTCTCGTTCATTCTTTCTACGTGACCAAATCGCCGAAGCTTTCTTTTCTATAATACATGATTTTGCAAATCACTCTTTTCTCTTATCACACAATTTCTCACCCTGTCATTCAGATTCAGCCCTAATATACATGTACCTTTACTATATTTTTGTATACATAAATAATTTATGTATTTCGAAAGCATGTAGGGTTCCATAACTCTCTAAAATATCAGAAGAGGCTTGTGTCCAGCATTGGGACGCATATAACCTGTAACTTTAGTGATTTATTTTAAAACTAGCTGTGCGCCGCGACTTCGCCCGCGTGTAATTGAGGGTTTTAATTATATTGCTCAGAACCCTAATTGTTTTTCTCAAATATAAGTAGCCTAAGTTACTCCTTAGAACATCGGCTATCTGCCAGTGAAAGTCCCGTCGAAATCGGTCCAGCCGTTTCGGAGATTAGCCGGAACAAACAGACAGACAGACAGACAGACAGACCGACAGACAGACAAAAATTTTAAAAATTGTGTTTTTGTTATAAGTACCGTATATACATTCATATGCATTGAGTACAAAGTTGTTATTTTAACATTACAAACAGACACTTCAATTTTATTTATTTGTATAGATATAGATTTATGTACACACAAAATAGTGTTACAAAATAAAATAAAAAGATATTTTGTACAAAGACACTACTTATTTCATATTAAAATATCTTACAGCAGGCCCAATATTGGATTTAATTTATTTTTGTATAAATAAAGGAATTGAAGAACACGACGCGACCGGACGTCCTGTATCACTTGCTGCAGTGTCTGCAAGTGCTCGTGCTGAACACTGACGCTTTAGCTGAGCATCGCGGCTTTCTTATTTGGTGTCAGGAGAATCTGCTCATTGAAAAGTAAGCGTACACATTGAAGGCGATTCCTAGTGATTTTTGTTTCAACAATAGTATAAAATATAGTAAATAGTATAAATTACAAGAAAACTTATCAACAGTCATTATGATGCATTCTTTACCAGTGTAATAACCTTATTATAATCATTAATATTAATGATGATGATTATAATAACCAATCGCTGCAATAGTAGTTCATAATGTTTTATCTTGTACCGTTGGCCTTTAACTTTAAAACTATAAAGTTTTATAGGTAGATGTTGAGGTACGATCCGTTTCCAACCATCGGATGAATACCTCTGTAGACATTTGTCAGTTGTCGGATCCAATTGAAGCAGAAGTCATTCCTATACGCTATAGTAATTTATTTTTTAGAAAATGAAAAATAGACTAAAGATGAAGGTTGACAAACGAGCATACAGTCTATCTGATGGCAAGTGGATATTGTAGTCCATAGACATCTAAATTTATCCTCGATCAAGAATCAAAATGCAGATGTGTTATCATTCCTGAGGGCTAAGGTAGAATGCCTCGTTTCCAGTTTAATGGGTCTCTGGTTCTTTACACTCACTGTACGACACACAGCAGAATCAACCTGCTATTTCACGTTAGTATTCTGTGCGAGCGTGGTTCTTCCCCGAGCTGACATAATGAGCGGGTTTTCTATTTTCCGGCACGGCGCCGTCACCGGCAACGTCAGGCTGTCGGGGAAGCAAAAATGTATAAAATGTATGAAATATATGGAATGTTTTCCCACTTACCGATACCGGCTACGGCACGGCGATGATTCCTACCGGTGCCGTGGCCGGTGCCGTGACAGCACGCTTACCACTCGTTACCGGTCGGCTAAACTGAATGTGTATTGTATATGTCCTAGAGCCCAATGACTTCGTCAATCTTACTTAGCGGTACCTGTCTCTGACGTCAGGCTATACATATAGGTATTTATATTCAAGTGTGAGCCCCGATGATTACGGTATTTGGATTGTATATAGGATTGCAGCCGTGTGCGTGTGTGCGTGTGCGCATGCCGAATTAGAAGAGACGCGTTGACATTGATCGTGGCATTTCACATGGCTATTTGTATTTGTGATTGCATGTTGCCGTACTTGGCAAAAAATTCGACCTACAGCCAAATACACCAATACAAGCGTCTGTCTAGACATAGAGCCAAATACCAAAAAATTAACTATGTTTGCTAGCAGAAAGTAGTTGTACCTACAAAATGGACGTCGCACTTGCAGCTGGATTTTATTATTTGAACGCATGTTACTATTATATTTTTTTGCCCCTCGTTTCCAGGGTCCCAAATGCATGGGTTCATTTGGTAAAGTTCTAGAAACCTTACAACGGTTTCTTTGTCCCGATTCATTTTCCGTAGGTACCTAAATAATCACTTATTAAGAGGTTATAAACAGGTCTGTCCGTACTGGTTGACAGTTCGCGCGCTTATGGGCCCGATCGTATGTGGCCAGTATATTTGCGTATTTGTCTCCTTTGATGAGCCTTGAAAAACTGACAGACGATCGGTAAGCCGTATTTGTTATTGGCTATATTTGCCAAATAGGCAAATACGGCAATAAGTATGGCATATATACTCTCCACACGTGGAAGTTATTTGTCAAATACAGCAAATACGCAAAGATAAGATATTTACTAAAACATGTGTGAGATATTTACAAATACAAATAGCCATGTAAAGTACCACGATGAGATTCGAATTGACTTGTGAAATGATGAAATATCTCCTGGTTCATGCGAAATTAGTTGGAATATTTTTAGAGTCCATTTCCAACTTTTAAAATAGGTAACTATGTCCTTATAATATCCTTCTAAGTATTTTATTTTTAAGAAACTTGACTTCTCTGCGTTGTTTATATTTTCGTCTTAAATGTAAGAGATATAAGAAAGAAAGAGGAGGAGTTGACGAGAGCATGTGTGCGTGCGTGTTGTAAGTGTTGTAACGTGTGCTGTAGCCTGTGGGGCGTGTGCGACGCGGCGCAGTCGCACATGAGCGCGGTGGCGGTGCCGGTGCTGCTGCACTGCGTGACGCTGGCGGGCGGCGCCGCCGTGCTGTGCGCGCTCGTGCGCGACCGCTTCCACCACGCCGACCCGCACACGCGCTTCACCGCCGTCGAGCGCGTCACGCTCATCATCCGGTCACTCACTCTCTACTAGCTTTACGCATTTCCATTTTCGCAACTATCACATCAAAACCTTAAACACCTCAGTAAACCCCTCCCCACCAGTTGCCATTGGGTGCTGTAAAGTACCCGAAACGTCGAGAATTAAAAAAGAAAATATTAACTTTTTAATTGGGAATTATTAAAAAAGTTAAAATTTACTTATTAATTTTATAATTTACTTTTTAAATTTAATTCACGGTGTTTCGGGCACTTTACATCACCCATGGTTACGGGAAGAATTAAGATATTTGACGTCCTGATGTCATAGGTAACAAAGGCTACCTTCAACTTTTAATACGCAGAAAGAGCTTACAGTATCTTGAAGACTTGCAGTAGTATGCTCGGGATTGGATTTAGTTTTATTAATTATGGGATCCCAAGCAGATGGTGGCAGCCAGCCATCTTCTCTATTGAAATTAGCATATTTTTAATTTTAATAGCCTCGCGAATCATCCTTGGTATTAGTCGATGTCCTTATGCATGGATTTGTGGTCAATCAGATCTGTTATAATAGCCAGAATGATCCTGTTACATTGACATGTCACAGTAACATATTGACTTACTACAGACTTCCCGGATCTTCGAGAGCGGAAAAAGAACACATCAGCGATGTGTTCTGTTTACGCGAGATTTTCTCTTTAAACATAGCCAGCATTATTCTCTGCGACGGACCTTGGAGGATGAGATGTGGCAATCGCATAACACGACTGAAATGATTAAACAATTATTTCTAAATATAAATAGGATTTTTGCTGTTGGAATTTTAACACGAAGAAAAAAGGGTACCAGGAGCGGTAGGGTAACATTCAAACATCATTATCATCGAGCTATAAACAGCCTATTGTTGATATTATTAAATCACAACAAGCCTCTTAGACTAGCTGCCTAAACAATACATCAACATTTACAACATATATATAAATCAATCAGCACTAATTGTACTTATTTTCAAAGGAGGAGATAGATCTAATGTTGAAAATAATCGCTCTATATCAACATTGCTGCTATTTTAGAAAGATTTGTAAATGGTAATATATATCCAATATTAATACATATTATTTTACCATAACATCATAGTTTCGTCAAACGTCGGTCTACCAATACCAATCTTTTGATATATGCAACGTACCACTTTGAAGTATATTTGAATAGTATGTATACAGATCGAGTCGATCACGAGATAACAATTCAAAAATATACTAATAACTAAATATTGATTGCCAAATATCACTTAACAATTTACTGTAAACATTATAGATTTATGGATGAATCACCGATAAAGACAAGCCTTCCTCTGCAAACTGCTTTAGCCACCGCATTCTGCTACTTAATCTCCAGTATGGATGATATCAATGTCTATGTGGCACAGAGAGCAACACTGTACATCGGCACCATACACGATAGTGCTATAGAGGTATGTAATCGTTTTGAAAACAAAGAAATTATAAATTTCTACTGCAGTCTATAATAGCAAAGAATAATATTGTGACGTGTTCCTACAATGTTGGTTAATGAGGATTTTTAATACGACTATTTTTTTCTTGAGCATTGTCAACAATCGAAGTACCAATCCTCAGGTTATTGGCAATGTTAAAGAAAAGTAATAGAAGTCGACGGTCCCTTTACAAAAACTATTTCAAAACAAAAATAAATTGTGTTCGAATAGAGTACTAATTCTTGGCGTTGGCGTATTAAATCATCAAGTAAAAAGATTTATTTTTCAGATTCGGCAAGTTATAACAAAAATATTTTGTACGAACAAGAATGTCTAATATCTAAATCAATACTAAAAATCTTTTATATTTTAAATAAATGGATTGACTTTGCCATCGCATGAAAACGCAATGTATCTCTCAAGTAATACATATTATATTAATGCGATTGCCAAGTACCATTTATTTATTTAAAACATAAAAGATTTTTTTTGATATTGATATGGTCACTATAAGATGTTGTTAGGTTAGCTAATTACGTAATAACTTAAGACAGAAGAACCCTTAAGTAGGGACTGAATAAATTAACCGACTTGGTATTACATGGATCTCACAACTTTTTACGGTAGAAGAACTGAGTTGCGAGACTTGAATTTTGTTACAAGTTATGTTTATGATGGCATCTCATTTCTTTTGTAGATAGTTATATCTAGGTACATATACCTACACCTATTATTCCATTATATTATACATATATAGGTACACTGATTCATTCACTGCAAATGTAACTTTGTAATCCTATATGCAGTTGATGTATCTCGAAAACTGGACGGAAATTGCAAAATATTTTAGTTTTTTCTTGATTTATATACTAAACAATAATTGTATTCCAAATTTGAAGCTTCTATGTCTGCTAGAAGTGCCTTAGAGTTTTGATGATCTGTCAGTCAGTGAGTGACAAAATTAAGAAACTTTGACTTATTATAATTCTTAAACTACTGGTTCAAATTTAATAAAATTTGAAATATACCGAGTTTATACAATGCATGATTGGTTACTGAAATTGGCTTCTATTTTTATTCACAACGAAGTTATAGGGTTTCGAAAATGGCCTGAATTGCGTCTAGAAAAGGATGGTACGGCCGTGCCGCTTTATTGCGCGACTTGGCGGGGCACTGCCGTGCCCCCAGATTTTAAATTATAAAAGTGTATTAAAAATAAAAATGTATCGTAAGGATCTTATATGCTACCTAGTGCTATAAAGACGGTGAGCCTTAAGGTAACGTATTAGGTCCTACCATGTTCCAAATCTTAGTGAATGATCTGTATAAGCTATTAATGCTAAGCTGTTAAATATTCGGTAACATAAATGATTTTCTCTCTTGGATGTCTTACGTATGTTTTCTATGTAACTACGAGTATCATATTTGC
Source organism: Parnassius glacialis (assembly GCA_033319125.1). NCBI lineage: Eukaryota > Metazoa > Arthropoda > Insecta > Lepidoptera > Papilionidae > Parnassius > Parnassius glacialis. The sequence goes on from JAVANC010000025.1 coordinate 34,376,000, forward strand.
TAAGATGTTAATTTAATCAAAGAACACGTAAAAGGTTGTTTACAAGTTTATGGTATACTAGACGGTACTAAAGAAGTACAATATAAATAATTAATCACTTAATATTTACGTACATAAGACGCAATACGGGGATAAACGAATTTTCGTGAAGCTGATGTTGTTTTGAATTTTTTGCAATTTAGTTAATTATTGATATCATCTACAGTTACTGCTTTACTGTCTGGAGACACAGTTTGACCTGGTTATTGTGGATCGGCCAATGGTGCTCCAGTCCATCTATCAGCTGCACAATACTCTCAGTGACCGTCGCATCCTCACTTGGGAGTTTTTCTTAAACCGCTTTGAGACTTTACTGCTGGAGGCTCAGATTAATTCTAATAAGAATCTCGATTTCTCTAATTTGAGAGGTAAGTTTCAACATAATAACATTGATAATTATTATTTATTATTAGTTTATGCCAATGTAATACTTATAACATTTACAACCATGAAGACAAAAAAATTGTTATTCAGCTCTTTCTTGCATTAAGGTGTGTTAACTGTCATTAGTGATGTTTACGTTAATAGTCATTTCACTGTTGACACGTTTCCTTTTGTAATAGTCGTCAAAGGGTGACTATTACAAAAGGAAACGTGACTTTCTTCATCTCTCAACGTAAGTCGACTGCGCTAATTTTTTTTATAACTGTACACGGTTGCTTCAGAAGTTCTTTATCCACAAGATCCATTTAAATTCTGTCGGACGATTCGTCCGGTCTTAGGCGACATTTGAAATCGTAAAAATCACGCGAAAATGTTACCCACTCAGATCTATTTTCTACCGACTTCAAAAAGGAACTCAATTCGACTGTATGTTTTTTATGTGTGTTTCCTCATAACTTTCTACCAGATGTACCGATTTTGATGATTCTTTTTTCATTTGAAAGCTGATGCTTCACATTGGTCAGACCTTGATCAAATTTACATAGGACTACCATGTAAGTTTGATCATGGTCTGACCAATAGTTTTTGAGCTATTCTTAATAATTTGTGTTGAAGTCGGTTGTACAAAATTTTATTTTAAATTATTCAATTAATATTTTAATTTAATCGTTGGGTCTTGCAGAATATATTTACTTGACAGAGCCATGCTGCAGCTATGTTATGGCCATCACAAAATACAGCGTAAATTATCAGCTCAATGCTGCAGTGTTTCGTATGAGCTGTTGAATGTTGATTCTTATCTTAATAGAGAATAAAATGTAGATGTCTATGGGCCACAACATCAACTTACCATTAAGTGGACTTTAGTTTGTTACAAGGTTTGTATAAAAAAACTTAGTGGGCAAAAGGGAAGTGTTTCCGCAGAGCTGGTGGGTGGCGAGACGAGTTCAGAGTGGCTGGTGTACAAGGTGCGGCGCGCTCACGAGGCGCTGAGCGTGTCGGCGCGCGAGGCGCACGTGAACACGCTGAGCGCGTCGTTCGGCGCCAAGTGGCCCTACAAGCGCACCGTGTCCGCGCCCGCCGCCGTGCCGCCGCCCGACGCGCGCCTCGGTCAGTGACCCCGCGGCACCCACACACCGCCACCAGCACACCGACACAACAACACACCGACTTAATTCAATATACATATATTTTAATAATACTTCTTGAAAGTAATTTTTAGGTTAGTTTAACACTGGTTCGAAAAATACCTCTACCCTGGGAAAACCAGCTTTTTTTTTAAAAAAAGGATATTTTACAATCATATTTTCATAAATCAATGAACAATACAAAACAAGTAAGAAATAGCTTGGTAGTAATCTCCTCATTCACAACAAAATTGTCCTTTAGTCTTACTTTCACTGGTACTTTTTTGTTTGGTACAAACAACGTGAATTGGTTCTGTCTCAATTTTTTTACAAGAACTACTAATTCAGTAGCTTATTGCACGCATCATAACGCGAAACGTTTTTAGGTGTGTTCTACTCTCGACACGTCAAGGTCAAGCAATTTTGTGTTCTTAAAATGCCTCTGTCATAACCATATTGCATTTATACGATAATATGAGTAGACCTATATCAAGAAAACACTAATTAATCCATCTTATGTTTTCTAACAAATCATTTTATATTACTACTTTGACTAAAAACGGTTTGAAAAAAAATTTTCGTGGACGTCCGAATGTTGATATTGTATGCGGTCACAATAACTTTCCAAAAAAATTGACGTATCGAAACCGGGTTTTTTTTTATTAGCTTCAGAATTACTTCAACTGGTCCCTATTCCAAACAATTTTTTAATATTTGCTCCAAATCGTTAATGTAATGTGTTATAACACATATGTGTATATGTATGTAGTTAATCTCTAGAGTTGTGATTTTAATTTAAAACAGTTGTTACACTTACAATCCGGTAGGTTAAGCAACATTATTGATTTCCAACTCTGTCATCTTTTGCAATGTTAAACGACAATTATAGTTCTATAAATGGTATTTAATAGCTTGATTAGAATGACAACTATTATTCTGATGTGACTAGTGCTGGCAACATTAAATCGATATATCGATATAGTATTAATAAATATTAATAAAAATATGCACCCAATACTTATTTTAACTAAGTATTTAAACATTGGGACTCATTTTGGGCTAACAAAAAAATAACAATAATAAATTGATTGACACAAGGGTGTACATCCTAAGCCACAATCATCATCACCAGAATCGTAGTCACTGGAATAATCTTCGAGATTAATTATTAATATCTGATCACACAAATAATCAAAGCAGACATCACGTTGCCAATCTCTTGTGATAATTCTTCGCGTTTTATTGACCACCTTCTTCCAATCATTTGGTGTTACATGTTCCACATGCATTGTTCAGCAAATTTAACATTTTATTTGCAGTAAACAGTGGGGTGGTGTTGTGTCTTGCTGCATGACTTAAATCGAAAACAATGAGTTAATTTTTTTTATTAGTGATGCCCTAATTAATCAACTTCATTTAAATATTAAATACTTTGAACTTGCGCCCAAATCAATTCTATTGCATTATAATTTTTTAAATAAGCTTGTGTCTTTTTTTTAAACTTTATCCCACACTAGAATTTTCTCCTGTATCGTGGAGGAAGTTTACAAACACAAATTGTTCAAGAACAAACATCCAGACCCGGAACAATTATTTGTAGGTCATACAAATACTTGTTCCGTGCTGGCAATGATACGGTGACAGGTGGATAACGCTATGACCGTTCGTTCGTTCGTTTGCCATCTCATCAAAAACGTATATTGGCATTTGGGGATTGTGTATTCCCACTAAATGCAAAAGTGCCGTCGGCTTGTACTCCATTGATTTGCAACCACGAAATTATTTCATTCTTCCGGTTATTCGCTGTCGGAGGTTAATTTTTTTGAACTGAATGATAGGGTGCAATATTCTTTAGTATCACATGGGGTTAATCTAAATTATTTAGAAGTTTTAAAAGCCATTCTTCGAATTTTTCAAAATTCTGCTCTTCGTGGTATTCGGTCGTCTTGACAGACTTGAATGCCAGTAAACAATTTGGTACAAATCGAGATGAGGTACCAGCATGGCAAATTATCAACCTTTGAACTTTGCCCTCATGTACCTTGGTAGACGATTCGGGATTATCATCAGTTTAAGTTTTGGAAACCGTGTGGTTTGCATTCAGCCAGTTTTCATCCAGGAACACCACTTTATCCCAATTATAAATATCTATCACTTTTAGTAAAAATCAATGCTTGCAAGAGCAATGTCGTTATGTTCCAGAATAATTTTTCTTTTGTTACTCTATTTATAATATAATCCATTTTTTAATATTGTTGATATATATGGTATGCTCCCATTGTACAAAAATGGTTGGCCAAATCGTACCAAATGATGAAACGATGGCGTCACTATATGCCATATTTATGAAAAATATCCTTATTTTTTAAGGTCTTAAAAACACAAAAAATACATTTCTAAGTAGCCACACAAAAAAGTTATCCTTTTATTTTTGTTTTTGTAACTGTTCCGAAATTATTAAAAATAATGGTTTCTGAACGCACCTAATGACGATTCATTTCACGTATGAAAGGACTTTGTGTTCAAAAACTAATTATTCACGTTTTTCTGAATAGTTGTTAATTGTAATTCAATTCAATTAGTATGTAGGCATCAAATCAACTACTATACTGATTTATTATGTACTGGATTCATGTCATAAAAATGATTATGTAGCTTCATAGTAAGCTAAGCGTTTTGTTCAATTACGTACAACGGAACATTATTTGTCATCGTCAACTCGTCAAGTTACATAATCTGTGGTCATTGATCGACATTGATTGTCACCCGGCAATCATCTAGATATCTATATATCTTATTTGCCTCACTCGTTGTTGTGGATTGTGATACTTACTGTACTATTTTAGATTTACTTCTGTTGTTTTGACCTCGGCATTGTTTTATGGACTGATAACTACCACTTGTAACGATTATTCTGTACTTTTGATTTCTGGACACTGATTTTGCATCTTGCATATTTGTGAGAGACATCATGCAGACTATAGCTACACAGCAACGACAACTAGCCCTGCGATTGCTATGTGTTAATTGTAACATATGCATAGATACATTTCGCCGCCATCTCGTTTTTGAGCTTGATACTAGAGTAATTTATAAGATCTGCGAGTGGAATTATTCAATAATAGTACATATTTACATACCTACTTATTTTATTACACTAACATAAACCATCACACACAATCGTATATCATAATACAAATCTAATTCTTATTTTAGATCACTAAAGAAAATTACATATGTGATGCTAACCTCAGAAGTATTGTTGACGTTATTATAAAACATTGTGGCTATTTAGATATGATTTTCACACGGGATGGTGTTTACAACATAAAAACAAACCAATCTAGCTATAGTTTGTTTTGGGACATGAAAAATAAAAGTCAAGTCCAGCTCCTATAGAAATTTGTCCATTGTTCTTTGCATCTTTCAGAGATACTGCTAGTTTTGTTAATGTTGGCAGCTCATTACATGTGTATTATGCGTAGATGTGATTACAATTTGCTGCGGCGCCGAAATCGTCTATGTCAGTTATAGGGTAACGTTTCTTTCTCTTTTTATTTGGAGTAGATAACTTATTCTTCTCGGTTGATTCATCTTCAAATTTTTCTTTGCGGTAGCTCTTCCAATTCCAAAAGCCTCAGCAACATTGTCACACACTTGTAGCAATAGCAATAGCGGTCCGCCATTTCATGGTTTAAGAACTTTATTCTCATTAATAATACGGTACGGTATATTGGTATTTAGGTTCAAAATTGTTACGGAAATGAATCACAAACTCGCGAGATTCGCTATTTAAAACAGTTTTTCTGGTTCTTTTTGGCATTGTAACAACAAAAAGGCAAGTAAGAAAATAAAAAAAAATAACTAAATAGAAACAACGAATGCTTAAAACAACGACAAAAACGAAAAGTGGGGAATAAAAAGTGTATACAAGGTGTCTGGTGTCGGCAATCGTACTGACTGTGACTGACGCTCAAACAAACAAAATGGCGGTTGAATGTGCTCAGAATTACCAATATTGAAAAACGAACGCATAATTTTTTTGACAGGAAACATTTTTTTCTGAAACAATAATTAAAATAAATTTATATAATTTAATAAATTCACATTTGTCAATTTGCACCATCTCTAAAGTTTTTGCAACTTGGGGTAATCTTGTAAGGTGGTAAATTATTAGACTTATTTTTTGTGATATTGAATTAATACTATCTGGTTTAATTTTAAAGCCGAATTTATGTTATATGCACGTTTTTAAGTGAAGAACTGTCAACAAAAAATATTGTTCACTTACCAGAAATTAATGATTTGTAGTTTTGCAATATTAATAAAATCACTCGTTACGTTGGACGCTACTACAAAGTTATGCCGTCACTTTTGATGACAGCTGTCATTCTAATCAAGCTATATTTAAAGAACTATACAGATTGAAGTCTAGAGCAGAGTTTCCCAACCTTTTTTTGAGCAGGAACCACTTTGATTTTTTATTGTTAGCAGCGACCGCAAGGTGAAAGAAAAAACTGTGTTAATCTAAAAATAAATTATGATCACAACTTCTGAATAAAAGCATTTATTAACAGTATTATTTGTGTATTTATTGTAAAAGCTAGTAGGTATTTACTAACATGACGCGCGGTGTTGCTCTACCCGCATGACGAGAAAATAATATGTTATTTAAAATCATTAGGTAGGTATAATATTTAAATTTTTCGTGGACCATATTTAAGCTCTTGCGGACCACTGGTTGGGAATCACTGTCTAGAGGGTAAACCAGTACTTGTAATCGTATGCTACTTGCACATTCAAGATCAGGAACGAGTACTGATAGCGTGGTATGAGAGATTTGTTATAAGTAGTGCGTTCAGAAATTACACTTCGTCTTTCTTGGTGGTCAGAACTAAGCTCCAGGAAGCTTAGCAAAAGACAGCACCAAAATTGTAAGGAAAAGACTGGAATAGGGCATACTTGCCTGCCAGAAGCCCTTTACTTGTCTACACTTTTCCTTACCACACAGATTGTACCCCAGATTGTATTACTCAAAGATTGTACCACAGATTGTATTGCCCAACGATAGGTCACTCTTTATAAAATGCAAGGTGCAACGATTGCTTTGGGGTATTTTAATTATACGTTACAAATTTAAATTTTATACAGGGTTATTTTTCAAAGAGTAGCCAAATTTTAAACTAAAGTTCAAATATATAAATAATGGTCTACCGTTATTGCAGTTTTTGAAAATACGAGTAAATAAGGCTTCTATTTTTATTTTAAACTATCCCAAATTGAATGTGATTTATGGGCAACAAAGTTTTTGCCTACCGATCGACCCTTACGAATGTGTGCGTGCGCAGTAAAATCAGTTAAAATAATGCATTACCACTTACCACGCATTTTGAATTTAAAAGATAAGAAGGACAGAATGTTTGAGATTTTTTTTTAATTAAGTTCTCTTTACCATTTGCCTATATTACTTATTCTCAACCTTCTCTGCAAATTTGGCCGGTTATCGCAAAATAAACCTATATATTAAAAAATTAAAATTACTGTTGCAGTTATAGTAATGTACAATAACGGAATTAATATTTTTATTTAAACAGAACGCGAAAAAGTGTATTCTCGTCAGTATTCAGCTCCACTTCTAAAGCGTAAAACTTCGCGTTTCGGATTGGGTCAGCTACTGGCAGCGCCACAACCCCTAGCCTCAGGGCAAAGGTCCAACAATACTCACGGTTTGTGGAATTATTTTTATATTTGTATTATTGAACTCGTTTTATAAATTCCTTTTGAAGGTGATATTACCTGCAATTTAAATTAAATTTTGAAGTAATCTCAATTTTTTTTTGTCTTCAATACGTGTTTAAAAAGTCTAAATCAAACGTATATCAATCTTCTTAGTTTTAAAATAACAAATAGGATGAGACAAAATTTAGCGGATACTCATTATAATAAAATAAAATCTTATTTTACCGATTTAATTTAGCATACACGATTAAACAAATATATAAACTTGAAATCTAAAGATTTTAATGCTAAATAACTTAAAAATATTTTGGTTGTCAACTGCATATTAATATAATCAGATCGTATTTTGAGCTTAACTGTATTTTCAGAGGCTTTTTCCTTATCCGGTCGATCCACGGATGACACATTAACAACCGTGCTACCAAAAGTAGACCTCGAAGAGACTGATCGCGAGACTACTAACCTATTAGTTTTTCTACTTATGCAGTTCTTGTCTAGGTAAGAATTTAACATTTTCGCTCATAAAATAGTAGGTTGTTTAAATGCTGATTAATACGATAATATAAGTTTTTGTTTCGTCACTGTTTACCAGTAGAAATCATGAAATTCAAAAATGATAATTTTTCTAAAGTATACTTAAATTTTAGATCAGATCAAGCTCATCCCACAGAAGACAAGACATGTCTAAAAACACAAGAAATGGTGCTGAAGCATTTGTTCTCCTTGCTGGGTTACAATTGTGTCGACAAATATTTCCACATTTCTCCACATGTTATGAGGTGATTAATTATTTTAATACAGTAATTTGGGCCGCGGGTTTTAAACTATAGCCTAAATTATGATAATTATTTACGGTTATAGTACTCACCATGTCACATTATATTTTCATATTTTTTACAGACAATCTTCGATTTTTAATGCTTTTATGGCTAACTTGCCTCAAGTGCTGGATCAAAATCACGTAATGGGTGCTAGCATTGCTGAGCCAACTTTACTTATATTGCAGGTAAATTTACGATAGATTTTTTCTCGAATGATATAGAAAATCGTATTGTGAAATGCAAAAATAAAAATGGAACAAACATTGGTCCTTGAGGAACACACGCTTTTTTTTTTCAAAAATTCTTATTTAGTACAAGCTGATAGGTGAGTTATAATGTTCTAATTACTTAATTTATATTAAAAACAATCATAAATATTAAAAAAAGAACTGCTAAACACTGCATTTTTTATGTTATGAATTTAACAAACTGACTTAAAGTAGTTAAAGAATTCCCTTAAATTAATTTGATTAAAATATTATTTCCAAAAAATTAAAAAGAATCCTACCTAGCTAGCCTATCCTAACTCATCACGTAAAATAATTTATGATAGCTAAATGTTTAAAAAGGTTATTTATTATCGGCTAAATAATTATTTAACTTCAGTTAATTCCTTTTATAGTAAACAATACGGATTTCGTCCTAAATCTAGTATACTTTCTGCTAGTTTACTGTAGTAACAATACTAAATAACAAACAATCCTTGGCGTTTTTATCGAACTGAAAAAGCATTTGATAGGTACTATAAGTCACAAATTACTTCTAAATAGAATAGGTAATAAAAAGGTGTCGAAGGTACGCCTCTTAGTGTAGCGCAGTCATATCTCTCGGATAGATACCAAGAAGTTAAAAAATTTGTATAAAATTCGCAAATTTCTAAAACGTGACATTAGACTGCTGCTTTGTAACAGTTTAGTACTATGCCACCTTCATTAATGTGATATTGTTTATGGTCCTTGCTTATTTAAAAAAACTGCGAAGAATGTACAGAGAGTGCAGAACGCATGCATGCGTTTTTGTTTTAATTATATTTCTATGGTTTTAATATACCGAAAAGGCATAGGATTTCACCTTATTTAGTCAGTAATTGCATTTTAAATATGTCCAATTGTATCAAGTTAAAATATGCTTGCTTTCTGCATAAACTGTATCACACAGCGTCTCCAAGATATTTATACGATAAGATAGCTGTTGAACAAAAAAGTTTGCTCTCGGTCAGAGAAAAATGTCATCGGCGTCCAGTACCTGAGTACTGGAAGCCGATGACATTTTTAATTAATATAATATAATAATAATTCTGAAATTAGACTCGCTGGAGCCAGGGGGTGTTTTAAATTCGCCACTGCTAAAATCTGGAACGATTTGCCACCACCAGTCCGGTCTACCCTATCTCCATATACCTTCCGGCAGAAATGCCGCAAGTGGCTGATTCAACAACAGTCCATGGCTCTGAGTGGTTCTGCTATCCCGTCAAATTGGTGACCATTCTTGTATTTTTGTATTTTGTATTTCATATTTTAGTAACTATTATTTATTGTTTGAATTTTTATTTATTTATTTTTTGCTGATACGTGTGTTTCATCACTTGCCTAAGACCCTGTATGTATACTGCGCAAAGGCTGTGGCAGAATAACAGGAGTAATGGGTTTCCCATTACAACTGAGTCACAGACCGTTTTGTCACAATTTATTATTAAGCTGTCTATTTAAATTTTAACATTGTATAGTTTTGTGGCAAATAAATACTTTTATTATTATTATTAAGTGAATATTCTACGCATGCAAAGAACTGAATTTATTGCTTTCGGTGGTCCTCAAGGTTCCATTATCGGACCAATGTTGATATTAATAGTATTCGTGATCTGAAACTGTCCGGAAACGTGACGTTGTTTGCTGATAATACTACGTGTCGTGTCTTTTCTATTTTGGTATGGACCTTTGTTCACGAATGAAGCACGTACAAAAGTTTTGGTTCCACTTTAATCAAAAAATGAGAGAATAGCGGATTTTATACCCTTATACGTCAATAATCAGTCCCTATCTATAGTTGACTCTGAAAATTACTAGGCATTATGCATGAAAACCAAATTACTTGGAAACCTCATATAAATAAAGGACAATGGCGAACGCCCATACAAATTTTTATGTCAGATAATCTGGAAGCGTCGTTACATCAAAAATATCAAAAGCGATTCACCATCCTTCCCTGAGATTGTTTGTCTAAGAATTTTTTATCGGTGAAGTCAGGAATATTAAGTCAGGAATTTGGTACGTTCCCAGGGCGAACAAAATCAGATCTCTCATTTCTAATATTGGAAAATATAAAATGATATTCCTATCTGCAGTAATACTTTGAAAGTAGGATGTGCGTCTGTTCATATTTCGAGCTTCAACCATATTAGCCAGATTATTTTCTAAATTCAATCGCTGCCTAATTATTTCTAATATTTCTGTGGCAAATAAATATCTACAAAGCGAACACCAAACCTGTTTAACAGAGCCGCTGCTATTTGGAAGTTTTGCATCATGTGTGGTAGAGACCTATGGAAATATTCTTGTCGAATTAATTTAAAATTTCTTTTAAAATGACCATTCACGGCCTCTACCACCCATCTGCAAATTGTGACACAGCGACTCCGATTGGCTTGAGCAGTAGTGAGTTGGTGTTCACCTTCTATTAAAGATTCTGGCATATATGGTTTGTACCCACATCCTTCTAACAAACTTATACTGTCTCTGAATCCCCTATCGAATATAAATATATCATTCTCTCTAAAATATGATCTTAAGGCGGAACCCTCGCTGAACAAATTGGTCATTATTTCTGCATCTGATGTAGTTGCTTTGTATGGGCCAAAACAATCAACAATATATCCATCACATGCAACAATCATGGATGGTTTTAATAAGTTTCTATATTTGTGAAGGGAGTAACTCTGCTTTTGGAACATGTAATTTGAACTTTTATTTATGTATATACACGTTCCATCACAAATTACAATAGCGTTGGTGTTGTTTTCATTTTCAAAAATGCCATATGGTATTGTTAACTTGTGCTCCAGCAGTTCCTCTCGTGTTAACTGGTAAATTCCCATGTTTTGGGGCACAAAATCTTGGATCAAAAGGCAAAACCAAAAATACAATACAGACAGCACAAACGGCGCGAGAGCAGTGGAGCGGTAAGTGTAAGACGTAACGAAAATGTCATTACGACATTGTCATAATTGTGTTGCTATAGCATTTTTATTGTTTCTTACTAAACAATCTGAATACCAAAAGTATATAATAAAATACTACATATTTTTTGATATTCTTATGTAACTTTTGTTTCAATGATATAAAACGCAATAATGATAATATTATTTTATCTTAAACCAGATGCAACAAGATGAATTGAAAATGATTTTTAACTACGAGACTGAAGTAATTATAAACTGGTCACACTAAGTGACGGAAAGGATCCATTTGATTTCAATCAATTACGTTTCCAAAAAGAAAGTAATTTTTATTTTGGCTTTTACTAGTTTTGATGTTTATTTGATAAAATGCAGTATATTTTTTTATTACGTGTTTTAAAAATGATATCTCAAGACGCTTCAAAATATTTGACATATTATTTCGCCATTGTTCTTTCAGTCTAAGCTATCTTCTTCACTCAGCCAAATTAGGGAAAACATCCGTTATCGTCCTATGTCTGTTTGTCACAATGTATATAATTTCCTAATCAAATCTCACATGTCCTAAATGAAATAAAATTTAAATAAATGTTTATTTGCGAATTATATGAGGTTTTATTACGTTTACTAACACGCGCATCGGAAAAGAGGGTTTTGATCTTTAATAATTTATTTAAATTTAACTGAAATTTTTATGTCCGACTTTTCTGAAGTAAAGTTTTTCCTATATGTTTGAATAATGATTCTGATAACGCACTTAACGGGAACCACAGGGTTTTTGTTATATTTTGCTTATTAATAAGATTGTTTAGCTTCCGTCATCATCATCATTACAGCCTATCACAAGTCCACTGCTGAACATAGGCCTCCAAGGAATGCCACAAAGCACAGTCCTGAGCCACCAGCATCCATTGACTTCCTATATCTCTTAACAGGTCGTCACTCTATCTAGTGGAGGGCCACCCTTAATTCACTGCCGATACGAGGCTGCTATTTGTGAACCTTTCTTCCCCACCCGTTGTCGGTGTTGTTGTAGTTGTTGCTTAGCTTTAAAATAACAAATTGCTATAGGGTGGTAAGTGTTGGTCGTTGTTTCCCAGTACTGCTGCGGGGCTGGTACGGGCGCGGGCTCGGGGGGTGTGGGTGCGGGGGTGGGGACGGGTACGAGTGGGGTGGGGGGCGCAGGCGTGGGGGTGGGCGCGCACACGCTGGGCGCGCTCGCGGCGCACGTGCGCCGCCACTGGCTCATGGCGCTGCTCGTCGTGCTATACAAGGTATACCTGATACGGCACCTCTACATGCTAGCAATAATGATTACTTATATTCTGGCTTATTTTGCTATATACGACCGAATTTGCAGATAAGGTTTAGAATTACTAATATAGGCGAAAAAAATTACTACAAAAATCCCAAACATTCTGTCCTTTTTATTTTTTAAATTCGGAATGCGTGGAAATGCATTATTTTAACTGATTGTCATTCATAAATATCTAACGCCTGCTATTTTACTACGCACACACACACACATTCGTAAGAATCGATTGGTCGGCAAAAACGTTGTGAATTGAATCGCACACAGAGGAGCGCGTGTACGCGTAGTTGTTGCCCATAAATCACATTCAATTTGGGATAGTTTCAAAAAAGTAGAAGCTTTATTTATTTGTATTTTCAAAAACTACAATAACAGTGTATCATTAATTGCATTCAGTTAATCATTATTTTTATATTTGACCTTAAGTATAAAATTTAGCTACCCCTTGAAACATAACCTTGTCTATACTTTTAAACTCTCCTTTTTTTCGCGTTACCTCCACATTACGATTTTCTCACGTATCGTGGAGATAGTTTACAAATAAAAATTTCACAAGGACAAACATCCAGACCCGCAACAATTATTTGTAGGTCATACGTAGTAGAGCCACGCTGCAGCTATTTTGTGGTTGCAGTACGAATGGGACGACTCGACTGGGGCCGGCAGGACCACGCTGTCACAGAATACCAGCGTAAAATAACAGCTTAATGTTGCTCTGTTCTTTTATTCTGAATTGAGGATAAATATAGATGTCTATGGACCACAATATCCACTTACCATCAGGTGGATTGTGTGCGCGTTTGTCACTCTTATTCTATAAAAAAATATGGATACTTGTTCCCTGCGAGATTCTCAGCGCTGCAACTTATTACTAAGCCACCACTGCGCAACGTAGCTTTTACGCAAATACTACACTGAGGTGTTTGATGATGTCATTGTTAACGAAGGCTACCTTCAATATGTTATTATTAATTTTTGGTCCGATCTACGCAGAGCGAGCTTCCATTGGACTAAAAATTAATAATTATAAATATAATATGTGTGACTAAGGGCGTTTCATGTCGTTCTGTCACTACCATCAAAGTCAGATAGTGGTTCAAGCAGATGATCGTAACTCCTTCACCTTGAATCACTTCGATCCCGAAAGAAGTAATCATATCTGTAAGACCTCAAATCAGCAGTACATCCACAGTTACAAATATGTTCCCGCGTTTAAGTCCAAGAAGAACGCATCAAATTATAGATTATGAAATATTAAATAAAATCCACCATCAGGTAAAATGCGGACTGCTTTACCTTTGTGAGAATCTTGTGTCGTAATGTCTCTGGTATTGCGATCATCAATGTTTGCCAAGCGTAGGGATTTCAGAAAATTCTTTGTGCTATGGCGGAAACCCATTTCCATTATTGGACTGTACGAGGTTTAAGTTCACGTAACGGTTATTATAGAACGTTTTTAAGTCTAACTAAACAAAAGATTTACAGATTTACATTTATTATGTCTGTTTTACGTGGAAGACGCTGCAGCTGTATTATATATATATATATATATATAACCATATGGTTGCAACACGAAACAGTTCACTCGACCGGGGAAGGACTCTCAATAACAGTGTAAAATAAAAACATAATGCAGCTGTATTTAGTTAGAGGGGGCAAACGAGCATGCGACTCACCTGATGGTAGGTGACTACCGCCACCCATGAACAACTACAACACCAGGGGAACCAGGCGAATTGTAGATGCGTTGCCGGCCTTTTAAAAAGGAGTAGGCTCTTTTCTTGAAGGCCCCTAAGTCGTATCGGTGCGGAAAAATCACTGGTGGTAATCGATTCCACAAGGAAGTTGTGCGAAGAAGAAAACATCTAAATCGCACAGTGGTGGACCGCCAATCATGCAGATGGTATAGATGGTATCGCATGGAAGGATTAGTAATGGAAAACATTTTACTGGTGAGAAGGTATTCCATCTTACCATTATACTTACTTGTAGTCCTAAGTTGCGACAATGTATCTGCATTTTCATCATTCTTAATCTTAAATTTTCTTCATTCTTAATCGAGAATGTCAGTGTCTGAGGGTAGCATCCACTTACCATCACATGGACTGTTAAGCTCCATAACGTTTATCACCCTTACTTATCTAACCAATGACATATTTATTTCAGTATCACTACGGGACCGGAGTGCTATGCAATATTACCGTGGGGCTAGTCCGTGTGGTGCTGAACTCTGTGGAAGCGCAGTATCATCAGTGTAAACGCATCCCGCCTATGATCGTAATGCCTCAAGTGCAACCTCAGACCCAGTCCACTCAGCCGCAGCAGCCACCGAGGACTAGAGGTTCGACTACGTCATATTTATTTGTTTTTGATTTGGAATGCAAACAGTGAAAAACTTAGATTAAAAAGTTGCTTACTATCAGGTAGGATTATGGTCAAGCACAAACTAATAATAAATAAAAAAATAATTAGTAAAGTATCCAAAGATAAGACGTGCAAAGCAGGTGCATACATGAAGTGTTTAAGTTCTAAAAATTAAAAAATTGAAGTAAACATTTCTAAAGTTATAGTTTAATCATCATCATCATCATTACAACCTTTCACAAGCCCACTGCTGAACATAGGCCTCCCCCAGGGAATGCCACAAAGCACGGTCCTGAGCCACCTGCATCCATCGACTTCCTGCATATCTTACCAGGTCGTCACTCCATCTATGGGGGGACGTCCTACACTTCGCCTGCCGGTACGAGGCTGCCATTCGAGAACCTTTTTTCCCCATCGGTTGTCCTCATTTCTAAGTTTATCACACAGAGAAACTCCGAGCATAGCCCTCTCCATAGCTCGCTGAGCGACCTTGAGCTTCCTTATCGGACCAGCAGTGAAGGACCACGTCTTAGTTCCATATGTCATCACTGACAACACGCACTGGTTGTATAGTCTAGTTTTCAAGTTTTGAGGTATACCTGACGAGAAGATGTGCCGTAATTTCCCGAATGCTGCCCAACCGAGTTGAATCCGTCGATTGACCTCTCGGTTGAAGTTGGACTTACCTAGTCGGATTATTTGTCCCAGGTCCCAACAACTACTTAGGTGTGACATGGATATTAAATGATCTTTGTATTAAACATGATGTTCATCTTAGGACCTATCCGTTGGGAAACACTATTGAGGTCATTGAGCATAGTGCTTAGGTCCTCCAGCGATTCTGCGGCAAATCGAAGGTGAGTGATGTACTCGCCATTGATGTTGATACCGTATTCTTTCCAGTCCAGAAGCTTGAAAACGTCTTCCAATGCAGCGGTGAAGTTTCGGTGATATGACGTCACTCTGTCTTACACCTCTCTGCAATTGGATAGGTTTCGTACTCTGGTTCTGTACTCGGATAGTCGTCGTAGCCCTACTGTACAGCACTTAAACATATATAACATTCATTTATTCATAATATTAAACTATTTAATATTATGAATAAATTAATGATTTTTTATTCAATACTGATTATTGCGTAATACTTATTGAAAGTCATTTTTTATTTGCCTCTGGTTCGGAAAGTATCTCTATCTTGAGAAGAACCAGCAAGAAACCCAGCGGGATTTTGTTTGTACAATTTTTAAATTAATTTTAATAGAAGCAGCATCACTCACGCTCATGGACGCGAATAATGCCCTCGCGCTCATACCCACAAAGCCATCGAAATTGGGTCTAGGGAATGATTGACCCCTTGTATCGGTCTGCCTTATTGTAAATCTTTTAAAATAGTTGTCTGGCTGACATATACAAAAATGGAGCTTTACAACAGAGGTGAAATTGAGTAATTTTTGAGAATTTTAAAGCGTCTGCAAAGCGATACTGCTGAGGGAAAGTGTCTGGGAGTATTGATGACTGATTTTTAACGACATTATGTAACATTTACGTAAAAATCAGCTGGGAGAATTAACGTGAGGTGAGTAATGTTTTTACGTACCTATGGGCGATTATAATACATACTAACACTACTCAATCATACACATTTAATTCGTCAGAAAATAAGTGACGTCTGGTGACCCTGGGATCTTGGCATCGCAATATACATTTTCATAAGTAAATTGCGATGCCGAAGTTAATATGTGTATTTCTTTAAAATTTTCTCTGAGAGACTCTTAACAATTAAAGATATCTAAAATTTAAGTACGGCTCTCTTTTGCAACACAAATATGGCTTCAATGTCAGTGGCATTACCTCATAGTAAAATATAAGACAATACGCTATGAAAGTAAATACAATAAACTAATCAAGGTGTCTCAACATTTGTGAGACTTCTAATCTTTCTTACAGCATATGCTGCCGAAATAAGTCTGCTTGCTAATTTAGATATATAGATGGAGTGACGACTTGGTAAGAGATGCAGAAAGGCAATGGATGCAGGTGGCTCAGCCCGTGTTTTAGAGCATTCCTTAGTGGAGGGCTATGTTCAATCGTTACCTATAAGATTTTTCAAAAATTTAGCTTATATTATTAGCTTTATTTTATAGAATATTTATACTAGAAACTACAATAAAACTGATGCCAATAAACAATATACCGCTTTCTCTTTACATTTTTCTGTTTAATCTTTTTATTTTATGAACTATACATAAATTACGAACTACTTTTCATTTTGTGCTACCATAATTTTTATATAAAAAACTCTTTCGCGTGATGACCATGTATTTTAATAATACTAGAGTGACAAAGGAGCTCACGAAAACCTGCAAACAAAGATGTTTTCTATAAAACATCTTTGCCTGCAAACCTACAATCAACTTCAAACATACAATTCCAAAGAATCGTTTACACTGTAAAAGGACTAAATTGTCCCACAGCCTGTTAGTGGTGATTAGTGAGCGCCAGTTGTTTACCAGCAGAAATAGGTAAGAAGATGTTACCAACACAGATAATCCAGGTAGGACCAAGAAGCAGTGTCCAGGGTAGGCGTGACTATGCACGTACAGCTCTTTCTCATTGAAGTAAGTAGCAGTTGTTCATGAGCTGAAGTCATTCATTTACCTTCATGTAGACCGTCATCCCGTTTGTTCTTATAGTATTGAAATTGCTCAAACAACATTTTTTATTTGCTTGCAGAAACCAGCCAGCCTTCTGTAAAGACGGAAGAGAGCAGCGTAACCCACAAATCTCCAGCTCACTGGCCTGACCCACCAGAACCTGCCAAGTATGATTTTATATTATCTTTTGTTGTTTCTATTAAACCAAATTCTAATAACAAAGAAAATACTGAAACACTGAAACCTTTTTCTTTTTCTATAATTATTGTCTAATAAGTGAAGTTGACTTTGAAATCAAAAGTCACTAAATATAAATAAAGTAAATTTAAAAAGAAAGAGAACAGTTCTGAGCAAGAGAAGAGAAACTGCCACGTGACTTAAAGGTGAGATATCTATGTTATTCCCATTCATTTTATCGTTTTCCATTAGCGTAATCCTTTGTAGAAAGTCAACTTAAGCTGCAAACAACAAAAAGCTTGTTCTTTATCTTAACAAAGATAAAGAACGAGTACCGCAAACTTGCAAACCAGCTTACACAAGAAGCAGTGGATACTACTGCTCTCGAAGAATTTTTAAGGCAGCTAATACAAACTAGGGGCATAATGTGTAATAGAATGAAAAGTTTTTTTTCTATTCTCGTTATCGTTACAGCCTGTTTCATTTCTTTTTGTTGTCTCTTACGCCCTCACATCATCCCGTGGATGTTCCACGGGATGATGTGAGGGCGTTGGGGTCTCTAATGCCGTCACTACATGGCAGATTTCATTTTATTCTACTTTGTTCTGTTCTTTTCTATTCCATTCTATCCCTTTCCGTTACATTCTGTTCCATCCCGTACTGTTTTGTCTTATTTCGTTCCACTTCCACGACGCTCCATTCTATTATATTTAATTTCACTTTATTTTTTTCTTGTGGCAACCACCTCGATCCCCTTCTAAAAGTGTTTTCATGGCAGTTTAATGCAAGCGGGTAGAATGAGAACCAATTTTATGCGTAGTCTTGAGGTTATTGTGACATGAAGTATCGATTTGATTGGTTTCCAGGTACCAGCAGCAGTGGAGCTTAGAGCAAGAGTCGTCTGAGAGTGAGCTGATTGCCATCCCCGAGACCAGTGACAAATCCGACACCACCATGCATGGAAGTACTGCGCCCGTAAGTGGTTTTTGTACGTAAGTAGAGCTACGCTGCTATATTATGATTGTAGCACGAATAGGTCAGTTAAGTAAGACCGTAGTAAGGTAAGACCACGCTCTCACAGAATACCAGCATAAAAAGCGAGTGAGGATAACTGTAGATGTCTATGGGGCACAGCAGCATCCATTTACCATCAGGTGGAGAGTATGATAGTTTGTCACCCTCAGACTGTAATTTTTTTTTGTTTTGTATTAGAATAGAATAGAATAGAATAATTTTTTATTCAATATAGATCACATGTGTAATTCTTATTGAAAGTCATTTTTTACTTTACCACTGGTTCGAGAAAAAAAAACCTCTGTCCTGGGAAGAACCAGCAAGAAACCCAGCGGGACTTTTTTTTTAAAGCAAATTTTACAATATTGGTTGTACTAACTATATAAGTACAAAATTTATTTTAGAATCAGCTTGGAAGCGATCACCTCATTCCCAGGGGTTATTATCAATCATGTATTCATTTTTCGCCGTGTAGTGGCGGTCACGAATATCCACTACCCCATATCCTCCCGTGGGTGTCGTAAAAGGCGACAAAGGGAAACAGGCAGGAGATGGGCAGCAGCATCTTCCTGGTAACGGCAAAAATACAATAAAAAACTGCGGTTGCCAACCCGCTCGCCAAGCGTGGCAACTATGGCAATATACCCCCCATGATGAGAGTTACGAAGAGACGGCCCCCAGTCCCCGGCGGCCCCGCTATTCCTGGCTACGGTGGCGACCATGGTAACGGCGGGCCAGGGGGTGCTAAGAATCTCCGGTGGAGGTTCGGTTGCCACCTTAGACGACTCGACCTGGCAACGTACAATGCACGCACCCTGAGGACTGACGAGAAGATCGTGGAGCTGGAAGAAGAGATAGACAAGTTGCGCTGGCATATTATAGGATTATCCGAAGTCCGAAGAGAGGGGGAGGACACGGTAATCCTCGAATCCGGCAACTTGCTCTATCACCGGGAGGGCGACCATCTGTCCCAAGGAGGTGTCGGATTTATCGTCCACAAGTCTCTCGTTAACAACGTTGTAAAGATCGGGAGTGTGTCGACGAGGGTTGCGTACCTTATACTCAGAATCACCAAACGGTATTCGCTGAAGGTCATACAGGTTTACGCACCAACCTCGGCACACCCCGATGAGGAGGTGGAGGAAATGTATGAGGATATCTCTAGAGCCATGCATTCCTCCAAAACCCAATATACGGTGTTAATGGGAGACTTCTATGCAAAACTAGGCACAAGAGAGAATGGTGAGCTGAAAGTAGGGAAATTTGGAATAGGGCAACGGAACCCAAGGGGCCAGCAGCTGGCCGACTTCATGGAGAAAGAGGGACTCTTTATGATGAACTCTTTCTTCAAGAAGCGGCCCCACAGGAAGTGGACCTGGTCGAGCCCCGACGGTTCGATAAAAAATGAGATTGACTTCATTATGACGACCAGACGACAACTGATCAGTGATGTCTCAGTGATCGCGAGGGTGACAACCGACAGCGATCACCGAATGGTGAGAGGCACACTGAACCTAAATGTTAAGTTGGAGAGGTCTCGTCTGATGAAGACAACGCTCCGTCCCCCTCCTGCTCTAATCCAAAGTCCCGAAACCTTTCAGCTCGAGTTACAAAACCGTTTTCAGTGCCTAGAAGACTGCAATGAAGTGGACGATATGAATGACAAGCTCGTGGAAACTGTCCATGCGGTCGGAGCTAAGTTCTGCAAGACCCGCCGCAGAAGAACACAAAAACTCTCCGATTACACTCTTAATCTCATGGCTGTTAGAAGGGAGATGAAGCTACATTCTTCAACAGATTTGACAGCATACAGGCAACTGAACAGACAGATCTCCAAATGCATGCGGCGGGACTTACGCAACTTCAATACAGCTCGTATTGAAGAAGCGATCGAGCGGAACCAAGGCTCCAAAGTCTTTGCCAGAGATCTGTCTGCCAGAAAGAGCCAATTGTCAAAGCTGAAGACCGAATGTGGCAGCATCGTTTCCGGGACACCTGCGATTTTGAGTGAGATTGAGAGGTTCTATGGGCAGCTGTACACGTCATCGTTGGAGCCACACGCAAGTGTGAGTAACGATCCAAGAGCGAGTCTTATCCGACACTATTCCGAAGATATCCCGGACGTCAGTCTGAGCGAGATTAGAATGGCTCTCCAGCATCTTAAAAACGGCAAGGCCCCAGGTGAGGATGGAATTACAGCGGAGCTTCTGAAAGCGGGTGGAAGACCGGTACTTGAAGTCCTTCAGAAGCTATTTAATTCCGTCCTCCATGGTGGCATTACACCGGAGGCGTGGAGCGGAAGTGCGGTGGTCTTGTTCTTCAAGAAAGGTGACAACGCTCTCTTGAAGAACTACAGACCAATTTCTCTTCTGAGCCGCGTCTACGTGCTGTTTTCGAGAGTCATTACGAATCGTCTCGCGCGCAGACTTGACGACTTCCAGCCTCCCGAACAAGCCGGTTTCCGAAAGGGCTTTAGCACCATAGACCACATACATACCCTACGGCAAATTGTACAGAAGTCCGAAGAGTACAATTTACCACTATGTCTGGCGTATGTGGACTATGAGAAAGCCTTTGATTCCGTCGAAATTTGGGCGGTGCTGCAGTCCCTTCAGCGGTGCCAAGTTGACTGTCGGTATATCGAAGTGCTGAAGTGTTTGTACAGTAGAGCTACGATGGCTATCCGAGTACAGAATCAGAGTACGAAACCTATCCAATTGCAGAGAGGTGTAAGACAAGGTGATGTTATATCCCCGAAACTCTTCACCGCTGCATTGGAAGACGTTTTCAAGCTTCTGGACTGGAAAGGATACGGTATTAACATCAATGGCGAGTACATCACTCACCTTCGACTTGCCGACGTTATAGTCCTTATGGCAGAATTGCTGGAGGATCTAAGCACTATGCTCAATGACCTCAATAGTGTCTCCCAACGGATAGGTCTTAAGATGAACATGGACAAAACAAAGATTATATTTAATGTCCATGTCACACCTATGCCGGTAGTTGTTGGGAGCACTAAGCTCGAAGTTGTTGACTCCTATGTTTACCTGGGACAAATAGTCCGACTAGGTAAGTCCAACTTCGACCGAGAGGTCAATCGACGGAATCAACTCGGCTGGGCAGCGTTCGGGAAGCTACGACACATCTTCTCGTCAGACATACCTCAAAACCTTAAAACGAAATTGTACAACCAGTGCGTGTTGCCAGTGATGACATACGGAACTGAGACGTGGTCCTTCACTGCTGGCCGGATGAGGAAGCTCAAGGTCGCTCAGCGAGCTATGGAAAGGGCTATGCTCGGAGTTTCTCTGCGTGATAAACTCAGAAATGAGGATATTCGCAGTAGAACCAGAGTGACCGACATAGCCCAACGGATTAGTAAGCTGAAGTGGCAGTGGGCCGGTCATATAGCTCGAAGAACCGACAACCGATGGGGAAGAAAGGTTCTCGAGTGGCAGCCTCGTACCGGTAGGCGAAGTGTAGGGCGACCCCCCACAAGATGGAGTGACGATCTGGTAAGACATGCAGGAAGTCGATGGATGCAGGTGGATCAGGACCGTGCTTTGTGGCATTCTTTGGGGGAGGCCTATGTTCAGCAGTGGACTTGTGAAGGGCTGTAATGATGATGATGATGATTCATTTATACTATAATAACCCTTTTTATACAGTTTCAACTTAACAAAACATTTAAACTTGCTAATAGAGAGAGCCTGTACACTTTCCGGGACCTTGTTGTAATAGCGTATACATTGCCCCAAGAATGAATTACTGACTCTGTGGAGTCGAGAAACAGGTATCACTAGCTTGTGTTTGTTCCTAGTGTTTACAGAATGCACATCACTTTTTTTACTAAAACTACCTTTGTTTTTGTGAACATACATTATATTTTCGTAAATATACTGAGAGACCAAAGTTAATATATTTATTTCTTTAAATTTATCTCTAAGAGACTCTCTCAGTTTTAGATTGTAAATAGCTCTAATGGCCCTCTTCTGTAAAACAAAAATAGTTTCTGAATCAGCCGCATTTCCCCATAGCAAAATCCCATAAGACATTATGCTATGGAAATAACTGAAATAAACTAATCTAGCTGTCTCGACACTAGTGAGACCTCTAATCTTTTTTACAGCATAGGCTGCAGAACTTAGTCTGCTTGCTAGTTTGGATATATGGGGGCCCCACTGAAGCTTTGCGTCGAGAGTGATGCCAAGAAAAACAGTGGATTCAACAGTGGATTTCAGTGGCTCAGTTCTTCCCCATTTAAAAACACATTGGTACTCAGATTTCTAACATTCGTTGTTGTAAATTTAATACATTTAGTTTTATTTCCGTTTAAATGTAAATTATTAACGTTAAACCAATGCACTAATTTTGATATAGCATTATTCACTTCGTCACATTTAAATGATTGACGTTTAAGTTTAAAAATCAAAGAAGTATCATCAGCAAATAATACTATATCATGATTATCCTCTACAATAGACGGTAAGTCATTAATATACACTAGAAATAGGAATGGGCCGAGAATTGATCCCTGAGGGACACCCATTAGTAGAGGTGAGCCGGAAGAACTTTTACCATTGATAATAACTTTCTGCATTCTATTACTTAAATATGAAATTATAAGTTTAAGCGCTGTGTTCTTGACACCATAGTACTGTAGCTTCCTGATTAATGTCTCGTGGTGAACGCAGTCGAAGGCCTTGGAAAGGTCAAAATATTATTTAAATTTGCGAAAAAAATCATCATTATCATCATCACCGTCATGAAAGTCCTTTACAAGTCCAATGCTAGTAACAGGCCTTCCCCAAGGAATGCTTTATAACACGATTCCGAGTTGCCTGCATACATCGACTTCTTACATGTTTCATCAGATTGTCACTCCATCTAGTGTAAGATCGCCCAACGTGCTTGACAATAAGAGGCATTCTAGCACTGGCAAAAAAAAACTTTCTTTCCCTTCCAGTGCGAGGATGCCTCGAGACAGGGGGAAACTTTTCTTTCCTATTAAGTACATAGCAGCCTCGTACTGACAGGGAACCCTTCTTCTGCATCAGGTGCAAGGTAGCCTTGTATTTGCCAGAGGAATCTTACTTCCCCATCCAGTTTGAGGCATTCTTGTATTGGTAGGAAAACCTTTCTTTCCCATTCAATACGAGGTAGCGTCGTAGTGCCCGACGAAACTTTCATCCCCGTCCAGTACGAGGCAGCCTCGTAATGGATGGGGATGGCACCTTTTTTACCTCCATTGTTTGTCGGTTTTTAGAGCTATTTGGACGACTCTTTGCCGCTTCAGTTCACCTATATTTTGCAATAACAGTATAAATTTTAATCCTTTCTTGGCAACTATCAATACAGACAGGGGGATATAATTATATATAGTTTCTATTCTGGACTTTCAATTCCAGATATTTTCCAGATTGCCAAGCGTGACAACTATAGCAAATATCCTTCCTATGAAGTGATCTACGGACAAAGTCTATGTTCAGCAGTGGACTTTTGATAGGTTGCAATTGTAAATGGTACGGGAAATACCAGAAACACTTCTTCAGTTTTTTGGCGGACGTTAAAGGTTTATGAGTTTCAATCATTTCATCATTCAATAATTCCAGGGATCGTTTGATGAGCCGTCCCACTACGAGGATCCTCCAAAAGTAGATCTCCACTCAGTTTGCACTCACCTGCCACATCACAAGATTGTAAGTATACAAAGAAACTGTAACAGCCAATCCTGCTGTGTTTCGTATAGTGAGTGTAGAGAACCGGAGATCCTTTTTACTGGAAACGTCGCATTCCATGTTAGTCCTCAGAGGTGACAACGCATCTGAATTTTGATTCTTAATTGAGGATAAATGTACACGTCTAAAGGTCACAGCATCCACTTATCATCAGGTGGACTGTGGGCTCGTTTGTCACACTTATTCTTATCCTTGCCACAAATCTGGTGTTCCGTACTGGAACAGAATAAATAAATAATATAACTCCAATTTGCCCCGTGTAGTGGCAGGTAAGAATACCCCATATCTTCCCGTGGGTGTCGTAAGAGGCGATAGAAGGAAAATGAGGCAGAAGATGGGCAGCAGCATCTTTCTGATAACAGTAAAACAATAAAAAAACTGCGGTTGCCAACCTGCTCGCCAAGCGTGGCAACTATGGCAATATACTCTCATGACGAAAGTAACGAAGAGATGGGCTCCAGTCCCCGGAGGCCCCGCTATTCCTGGCTACGGTGGCGACCATGGTAACGGCGGGGTAGGGGGTGCTAAGAATCTCCGGTGGAGGTTCGATTGCCACCTAAGACGACTCGACATGGTAATTCTTGAATCCGGCAACCACCGGGATTCCTATGTTCAGCAGTGGACTTGTGAAGGGCTGTAATGATGATGATGATGATAACTTCCATTTCTACTTTGGTATGTAAGTACAAGGAAAAACAATTTTAAAAATAGCATTTTATGTAGAACATATTTCTATTGAATTCATTTGGTTAGCGGTCAACGGTTTTGAGTGTGAACTCAGCCATCCTGCGAATTATGGCAACTTTGCACTTTTTAGATAATTAGCCCCCATTCTGAACAGTTTCGCATTTAAATATTTTTCGTATCACTCAAGCTTGTTTTTTAAGATCTCTTTCACTCTGGAAGTGTTATGTTTTTGACATATGCACCCTTGTGCTATACACTCAACTGAAATTTGATATCACTACCGTTTTGCTGACTGCCACGAGCTCTTTTAGACAGCCAAAAGATTCGTGACTGCAGGTAGATTAGTAGAGCTGGACACTTGATCGTTGTGGGGATTCATCACTATCGTTACTCCTAATTCTGTATTAACGTTTGCAGTGTTAGAAATTCCGTTAAATTTAAAAGCTATTTATCCACACCATCTAAATGCTTGGCGGTCCACCACTGTGCGTTTTACTAGGATTTTTCTTCTTAGTACGACCTCTTTGTGAAAGCGTTTACCACCGGCGATTTTTCCGGACCGATACGACTTGAGACATTAAAGAAGACAGTTTACTACTTTCCAAAAGGCTAGCAACGCTTTTTTTACGTGGTAGAGCCATGCTGCAGCTATATTTCTGGTATAGTTGTAGCACGAATGTCTAGAACAGGTAAATGAAATTGTATACTTGGGGAGTGCTTTTTGCCGGGAAGGAAGATGTGATTTAGATGTCGACAGGCGTGTCGCTGCCGGGAACAAAGTCAATGGTGCCCTGACTGCGTTGGTCAAAAAGCAAGGCGTAGTGAAGAGTGCACGCCTTGCAATACATAACGCAGTGTTGGTACCGACTTTGTTATATGGCAGCGAAACCTGGGTATGCCAGAAGAAGCATAAGCAAGTTGAATGCAGTGGAGATGCGATCTCTTCGTAAAATGTGCGGCGTTACCATGGCCGACCGAAAGCGAAACGAAGAGATTCGCAATATGGCAGGTTTGAAAGATGACCTTATCACAAAAATTGATAAGGGCGTGCTTTGATGGTTTGGGCACGTTGAGCGAATGAGTGAAGACCGAATGGCGAAGAAAATATATAGCGCGAAAGTTAATATTAAAAGGTAGGTAGTAAAATAGGTCGAGGTAGACCGAGATTTCGAAGACCATGTGAGCAAACTGCTCTAAGAGGGGAGGGTCAAGAGTACTCGGATACCTAGACGTGCATGTATGAAGAAGATAATGAATCTGAAAGAAGCGAAAGAGATATGTAAGGATCGTGACACTTGGCGATCTGTTCTCTCTGGCTACCCCGTCAGGGATTGTGCATGATGATAAAAAAAAAAACGAATGGGTCGGCTCGACCGTGGAAGGACCACGCTCTCACAGAATACCAGCGTAAAATAGCAGCTTAATGCTGCTGTGTTTCGTATGGTGACTGTAGAGAACCGGAGACCCTTTTTACTGGAAACCAAGGCATTTGATCTTAGTCCTCACTGGTAACAACGCATCTGCATTTTGATTCGTAATGGAGGATAGATGTAGATGTCTATGGGCCACAGCAACCATTTACCATCAGGTGGACTGTGTGCTCGTTTGTCACCCTTATGCTATAAAAAAACGCACTTGCTATACCCCTGGTGTTGCAGTTGTTCGTGGGTAGGTACTTAACATCAGATAAGCCACATGCTCGTTGGCCCCTTTTATATTTAAAAAACTTACACATAGTAGGATCTGATTGAAAATACTCCAGCATGTATTTATTCCAGGCGGCTGTGGGATCTCGCTCGGCTCACCAGCTGTCCACCAGCTCCTCTGTGTCCGTCGGCAGTGACTCTTCTAATTTGTAACTACATTTTTTACAATGGTTATGTACTATTTGTTATGAGTTTGATTGAAAGATTTATGATGTACAAAACTGTAAAGTAGGGGATAAAATCTTCGTAACATTTACATTACACGCAGGTTTCTTCGATATGTTTTTTTTTTCATAACCGAATACGTAATAAACCGGCACTTGAAATTGTACTCCATTTATTCACATAACATTGAAATATCAAAAATATTAAAAGAAAATATGTGTCCTCGCTGAATGGCTATACTTAGCCTTTGAACAAGACCAAGCCCTTTTAATTGTATGTACTTGTATTCGAATTAACATTGTTTAATTTTTGAAGTTATAATTCTTTTGGGGCATGTGGGAAAAATTATGAGAGCGAATTTTTACGATGCGCGCGCACACCGACCCCTAAAAATGACACGTGGGTAATTGCCTCTTCAAGTTTTTTTTGTTTTGTTACGCTAAAGAAGTATAACTTCCTATGTGCGTACACAAGTACACACACACTTTTTTATTTGTTAAATAGTTTTTTTATTATTACTATTGATATGTTTATATTATGAATTAGAATTTTTTTTGTTTACTGCTTCAATTATTTAATAATATGTAACTAATTTGTATATGTCAATTTTTATACAAAGAAGAAAAACAAATAAATTTGTATATCATTACTAAAGACTTGTGAAAGTATGTAATACATATAATTTAATAATATCTCATGTAACATTCTAAGAATTAAGCAAATAAATAAATAAGTAATTAGCAATTTGATAAGTGCCAACAAGATGTAATTAACTCTGTTTGCTCACTTACGAAGAAATTTTAGGGAAAACTTACTTTTCTGACAGATTGTGTTCCCAAAATAGACTCCCGATTGCTTTCTGGACCAGTAACAAATAAAAAAGTCGATAAACATTTTTTGAACTAACAGTCTTCTCAGAAACAAGAAACTTGTGTCTAGGAGTTGTAACATATTATGCATGGTATTACTTCGCTTAATTTATGATGAAAAAAGTTGGAAGTCGTTTTTGAAGTAACATTTATTACGTACTAGAACAGACATTGCAAACAAAATCTATGCGGGGCGTGTGGTCGGAGGCATAGATTACTTTTACATAGTAGGTACATGTTACTTTAATGGAAATCGTATTTTTGTCAGGAAATCGACACCCATGAGCGGGCAGTCGGTGGAAATCTGGCCCGACCAGCTCACACAGCTCTCCCAGGCCTCGCCGCGCGCAAACCTACTGGGCAAGCAGAAAAGAATCGTTGGTGAGCGCATAGCCAACTGGCTCCAGTAGTTATCCATGTAGTACTAACGTCCTCCAGACCAAACGTGTAGTCACGGCGGAAAGACTCAACCGAAACTAGCCATGTACGCATTACAGTATTAAAGTGCCCGAGTATATGCGCAAGCATAGATGCACTCACTATTCTCTCATTCTCATAGTCCGATGGGACGCCAAGCCAACACGACCGAATAAAGTTCAGGAGCAAGATCAACTTTACGTGCTTTCTGAGGCACGGGGGTGAAACATCGTCAAATTCTTGACTCCTGGATTCTTCTACGCACATTTTGATAGAAGAAAACCTAATAAATCATTTTGTCCCGACTCGGGATTTGAACCCGGGACCACATAGTCAGCAGTTGCGCTTACGATCTCTAGACCAACGAAGCAGTAGTACTACTTTAATTGAGGTTGTTATAAACTAATTTGCTTATTTCCGCGTAAAGAAAGAACATGATGTGTCCTGCCCAGTTTTAAGGGGACCTCCCACCCTCCCTCAATCGCGCGCATTATACCCGTCGCCATCAATCCCAGCACTACTATCCCCAGCACCACCACACTAGGCACGACACACCACTCTCGAAAATACGACACGTGTTTCATTTGTCAAAACCCTCTTAAAACTGGGCAGGACACATCATTTTCTTTCTTTACGAAGAATTAAGCAAATTAGTTTATAACAATGCCATTATATTGGATTTCCGCAAAATAACGCCTGATTCTATTAATTACTACTTTAATTCCAAACATTCTCAAATTTTATTAATTGCTAATTGACAAAAGGATTTGGTTTACCCGTAGTTTAGTACTACCCTCATTCCAATTTCTACTGCCAAGGAACTGTGTACTCATTACTTTGTTTCACTTTGAAAGTTATGAAAACTTCTATAATTACAGATTGAAGCATTCCATAATACTCCTCAGATCAAGACTTAGAGGTGACAACGTATTGTTACGAGCCTGGGTTCCGAGACAATTAAAAACTGCCGATTGAATTACCGAAATTGACACTTTAATTACAGAACACTATTTACAACTTAAGAGTCCGTATAATGCTGTTTTGGTGATATTGAGCGATCTGGATCTTAGTATCTATAAGACCTAAGAGCTTGCTATTTAGACACATCAAGCATGGACTTATAATCTTCAAATCTGTTGAAGCGAAAACACGATCCGATAAAAAATTTTCGATTAAGAAAAAAGAAGAAAAAACCTCGTTTTGCACGTATTTTGAGTTGGATTTCTGAAACTTTATGGAATTGAATGATGATTTTTAACCTAATAGATAGGTAATAATATTATCTCAAATCGTGACGATTTATTTTTTTATTTTTCTACGTGGTCTCCTCGTAATTAGCAATTATGTGATTTGGCGCTTGCGTTATTTTATTCTAAGCGAGCATACTCTCTTTCTGTCTCTTGTTTTGCACGCGCTAGTAATAGCGCCATCCTTTTCCATTTGTTCAATCAGTCTGCTGCGGCATCCGTTGCAGGATGGACCTATGTTTGGCGACATTACAGAGAGACGACTATTTATTCATATAATGGCAAGTTATGATTAATAATTTTATTACTTAGTACTCCCTACTCTCTTTACTCTAACAAAATCGCTTTGACCTCGTGTTCCCCCGTGACCGCGAGCAGTAGTGTGGGAACGAGTGGCGCGGGGAAGTGGGGGCGAAATTAGAATTTGACCTGAGGTAGTATAGGCTCTTAAAACGACACTAATAATAAAACACAATCGTACTACTGATCGCTTTAGTTCGCAGTTGTATCGGTTCGAAGTATTCGCTTATATCGCCAATTCAATATTAACTCGGTCGTGGTCTATACCGACCTTATATAGGGCCTCAGGTAGTTTCCAGAACCTTCTACTATAGAAACTTCTAGAATGTTTGAGTACATATCGGTGCCGATTGACTGGGTGTCAATAGTTTTAGAAAGTTCTTCCATAGAAATTTCTAGAATGTACTTGACTCACCTAGTTCTGCTACTCGATACTAGAGGGCGCTAGTAGTAACTAGTGTCGCCATGTACCAGCTACTAGCTACTAGCTACTACTACTAGTTAGCTACTAGCTACTAGCTAACTAGCTAATAAATGTATTAATCGTGGCTTATGTGATCGTCTCAGTCACATACATTTCTATAAGACTGACGAACGGGCATACATTCCTCTTGATCCTAAGTGGCTGCTGTGACCACACTGAAGCTTATGAAAACAGCATGAACTAGTTGACACTCTAGAGGAAGGACAACACTCACACAGAGTAGCAGCATAAGGCTGTTGTGTTTTCAATGGCGATGGATGAGAACCGAAGACCTTCTTACTGGTTATGAGGCATTCTATCTTTTAGTCCTCAGGGGTGACATCTGCATTTTGTCTATGGATCATAAAATCTACTAACTATTAGATGAAGTGTGTGCTCGGTTATCATCTTTACTCACATTATTTCTATATCCAAAAACAAACTCGTTAAAAGTTAAATGGAGCTTCTAGAAAAATTTTAGTGGATCACGCATTTATACGCTAAGTTTCAATTTTTTCTTCCAGTTGGTAGCAGCACTTCTCCAGACACGGCCCCTTCGTCTAATGGTGACGCGTTAACTCATTGTCCACCATTACACCATCATCTACGAAGCCCAGGTATGTTTCTTTAGTGTAGTGTACTCTACACTACTAGAGTAGTGTAGAGTAGCCCACACGACTTATATATGAATATTCATTGTCGCTGTTAAAGGCGGTATAATTTAAGTTTTAAACTGAGTAATACGTCTCTATTCATATAACATCTTTTCTAAATTACAATAATTATAATACTAAATAAAAAAACATTTGAAATGCAGTCTTGGAATATGTGACGTAGCAGAGTTAAGCTACAATATTACGGTTAAGCTTGAGGAGAGTCGCTTAAGGTGTAATGGCAGAAGATCAAGTATGCCTTGGTAGGAGTAAGATAGATGATAACGATAGACATAAAAAGCGCGGAATATAAGAGCCAATGGACTCACTACCGGACAAAATGGAGACAAGAGTAGGAAACCTGACCCTGGTAGTTGCGATAACACTAAGAAGGGTTTTAATGTTATAGAAAACTAGAAACACCAAAAATGCAACACTCATTTGTGATTTATTTCGGAATAAAGATGACAACATAAAATATTAATTAATCCCACTTCACTTAACTAATAAAAGAAGTTAACGAGACGTAAACTAATACCTTACACTACAAGAAGAATAAGTCTCAACTATTAATTGACACACGTTAATGGCGTGACTGAGGCGAAGATAACATCATAAACGAAGCCCTCAAAATCGGAACGCCAACCCTGGCTGCATATCTAGCAGAATTATTCAATTTAGTTCTGGAAAAAAAGCAAGTACCATCACAATGGAGTAAATCAAACATAATACTATTGTATAAAAAGGGAACCCGCTCGACATCAGCAACTACAGGCCTATCAGCTTACTATCAACAATACATAAACTCTTTTCATCAATCATCCTAAGAAGAATAGCACCAGATATTGACAATAATCAGCCAATAGAACAAGCGGGCTTCCGGCCTCACTACTCAACAATAGACCACATTCACAAAATGGAACAAATAATCAAGAAATATAAAGAATTCAAAAAACCACTCAACATAGCTTTTGTGGATTTATTCCAAAGCATTCGACAGTATAGTACACCCATCTATATGGACTGCTCTAAGAAATAATGATGTAAACAAAAAGTATGTAAATATCATAAAAAACATCTACTCTAAAAATGTAACTAGAGTAAAACTGGAAAGACAAAGGGAAGAGTTCACAATTGGTAAAGGGGTGCGGCAGGGCGACCCGTTGTCTCCAAAGCTATTCATAGCTGTACTTGAAGACATTTTCAAAAACATTAATTGGGAAAATAAAGGCATTTGGATACTCAATAATAAATTAACAGACCTAAGGTTTGCAGATGACATTATTCTTTTTAGAGAATCAGCGACAGATTTAGAAGCAATGCTACAAAGATTAAACTTTGAAAGCAAAAAAATCGGTTTACACATGAACGCATCAAAAACTAAAATAATGTCAAACAGTCAAAAAAAAAAACAATCAAAGTAGAGCAAAAACCGATAGAATATACAAATGAATATGTGTACTTAGGTAAATTAGTGTTCTTTGATGAAAATAGTAACGAAAACGAAATAGACAGACGAATAAGTACAGCATGGAAGAAATACTGGGCCCAAAAAAAATTCTAAAAGGGAACTATAGTCTTAATATAAAAAACACTATAATGGATTCTTGCATTCTCCCAAGCTTAAATTACGCTAGCCAGACCTGGGTCTTCACCGAAAAAGTAAAAAACAAAATTTCATCTTGTCAACATGTAATGGAACGTAGTATACTGAAACAGAGAAAAATACAAAAAACGAGAAATGCAGACATCCGCATGAAAACAAAATTAACAGATGCTCTTCATTTTAGTTTGAAACAGAAATGGAACTGGGCAGGGCACTTGTTGAGATACAAAGATAAGAGATGGACTTACCAAACAACTAAATGGCAGGGCCCAAAAGGCAAAAGAAACGTGGGAAGACAGAAAAAAAGATGGTCCGATGACATAATAAACACAGCAGGAAAAAGTTGGATGCATGCGGCCAAAGACAGGGAAAGATGGAAAAGCATGTAGGAGGCTTTTACCCACAGGGGGGCCACATAACAAAAAAAAAATGGGAAAGAAATTATTATAATTAGACTTAATATATTTGTAACAATTGTTAAGTGGAAAATAAAGCTGTAAAAAAAAATGGCGTGACCGCGTTTGGCGGTGTAAGAATATCTTAGAATATCGTCCCGTGGGTTCGGTAAGAGGCGACAGAGGAAAACAAAGCAAGAAATGGGTAGCAGCGTCTTTTTAATAACAACTGAAAAAAATAAAAAAAACTTCGTGACTACCCGCCTGCGAAGCGCGGTAACTGCGGCTAATATCCCTCTTAGAGTAAATTTTAATAGGCTGTAACGGTTAATTGTGCGGGTGCGTGTTACTGTTGGTTGTTAAAGTATTCAATGTGCTATGTTGCTGGATGCGTATTACCATTGGACGTTAAAATATTTAATGTGCGATGTTGGAGGCTACGGTTTTTTTTTATAGGATAGGGTGACAAACGAGCACACAGTCCACCTGATGGTAAGTGGTTGCACAGGCCCATCAACATTTACATTTATCCTCAACAAAGAATTAAAATGCAGATGCGTCGTCACCCGTGAGGACTAAGATGGAATGCCTCTTTTCCAGTAAAATGGGTCTCCGGTTCTTTACACTCACCATACGAAACACAGCAGTGTCAAGCTGCTATTTTACGCTGGTATTCTGTGAGAGCGTGGTCCATCCCCGGTCGACCCGACCCATTCGTGCTACAACTATACTACTAATATAGGTGCAGCATGGCTCTACCACACAAGAACGGTTTACTGTTGGGGTGTTAAATTATTGATGTGCGATGTCGGTGGGTGCGTGCTACCGTTGGGCGTTAAAATATTGAATGTGCGATTTCAGTGGGTACGGTTTACTGTTGGGGTGTTAAAGTATTGATGTGTGATGTCGGTCGGTGCGTTGGGCGTTAAGATATTGAATTCGCGATGTCAGTGAGTACGGTTTACTGTTGGGGTGTTAAATTATTGATGTGCGATATCGGTGAGTGTGTGCTACCGTTGGGCGTTAAGATATTGAATTCGCGATGTCGGTGAGTACAGTTTACTGTTGGGGTGTTAAATTATTGATGTGCGATGTCGGTGGGTGCGTGCTACCGTTGGGCGTTAAGATATTGAATTCGCGATGTCGGTGAGTACAGTTTACTGTTGGGGTGTTAAATTATTGATGTGCGATGTCGGTGGGTGCGTGCTACCGTTGGGCGTTAAGATATTGAATTTGCGATGTCGGTGAGTACTGTTTACTGTTGGGGTGTTAAATTATTGATGTGCGATGTCGGTCGGTGCGTGCTACCGTTGAGTGTTAAGATATTGAATTCGCGATGTCGGTAAGTACGGTTTACTTTTGGGGTGTTAAAGTATTGATGTGCGATGTCAGTCGGTGCGTGCTATCGTTGGGCGTTAAGATATTGAATTCGCGATGTCGGTGAGTACGGTTTACTGTTGGGGTGGTAAATTATTGATGTACGATGTCGGTCGGTGCGTACTACCGTTGGGCGTTAAAATATTGTATGTGCGATGTCGGTGGGTGCGTGTTATCGTTGGGCGTTAAAATATTGAATGTGCGATGTCGGTGGGTGCGTATTATCGTTGGGCGTTAAAGTATTGAATGTGCGATGTAAGTGGATGCAGTTTACTGCTGGACGTTAAAATATTGAATGTGCGATGTCGGTGGGTACGGTTTACTGTTGGGGTGTTAAAGTATTCATGTGCAATGTCGGTGGGTGCGTGTTACTATTGGGCGTTAAAGTACGAGTATTGAAGCTCAGTAGGTGCGTATTACTGTTGGGTGTAAACGTATTGTGTACGATATCGGTGTTAAAGTTTTTAATGTGGTGTGATGTCGGTGAGTGTGTGTTTGTCTTGAGGGTTAAAGTATTGAATGTGTGATGTCGGTAGGTGCATCGTGCCTTAATTGTTAGTGTATTGAATATGCGTTGTGTCGGCAGGTCTGGCGTACGCGTCGCCCGAGTCGCCGCTGTCGAAGATGGAGCTGGCGTGGAGCGCGCCGCCGCCGCACGCGCCGCACCAGCCGCACCAGCCCTTCCACATCCCGCCGCCCGAGAGGTACGCGCTCACCTACCCATACTTGCCCTCACTTGTCCATACTTGCCCACGGCTGCCCACATCTGCCCAGGCGACACGTAATAGTGTCAAGATATTTTTTTTTATAGGATAAGGGTGACAAACGTGCACACAGTCCACCTGATGGTAAGTGGTTGCTGTGGCCCATAGACATCTACATCTATCCTCCATTACAAATCAAAATGCAGATGCGTTATCACCCGTGAGGACTAAGATGGAATGCCTCATTTCCAGTAATAAGGGCCTCCGGCCACCTGCACTCACCAAGTGAAACGCAGAGAAACCTCTACTTCACGATGGTATTCTGTGAGGTCGTGGTACCACTCCGATTCGAGCCGGCCCATCCGTGCGACAGTAAAAGCCGCCACGTGGCTCTACCACTCTTAAAGTTTAATTATTAAAACCCTGAAATCATTGGCTTTATTCATAGTCAACGGTCAACTTAACCGACTACATTCATGAATTGACATATGATGGGTTCTTAGGTTTCATGGCGCGTTGGATTTAGAATCATTTGGCAAGAATTTGGGGGAATAAGGTATTTTATTTGGTAGAGATTTGGTCCCCGATTATAATAATACCACTCCTATTAAAAGGTAATGCACCGTTATCGAAAAAATAAATAAAAACTATTATAACCTAAAATGCGTAAAACATGGAAAAACATATGCAATATTACTGTGAAAGCTGGATAGCATACAGAATTTTGTGAAAGTGCGACAAGGACGTAAGACTAGTGTCACATTATTCTACTATCTATAGTCTATGTCAAGAGATATTTTGCTAAAGACAACTATAATAATAGAGAAAATTTTACCGACTTGATATATGAATATTTATAGAGAAGAGAAATTATAAAGAATAACAGAGATCCTTTTGAGATACTTGAAAACCCAGAAATAATTTCAGTTGTAATAGGTTACAAGGTTGTGGCAGGAGCAAAGACAACCTAACTTTATAGATAAGATATCGGATCTGATCGAATCTGTACTAAAATTAAACCAGCATACCCCGACTCCACGTAGTCTTGTCTGCCCTACTTCTAGAGTGTTTTGTAAAGCCGAAGCTGCGGAGGTGAGCAGGGGTGCCTGTAATTCGCAAGGGCGAAGGGGCTGCACTTCCCGCAGCGCTGAAGCCGTTGTAGAAGTAACTTTGGGTCAATATTCCTGTGTAAAAAAGTAAGGTTATGATTTTACAAAAAAACCATTACTAATAACCTATACTATTCCGCAAGGAGGGAAGGGTAGAGAGGCTTTCCCTGAAAGGGCACACTGCTGCTCCCCTCTTCCCCCCTCCTGCCGGAGACGATAAATATTATTTTGAGGTTAGGTCTATGGGATTTTATTTTTGATTTTTCTCAAGAACGGTGTATTACCTTTTAATGGGAGCGGTGTTGGGAGTAAGGGGACGCTCCCCCTTTCCCCTCCCCTTGTCCACTGCACTCCCCTCCTATCAAACGATTCTAAATTTTGAACCTTCATGGCAATCGTCGAAGATAATATTTAAACTTATTTTTTATTTAAATATTTAATTCCATTGAAAATGTGGCGGCGATATCGTCGCGCCACAAGCGAAACATATCGAAGCCTGAATCGCGCTAACAAAGTTCCGAAGTTAAAGCAGTACATATAAAATAGCTCCGAACTACCACTCGGAGCGTTGGACCCTCCCCGGGCAGAACACCTTGCCCGGCGGGAGATCTCCCCTTTTCCTTCCACCGGCTATAGTGGTGACCCCGACGTGATATGAGCACGCAACCAATAACCTTCGAAACTATAACTTCAAACCTTCGTCATCGTTCTCAAGTACCCCATTAATTCGCTCCCAAACAGATATTGTCTGCAGTCTTCACATTCTGCAAGCCATCTAGCTTTACAAAGGTTCATCGCAGCACTGGAATAATAATGCTTCCTGTTCCTTCAAGCTACTCTCTGCGCTACAGTGTTCAGCACGGCTTTGAGCCTTACTGCTCGCCTCTGCTTCACGGCACTTTCGCAGATTATTCGCCTTCTTCTCGACTCATCGCAGAATTACAAGGCAATACCCTGACAAATTCGTCGACTTCTAGACTGCACTATCGACCTCCGGTTTGAGTAGGGGGGTGATGTGACGGCGCTGTCGTCGCGCCACAAGCGAAACATATCAAAGCCTAAATCGTGCTAACAAAGTTCCAAAGTTAAAGCAGTATATATAAAATAGCTCCGAACTACCACTCGGAGCGTTGGCCGCTCCCCGGGCAGAACACCTTGCCCGGTGGGAGATCTCCCCTTTTCCTTCCACCAGCCACAGTGGATAATAGTGGTATTAATTTTCTGCTCATTGTCTTCCCACTGTCATTTTTTTATTTACCACTGGTGCGGAAAATACCTATGTCCTGGGAAGAACCAGCAAGAAACCCAGCGGGACTTTTTTAAACATATTTCACTTAACAATAATTTTGATTATACAATTTTAAATAAATTTTCATAGAACTAGCATGGTGGCGATCACCTTATTCCCAGGGTTTATTTTCATGCATGTTTTCCTTGATATTATAATAAACCTTTCTGTACAGTTTTTCTTTAATAAAACTTTAAAACTTGTTTATTGACAAACTTTGAACATGTTCTGGGTTTGAATACCAGCGTCAAATAGCAGCTTAATGCTGCTGTGTTTCGTATGGTGAGTCTAGAGATCAGGAGACCTTACTTTACTGGAAAAGAGGCATTCCATCTTAGACCTCAACGCTGACAACGCATTTGCATTTTGACTCGCAAACAAGGATAGATGTAGATGACTATGGGCTACAGCAACCACTTACCATCAGGTGGACTGTGTGCTCGTTTGTCACCCTATTTCTATAAAAAAATTGTTTTAAAAGCGTATACATTGTCCCATAAATGAATTACTGCTTCTTTGGAGTCTAGTAACTGGCATTACAAGCTTATGTTTGTTCTTAGTGTTTAAAGTATGAACATCCTTATTCTAATTAAAGCTATTTATGTTTTTATGTACAAACATTACATTTTCATAAATATATTGCGATGCCAAAGTTAATTTGTATATTTCGTTAAATTTTTTCTGAGGGACTCTTTAGGTGCCGTTCTATTGCCAATGATGCGATGCGATTGCATCGTCCGATGGATCCGCTCGAACGATTATGGGGATGAGTCGCTTGCGTCGTAGGCTTTGACCACCTAATCCTACGCCCACCCTACATGTGTCCCCCGGGTGGTGCTAAACAAGCGACAAAGCCGAAAGAACTGACTCGGCTCCTCGCCGTGTGGTAGCGACGTAAAAAATACCACCCCCTACTTTCGCACCATGAGGCACAAAATTAAAGAAATGGCCCCGAGTTCCCGGTGCCCCTTAAATGGGGCAGGGGTGCGAAGAATCTCCGGGAGGAAAAGCGGTGACGAGGTTCGCCAACCGACACGTTCTGTCCCCCGGAGGGGCGAAAAGTGGATTGCGGAAGCCCGTCTGGCTACATTGAATGTATGTGGAGGAATGAATGATAAGATGGATGAAGTATGCGATATGATGCATGATAGAGGAATAGACGTGTTATGTGTAAATGAGGCGAAACGGAAGGGAAGGAATGCCACTACACATGGCATGTATACCGCGTACTGGTCTGGTGTAGACGAGACCGAGCGGGCATGCCAGGGAGTCGGTATCATCCTTTCAGAAAGAATGGGTCATTGTGTAAAAGAGTATGAATGTGTAAGCCCGAGACTGCTATGGATACGAATGAAAGTGGGCTTAAAGAAGTTGTTTGTTTTAGGGGTCTACGCCCCAGACATGTCTAAGCCCACTTATATCCGAGAGCAGTTTTGGGAGTTGGTAAGGATGGTGCTAATGAAATGCAAGATTAATGAAAATATTGTGATATTAGGCGATTTTAATGGAAGGGTTGGGGTGAGGAGACTTGGTTATGAAAGGATATTGGGAACGTTTGGTGATGAAAGTATAAATGAGAACGGTGAAAGCCTTCTCGCCGTATGCGTGGAAAAGAATCTTTTTGTGACGAACACTTTCTTTCGTCATAAGAAGATTCACACGTATACATGGGAAAGAGGTGATGATAGAAGTATGATAGATTTCATAATTGTTGATGAAAGAATGAGGAGCGCGGTGGTAGATACAAGGGTTTACCGGGGTTCTAACGTAGGGACGGATCATTACTTGGTCTTATGCCGAATTAATGGTCTTTTCAGACGTTGGAGGCATCGGACATCTGTGTCTACCACTGCGTTACAGCGTATAAGAACAGAGAGGTTACAAGATGAAGGTGTGACAGAGAAGTTCAAATATAGATTGAGAGAAAATATAAGTGGTATGGCTGAATTCTGTATGAATGATTTAGACTTGGAGACTGTGTGGTATAATGTCAAGAAAGGTTTAATGGATGCAGCTACCGAAGTATGTGGTGTAAGTAAGAGAACGAATGAAAGGAAAATTAACACGTTATGGTGGGATGGTGAGGTACGGATGGAAGTTGAAGCAAAGAAGAAAGCATGGCTAGATTTACTAGCAACCAAGGCTAGTAATTCTATCAGTATGAATGATGATATTGAAAGGAAAAAGCAGTCTTTAGACACCTAAATAAGAGAGTAAAAGAAGTAGTTGAAAGGAAAAAGCAAGAAAGAACGGATAAGAATGATAGAAGAATATCGGATAACTTCCAGGCAGACATTAAAATGTTCTGGAAACTCGTAAGAACTACCAGGGGACATTCAAAACAGCCTAGAATAAATGCTATACGAGACCAAAATGGCTGTATTCTGAATGACGAAGTTTTGAGTTTAAGGAGATGGAAGGAATACTTTGAAAGCGTGTTTATGAGTGATGAGACGTTTGAATTAAATGAAATAGAAATTCCGGAAGAAGAGGAAATAGATAGAGATATAAGTATAGATGAAATAATGAAAGCAATGAAAAGTATGAAAGCAGGTAAGGCAGCCGGTTATGATAGAGTATCTCTCGAAATGCTAAGGGCTGGAGAAGGAGTGGAGGCAGACCTGCTGTACACCTTGTTTAATTTATGTAGGGAACTTAAGCGGGTACCGGGAGACTGGTGCAAAGCCATGATAGTCCCAATATATAAAGGAAAAGGATCACAGCAGGACTGTAAAACCTACCGTGGTATCAGCCTTCTTAGCATTGTGTGGAAACTGTATGCTAAGGTACTAATTGAAAGAGTTATGAAAGAAACTGATGGAAAAATTTAGGATGTGCAAGCGGGATTTAGAAAGGGAATGGGATGTACGGATCAGGTCTTTTCCATGCGCATGATCGCGGAGAAGTTTTAGGCCAAAAACCAAAGAGTTTTTTGTGCGTTCATAGACTTGGAGAAGGCTTATTACAGAGTGGACAGGGATGTGTTATGGCAAACACTGAACTCATTTGGGTTGAGCGCTGGCTTGATACAGGCATTGAAGTCTCTATATAGGGACTCTAGTGCTTGTGTCAGGATCAACGGGGCCTACTCGGACTGGTTTGGCATCCATAAAGGTGTCAGACAGGGCTGTGTGGCTTCCCCGTGGCTGTTCAACCTATTTATGGACAGTTGTTTGGAAAATTTGAAAGCAGAAGAATGCGGGTTAAGAATGGGTGAGTTAACCGTCAAATGCCTTTTGTACGCCGATGATCAAGTCATACTTGCGTCGTCGGCAGCCGAGTTGCAAATGATGGTTACATTAATGAACAGGACATTAAAAGAAAAGGGAATGAAAGTGAACGCAAGTAAGACGAAAGTTATGGTTTTTGAAAGAGAAGAAAGTAAAACGATATGTGAAATAAGAATAGAAGGGGAGTTGGTAGAGCAAGTAGATGAGTTTGTGTATTTGGGATGTGTGTTTAGCAGGGATGGTAGATATGATTAGGATATAGAACGACGAGTGAATGCAGGAAATAGATTGAATGGGGCTCTACACTCTATTGTGAAAAGTCAGAATGTGTCCAAAAAGGCACGTTTGGCAATTCACAATGCTGTGTTAGTGCCTACTTTAATGTACGGTAGTGAAAGTTGGGTATGGCAGAAGAAGCACGAGAGTAGAATAAATGCTGTAGAAATGCGGTCATTACGTAGTATGCTAGGGCTGAATCTGAATGACAGGGTGAGAAATAGTGTGATAAGAGAAATGTGTGGTTTGCAAGATGATGTTGTGACTAGGATTAAGAAAGGAATGCTTCGGTGGTTTGGTCATGTAGAAAGAATGAATGAGAAAAGAGTGACAAAGCAAATTTATGTTGCAGAGGTGAATGGCAGAGTCGGGAAGGGTCGCCCTAGGCGAAAGTTTATCGACCAAATTGGCGATATATTGAAAATGGGCCTTGTACCTAAATGAGTACCTTTAACCGTCGAGCGTGTATGCGTAGCTATATGGATGTGGAGGAAGCGAGAGAGGTGTATCAGGATCGTGCCAAATGGAATTTCATAGTCTCTGCCTACCCCTCTGGGTGACAGGCGTGAGTGTTTATGTTATGTTATGATTATGTGTCCTATTTTGGAGCGATGCGATCACTCTCGAAATGGCTCTTAACAGAGATACACAGTTTTTGCTGTTGTGCAATATTTCTTTAATAGTGAAAAGCATTAAAAAAAGAAAACGTACACCACATAATATACTGCATAAAAACAGAAATCAGTGTGCTGAATTTTACAATCAGTATTTTTTTTATAGGATAGGCGGCAAACGAGCATGCGGCTCACCTGATGGTAAGTGACTACCGCCGCCCATGAACAACTGCAACACCAGGGGAACTAGGGGAATTGCAGATGCGTTGCCGGCCTATTAAAAAGGAGTAGGCTCTTTTCTCGAAGATCCCTAAGTCGTATCGGTCCGGAAAAATCGCTGTTGGTAATCGATTCCACAAGGAATCGTGCGAGGAAGAAAACATCTTCTAAATCGCACAGTGGTGGACCGCCAATCTTCCAGATGATATGGATGGTATCGGGAGTTCTGCCGCGATGTGCGTTCGTGAAATTTGGCGGCTGGGATTAATCCGAACAATTCCTCAGAGCACTCCCCATGGTAAATGCGAAAGAAAATGCAAAGGGATGCAACATCTCTTCGCAGTGCCAATGAATCAAGGCGATCGGAAAGGACTCGGTCGTCGATGATTCGAGCCGCTCTGCTCTGGATGCGGTCAAGTGGAAGGAGCTGGCACTGGGGAGCCTCTGCCCAGAGATGAGAACAGTATCCCATGTGAGGCCGAACCTGCGCCTTGTAAAGTTGCAGGCGGTATGCCGGCATGAAATACTTTCCCGCTCTGCTGAGCACGCCAAGCTTTTCAGAGGCCAATTTGGCCTTCTCTTCCAAGTGACCACGAAACTGCACGTCACTCGTTATATCGACTCCGAGGATCCCGATACTGGCTGAGGCAAGAAGGGGAGTGCCTTGAAACTGAGAAGACACGACAAACGGGTTCTTTTTAGCGGAAAACGCGCAAACTTGTATCTTCTGAGGATTAAACTGGACTAGATTTAGTCGCCCCCAATCCGAGACTTTGTTCAGCAAAAACTCGACTTCAGACACAAGTTTGTTCCAGTATTCGGCGACGTTTTCCCGAGAAATATTGGCACGGCCGGTGTATAAAGTATCACCAGTGCTTTCATCCGCATAGCAATGAATGTTACCAGTTAGCAACATATCATTGATATGCAGAAGAAACAGCGTTCGTGATAGCACGCAGCCTTGTGAAACACCAGCGTTAATGGGCTTGTAATCGGAGCATGCACCGTCTACAACGACCTTGATGCTCTGATCTGCAAGGAAGCTGCTGATCCAATTACACAATTTCTCGGGAAGCCCATAGGAAAGGAGCTTCGAAAGAAGCGCTGTAGACCAGAAAATCACCAGCTGATCAAACCCGACGAAAACCGTATTGGCGGTCATTAATCAGCTGGTGATCCTCAAGGTACAGCTTGAGCTGGCAGTTAATAATGGATTCCATTATTTTGGAGAACAAGGAGGTGATGGCGATAGGCCTGTAATTGGAGGGGTCTGAGCGGTTGCCTTTTTTAGGGATCGGGTGGACAAAAGCTGTCTACCATGATTTCGGCACTACGCCTAGGGAGTAGGAGTACCAGAAAAGACGCGTTAGGACTGGTGCCAACTCCGGAACACACGTCCTCAGCACAATTGGGGGGATTCCGTCAGGCCCACTCGACTTCTGGATATCCAGGGAGAGGAGTGCTTTGCGAACCGAGCGCTGTGAGAACCGCACATCCGGCATGGAGCACTCACACCGCGGGGTGGTCGGCGGTGTTTTCCCCTTGTCATCAAGAGTCGAGTTAGACGCAAAAAGGGAGCCTAAAAGGTCGGCTTTGTCTTTTGCGGCTTGGGCCAGTGAGCCGTCCTCCCTGTGCAGAGATAGTAGTGATGGCTTACAGAAATTCCCTTGGACAGCCTTGGCGAGAGACCAGAATGTACGGGTTCCCGAAGGAAGGCAAACAAGTTTCTCACCAGTTCTGCGTATGTGCTCTATCTTTGCCTGGGCAATAACTCTTTTTAAGGACCTGGAGGCGAAGTTATACTTATTTTTAAGTATGCTGGTGTCTACATCCCGAGTCGACGAAGCCGCAGCCCAGGCTTGATAACACTCCTACTTAATGCATAATGCAGTCTTACAGGAGCGACCAAACCAAGGCTGAGATCTTCCTCCGATGGGTACCACAAATGATGGAATAAATTGTTCCATTCCCCGTAGCATCACATTAGTGACAGAGTCAGAAACAGCGCTGGGATCATCCGGCGAGAAGCAAACCCGCTCCCATGGGTATGATGCAAAGAAAGACCGCATTCCGTCCCAATCCGCCGACCTGTAATGCCAAACACCGCGGCAACCTGCAGTATTACGACGTACGGCAAAACAAAGAAGAGTTTTACGAAAACTCTTCCCTTGCCTCCGCCTCATAGTCGCGCGAGCGCCATTAGAACATTCAGTACTGATTAGTATGTTTGATTGGATGATCCCCCGATCTATACGATGCGTCGATAATGGCACGATGAAAATTAGACAATTCGGTCGCATCGCATTATCGCACGACCTTCAATAGGACATTCCGCAGATATGATTATGTTTGAAGGCACGGTCACACAATCATTTTCTTCGGAGTACGCATGATCGCGTGAGTGATGGCAATAGGACGGCGCCTTACAATTTAGGTTATAAATCGCCTGTACGGCTCTCTTTTGCAAAACACGTATAGCTTCAATATCAGTCGCATTACCTCATAGCAAAATTCCATAAGACATTACGCCATGAAAGTAACTAAAATACACTAATCTAGCAGTCTCAACATCTCTCTCTCTCTTTCTTACAGAATATGCTGCAGAGCTAAGTCTGATTGCTAATTTAGATATATGGGGGCCCCATTGAAGTTTCGCGACACCAAGAAAAACAGTGGTATCCACAAGACTCAACTCCTCCCCATTTAAGAGCACATTGGTATTCGAATGTTTTACATTAGGTTTAATGTAAATTTAATACATTTTGTCTTATTGCCGTTTAAGAGCAAATTGTTGGCGTTAAACCAATGTACG
The DNA here is from genome assembly GCA_033319125.1 of Parnassius glacialis. NCBI lineage: Eukaryota > Metazoa > Arthropoda > Insecta > Lepidoptera > Papilionidae > Parnassius > Parnassius glacialis. The sequence goes on from JAVANC010000025.1 coordinate 34,420,684, forward strand.
AATTTCGATAGAATATTATTTACATCGTCATAATTAATTGATTGCCGTTTGAGTTTGAAAATTAAAGAGATATCGTCAGCAAATAATACTATATCGTGATTGTCCCCTACAAGATAAGGTAAGTCATTAATATAGATTAAGAACAGACACGGGCCAAGAATCGAGCCCTGAGGAACGCCCTAAGTATCAATACTACCGATCCGGAGGAACTTTTACCATTGATCACGACTTTTTGAGTTCTGTTATTTAAATATAAAGTAATAAGTCTAAGCGCCAAATTTTTTTTTGTTGACACTGAGGTAAAGTTTTTTGTTACGCAGTGTAATTTAATTGAGAAGTTGGTTTTTAATAAAAGTGTATCAGTTTCTAGAGTATTAAATTAATACACAAAACAATGCGTACTACTACGACTTTTTCTGCCACCAGGACGGCAACACTTAAAAGTGAGGTATAATATTTGACAGATTTCATAGCGGGGAAGTTAATTTGCTCGGAAAATGTAAAGATTAATGTTTCTTTCTGTACTATTAGCTATAATTTGTATTAATAAGATTAAAAATAAAGTATAAAAATTAAAAAAGAAGTTGAAAATGTCCAATAAATTAAAGAACAAACCACTGAGGCATTGTTTTGTGTATTAATATAATACTCTACAAACTGACAGTGTCAACAAGCGACATCTGGTGAGCAGAAAATTATTAGCCCTCATTATTTCATTCATTTTTGAAATAAAATTCTCTTCCACAGATTGCTACCAATCGGACCAAAGCCTAATAAAGAACAATACCCAGTTTTTAACGCGTTAGTGGACAGAGTGCGGGAGGCGTTGAGTTTGCCGCCAGGTAAGGATTTCAATAAGCCAATAATTTGGAGGAAGCCTATACTTAGCAGTGTAGTTTCAATAGTGAATCTTTGGTTCCAGTGTTTACTCAATTTTGAGGTTACTTTTTAGTTTCTGTGTCTTCCTTTTTTAACTCACCAACTGGCATGCATTATTTATTTATTTATTATAAGCCAGGATTTGATTATAGCTCTTCACTTGACGGTAAGTCGTGGTGAATATATCAAACAATTAAAGTAAACAAATTTATTTTTGAAAAAGGAGAACATCATGAATTTTTTTTTTAATTAATTGTATAAACATAATACATAACCATGGATTGCAACAATGTAATGTAGCACGGTCAAGTAAATATTTATAGCAAATAAATGTTATAATTCTTATTTTTAAACTTAATTTTAGTGTAATAAGTCAAAATAATTTTTTTTCTTCGTAAAATTGCTTTGTAATAGGATCATCTTTATTCTATAGGTAAAGTCATTTTATCGGACAAAAATTAATTGGCTCTCAAAGTGGTACATAAGAGGGCTAGATGGTATAAACACGGATAATTTAAATCGATTAGCTATAAAATCGTTTATTGTTATGCATGAATTGGATATAAGACAATTTTATTCAATATGGTTAATTTTATTTACACACACACACACACACACACACACACACACACACACACACACACATATATATATATATATATATATATATATATATATTTAATTTTAAGTGTTTATTATAACAGTTAAAGTTTATATTTATCATTTATAAAGCGGCCCATAAAGAGGAGACCAAAATAATAGGAAACACCATTTTTTTTAAATACTAGCAATACTATTAACATTACTAGAGTTCCCTTTAACCGCTAATTGGTTTTTTTCTTTATTTTTATTTTTTTTAATTAAAACGTTACCTCTACACTAAGATTTTCTCCTGTATCGTGGAGGCAGTTTACAAACACAAATTGCACAAGGACAAACATCCAGACCCGCAACAAATATATTTTGAAGGCCACAGTTTGTATAACAAATATTTGTACCGTGCGGGATTCGAACCCGCGGCCCCCAGTGCAACTAGTTATTGCTAAGCTACTGCACCACGGAGCCGTCTTGGTATGTTTAAAAATAAAAAAAGCATGTGAGTTTCAAACGTGGGCTTCAAACCCACAAGCTTTCGAGTTCGCGGTCCGCACCCTGCCATTAGGCTACTGTCGCATACCACACTGTATTCTATCTCATTCTCTAACAGGCTAAATCCTATAGATGTATACTTTGTCCTATGAAAAACCCACGGAACGACACGGGTTGATGGGTTCTCTTACGCCGGTGAATTTTCTATTAATTAATTTCCTTTTTTTTTGTAATAAACTGTACAATTAATTCAAACAATGCCTCCATTTAAATTAGTCTACACTCAACAATAACAGGTAACTGAACTGGACTAATTTAAGCCATTAACTGATTTCCAGATGATTCTACAGACAGGACAGACTCAAGCAAATCTGAAAACGAGCCCACGCCTACACCCACCGGTCGGCCGCAGGATTTGACCAAGAAACTGTCATCTGAGAGTACCGGGTAAATACTTAAGTTAATACACATTACAGCGGAAGGGAAGTGATAACAGCTTTTGCTGTCGCACGGATGGGCCGGCTCTAACCGGGGTGGTACCACGACCTCACAGAATACCAGCGTGAAGTAGAGGTTTACCTCTGCGTTTCGCTTGGTGAGTGCAGGTGGCCGGAGGCCCTTTTTACTGGAAATGAGGCGTTCCATCTTGGTCCCGGGTGACAACGCATCTACATTTTGAATTGTAATAGAGGATAGATGTAGATGTCTATGGGTCGCAGCAACCACTTACCATCAGGTGGACTGTGTGCTCGTTTGTCACCCTTATCCTATAAAAAAAAAACATATAAAAAATACAGTCGAATTGAGAACCTCCTCTTTTTCTTGAAGTCGGTTGAAAACAATACCTTAGTGGTTGCTCCTTAATTTTATGCACATTATAACTCTCTTTCTATTGTTTTTTCTTTACCTTTAGGAATATCAGTACTTTATCCATTTTTATCTAATTAACATAAAATACAACATATATTGCAGAAAGAAACGTTAAATTTATATTTTCTTTACAATTTAACTTTCCGTCTAAGAAAAATTAAAATATATATGTCAAATATTAAACCTCATTTTAAAGTAGCGTCACCCTGAAGGCAGAAAAGGTTGTGGATACCCTCGTTTTGTCGCGACGCGCATTAGTATTGAGAATTCAAGCGTCTAATCTTTGAGACTGGAAGTGGTTTGCAAAGCTTCAATGGAGCCTCCATATATCAAAACTAGCACGCAGACTTAGGCTGAGATATATAGATCGTACTTTGACTTTGCTCAGACTTAGCTTACGACAAACTAAGCTGAGTATATGCTCAGCATAATCTTTGATTCTGAATTTATAGTTGTATCGGGCTAAGATTAAGGTAAGCTTTTGCTAAGTCCCAGAGAGTCCAAATATTAATGGATGTTTCATTCCACGCATTATCTTTTTGACTTTACTGTATAAAATTAAAAAATGTATATATTTAAAATCGACTTCAAATTTTATATTATAAATTATTTATTATTACACACAATAGAAAACGGTCCTATGATAACGGGAACGGATGAGTTGTGTGCAAAGTCAGAAAAAAAGAATAAAAAATAAGATTTTAAGAAATTCGAAATAAGATTGAAATTATGTAAATACAAAATGGATTAATGCTATTTAAAACTAGAAGACGGCCTAAAACTACCTATTTATTGTTTTAATTAATTAAAGTAACATAAAAACAACAATTTAAAATTAATACGGTGGTTTTGAATAATATCCTGAGTTTTACGTAAGTCAACGATATCGACGACTTAGGCTTTGCTAAGCGCGCACTCAGCACGACTTCGAAGTTATCTCTATAAATACCGACATTGTATTAGTTCGAAAGTAAAGTCTGAGCAAAGTCAAAGTACGGTCTATAGATCTCAGCTTTAGTTTTGCAGCATATGCTGTAAAAAAGATTATAAGTCTTACCAGTGTTGAAACAGTTTAGTTTGACTATTTTCATAGCAAATGTCGAATGGTATTTTACTATGAGGACACGCAGCTGTCACTGAAATTATATTTGTTTTACAGAAGAGGGCCATAAGAGCAATTTATGATTTAAAGCCTAAAGAGTCGCTGCCACAAAAATTTAAGGAATTTAATATATTAACTTTGGCCTCTCCATACATTTATAAAAATGTAATGTAGATACACAAAAATAAAAGTAGTTATACAAAAATAAGTGATATTCATTCTGTAAATACTAGGAATAGACACAACCTAGTAGTACCAGTTACTCGACTCCATCGAGTCAGTAATTAATTCTTGGGGCGATGTATACGCTTTTACAATAAAATTCCAGAAAATATACAAAATTTGACCTGCTCAAAGTTCAAAAACTTTATTAAACTAAGTTTGTATAAAAAGGGTTATTATAATATTAAAAATGATAATAACCCCTGGAAATTATGTGATCGCTACAAAGCTATTTCTAATTTGTTGTATTGTTAATTTGTGTAACATACATGATTGTAAGCTGTTATTTAAAAAAAGTCCCGCTGGGTTTCTTGCTGGTTCTTCCCAGGACAGAGGTTTTTTTCCCGAACCAGTGGTAATTAAACAAAAGAGTGACTTCCAATAAGTATCATTTATAATCTATATTGAATAAAAAAGTTTCTGTTTATGTTTCTGTTTCTGTTCCTGGTGTTAAGTTGTTCAGAGTTATGATGGAGTACTTGGAAAGTGTTTTTCTTTGGATATTTATATATATATATATATATATATATATATATATATATATATATATATATAATGTAATAAATAAAATAAAATACATGGAAACGGGGAGGGGGGACCCCGTGACCATGGGTCACTGTAAAGCACCTGAAACGTCGGGAATTAAAATAGTAAATTAAACGCGATAAAACCCGTAAAAAATAGATTTATTCAATGTGTAGCGTTCGCGTAAGTATAAGAAATCATTATGTAAACCAACAATAAACAAAGCTATAATAACAGGCTGCGAGACATTCCAACTTAGTCCTCAGAGGTGATGACGCATCTATAGCATTTTTAGGGTTCCGTATCCAAAGGGTAACCAACGGGAGAGAACTTAGATGGAAAGCTTTATCCCACTTCTGATGTAGAAAGTGGTGATTGAGTATAGTACAGAGACTAATTTTGTAGTTAGGAATAATAATTAATTCGTTTACACGAATTAATTATTCAACGAGTCAAGGATAAACTAGTAACGGAATACGACAAGCGCACCGCACGTCAGAGCCAAGACTGTCTTAACGGCGGCCGCGCCGTCCGTTTTATATAAGCAAAACGGGCGCCACCGCAGGTGCAATGGTGCTGGTCCAGTCATATATATATATTATACATATATAAAAACTCACGACTGTCCCCAAAGGGGTAGGCAGAGACTATGGACTTCCATTTGGCACGATCCTGACACACCTCTCTCACTTCCTCCACATCCATATACCTACGCATACACGTTCGTCGGTTAAAGGTACTATTGATTTGGCCCATTTTCAATATACCGCCAATTTGGTCGATAAACTTTTGCCTAGGGCGTCCCTTCCCGACTCTGCCGTTCACCTCTGCAACATAAATTTGCTTTGTCGCTCTTTCCTCATTCCTTTCTTAATCCTGGTCACAACATCATCTTGCAAACCACACTCTTCTCTTATTACACAATTTCTCACTCTGTCATTGAGATTCATCCCTAACATACTCCTTAATGCCCGCATTTCTACAGCATTTATTCTACTCTCGTGCTTCTTCTGCCACACCCAACTTTCACTACCATTCATTAAAGCAGGGATTAACACAGCATTGTGAATTGCCATACGTGCCTTTTTGGACACATTCTGACTTCTCACAATAGGGTGTAGAGCCCCATTCACTCTATTTCCTGCATTCACTCGTCGTTCTATATCCTTATCATGTCTACCATCCCTGCCAAATACACATCCCCAAGTACATAAACTCATCTACTTGCTCGACCAACTCCCCTTCTATTCTTATTTCATATATCGTTTTACTTTCTTCTCTTTCCAAAACCATAACTTTCGTCTTGCGTTCACTTTCGTTCCCTTTTCTTTTAATGTCCTATTCATTAATGTAACCATCATTTGCAACTCGGCTGCCGACGACGCAAGTATGACATGATCATCGGCGTACAAAAGGCATTTGACGGTTAACTCACCCATTCTTAACCCGCATTCTTCTGCTTTCAAATTTTCCAAACAACTGTCCATAAATAGGTTGAACAGCCACGGGGAAGCCACACAGCCCTGTCTGACAGGTGTCCTGTAAATTAATGTAACCATCATTTGCAACTCGGCTGCCGACGACGCAAGTATGACTTGATCATCGGCGTACAAAAGGCATTTGACGGTTAACTCACCCATTCTTAACCCGCATTCTTCTGCTTTCAAATTTTCCAAACAACTGTCCATAAATAGGTTGAACAGCCACGGGGAAGCCACACAGCCCTGTCTGACACCTTTATGGATGCCAAACCAGTCCGAGTAGGCCCCGTTAATCCTGACACAAGCACTAGAGTCCCTATACAGAGACTTCAATGCCTGTATAAACCCAGCGCTCAACCCAAATGAGTTCAGTGTTTGCCATAACACACCCCTGTCCACTCTGTCATAAGCCTTCTACAAGTCCACGAACGCACAAAAAACTTTTTGGTTTTTGGCCAAAAACTTCTCCGCGATCATGCGCATGGAAAATACCTGATCTGTACATCACATTTCCTTTCTAAATCCCGCTTGCACATCCCAAATTTTCCATCAGTTTCTTTCATGACTGTTTCAATTAGTACCTTAGCATACAGTTTTCCAACAATGCTAAGAAGGCTGATACCACGGTAGTTTTTACAGTCCTGCTGTGATCTTTTTCCTTTATATATTGGGACTATTACGGCTTTGAACCAGTCTACCGGTACCCGCTTAAGTTCCCTACATAAATTAAACAAGGTGTATAACAGGTCTACCACCACTCGTTTTCCAGCCCTTAGCATTTCGAGAGATACTCTATCATATCCTGCTACGTTACCTGCTTTCATACTTTTCATTGCTTTCATTATTTCATCTATACTTATGTCTCTATCTATTTCCTCTTTTTTCGGAATTTCTATTTCATTTAATTCAAACGTCTCATCACTCATAAACACGATTTCAAAGTATTCCTTCCATCTCCTTAAACTCGAAACTTCGTCATTCAGAAGACAGCCATTCTGGTCTCGTATAACATTCATTCTAGGCTGTTTTGAATGTCCCCTGGCAGTTCTTACGAGTTTCCAGAACATTTTAATGTTTGCCTGGAAGTTATCCGATATCCGTTCTTTCTTGCTTTTTCCTTTCAACTACTTATTTTACTCTCTTATTTAGATGTCTAAAGACTGCCTTTTTCCTTTCAATGTCATTTATTTATTTAAACTTTATTGAACCTTACACAATAAATAAAGGAACAAAAGGCGGACTTAATGCTAAAAGCATTCTCTACCAGTCAACCTTAAGGCAGTGATATAACTACGAAGGCGGTTACAAAGAAATATGCATACACACATACATATACATATTATACATACATTTACATATATACATACATATACACACCCACATACATACATATATCAATATATACAAGTATATAAATTTATATAATAAGAAAATATGATATAATACAAGATACATAAAGAAACGTAATTTAAATAAACATAAAGGAACTTAGCAGTTGTAAAGCAGTTTTAGAAAATGATCTCGAATGTTCTTCTTAAAGGTTTGTTTGCAGGTAGGTTGTCTTAATTTTTCAGGCAGGTCATTCCATAGGCGTGCGGCTCGGACAGTAAACGATGAAGATATGAAACTCGAACGGTGAAGAGGAATAGAGAGAGCAAAAGTCTCCCATGAACGAAGCTGTCTGTCATGAGTGTGAAACTGAAACTTATGTTTTAGATTATTTGGATAGTGGTTATCGAATAAAATAGAAAAAACTGTGTTAAGTATCCTACTGTGTCTTCGCTGACGAATTGGAAGCCATTTAATCTGAGTGCGAAATGAGGATACATGATCAAACTTGCGAAGACGAAAAATAAAACGGATACAGTTATTGACGGGACGATCCACCTTATCAAGGTAAACCTCATTGAGATCAGGAAAACATACACCAGCATAGTCAATAATAGGCAAAATAAGAGATTGCACCAGAGTTATCTTTACCTTGACCGGAAGAAGACGGTTCAAGGCACTGAGCTTAGCAAAAACAGAACCACTAATATTCTGAATTTGGGTGGACCAACTTAAGGTTGTGTCAAAGTAGATACCCAGATTAATAACGCTGTCAGAATAAGGTGTGATAGAACTATCAAATGTGACAGGTGGAACGCAATGGACGTCAAGCTTACACAGTCGTTGAGCACTGCCAATTATTATAGCTTGGCATTTATTGGGGTTCACACCAATACCAAACTTACGAGACCAACTGTGGAGATTCGTTAAATCCATATTGAGTCTGGCAATGGCGTCACACAAAGAGTTGACGTCTGCTTGAACATATATTTGCAGGTCATCAGCGTAAAGATGGTAAGAGCAGCTAAGTTGAGAAGAGAGAAAGTTAATAAAAATGGAGAACCAAAGTGGAGTTAATATTCCACCTTGTGGCACGCCAGTGGAGAGTTGACACCAGTCAGATATGTCACGACCATTAATGACAGTTTGCTGACGGCCACAAAGGTAGGAAGAAAACCAGTCAACAGCAGTAGACGAAAATTTGAGATTTTGAAGCATGGCAAGGAGGATATCATGGTCAACCATATTGAACGCATTTGTAAAATCAATAAATACAAGTACTGTGACCTTTCTATTCTACATGCCCTCCCAAATATCCTCTGTGACTTTGAGAAGTGCAGTGGTCGTGCTGTGTCGAGGCCGAAAGCCAGATTGAAACTGAGATAGCAAGTAATTTCTACAAATAAAAGCAGACAATTGTTGGTGAACTATAGAATCACTTAGTTTTAATAGGAAGGGTAAGATAGAAATAGGTCTATAGTTGTTGAGTTGTGTGGGGTTTGCAAGTTTGGGAAGAGGGATAATATAAGCTTTACGCCAAGAGGCAGGAAAGACCCCAGACAACAGAGAAAAATTGATTATGTGAGTTATGACTGATAGAAAAATTTCTAGAACAGAAGAGATCATAAAGCGACTCACATTATCACAGCCCACTGCTTTGGATTTAATAGATAAAAAAGTTTTACGAACTTCGTCGACAGAGACACACGAGAATGAAAATGGTTCATGTTGAGATGTGGCCAAAGAAGTAATTTCTGAAATTGTAGTGGACTTAATGATATGAGATAATGTAGAGCCAGATGAAAAATGAGAATTAAGATCATTAAGAGGAAAAGAAATATTATGACTTTTTTCAGAGTGCTTACCAATACCAAGAGATTTGAGGAACTTCCATACATCGGCCGAAGAAGAGTTAGAAATATTTTCATGGAAATAGCAACGTTTCGCTGCCCTTACCATGTGGTTACAACGATTGCGAGCCACTTTATACAAACGCCAGTTGTCATCACACCAGTCACGCTTGAATTTTCTAAAATCCCTATCACGTCGAGTCATTGCCATCCGAACTCCCCTCGTTATCCACGGAGCTGGAGGTCGCTTAACTCTAATAGCTCGCACCGGTGCATGGACATCAAACAGTTTCAGAGTTAAATCAGTGAAAATCGAAACGTTGTCGTCCACTGAAGACGCACCATACACCGGAGAGAAATCTATATTCGAAGCATTATTTTCTAAATTAGCAGGGTTCATTCTGGCAAAATTTCGTATGAAGATGGTGTCCGGTTTAGATTTAGGTGGTTTTAGTTTATATACAAGGTAAAGTAAATCATGGTGCAAAAATCCGGAAGCAGACAACTGACCATAGTTAACTACTAGTTGGGGATAGGAGGTTATGATTAAATCAAGCCACGTGTCTGGAGAATCAGGATTGTGGTGTGTCAGAGAGCAAGGAACAATGAATAGGTTAACTGAGATATGTGTTAATGGATAGGATATCATCATTCATACCGCGAGAATTACTAGCCTTGGTTGCTAGTAAATCTAGCCATGATTTCTTTTTTGCTTCAACTTCCATCCGTACCTCATCATCCCACCACAACGTGTTATTTTTCCTTTCATTCGTTCTCTTACTTACACTACATACTTCGGTAGCTGCATCCACAAAACCTTTCTTGACATTATACCACACAGTCTCCAAGTCTAAATCATTCATACACAATTCAGCCATACCACTTATATTTTCTCTCAATCTACATTTGAACTTCTCTTTCACACCTTCATCTTGTAACCTCTCTGTTCTTATACGCTGTAACGCAGTGGTAGACACGGATGTCCGATGCCTCCAACGTCTGAAAAGACCATTAATTCGGCATAAGACTAAGTAATGGTTCGTCCCTACGTTGGACCCCCGGTAAACCCTTGTATCTCCACCGCGCTCTTCATTCTTTCATCAACAATTATGAAATCTATCATACTTCTATCATCACCTCTTTTCCATGTATACGTGTGAATCTTCTTATGACGAAAGAAACTGTTCGTCACAAAAATATTCTTTTCCACACATACGGTGAGGAGGCTTTCACCGTTCTCATTTATACTTTCATCACCAAACGTTTCCAATATCATTTCATAACCAAGCCTCCTCACCCCAACCTTTCCATTATAATCTCCTAATATCACAATATTTTCATTACCCTTGCATTTCATTAGCACCATCCTTACTAACTCCCAAAACTGCTCTTGGATATAAGTGGGCTTAGACATGCCTGGGGCGTAGACCCCTAAAACAAACAACTTCTTTAAGCCCACTTTCATTCGTATCCATAGCAGTCTCGGGCTTACACATTCATACTCTTTCACACAATGACCCATTTTTTCTGAAAGGATGATACCAACTCCCTGGCATGCCCGTTCGGTCTCGTCTACACCAGACCAGTACGCGGTATACATGCCATGTCTAGTGGCATCCTTTCCCTTCCGTTTCGTCTCATTTACACATAACACGTCTATTCCTCTATCATGCATCATATCGCATACTTCATCCATCTTATCATTCATTGCTCCATATACATTCAACGTAGCCAGACGGGCTTCCGCAATCCACTTTTCGCCCCTCCGGGGGATAGAATGTGACGTGTGGCGAACCTCTTCGCCGGTTTTCCTCCCGGTGATTCTTCGCACACCTGCCTCATTAAAGGGGCGCCGGGAACTCGGGGCCATTTCATAAATGTTTTGCCTCATGGTGCGAAAGTAGGGGGTGGTATTTTTTACGCCGCTACCAAACGGCGAGGAGCCGAGTCTGTTCTTTCGGTTTTGTCGCTTGTTTAGCACCACCCGGGGGACACGTGTAGGGTGGGCCTAGGTTTAGGTGGTCGAAACCTACGGACGCGAGCAACTCATCTCCCAAACAACAACAAATAATAAAAATAAAAATTAATTAAAAATTAAACAAACTACTAGAAACGTGTTTTACGATGGTACGGAACCCTTCTTGTGCGAGTCCGAATCGCTGTTGGCTGGTTATTCTTCTCTTTTGCGGCAATCCAATTACTCTTCAATAATTTGTGTGTAGTATTGAAAATTACCACTACCGTGTAGTGGCGGTGTTAGAGTATCCACTATCCTATATCGTCCCGAGTATGTCGTTAGAAACAACAGGAGGAATATAATAAACTGCAATTGCCATCAAATATACCCCTTATGAGGTGATGGGGAGGCTCACGATTAGCAGCAGACTTTGAGAGGATATTATGAATGAATGATGAATGACTTATATATAATATCGTTTATATGTCAGTCAATATTTCAACTACCTCAGACAGTGTTAGTCCAAATCACAGTTTCTAATTTTGCCGAAAAAATATTTTAATATGATTATTGTGTGTTTAAGAGAGAAGTTCAAGAATGAGTTAGTATTGGGTAAGGACCAGGATCAAAATGAAGTTCCTTGCTTAAAATATTTCAATACCAGCAAACTGTGATTTACTAAGGATATCACAATGATTAAAATCTCTAACATTTATTATCTCTATTGTCCACACCACCATAAATAGCTTAAATTTCTTAGATAGGCAGATTTTCTCACGATTTTTACTTGACCATTGAGTACGTGCATGCGGCTCACCTGATTGTAAGTGACTACTGCCGCTCATGGGCAACTGCAACACCAGATGAATTGTAGACTCTTTTCTTGAAGGTCCATAAGTCTGCGTTTGCCGTTAAATGCGTTTTCAGAATCAGTATTTTAACAGAAAGAAATATCTTTACCATAAACTCGACCATAAAAATCAAATTAAATCAAAATTATTTTTAATTATCAACCGGCTGTTCCCTGCGACTTCGCCCGTGTGTAATTTAGGGTTTTAATTTTTTCGCGAGGGACCCTAATTATTTTTCTAAAATAAAAGTAGCCTAAGTTACTCCTTATGACATCAGCTATCGGCCGGTGAACATCCCGACAAAACCGGTCCAGCCGTTTTGTTTCTTTCAAATTAGCCGGTACAAACAGACAGACAGTCACACATTTTTTAAATTGTATTTTTGTTATAAGTACCGCATATACTTTCATATACATCGAGTAAAAAGCTGTAATTTTGAAATCACAAACAGACACTTCAATTTTATTTATTTGTATAGATTTGTATGTGGGTATTTTATCTTTGCGATTACCGGGGAGTAAGAGTATTGCCAAGGATCCCGCTTTTAACTAATAAGCGCATGTTCCTCATTCAGTATCAGTTTGTTCAGATGTGAATAACATTTTTTCAAAAGATTGAATTTAGTAAGTTATTTATTGTGAACACTATAAAAAAAATGAACTGTATTAAAAATGTAGAGGAGTTATTTAATATCTTTTGAGAGCATGTGCGGTTTATTGACACAAACTGTACCGTATCGTGGACTTTTCTTTGCTACCTAATCCTTTTTCGAACCTTCTTCGAAATATGAGGGCCCTGTGCCCATCTGTGACATATATCTATATATTTATATATATATATATATATATATATATATATATATATATATATATATATATATATATATATATATATATATATATATATATATATATATATATATCACAAATGGGTATTATTTTACAATGTTTTTACCAGCCTATGCTGGTACAAAATATTGTAAAATAATAGTCTTTGAATAAAACTATTTTTACGGATTTTACAGCGTTCAATTTTAATTATTTTTAACGACGTTTGACGTTTCGACGTTTATACAATATAAAGTGTTCACGTAAATAAAATATAAGAAATTATTAAATAATTGACTTGCTTCTTACTAATTGCAGCAGGTCTCCACGTCGGCTAGCCAGGCAGGTGGCTCAGCTGGGCTCGCCGCCGCACCTGCTGCCGCATGCTCCACAGCATCAAGCACAGGCACAAACACAAGCACAAACACAAGCACAACAGCAAGCACAAGCACAGCAGTATACTCAGCAACAACACACTCCGCGCTCTACCGCTCGTCCGCACTCCACTGGTAGGTATTTTTATTAATCACTTGCCTCACATCAACGGTTATATTTTTCGGGTTGTGTGTATGTATATATTTGCGACTTCCGGTAGCCTAAGGACTACATTTTACGCCGCGATACTAAATGGTGTTTGCTTGAAATGTATTGTGATGAACGTGTCAATTTATTAAAGAAGTATGAAGGTTATTACATTTATTAACATAACATAATATACAATATTTCATTATATACAATATTAAAAACTATAATAAAAACTAAAACTAGTGACTTAATTATCATACAGTCCTACTCCTCACGGTATCGTGCCTAGAGCGCTCGCTGCGTTTCCTTTGCCAGCCTTTGAGCAAGAAAAGAACCAGCCCTCTTATCACCAGCAGCAACGACCAGTTGCGGATGGAGTTCCTTTAGAAACTTCACCGCACGTGGACCCCACGGACCGATAGTCTCTACAGCAAATGGCACAAATATGTAGTCACCTCACAGAGACTCATATTTGCGCCACTTACTCAGTTCAGCTGCCTCTAATGCCGCCCCTGCTATAAACGAGGTACCCCTGAGATGGGAGGACGCCAAAGTATCTACTCAAGTAGCATCCCATACTAGGGCTTTACCTTTCTCCCAAGGGACAAAGGTCATACCGTTGGATCTCTTGCCATCGTCTCTAAATATTCCGCAAGGCTCCAAAACCGAGGGAACATTTAAAGAGACAAGAGCCCTTCGGCGGACATCGTTCAAAGAACCATGCGGTGAAACCCTACCAACAGTTTCCTTACATTAAGTAAAAAATAATTATATTATTTATCCAACGAACTAAATTGAATGCATGCTATATTTTTTTGTATTTTTATGATTTTAATTAATATTAAAATAAGGAGATGGGCAGCAGCCTCTTTCTGTAACAACTCACGATTATAAAATGATGCAGTTGCGAACCCATCTGCTAAACGTGGTATCTGTGTCAAGACACTCCATATGAGGCAATAAATGGGGCAGGCCTATGTTCAGCAGTTAACTTTTATAGGTTGTAATGGATCGATGGATGGAATGAATATTTATATATCTTTCGCAGTTATTCCTCTACGTAAAGATAATTTAATATTTATTAATACATATTATGATGTATCATGTACGTGTTGCCAGTGATGTTATAATATGAGAACTTAAGACACGGTCTTCAATTACTGATCGTATGAAAAAGCTTATGGTTGTTCAACGAGCTATGGAGAAGGTTATACTTGGAGTTTATCTATGTGACAGAATTTTAAATGAAGATATCCGCATTAGAGCCAGAGTAACTGACATAGCCCAGCGGATTAGTAAGCTGAAGTTCAATGGGTCTGTTATAACTTTTTTTTAAACGTTACACAATAGTATTTTCTCCTGTATCCTGAAGGCGGTTTACAAACATAAAATGCACGAGGAGAAACTTCTAGACTCGGAATAAATATTTGAAGGTCATACAAATATTTGTTCTGTACAGGATTCGAAACTGGGGTCCCAAGCATTGTAGCGTTTATTGCTAAGGCGCTGCGCTACGAAGTCGTCGATAATATATTTCGAAGACCCGACAAGCGATGGGGCAAATTTACGTGGTAGAGGCACGCTGCAGCTATGCTATGGTTGTAGCATGAATGGATCGGCTCGACCGGGGTAGGACCACGCTCTCACAGAATACTAGCGTAAAATAGCAGCTTAACGCTGCTGTGTTTCGTATGATGAGTGTGAGAGAACCGGAGACACTTTTTACTGGAAACGAGGCATTCTTACTTAGTCCTCACGGGTGACAACGAATCTGCATTGTCACCTGCATTTATGAACTACAGTAATCACTTACCATCAAGTGCTTGGACTATATGCATTTTTGTCATCCTTATCCTATAAAAAAAATGCGGAAATGGTAGTCTTGTAACTAGTAAGTGGTAAAGTATTTGGTTAAAGATGCAGAAAATCGATGAATGCAATTCTTTGTGTGGGGCCTGTACTCAGTAATGAATTTGTGATGGGCCGAAATGATGATAAAGATATTGATATTAAAAAAAAGTGTGTACTCTGTCCATTCCATAATTCTCGTAATTGTGCCCTTAAAAAAACTGTCCTCTTATTTAAGATTATTTGTGTGTTTTATTTATCTAAGCGCTTTACGGTAATGCTTCAAGCGTTGGAAGCCAATTGAAATTCGGCTACAAACAGTGGTGAGGTTTGGGGACGGGTGTGAGTGAGATATGATGTGTTGTCGCAGAGGCGGGTGGCGGCGTGTGCGGGGCTGGTTGCGGGGCGGGGTGCGGGGCAGCGCGCGGGTCGAGGGTGGCGGGCGCGTGGTGGGGGGACGAGGGTCGCGCCGCGCGCCGCGCCGCGCACGCGCACGCCGCGCACACGCGCCGCGCCGACGCCACGCTCTGCTACCGTTGTAACTACTCCACCTACACATAAATATATCCTCCAACATACACAAAAAAACTCCGAGGCAAACAGCTTGTTAATACTTGAAGGTTTAGTCCGAAATAATTTCGAGTTGCTGTTACCTAATGAAAAATTGTTGAATAAGTTACTTTTGCGCATAAAGAAAGAGTTGCGGCAATAACTAATTAATCACATACCCGCATACACAACATACTCGTAAATATACCCTCAAATATTACACTACACATATCCTTATGCTATGCAGTCATAACATATTTGCATATGGTATTCTCGTAAATACATTTTTCTGGCATTATTAAGGCATTCACTTTTCTAAGAATACGTTAGCTGGATGCCACGTTCATACACCATTTACGTGGTAGAAGCACGCTGCAGCTATACTAGCAATACATTTCTGCAATCCGAATAATGCTATCTTTCGTATGGTGAGTGTGGAAAAACGGAGACCCTTTTCACTGGTAACGAGGCATTCCATCTTAGTCCACGAGGATAATAACAAATCTGAATTTTGTTATATCTGCCTTATTCTATAAAAAGCGTTTTAGATACAGATCATTTTATTATCTGTTAATTTCATAACTAATTTTAAGTTTCATGTTGAAATGTTCTGCATACCTTTAAGTTAAATACATATATAGTATAATTTTGTTTATAACTGCAAATGTTTAATAATAATGTTTTGTATGTGTTTAATTGGTAAGCCTAAATAAATAAATCATTTCAAGTACGCATCAATTATTGTTCATAACTCAAAAGATTTCTTCAAACTCCCTACTCTGGGTAAAGATTTGACGAGAGCCTACACCGAAGACGACTGTAATGCTTCTACGCTATAACCAATCAATCGGATTCAGATTGAATATTATTAAATGAATTTTCCGCTATCAAGTCCTGGTCTCTAAAACCTCGTTTATCTACAAATGTTAATCTTATCTGAACAAACCACGTACTGATAAGGGTAACATTTGAACTAATTAATTTCTAAACAATTCACACTTACACCACACAAACATAATCAACAAACAATTAGTTTAATCGACCTCAAAAAACGTATTTCTTAAATTCTATAGAAAGCTTCTGTCGTTACTTAAGAAAGATAAATCCATTTCTGTTCCATTTCAAAATCTTAAAAGATCCAAAACTGTAATGTTGTTTAAGTTAAGATAGATCTTTGACAGGACGGCATCAATGATAATACTAATGATTTTACACTTCATAATATGTTTCTACCCCTTTTAAAATTTAGACAAAAATAAACAAAAAATGCTTTTCAAAATTCTAAAAAAATCTCATGTTGCTTAGTTAAAATAATCACTTGAATTTGCATAAAAAGCCGTATATAGCTTCATTTCAAATCTGTCAGATGTTAAATATGTTAATAAAAAGAAATAATAGATGCATACAATTAGCAATACCACATAAATTTCATCATTTTAACAGTGGTAGAGCCACGCGGCAGCTTTTGCTGTCACACGGATGGGCCGGCTCGAACCGGGGTGGTACCACGACCTCACAGAAAACCAGCGTGAAGTAGAGGTTTACCTCTGCGTTTCGCTTGGTGAGTGCAGGTGGCCGGAGGCCCTTTTTACTGGAAATGAGGCATTCCATCTTAGTCCTCACGGGTGACAACGCATCTACATTTTGAATTGTAATAGAGCATAGATCTAGATGTCTATGGGCCGCAGCAACCACTTACCATCAGGTGGACGGTGTGCTCGTTTGTCACCCTTATCCTATAAAAAAAAATCTTATTTGCTAGCAGAAAACTCTTTTACAAAGCTCCCCTTTGTACATACTTGACCTAAGTTGTCATTCATTGTAGTGTTCTTTCAAGTTTGTGTCAATTGGTCATTGATCTTTTAATATTCAGTGAAAGAATTAAACAAATTTTATTCAGGCGCAGAATGTGGCACAGCAGTTGAACAATACAGCGACGAGGAACTGGGACTATGTATCATTGTGTTGGCGACGTTTGTGCACCGCGAACCAGCTGCTGCTGCGGGAATGCTGCCAGCTCTGCTCCACAGCGTTAGCAGGTCAGTTATTATGCGAAACAGAACAGAGTAGATATTTTACATAGATCTGTAATTACTGCTTGAATAAGTATCAGATCAAGACTTTAGCTTCTTTTCCGAGGCAATAGCGATGGCTCTATACATGCGTGGCATGCTGAGTATTGGGTTACCAATTGTCACTTGTGGAATATGTATGCATACTCTTGAAATGCAAGAAAATACTCTTTTTCTAACCTTTCAAGAGTATGGAGTGGACGTGTTGAACTGCTGTGCACACTTCACATTTTTATTTAGAGATATAATAATATGTAATAAAGTTTTTAATAAGTTCAGTAATCAGTAATCTTTGATGGCTCCGTGGCGCCGCGGCTTAGCGCTGAGGGCTGCAGGTTCGAATACCGCACTGAATAAGTATTTGCATGGCGTACAAATAATTGTTCCCCGTTTGGATGTTTGTCCTTATAAAATGTATGTATGTAAACGATACAGGATACAGAACCCCACGATACAGGAGAATATCTTTATGTGGAGGTAAGGTGTTTTAGGAAATAAAAAGGAGTTACCTATAGTGTACCTAGTATGTTGTGAATGAACTTGATGTGCTGTTAATTATAATAAACGCGATTGCAAAATAAAAATACAGAAAATATGAAATACCGTAATTACTGTGGCGCATCATTGCGGAGCGGGCTCTACACCTTTTTTATAGCTTGTCACGCTAGCGAGCACACAACCCACCTGATGGTAAGTGGATGCTGTGGCCCATAGGCATCTACATCTATTTTCGATTGAGATGCCAAATGTATACGTTATTACCCTTGAGGACTAACATGGAATGCCTCGTATCTAGTAAAAACGGTCTCGTGTTCTCTACACTCACCTTGTGAAAGACAGCAGCATTGAGCTGCTATTTTACGCTGGTATTCTGAGAGAGCGTGTTTCTCAGATCAAGCCGACTCATTCGTGCTACAACCACAATATAGGTGGAGCGTGATACTACCACGTATAAAAGCTCGTTGAGTATTGGAGATGGTGGTGGTGTGCAGGGTGGTGCAGCTGGGTGCGTGGTCGTGGCAGGCGGAGCGCAGCGCACGGCTGCCGGGTAGCGCCATGCTGGTGGCGCAGCAGTTCCTGCGCTGCGTGCTGCACCACCTCGCGCCTAACAATGTCTTCCTGCAGATCTTCCTGCAGCGCACGCCTGGTACCTACTGCACTGTACCACACCACATTACTACACCACACTCTCACACCATACTCATACACATCTGCTGGACATAAGTTTCTCCCGTTGTACGATTTGGATTTGATTAATTATCACGCATGGCAGGCGTATTGGCGATCGCATGACGTCTCACATATTTGACGGTGCTCACCGTCGCTGGTCTGTGCATTATTTGTCTAGCGTAAACGAGATAGTTTTGTAGGTGGTAGGATTTCTTTTCTACCTAAAGGTTCGTCTTTGTACCACCCTGGGCATTAGTTCGTACATTGCTGTTCCGGTCTGAGAAGTATAGTAAGCCATTATAATTACATGTTGTGGAGCATTATCTCATTCTTCATCTTAGTCCTCAGAGGTGACAACGCATCTGGAGCTTTCTTTTCTCAAAATATGTGGCTGGTTTCCATTCTCTGTACAATTACTATCATGTGAACTATTAGTTCCTTTGTCATTTTAATTCAAAATAGTTTGGAAAATCTAAAAGTGCACGCATACTGAGCGTTTCATTTAATTTTGATGAAAAAAATTAAAATAGTGACTCTAATTTTAACAAGAAAAAAAAACAGAGAATTTGAACGACTTTCATTAATAACTTTTAAACGGTGTTGAGTTCAATAACAAAAAACAATAGGGATCCTCCTTAGAATATATGGAATCTTATTTAATAATACACAGTCAGGTCATAAGTATTGTCACACAGTAAAAACTTTTCTTTTGGAATGCTGGCCACAAAAAAGTTTATTGAATTCGAATTTAGAATTGTTCATGAAAATAAAACTGTATACTTTTTAGAATTTTATTCATTTTTAAACATGGAGTGGACGCTTATAGAAGACCGTGTTGCAGTTATTGCGTTGCATCGTTGCGGTTACGCGCCAATTCAAATTTTTGACATACTGAAAAATTTGAATATAACCAAAAGATTCGTTTATCGTACCATCAAACGATACAATGAAGACTCTAGTTTAGATGACAGGTCAAGAAGTGGTCGCCCTCGGTCTGTTAGGACTCCAGCAGTGATAAAAGCTGTGAAGGCGCGAATTCAAAGAAATCCCAAACGTAAGCAGAAACTGTTGGCCCTTCAGATGGGGTTAAGCAGAACCACGGTGAAAAGGGTGTTAAATGAAGACTTAGAGCTTCGGGCATATCGAAGAAAAACAGGACATCGTTTGAATGCTCGTCTAATGGACCTGAGACTGAAGAGATGCCGCGCTTTGTTGAAGCGGTACGCGGGAAAAAAATATCGGGAAATTCTTTTTTCGGATGAAAAATTTTTTACCGTAGAAGAGAGCTACAACAAACAAAATGATAAGGTGTACGGACACAGTAGTGAAGAAGCGAGCAACCGTATTCCGCGTGTCCAACGAGGTCATTTTCCATCCTCGCTCATGGTATCGTTGGGAGTTTCTTATTGGGGCTTAACAAAGGTACATTTTTGTGAGAAAGGTGTAAAAACGAATGCAGTTGTGTATCAAAATACAGTCCTGACGAACGTTGTAATAACAGGCACTGGGTATTCCAACAAGATTCGGCGCCAGCTCATAGAGCGAAGAGCACACAAAACTGGCTGGCGGCGCGTGAAATCGACTTCATCCGGCACGAAGACTGGCCCTCCTCCAGTCCAGATTTGAATCCGTTAGATTACAAGATATGGCAACACTTTGAGAAAAAGGCGTGCTCAAAGCCTCATCCCAATTCGGAGTCACTCAAGACATCCTTGATTAAGGCAGCCGCTGATATTGACATGGACCTCGTTCGTGTTGCGATAGACGACTGGCCGCGCAGATTGAAAGCCTGTATTCAAAATCACGGAGGTCATTTTGAATAAAATTTAGTGTCATAAAAATCTATGTTTTGTTAAGTTCATTTTGGTATATAAATAGTTACATAATGAATAAACTTGTTTCAATTATTTTATATTAAACATGTGACAGAACTTATGACCTGACTAGGTATATACCTCAATCTATTGCTTACATTTCTATTGAGCGAGAAGACACACCGACGTACAGACCAACGGACGGTGGCAGTCCATATACTTTTTCAATTAAATTTTTTGTTATGTACCTAATCTAAAGTAAATCAAATAAAAATTAACTAATCTTATAATTCAATGTCTGTAGTTATTGTAACGTTAATTATAATATGGTTCTGATGTCTGGATAAAAGTATAAAAACGATTTTATGTATCGAAATTGAGGTGTGGCCACATATCGAGAGTAGAGCACTCCCTCACGCTGTGAGGCGTGCAAAATACTACCTTTTATCGTAAACCATAAGATCTTTCTTACATTTTTTATATAAGACTTACGACACTCACAGGATGAAATGGGGTAATGAATTCTCTTATACTTCAATCACACGGCAATAGCACGATAATCTATACTCAAAGGTATGAAATCATTCTCTAATAATAATCTACGCTGGCAAATCAAACCTCAAAATAAATGTTGATATTTAAATGAAATATTACCGATTGATGCAGTAATAAACACTGTAATTCTTTTAGAAAATAATAGGATTCCATCATAAACCAAGGGATTGGTGCTTTGACGAGTCCTTTAAACAAATTTATCTTACATTTATCATAAAACTAAAATACATTCAGCAGTACTCACGACATGCTCCGTACTACATCACTCGATTGCTTTGTTTGATTGCCATCCCTAACAGCTGTAATAATTTAGAAGTAGAACAGCCTTTCTTTCAACTATAAAAAAAAACTTTTCAGAAAAGCAACGTCTTATGTTATTCAAGAGCATAGCTCAAGCATTTGTAGACTTCAATGAACTGTACCCGTGCGGCCCCCTGCAGTTGGTCATCGAACACTTGAACTCAAAGAAGACTCTGCCACTTGATGTAAGTTAATTTCCCTTTATATGGATTTTAGTATTGAGTTATATTTTGGTTAGTATTATATTGTATCAAATATAAATAATGTAAATGGGTGCAAGTGGCTTAGGAATGTTATTTGCTACCCAATTGCAAAACTTTATACATAGACTATTTTTGTTACGCAACGAATTCTTAGTATTCGTAAATAAAATCTGTTCTGTTTTTATGTAGATCACCTTATTTGTTACATTTTTTGTTTTAACTTTAAAATTTAAATGAATAATATAATATAGTCTTTCTCTTTGATTCTTTTTGTTATTATTGCTGTTTTTTTACAATATCGATAGTAGCATTCAGTTGAAAAAAAAATTGCCTTTTGGTTTTAAAAATTCATTTCGGGATTTTCAGGTCTAAATTTTTCTGGCATATACATACATTTGCTGGAAAACAGTTTTGACGGCAATGAGGCATTCCATTTAAATTCTTAAGGGTGATAACTATCTGCATTTTGATCCTTAATCGAGGATGTATGTGGAGTGTATAGGTTACAGTACATTTTTGCCATCAAATAAAGAACTGACTGCTAGTTTACCACTTTTCCTTCTAAAGTTTATTTACACGTTACGATACAGGGTAAAGAAAATTGTTTGGAACGATGAGTAGAAATACGTGAAGTAGAATGAAAAAAATGTTTTGTTTATGTTGTTGAATTATTTTTTAAATAAAAACCTTTTCTTAATTTTGTAATTTCTGATTTAATACGTTATCTTTTTTTAATGTGGCATTAAATATTATTTTCGAAATTTACTTTAAATGCGTGGTTTCGGATTGAAAGTTACCATTATAGTAGCTCCTTTTTATTTTATGGTTAAGAGGTGACTTAAAATAGGTTGAGAAGATCTTCTGACTACCTAGATTGTGGTATGCCTCGTAGTCGTAGCAGACACATAATGTGTGAAACACATGTATAACGCCAAGCCTACTCTTTTTTAAATGTCGGCAATGCATCTATAATTACTCTGGTGTTGCAGTTGACTTTAAAATGGCGGCGGTTCCACCTCCACCGCATGCGATAATAATAATAATATAATTCCTTGATACCGCCCGCATCGTCCGCTGGTTTCTTTGTCTTTATTCCTAACTCTCGGCCGTTTTGGTCTCCCCTGGGCTTCCATTTGGCTGGATTTTTATTTATTTATGTAATTTTATGTATTTATTTTATTATATTGATATTGTTACGAGTTTGGGGTTCGAGACAATTAAAAACTGCCGATTGAATTACCAAAATTAACACTTTAATTACAATCTAAAACCACACTAATAATAAAACACAAATTCCATCTCTATGTTTGGGGTCGTCCAGCGTTTTCTTCACGTCAGCCATCACGTTGTTAACCCGATTGTACACTTGGTCGATTCGGGTTTCAGCTTCCGACAGGTGGTTGTCATATTGAGCAACCCTATCCTTCACCTCCTTTATCTCTTTCCCGAAGGTAGCGTAAAGGCCCTTCATGAGGGGCATCTGATCTTCCTTATAGAGTTTGAGCTGCTCTTCCAACCAACGGCCCTGTCCCTTCTGTTGGCGGGCCTGTTCCTCCTATTGACGGGCCTGTTCCTTCTGTCCGCGCTGCAGCTACTCTTCCAACCGACCGGTCTGTTCCTCCTGTCGGTGAGCCTGTTCCTGCAGCATCATCATCAGAGCACCTAAGTCAGGTGCTGCAGATGCAGGAGCTGCTGACGGACCGGCCTCCGTGGTCAGAAGCTGGCCCTCCGATGTTTGCGGCGTTGCTTTACCAAATCGTCTCTGGTCCGTCTCCAGCTGGTGTTGACTTCGGGTACGGATACCCTCCATGTCGTCCTTTGGTAAAATCGGCATGATTTGATCCCACTTCTGACACCAATTGTTACGAGCTTGGGGTTCGTGACAATTAAAAACTGCCGATTGAATTAGCAAAATTGACACTTTAATTACAGAACATTAGTTACAATCTAAAACCACACTAATAATAAAACACAGTTGTACTACTGATCACTTTAGTTCGCAGTTATTTCGCTTCGAAATATTCTCTTGTATTGCCAATTCAATACTGCCTCGGTCGTGGTCTATACCGGCCTTATTATAGGGCCTCAGCTATTTACCAGAACCTTCTACTGTAGCGACATCTGGAATGTTCGAGTACATATCGGTCCCGAAATTTCTAGAAGGATCTTGACTCTCCTAGTTCTGCTACTTGACACTAGAGGGCGCTGGTGGTAACTAGTGTTGCCATGTACAAGACATTAATAGTGGCGCGCAACAATATATATGTATATTTATAATTTTAATTTACATTTATATATTTATAAAAACCAACCAGATGAGAAAACTATATAGATACCCCACATAATAATATTCATAATCCTTATTTTCATAAAACAGGATAAATATACAGATATTTTAGTTGTATTATGCACTCATGCAACATAACGAATTTTTAGATTATTTAGCTGTCGAGTGGTGTAATTAAATTTTACATGTAGATATGTAGTTGCTACACCAAACTGCATCCCTGACTTTGGTGACTTCAATTTTCTGATTTGTCATATCAAAAAATAGTCACTAGAATAATCAGAAGAGTCGGTGTGGTTGCAGCAACTGCCGACGATAGCGAGCAACATCGCCATGTACCTGGAGTGCCTGGCGCCGGAGGCCCTGGGGCCGGCCAGTGCGTGCGGCGCGCTGCTGAGCGCGCTGGAGCAGCTGCTGCGCGGCGCCGCGCTGCGCCTGGCGCAGCTGGACGACGCGCGCCCGCTGCTGCGCGCCGCCGCCGCCGCGCTGCGCCTGCCGCACGCGCATCAGCACAAGGTACCGCGCTGCCGCCCACTGCCACGTGCGTGTGTCTGTATACAGACCTGATTATGAGGTCTCGTGTTCGAATCCCGGGTGGTGTCAACATTAATATGAGCATTTCAGTAGCAACCCGGAGTCAAAAAATCATTATTACAATTATTATATGTAAATAGCTGTACAGTATCACATTTCACACTTTTGTGTCCGAGTTTTACGTTATAACTTCGTAGTTATATTTTTATTATTGTCTATTTTCGACATCACATTGTTTTTGTGGAAACCATGAAAACTCCTATAATTTTACAGTCCTATACACTTATTTATAAAATTTATGACAAGCGCTTAACATATTGGTCTTTCGAGCCGGATCCTTACAACCTTCCTGGCTTGTAGCTGGTCGTGTGTACAGTCAATTTATGTTATACTGGGTGATAGCAACATAATATGTAGTTGCTCGGAATATCAATGTGCAATGTGTTCTTCTAGCCAGAAGTTTCTGAAGCCGTTAAATTAAAGGATATCCTCCAGCCGTTCTACCCAGCATGATAAAAGTTGCTATTGTATATATATATTTTTGCAATTATAAAAAAAGAAAGGGGATGTAATAATAATAAATCCTTGATCTTGTAATATTCTTTAGTCCACTTAAAAGGGCAATCTTATTGATTATTGAACTATTAATAAAAGTAAAAACCAACATAAAAAAACTAAAAAAACAAAAAAATATTTTGTAAATTTTTTAAGTTTTTGAAGTTTGGTGCTGTCTTGACTCTTGCATACACTATGTCTTAGCACCGACGTTAGATGTTATTTTGTAGAAATTATTTCATTCCTTTTAGTTCTTTATTTTTACTTTTTTATCAAAAGCTTAATT
The DNA here is from genome assembly GCA_033319125.1 of Parnassius glacialis. Lineage (NCBI taxonomy): Eukaryota > Metazoa > Arthropoda > Insecta > Lepidoptera > Papilionidae > Parnassius > Parnassius glacialis. Next base: position 34,446,364 of record JAVANC010000025.1, read on the forward strand.
TTACTGTCCTATATTCGTTTCGTCAATAACACTGTTCACTTTAGGTACTGTCCTCGTTCATTACAATATTGCTCAAACAAGATTGCTGTCACCTTACTTAATTACTGTTTCTTTGGCAGAGTATCCTGGAGCCGATTTCGAAAATCTTGAGCTATTCGATCCAAAACTTCGTGGTACGGCTGTCGCTGGTAACAGAACTGAGTGCGGCATGTGTACGTGCTTTTGGACGTGATCGGGACAAGTTGCTGCTGTGCCGCGTGCTGGTGTTTGAACTGGTGCAGGCGTTGCGCACAAAGACCACCGTCCCCGACGATAATCTCTTTATGCTCATACAATTTGTGCTACAAGGTGAGTCAGTCGTTATCTATCCAGTGTCTAGACTACAGTGTCCAGTACCCTATATCTAATATACAGTATATACCAATTGTATAGCGTGTAAAATACTTTGCCAATATTTTTTGTTAATTATTTATTTTGTATTTATTTAAAAATTTCTTGTATTAACTAGCAAAGTAACAAAAGGTAGATTTAATGAAAGACGGTATTCTCTGCTAGTCAACCCATGGCGTGGTGAAATCTAGTGACAGGTGCCTTAATATTGTAATGTGTTGTGCTAAGTATATCATCATCATTATCAGCCCTTCACAAGTCTACTGCTGAACCCCTGCTGTCCCCCAAGGAATGCTACAAAATACGGTCCTGAGCCATCTGCATTCATCGACTTCCTTCATGTCTTACTCGTCTAGTACTAGTACTAGTCTGCCACTCGATAACCTTACTTCCCTATCAGTTGTGGGTTTTTTGAGCTATATGGACGACCCATTGCCACTTCAGCTTACTAATCCGTTGCGCGAATAAACAACATCTAATATTATTGTTTTATATCTGTTCATTATTTAATTTGACTTATTTTGTACTAAATTGCAGTAAAATTAAAATATATCGCGACACACGGTCATTTCATGTTGGGTAAGCAACCAAGTATTGCATACTCATATTATATAAATGTTTTATGTCATATTATATAAATCAAACGAAATATTGAATAATATAATATTAATTGCTCTTTCTTTCGTTCCTTGGGGAGGCCTATGTTCAGCAGTGGACTTATGAAGGGCTATAATGATGATTTGAGAAAATGTTATGTGTGTACACAAAAACAAAAATAGTTTCATTAAAAATAGTGCTGTACTCGTACATTCTGTAAATACTTAGAACAAGCACAAGTTAGTTATACCAGTCATTCGACTCCAAAGAGTTAGTAACTCATTCATGGGGCAATGTACAGGGTCATTTTTAATTTACTTAAAACCTTTTGGGCAATATATTGTTTGCATCATTACAAATTATTTAAGCCAAATCACACTTTACAAAATATAATATATTTACAAAAAAACTACTTTTAAGTTTTTATTGTCATGTCTGATTCCTTGTAAGTCTATATTTTGTAGTACCTAAATAATTTTTGAATAAATATTCAAAGAAAATGCCTTCTTTTTATCAGTATCACACATTGTGTAGAAATCAATGCATATAATTAAATAAGATTAAAAAATCACAAATATTAAAATGTATAATAGGTAATTATAAAGTATGATATCTGAGACGCATTTTCGACGTTCGCAATATTAATCTCTCACAACGGAAGGACAAGCGTCGCGGGCGCATCAGAGGCGACTGACCTGACGACACAGGTAATTAGGTCAAGTTCAAATGAGTAAGCGCCGCCTCCTACACACCTCTCCACCCCTACCCCGCCACGCACTTTGCTAATACTAGAACTATTACTGTTTAGAAGGTCCAGTTAAAATACTTTAATTTTTGTATGAAAATAAAAATTGAAGAAATATATTTTATTTTCTTACAGATGTTGTTGTCATGATGTAAATAATATATTCCCAAAAGGTCTACAGTAAATTAAAAATTACCCTGTATATGCTTTTACTACAAAGTCCCAGAAAATATTTTAATTAATTTTTTATGTTATGGAAACCAACAGTATATAAATCTTAAGTACAAGCCAATAACAGGTACTCACTCATGGAAATACAATAACATAATCTTTCGTCGTTTAAATGGCATAGCATAAATACTAGCATCAAAAATGGAGTCTAATTTAAATGTACATCATGCATAAATTTTATAAGTGAAACACACACTAATAGCCAAAAAGAAAAGAAAAGCAGGACTATACGCACTACATAACATTTTTTTAATAAATAACGGCACAAAGAAACTCTCGACTTTATGCCCGCCTAGCTGATACATAGCTAATATTAAACAAATGAAAATCGTTAATTCATTCTAAGGTTCACTGTAGGCGTTCTTAATGACATTTGTCACAGCAAATCAGAATAATTAACACTGCCAGAACAGATTTTCAATCAAAATACAAAGTCAGCAATCTCTCGATGCTTTATCTTTTGCTATGCTGCTGTTTTATAGGATAAGGGTGACAAACGAGCACATAGTCTACCTGATGGTGAGTGGTTGCTGCGGCCCATAGACATCTACATCTATTCTCGATTACGAATTAAAATGCAGATGCGTTGCCACCTGTGAGGACTAAGATGTAATGCCTCGTTTTCAGTAAAAAGGGTCTCCGGTTCTCTACACTCACCATACGAAACACAGCAGCTTTAAGTTGCTATTATACGCTGATATTCTGTGAGAGCGTGATCCTTCCCCGGTCCAGCCAACCCATTCATGCTACAACTGTACCTACTACTAATATAGCTGCAGCATGGCTCTACCATGTAAAACATAAGGATGCTTGCATAAGGATATATAGTCTTCTGATTGGTAGTTTGTATAGGTACGATAGCAAAGATATCGTATGATTTTATGTTGGATGCTTTCAATCCGAGAAATGTATGTTATTATATATCGGATTCTAAATCTGCGAAGCATATTTAAAAGTACTGCGAAGGTAAGTACAGTACAAGATTTTAATCGCTTTAATGTTATTAAATATCTTTGCAGCACGCATGACAAAATCTAACGCTTAGGATGCTCTAGCTATGTTATTGTAAACATGGGTATTATATAATAACTTAGAGTCGTCGAAAATCACTAGATCACGTACTTTTTGTAATTTCTGGCCTTTAAGGTTATAGCGGAAAGGAACTAAGTTTCGCTTGCCTTAATATGTAATAAGGGTACATTTTGATGGGTTAAGAACAAGCTTGTTGATATTACAGTATTCCTCCAGTCTCAATAGCTCTTTCTGCAGTAATTCCGCATCAGCCTGAGATTAGATTTTGGAAAATATTTTCATATCATCAGCCAAACACAGTAGGTGTGATGATTCAAAACAGGTTTCAATGTCGTTAACAAATATAATAAATAGCAACGGTCCCAGCAAGTAGTCCTATGGTACGCCACTCAGTATTGATACCCAACCTGATATATAATTGTTAATAACTACAGCTTGCGAGCGATTGTTTATATAAGAGGAGAACCAGCGCAGTAGATCTCCACAGAAACCAACATACTATAGCTTTTTTAAAAGCAGATTATGTTCAATTCAGTCGAAAGCCTTACTTTATTTTGTATATACAACGCTAAATTGATTTCAATCGTTGATGGCTTTAGTCAAGAATGAATAGCACCAAATTGGAAACGATAAATCTACCCTTGAAGAATCCGTGTTGAGACTGGCTTATGCTTTATTTGCCTAACAGATACATCTATCTACTCTTAAACTAACTTTTCCAAGACTCCGTCCTAGGGCTCTTCTTATGCACATATATGCGCGTTTCCAAATATCAGGAACTGAGCATTCATCCAACGATTTGCGAAATAGCAAACTTATTTATATTGCTATCGTTTAATAAGAAAAGTGGCTGGTAGGTTATCAGGTCCATCAGATTTTGATGGATCAAGCTTTTAACAACCGATACAAGTGCTTAACGTTAACTTCTATTTTTGAAATATTTGCAGTTGATATTGATGTTACATTACAAATATTTGGAAGAGTTGACTAAGGGGCCGGGTGTAAGAAGTTTGAATTAAAATAAGTTGCAAATGCGGCACTAATAGAGTTGCACTTTCTAAATTAGGACCACCTGGAATGGAGTGAGTTTTTGAATTACATTTAACTTATGACCAGAAATATTTAGGATTTTTTCTTCTTTTCAACGGTTGACATTTGGTTTTTAAAACACATACCTTCCAACTTTACTCTAGTGCGTAGTACTTTAAACGATTATTCATCCTGATCCTTCGTCCTGAGTTTACGAAGGTGCTTATCTTTTTCTTTAATTGTTCTCTTTAATGTTGGGAATACGATGTATGGTAGGAGTCTGGTTTAGTTATTTTAGACGGTATGTGCTTATTTCTTAATTTCTTAATTTCCCAAATATTTCATATAAATATTTAAAATCATTAAGAGATTTGGATGGAAGGTCATTTCGACAATCGATTTCAGTATAATGTTGGTTAATTGATAGACCACCCTTTTTATATAAAAACTTAACAAACGGAGTTGTTTTTAGTGTGCTTAACTCATAAAATCGTACTTCCATTACTAACGCTCCGTAGAAGGGATCTACTGTTACCAAAGAGTCGTCACTACAATCAGATACATTTATATCACAGTTAGATAATTCAAGGTCGAGTGTTTTACCATATTAATTACTTAAAAATAAATATACGTGTAGGTGCCTAATTTCACCAAAATACGCGTTGAACAATTTGAACACACGCAAACAGAATGTACCTTACGTATGACCGCATATCTTACCTATGGCCGTTGATGTTAAAGAGAGTAAATAAGACGCGAGAACGAGGAATTTATTTTTATTGTATCGATATATTGGTATCGGTGTCAATACCGCTAAGCTGATTCCAAGTATCGATATTTTTGTACTGAAATCATATATCGATACGAATATCGTTAAAACGATACCTAAATATCAGTATCTATATCGATAACTCGATATCGATACTAGCAAAATATCGGTATTACAGTCCCTGCCCGGGGGACACGGCCTAGGATTAGGTAGTCGAAGCCTACGGACTCGAACGACTCATTCCCCCGAGCAACTCATCCCTTTACAATCCATATCATTCAACATCAGAGACAGAGAAAGCCATGTCTAGTATTAAATATTTTTATAAAGTATAATCAAAAAGTATTTGTATAGGGTTAATAGCATGATAAGAAAGTATACCAACATGTAAACAAATTAATGGATTAAAACATTTTTGCAGAATGGTAAAAATGCGATCAGTATCATTCAATACCAAATAGGACGTAAGAGCGAAAAGAGTGAGTACAGTGTGCATACGGTTACCTAATATAAATCGAAAAGGCGGGTAGAAAAAATTATGCGTCAAGCAATAACAAAGAGTTACATAAAAAAAAACACAGAACAACAACAGCGATACATCGGCAGAGCAAGGGTTGTAAAAATTTCATTACGAGTGTAATGTACAGCAGAAGCAATTAAACAATATGTAATTAAACTTAGATCTAAGTTAAGCAACTTATACGTTTGGAAGCAGTTTAAGCTAACTTGTTTAAATTACTATGGATTGTGACAATCATAAACATTGTAGTATATCAAACATAAATTTTACAAAAATAACCAAACATATTCATAAGCTTTATTTTTACAAATCGTTTTGGTTTTAGTTAACAAAGCCTTAGAATATGGTGTTAAGTGGTCATTAACAAACAGCCGTTGTTCGTTATCCACAAACCCCAAGTCCCTTGCTGTCATGAATTTCTTGGCTCGCACCGCAGCGACAAATTCTTTTCTTATATAGCGGTTGATGAATATGACAATAATAGATTTATCTTTACGAATGTCGGCACCCTCGCTATGTATTTCTCTTTAGGGGCACTCCCTTGAGCTCGACATTGTTAAGTCGAAACCACTGTTTCTTAGCACATAACTCCTTTTTCAGGACCGATATTTCAGAGAGGGTCGAGTCAACTGCTACTTTTATTTCCTCCAATTTAGGTATCTTGATTTCGAGATCAGTTATTCTGGACTCATAGTTAATTATTTTTTCACTATTAAATTCACATGATGAGTTTATTTTTACTCTCCTACTTCACGCCTAATGCTTTCCACGTCATTAATGACTGCTGGTAGACAGTGAAGCTTTCTGCAGAACTAAATCAATCGAAGCACTCCCATCATTAAACAACGACAAGTGAAAGAAAATATGCAGACCTTATTGATGAAAAGGATTAAAATATTTAAGAAGCAAAAATTGTTTATTAAGGGTTATTATACTACTAAAAGTAATAACTAAATGAGGTGATCGCTATCATGCTGTTTCTCAATGTTTTCATATCAATTGTATAAAATATTATATTGTAAATTGTGCTATTAAAAAAGTCCCGCTGGGTTTATTGCTGCTTCTCCCCGGGATAGAGCTTTTTTCCGAACCAGTGGTAAAGGTAAAAGTTAAAAATGACTTTCTCTAAGTATTACATGTAATGTATATTGTATAAAAATGATTTTATTCTATTCTGTACAAATTATCATTTAAGTATAGATTATCTTATAAAGGGTTTAAGTAAATTTGCAAACATTTTATAATTTATATATCACATCATACATCACTACAGGTGTTAGGTGTAACTCCAACTGGATGTTATAATATCAGATATTTAGTCCCCGTTGTTGCTTCAATATTCTACACTGAATCACCAAACACATTTGTAAATAGTCTACGAGCTAGAAATCTGTGGATCTCGAAAAAACTGAGAGAGTAACTGATATTAATACTGCCCTAGGACAGGGCTCTGCTATCTTTTACGGAACCCCAAAAGTTGGTTTAACTTTCAATTATTTGAAGGTCGGGGCTGCACGCTGCTGCTGCCACCAGCGCTGGGTGGGGAGTGGGGCACGGGTGGAATGGTTGGTGCGGGGGGTGCAGGTGTCGCGTGGGGCGCGTGGGGCGCGGGGGTTGCGGGGTGTACAAGCTCTCTGAGCCCGGATGCGCGCGAGCTGGCGGCCGGCGCGGTGGAGTGCATGCGCCCACACCTGCCCGACCTGATGGAACTGCTGCATGACCCGCAGCTGCTCAATAAGATCAAGGTACAATTGGACATAAACCCCTATATTAATTCTTAGCGGAATAATGTATGTGAATTTCGAACGGTTTTTGATATAAAATGTAGATTCCGTCTGATTACAAATGTAGGGGTTAAAAGCGAATGCAAACAAAATACGACGTAGTACAGAAATATACCGTGAAACCTGGCAACTTTTCCATTTTTGGAAGGACTTAAAAGTTTAGGACCAATTTTCCAACAAAAAATGTACTGTCACACTGGGCGTCAATGTTAAATGTAACATTATATTCTTGATAGATTTGGTATTTATTAGTGATTTAAACAAATAATAACATTAAATAGACGAAATACTTAAAAAAAGAAAATGGCAAAGTTAACCTCCCTTTGTGGCAACTTTGCCATCGGGGTTTATAATGAAAATAATAGGATTTGACTTCAAGGCTAAAGGAAAGTTTACCTCATAATATGTATAATACACAATACTCAAGAGTTATGATTTGCTCCTTTAATTGTGTTGTAAATAGCAAAGTTTACTTTTGTGGCAAAGTTGCCCTCCCATTTTTCAATATTTCATACAAACTTGAAGATATGTGTCAGGGTTATTAAAAATCTTAATTACGTACTTTACTTAAATTTTTTATTTCAATATTTTCACAACAATTTTTAGGAGATATACGTTTATTTAAATTAAATTCTCAATAATTATAAATAAATAAACATAAGAATAATTATGAATAATTTTCTTTGCTAGAGTCATCGTCACTATCAAGAAATTCAACTTTTCGCCTTTTCGTCGGCTTTATGCTTTTATTAGACAATTTCCGCTTCTCTGATTCAGTATTATTATTAAGTATAGATGTGCTCGCCACAAGGTTTTCATATAGATGAGACCAGTTGACGATTTTTGACAAATGTCAAAATTTAAATCCATTCTGTTTAATGTTATTGCACCATATTGTGACAAGTCAAAATATTTTTTGTTCTTTAGTGTATTTTTAACGTCAGATAACATAGTGACTACTTGGGCGACCCATTTTCCAAAGGTGATATCATTTTATTAAAATCAGGATTTTTTTTATATACAACCTAAATTTTGATTTCCAACAATAGCAAAACTAGTTAAGTTAAGGTATAAGTAGGTATAAGTAAGCGATTAAAATAACACTGTTCTTTGGGTGCAAATTATATTAATATTTAACACTCTAAGTTGAAAATATGAAAAATACTAAAAAGCAATAATATTATTAATACCCGACAACGCAGTATGCAAATAATATAGCTTTCTCTTTTCTTTTCTTTCTCTTTTAATAAAAATGAATCGATTAATGTCAATCGATTCATTTTTATTCAAAATAAAATCGGTCCAATAGTCTGCTACAGTGAAACATCTAAACAAACATACATACATAAATTCATAATTTGAATCGCTATAGTCGGGACAAAATATAAACTAAAAGTGACAACCCTTGGTTGTAGCAAAACATGGCAAAGTAACCGTCACATCGTGAAATCACTAGTATGGTAACTTTGTCAAGTTAGTTTTATAGATAAATATTAAGACTACTATATTAAAAACGAAATATTATATTTCCTAAACATTAATCTTACGTTATTACAAAGATATAGGTAGGTACATTCAGTATTTCAACTAAAATCTACAAAAGTTCTGGAGCACTGAAAAAGGTGTTCAAGTCGCCGGCTCAACTTCGCGGTAAAATAAAATGTCAAAATTTACTCTGATATTGTCATATTGAAAATAATGCTGTTAATTAGTTATTATATTTTCATACAAAAAATGACAAATCTCAAAAAACGTTACGTTTTCCGTGTTAATCGTAATTTTCTACCAGTACACCACTGATGGCAAAGTTACCTTCCATTGGTAAAGTTGCCAGACTTGACTGTAATGAGAGAAATCGATAGAAACAAAACAAAAATACCTATACAATAAAATTTAATTTTCTAGAAATTAGATAGTTCTTCCAGACAACAGATGGCGCTGTAACATCCTATTACAGAGAAATTTAAATATAAAATGAACCAGTTAATGAATTAAAACACTACAGCGAATCTCAAGTCCATTGCTGAACATAGACCTCTCTCATAGATTGCTACAAAGTACGGTCCTAAGCCACCTGCAACTATCGACAGCTTGATCGAAATATAAAATAAACTGCGGATGTCAATCCGCTTACCAAGCGTGGCGACTGTGGCATATATCCCAATCTTTAAAGATACTAACAACAAAACTTAATTATACTTAATACGTATATAATATGAAATATCATATTGGTATAAATATTTGTAGCGATATTTTATAATATGTTTACGAGCGTTAACTTTACTATCTCACGAATGTTTTAATAATACCACGTCTTTTTATCACTTTTGGGTTTTATTTACATAACCAATATGACTGTTAGTAGATCCGATTTTTACAAAATTTTTAAAACAGCCTTTATATTCTTGGTCCTTCGAGCCGGATCAAAACTGGTGATCTAGGAACTAAACTTAAGTTACAAACACAACAATATACATGTACGATAGATCGTACAACAGACATATCGAATATCACCTTCATTACTTCATTTTAATACTTATTGGTAAATTTAGGTAATTGGAAATATATCTATATACATATAAAAAAATACGTGTCACCTTGTTTGTCCGCGATGAACTCCTTGACTATTGAACTGATTTCAATGAAATTTCGCACACTCTGTGCAGTCCGGTTCAACTTGAGAGATAGGATAATTTTTATCCTTATAAGTGATACTCAATATTATTTTATTACGAATATAAGGATTTTTTATAGAAGGGTCGTCGAAAAGGGCAGCACAAAGTCTACCTGGACAGCTAGTTAAATAATATATCATATACTTAAAAATATACAAGATGCAATCTCTTCTATCATGACATGTATAGTTTTAATATAATTCCATCAATATTTTAACAAAAATAACTGAACAATTTTGAATAGTCAATGGTTCCAAATTTATAAAAAAATCTTCGATTCTTAGTAGCCTCTTAACGCACGGGGCTGATGTATAAGATTTATACAGCATTTTTGTTTTTGTGTTTTTTCGCTACGAATACATAGATTATATTAATTTCTTTTTCTAGGGTTCGGTATCGAAATCCATAGTCAATCGAAACTTGATCTGCTTAAATGAGGACACGTTGGGCGCGATCGTAAAAGGTGGCATAGCGCAATATGTAGCTATGGAGTTAGCCCTGGAGCAAAGTCGGGGCAAGCAGGACCGTAGCGGACAAGTTGGCAGACATATGTTGCCGTGGCTTACGTCATCCCTACCTGGGTGAGTTAAATTAAATTTAATTTCAATGGAGTCGTCTATGCAGGACAGATTGCAGTATACGAATATGTGCATAAGCACTCACCATTCCCTTACTATCATAGGCCTATGGGACGTTGATACGACCGGAGAGAGATCAGGCGCAGTACCAACGGCTTCATGTATTTTCCGAGGCTCGTAGTGAAAATCTTCCTGACTGGGCTGTTACTGAGAATTTTTTGACAGAAAAACCCAATAACTGATTTTGGCCCGATTCAGGATTCAAAACTGGGACTCCATGATCAAAAGTCCCGCTTACCACTAGAACAACGAGGCAGCTGCATTAAGCATTATCTAAATCCGTATACAGCAAAGTTATACATTTAGAGACTTCATCAGCCCATAAAAGTTCTCTGCTGGACATGGCCCTCTCTTTTGGTAGAGCGATTTTGCCTCAATCGTCACGGTTGGCAAACGTCTTGCATCTTTGACGGGATGGAGCTTTGTCCAGCACTGGATTTTTATAAGTATATTATTATAAGTGATAAAAAAGAAGAAGAAGAAAAAGATGTCAGTTAAGCGATGTAAATTACATTGACGAATAACCATTTCCGGCCGTACTGAGGGTGTTAGAGAATTCACTACCCCTTAACATCCCAGTTAAAAGTTTTCTAACATATTAACATACTTGTATTATATTATAACAGAATATTTGACGACATAACTATAATTTAATCGCAAATGAAGAATTAGTGCGTGCGTGCGTGCGTGCTCGAAAATAAAATTTTCTAAAAATGTTCTTTTAGAATTACTTTTAAACAGATGTAACAATCAATTCCAAAATCTAATCAACTCTTAACCATTGAAAACATCGTCGATTGCTGTGAACTGCTTCGAAGTCGGTTAATGCGTTGAAGAGAAATCAATGAACAAAAATTTAATAATTTTGTCACATAGCTTTTAAATTTATAGTCGTAATCGGTTTTATTTATCACAAATTTTAGTATTGTTCTTAAAATACCTCGTCGATTGCCACCAATTACATCCAAATCGGTTGATCCGTTCAAAAGTTATCGTTGTCAAAAAATTTCAAAAAAGGTGGGGTTTTTTTATAACTTCGAAATTTTTGCTCAGACTGTTTTCGGTGTAGGTGAGTTAACTATTAATTCGTCAAAATATTTTTCGAGCGTTTTGAGATCGAAAATTCGAAAGTTCCAGGGATGACCTGCAGGGTCAATCGTAATTTTTTTTTAAATGGGTCATTGCTATTACTTGCAATGACCTGAATGAATTTAATGTATCTGCAAATCGAACAATGCTAACATATTTGTATAATTTCATCCATTATAACCCATAGGGCTCCCTCATAGATTGCCTCATAACGGGATTTTACGATAGTTATCACCTTTGGCAGGCGGGTTGGCAGCCGCAATTTTTTATTATTTTGTTTTGTTATCAGGAAGATGCTGCTGTCCATCTTTTGTTTTAGTTTTCCTCTGTCGCCTCTTACGGCGACACCCACAGGTACCATGTTTATCAAAATGTACTTTCGTAAAATGAATCCTAATTGTTGCGATAGCGTTGATTGGCATAATTACCATGTTTATCATAGTGTACGTCCGCAATGTGAGTCCTGATTGTGAATGACGTTGGCTAAAGGTCCCGGGAACTGTGCGAGTGCGTGGGTCGCGTGCGGCAGGTGTGCTGGGTGGTGCTGGGCGCGCTGTGCAACGCGCCGCCGCTGCACCAGCCCGTGCCGCCAGACCTCACCTGCCACCTCATCGACCACGTTCAGGTGCACATACCTGCTCACACGCACACATATCTACACTCACGTACACACATATACACACACATAAATACATTATTTATTTATAACGACAACATTGGCATTCTACCCACTCATTGTACATGTTGCTTAATGCTTTACCTAGATGTATATCATCACAAATCGGTTCAACTCAGTATATACTGGTTCCAAGCAACATGCGCTGATAGTTTCATTTTCATTCCAAAGACATTCATGAAGCACAGTATTCATAACTTTGTATCACATGAATTACTCGGAAAGTTTGCCCAAGTAACGCGCTGTTCAGGGGATTGCTCTATCAATAGTTTTGCAATAGGTAATATTCTTGCAATACCAATACTGAATTTTCGACATAGCGGTCAGTCATGACGGAGACTAGCCATCTGCACGGAACCAGATTATAGCGCCCGAGTGTGTGCGCAAGTACAGGTGCATTCTGTTCCCTCGCTCTCATAGTCCGATGGTACGGCAAACCGACACTACCGGAGTGAGATCAGGCGCAAGACCAACGAATTTAAGTGCTTACTAACGCACGGTTGTGAAACACTGTCAACTTCCTAACTCCGGGCTGTTATAATAATAATAATAAACAACATCTAGAAAGACATATAAAACATAATACAACAGTACAAAATTTATTCAGTACATGAGGAACAAAACAAATAGCTCTCTCTCTCTCTCTCTCTCTATCTCATACACACACACACACACCCGATACACTCAACAAAAACTTGCAGTCATCTTAGGTCGTTTACGTAGATACTCGTACAAAGCATGCGCGTTAAGAAAACAAAATAATTAATTCATCAACAATGAAAATAATTTCACCAAACCACAAAACAAGCAACAGCTAACGTACAAGAAATAAACCACCTAGATGACAGTCCAAATCCAGAAAACATGTGAAAGTTTTGGGCAGGAATCTGGCAAAGGTCTATTGAAAATAATACTCATACTAACTGGATACAAACCCAAACTATAAATAACAACGTAAACATCCAAGAAATGTCTTTTGAAAATATCCCTAATAACGTAAATGTTACATAATTGAAAAATGCCCGGGTCAGATTTTATTCATAATTAATGGTATAAAAATTTACAAGCATTCATAATTACCTTTATAATCACTTTAATGAATTTATAGTAAGCTCTACAATAATGCCAGCTTACATATACAGTTGGAATTACGTACATGATACCGAAAGATCAAAATGATCTTAGTAACCCTGCAAAATATCGGCCTTTAACATGTTTGCAAACTATATATTAAATTCATTCATTATGCGTTTCTGAACCTATTTATAAACATATTAATGACAATAGCACAAAGGCTGAACAGCAGAAAGGATGTCGAAAATCAAGTCAAGGCTGCAAAAAACAATTAAATGTTATACCGAGACAAGTTCAGAAAGAGATGCATGATTTACCATGTACATCGATTACAAAAAAGCATATGATTCAGTCCCCCACTCTTGGCTAATAGAAGTTTTGAAGATATACAAATTAAATCCAAAACTAATTAAATTAGTAACATCAACGATTAATCTCTGGACAACACAATTAATAGTCACGGCCTCGACTGATACGATAGATACCAATTCAATTAAAATACAGAGAGAAATATTTCAGGGTGATACACTAAGCCCACTGTGGTTTTGTCTTGCTCTTAATTCCCTGTCTAATACATTAAATTCATCTACAACAGGTTACCCCTTACATTAAAATGATAGCAACAACATTCATATAGAAATTAACCATCTACTTTACATGGATGACATAAAACTTTACTCTGATAAAGAAGATCAGTTACATCAATTAGCCAACCTTACGTAACAATTCACAAATGACATAAAAATGGAATTTGGAATAGATTAATGCAAAATAAACTAGATCAAAGCAGGACATAACTATTAACATCATTTTACTTTGGAAACTGGAGATAAGATGGAATCATTAGGTGCACAGGAGGCATATAATTATCTAGGTTACAACCAGTCATAACAAATATACTAAAGAAAAATTAAAACAACAGTTCCCACATCGAATCAACACAATACTAAAGACACAATTAAACGCACGAAATACGATAAAGGCCATCAATACTTTTGCTATACCAGTACATACTATCCATCGGCATAATAAACATAACACTGCATGCATGCATACAGAGACTGACGTTGCCAAGAAAAGATAGTGGCAGGGGAATAATCGACATAACAAACTTACATAATGTGACGCCTCATAATTATTATTAATAAATAATAATTAAATTCAATGTAAAGGCATTTAAAAATGTCTTAGAAATTATATTTTAAACAATTAAAATGTTTAAAATTAAGTATAAAGTTCAAATATTATGTTCATTGGGAATATTGAATATTATAGTATAGTTAACGCATAAATTGTCTCTAAAAAATCTCTAAATTTATTAAAATCTTGTTTAAGATATTCAAAATATATTAAATTATATAAATACAAGTCGATTATATTACAATAATAAGGATAAATAACATTTGTAATATAATAGACAAAATGGATAAAAATTTTCTAAGTTGAAGAAGGTGTTCTTGTATTAGTCGGAAAATTTCTAAGTTGATGAAAGTGTTCTTGTAATGGTCTTCATAATAAGGGGCGTTGCCGGAGACACATACCCAAGGTTATACATATATATGGGGTGGTCGGCTGACCGACTGCTAGTACTAATGTTGCACAATGACTAGTCCTATATTAGGGACTTATGATAGTAAGGTCTAACGAACCAAAGCATTAATATAGAAGGTCTTTATGATGCATAAGCATTATGATAGCAGAGTTATGACTTGAAGTCCCATATGAATAAGACATACAATAGTATGGTCTATGAAATAAAGCAAATATGTTGAAGGTCTCAAATATGTAAAAGCATTATATTGAAAGAATTGGGACTTGAAAAGGATTATTATAGTGGCGTGTAGATTGTTTCACAGCATCCGAGACCGAGGTAAACTTGGACTCGCTAACCGATGTGTCCTTGACATATCATCTTAGTGCCGGTGGTAAGCGGGTTTGTTGTAGCAATACGACTTGCCCGTGGACATCGCACAACCCTACCGTTTGTGGGCGGCGTCTTAACGCATAGCGTTATGATACGTTGGCTATCTTTCGGATTAGGGTGAGTGTGTTTGGTAGTACTTTTAAGTGCAGCAAGCATACTCAACTCCATGTCTTAGTGCAATAGCGCTATGATACGTGGAGTTTTGGCTAATGATGTCTTGGTACCGTGCTACTATGATACGTTGGTGGTTAATCGATGTGTCCTAGACATATCATCTTAGTGTCGGTGGTAAGCGGGTTTGTTGTAGCAATACGACTTGCCCGTGGACATCGAACACCCTTGCTGTTTGTGGGCGGCGTCCTAGCGCATAGCGTTAGGATACGTCGGCTATCTTTCGGATTGGGGTGAGTGTGTTTGGTAGTACTTTTAAGTGCAGCAAGCATACTCAACTCCATGTCTTAGTGCAATAGCGCTATGATACGTGGAGTTTTGGCTACTGACGTCTTAGTGGCGTGTTACTGTGACACGTTAGTTGTATTTTGCGGGTGGTGCTGTCTGCTGGGACTGTATGGGGGACCATGGGATGGTGTAAGCCTGACGATAGTCGTATTCATGCTTGTTGCATTTTGCAGCATTGCGTCTCTGCGATGGTTGTTTGGCGGGTCGCTCTTCTCAATGGCGCTCTCTGCATCTTGGTTTGATTCACAACCCAAGTAGCTTTGCCCAAGTCGGGTCCCTTCATAGCGGGGCTGCAGACTGTCTGCCCTCCATGATGTTTTGTATAACAACATATTAATATATCTCTATAAAGTTCCCACCTTTGAAAGATTGAAGGCAACTTGTTGGTGGGTGAGACAAACATGATCGAAAAATGCATATACTCAACGTCAGTGACACAAACCCTTTCTGATGGCGAATTATTACTAATATCTTATAACTGCCTATTGGCTATATCTGCCATTGTATTGGTTGGTGGAGCATATGTGTCGACCTCATGCGGGTGGTAGCTGGAGGGAGAATCTGAGGAGGCTCTCAAGGCTGCGGCCGAAAGCCGCGCAACGTGGGACCCCATTCCCTTGAGGTGAGCGGTAGACTCATGACACGCTCTGCGGTCAATTGGCCGTGCTGACCATGCAATTGGTGGTGATGCCTTACACTTACATCACGTCTGCAGGAACGGCGGTCTGGCAGGTGGTGGCGCTCACGGACGGCTTTTTATGGCCAGTGTGCCTATTGTTGCCTAACCCGTGTGACGTACATTCACTGTGGCTGGATTTGATCGTATCCTGTATGGCGTTTACACGCACTGACATGCGCGACTTCGGTCGATGTTTGTGCTTACGCACTATCAAGGGGCCAAGTCCTCTTTTACTGGTTCGCCAGTTATTTTGCTGTGGACTACGGTCCAGTTCCCAAATTTGCGTACCCTGCGGGGGGAGCGCATTAAAATGGTTGGCGCTCACCGTGCGCGGCGTGTGCGGAGCCGTGTACCTCCTCCACATTTTTTTAATGTGGAAGAGCGAAGCCCTTGTATCTGGTATTTGATATAAATATTAAGAGCCTTTTCCAAGCGGGAAGGGATTAATTAATAAGGAATTGACTGTTGTGAACCTGATACAAGTGGAATAAGGACAATTTATTGTTCTTAACTTTTATTTGAGCTCTGTCTTCGTGAACGGGGTTCTTTAGCTTATAAGACACTACCAACAGCTTTCGATTGCTCTCGCAAATATTCATTCTTCCAAGATACACCTAAAAGAACTAAGTTACTATACAAACACAACGTAAATAAGGGTCCTAACTAAGACGATCACGCCATAAATTTATTAAACGGCCTATATTTGAATCTTTAGAAAGATCAATGTATGATTAATATACTGGTCACGTAAGTTAGATATACTTGTATAACTTATAGAAATAGATTCTAAGGAAATAAAGGTATAAATATATATAGAAGGAGTGTAGAGATGAGAAAGGGGGGGGGGGGGGTCGTTACAATAACAAGCAAATTACTACCCTCAGACAATACTTTTTCAGTAAATCAGAATCTTCCACACTCTACATGGCCATAGTACATAATTTAAAATTAAAAATTTTGTACAGCCGACTTCAATATTAGTGACTTCAATATAAGTTATTTAAGAATAACTCAATAACCATTGGTCTGACCTTGATCAAATTCATATGGGACCACACGAGAACTATCAGCTTTCATATAAAAAAAGAATCATCGAGATCGGTTCACCCAGTACAAAGTTATGAGGTAACACACATAAAAAAAACATACACTCGAATTGAGTACCGTCTTCTTTTTGGAAGTCGGCAGAAAATGATAATAAATGGACATCCTTGAACTTAAAAGAAAACGCTACACCAAACTGACCGACGACAAAACAAAACTCACCGAGTGGGCTGAAATCTCTACACGGAAGACAACGACATGATATAAGTCAACCTAATGTCGACAAAGAAACATCGAACACATGGTTGGTTCATGACGAACTTTTTTCAGAGACTGAAGGCTTTATGATTGCTATACAGGATCAAGTAATAGAGACCAGAAACTACCAAAAGCATATTATAAAAACCTTAGCTCCCTGATACGTGCAGAAAATGCAACAGTTGTCCAGAAAGTATTCAACACATTACAGGAGCGTATAAAGCAATAGTCCAAACAGATCACAAATATAGACATGATTAAGTTGCAAATATTATTCACCAAAAACTAGCTCACCAACACAACGTAATAAAGTCCATTGAACACAATTATAAATATAACGAAGCGAAGATATACTTCGACCGCGGTGTCCGTGAGGATAATTAATTTTATTAATTAATGTAATATCTGGTCTGTTCTGGTCAGTCAATGGTCCAATCTGCAGATTGGACCATTCACTGTAACAGACCAGATATTACATTAATTAATAAAATTAACAAAACCGGATACCTTATAGATATATCAATCCCTAATACGCATAATCTACAAACTACAATAGCTGAAAAACTCTCTAAATATGCAGAACTTAAAGATGATATAATCCGACTCTAGAAACAAAAACAATTTTAGAACAAATATAATTATAGTGCCCATTGTACTATCAACAACAGGCGTAATACCGAAGCAATTACACCAATCTATAAAGACCCTAAATTTACCACAAAACACCTACAAACTGTTACAAAAAGCTGTAATCTGTAGTTTTAACAGTGGTAGAGCCACGCGGCAACTTTTGCTGTCGCACGGATGGGCCGGCTCGAACCGGTGTGGTACCAGGACCTCACAGAAAACCAGCGTGAAGTAGAGGTTTACCTCTGCATTTCGCTTGGTGAGTGCAGGTGGCCGGAGGCCCTTTTTACTGGAAATGAGGCATTCCATCTTTGTCCTCACGGGTGACAACGCATCTACATTTTGATTTGTAATAGAGGATAGATGTAGATGTCTATGGGCCGCAGCAACCACTTACCATCAGGTGGACTGTGTGCTCGTTTGTCACCCTTATCATATAAAAAAAATCATAAATACATGCAGAATAGTTAGGAAGTTCCTGCAAACTGAAGAACAGGCCACACATTTACTTGGGCAAATTACTCGTACCTCACAACCTAAACACGCAGGTAACTGAATAAGGTAGCTTACAGGATATGATCAAATCTAGCACTAATTGCACTTGGCTTAAGCTCATGCTTTTAGTAAATCGGTAAAGTTTAGATTAAGGGTTAATTGTATTATGCATACATGTTTTTAAAACGCGAACAATAATTTTTTTATTTTATTTAAAAAAAATATATGCAAATTGTATGTTTTTATTACCTCTGCATTGTCTGGGGAGTAAGAAGATTGTCAAAGACCCCGCTTTACTTAGCTTTACATCGGCTAGTGTCAGTAAGAGGTAATCAACATAAAATTTAAAAAAATATTATTTTAATAAAATTAAAAAAATATGGTCGAGTTCTTAATAAAAGTTATTTCTATAGGTTTGCATACTGATCCTGATAACGTACTTAACGGGAACCACAGGGTTTTTGTTACATGTTATATAATTAGCATGCAAAGTGTATTTAATTCATTAAACAATAAAACAATAAAATGACCTATATGATATTAAAAGTTAACAAATTAAACATTTTTATTCAAATCATATTTAATTTTTCTACCGACTTACGTTGTTCAATTCGACTGCATGTTTTTTTATGTGTGTTACCTCATAACTTTTTACTGGGTGAACCGGTTTTGATGATTCTTTCACATGTGGTCCCATATAAATTTGATCAAGGTCTGACCAATAGTTTTTGAGTTATTCTTAATAATTTATATTGAAGGCGGTTGTACAAAATTTTAATTTTAAATTATCAGAATACAATGTCAGAATGTAGCTTCCAATGTCAGAAATTCATGAATGTTATAAAAAATTTGACAATTAACCAATGGTACAGTCTATTTTTAAATAAATTCATATTATGTAGTGTTTTAATTTTGTCTGGTATTTTGTTGTATATAATGTCCTCCAGACCGAATTTCGGCCACGGCGGCCAGTCTCAACGGAGACTAGTTATCGGCACAGGAAAGGATTATAGTGCCCAAGTGTATGCGCAAGCACAGGTGCACTCTCTATTCCCTCACTCTCATAGCCCGATGGGACGGTAAACCGACACGACCGGAGAGAGATCAGGCGCAGGACCAACGGCTTTACGTGCTTTCCGAGGCACGGGGGTGAAACACCGCCAACTTCCTGACTCCGGGCAGCTACTGAGAATTTCTTGATGGAAAAACTCAATAACTGATTTTTTTGCCCGACCCGGGATTCGAACTCGGGACCTCATAATCAGCAGTCGCACTACTACAACCACTAGACCAACGAGGCAGTTTGTTGTATATACGTACACACATTAATAAACAGCATTTACTACTCGTATATTCAGTTGATTTCGGAACTTCGCTTAGAAATTCGTTTAGTTACTGAAAATTGCTTGACATAATAACTCAATAACCAATTTTTTATAGATGTAGATGTCTATGGGCCACAGCATTCACTTACGAGTGAATGGACTGTCTGTTCGTTAGTAACTCTCACTTTTATAAAAAGTTTGGAATATTCATAGATGGGTTATTGGTGTCCCCAGACCATAATGTCATCATACGTGGAGCAGAAAGGTGGTGTGCAGCGCATGAACGCGCTGTTCCACGCGTTCCTCCTGTGCCAGCTGTGGACGCTGTATCTGGAGGCGCTGGGCGAGCCGCCGGGCGCCGGCCTGCTGCTGGACTTCTGGTGCAAGCTGCTGCCCGTCGTGCTGCAGGTTGCCGCGCAGTCCAGGCTGGTGAGTGCGTGCAGCCGTGCAGCTGTGGACGCTGTACTTGAAGGTGCTAGATGAGCCGCTTGGTACCGGTTTGTTACTGGATTTCTAGTGAAACTCGGAAAACAACAGACCCGCATATGAAGGCAATCACCACAGGAGAGGGTAAATAAAATGTACAATATTCATGAACTGCATGTCAAAAGTAGCAAGCGCCGCATGCATCTCCCTATATATGAGTCCACATTCTGCCTGATACTCAACTTCTGGTTCAAGCTATTTAACGGCTAATTCTAAAGTTTCTTTATCTAAAAACTTAAATGTAACACCTTAAAGTAAAGGGTACATAGAGCGGGCATAATGCCATGTGACATTCTCTGCCAGTCAACTCGCTCAACCCTGGGTGCCAATGACAGTTGTTGGCAGGTGCCAAACATAATACATAAATAATGTGTACATATATCAAAATATAATATATACATAGTACATACAGACACAACATAAATTTATATGTACACACACACACATATATATATATATATATATATATATATATATATATATATATATATATATATATATATAATGTGTATAAATGCTTATAAACTTTATAAATAAATATCCGTATGAAATAAATAAATATTTGAAGAAAAAAGAAAGAAAAATAATGTCAGTTAGTAATTGCCCTCAGGTAATGTTGTCTTGAGTTTTTATTTGTTGCATTCTTAATATCATCGGGGAGGGTGTTCCAAAGGTGTATAGTTTGTATCGTAAAAGAGGACCTGAAAAATTTGACCTATGCTGTCTTTGTCCTTTTTTTTTCGCGGGGAAATCCTCATGGATACCTCCGGCTGTGGGGGCAACCGGAAAGTTATGCCGGACTCCTACCGGCTAAAACCCCACGGTGTCTCCTCGCACGTGCGCGCGGGGCTGCGGGAATCCAAATTCTTCCGTAGCCCCACACTAGTGCTGGCCCAGTCTGTCCGGGCCTCGTCTCCTGCACGGGGTAGTGAAGTGTTCAACTACCCCCCTCCACGGTATCCAACTCCACCTGCGCATCGGACCCCCCCGAGTTCGATACGCGGAGGCCATGGGGCCAGGAAAATCGAGCGCTTAGTAGCGCCCGCTTTCCCGACCCCAGCGGCGGATTTGGTCTCTGACTCTGCCGCCAACCAAGTTTCGGCCGCGGAGGGTAGGGTGAGCGGCGCCTCGCAATACTGACCCCCCCCCCCCCCGCGGCACCACCACCACCACATCAACGGTGCGGCCCCGTTTGAGTCGCGGAGGATAGGGCGAGTGGCGCATCGCCATACCAACACTCCTCTTCCTCCGCGACTCCACCTCGGCTTCAGCGGTAGAGGGAGCGGACACCCCTCTCACCACAGCCACCTCCACCTCGGGCCGGCCCTACACCACGGGCCAGCCAAGGGGTTCCTCTTTGTTCACCGTGGGTGACCAAGCCACGGCTACTAAGCCCCACCGCCACGACAAGGCGGGAACCCGTTCGGGGGGGGGGGGATGCTGTCTTTATCCTAGCTTATCCTCAGACGGTTTGATTCTCGTGATGTTCGATCGTCGATCGAATGAAAAAAATTAAAGTTATCCTTAAGATAAGAAGGCGACCTTGGATCATTTAAAATAGAATAAAGTACAAGTAAAATTCTAGAGCATCGCCTTTAACGTTTAGGTTTTTTTTTTATAGGATAAGGGTGACAAACGAGCACACAGTCCACCTGATGGTAAGTGGTTGCTGCGGCCCATAGACATCTACATCTATCCTCGTTTGCGAATCAAAATGCAGATGCGTTGTCACCCGTGAGGACTAAGATGGAATGCCTCATTTAAAAGGTAGCCATTTAAGCTTTGAACGATAGGAAGATATGTGGTCATACATATGTAAACCGAAAATAAACCTTATGGAATTGTTAAGAAGGCGCTCCGACGGAAACCTAGATGATTCATCACTATTTAAGACAACCGGCGACCCTTTTTACTGGAAATGAGGCATTCCATCTAAGTCCTCACGGGTGACAACGCATCTGCATTTTGATTTGTAATAGGGGATAGATGTAGATATCTATGGGCTACAGCAACCGCTTACCATCAGGGGGACTGTGTGCTCGTTTGTAACCTTTATCTTATAAAAAAAAATTCATTGAGAAATTTTGCCTAAAACAGAAGATGGGCAGCAGCATTTTAATAACAAGTGGAAATAAAGGAAACTGTGGTCGCCATCCCGCCTGCGTGACAACTGTGGCAGAATCCTCCCATGAGTATTAATTAATACGAGTCAATCGTTTTGCAGCTTGCAGAAACGGTGAACCTTCATTTCCTGAGCCTGTTGGAGTCTCTGCTGGAGTGCAACTCAACAGTCTTGAACAAGCTGCTGCCGCTCTGGACACCCATTTTGCACTCGCCGTCGTTCACGGTAAGTAATCGTTAAATGATTACCTCAAGATGGATCTAACTCACACTTGGGTAGCGAATGTCTAATGGTTCCATTTTTTCATATTTATTTACCGACTTCAAAAAGGAAGTACTCAATTCGAATGTATGTTTTTTATGTGTGTTGCCTCATAACTTTTTCTGGGTGAACCGATTTCGATGATTCTTTTTTATTTGAAAGCTGGAGCTTCTTATTCTTTTTGCCGTGTTGTGGCGGCTTAAGAATCCATCACCCACATTGTCTTGTGGGTGTCTTAAGAGGCGACTAGGGGATATGTTAAATCGATCTGGTTCAGATAAATTGCGATACTTATCCATATGATGTGACTTTGACTTTAACTTTGCTAGTACAAATTGAGCATTGTGCAAAGCGTAGGGTAAAAACCTTGTGCTTTCTATTTAGTGCGGATCACTAACGAAAAACTTGATTGTAAATAAAGTTAATTTGTTTTAAATAAATTTTTAATTGCAAGCTCTATGTGGTTTTACTAATTTTAATCGACTGGTGCGCATCGATAAAGCGGGGTCTTTGATACGCTTTTACTCTCTGGCTAATGCAGAGGTGCTAAACCCACATACTATTTGTAATATAATTTTTATGGTCGAGTTTTTTAAAGTTGTTTGTTTACGTTTGAATATTGATTCTGATAACGCAACTTAACTTTATCATGTAGCGGTGGTGTAAGAATATCCACTACTCTATATTTCCCGTGGGTGTCGTAAGAGAAACTGAGGGAAACAAATCAGATGTTCAGCAATGTCTTTTTAATGGCGACTAAAGAAAAACTGCGATTGCAAACTCGCAAGCCGAGCTTGGTATTTATGACATATATCCTCCCTATGAGGCAATCTATGGGGGAGGCCTATGTTCAGCAGTGGACTTTAATAGGCTGTAAGTAGTAAGAAAGCACAGGGTTTTCGTTAGATGTTGTACGTGATGGGTGGGTGCAGATGGGCAGCCACGTGGCGCAGCGGCTGCAGGCGTGCGCGGAGGCGCGGCCCGAGCGCGTGGGCGCGCGCCCGGCGCCCGGCGCCAGCGTGAGCGCGCGCTCGCAGCGCCGCCTGCACCGCCTCATGGCCAAGATGGCGCAGCTCGAGCTGCAGCCACACTCCTTCTACTTCATATAATTGTAACACTCTG
Source organism: Parnassius glacialis (assembly GCA_033319125.1). Taxonomy (NCBI): domain Eukaryota; kingdom Metazoa; phylum Arthropoda; class Insecta; order Lepidoptera; family Papilionidae; genus Parnassius; species Parnassius glacialis. The sequence goes on from JAVANC010000025.1 coordinate 34,470,415, forward strand.
TAACTCTTGTCCTGTGTCTTATGGTATATAATAAGGATAAACTTAAACACTTCTATGTTTACCATTAGACCGTATCATTTGAAACCACTAGATCGGAGCCCATGTTAGGCAAATATAAGCCCTGTCGGAAACAGTAACTGTCGTATTTTTTTACTGGCACGTGACATTCCATATAAGTTCTCAGCGGTAACAACGTACCTGCATTTTGATTCTTAACCGAAGATAGATTTAAACGTTTATAGGTTATACTATACCACTAAGTAGATTGTTAACTCGTTTGTCACACTTATTCCAGTAAAAAAAATTAAAATACAATGAGGGCATCCACAAATTTTTCTGCCCCCTGGCTGGCGCCACTAGAAAGTGAGATATTTGATAGATTTCATAGCGAGAAAGTTAATTTGTTCGGAAAATGTAAAAGTTATTGTTTCTTTCTGCAATATTAATATGGAGTGTAGAGTAGAAGGAGGACCATCTCTATATATGAAAAGTGTCCCTAAAAACGTGTCCAATAAGGGTAGCCCTGCAGTAACATAGGATAAATTAAAAAAGCGCCAAAAATAATTAGAATAAGATGGAGAAATAAACAAGGACCGACCAATCCGCTTGGTTTTGTACTACGTAAATAGTTGAGATATTGTATACTGGCATTTTACTAACTACTCTAGTCATAAAATGTTTTAAATATTTGAATTCAGCTGACTTCACTCCGTTCACAACAGATATCTTCATATCTTAGTTTTTCAGACAGTTTTGAAACCTCTATTTTAAGTAAATAGTAGGACACTTTTTCAACTTTCGCCCCTTATAAGATGGTTCTCCTTGTACTCAACACTCCATAAATATTAGCTATATTTTATATTAATAAGATTAAAAATTAATAAACCCAACCACAGATATTCATAAAAATAAAAAACAATTAAAAAAGTTAAAAATGTGCAATAAATTAAAGAGCAAACCACTGACGTATTGTTTTATGTTTTTATATAATATTCTAGAAACTAATAAACTTTTATTTAAAAAACAACTTCTCTATTAAATTACATTGTGTAACAGAAAGCTTTACCTCAGTATCAACTAGCAACATCTGGTGAGCTAAAAATTATTCACCATCATTGCTTGGCATATTTACCGGTGCAGCTACCCGCCCGCGTACAGTTTTTGTTCTGATTTCCTGGTCTAGTGATATACACAGAAATCTGTCGATAAAGTTACTGATTGATAAGGCTAATTGCTGCCTAGTAATATATCTAGGTAGACTAATCCTGTTACCGATTTGAATATTAAAGAACAGAACAAGAAAACCTATATGTGTTTAATGAAAAACTATGATGCATTCCATTTTAGTTGTTTTGAGTGACTCACGTGTATACTTCTTTGTGTAAGACTACTTTTGTTCTCTTATTACTATCAGGTAGATATATTCTTGATATTTGGTGGCGGCATAACAGAATCCATCGCCCTAAAAAGATAACTATGAAAAAGCCTGAAAAAACTCAAAGACTTCTATGTGTCCTACTAAATGAACACTACGGTACTAATACTTCTTTTACGTGGTAGAGCCATGCTGCAGCTATATTATGGTAGTAGCACGAATAGTTCGGCGCGACAGGGGAAGGACCACGCTCTCACAAAATACCAGCATAAAATAGCAGCTTAATGCTGCTGTGTTTCGTATGGAAAATTTAGAGAACCTGAGACCCTTTTTACAAGAAACGAGGCACTCAATCTTAGTTATCACGGGTGACAACGCATCCGCATTTTGATTCTTAATCGGGAATAAATGTAGATATCTACGGGCCACAGTATCCATTTGCCATCAGGTGGACTGTGTGCTCGTTTGTCACCCTTATTCCATAAAAAAAATACATTGAGCACTACGTTACGGTCAATTCTCCGTAACTTCTTTAATCGACTACGAGCGGGTTCATAGATTACTGCATATATACAAGAGAAGCGCGAACGATGTTTTCAATAATCTAACACTAGTTTTGATTAATGTGACTAAGAAAACTCTGTCATTATTTATGTGTGCACTTTGTTAACGTGATTTAAAGTTTATTTGGAATACATATGTAACTTTATTTCTTGCCTGTCGTAAATTATAATACAACTGCGTGACATATTTACCGTTACAGCCACCCGCCCGCGCTATCCACTGCTGTGACACAGTGTTTGTCCTGAATTGCCGGTCTAATAGAATACGTAGAAATCCTGAATTTTGTCCTGAATTGTCGGTCTAGTAGAATATATAGAAGTCTTTGAAAGAACTCCTAGCCTCCAATAGATGCGTCTAATATCATTTCGGTAACCGATGAGAGACTCCGTGACTGATGAGAATTCTTTTTATATAATTTGAAAAACGGGGAATATTCTCAATTCGACTGTATACGTTATCTTAGTCAATTGTATACATTACATGTTAGCCAACTATAAAACGATTTTGATTCTTCATTTATTAAAAAAACTAAATATTATTAAATAGTTTATTTAGGGATAGTCATGGTTTGGAAAAAAAATTTGTAAAAGTTAAGTATAGTGAATGGATATTCAAAACGGTCAGAAAATTAAACTGTTAGTAATATAGTAAAATAATAAAGTAAAAGCCGGAGCTATAATATTTTATAAATACAATAGTAAAAAAAAATTACAATAGTAATTTTCTTTTACATCTGAAATATACGAGTTGGTGGGAGTCCGTAATACTTAGAGGGTAATGTAACATACTTAAAACGCACCTCACGCATTTGGAATAAAATAAATTGTGTCAAGATATTTATATATAAAATACATATTAAGTATTTATGCCAAATTCTGTGTCAACTTTATTTATAAATTTGTTGTTGTTGTCAAAATGTCTAGTCATTGTTGTTTAGAAGACAGACTGTGTTAGATTTAGGAAAATAAAATAAATGTGTTTTATTTATAATACAGTGTTTTATTTATAATAATATTTATATAATAATAATACTTTACTCGAATCTGAGGTAAAGTAATAAATTTCTCTTAAATAATCCATTTTCTCCATTTAATTATTTAGTGAAGGAGGCCTTCATCTGTATTAACTTTGATTACAATTAATCTTATCAAATTAAATAATTTAATAAAATTAATTATCCCGGCCTGGTTGAGGCAACGTATGGATTGTGTGGTGCGATTATTTCACGTAGGTTATAGACTGTACATCTTATTTCGCAATACTGCCAATGTCCCTAAATTCGGGTTACAGGAATGGCGTGAAGGAAGGCATGTGCACTCACGAGGTCCCCGTTGAGTAGCCTCGTGTCTCCTTGAACTGCGTTGCACGTTGGTTCAATGACGGATGTCCTCCCAAATAATTTTCACTGATTTTTTTATAGGATAGGGTGACAAACGAGCACACAGTCCACCTGATGATAAGTGATTGCTGTGACCCATAGACATCTACATCTATCCTCAATAAAGAATGAAAATGCAGATGCGTTGTCACCCGTGAGGACTAATATGGAATGCCTCTTTTCCAGTAAAAAGGGTCGCCGATTCTCTACACTCACCATACGAAACACAGCAGTATTAAGCTGCTATTTCACGCTGGTATTCTGTGAGTGTGTGGTCCTTCCCCGGTCGAGCCGACCCATTCGTGCTACAACTATACTACTGTGGCGGCGCTATCTTCGCGCCACAAGCGAAACACATGGAAGCCTAAATCATGCTAACAAAGTTCCGAAGTTAAAGCAGAATAAATATAGAATAGCTCCGAGCTATCACTCGGAGCGTTGGCTGCTCCCCGGGCAGAACACCTTGCCCGGCGGGAGATCTCCCGTTTTCCTTCCACCCGCCACATTGATGACCACCCGACGTGATATGAACACGCAACCAACAAACTTTCGGAAACCACACCTTCAAACCTTCATCATCCTCAAGTACCCCATTCATTCGCTCCCGAGTTGATATTGTCTGCAGTCTTTACATTCTGCAAGCCATCTAGCATTACAAAGGTTCATCGCAGCACTGGAATAATAATGATTCCTGTTCCTTCAAGCTACTCTCTGCACTAGTGTTCGGCAAGGCTCTGAGCCTTACTGCTCGCCTCTGCTTCACGGCACTCTCGCAGATTACTTGCCTTCTTCGCGACTCACCGCAAACTACAAGGCAATCCCTGGCACTTGCTCCGGCTCATCTTTCTCACCGGCATCACTTGCAAGTGCGTAGTTGGCATGCATTACACACCGGCATATTATTCGCACCGGCGTCACTTGCCCTTACGCACACAGCATGCATTCCTCACCGGCATTAAGGACACATCGGACACCGGCAATCGGACTGCACTATCGACCTCCGGTCTGAGCAGGGGGGTGATGTGGCGGTGCTGTGGTCGTGCCACAAGCGAAACACTTCGAAGCCTAAATCGCGCTAACAAAGTTCCGAAGTTAAAGCAGGATATATAGAATAGCTCCGAACTACAACTCGGATCTGCGCCCTCTTTTCCCAAAAGAGGGTCGCTTCCGATTCTGCAGAAAGGCTTCAAAGGACACTGCCCATCCCCCTTAGGTGGTGTTTTGCCGGCTAAACACCACCTTACGTGGTGGTTAGGCTAGACACAGTGAGTCCCACATAACCACGACAGACCGGCTGTCATGGTATGCATAAAGCCTTCACCGATCACCGTCTCCTCGCGTTAACGGGGTAGCCTTTTTTCAATTGCTTCTGAATGCAAAAAAAACCACAACTCGGAGCGTTGGCCGCTCCCCGGGCAGAACACCTTGCCCGGCGGGAGATCTCCCCTTTTCCTTCCGCCGGCTACACTACTAATATAGTTGCAGCATGGCTCTACCACGTGCAAAAAATAGATTGCTACGCAATATTGCGTTATTGCAAATTTCCATACGATTGCTGTTTCTCCTACAGTTCAATATCTAAATTACACCACAGCGCGAGGTGATAAAGCAAGAGGTGCGATCAGCTGCGTATCTTGCGAACTTGTTTTCCGTTTTACACACGAGTGCACATGCTTCACTTAAAGGCTGTAGATAGGTTACTGGATGCTACTTCATCATCACTTTCATCTTCGCTTGAGCTTCCATCATCTGAAACATCATCATCAATGAGAATGATAAATTTTTCTGGCATCAGGTCGGCCACATGATAATTTTTTCGGTATTCTTTCTCAATTCCAAAACCTTACTGCACAATTTTCCCCATTCACCTTCTATTTACCTTTTCGTTCACTAATTCAGTTATAAAACAATAGATATAAATAATTTTTTTCCTTCCTTTTTAAAACCATCGTCGCGGGTCGTGTAAAGTAAGCTGTGTGTGCGACTGTATTTTGGAAGTCAACAAAGCGCGGGAAGCATGTCCCAATAGCATGCGCGCACAGTAATACTGGCGAGCGTTCCATCGTCGCGCCCCTTTCGTACCACCAATTTGATCGATAAATCGCTGTGCCCAAGTTCAAGGCCAGCGTTCTTTTTACGTGACGGGACCTATAAGAGTTCGGAGTCTACGCGTATATTGACCTCTAGTCAGCTGACTGTAATTCAGTAATTCCACTGCTGGTTTTGTGTTTAAGTATTTTCATGATTTTTTTATGAAATTATCGTTTCATTTAGCTATACCAACATGATGGAGCATGAATAAATCTAAAATCTTATTTTTAAGTAAACGAAGCTGTCTGACAGATGCTAATGTCACTTTGTGGAATAATGTTTCCAGGTTCATTGTAATAGTAATGCGTTCAGTCAGTCAGTCAGTTAGTATACGATGACTTGATGATTATGACTAAAATTAAATTAACCTATCTTGATTGACATTGTGAAACTTATTGACGAATATTATGTCATTGAAATAAACAGAAAAAATATTGTTAGTAAGAATAATAATTTAATACTATTGTGACTCGGGGCGGCGCTCTGACTTTCGGAACGCACCCTGCGTCCGCCGTGTCGGTCGCCATTTTATGTGTCATTTGTCTTGTCACACATTCGGCTTCTAACCTCTGGTATGATCGCTCGAATATTTTCTCTGAGCGCTGTTCTTCTGTTGCTTTTCTTTAGTTTCTTGTTAAGTTTTTGTTACGTTGTGTTTGTGTTGTTTGTTATTGTTAAGTTATTGATTTTATATTGTTTCGTACAAACGATTTGGAGTATCGCCACTTGTCTTGGAAAAAGTTCGGGAGAAACGACCTCGCAATAGGATCCTCCTTCACGAAGACAACGCCCATCGCCAAGCACAGGCGTGGAATTACTGGGTCATCCGCCCTATAGCCCCGACCGCACCTTTCGATTTTTATTTATTTCCGAAAATAAAAGAAAACTTCAAGGAAAACGTTTTATGGACGCCGCGAGGACAGTGGTTGCGTTTCAAAATGCCGTCGAAGAGACCCCTAAGGACGAGTGGGCAAAGTGCTTTTCTCAGTTTTGTATCCCAGAATATAAGAAGTACTCGTATTTATTCCAATTTTGAAGATTTTCAACTGGCATTAACTTCTCTACAAGTTAATGCAGCTATATTAATATTAACAGCATGTAGGATTATTATTATTATAATTTTTTTAAATACTAGTAATGCTATTAAACATTACTAATATTCCCTTTAACCACTTCTGGTAGGCTTAAAATGCTTGTGTTAGAAGTGGTTCACGACAGAAGTCGAATGGCGGATTCGAACCCTACCTGCCTATTCCATGTCCAGATAACTAATATGTCTATAACACTTATCATCATATAAATTAAAATGACGGTGTAGTGGTTTATATTAAAAAAAAACATCTTCCCATGTTAAAGAAATAAATTTGGTACATGCATCTTGCATACAAATCCAACTACAAAACTTAGTAATACTGGGCATATAAAGGTCACCTACCACCAATGCAGTGCAATTCATCAGTTCTCTAAGTGAACATCTGGACTCGTTAAAAACATTCAAGTATTGTAATAACGGGAGATATTAATATAAATATAACACCTAGACTTATAAAACAAACATATGAACGAATAGGTCTAACTACTTAAATATGCTTTCTACGTATGGGCTTTTACCGGGACATCATATCCCTACAAGAGAGAACAGCTGCTTGGATCATTTTAAACTAAAATTGAACCAACAAACTATTTTTGCTCAGGTTGCTGTATTGAACACTACTATCACAGATCATGCTATGATATTACTAAAATTAAGTAATATTAAACAAAATGCAATTAATGTTAAATTTAAATATAACACTGACTTTCATAAAGCACTTGCCATTCTAGCTCAAAAAAACCTATCGAACCTTCGTTTTAGGGATAATCCAGACTATATCATATATCAATTAGTTTATAAAATAAAAGAATCAATTGAAAAAAAAATACAAAAGTAGTAAATACTGCCGTGTAGTGGCGGTTAAGAATATCCACTACCCCATATCTTCCCGTGGATGTCGTAAAAGGTGACAAAGGGAAACAGGCAGGAAATGGGCAGAGCATCTTCCTGATAACAGCTAAAATAAAAAAACTGCGGTTGCCAACCCGCTCGCCAGGCGTGGCAACTATAGCAATATACCCCCCATGAGCAATGACAATAATAAATGGCCCCCAGTCCCCGGCGGCCCGCTATTCCTGGCTACGGTGGCGACCATGGTAACGGCGGGGCAGGGGGTGCTAAGAATCTCCGATGGAGGTTCGGTTGCCACCTAAGACGACTCGACCTGGCAACATACAACGCCTACATATATATATAATCCTCGAATCCGGCAACTTGCTCTGTCACCGAGAGGGCGACCATCTGTCCCAAGGAGGTGTCGGATTTATCGTCCACAAGTGTCTCGTTAACAACGTTGTAAAGATTGAGAGTGGGTTGGCGAGGGTTGCGTACCTTATACAGGTTTACGCACCAGCCTCGGCACACCCCGATGAGGAGGTGGAGGAAATGTATGAAGATATCTCTAGAGCCATGCATTCCTCCAAAACCCAATATACGGTGTTAATGGCAGACTTCAATGCAAAACTAGGCACAAGAGAGAACGGTGAGCTGAAAGTAGGGAAATTTGGAATAGGGCAACGGAACCCAAGGGGCCAGCAGCTGGCCGACTTCATCGAGAAAGAGGGAGTCTTTATGATGAACTCTTCCTTCCAGAAGCGGCCCCACAGGAAGTGGACCTGGTCGAGCCCCGACGGTTCCACAAAAAATGATGACTTCATTATGACGACCAGACGACAACTGTTCAGTGATGTCTCCGTGATCGCGAGGGTGAAAACTGGTAGCGATCACCGAATGGTTAGAGGCACACTGAACCTAAACGTTAAGTTGGAGAGGTCTCATCTAATGAAGTCAACGCTCCGTCCCCCTCGTGCTCTGTTCCAAAAACCTTTCAGCTCGAGTTACAAAACCGTTTTCAATGCCTAGAAGACTGAAATGAAGCGGATGATATGAATGACAAGCTCGTGGAAACTGTCCATGCGGCCGGTGCTAAGTTCTGCAAGACCCGCCGCAGACGAACACAAAAACTCTCCGATCACACTCTCAATCTTATGGCTGTTAGACGGGAGATGAAGCTACATTCTTCAACAGATTTGACAGCATACAGGCAACTGAACAGACATATCTCCAAATGCATGCGGCGGAACTTACCCAACTTCAATACAGCTTGTATTGAATCGAGCGAAACCAAGGCTCCAAAGTCCTTGCCAGAGATCTGTCTGCCAGAAAGAGCCAACTGTCAAGGCTGAAAAACGAATGTGGCAGCATTGTTTCCGGGGCACCTGAGATTTTGAGTGAGATTGAGAGGTTCTATGGGCAGCTGTACACGTCATCGTTGGAGCCACACGCAAGTGTGAGTAACGATCCAAGAGCGAGTCTTATCCGACACTATTCCGAAGATATCCCGGACGTCAATTTGAGCGAGATTAGAATGGCTCTCCAGCACCTTAAAAACGGCAAGGCCCCAGGCGAGGATGGAATTACAGCGGAGCTTCTGAAAGCGGGTGGAAGACTGGTACTTGAAGTCCTTTATAGGCTCTTTAACCTCCATGGTGGCGTTACACCGGAGGCGTGGAGCAGAAGTGCAGTGGTCTTGTTCTTCAAGAAAGGTGACAACGCGCTCTTGAAGAACTACAGACCGATTTCCTGTTTTCGAGAGTCATTACGAATCGTCTCGCGCGCCGACTTGACGACTTCCAGCCTCCCGAACAAGCCGGTTTCCGAAAGGACTTTAGCACCATAGACCACATACATACCCTTCAGCGAATTGTACAGAAGTTCGAGGAGTACAATTTGCCACTATGCCTGACGTATGTGGACTATGAGAAAGCCTTTGATTCCGTCGAAATTTGGGCGGTGCTGCAGTCCCTTCAGCGGTGCCAAGGTGACTGTCAGTATATAGAAGTGCTGAAGTGTTTGTACAGTAGAGCTACGATGGCTATCCGAATACAGAACCAAAGTACGAAACCTATCCAATTGCAGAGAGGTGTAAGACAGGGTGATGTTATATCCCCTCTTCACCGCTGCATTGGAAAACGTTTATCAACATCAATGGCGAGTACATCATTCACCTTCGATTTGCCGACGATATAGTCCTTATGGCAGAATCGCTGGAGGACCTAAGCACTATGCTCAATGACCTCAATAGTGTCTCCCAACGGATAGGTCTTAAGATGAACATGGACAAAACAAAGATTATGTTTAATGTCCATGTCACACCTATGCCGGTAGTTGTTGGGAGCACTAAGTTCGAAGTTGTTGATGAGTATGTTTACCTGGGACAAGTAGTCCGACTAGGTAAGTCCAACTTCGACCGAGAGGTCAATCGACGGATTCAACTCGGCTGGGCAGCGTTCGGGAAACTACGACACATCTTCTCGTCAGACATACCTCAAAACCTTAAAACGAAATTGTACAAGCAGTGCGTGTTGCCAGTGATGACTTACGGATCTGAGACGTGGTCCTTCACTGCTGGCCGTATGAGGAAGCTCAAGGTCGCTCAGCGAGCTATGGAGAGGGCTATGCTCGGAGTTTCTCTGCATGATAAACTTAGAAATGAGTATATCTGCAGTAGAAGCAGAGTAACCGAAATAGCCCAACGGATTAGTAAGCTGAAGTGGCAGTGGGCCGGCCATATAGCTCGAAGAACCGACAACCGATGGGGAAGAAAGGTTCTTGAGTGGCAGCCTCGTACTGGTAGGCATGCAGGAAGTCGATGGATGCAGGTGGCTCAGGACCGTGTTTGTGGCATTCCTTGGAGGAGACCTATGTTCAGCAGTGGACTTGTGAAGGGCTGTAAGGATGATGATGATGAAGTATTCCTAGTAAGAAGCGAAAAATTAAACCATGGATAACTACAGGTATTTTAAAATGTATACGAAATAAGAATTGTATGCAAAAAAAGCTAAGATCGGATTCTTTTAATGAAGTATTAAAAATTACATATAAATGGTATCGTAACTATGTTACTAATTAATTATGAAATTTAAACGAGAATATGAAAGGAAACTTCTAGCAATATCAAGTAAATCAAATAAATCTCTCTGGATGCACATAAAGGACATAACTTATACAAAACAATCACGTGTTAATAGTTTGGATTTATTAGGGGAAGAGTGGGTAATGGGAGTCAGCGGGTAATGGTGATCACCTACTTATCTACAAAACTACATATCCCCGAGTGGCGTAAATGACATCTATGCCCCGATGTGTGCCTATCACCACTTTTTCGAACGACTCGCACCAGTAACCGCCGCGCGTTTTGAAATGATAGCTGCTTTTTGTTTTTGCGCCCTGCCGATGTAAATTTTTGTCGAAAGAAAACATACGGTAAGTCTCGAATTTCATAATGGAAGATCCATTGAGACTTTTATGTGTAATTAGACTGACATTCATAATAGTGATGTACACATTTGATTACCATAATAATTTCTATTTTTTTTTATTTATGACTTTACTCTCATTAGTGTAGTTGTGGGCAATGGGAGTCAGAGTACTCCCGTTGCCCGCAATTGATTATTAGAAGTAAAGAATGTAGTATACTATGCCTGTAGACTTAACTTACTACATGTGAGGTATATCCTGATTTTTTGTTTTGTAGATGCCAAATGCACGGGTTAGAATTACCGAAAAGACTACCTGGTCTATCGATAGTTTGAAAAAAACTGTCCAGCTTATTGATCAATAGGGTTATTCCTTACGATAAGTTGCTTTAATTATTGATATACCATTTACAAGTTTACAAAAGAGATGTGAAAAAATCGAACTAGAGGCTAAGTCTTGGATGACATACTATCTTCAGTACCAAAGTTAAAGACGAAATAGCAAATCTGGTGAAAAGATGGCCAATATTTGTATGAATGTACCGCTATTCAGATAAGAAAATCGGAAAAGAAAAAAGACATGGAAAGGTAAAGTGAAAGGGAAAAAATACTAAGGTGCAGAAGGAGGGCTCTGAAAGAGCAAAGAGGCAAGTTCTCTAGGATCATTCGGTATCATACATCAACAGTAATAGTCAGGACGATGAGGATGATGACACAGAAGACGCAGGCAACAGATGTCTAGTATGCAGCGAATTTGGAAGTAACAATGAGATGTAGTGGGTGGGACTCAGCCAAAGGTTATGTCTGCTATAAGTGTTAAATTTAGTTTGACTCTGATTACCAACAGGGTGACTACCATTGCCCTCACGTCAGTGCAATGGGGGTCAAATCTGTTATTTTTTTGAATCGTATTTATTTCCAAAGTTGATTGCCAAATTGATTAAAACTGATCTCAATTGATAGCTAAATAAGTAAATTTTGTTATTATGTACTTTCAATAAAGATTTTAATGTGAAATAAGCTTTTATTAGAATTCTCGCTTAAGTGACTCCCATTTCCCTCTTTTACCCTAAGTACGAAATCGTCACCGGGTGATTCGATTGATAAAGTAAACAAGTACTTTGCTAGTGTTGGTAAAAATCTTGCCGAAAACATAAATACTAATAATCCTTATATTTGTTTATTTTTCGCCATACTGATCAAGTATATGAAACTGTATCTGTAAAGGCACATTCTTCCTTTGTAATGATGGAAACCTATCCGGAAGAGATAAATAGTATTATTTCAGGTCTCAAATCAGATTCCGCCCTTGGCTGGGACAATATTTCAATGGGTTTTCTCAAGATGGCTAAACAATTACTTGTTCCCGTTTTCTGCCATTTTGTTAATATCTGTTTTCAAAAGGGTGTCTTTCGGAAGCTGTTGAAGCGATCTATTGTAATTCCGATTTACAGAAGTGGAGATAAGAAAGAAGCGTGTAATTATCGACCAATCTCCTTGCTACCTGTGTTCTCAAAGATTTTGGAAAAGTTAATTATCAACAGATTTATATAGTATCTCTCTAAATTTGACATATTAGCAGACTCTCAATTTGGCTTTAGAAAGGGATACAGAAGATGCAGTTGCTGCGTTGAGTTCTCAAATTGTTAATACCTTAGATAACGCTAAAAAATGTCTTGCTGTCTTCCTGGATTTAAAAAAAGCCTTTGATTCTGTATCAATCCCTATACTTATCAATAAATTAGAACGGATTGGAATCAGATGTATACCTCTAAAACTATTAAAGGACTACTTCTCTGACAGGAGGCAGACGGTAAGAATAGGTCAATACACTAGTAGTTATATAAATGTAAATTATGGAGTACCGCAGGAAAGCGTCTTGGGCCCTACGCTATTCTTAGTATATATTAATAACTATGTAGTATAAGCGTGAACAGGGGGAGAGTTTTCTCATACGCAGATGACACTGCGATGTTATTTTGAGGAGACACGTGGGAAGAAGTGCAGTTGATAGCGGAAAAACAATTAGCTAAAGTTGCTCGTTGGCTTTACAACAACTTACTTACTTTGAATGTTACTAAGACTCAATTCATATGTTTTTCTATGACTAGTTGATCACAGTCAAAGGATAATTTTAGAATCAAAATACATAAATGTAACAATCCTTCTAGCGGTAACTGTACGTGTTTATCTATAGAAAAAGTTTCATATTCAAAGTATCTGGGCGTTATGGTGGATCAGCAACTTTCCTGGTACAGACATGTTGAAATAGTAAGTATCTAGTAGAATTCGAAAGCTCACTTGGATATTTAAAACTTTAAGACATGTTGCCAGTTTAAATCTTTTGAATCAAATATATGTAACGCTAGCTGAATCTATTAGAATATATTGTATACCAATTTGGGGGGTACTTACAATAGTAAATTTATTGAAGTTGAGAGAGCTCGGAGATGTCTACTAAAGGTTATTTATTTATTTATTTGTTCAAAGTGGATCAGCTAACAGGTACATTATATAAATTACAAACAGGTAGTACAGTAATATTAATATGCGCAATAATGCAGCCCACAGTGCTGTTCACAGATTACCTATTGATATAGACAATTAAGACGTTAGGAGACCTGTAGCTGTACAAATTGTATTATATAAGTGTCAAAGTATGGTCAGCAAGGGTATTGTAATGTAACTGAGGTGGCAAATTATTATTTGAAAAGTGTCTTGTATAAAAGACCACGAAACCTTTCCGTTGAGCATGTGAAAATATCTATATGCTCGAAGGTCCCATTATATGTGGCAACCATACGTCGAATCGGTGAACGTTTACCGATATTGGATCGACAGGTACTTACGGCAAAGAGTTTATCTGCACGCAACTGTCGTCTATGGACAGTTCTGGGGACCGCATAACATAAAACATTATTTAACTCAACACATTCAAACTTACAAAGTCATAGCCTCTAATTGCTTACATCTAGAGTCGAGGGTTAGAAGTTTATATCTACTGAGGAACTGGTCATATGGTAGGTAAGATTTATAACATCTATAATGCATTGCACGTAGAAACCGGCGTTGAACATTTTCAATTTTGTGTATATATTTATTATAGTAAGGATTTCAAATGGGCACAACATACTCAAGTTGAGAGCAAACTAGGGTTTTATATAAACAAAAATATGAAGAGATCCGTTTGAAGTCGCGAGTTGATCTCATAAATCCATATAATTTGTATGCCCTGTTTCCAATTTTTTCAACATGTAAGTCTAAGCACAGTTTTGAATCAAACAATATCACGTGCTCAGAGAGCAGTTCTAAAGGTAGCCACTTTCCGTCCATTCATGTTTCCTACACATCAACTTTACTTGGCGTGTGGTGTACTAACTGTCCGTTAGTTGTTTATCCTGAACATCATATTAACAGCATACCGAACTTCCATTTAACTTAAAATCCATAGACAGGAGAAGTGACGCATTTGTGAACAAATTTTACATATTTTTAGGACCCTTTCTATATCTCTATAGCTCAACAAGTCACTAAAGGTATATATAGTCTAAGTTATAAGAACTGTAATATACGTGTAAGGGAATTTCTAAATAAATTAAATTACGAAGATACAGAGAACTTGTTAGAAATTCTAAAATAATTTGTATTAATTGTAGGTAACAATTAATTGTTATTTAGTTATTTTATTTATTATATAATATAGTTTAATTACGAGGGTGTATTGAAAAGTACTCGACCTAACACAGATCCATTCAATTCTAAAAATCAAATCTACCCACACTATTTAGTTCAGTTCAGACTAGTTTAGTTGTGATTTTATAAATTTATTAACAAAGTAATCGGACATAATTTCCGCGAATGGAGCAAATCGAGCAGCGTGCCGTCATTAAGTACCTCCATAAGAAGGGGCTATCATCAAAAGCCATCCATTATGACATGGTCAGTACATTAGGCGATTGTGTTCTGTCATATTCATCCGTCAACAAATGGATAGCAGAATTTAAGCGTGGTAAAGAGAGTGTGAAAGATGAACCCCGCTCTGGAAGGCCTTCGACGTCAACTACTGACGAAAATATTAAAAAAAAGTACTTGATTTAATAATGGGAGACCGCAGATTAAAAATTAGAGAGATAGCCGAGATTATAGGCATCTCTTATGAACGAACTCAAAACATCATTGTCAACGAGTTGGGTTTCCACAAGGTGTCTGCGAGGTGGGTTCCGCGACTGCTTTCAGTTGAACAAAGAAGGACGCGATTGACTATTTCACGCGACTGTTTGGAGTTATTTGAAGCCGATGCAGATGATTTTTTGAATCGTTTTGTTACTATAGACGAAACATGGGTTCATTACTGTACACCGGAAACAAAACAACAATCAAAACAGTGGAGAAGACCGGGTTCACCACCCCCTAAAAGGCTAAGTCGATTTTGTCGGCAAATAAGGTGATGGCTTCAGTATTCTGGGACTCGAAAGGTGTGATTATGATTGATTATCTTGAAAGGGGTCAGACTATAAGCTCTGATTACTACTGCACCTTACTACGTCGTTTACGAGAGGAAATAAAAGAAAAACGTCGAGGAATGCTCAGAAGAAAAGTCCTGTTTCATCAAGATAACGCCCGTGTTCACACGTCAGTACAGTCAATGGCTGAAATTCACAACTGTGGCTTTGAACTGTTACCGCATCCGCCGTATTCACCTGATTTGGCACCATCAGACTTCTTTCTGTTCCCTAACCTAAAAAAGCACTTGGGAGGTCAAAGATTTTCGACAAACGACGAGGTCAAATCAGCTGTAGACGCATATTTTGACTCTAAGGAAGAATCATTTTTTTTCAACGGTCTAAATGCTTGGAAGGGGAGGTGGCAAGAGTGTATTGAACTTGATGGTGATTATGTAGAAAAATAAAAATATAACTGATTTAGTATGTGTTTATTTTCTTGGTTAGGCCGAGTACTTTTCAATCCACCCTCGTATTTAAATATCTAGTGTCCTACATTAGTAAACCCATTGTGTAAGTGATGTCTGAAACACAGGTACTCAACCTAGTTCAGGCAGGTAGCTAATATTATAAACTTGACTTTTTTCTTTTTCTTTTGTATATTCTACATTATTTAGCTACACATAGTTTTAATTTTATCATAGCATGTTATTTTTCTTAGAGTTATTGTTACTTTATTTAAATGTAATCATATTTATTCCTGTATGTAAACATGTGCAATTGGAAATGAAATAAATATTTATTATTATTATTATATACCGAGGTCTCGCAAAAATCCACTTTAGCCAAAGGAACGTTACAGAGTGAGTACGAAAATTTAACAATATTCTTGGTTTTAATAATACTGAGATATTTACACTTCGGAATACTTAACTGAAGTTTACTTTTGTAACAATAGTCTGTCAGTCTATCTAGGTCCTCTTGGAGAAATATGCAGTCTTGTATAGTATGGATAGATTTATAAACTTTAAGATCATCTGCATATAATAGAAATTTATAATGGAGAAAACAGCTACTTATGTCATTGATAAACATCACAAATAACAGAGGACCGAGAATAGATCCTTGAGGTACACCGGAGGTAAACATCATAACGTTAGAGTGGTATCCATTGATTACAACCCTTTGATAACGGTTAGTGATATAAGAATTGTAAAAATTGTAAGCTATTCGATTTAGTAACATTTCATGGTCCACCTTATCGAAGGCTTACTTCGAAAGTCTGTATATACTGCATCGACCTGTACGCGATTATCAACATTTCGAATTAATAGCTGGAAAATAAGAATAAAATGGTGACTGTTGATCGACGTTTAACGAAACCATGCTGTTGCTGTATAATAATATGCCATCAAAAACATAACTTGTAAAAAAAGCCAAGTCTCGCAACTCAGTTCTTCTACTTCTACCGTAAAAAGTTGTGAGATCCATGTAATACCAATTCGGTTAATTTATTCAGTCCATAGATTGATACATAGATTGACTTGGCAATCGCATGTAAACACAATATATCTCACAAGTAATACATATTATTTTAATTAGATTGTTTAGTGCGGTTGCCAAGTCAATCTATGTATCAATCTATGGACTGAATAAATTAACCGACTTGGTATTACATGGATCTAACAACTTTTTACGGTAGAAGAACTGAGTTGCGAGACTTGGCTTTTTTTACAAGTTATGTTTTTGATGGCATCTCATATCTTTTGGTAGATAGTTATATCTAGGTAGCTATTTACACCTATTATTCCATTATATGTACATATATAGGTACACTGATTCATTCGCTGCAAATGTAACTTTGTAATACTATATTTATTTATTTATTTATTTATTCAGCCAAACTTATCACTAACATTACAGGATCTAATGACCTAATGCGCTAGTGAAAACAGTAAACATTTTAATTATTGTAACATATTGTAAATAATGCTGCTCTTGTGAATTCACTCATAGAACATACAAATATGTCAACTTCCTCATGGATAAGGTTAAGCAGTCTGGTGGCGCGAGTGCGCGGCGCCTCCCGCAGCAAGTTGGTGCGAGCGCGCGGCACCGCCAGCAGCCGCGGCCGTCGCCTTCGCCACACGTATTTCTCCGGCACATTCAAATATATACCCTCCAAGAAATAAGGATTGTCTATCTTTCCTCTTATTACTTGGAGAATATATGACACTAATGCGAGGTTCCGCCTAACACGGAGTTCATTATATCCCACCATACCTAAAACGAATAAGGTTGGATATTTTAGTGGATAAAAAGGATATACGCCATAATATTTGAAATATAGAAATCGAACAAATTTGTTTTGAATTCTCTCCAGCATGAGACTATATTTAGTTTCATGTGGAGCCCAGATAACTGCGTTGCACTCAAGTTGACTCCTAACTAAGGCGTTATACAGTGCTACAATGGCTTTAATGTTAGTGAAACAACGAGCCCTGCGCAGTATAAAACCTAAGTTGCGATACGCTTTCTTGCAGATCTCCGCTATATGATTTTGGAAAGTAAGTACTGAGGTGAAACGAACACCCAAATCCTTAACCTCGTTCACTCGTGGCATAGCTACTCCATCCAGTGTTTACGTATAGCGCACGGGATTGCGTGCGCGAGTAAAAGTTAGCGTTACACACTTAGATGAATTAAACTGCAATTTATTATCCTCACACCACGCTACCACCCTGTCAATGTCGCGTTGTAACCTCACACAGTCTTCCGGTTCCCTGATCGGTAGATACAGCTTGAGGTCGTCAGCGAACAGCAAACATTTAGCGTCAATCACAACATTTGGCAGATCGTTTATCATTAATGTAAACTCGAGAGGACCGAGGTTGCTGCCCTGACTCACACCAGAACGAGTGTAATATGGTTTCGATACGAAACCAGCGTATTCCACATATTGTTGCCTGTCCCTCATGTAACTGGCAAACAATTGTAGTAAGTGTGGAGTAAAACCAATGATTGCTAACTTTTTAAGTAGTACGTCGTTATCGACCAAGTCGAAAGCTTTTTTAAAATCAAAATAAGCAACGTCCACTTGTACTCCACTGTCCACTACCGGCACGATGTCAGCCATGTAGTTCAGAAGGTTGCTTGCGGTACTCCGTGATGGTCGAAAGCCATGCTGAGCATCTGTAAGCTGGGTGTTTACCTGCGAGAGTACATTCTTATGTATAGCAGACTCCAACACTTTCGCCGGTGTTGACAAGACAGCTACAGGTCTATATCCTTCTACTTTAGTTGATAAACCTTTCTTGGGCACCGGCACGACTCGTGTTATTTTCCACCTCTCGGGAAACATCGCCGACTCAATGCAAAGGTTATATATGTGAACTAGAGGGTCAGCCAATACTTCCCTACAGTCCCTAAATACGTAGGGAGGTATGCCATCTGGTCCTACGGCAGACTTAGGCTTTAACCGCTGTAGCGCACCTCTAACTTCTTCTAGTTTTAAGCGGTCTAGATGCACGCGCATTTGCACCGCCATTACCTCCACCAGCATTAATGATGCTCGCGTTCACGTCCAAGTCTGCCTGTTTCGTGCTATATACCGAGTGGAAATACCTCGCGAATTCTTCAACACTTTGTTGACCCGTTAACGCCTCCCCATCCTGTAATATTGACCGTGAGTGTCTACTACCCCTTTGAGATTTTATGTAGTTCCAAAATGCCTTTGGTTCTTTATGTAGGTGATTTTGGACGCGGTGCTGATAAATTGTCTTCTCAATACCTATCATCTTTTTTACTCTCGCTCTACACTGCGAGTATTTAGCGTAATCTTCCGCTAACCCACTCGATTTATACCTTTTGTGCAGAATCGATTTTAATTTTATGTTGCGAATTATTTCAGGTGTGAACCAATCGGGGTAATGATACCTCGAGCTCACAACGTTTCGCTTTTTCTTTGGAACGCAGTCATCTACAACTGAATAAATAATATCATAAAAATTATTTAAACTCATTTCTAAGTTAAGACTCCACATAGGACCCCAATCTACAGCTGCTATGGACGAATATAGTTTTAACAGATCTGCTTTGTTGAAATTCCATCGTTGCGGTACGTAATATTTGTTATTGTTCGGAAAAATATCACCAGCGTCAGCCAAGTCTGGATTCAGCGAGCATGAGGGCGTCGGCGCGGGACACCGGACCGATACCGTGAGCGCGGGATGGTAAGGGTCGAGAGACACCAGTGGAGGCGTCGCACTCACGCACACACCATCCCATGTACTTAACACTAAATCTAAGCAACGACCAATACAGTTCTCTATGCTGTTGCTCTGAGTGAATCCACAATAAGCCTGAAAATATACATAATAATCATTAACAGATGACGGACAAGAATGTAAATTAAAATCTCCTAATACTACCACAGCGCTATACAAATCACAAAATTTTTCTATTATCCTAAATAACATCATATAATCAGTCTCACTACTTTTTGGAGGTAGGGTCATTGCGCCGGTAAGCCGACCGGGTCTAGATTTCGGCCTTTGGCACCAGGTGATGCAGTAAATTTGATTTAATAACGATTTTAATAAATATTATCGTACAAAATTAAGTTTAATGCATTTGTAAATAGTTGCATTATATATTGCAACATTACTTCAAAGGGTGAATACAACACGCGATTTATACTAAATATTTCAGTTCGACGCCGGCACAGGAGCTGTCAAAGAGTGTAAGATCGTGCGAAAAAAATAGTGGCGCGCGTTTCACTCAAAAGTAAATTTTGCGCTGTATTTACAATGATTATTTAATATTGTGCTTATATTTCACTGTATAAATAACTTAATTTTAAATTTACACATATATTACTATAATATTTTATTGTAATAGTTAGTAAATTTGGTGGCCGGAAAGTGACACATAAAATTTTCCTATTATTTGGTTATCGGCCATGTGGCCGGAAAGTGGCCCGAGTTCAGCCTAAATACTTTGTCTCTTACATTTATTTGGTTACCTACTATTAGTCTTCTTTCATATTTATAGTGAATTGTATCCTTGCGAAGACACTAGCTTTCAGTTTTTGGCCACCAAGTACTGTTATTTGAATGGTTAGTGATGATACTAAAATACCCATTTTAGTTGTGGCCGAAAACTAGATTGAGGCTAAAATTATAATTAGTTTTCGGCCAACTTAAAATTGTATGAAAGAATAGGGAAGCCGAAAATTGAATACTGCTTTGGTTGACGGACATTTCATGAAATATTTTATTCACGTTACGTTTTAGGAAGAAGATTCAATAAGACATTATTTACTTCAGATGGCTCCTCCAAAGAAAAGTCCTCCAAAGAAATATAATTAGTAAATGGTATCAGAAAATTTGGACTTAATGAATTTGATCACAATGTAGTGGATTACTCAAAATGTGTCCGGAATAGTGTGAAAGTATCAGTGAAAATTCAGACACCAGGAAAAATATATTTCTAAAGAAATAAGTAACTAACGCAGAACTAGTTTCCATAAGAAAAGTTTTGAAACATTTAAAATCAAATTTGGCTGAAAAAACCTGGTTGGCGATGTTCTAGTAACTATGGATTCATCTACCGATGCATTAGAATTGTTTATCGATAAAAACATTTCAACATTGCATTTGTCAGGAAGTTATTTGGATATCGGTTCCTTAGTATCGTTAGATGATGTTCTTGTAATCCCAACTCAAGTAAGCCTACCAATAACAACAGTACTGACAATGCCGGAAATGATAATAGATTCCAGTAATACAATAATAACGACTCAAAGTAGTACAATGGCCACGATAATACCACCACCACTAACACCGATGATAACAAACAACGCCTTTGAAGCTTTAGAAAATGTGCTGGTTGATATTCCAACAAAACAAACTAATACACCTCTACAAACTAGTGAAACATCGGCTTCAGTACTATTAAATAAAGAATACAGAGATTCGATAGAAAAAACATTTATTTAAACCGGAACTCGTAAAAAATCAACCATTAACAGTACTCGTACACCTACTTCTGTAGCAATTTGATATGCAGAGTGGCGAAAACTTTATAAAGATAAAGAGAAAATTAAAATAGAGAAGTTAGAACTAAGTTAAAAAAGATAAGATATTTTGAAACAAAAAGAATATAAAAGGAGAAGTTAAAAAGTGCTAAAGTTCAAAAATGAAAAATCGCAAAATCCAAGAATTCCATGAAGGAAAATGAAAGAGTAAGGGTAAATTGCACCTGGTGTTATGATATTTTAATAAGCGATACAAAAGAAGATATGGAAAACAAATTGGATGTGACTTTTGCACCAAATGGATTTGAGATCTATAGATTTTGTTGGACTAAAATATGAGGTAGCGTTCGGGAAATTACAGCACATCTTCTCGTCAGGTATACCTCAAAACTTCAAAACGAGACTGTACAACCAGTGCGTGTTGCAAGTAATGACCTATGGAACTGAGACGTGGTCCTTCTCTGCTGGCTGGATGAGGTAGCTCAAGGTTGCTCAGCGAGATATGGAGAGGGCTATGCTCGAAGTTTCTCTGCGTCATAAACTTAGAAATGAGGATATCCGTAGTAGATCCAGAGTGACCGACATAGCCCAACGGGTTAGTAAGCTGAAGTGGCAATGGGTCGGCCATATAGCTCGAAGAACCGACAACCGAAAAAAAAGGAAAAAAATGGAAAAAAGGTTCTCGAATGGCAGCCTCGTACCGGCGGACGAAGTGTAGGGCGTCCCCCTACTAGATGGAGTGACGACCTGGTAAGACATGCAGGAAGTCGATGGATGCAGTTGGCTCAGGACCGTGTTTTGTGGCATTCCTTCTATGTTCAGCAGTGGACTGGTGAAGGGCTGTAATGATGATGATAAAAATATGAGGAAGTACAAAAAAAAATGAGAAGGTTTGATTGCCATATATTTAACGACACGAAATTTTATTATAATTTTACGAAAAATATATTAAGTTAAGGTAAAGGTACCTTTTCTATCGTGTCTAATGCAGTGGCCGGAAACTAAAATTCTTGTGGGCCGAAATATAAAATTTGGGGCCGAAAACTAGCATTTTACATATTTTTCACATTAAAAATTATTATAAAAAAGAGATTTTTCTTGTAGCATCAATGAGTTACAAAAATGAAAACTACATTATGTAAGCTACAAATTAACATTAACAGCACTAGGCCTGCATAAAGACAATTATTTTTTCTAGTACCTTAAAGTTAACAACTACTCTAAAAGGCCGAAAACCAGCGCAACGACCCTATATAAATAACGCAACATAAAAATAAAAATCTCTGATGTAAATAAACAGTTGCACTTGCGCATTCGAATACACAATTGTCTACGATGACGTCACCGGGAATCGCCACTGGTCGCAACTCGAAACGCGGTGTGGCCACTAAACATGCGCCGCCTTGCTTACGTCCGTCTGCTCGGTCACTTCTAATTATTGTATAACCAGATGGAATTATTTCAGCGTCCCTAATTGAATTATTACAACCAGTTTCGGTAATAGCGAACAAATCCGCTTCGTGTATAAATACACCTTCACAAAATTCATCCAGTTTTGTCCTAAGGCCTCTTACGTTTTGGTAGAATATCTCGATACATTTATTGGTTCTTTGACTTATTGGCTGGCTTGCGAAACCAAACCCATTCACAAAACTCTATATTCACCGCCCAATTTTCTGGTTGACATAGTAATTGATATTTGCTCTCTGGTACACCTATTATGAAGGATGCATATTCTCTTTCAGATTTATGTTTAATTTTTTCCACCTTGACAGCTATATCCTGCCCACAAATTTTTCTTACATGCGTTTCTACGCATTTTGTGGTAGTCTCCTTCTTGAGCCTCCAGACATGTAAATATTTCTTCCGCTCTGTGCCTTGAATTTCTAGAGAGGTTGTGTTATCTCCTCTTTTGACTTCACTGTTCGGGTACCTATTTTTTTTCCTATGAATGACTATCCATTCTTCACTTTCTTTTTTCTTCTCTGTCTCTTTCTTCTTAGTTTCCTCTTCCGTATTGGGTTTCATACTACTTATTTTCTCGGCTTGTACCTCTGTGGTAGCAGATGTCGTGGCCTGTTTCGTGGCCACAAATTCCTTTGCATTATGATTTTGTTTGACAGCACTTGCAAATGACTTTGGTAGTACTGGTGATAATTGAGTTAATTCTCTATTATTCTTAATATTAGTCCCCGGTTGAAGAGATTCCAGTCTTTCGTTTTTTTCTATTAATATTTTAATTTTGTTTTCTAACGAATCTACTTTACTCGCCTTTTCTTGAACTACCTTCAATATATTTTGTACTTTAATTAATTCTGTTTCTGTGCGAATAAATTTGTGCTCGAGTTGTTTATATGCCTTTATTTGCTCGTCTAATTTATTTTTCATTTCTAATCGAAATTCTCTCATCATCTCAAAAAAGTTACATTCGTTTTCTACCATAGGTACATCGATCTGCTTTGTTCGCCTGCGCTCAGTGTTAACAAAATTGGTTGGCGTAAATGTCCTATTCATTATTGTGTTCCCGCGAACAGGGGTATCAGAATTATCTCTCTTTGGGATATCCCGTATACATTCAGGGCATATCCAGTTTTCCTTATACTCTCGAGTGAAAGCCTCAAATGTTTTCTCTGTAATTGCCAGACATTTTAAGTGAAATAACTTTTTACATATTTCTTGCGAACACTCCATATATGATATTTCAAATATTCCAGAACCACATCCATTACATTTAGTCCCCATTTGACACTTCCTAGCGAAAAACTTTTTATTTGCTTTAAAATATATACTACACACACCGAACACGTCCGCACGCTCACGCTCAACGAATTATATGTTATATGGGATTACAAAGTTATTTATGCAGTTGGTGTATCTCGAAAACTGGACTTAAATTGTAAAATATTTTAATTTTTACTTGATTTATATACTAAACAATGATTAAATTCCAAATTTGAAGTTTCTATGTCTGCTAGAAGTGCCTTAGAGTTTTGATGATCGGTCAGTCAGTGAGTGACAAAATTAAGAAATTTTGACTAGTTATAATTCTTAAACTACTGGTTCCAATTTAATGAAATTTGAAATATACTGAGTTCATACAATGCCTACTTAGTTAGTGAAAGTTCAGGCTTCTAGGTTTATACATAACGAAGTTATAGGGTTTCGGAAATGGCCTGAACTGCTTCGAGAAAAGGATGGTACGGCCATGCCGCTTTTTTGCTCGACTTGGCGGGGGCACTGCCGTGCCCCCAGATTATGCAGTATGGGATATATTTCATGGAAAACCAAATATAAAATTTGATTCCAGGAAAATAATTTAAGACATAATTTAAATATACAAATGCATAATTTAATATGTAATAATAATTTAAATTTGACATATAATTGTAATGATAATAATGACAAATTTCATGTAATTGACATAAATAATTTAATAAAAAAGTTTTGGACAAAAGATAGGTATTACCTATCCAAATATAATTTAAGACTGATAGCAAATGTGCTATCTTATTATTTACTTTTTAACTCAGCCAAGTTTTTGGCTACCAAGACTGCTTTTATTGGGCAGGATAATTATTTGACAATTAATTTGGAATCAGTTCCAACTAATTTAAATTAGTAAATGCGACAATAGAGGCAATCTCTAGCAATAATGAGAGTTTAATTAACTTTGAATGTAGCCCACAAATAAGTAATAAAAATTGTTTACACCTGGTGCATCAAAATATACAAGGCATGATGGGCAAAGAATTAGAAGTTGAATTGTTTTTAAATAGTAACAACATACATATCCTCTGTATTACTGAACATTGGCTAAAAGATTATAATTTCATGTTTAATTTCAGAAATCACCAGGTGGTCAGTTCCTTCAATAGAGAAAAAAGTTTACGTGGTGGCTCCTTAATACTAGCAGATAAATCATTATTATATAAAGAACGTAAGGATATAGTGAGCCTCTCTGTTGAGCGAACTGTAGAAATGGCTTGTGTCGAGCTCGAGCACCTCATTGTTGTGAGTGTTTACAGACCCCCATGTGCTACTTATGACTATTTTGAAAGGATTGTGGAAGAAGTTTTGCTCAAACTTAGTAAACAGAACAAGTCTGTTGTAATATGTGGAGACTTTAACATCAATCTCCTTGAAACTTCTTCCATTAGTATTAAGTTTAGCTCATTGTTTAAATTGTATAATCTTGTTAATTTATTCTTAGAACCAACACGTATTGCTGGGCCTAGTGCGACCTGTATAGATAATATTTTTACAGATGTTAAGCCCTTGCATAAATCAATTATTCAAAATTTAAGTTCAGATCACTGTGGACAGTTGGTATCATTACCTTACATACACAAGAAACAGAAAAATAAGAAAGTTGTGTTTGTTCCAATAAATGAACATCGCTTGGAGAGGTTTAGAAGTAATATAATAAAAAGACTTCCATCACTTTCATTTAAAAACAGTGCTAATTATTTGTATGGTACGTTATTTAAAATTATAACTTGTGAATTTAGTAGGATATTTACTTCTAAAACTTTCTCTTTTAACAGTCGCAAATCATTTAATGAATGGGCGACAGTAGGAATTTATAAGAGTAGGCGAAAGTTATACGAGCTTTATAATGAAAGATCATATAATAGTAGTGTTATATTTAGAGATTATGTAAAAACATATTCTAAAATATTTAAAAAAGTGTGCGCCACAGCTAAGGCTTTACATTTAAGTAACAAAATTAAAACTGCATCAAACAAAATTAAAATGACCTGGAGAATAATAAATAGTGAAACGGGCAAGGTCAAACCGCGCAACTCGGATTTTCAATTGAATATTAACAATAATTTAACCCGATCTGATCAAGAAGTTGCTATGGCTTTTGAGAAACATTTTACTGATGTTCCTTTTTTGACAACTAAATCATTAAACTCTTCTCCTACTGTCGCCGAATCATTGCTTAAACAAAATGTAAAGGCTTGTTCAAATACTTTTAAATTCCATAGAGTACTGCCAAAAGATATCGTTAAATATTTTAAAACTATTGATGTTAAGAAAACGGCAGATTTATGGGGGATTTCCGTTAAAGTTATTTTATCTATAATAGATATAATAGCACCTTATCTAGCCACTATATTTAATACAAGCGTCGAATCTGGTGTGTTTCCTGATTTAATGAAACTTAGTAAAGTCATACCTTTATATAAATCTGGTAGTACATTAGACCCCGCCAATTTTAGACCAATTTCTGTACTACCAACATTTAGTAAAATTTTTGAAAAAATAATTTTAGATCAAATGTTAAGTTTCTTTAATATTAATAAATTGCTACATAGAAATCAATTCGGTTTTACAAGGGGTCGCTCAACAACTGACGCTGGAGTTGAGCTTATTAAACATATTTTTTGTGCATGGGAGAATTCAGAGGATGCTTTGGGTATATTTTGTGACCTTTCCAAGGCCTTCGACTGCGTTCACCATGAGACATTAATCAGGAAGCTACAGTACTATGGTGTCAAGAACACAGCGCTTAAACTTATAATTTCATATTTAAGTAATAGAATGCAGAAAGTTATTATTAATGGTAAAAGTTCTTCCGGCTCACCTGTACTAATGGGTGTCCCTCAGGGCTCAATTCTCGGCCCATTCTTGTTTCTAGTATATATTAATGACTTACCTTCTATTGTAGAGGATAATCATGATATAGTATTATTTGCTGATGATACTTCTTTGATTTTTAAACTTAAACGTAAATCATTTAAATGTGACGAAGTGAATAATGCTATATCAAAATTAGTGCATTGGTTTAACGTTAATAATTTACATTTAAACGGAAATAAAACTAAATGTATTAAATTTACAACAACGAATGATAGAAATCTGAGTACCAATGTGTTTTTAAATGGGGAAGAACTGAGCCCTGTTGAATCCACTGTTTTTCTTGGCATCACTCTCGACGCAAAGCTTCAGTGGGGCCCCCATATATCCAAACTAGCAAGCAGACTAAGTTCTGCAGCCTATGCTGTAAAAAAGATTAGAGGTCTCACTAGTGTCGAGACAGCTAGATTAGTTTATTTCAGTTATTTCCATAGCATAATGTCTTATGGGATTTTGTTATGGGGACATGCGGCTGATTCAGAAACTATTTTTGTTTTACAGAAGAGGGCCATTAGAGCTATTTACAACCTAAAACTGAGAGAGTCTCTTAGAGATAAATTTAAAGAAATAAATATATTAACTTTGGCGTCTCAGTATATTTACGAAAATTTAATGTATGTTCACAAAAACAAAGGTAGTTTTAGTAAAAAAAGTGATGTGCATTCTGTAAACACTAGGAACAAACACAAGCTAGTGATACCAGTTTCTCGACTCCACAGAGTCAGTAATTCATTCTTGGGGCAATGTATACGCTATTACAACAAGGTCCCGGAAAGTGTACAGGCTCTCTCCATTAGCAAGTTTAAATGTTTTGTTAAGTTGAAACTGTATAAAAAGGGTTATTATAGTATAAATGAATACATGGTTGATAATAACCCCTGGGAATGAGGTGATCGCTTCCAAGCTGTTTCTAAAATAAATTTTGTACTTATATAGTTAGTACAACCATTATTGTAAAATTTGCTTTAAAAAAAAAAAGTCCCGCTGGGTTTCTTGCTGGTTCTTCCCAGGACAGAGGTTTTATTTTTCGAACCAGTGGTAAAGTAAAAAATGACTTTCAATAAGTATTACACATGTGATCTATATTGAATAAAAAATTATTCTATTCTATTCTATTCTATTATGCACAAGTCTCTCGAAGAGCTTCGACAAAGTGGACAAAATTGATATCGGGCGATATTGCACTACGTTTAGATCCGCTCTTGTGTACAGGTGTGATGTTAGCTTGTTTCCATACTGTTGGCATAACACCTTCAATAATACATTTATTATAGATGATAGTTAGGGGTTTACATATAACAGAGGCGGTGTTTCCATCAGTGCAGATAGGCCATCAGGGCCAGGCCCCTTAGATGGATCCAGATATTTCAGCTCTCTTAATACCTTTTCTACTTCAAAATGAAGGGCAGTAATAGTAGTATCATGGGATGCTGAATCGGCAGGTGGCCTCCACTGCGATAGTGTAGGTGAGGGCGGTTCATAAACGGAAGAGAAGAATTCAGAAAACATGTTGCATATTGTCTGTGGATCACTTGCAACATCATCAGTATATTCAACCTTAGCTGGTATTCCAGGTTTGCCACGACGATTAGAGATCTATACCCAGAAATCCTTAATATTTTTGCGTATGCTCGACAGATCCAATATATTTAGAAAAACATTTATTACACATGTCCTTAAATAACGTTCTATACTGGGCAAATATCTCATAGTCTGATATGTTATTATATTTCTTCCATTTCACCCACGCTTTACGTTTTTTTCTAAATGTGCTAATTAAAGATTTTGAAAACCAGATCGGAAAAGCAGAGGTTCTGGAGCTAACCAATGGCGTGTGATGCTTGTTAATTTCGTCAATTATTCCATAAAATACGCTAAATGCTTCTTCAGATCCTATGGGAGTAAGTATTTCATACCAGTTAGTGGACTGTATTTTGCGGTTTATGTGCGTGTAGTCGGACTTATAAAAATTATACCTCGGAAGCGTCCGCCTTTTCATTGAAACAATATCAACATAGAGAGTTATATCACAGGTAAAGGTTAGATGATGTGCGTCAATGGGAAGTAGGGGACTCAACGTGGGCGATACCTTACATGAGGGGTATAATATGCATAAATCAAGTATTTTGTTTTTAGTATTCACTACGTAGTTGTATTGCCCAGCATCTAGAAATGAGATTAAATTATATAATAGGTTATTGGTAACGGATGAGCCCACCCCACTGCCATGTAAGGCGTCTGTGGTTCCCCGTGTCCAAGTTACATCTGGGAGATTATATTCACCCAAAATATAGAAACATTCGACATCAGGATCACACAGTACCTCTTGTAAAGTTTCAAAATGAAGTTCGTAAATGATAGAGGGTGTTTTTGGGGGTATGTAAGCAGCACTGAAGACATGGCACTTTGAGGATTGCTTACTAGGAACTTCGATGATGACATGCTCGATAAGGTTATGCAATGAAAAATTTACACGAGTCAAAGAGACATTTAACTCAGATGATCTGAGTGTTCGCAAAACCGCAATTTTTACACCACCCCCATCTAGTTTATTCGTACTGATACGATAGCGGTCGCACCTGTACATAATATAGCGTTGATCGATAAACTCATTGTTGCTAATTTCCGATATCAGCCAAGTCTCGGTAAGTACGATGATATCATAGTTACTGTTTAGAATGTTCATATAAAGTGTGTGTAATTTTGTACGGAAACCTCTGCAATTTTGGTAGTATAAGGAAAGTTGCTTTCTAACTATTACGAATAATTGAGAATAAACATATACATATTAACAGTAATTGTACGTGACATTCTATTTGAATATGAGCATTTACGCTTACGATGTTCAAGTATTTAAAGCAATAATAAAAATATTGTACCTTATTATGGCACAATATACCAGTCACGCAGCAAAGACGAACCCCCAATTCTCCACGAAGAAATAATTCAAAATATATCTTCAAAAAGTTAATAAGAATTACAAAAACGTGCATGCAAGATAAAAAAATCAAGAAAAGTTTATAATTAAAATTACACCACACTATTACAGCCCGCTGGTTAAAATATTTTGTTGATACATATACAACATAACAACCATACTTACGCCTGTTAAATTTAAGGGCTGACATATTGATGATAAACTCATAAATTTTTAATTTGTTTATAATACCACAACAGACAAGTAACACAATATCGCAGTAATTAAAATGATTGAAAAACTTATCAAAGTATAACAACATATGGCAACATAGAGACCAAGACGATCACATAATAATAAACCTAGGCATGACATACAATTTAACAATAGCAGTATGTTTATAAACTTACGATTGAACTGAGCCTGAGAATTATTTTTAAATTTGACGTAAGGCACACTTATTTTATATTTAAACAAGTTTACTTTATATATAGTTATAACACCAAATAATTTTATTATAGCAATATCAATAGTAATATATACTTCATAAAATAAAAAGTTCAACAAAGTGTAACATAGTGCAATAATACCACATAACCCTACTAACGTAACATAGTATAAGGAAAATTTTATTGCAAAAGTATTAAATATTTTATTCGACGTGTCGTTTGCATTTTTGGATGAGAGAGCGATAAACATCATTAATAAAAACGTATAATGCAGAATCACACCTAATGAAGAAATTAGGCGAGATATATGGTAGGGAGAGTAATGATAATAATGAAAAGTAGTGTTATTACTGAATATGTTGGGTAGAACCACCACAAGGGCTATTATCACCACCTTTAGTACGACTTTTGATCTTACGAAGGTCATCATCTGTGCGTATATCAAAAGCAGTTTCACCATCTCGTTCGCGAACCAGAATAGTGGCATTCCGAACCCAGATGTACTTGTATTGGTGCATAGTGGCGAGATCTCTGGTTTTACGAAATAATTGTATTTTCTTCAGTGTAAGATGCTCATTATGCATTTTAAACCGTACAGCTACTCCACTAGCTTTTTGTATGTATCATGTGCGCTGATTTCGGTGAAGCAGTTGTACATATTAGACAATTTATTGAAAAAAACATAAATCTTTGCCTTTTAGTCCTATTTGCAGTATTAAAAGAAGAAATTATAGCGTACCTCCTATTTGGAGAACGAAAACCACCTTTGCGAAACATCAATATGACAAACAATCAGAACACTTATACAATAAGATTAATAAAATATTGCAAATATATCCATTAAAGACATATGACTGTAAGGAAAAAATAATGCAGTGACTTAAGACACTTAATTACGATCACACTGAAGCTTTATTACAATTAAAAGTCTTTTTTCACACATACACACACGCACACATGCACACATGTACACGCACGCGCGCACACACACACACACACACACACACACACACACACGCGCGCGCGCGCGCGCTAGATATGAGCGCCGAAGGCCAATTCTACGGCGGCAGCGTGGCCTGAAAATTTTCTCGGCGGCGGCGGCGCGGCGTGGCTGACCATAGGCCTTAGATATTGTTTTATCAGGAAGAGATTTCTTAGAAAAAAACTTAAAGAAAACCATATTTTTTATTAAAACCCTGGGGAGCCCCAGCCTAGTGATGGAAACAGTATTCCATGTGAGGCCGAACCTGCCCTTGTAAAGTTACAGGCGGTGTGCCGGCATGAAATACTGTCCCGCTCTGCTGAGCACGCCAAGCTTTTTAGAGGCCAATTTGGCCTTCTATTCCAAGTGACCACGAAACTGCACGTCACTCGATATGTTGACGCCGAGGAATCCGATACTGACTGAGGCAACAAGGGGAGTGCCTTGAAACTGAGGAGATGCTCCGATCTGCTAAAAAGCCGGTGATTCAATTGCACAATTTCTCGGGAAGCCCATAGAAAGGGAGCTTCGAAAGAAGCACTTTGTGCCAAACCCGATCGAAGGCTTTCGCAATGTCCAAACTAACGGCCAATGCCTTCCCTTGGACTCTTATGCCTCCGTCCATCTATGAGTCAGGTAGACTAGAAGATCATCAGCTGACCGACCCCGACAAAAACCGTATTGTCGTTCATTAATCAGCTGGTGATCCTCAAGATACCGCACGAGCTGGCAGTTTATAATGGATTCCATTATTTTGGAGAACACGGTGATGGCGATAGGCATAGCTAGACGCGTCTGAGCGGTCGCCTTTTTAGCCAGCCTGCAGAATGCAATAACACGATGTTAGTGTGAGCAGCACCACACTCCGGACTAGACAATGATCTGAGGAGCCAAGAGGGGAGTGGACGGAGAACTGATATCTATCTGAATGAGAGGTCAGCAGAAGTTCCAACAGGGAAGGTGCATGATCTTCCACATCTATAATACGCGTAAGCGAAATTACCAGTTATGTGACCATATGCCAAGGCAAAATCATGACAAAATCTTCCCGCATGATCGGTTAAACATGAAACGAGCCATTCAGTGTGGTAGGCGTTACAATCGCCGAGGATCACAATCTCTGCGGATGGGATCTGCTGTAGCAAGGATTCTGTAGCCATTTGCCGCTATGGGACCTATAGAGGCACCCGTAAACATGCGGATGATCGTCGCTGTCTACGCGTAGGCAAAGGATGGACAGGTCCTTCAAGACTGCCGAGACATCGAGAAGATATTCCCTCTCTAATGAATATGCAAACTCGAGCCCGAGGCACAAGCAGTGTTTCTATTTGTACCCCGGGTAGGAAAGATACGAAGTATCAGCCCGAGAGGACACCTGCGTCTCGGTCAGAAAGAGCAAAGCCGGCTTCGCTGTCTCGAGATGGTATTGGACGGCGTTTAGGTTCGAGTGAAGTCCCCTGATGCTGCAGAAAGTCACGTGGCAGGGGTTGCCTTGGCCTTGTAGCTCAGCTTGCCTCGAGCAGTTATTGTCTTGAGCGGAATTTTGCCCGTCCCTCCTCCCACCAGATTACGTGAGGCAGCCTGAGCACACAGGATAATAAAGGAAAATAATCAATAATATTGATCTGCCGATTTATCTCTCCTTTATTTATAATATGTAATATGTGTAAGTACTTGTTGTAATCTTTCTTTTTCCTTACTTACCTCTTAATAGACTGCAATAATGGACGAAGGATATAAGTATATTCGGCAAGCTTTGCGGTAGCAAAACAAAATAACCAAAAAACTAATGGTAAATGCAATTGCGCATGCTTAAGCGCAGTAAACAAAACATACGTATAACATGATTATACCTAAATTTTTTAAAGTATTATACTTCCATGATAGTTTTATGTTTTAACAGTGGTAGAGCCACGCGGCAGCTTTTGCTGTCGCACGGATGGGCCGGCTCGAACCGGGGTGGTACCACGACCTCACAGAATACCAGCGTGAAGTAGAGGTTTACCTCTGCGTTTCGCTTGGTGAGTGCAGGTGGCCGGAGGCCCTTTTTACTGGAAATGAGGCATTCCATCTTAGTCCTCACGGGTGACAACGCATCTACATTTTGATTCGCAAACGAGGATAGATGTAGATGTCTATGGGCCGCAGCATCTACTTACCTTTAATTTAAAAAAGTTTGGAAAATCCAAAAGTGCACGAATCATAATGCTCATATGATAGTGAAAAAATTAAAAAAAATGTAAATTGTAGTTCTATTTGTCAAAGAGTTCCAGTAGCAGTCACCGAAATACATTTTCAAGTCACTCCGTCAAGTCCGGAGATAAGGTCTCATCATAACTAACAAATCGAGCCCCAACTCAGCACACCTATTATTAGCAGGAGTTTCAGTAGCATTCACCGAAGTACACCTTCAAGTCGGGATAAGGTCTCATCATAACTAACATAACGAACACAATCTCGGCACACCTAGTTCTACTCATCGAGGAATTCCAGTAGCAAATATCGTTGTAGTAAAGTAAATTAATACAAAGCTGCTCAAAATACTAAAAATTTTGCTATTTCTCAGCCGAAAAAAATTTATTATAACTAAACAAAGCAAAATTAAACTGCCATTTACATTCCATGGCTTCCCACATGATAGATGAAGAATTTAAAAAATTAATCTATTTTTTTAACGATTTAAAAAATAGATTAATTTTTTTACGATAACTTGATCTAGTTATTGTGTTTACCACTCCATGCGAACTTGATAAATCTACACCATAAGCCACTAAAATCACTTTTTTATGTAAAAATAGCAATTAATCAATTTAAAAAAATATTAATAAGTTCAAGAATCATTTATCTTTCAAAGTGTGCTTTTTATGTGATTTATGTGTTCAATATGTTTGTTAGATACGATTTCATGTGTTGGAACCTTGATTTTTAGGCGCTAGTAGAATATACCTACGCGCAGTGCGTGGCATGCAATTGACTCCCATTAGCTATAAAATATACAGACGTCCTATGGCAAATTTGTCGGAGTGCTCAACCCAAGGAGATTAGGGTCTGGGTAAGGCAAGAAACAAATATGCGGTATATTCAGTGTAAAGTATTTATAAGCAACATATAAGGACACAACAAAACAATTAACTATATAATTAAAAGTATAAAACTACAATCATCTTAACACAAAAATATGTAAGCACTTAAATATTTATTAACACTAAAACTACGCATTTACTATAAAAATACAATTGCTGGCTAATTAATGTGACACTATGACAACTATCGGTAGGTTTTGCTATGAAACAAAAAAATAAAAAATAAATAAAAAGTAACTACTAATGTTTTGCTATATAAAATAATATAAAATTGTTATTACAAAAATCTTTAAAATTAAATCTTAATGATAAAAAAGAGAAAAACCATTTTTTTGAACCATGAACTTGAAGTTCCACGATGTATAACATGCGTTCTACCGATAGGCTATGCCTTAAGGGATTGATTAAAATAAGGATTTAGTATGGTCTTTCGCCATCTACCATCTACTCTCGCTTTTTGCAGTTACTCTGACTACAAAATAACGAATACGATTAAGACACTAGCAACGGGGTACTCCTCTAATAATAACATGTTCTACGAATATTAATTTCCACTTAAATAACATAGAAGTCCATCTCAAGTTACTACCCACTAACATTTTTATCAAGTTCGGATACGTGTCCCATCTCAATTATAACGTAAATTGGTAGCATTTTTTATATCATCATACAATATGTGGACATCTGATAACATATACGGAAGCCCGATTGCAATATACGGGCATCTGATTGGCACATGTGGTCGCTAAATAATATTATATTCAGTAATAGAGTTTTATTGACGATACTGTACACTTACACATCACTCAGACTGAAGGAGCTCGAAATCAGATATCCTCTTTTTATTATATTTTTCCGTAGTGTTTAACAAATAGTAAGCATTAAGTTTAGTAAAATAAAAATACAACTTTAGTTTTTCATATAAACGTACCAACCAACCAACTCATTTGAATTTTAGACCAATTTCTGTACTGCCATCACCTTTTTTTTATAGGATAAGGGTGACAAACGAGCACACAGTCCACCTGATGGTAAGTGGTTGCTGCGGCCCATAGACATCTACATCTATCCTCGTTTGCGAATCAAAATGCAGATGCGTTGTCACCCGTGAGGACTAAGATTGAATGCCTCATTTCCAGTAAAAAGGGCCTCCGGCCACCTGCACTCACCAAGCGAAACGCAGAGGTAAACTTCTACTTCACGCTGGTATTCTGTGAGGTCGTGGTACCACCCCGATTCGAGCCGGCTCATCCGTGCGACAGCAAAAATATTCTTGATCAAATGTTAATTTTTTTATGTAAATAGTTTACTTCATAAAAATCAATTCGGTTTCACAAGGGTTTGCTTGACAACTGATGTTGATGTTGAGCTGATTAAATATATGTTCAATGCATGGGAAAATTCACAGGACGCTTTGGGTATATTTTGTGACCTATTCAAAGCCTTCGATTGTGTCCACCATGAAACATTAATCAGGAAACTACAACACTACGATGTAAGAAGTAATGTTCTTAAATTAATTATTTCATATTTAAGTAACAGAACGCAATAAGTTGTTATTAATAATATGAGCTCTTCCAGGTTGACAGTACTAATGGCCGTGCCTCAAGACTCAATTCTCGGCATAGTAGGGGATAACCATAATATAGTATTATTTGTTGATGATACTTCATTAATTTTCAAATTAAAACGACAATTATTAAAATATGACGAAGTAAATAATGCTATATCTAAATTAGTAAATTGGTTTAAGGTTTATAAATTGCATTTAAACGGCACTAAAACGAAATTTATGAAATTCATGACTCCAAATGTCAAACAATTAAATACTGATGTAATTTTAAATGGGGAGGACCTGAGTCTTGTCGATACCACCAGTTTTCTTGGAATAACACAAGACGTAAAGTTTAAATGGAACCCCCATATATCAAAATTAGCAAG
Source organism: Parnassius glacialis (assembly GCA_033319125.1). NCBI lineage: Eukaryota > Metazoa > Arthropoda > Insecta > Lepidoptera > Papilionidae > Parnassius > Parnassius glacialis. The sequence continues at coordinate 34,506,669 of JAVANC010000025.1, forward strand.
CAGACTTAGTTCTGCAGCATATGCTGTAAAAGATTAGAAATTTTACCAGTGTGGAAACAGCTGCGCTTGTTTACTTTAGCTATTTCCATAGCATAATGTCGTATGGTATTTTGCTATGGGGAAACGCGACTGGCACTGAAATTATATTTGTTTTACAGATGAGGGTCATAAGAGCAATCTATAATTTAAAACCTAAAGAGCCGCTCCGACAAAAAATTAAGGAAATTAATATAATATTAACTTTGGCCTCTCAATACATTTATGAAAATGTAATGTACTTACACGAAAATTAAGGTAGTTATACAAAAATAAATAGTATTCATTCTGTAAATACTAAGAGTCTGTTCTACACTACACTAATTAATTAATTTTAAATGGGGAGAAACTGAGTCTTGTAGATACCACCATTTTTCTTGGAATCACACTAGACGCGAAGCTTCAATGGAGCCCCCATATATCAAAACTAGCAAGCAGACTTAGTTCTGCAGCATATGCCGTAAAAAAGAGTAGAAGTCTAACTAGTGTTGAAACAGCTAGACTAGTTTACTTTAGCTATTTCCATAGCATAATGTCGTATAGTATTTTGCTATGGGGACACGCAGCTGACACTGAAATTATATTTGTTTTACAGAAGAGGGCCATAGGAGCAATTTATGATTTAAAGCCTAAAGAGTCGCTGCGACAAAAATTTAAGGAAATTAATATATTAACTTTGGCCTCTCAATACATTTATGAAAATGTAATGTACGTACACAAAAATAAAAGTAGTTTTACAAAAATAAGTGTTATTCATTCTGTAAATACTAGGAACAGACACAAGCTAGTAGTACCAGTTACTCGACTCCATCGAGTCAGTAATTCATTCTTGGGGCGATGTATACGCTTTTACAACAAAATTCCAGAAAATATACAAAATTTGACCTGCTCAAAGTTCAAAAACTTTATTAAACTAAGTTTGTATAAAAAGGGTTATTATAGTATTAAAGAATTTATAGATGATAATAACCCCTGGAAATGAGGTGATCGCTACCAAGCTATTTCTAATTTGTTGTGTTGTTAATTTGTGTAACATACATGATTGTAAGCTGTTATTTAAAAAAAAAGTCCCGCTAGGTTTCTTGCTGGTTCTTCCCAGGACAGAGGTATTTTTTTCGAACCAGTGGTAAAGTAAAAAATGACTTTCAATAAGTATTACAAATGTGATCTATATTGAATAAGAAATAATTCTATTCTATTCTATTCTATTCTATTCTATTCTATTCTATTCTAATCATGTAATCACAATTAATATATTAGTAGTAGTTAGTTAATATATTAGTATATAGGCGGACTTAATGCCTAAGGCATTCTCTACCAGTCTACCTTGGGATGATGCAGAGATAGAATGAAGTAGGTGTAATAAAAAGTTAATATGCTAATACTAAACTAAAATAACAAAAAAGCAATTTTAGCATGGAAATAAAATACATAAGTTAATAATAAAAATAGGTAATAAAAATATAATATATATATATATATATATATATATATATATATATATATATATATATATATATTATATTTTTATTACCTATTTTATATATATATAAATATATATATATATATATATATATATATATATATATTATTATATTATATTTTTATTACCTATTTTTATTATTAACTTATGTATTTTATTTCCATGCTAAAATTGCTTTTTTGTTATTTTAGTTTAGTATTAGCATATTAACTTTTTATTACACCTACTTCATTCTATCTCTGCATCATCCCAAGGTAGACTGGTAGAGAATGCCTTAGGCATTAAGTCCGCCTATATACTAATATATTAACTAACTACTACTAATATATTAATTGTGATTACATGATTAGAATAGAATAGAATAGAATAGAATAGAATAGAATTATTTTTTATTCAATATAGATCACATTTGTAATACTTATTGAAAGTCATTTTTTACTTTACCACTGGTTCGAAAAAAAAAACCTCTGTCCTGGGAAGAACCAGCAAGAAACCCAGCGGGACTTTTTTTTTAAAGCAAATTTTACAATAATGGTTGTACTAACTATATAAGTACAAAATTTATTTTAGAAACAGCTTGGAAGCGATCACCTCATTCCCAGGGGTTATTATCAACCATGTATTCATTTATACTATAATAACCCTTTTTATACAGTTTCAACTTAACAAAACATTTAAACTTGCTAATAGAGAGAGCCTGTCCACTTTCCGGGACCTTGTTGTAATAGCGTATACATTGCCCCAAGAATGAAATACTGACTCTGTGGAGTCGAGAGACTGGTATCACTAGCTTGTGTTTGTTTCTAGTGTTTACAGAATGCACATCACTTTTTTTACTAAAACTACCTTTGTTTTTGTGAACATACATTAAATTTTCGTAAATATACTGAGAGGCCAAAGTTAATATATTTATTTCTTTAAATTTATCTCTAAGAGACTCTATCAGTTTTAGGTTGTAAATAGCTCTAATGGCCCTCTTCTGTAAAACAAAAATAGTTTCTGAATCAGCCGCATGTCCCCTTAGCAAAATCCCATAAGACATTATGCTATGGAAATAACTGAAATAAACTAATCTAGCTGTCTCGACACTAGTGAGACCTCTACTCTTTTTTACAGCATAGGCTGCAGAACTTAGTCTGCTTGCTAGTTTGGATATATGGGGGCCCCACTGAAGCTTTGCGTCGAGAGTGATGCCAAGAAAAACAGTGGATTCAACAGGGCTCAGTTCTTCCCCATTTAAAAACACATTGGTACTCAGATTTCTAACATTCGTTGTTGTAAATTTAACACATTTAGTTTTATTTCCGTTTAAATGTAAATTGTTAACGTTAAACCAATGCACTAATTTTGATATAGCATTATTCACTTCGTCACATTTAAATGATTTACGTTTAAGTTTAAAAATCAAAGAAGTATCATCAGCAAATAATACTATATCATGATTATCCTCTACAATAGAAGGTAAGTCATTAATATACACTAGAAACAGGAATGGGCCGAGAATTGAGCCCTGAGGGACACCCATTAGTACAGGTGAGCCGGAAGAACTTTTACCATTAATAATAACTTTCTGACACCATAGTACTGTAGCTTCCTGATTAATGTATCATGGTGAACGCAGTCGAAGGCCTTGGAAAGGTCACAAAATATACCCAAAGCATCCCCTGAATTCTCCCATGCACAAAAAATATGTTTAATAAGCTCAACTCCAGCGTCAGTTGTTGAGCGACCCCTAGTAAAACCGAATTGATTTCTATGTAGCAATTTATTAATATTAAAGAAACTTAACATTTGATCTAAAATTATTTTTTCAAAAATTTTACTAAATGTTGGTAGTACAGAAATTGGTCTAAAATTGGCGGGGTCTAATGTACTACCAGATTTATATAAAGGTATGACTTTACTAAGTTTCATTAAATCAGGAAACACACCAGATTCGACGCTTGTATTAAATATAGTGGCTAGATAAGGTGCTATTATATCTATTATAGATAAAATAACTTTAACGGAAATCCCCCATAAATCTGCCGTTTTCTTAACATCAATAGTTTTAAAATATTTAACGATATCTTTTGGCAGTACTCTATGGAATTTAAAAGTATTTGAACAAGCCTTTACATTTTGTTTAAGCAATGATTCGGCGACAGTAGGAGAAGAGTTTAATGATTTAGTTGTCAAAAAAGGAACATCAGTAAAATGTTTCTCAAAAGCCATAGCAACTTCTTGATCAGATCGGGTTAAATTATTGTTAATATTCAATTGAAAATCCGAGTTGCGCGGTTTGACCTTGCCCGTTTCACCATTTATTATTTTCCAGGTCATTTTAATTTTTTTTGATGCAGTTTTAATTTTGTTACTTAAATGTAAAGCCTTAGCTGTGGCGCACACTTTTTTAAATATTTTAGAATATGTTTTTAAATAATCTCTAAATATAACACTACTATTAAATGATCTTTCATTATAAAGCTCGTATAACCTTCGCCTACACTTATAAATTCCTACTGTCGCCCATTCATTAAATGATTTGCGACTGTTAAAAGAGAAAGTTTTAGAAGTAAAAATCCTACTAAATTCACAAGTTATAATTTTAAATAACGTACCATACAAATAATTAGCACTGTTTTTAAATGAAAGTGATGGAAGTATTTTTATTATATTACTTCTAAACCTCTCCAAGCGATGTTCATTTATTGGAACAAACACAACTTTCTTATTTTTCTGTTTCTTGTGTATGTAAGGCAATGATACCAACTGTCCACAGTGATCTGAACTTAAATTTTGAATAATTGATTTATGCAAGGGCTTAACATCTGTAAAAATATTATCTATACAGGTCGCACTAGGCCCAGCAATACGTGTTGGTTCTAAGAATAAATTAACAAGATTATACGATTTAAACAATGAGCTAAACTTAATACTAATGGAAGAAGTTTCAAGGAGATTGATGTTAAAGTCTCCACATATTACAACAGACTTGTTCTGTTTACTAAGTTTGAGCAAAACTTCTTCCACAATCCTTTCAGAATAGTCATAAGTAGCACATGGGGGTCTGTAAACACTCACAACAATGAGGTGCTCGAGCTCGACACAAGCCATTTCTACAGTTCGCTCAACAGAGAGGCTCACTATATCCTTACGTTCTTTATATAATAATGATTTATCTGCTAGTATTAAGGAGCCACCACGTAAACTTTTTTCTCTATTGAAGGAACTGACCACCTGGTGATTTCTGAAATTAAACATGAAATTATAATCTTTTAGCCAATGTTCAGTAATACAGAGGATATGTATGTTGTTACTATTTTAAAACAATTCAACTTCTAATTCTTTGCCCATCATGCCTTGTATATTTTGATGCACCAGGTGTAAACAATTTTTATTACTTATTTGTGGGCTACATTCAAAGTTAATTAAACTCTCATTATTGCTAGAGATTGCCTCTATTGTCGCATTTACTAATTTAAATTAGTTGGAACTGATTCCAAATTAATTGTCAAATAATTATCCTGCCCAATAAAAGCAGTCTTGGTAGCCAAAAACTTGGCTGAGTTAAAAAGTAAATAATAAGATAGCACATTTGCTATCAGTCTTAAATTATATTTGGATAGGTAATACCTATCTTTTGTCCAAAACTTTTTTATTAAATTATTTATGTCAATTACATGAAATTTGTCATTATTATCATTACAATTATATGTCAAATTTAAATTATTATTACATATTAAATTATGCATTTGTATATTTAAATTATGTCTTAAATTATTTTCCTGTGGCAATCCCTGTATATAAGGCAGTGTGAACAAGACAATTTTGAGTACATTTAAGTTATTAAGTTGTTCAATATATCTTAATAACTGTTTGTTGTTTACACTGCCTCTTCTACCAACAAAAATTATTATTGTACTATTTGGGCAAAATTTAGTAACAATAATTTTATTTAGGATATCACTAAAAGATGCTCCAGGCATGCAGCAATTTGTAATTTTTTGTCCCTTTAAAGAGTAATTTAAAGTTATGCCTAGATTTTTTCCTATGTCATCACTATACACAATTATATTATTTTTGTTAATATTTAAGTTATTTTTTATTTTAAGCTCCTCTGCTATGGCACTGTCATAGAGTTTTGGTGGTGGTATAATATTATCAGCACACACCGACTCCGAAGAAGCTGGTATTGAATGCTGACACTCACATTGATGTTGAACTAAGGAGTCAAAACGCTCCTCATTGTATTTACATGTCTTTACCAGATTATCCATAGCCAGTATGTGTTCTTTTATTTCGTTTTGGGCTGATTTATATTTATTGGATACAGTTTGAAGGGAATTTGTAAGAGATAATATTTCTGATTTTAGGCACTCTACGTCAGTCTCATAACATTTTCTTATGTTATCCACCTCAATTGAATACAAATTAAGTTCATATATCAATGCTTGCTTTTGTTTACATAAATTAACATAATTTTTGGTATTAATCTTATTTTTTATTAATTTTTGTACTTTCCTTATATATTTATTAACTTTTATATACTTCTTCAATTTGGTTTTACTGCAATTAATCCTCACTGAATTTCCTGAAGTGGAAGAGTCATCACCAGTCAAGTCTATTGTTGCAGATTGCTGTAAAATTCTTGAAGTAATGAAGAAGATTATAAGCTGTTATTTAAAAAAAAGTCCCGCTGGATTTCTTGCTGGTTCTTCCCAGGACAGAGGTTTATTTCGAACCATTGTATATTATTTGTAATCAATATTGAATTAAAAAAATCTGTTTTTGTTCCACTAAAATTAGTATTATACTTACTCATTTCGCAATGTAGACGCTCACTAATGCTGGGGCCACAGTAACGAGAAACGTCAATGCCCATAAAAGCAACAATTATTGCCTTAATTTTAACGCGATAAACTGAGTGGCCACACTTGGAACGGTAGACGTCATTTCAATTTTAATGCCGTTGAACGGCGTTAAAGTAAGCTGACCATTAATTGACGTGACAACGTCTTATAAATCGATGAAGCTGGCGGCACGCACGAAAAAACATGACTCATGCGGCGTTACCTAGGCGTTCCATTTAAAGTGCAAGCGAGAGCGCGGAACGAGCGACAAAGAAGATAATGATTCTTTCGATATTAAATATTTCTTATGACGTTTTCACGTTCAACTATCGTCAGTAAACCGACTTTACAGACAACCGATTTTTTTTTAACTCGAAACGGGACATGGGTTTATTTATACTCCCCAGTTAGCAGGTTAACAATAAAAACAATATTATGTTATTTATTTAAAAACTGTAACTTTATACAATTAGTGTTCACTATAATTATAATCACATTAAATATAATTATTTTATTTTAACAAATTGTGAAAAATAAAAATCAATCACCAGTTCACCGGCTTCATTAAAGCAAAGTTCCTCAGACAGTAATCATAATATGCAACATATTTTTTAATTATATTTATATTTGTCAGTGGAACAAATTTGCTTTAATCAAGTCGGTGATGATTTTAAATAAGGGCAAGTTTTTTTTACATTGATTTTTGATATCAACATCGCCTTTAGAACTGGAACCTGTAAGTGATTTTTTGAGACGTCCATCATTTATTCATAATAGAAAAATACTTTTTCTATTGGAGCATTTGTACCAGGTAGACATAAAATATATTCGATTAAAATGCAAAAGAATTTATGTTTAAGATTGTTGGTGAGAAATGTTTGAATACTACCACTCAATTCCTGCGTTAATCTCTTTGATGTACCGACACTCGAGTTATCGTTCAACGGGAAACGGCATTGTTCTTGCCGTTGTAGAATTATCGCGTTAAGTGGTGGCCACACCTACATTCAACGCCCATCAACGCGATAATTAACGGCATTTCTCGTTAGTGTAGCCCGGGCATAAGAATGGATTTTACTATGTTATTATCGTCTATTAACGTGCGCCCAGCGAAGCGAGCGGGTATCAGCTAGTATTAAAATAGACTAAATGAAAGTTCTGAAAAGAAGTGACATCACCTTTTTTATTAATTTTAATCAAAAGCGTGTTACAATTTTCTGAAAAACTCGATTGCTTGTTTTAAATATTACTCGATTTCGGAAATGTGATTTCGTATATTTTTTATGACTTTACAGTATGAATGTTTCATTAAAATGAAGTATATCATCTCGTTATAAGTGACTAGCTACATACGTAGTAGAGTCATACTGCAGCTATATTAATTGTACGAATGGGCATAACAGGAATGGGTCGGGTCGACCGGCGAAAGACCACGCCCTCACAGAATACCAGCGTAAAATAGCAGCTTAATGATGCTATGTTTCGTATGGTGAGTGTAGAGAACCGGAGACTCATTTTACTGGAAAAAGGCGTTCCATTTTAGTCTTCACGGCTGATAACGCATCCGCATTTTGATTGGCAAATGAGGATATATGTAAAAGTCTATGGGCCATAGCGACCTCTTACCATCAGGTGGGCCGTGTGCTCGCTTATCACTCTTATCCTTTAATAAAGATTTTTAAAATAAACTATAAAAAGTAACTTCGTTTAAACTTCGTTAAAACTTACATGCATATAAATAAAATTGAAGTTTCTGTCTGTAACGTTGAAATAATTGGACTAATTTGCATTTTTTTATAGAATCACACAGTCCACCTGATTGTAAGTGGTTGCTGCGGCCCACAAACATTTACATCTATCCTCTATTACAAACAAACTGCATGTTATCAAGGTATTACGCCATAAATTACCATTTATAATTTTCATATGTCTGTCGGTCTGTCCGGCAACAGATAGAGAGCATCAACAAGAGGGATCTAGGATATATCCAAAAAACTTGAAACTTTTTTTAGGAACTAAAAATTGATAAAATGAATGGTCTTTGATTATTATATGTGTAAATTACGCCACATAAATAGATCCTACCTAAGCGAAGCCGGCGTGGGTCACTAGTATACTTACAACGGTCTTTATATTTAGTCTAGACCTCGCATAATTAAAAATATCTGTCAACGCTTCGAAAAGGCTATTCAATCTTAAATTATAGATCTCCATTACACAACCTATCGAACAAAATAAACGTCCGTAATTGCACTCCGGGGTACGACACCGTACATCCGTGAGATACGTAAGATAAGAGAACCATTATTATTAAGCTATGACCCCATTATGCTCACGTTGTAGACAAACTACTAATTTGGAAATTCTTGGAGTTTAACGAAAGGTATAATTAAAGTCATTATCATGGGAAAGGTCATTTATACGGTTCCGTACCCAAAGGGTAACCAACGGAACCCTATTACTAAGCCTCCTCTGTCCGTCCGTCCGTTCATCCGTCTGTCTGTCAGCGGGCTGTATCTTATGATCTGTATTAGGTAGACAGTTGAAATTTTCACAGAATGTGTATTTCTGTTGCCGCTATAACAACAAATAATAAAATTAAAAATTAAAGGAGGCTCCCCTACTAGAAACGTGCTTTACGATGGCACGTAACCGCTCATGCGTGAGTCCGACTCGCACTTGGCCGATTTTTTAAAATTGGATTTGTATATTTTAGGGCAAGTATATAGACAGTCACTGTTGTTTATCATATTTAAATTGTTTATTCTCTTTCCATTTTATTTAAATTGAGTCATCTGAAGTCCATATATTCCCATGTTGCTAAACGCGATCCCTTTCGATTCGACCTTACACCAACCACAAAGAAATTACACCAATGAGGACTAATAATCTTTCGTCCTCCAGATGTCGCTAGTGGGCACTGAGTTCAATGGTTTTTTTGTTACACAATGTCATATAATTGAGAAGTTGCGTTTAAAATATTTCTTATGGGTTTCTAGAATATTAGATAAATACACTAAAAACATTCCTCAGTGGTTTTTTCCTTAATGTTTTCCATATTTTTAACTGTTTTTCAACTTTTTTCCACCCTTAGGAATATCTACTGTTTGGTTTATTCATTTGTGATTTAATTAATATAAAATATAACTAGAATTACAAAAAAACATAGTCAGTTATATTTTCCTAACAAATGAACGTCATGTGATTTGTCGAATGTTTCACTTAGTTTCTAAGTGGCAAAAAAGTTGTATTGCACTCATTTTATGTTATGAACAGCTGAGCGTGTTTGAATTGATTAATATAAAAAATTGCTTTCAGAGATCACATGAACATCTCGGACAGATAAACCCTGATAATATAATGACCAGTGAGGACGATCGGAATATAAAATATCCACTAAGAATACCCATATCTTCTCGTGGGTGTCGTAAAAGGCGACAAAGGGAAACAAGCAGGAGATGGGCAGCAGCATCTTCCTGATAACAGCAAAATTACAACAAAAAACTGCATTTGCCAACCCGCTTGCCAAGCGTGGCAACTATGGCAATTACCCCCCCCCCCTCATTAAGGTAACAAAGAGACGGCCCCCAGTCCCCGGCGCCCCGCTATGCCTGGCTACGGTCGCGACCATAGTAACGGCGGGGCAGGGGGTGCTAAGACTCTCCGGTGGAGGTTCGGTTGCCACCTAAGACGATTCGACCTGGCAACATACAATGCACGCACCCTGAAGACTGACGAGAAGATCGTGGAGCTGGAAGAAGAGATAGACAAGTTGCTCTGGAATATCATAGGATTATCCGAGGTCCGAAGAGAGGGGGAGGACACGGTAATCCTCGAATCCGGCAACTTGCTCTGTCAGCGGGAGGTCGACCATCTGTCCCAAGTAGGTGTCGGATTTATCGTCAACAAGTCTCTCGTTAACTACGTTGTAAAGATTGAGAGTGTGTCGACGAGGATTTCGTACCTTATACTCAGAATCACCAAATAGTATTCGCTGAAGGTCATACAGGTTTACGCACCAACCTCGGCACATCCCGATGAGGAGGTGGAGGAAATGTATGAGGATATAGCCTAGAGCCATTTATTTCTCCAAAACCCACTATACGATGTTAATGGGAGATTTCAACGCAAAACTAGGCACAAGAGAGAACGGTGAGCTGAAAGTAGGGAAATTTGGAATAGGGCAACGAAACCCAAGGGGCCAGCAGCTGGCCGACTTCATGGAGAAAGAGTGACTCTTTATGAGGAACTCTTTCTTCCAGAAGCGGCCCCACAGGAAGTGGACCTGGTCGAGCCCCGACGGTTCCACAAAAAATGAGATTGTCTTCATTATGACGACCAGACGACAACTGTTCAGTGATGTCTCCGTGATCGCGAGGGTGAAAACTGGTAGCGATCACCGAATGGTTAGAGGGACACCGAACCTAAACGTTAAGTTTGAGAGGTCTCGTCTAATGAAGTCAACGTTCCGTCCCCCTCGTGCTCTAATCCAAAGTCCCGAAACCTTTCAGCTCGAGTTACAAAACCGTTTACAGTGCCTAAAAGACTGCAATGAAGTGGACGATATGAATGACAAGCTCATGGAAACTGTCCATGCGGTCGGAGCTAAGTTCTGCAAGACCCGCCGCAGAAGAACACAAAAATTCTTCGATCACACTCTTATTCTCATGGCCGTTAGACGGGAGATGAAGCTACATTCTTTAACAGATTTGACAGCATACAGGCAACGGAACAGACAGATCTCCAAATGCATGCGACGGGACTTACGCAACTTCAATACAACTTGTATTGAAGAAGCGATCGAGCGGAACCAAGGCTCCAAAGTCTTTGCCAGAGATCTGTCTGCCAAAAAGAGCCAACTGTCAAAGCTGAAGACCGAGGGGACATTTTGAGTGAGATTGAGAGGTTCTATGGGCAGCTGAACACGTAATCGTTGGAGCCACACGCAAGTGTGAGTAACGATCCAAGAGCGAGTCTCATCCGTCACTATTCCGAAGATATCCCGGACGTCAGTCTGAGCAAGATTAGAATGGCTCTCCAGCACCTTAAAAACGGCAAGCCCCAGGCGAGGATGGAATTACAGCGGAGCTTTTGAAAGCGGGTGGAAAACCGGTACTTGAAGTCCTTCAGAAGCTCTTTAAATTCGCCCTCCATGGTGGCACTACTCCGGAGGCGTGGTGCAGAAGTACGGTGGTCTTATTCTACAAGAAAGGCGACAACGCTCTCTTGAAGAACTACACACCGATTTCTCTACGTGTCTACGTGCTGTTTTCGAGAGTCATTACGAATCGTCTCGCACGCAGACTTGACGACTTCCAGCCTACCGAACAAGCCGGTTTCCGAAAGGGCTTTACCACCATAGACCACATACATACCCTTCGGTAAATTGTACAGAAGTCCGAAGAGTACAATTTGCCACTATGTCTGGCGTATGTGGACTATGAGAAAGCCTTTGATTCCGTCGAAATTTGGGCGGTGCTGCAGTCCCTTCAGCGGTGCCAAGTTGACTGTAGGTATATCGAAGTGCCGAAGTGTTTGTACAGTGGAGCTACGATGGCTATCCGATTACAGAATCAGAGTACGAATCCTATCTAACTGCAAAAAGGTGTAAGACAGGGTGACGTTATATCCCCGAAACTCTTCACCGCTGCATTGGAAGACGTTTTCAAGCTACTGGACTGGAAAGGATGCGGTATTAACATCAATGGCGAGTACATCACTCACCTTCGATTTGCCGATAGTCCTTATGGCAGAATCGCTGGAGGAGCTAAGCACTATGCTCAATGACCTCAATAGTGTCTCCCAACGGATAGGTCTTAAAATGAACATGGACAAAACAAAGATGATGTTTATCGTCCATGTTACACCTATGCCAGTAGTTGTTGGGAGCACTAAGCTCGAAGTTGTTGACGAGTATGTTTACCTGGGACAAATAGTATAGTATATAATGAACATAGCTATATTAGTAGTTTAGTTGTAGCACGAATGGGTCGGCTCGACCGGGGAAGCACCACGCTGTCACAGAATATCAGCGTAAAATAGCAGCTTAACACTGCTGCATACACTGTTTCATATGGTGAGTGTAGAAAACCGGAGATCCTTTTTACTTGAAACGAGGCATTCCATAGTAGTCCTCACGGGTAACAACGCATCTAGATTTTGATTGTTTATTGAGGATAGATGTGGATGTATATGAGTCACAGTAATCACTTACCATCAGGTGGACTGTGTGCTCATTTGTCATCCTATCCTATTAAAAAAACATAGCATTGCTTGCCTACGCTAACGCGATTTGGTGATTAGAATATTTTACTATTGAGTCGCAGAGACTGAATTGTAATCCCAACCGTGTCCAAATTTTACCGCCATTATTAATCTATTAGGAAAAATTAAGAAATTCTTATTTATGTTAACTTTATTGGTATACTTATAATTTACTGATTAGGAGCACTATAATATATTTAAGAATATTTAATAAATTAACAAGACAAATAAATATTTTAAAGATATGAAATGTTTTAAAAGTGTGTGTTTAGCGCGTGAAGAGCCTATACGTGTGCTAAGCGATGACTTTGGGAACTCAAACGAAAAATTCCCAGGTCCTATTAAGAGAGTAGAGTCAGAGATGTAGGTGGTATATATATATTTATATGTGTGTGTGTGTAACTTGAACTGTCATCTTCAATCCGCCTCACTAGCGTGACGATTAATGCAACCCCTCCCCGTAACGGGAGAGGCCCATATCTAGCAGTGGACTTTTACAGGTTGATGATAGTGACTATCGTGATTTATTTAATTTTATGGTTGACGTGCACGTTTATAAGTGGTCGAGTCATGCTGCGGCCGTATTACTATGGTTCTAGCACGAATGGGTCGCGGTAGAACCATGGTGTTACAGAATACCAGTGTAAAATAGAGGCATAATGATGTTGTGTTTCGTATGGTGAGTGTAGAGAAACGGAGACGCTTTTACTGGAAACTAGACATTCCATCTTAGTCCTCAGGTATGCCAACGCATTTGCATTTTAATTCTCAAACGTGGAAAAATGTAGGTATCTTTGAACATAGTATCCATAATAAAAAAACATTACTTTACAATAATACAATTAAATCCAAACCCAACAATATCACTGCAAGACTTCCGTTCTGTGTCGATCGGACCAAAAGTTAATATTCAAATTGTGAAAGCAGCTGGGCTAATTATAACATCGAGACGTCAAATACCTCAACCCCGTCCCCCCCTTTCGTGACCATAGGTGCTCTAGAGCACCCAAAACATGGGGAGTTAAAAAGTAAAAATTAAACGCGATAAAGTCCATAAAATACTGCTCATAATTAACAGGTTACAATTAATATCTTTTGAATATTACATAAAGACGCGATTGTAGTACTTATTCTTTACATTGTAGGCGCTCAACGGAATGTCAATATTTCCAGTCTAGCTGTGACATTTTAATTGTTTTATGGCTCATACTGTAACGTAAGAAAGTGTAATAATTGATTGCTCACGATACGATGCGTGTATTGATCGTAGTTTTTTTTTGCTTTTAGTAAGTCTACAGATTATAAAACATACGCACGAATGCAAAATCACATACGCACACGCATACACACACTCATGAATAAGGTGGAGACTCAAGGAATCACTATCACTAAGGTCTGGTATCCACTAGACCTTGCAACTAGTTATTCCTATATATTTTCGAGATCAACGGAGTATCTAAGAGAATAGAGATTTGAAGTTGATGAAGCAGTAGTAACCGACAACCGATGGGGAAGAAAAATTCTCGAGGAGTAAACCCGTACCGGTAAGCGAAGTAAAGGGTGACCCCCACTAGATGGAGGGACGACCTGGTAAAATATGCAGAAAGTTGATGGATGCAGGTGGCTCAGGACCGTATTTTGTGGCATTCCTTGAGCGAGGCATATGTTCCGCCATGTTGCCTTAATGTGTAGGCAGACTAAACACGTGGTTTCAAAATATTTATATAAGTATGTAGGTTTCCTCATGATGTTTTTCTTACCACCAAACACATAAATTAGCACAAAAAATTAAAATTATCAATTTTGTTGGTGCCGTTTAGGACGAAAATCGTATTGCTCGCGTACTAAAGCGAGTGCTGAAAGCCTGAGCAGTTACGGCTCTATATTGTGATATCACTATTTATTATTTATACTTTGAAAAAAAAAAAAGACCCACTGGGTTTCTTGCTGTTTTTCCCAGGACAGAGATTTCTTTCCTAACCAGTGGTAAAAGTTAAAAATTACTTTCAATAAGAACAAGTAATAAGTAATTACAAGTAAATCTTCATTGTATGACAAATTATTCTATTCTATTTGTATTAACAAATGTTTTCCCATAATTACAATTATTACTAATAAGTTATAGTTCCCAAAGTATATAATTTACAAAATTTAATCTTGCAAATGAATATTTGACAAAAATTTAACTTACTGGTATTATTTATTCATTTATGTACGAAGATCTAGTAAGATGTAAAATAGTTTTTATTCTGTAACGGATAGCATTGAACAATACAAGTTACATCTCAGCTCGCGATAGTTAGGGCGCATTCGTAGTGCATAAACTTATATTCTCAGCGTTTTACACAAATATTTAGATACTGTCATTCATTTTCTTTCCATTACAATTAAGGATGGATGTCTCAAATTATACACAAATAAATATTGCCAAGTTTGGTAGGCGGGTTCGCAGCTGCAGTTTTTAAATTTGAATTTTTATCAGAAAAAACTGATATAACACGTTTTATACAAGTTAATATTGTTTTTTTTTATAGGATAAGGGTGACAAACGAGCACACAGTCCACCTGATGGTAAGTGGTTGCTGAGGCCCATAGACATCTATATCTATCGTTGCTTACGAATGAAAATGCAGATGCGTTGTCACCCCTGAGGACTAAGAGGGAATGTCTCGTTTTCACTAAAAGGGGTCCCCGGTTCTCTACACTCACCATACAAAACACAGCAGCGTTAGGCTGCTATTTTAAGCTGGTGTTCTGTGAGAGCATGGTCCTTCTCCAGTCAAGCCGACCCATTCGTGCTACAACTGTACCAGTTATATAGCTGCAACATGGCTCTATCACGTAAAAATGATATGAGGAAACTTACTTGCCGGATAAAGGCGACAGACAACTCTTAGGTGTTGTCGAAAGCTATTATTTGAACTGGATATGAGTATCAAAAACTTACACAGGCATTAAAGATTTACTTATACCATATTATACTTTATAATTATACGTGGTAATAACTAGTAGTAGGTAGTACGCATTACGGCTAGGGTCACCAACTGTTTCTGATTTTCCAGGATTTCCCATATCCGTAGACAATCGAAAGGTCTTCACAAATACTCTTATTACGGGATGCCAAACGTTGATGTGATGAAATATAACCTAGATCAATGCTCGTGACATTGCTCTCTGATCTGTGCGTAAAGAGCAATGGCAGAAAAATAGTTGACAAAAATTATAGCGTCTAGAAATAAGTTATATAAAAAATGAGTTTTATTATTTTTCTATGATTTTTCAAATAAAAATGTATTTTAATTAAAGCCATAGAAAAAAGCAAACATTTTTGGGAATATAAAATGACTTAAATCATTTTACTCTATTCAAATGTTGCCATTTAGTATATTCATACTGTTTTCGTATACACTTTGTAAGACTACCAACATTACACATAAAATATTTTTATATTAAGTTATTATTAGTAATAACTGTACTATCAGTAATAAAAAAAATAAAAGTGATATGGCTGAGAATAAGTCTCTTACAAAGAATTTCCTACAATAAAACATTATCTCAATCATAGTACTATGTAACAATTCCATTTAATGTTATGCCAACACTAGCTAAAATAAAATGTCACTGTTTTTTTTTACTGGCTTTACGGCTCTGGGTTCTAGCCCTTCTGAGAATATCACTATGATACAAAAGGCCTGGAGCCATGCCAGAAATATAAATTTATAGTATGCAAATATATAATAGAGATACAATAATCTAAAAACTCTCAATTATGTATTATCTATTAAGCTAACATCAAACAACCACAGGAAGTATGACTTTTTCCAAGTGGCATAGGACATAACCTAAAAAGGTCCAAATGTAAATATCTTTTTTTTGACCCCTTCTCAGTACAAAATTCTTTGACAGAGTTATTATGGGACTGACGCTTAACATTTTAAGATATTTTTGGTATATAGACGCTACCATTTCTTCTCAACTAATTTCATGTATGTAAGTCTGCCATTGTTCTTTCATCACAATCGGTTCAGCCATTCCGAAGATTAGCCCGGACAGACAAACAGACAGACAAAAATTTCAAAAATGGTTGTTTATATATATAGCTTGCAAATAACACCCTGAGCTTAATAGAAGCCAGTTATATCAATATTACAGACAGACATTTCAATATCATTTATATGTATATATGTCATGTGAATTTCGCCAACACGCATAGGGGTAAGGCGCAATTTCTACCCAAAACCCTCACAGAAACGAGAGAATACCTATGCTCGGTAGTGACAATCGCTCCCGCCTAATCTCCAGCTAAAGCTTGAACGGCATGTTCACAGTGCACTTATGGCTATATTGCTTGAATCCGGACTAAACGATTAGTGATGAGAAACTCGACAATTCCCACGATGTTTTTGTTTATCGATCTATTGTTCATTGATACGGATTCTTTAGCTATTATTATCTTTAAAAACCTGCAATAAATGTTGATAAATTACTTTTACGTAATTAATTAATAGCTCGAAGAACCGACAATCAATAGGGAAGAAAATTTCTCGAGTGGCAGCCTGGTACCGGTAGACGAAGTGTAGGGCGTCCCCTTACTGAATTGAGAGACGACCTGGTAAGACATGCAGGAAGTCGATGGATGCATTTGGCTCAGTGTCATGCTTTGTGTGATTCCTTGGGGGAGGCCCTCGTTCAGCAATGAACTTGTAAAGGGTTGTAATGATGATGATGATAAACTAATTTATAGTGACTAATTGATTCGTCTATTGTACTCGTTTGGATTCATGTCTCTATATTTCAAAGTGGAGATTTACGGCACTCACTTTATTTGAATTCTATAACATATAATAAAATAAAATAAATAACAATTTTATTAAATAAGGATATGAAAATGTTTAAACATTGTAAAGATGATGTAAGGATATCCCCTGGCCATATCGCCCCGTGGGTGGCGAAAGAGGGGACAGAGGGAAATTAAAACGGAAGAGGGAAGAGGGAAACGGGAGGATGGGGAGCAGCATCTGCCTGATAACAACAACTGTGACAACTATAGCAAAATCCTGTCTATGAGGCCATCTCTGAGAGAGTCCCATGTTCAATAGGGATAACGGTAATTGATACAAATGTTTACTATAAGTCACTTATGGTTTTACTAAGGTTTATAAAAAACTTGAAAAAACTATGCGTGAAGAATCTGTGAGAAACCCAGCGCAAATTTACTTTTTAAAAAGTTTAATTTCCTTTTAGTAAAGGAGTGACATCTGTCCTCGATTAATAATAAAAATACAGATTCGTTGTCACCCTTTTATATAATTAGGCATAAGGATGACAAACGAGTAAACAGTCCACTTGTAGGTGGATGATGTGACCCATAGACATCTACATCTGCCCCCGATTAAGAACCAAAATGCAGATGCATTGTGACCCTTGAGGACTAAGATGGTTTGCCTAATTTCCAGTAAAAATGGTCTCCGTTTTTCTATACTCACTATACGTAACACATCACGCTGCTATTCTCGCAATTACTGACACAAGTAAATGCATCAAGTCTGAATCCGCCCACTGGTGTGACCCACGTGGTGTTAGATGTAAGCCAACAATAGTTACTAATAATTTAGTAGAGTACCGCAATGACAACGAAACGCTTTCATTAAACTCCTTTTGTGATCCGTTGGGTAACGGCGCACGCGTGGGTTCCTTATATTGTTGAAAATGGTATTGTTCACGTGCTTTTTTTTCTGGTTTTTTTCTTTGGTAGTTTTTTTTGTTATGTTTGATTTTATATATCAAGTAGCGATGTATGGACGTAATACGTCCATGTGGCGATGTAAGAATATTCACTACCCACATATATACATACAATAACACTCCTACACTCACATTCACACACTCCTTAATATACACGTACTAATTACAAATGTTCTAGAGGTAAAAATTTTTGTAATCTTACTTTTTTGTAATCCTTAAGGGAAGTAGCGGGTCATTCCCAACACGAGTATCCTCTGATTACTCACTGGGAAGTGTCAGTATTATGTTGTTAACAATATTACCGAAATAAACGTATTATTATTATTATTACTGAGAACTAAAATATTAAAAACGTAATTAACAACCTGCCTGACAAGCGTAGATACTATGGTAAATATCTACCCTATGATTCAATCTATAGGGTAGGCATATTTTTAGCAGTGGATTCGATTCCAGTAGAGGTTCTCCACACTCTTCATATGACGACCGACTTCAAAAAGGAGGATGTACTCAATCCGACTGTATGTTTTTCTTTTCTAATGTGTATTACCTCATAACTTTTTTCTGGGTGAATCGATTTTGATGATTATTTTTTTTAATTGAAAGCTGGTGCTTCTCATGTGGTCCAATTTGATCTAGGTTTGACGAATAGTTTATGAGTTATTCTTAATAATTTATATAGAAGTCGGTTCTACAGAAAATTTAATTTTAAATTATTTAAACTGATTTTCGGTGCGAGCGTGGTTCTTCCCCGGTTGAATCGACCCATTTGTGATACAGTCATAATACAATCTGCTGCATATAGCTGCAACAACTATTGCCTTTACAACGTGCTTGTCGTAATTGTAACGTCTGGCAAGCCGTTGAGTGATCACAGTATATTTTATGTTTTTTTTAGGATAAGGGTGACAAACGAGCACACAGTCCATTTGATCGTAAGTGGTTGCTGTGGCCCATAGACATCTACATCTATTTTCGATTAAGAATCAAAATGCAGATGCGTTGTCACCCGTGAGGGCTAAGATGGAATGCCTCGTTTTCAGTAAAAAGAGTCTCCGGTTCTCTACACTCACCATACGAAACACAGCAGCGTTAAGCTGCTATTTTACGCCGGTATTCTGTGAGAGCGTGGTCCTTCCCCGGTCGAGCCGACCCATTCGTACTGCAACCATAATATAGCAGCAGCATGACTCTACCACGTACGAATCATCATTTATTAAAAGTGCACTGCTGAACATAGGCCATACCCTTAGATTGCCTCTTAGGGGAGATTTTGCCATAATTTCCACTTGGCAGGTGCTTTGTCAACCGCAATATTTGAAGTGATAACTTCTTTAGTACCGTTGTGATTAGAAACTCATAGAGAAAAAACGACACTAAAAAGAGACTAACGTATACAACTATAGGATTTAGCCTGCGAGAGAATGAGATAGAATATTATAAAGTGTTTATCTAACAACAGGTCTATTTTTTGACTTGTCTAAGGCGTTTGATTTTGTAGACCACGACCTCTTATTAAATAAACTAGAAACGATTGGAATAAGAGGACCTATACTACAGTGGCTATCATCCTACTTGAGGAATCGGTGTCAGTGTGTCACTGTTAATAAAATCATAAATAGCGAACTGATAACATGTTCTTCTACCTTAAAAAATAACACGTGTGGTATCCCTCAGGGAAGTGTGCTAGGTCCACTTATGTTTATACTATACATTAATGATATAACCAGAGTGACGGGTCATAAATGTATCGTATTTGCAGATGACATATCATAATTGTGACATCAGATAAAAATAAATATAATTCAATACATGACCATGAAAATGAAATTAATAATACTATTGACAACATTATTAAATGGCTAGAGGAAAATAATCTAAAATTTAATTTAAATAAATCAAATTTAATACATTTTAATAAACCCAAACATGATAAACACAATTTTAACCTCAATATCGAAAAGATTAAAGAAAACCACTTATCACGCGTATGTAGCCTCCATTCTACGTTATGGGGTGATGATTTGGGGTAATAGTACCGAGAGACAAAGGGCATTTGTAGCGCAAAAAAAATGCATCAGAGCCATATGTGGGATTCCACCGGGCGAGTCCTGTAGAGCATCTTTTTGAAACCTGGGCTTACTCCCGTTGCCAGCACTGTACATTTTTGAAATAAGTTGCTTTGCCAAAAGTCATACTGAGATCTTCCAGAAAGCCAGAGATATAAACTCTACCCAGAAATCCGGATAGATTATTGTTAAGCGTCATTCCGAGATCTGCTAAATTTAGAAAAAGTTGTGTAGCAATGTGTGTTAAAATATATAATAAGATCCCCAATGGCATTAAAAACCTCAAAATGAATTTATTTAAATCGAGACTATATAAGTGGCTTATTGAACTAAAAGTGTACGACATTAAAGAATTTATTGACATTAGGCTTTAATAATTATTGATTTGTTAATATTAATTTTATGAATGTATTTGACCCTTTTTTTAAAATAAATGTAACTTGAAATGTATATAACATAAACTTAAATTTCCATGCTAATTATAAGCAAAACATGTGTACTTATTTTACTGTACCACCTACAAATACCATGTTTTAAGCAAATAAAGAAATTATTATTATTAGTATAAATGTATTTATATTTTAATTACATAAACCCTACAGTTATCATACTCCTCATACCTTCGTCGTATTCTCTCGAAGTTTAGTTTTCTGAAGGTTTCACTTCTACCGCGTGTGGACTGCACACATGCTTTTTAGGGTTCCGTACCCAAAGGATAATCAACGGGACCCTATTACTAAACCTCCGCTGTCCGTCCGTCCGTCTGTCTGTCAGCGGGCTGTATCTCATGATCATGTAGGTAGACAGTTGAAATTTTCACAGAATGTGTATTTTTGTTGCCACTATAACAAAAAATTATAAAAATAAAAATAAATTAAAAATTAAAGTGGGCTCCCCTACTAGTAACGTGTTTTTTTGCATTCATAGTATTAAATATTGTACGACGGTACGGAACCCTTCATGCGCGAGTCCGACTCGCAATTGGCCGATTTTATTTTATTATTTTTGGTTGTTAATCAGGAAGATACTGCTGTCTATTGCCTGTTTCAGTGTCCCTCTATCTTCTCTTACGACACCCACGATATGGAGTAGTTTATATTATTACCACCACCACTAACCAAATTTTACGATTGTGTTTAGGAAAATTGATTTTCGTGCATGATCGTAAATGAGCATGCTTCTTGATTGATATGCTAATTACAAGTTACAGATGATGTATAAAGACTCGATTCAATTTTACATCATTATTTAATAGTGACTAGAGAAATTATTGGTATTGATTCATTGTGATCTATTCAAGCGCAAATGACCCGCGGCTTTGTCCCGACGTACGTCAATCAATTGCGTGTTCTGCAAACGTTTGTAATGTTGTTGCAAAAAGTTGCTCTTTTGAGGTACACTTGATTTAATAACATTGATTGCCTAGTCTTCGATTCAGTATGTCATTCAATGCAGATCATTAATGAGGGTAATATGAAATAGATTAAAATGCAACTAGGAAGAGACCGACGTCCCATATTGGACTATTTATATTAGAGGTTGATTATAATGACCGTATTACGTACTTGGCGAGAAACTTATATGAAAATATTATAGACACTCTCTGTACGTTCAAAATTATAAAATAAGACTATTTCAAAGAATAAATTTGAAAATTCTATATTCTTTCTTTAAAAAAAATTACGCCATACAGGCTACAAAAATATTTAAATTATGATGAAATAGAATATTTCATCATAATTTAAATATTTTTTATAAAAAAATTATTTGTCTATAACTTTATTTTAAACATGAGAAGAACTTTGACTAGCAGTGGAGCGTAAGTAGGCTGGCGTATGAAAAATTGTCGTTAAAGGTTATAGATGATTTTAAATATCGGTTTTTACTAGAAACCAGGCATTCCACCTTAGACCTCAGGGGTAACAACGCATCTTCATTTTGATACATAATCAAGAATAGGTGTTATGTCTATGGTCTATGAACCATAGTATCTACTTACCATGAAGTGGACTGTGTGCTAGTTTGTCACCTTATTCTTTAAAAAAAACTTTGTATGACGTTAGTGGAGAGTTGACAGCCGTGTAGGAGGTTCGCAGTTTCGCAATCAACGAAGAACTATCCAGAAAGATGCCACCGTGGAAACGTCTGCACGACGATGATTCATTGTCTTTATGTGATTTCACAAATATTTTTAAATTATTTCTATTCAATTTTGATTCTCACATCGATCAATTCTGACGGGTCGTAATTTTAAGTAAGTGAATTTAATTAAACCTCTTTAAAGAATACTTTCGTTTTATTTTGTTACGTTTGTGACCGCGGCTGAATTTTATTTTTCTCAATCCGTTAGCTGCCGTGTCAGTCACTTTGTAGGGAGTAATGCATTCAAAACATGTAACTGTGAAGTCACTATATATATAATGTACATATCTCTCTCTCTCTCTCTCTCTCTCTGTAATCTGAGTACTATATATAAGAAAGTTAAATGTTAAACGTTTCATCATCATCATCATTATAGCCCTTCACAAGAAATACCACACATCACGGCCCATCCTGCATGTCTTAGCAGGTCGACACTACATCTAATGCGAGGCTATATACTTCGCTTATCAGTACGGTGCTGCTACTCGAGAACGTTGGTTCGTTTTTGTTTTTTATAGAAATAGGGTGACAAACGAGTACACAGTCCACCTGATGGTAAGTCGTTCCTGTGGGTCATAGACATCTACATCTATCCTCATTTGTGAATCAAAATGCAGATGTGTTGTCAGTCGTGAGGACTAAGATGGAATGCCTCTTTTCCAGTAAAAAGGGCCTCCGATTCTCTACACTCACCATACGAAACAGCAGCACTAAGCTGCTATTTTTCGCTGGTATTCAGAGAGAGCGTGTTTCTTCCCCGGTCAAGCCGGCCCATTCGCGCTACAACTATAGTATAAATATAGCTGCAGCTTGGCTCTACTACGTACAAAAATTTATTAATTAATACCTACCGTTAAATGTATAATAATAAAAAAATATTTTTCTTAGAAAAATATTAATTTAGATAATATCACCTCAAGGTAACTTGATATACTATCGCCATCGATTCTCGATCGTCTGCTGGCTCAAGCTGCCGTCAAAATCTCCCAAACACTTCTTAATATTACGCATCAGTATATTGTGAAGAAGTTATTGATCAAATTATGATATAGGATAATTTCAAAATAATTTCATATTACTTGACACTGGCAAAAGTACAATTATACGAGTCCATTACCAAAACAAAGAAGGAAAAAAATAATCTTATATTTTTATGTTATTTAAAGATAAATCCGAGTACCAGCCGTACTGCAGGTTATCAGCCAGACTTGGTTCACATTCCGAATAGTCGCACTACGCGCTTTAAGTCATTTTTCTGCCGACTTCAAAAAGGAGACGGTACTCAATTCGACTGTATGTTTTTTATGTGCGTTACCTCATAACTTTTTACTGGGTGAACCGCTTTCGATGATTCTTTTTTTATTTGAAAGCTGGTGCTTCACGTGTGAACCCATATAAATTAGATCAAGGTCGAACCAATAGTTATTGAGTTATTCTTAATAATTTATATTGAAGTCGGCTGAACAAAATTTTTAATTATTATAATGCGCACAGCCAAGGAGTGGACTGCCCAGGCGGTGTCTGTTTTTCCCAGTGCCGATATCCTGGACCTCTTTAAGGTGCATATTAACAGGCTTCTCCTGAGTAAACACGTCCTATCGTAGACCTCATCTTTGCCCTTGAGACAATAAAATCATTACTTTTTAATACGTCAAAAATATGTTCATACAACGTTGTCTTAAATTTATTGCTATTGAAGTCATTGTCATTCAGTGACTGTCGACCACGGATTCAAACTGATCAATCACAACAGATGTATCAGAAACATCTAATAACGTTGAATAACATCTTTCCGACCGTTCATATCATGTTAATAACTCATCGCGCATACTGACACAATCTAATATGATTTACAACGCATATTAACTTAATAAGAAGTCCATTCCTACATTCTTGTTTATATTACGTCGTATAAAATATTATGTAAAAGTAAATATAATTTTAAAAAAACAGCTGGACTGGCTGGCTGTGCTCTATTTGAAGAATAAGGTTGTCATACATTTATCACATATATGTATATGTAAATAATGTCTTACAGATCTAATTTCGATCAGGGCGGCTAGTCTAAACGGAGACTAGCCATCTGCGCAGAACAAGATTATAGTGCCCGAGTGTATACGCAAGTACAGCTGCACTATCTATTCCGTCACTCTAATAAATGGGACGGTAATCGGACACGACAAACAGTTTTGTCTACGTAGTAGAGCCATGCTGCAGCTATATGAGTAGTATAGTTGTAGCACGAATGAGTCGGCTCGACCGGGGAACGCTCTCACAGAATACCAGCGTAAAATAGCAGTTTAACACTGCTGTGTTTCGTATGGTGAGTGTAGAGAACTGGAGACCCTTTTTACTGGAAAAGAGGCATTCTATCTTAGTCCTCACGGCTGACAACGCATCTGCATTTTAATTCGTAAACGAAGATAGATGTAGATGTCTATGTGCCACAACAACCATTGGGCACCGCCAACTTCCTGACTCTGACTGCTTTTGAGAATTTCTCGACAGAAAAACTCAATAACTCATTTCGAACCCTCATGAATGCATCCTCACAGGTGACTGTCTCGTTGGTCTAATAATTGTAAACGCGATGGCTGATCAGCTAGTAACGGTTTCGAATTTCGGGTCGGTCCAAAATGGTAACGAGGCATTTCATCTTAGTCCAGTGTGTGTGCCAACGCATCTCCATTATGTTATTAATCAAGGATACACGTATTATGCGGCACATCGTCCATTTACCATGAGTAGAGCCATGCTGCAGCTATGTTAGTAATATAGTTGTAGCACGAATGGGTCGGCTCGACCGGGGAAGGACCACGCTCTCACAGAATACCAGCGTAAAATAGCAGCTTAACACTGCTGTGTTTCGTATGGTGAGTGTAGAGAACCGGAGACCCTTTTTACTGGATAAGAGGCATTCCATCTTAGTCCTTACGAGTGACAACGCATCTGCATTTTGATTCGCAAACGAGGATAGCTGTAGATGTCTATGGGCCACAGCAACCACTTACCATCAGGTGGACAGTGTGCTCGTTTGTTACTCGATCCTATAAAAAAAGGTGGACTGTGTATTCGTTACTTCAGGTGGCCTGTGTGTCGCTTATTCTACAAAAAATATTTTTTTAATTATACTAAATCTTAAACGACCTAAGAAGAAACGGCAAAGGAAACTCCGCATGTATCTTATTTTTGACATTAAAAAGTAATAATACGTGACATAGTATATACAGAATGGTAAACAAATACAGACCCATCGGTAACTGAAGTATTTTCTATGATGTACGTAAGAAATAGACTATTGGAAATTTGAAGCGCATTAGTGTATAGCGAACCCAAGAGACAGCAGCTAATAAGCAACTCCTGTTCACAAGTATGACGCATGAGCAACTATCGCCTTCCTCGACCATTTTAAAGGAAGTGCACGCCCTCTTATAATGTAATAGTTATTATATAGTACATGTAAACTTTTGCATACGTTGCCCTTTGAATGAGTAATGGTAGAGAGAGATTGGTTCCACGTACGCAACGTATGCGACGCATTATGACGTCTGGATTCTTGATTTTGTATGAAAAATTACGCATTAGAAACACATAATTATCGTCTGTAACGCAATCACACGCGTCCGACCCAACGTCGATCTGCGATGTCTAGAGTGGCGTGGGAAGGTAGAGAGGATGTTCGTACGTAAACCCACGCGTACGACCAATGTGTTCCTAGAACTTACGCGTAGCACGTCACAAACAAATAGACCCTTGCACCTTGCACACGTTTTGTTGCCAAAATTGGAAATGAACAGCTCATCGATTCAGTAAGGCCGTACGAATCTATTTATAATATTATTGGGTAAATTATACGCTTGTGTTTGTGTTTGCAAAATGACTGTAATAAAGTAATTCACAACGCGAATTTATCAAGTCAACAATTGGTTTCCATACAACAGATAAGAGATTGCCCTAAATAAGCAAGCTCAATCAACAATTATTGGTACTACAGTGAGGCACCTTATTGCATTTAATATTAAAAAAATATAAAAAATAATTAGGTACTTAATTACAACTACATGAAGAAAATTAGTTTGATTCAAAATACCATACCATACAATTTTATAATTAAGCACTAGTGTTGCAATTACGCCGTAAAACAAGATGCGCACCTATCGACATCAGTTGCGTCACTACAAAAATGTCATTACGCCAATTATTACGTGCAGTTCCTCTGAAAGAGATCCGTGTCAACGCTGTGAATAGATTTGGAGGATAGTGAAGGCTGTAACCGATGTTTTTCTATCGATGATTGTATAGGTAGCGACACGAACAATAAGCACTGAACTTCGATAGGGACGGAATGTTTTCTGGCACGAGGGCCGTGGCAAAATATTGTTGTCAGTACTGTTTGTTGCTCATTCAGAAGTCAGTGAGTGGTACAAATATCAAGCCACGAAAACTATAACACTAATTTTCCATGATGGACGAAAATTACTTTGTCCAATTTTTCATATGAATCATCATCGTTCCTAAGTTACCTATACCTCAATCGAAAACGCTGTAAACGGCAGGCAAACAATAAACCTTATCTGAATATTTAAGGTGTCACATCGATAGGATAGTTATTTCAATATCTAACGACGGCCACGTGTTTTTTGTTTACATTTTCTTGTGTCGGTTTTATCAGGCATGGTCTCAACATCTTTTTCGCAATATCCAACTTCCCACACACTAATTCATTTACACGATGGATTTCGTAATGTTGTTAAAACACGGCGATTCAATATGGATAGTTACTAAGTTTCACAGCGCCGACCGTGTAGTAGCGTTGTAAGGTTATCCACTATCCCATGCAGTTGCGTGGATGTCGTAAGAAGCGACAGAGGAAACCAACCAGGAGATGTGCGGCAGCATACTCCTAATAACAACTGAGAAGAGAAAAACTGCAGTTAATAACCGGCCAGCCAAGCGTGACAACTATGAAAAATATCGCTGTCGTGATGCAATATATGGGGGAGATCTTATTTTAAGCAGTGGATTTTTAGGTTGTAACGGATATTTGCTTTAGAAACAAAGTGTACAAACGATTGGTGCACGGAGCATCCCATCTTATTCCTTTTCAAGTGTAAATGATTAATTCTCCAAAAGTGGCAGAATTAGTTTTGGTGGTTTTCGTTTTAACTTTATACGTTGATATTCAGGAATAGTTCTGGCTCCAGAAATAGCTTTAAATGAAACTTACGGGGAGATTTATCTTCAATAACAGATTTGTAATTAGTTGCAATGACGATGATTTGAACCAGTATACGAATCCCTGCTCTTTCAAGTTCTCAGAATAAAAACAGGACGGTGACTAAAGACTGAGTTAAATAATCAATTAAAATCTACTCATCGACATCACATCGATGTTTTTCACATCACTAAATCCCTGTTCCCACATGTTAACGGCGAGCAAAATAATACTAAGCACGTTTTTACTCCGGCGAAACGAGACCACTTCTTTAATTTAGTTATTTTTAACATCTAATGCACGCGAATCGACGACACTAAAGATGTAGGTGTGTAGATATACAGGGAGACGTAGTTTCACTTTTGCATAGATACGATGGACAAAGCGTGAGCCAAGAGACAGGTAGATGAGAATACCTTAGCGAAAAAACGCATTTCATTGATCTTCGTCTGTCTTTTTCGATGACTGTGATATAACTTACCGTTTTATATAATTGGACAATATCTATCAAGATTTTTTAATACTTCGCTTAGGTTTACGGTTGGTTACACTATCATCAGTAATCAGTTTAGAGGCTCATTTATACTGATATGATTAAACTGAGCGTGTATAAATCTATGGCATACCAATTATTGTTAATTGAAGTTTTTCAGTGCAGAAATATCATGATTAAATTTTCGTTAAATTTCTTTATATAATTGACGTCTGAACTTTCCTCCGATCTTATACTTGATACATACGTCATCATACTATAGAGGTTACGGCGAGTGATTTTTCCTTTTTCTTTTTAAAACTATATTCGTTAAGCTTTGGCTATCGATTGGCGAAAATACCGGTTAATAATTATCCGTGATATATTTATTCATAGTGAATAAATATATGATTTTTGTGGATATCTCGACTCAATTCTCAATTGCGCGAAATTTTTAAAATGTAACCAGCAACTATTTACGACAATAAAAGAATTTATTTAATTAAAACCTTCAAGAAATTTAGATAAATTTGAGATTAATTAATAAACTAAGTCCCAAGTAGCGTATTGTTACAAAATAATTCACTCAATAAAATGTCTCAATAAAATGCGAGCAACTTCGGGAAATGATCCCGGCGTGCCGAGATGTTTAGTCTTGTATACAGCGACCTGCGGACATGTCAGCAACACGTGAGTCGCCGTTTCGTCCTCCCCCATACATGCTCTGCGCAGGGGACTATCAGTAACACCTATAGTAAATAAGTTTTTTTTTTATAGGATAAAGGTGACAAACGAGCACACAGTCCACCTGATGGTAAGTGGTTGCTGTGGCCCATAGACATCTACATCTATCTTCGATTAAGAATCAAAATGCAGATGCGTTGTCACCCGTGAGGGCTAAGATGGAATGCCTCGTTTCCAGTAAAAAGGGTCTCCAGTTCTCTACACTCACCATACGAAACACGGCAGCGTTAAGCTGCTATTTTACGCTGGTATTCCGTGAGAGCTTGGTCCTTCCCCGGTCGAGCCGACCTATGCGTGCTACAACCATAATATAGCTGCAGCATGGCTTTACCACGTATTTGTTAAAGGTGCCGTGTCCTGTGATGGCACTTTTTACTATCCTGAACTGTGGTTTGTTCAATCTCATTAGAACCTTGGTTAAGCGACTGTTTATTTCAGGCAGGGCGTTCCTAGCTTGTCTACAGTCTACTAGATTTTCCAAAGTTGAGCGTGTTGATTAGTAAAGTTTCTACGTACCAATTAACAAACATTACCAATAGGTATGATTAATTCCGGCCTTATAGTGGCCAAAGCCGATACTCTTCTGTCCAGTTCGTCTGCTGCATCGTTGCCCCTGGCCCTTTATCCATTGCAGAGTCACATTGTTGTGTTTACATACCTTATTTAGTCGTTGATGGCATTCATATATTAGTCCCGAGTTTACCACATTGCAACTCAAAGCTTGTAACACCGCATCGCTGTCTGTCAGTATTCTGATGGACGAGTCTTTTATATTCCTAGCATCTATTGCTATGGCCGCTTGGATGATACCCATACAATCTGCCTGAAAGATTGTGTTGTGGGTACCTAGCGAATAATTGAATGAGATAATTATTGTTATTTTATATATTTTGTCAGTTATTATTTATATTAATTTTAATCTTCTAAAATTTTTAAATTTTAAACAATTTAAATTAAAGAAGGGGGTTCTCAAGTTGTCGGAATTTTCTTTATGTATGTTGAGCACTAATTCTTTAACACATTATTGAAACTAATGACGGCCTTGATGGTCTAGTGGTTGTAGTAGTGCGACTGCTTATTTTGAGGTCCCTGGTTCGATTCCCGAATTGGGGCAAAAAATCAGTTATTGAGCTTTTCCATCAAGAAATTCTTAGGAGCTGCCCGGAGTCAGGAAGTTGGCGGCGTCTCACCGCGTGCCTCGGAAAGTACGTAAAATCCTGCGCCTGATCTCTCTCCGGTCGTGTCAGGTTACCGTCCCATCGGAGTATGAGAATGAGTGAATAGAGAGTGCACCTGTGCTTGCGCATACACTTGAGCACTGTAATCCTGTCCTGCACAGATGGCTAGTCTCCGTTGAGACTGGCCGCCGTGACCGAAATTCGATCTGGAGGACATTGTTATTATTATTATTGAAGCTATTAAGGGATGTCCCTATATATTTGGTCAAGATCTGATGATGTAATCCATGAGAAAATCATTAACCTCAAGTAAAGACGAATATTTATTTACCACGTCCACCAATTTCGATGGTAATATCCTTTTTAGTTCTTTAAAGTAAATTTTACTTTTGCATATGTTTAATTATAATCTGTACTATTTATATATCATAATTATTTAAATTGAACAAGATTATATATTATAATTTGCATGTCATAGATGATAAATCTGTTGACGCAATAACTTATAGCTAAGATCATGTAAACATACATATTCTAGCAAATAAAGAATTGATTGATTGATTGATCATTACAATTTGATGATTTGTCATTACACTTGTCCTTGTATTAAATTAACATTGTATCCATTCGCCAACCTGAATATGTCAGGACGGTAGTTCTAGTCGTGGCTAAAACTAGCAATCGTGTGGTGGCTTAAAATGATCCTATACCTCATTTCGGTTTTTGGTATTTATAATTTAAAATTTAAAATTTTGTACAACCGACTTCAATATAAACTATTAAGAATAACTCAAAAACTATTAGTCAGATCATGATCAAATTTATACACAATCACGTTTGAAACACCAGCTTTCAAATAAAAAAAGAATAATTGAAATCGGTTTACCCAGTAAAAAGTTATGAGGTAACACACAAAAAAATATGCAGTCAAATTAAGTACCGTCTCCTTTTTGAAGTCGCTAGAAAATGCTAATAAGTATTTTAATATCCGAAAAGGGCGGTTAAGTTGTAAGCTATTATAATAATAATGTCCTCTAGACCGAACTTTGGCCACGGCGGACACTCAACAGAGACTAGCCATATGCGCAGAACAGGATTATAGTGACCGAGTGTATGAACAATCACAGGTGCACTCTCTATTCCCTCATTAGATTTGTACGTGGTACAGCCATGCTGCAGCTATCTTAGTTGTATAATTGTAGCACGAATGGATCGGGTCGACCGGGAAGGACTACGCTCTCACAGAATACCAGCGTAAAATAGCAGCTTAACGCTGCTGTGTTTCGTATGATGAGTGTAGAGAACCGGAGACCCTTTTTACAGGAAACGAGGCGTTCCATCTTAGTCCTCACGGATGATAACGCATCTGCATTTTAATTTGTCTATGGGCCACAGCAACCACTTACCATCAGGTGGACTGTGTGCTCGTTTGTCACCTTTATCATATATATATATATATATATATATATATATATATATCCGAGACAATCGATCTGGCGCAGTACCAATAGCGTTAAGTGCTTTCTAAGACACAAGAGTGAAACACCGCTAACTTCCTGACTCCGGGATGCTACTCAGAATATCTTGACAGAAAAATCCAGTAACTTATTTCGTTAAGACGCGGGATTCGAACCCAGGACCCCTTGATCAAAAATCGCGATATAACCACCAGACCATCGAGGTAGTCAAATGTTATAATAAATTAACACCAAGTGTATACACAACTTACTTTAACTATTTTAAATTTGAATTTTTGTAAGCGGTTACTATGAGAAAGAACAGAAGGAACATCCGATAGGAGGAACTTGGTTTCGTAGTATACCCATCGATCTACAAATAAAAACTGGATACACAATCCCATGCAAAAGTTCTCTAAAAACTGTTGCCAATTGTTTTGACATAATTCTAGTTGAAATAAATATACATTAAGGTAAATTCAACCTTAAACGTATTGCCTAAAGTTGTATTCACAAAGCTACGTACAAATTAAAAGCGCACCCAAATGTTCGAATGGGCGCTCATTCGGTAAGGACATCTTTTTGTCACTGATTGTGTATCCAGTTTTTTATTAGTGATCGATGAGTATATCAAATAAACACTTTGTATGCCAGTCGTAACCATTTGAGTATATTAAAACTATAATTATATGTCGCTGCGTTAAGTAATTTAATATAATATTAAGTTTTAAAAAAAAAATACTGTCCTCCAGACCGAAAGTCGGTCACGGTGGCCAGTCTCTACGGAGACTGCTATCTGCGCAGGACAGTTTTATAGTGCCCTAGTGTATGCTTAAGCAGGTTCTATTACCTCACTCTCATAGTCCGATGGAACGGCTATCTAAAAAACGACTGGAGAGAGATTAGGCGCAGGACCAACGGCTTTCTGCGGGCTGTTCGAATCTGCGGGCTGTTCGAAAGAGGTACCGCGGCTCCGGAACGTAAGGGCACTGAAGGAACACGGATGGTTTTTAGTCAGTAAAAGTCTGACACTCCCTTCCGCTCCACCCAGAGCGAAAGGCGTCATTTGATGTTTTTCCATCCGCAAAAAAAAAAAGGACCAACGGCTTTACGTGCTTTCCGAGGTAAGGGGGTGAAACATCGCAAAACTTCTGAATCCGAGTTGTTACTGGAAATTTCTTGACAGATAAATTCGATGACTGATTTTTGTTGGCTCCACCCGCGGACTGAACCCGGGAACTTATGATTAGCAGTAGCGTTATTGGAGATGGACAGTGGCGAAAAATAAACGTCGTTAAACGATGCAACTATGACAAATACCCCACTAATGAAATATTCTATAGGGACGCCTATGTTCAGCAGTGGACGGCGATATGCGGTAATCAATGAAAAAAGTATATACATGAGCATAGATAGACTCCAAAGGTTTTGTCATACTATACAACTCATTTTCAACAGTGTGAGAAGGAACTTTTGTGTAGCTACGCACAATACTAGTTAACATAAGTGTGAACAATATTATAAGATTACAAGCAAGTTACTACAAATAAATCACGCAATATCTTTTATATCAAAACGGGGTCGCCTTACAAACCTTTGTTGATCAGTACAATGGAGTTTTAATCAGCCTCTATAAAGAAGTTACCGATACGTCGGTAAATTACAAAATGTCATCTCCATTTGTTTTCAGCCTACAAACCCATCTATAGAAGATGTTTCGAAATCTGTTGTATCGAATAAATAATTACAATGAACTATCTTTGAATACACAACTCGATAAAAACAAGTTGCGACAGGTCATTGATATAAAATAACTAGCTGGTGCCCGGCGCGTTGCTGCCGCAGAAGAAATAGTTGTGGAAATATCGTTTTAAATTTGGAACTGTTTAATTGTTTTTTTTATATAGGATAAGGGTGACAAACGAGCACACAATCCACTTGATGGTAAGTGGTTGCTGCGGCCCATAGACATCTACATCTATCCTGGTTTGCGAATCAAAATGCAGATGCGTTGTCACCCGTGAGGACTAAGATGGAATGCCTTATTTCCAGTAAAATAATATAATTATGATTGATAATACATTCATTGAAATTGAACTTTCAAATAAAACTGTCAATGACAAATGCCACCTACTGTAAGGTAATTGTACTATGACTATAACCTACGCAAGTGCAAGCAATAAGTTGACAAAGCTTTACCGCAATGTGATGAATGGTATGGCGGTGCATAAAATACGAACAAACAAACATCAATTTCTATATATTAGATTGACAATTTCAAAAGCAATGCAAGTCAAAAATATCAACATTTTTGTTGTTCCCTACTGAAAACGCCACACTTATAGAACCAAAGCAGTGTATTGACTCGTTGCGTCGACGTGTCGATGTGCAACTACTGATCACGTAGTTTCGGATTTGAATCCCGAGTCAGGGTAGAATTATTTAATTGGATTTTTGTCTAAAAATTCTCAGTAGTCGTTTGGAGTTAGTTGACCTCACCTCTGTGCCTCGGAACGCACGTAAGGCCGTTGGTCCTGCGACTAATCTCATGCAGGTATATTAAAGTTGTAGCACGAATGGGTTGGGGAAGAACACGCTCTCACTGAATACCAGCGTAAAATAACAGCTTAATGATGCTATGTTTCTTATGGTGCGTGTAGATAAACAGAGGCCCTTTTTACTGGAACTGGGGCATTCCATCTTAGTCCTCAAGGGTGACAACGCATCTGCATTTTGATTCGTAATCGAGGATAGATGTAGATGGCTATGAGCTACAGCAACCACTTACAATCAGGTGGACTGAGTGCTCGCTTGTCACTTTTATTCTATAAAAAAAATTAAGTTCAGAACATTTTACAAATAATTAAAACCAGAATATTTTCGGTGAATAAATCTTATAATCTTTATATTAAGTTCAGAATATCGTAATTAAATAATATTATTAACAGCACGAACTAAAGCTTTCACTACAAGAATAAATCTTACGAGTGGACTATGAAAACGTGGTCTTCAAAGCTTTTTGCAAAGATAAACGGCACGGACTTCCTCATGCGTCGTCTACGTGATGCCTAAAGAAAGCTTAGAAAGTGCTTTTCTGAAAAGTAAGATTATGAAAGAGTAAAAGTTCCTCATTAGAACTTTCTGAGTCAAAACTCCGTGTAATGCCTTAATACATAAGCGGGAGCGGGAGCGGGAGTGTGAAGGTATACATAATATTATCTTAAAATTCCTGATACTTAGTAAGTCACTTTCTTTTAGTTCACTAACCAAACCGTTTCACGGACGTATTGTTTCAGTGTTACATGACATACGAACTTTTAACGTGTTAACTAGACGTTTCTTTAAACTTATTTTGGTTTTTGTATGTGGCAGAATCACACCAAAGTTGCATTTTCATTCACTCGTTTGTTACAGCATTTTAAAAGTCCAGTGCTTAATATAGCCTTTTCTCAAAAAAGGGATTTTGTAATAGTTATTACGCTTGGCAGACTGGTGTGCAACCGCAGTTTTTTTGAATATTTTTAGTTGTTATCGGGAATTTGCTGCTGCCCGTCTTATTTTCCCTCTGTTGCCTCTTATGATACCGATAGGATGATATAGGGAAGCCACTAGACATTAGTTTATTTAATTTATTTATCTTAATTTAAATCTTAATGTTAATAACTTATAGAATAAAACTTGTAATAGGTCATGTAATGCACCGTTATGCACCCACCCACCACTTTAATTTTAAAGGCAAGAGTAAATCAAGCATAATCACAACATTTTTGATTCGTAATCAAAAATAGATGTAGATGTCTATGGGCCACAGCAACCACTTACCATCAGGTGGACTGTGTGCTCGTTTGTCACACTTATCCTATAAAAAAAAGTTACACGTCAAATGTACCGTAAGGCCGCGTTCCGACGACACGCACCCACTACTCTAAATCAATAAATCTGAAATTGTATAAAAAGCGCGGGCGCAAGGCGTAGCGGGGCGGGTGCCAGGCATGTACGGGGCGAACGCGGGGCCGGCGCGGAGCGGGAACGTGGCGGGCGCGTGGCGCGGGCGAGGCGTGTGCGGTTGAACGTCGATAAATGCAATTTCAGATTTATTGATTTATCATAAGACTCAAATTATATGCAACAAATTTCAAAGCGAGTTAGACGCGAGTGCAAACGCGCGTAGCGTGCGCGTAGCGGGTGCGTGTCGTCAGAACGCGACCTAAGCTATCTTGGCATTTTAGAATAATTAAAAGGTGGTTTTTAAATATTCAGAATATTTTAGACGCGTGTTGCTTCCGCTCCCGCGTCTGCTTGTCGCTTGTAGTAGCTCCTCCACACGGATATGAACCGTGGTAACCTCTAAACAAGAGCGAAACAATCTCACGTGTCATCGCAAATTACGTAATTGACATCGCGATGTACACCCGGTCCCGTTTGCGATTTAATTTGTCCTGTTCAGAAGGACCATGTTTAAGAATGCAGCAGCGGCTGATCTGAGCGAGCCTTTTGCAAAATTAAGTATTCGTAGAATAGTTTTTAATTTTTATTATAAAATATGTTCAGTCTATTACTATTAATTTTCATGAACGACATATACAACATGTATTAAAAAACCTGCGATTCCCTTTAAGTGCGTTATCAGAATCAGTATTCACACTAATACCTCTGCATTTACCCGGGAGTAAGAGTATTGTCAAAGACGCCGCTTTACCGATGCGCGTGTCAGTTAGAAGTAATCAAACCACATACAATTTGGAAATAAAATATTATTTTAATTTTTTTTTTATGTTCCAGTTTTCAGAAGTGAAGTTATTTCTAAGTGTGAATACTGATTGTGATAATGCACCTTACGAGAACCACTGGATTTTTGTTATATGTTGTATTGTAATTCGACCACAAAAACTTAAACTTTTTTTAAAGTAAACGACTTCACAGAACAAACAACAAAATATATAACCTCCACATTAAGGTGTATCAAAGTATTAAAATTAAATTATAATTTTTATTTGAAGTCTGTTTTTACTCTATGTCAAAAGATTAAATTCTTTAAGCAATATCACAAGCATTGAGAAGCCTCGTTGGTCTAGTAGTCGTTTCGGGTTTGAATCCCGGTTCGGGCCAAAATCACTTATTAGGTTTTACATTAGCATTACACTAGTTTTACATTACATTAGTTATTATTAGCATTACATTATTTTTCTGTCAAGAATTTCTAAGTGACTGCCAGAAGACAGAAAGTTGGCGGGGGATCAGTAAGTTGCGAGGTTTCATCCCCGTGGCTTTGAAAGCATGTGAAGCCGTTGGTCCTGCACCTAATCGCTCTCTGGTCGTCTTGAATTACCATCCCATTGGACTATGAAAGTGAAAGAATAGGAAATGTTTCGGTGTTTTCAGATTTATAGTCTCCGTTGAGACTGAACGCCGCGCCGCCGCCTTGACCGAAATTCGGTATTATTATTACGACCACATCATTCATCATCATTACAGCCCTTCACAAGTCCACTACTGAACATAGGCTCCCCCAAGGAATGCCTCAAAGCACGGTCCTGAGCCACCTGCATCCATCGACTTCCTGCATGTTTTAACAGGTCGTCACTCCATCTAGTGGGGGGTTGCCCTACACTTCGCCTACCGGTACGAGGCTGCCACTCGAGAACCTTTCTTCCCCATCGGTTGTCGGTTCTTCGAGCTACATGGCTGGCCCACAGCCACTTCAGCTTATTAATCCGTTGGGCTACGTCGGTTACTCTGGTTTTACTGCGGATATCCTCATTTCTAAGTTTATCACGCAGAGAAACCCCGAGCATAGCCCTTTCCATAGCTCGCTGAGCGACCTTGAGCTTCCTCATACGCCCAGCAGTGAAGGACCACGTCTCGACTCATCGCGACCACAAGGAAAGTAGAATTTGTCTATAGTTACACTGAAAGCTTCATGCTGAATTTTTCCATATTTAGTTGATGTATTTCTTTTTTCAAAATATAGGATTAACCCTAGAAAAATATCATCTATTTAATAAAAAAATAATCCATAAAATCGGTTCACAATATAGAAAATATATTGGTAAGTACGTACAAAAATAATACAAACAGTATATTTGAGAACGCTCCCCTATGTTAAAATCTCTCACGGCCCGTTCTTTTTAGCGATTTCAAAAAAGGAGGCTTGCAATTCGACTTTTGTATGTACATATATATATATTACGCGATATCTTCGCTAATTGGAACCCGATTTTGAAGATTTTTTTTTATAAAATATGTTGTACTTCAAGGTTGGCCCAATATAAATTTGGAGAAAAAATCCCACCCCCGTATCCGTTCGTCACCATAAGGGTGATAGTGATAAGGGTGATGGGGATGAAACTATAATGTACCTATTTAGGTGAAATTGAGGTTTTTTTTATTTAATAAAGAATAAATACTATAATAATTAAAAAGAAAAACTAAAACTAGAAACTTAATTATTATATAATCCTACTCCCCGCGGTATCGTGCCAAGAACGCTGGCTGCGTTTCCCCGCTGAATGGCTATACTTAGCCTTTGAGCGAGAAAATTTGAGATTGTGATATTTCTTAGTCCACACAACAGGATAAAAATAACTTTAAAAAGGACTAAAAATAATAAAATAATTTCACTATGGCTTCTATTCACTATGACTTAGCGCCGAGTGTTCTAAGCGTATATTTTTGCAAAGAAAAAACAATCAGAGTTGAGTACCTTCTCATATTTGAATTTGGCTGAAAATTCTTTAAGTATGCAATTTTTTACATGGGTGCTGTAAAGCACTCGAAACGTCGGGAATTAAAAAGTTAAAATTAAGCGGGTCTTTTTATTAATATTTTTAGTTGTTGCAAGGAAGATGCTGCTGCCCATCTCCTGTTTCATCTTACGACACCCACGATATGGAGTAGTGATGCGTATATTCTTAAAGTAAAGTAAAGTAAAAGTAAAATATACTTTATTGTACACCAAAGAACATATTACAGTATTTACACATTTAAAAGGACATTAGTACAATAGGCGGCCTTATCGCTAAAACAGCGATCTCTTCCAGGCAACCTTAGGGCAGAGGATACTATTTTTAAAAGATAGCGGAAGGGGTGTACAGTATATAATATAGAAAGATAAATAGAAGAACACAAGTGATTAAAGGAAAAAAAGTGAATGACGACAGGTAGTAACTTAAGAGGAAAGGTAATAAAGTTTTAAACAGTGGTAGAGCCACGCGGCAGCGTTTGCTGTCGCACGGATGGGCCGGCTCGAACCCGGGTGGTACCACGACCTCACAGAAAACCAGCGTGAAGTAGAGGTTTACCTCTGCGTTTCGCTTGGTGAGTGCAGGTGGCCGGAGGCCCTTTTTACTGGAAATGAGGCATTCCATCTTAGTCCTCTCGGGTGACAACGCATCTACATTTTGATTTGTAATAGAGGATAGATGTAGATGTCTATGGGCCGCAGCAACCACTTACCATCAGGTGGACTGTGTGCTCGTTTGTCACCCTTATTCTATAAAAAAAAAGTTTTAATTTATTTTTAAATATAGGAAGGGATTTAGATTCTTTAATATGTAAGGGGAGAGAATTCCATAGTCGTATAGCGATAACCTTAATTAACCATTAAAAATTAGCGGTAACCGTAATTCTTACACCACTACTACACGGTTTGTCGCTTTAACATTATAACATCATATTATATTTAGTGGAATAGTTTAAAACACGTCGGTACGATACGAAATCAGCACGTGAGCCTCGAGCGAAGCGAAGATTGAATTGGAAAGGGAAAGGGTTCCATTTTGTGTACGTGATCTGTCTCAAAGTTTCTATCTTTGATTAAAGAGAATAATATTCATATAATATACACTATTTGACTTTCAGTTCAGTTCAGTTGCTGATCATAAGGTCCCGGCTTGGAATCTCAAAGTAATTTATTGGGTTTTTCTGTAAGAAATTCTCAATAGCAGCCCGGAGTCAGGAAGTTGGCGGTGTCTCACCCCCGTGCCTCGGAAAGCACGTAAAGCCGTTGGTTCTGCGCCTGATCTCTCTCTGGTCGTGTCAGATCACCGTCCCATCGGGCTATAATCGTGTGAGAATAGAGAGAGTGCACCTGTGCTTACGTATTCACCAGATGGTAAGTGAGTACCGCCGCCCATGAACAACCGCAACACCAGGGGAATTGCAGATACGTTGCCGGCCTTTTAGAAAAGTGTAAGCTCTTTTCTTGAAGGTCCCAAAGTCGTATCGGTCCGGAAAAATCGCCGGTAGTAAACAATTCCACAGTGAAGTTGTACGAAACTCCTAGCAAAACGCACAGTCGTGGATATATATATATATATATATATATATATATATATATATATATATATATATATATATATATATATATATATACAATATGTAACAAAAACCCTGTGGTTCCCGTTCTCTCTTATATAAGAGGCCCATGGAAGAAGCTGCAGCCCATCTCCTGGTTTGTTTAAATTGCGATTTACAATTTCAATGTTTAATCGAATTATTAGAAATAATAATAATATCTTATGTTTTATTTTTTAAGTGAAATCTGCTTTAGAATCGTTGTGATTTAAAACTCGATGAAACGAAAACGTGATACTAATAAAACGTATACATCTATAGGGTTTAGCCAGTAAGAGATAGTATACAGTGTTACACTGAAGGTGTCACTTCTACCGCGTGTGAACTGCACGCATGTTTGTATTTCTTATTATTTTATATTATAAGCAAGTGCTTGATCACAATGCCACCTGGTGGTAAGTGGTTATGCAGCCCTAGATGGTACATCGAATTGTCTTAGCGTAAACTAAGGCTATTCACTCTTCCCTTGAAGACAGCCAGATTGTATTTGGATGGAAAGACAGATGCCGGCAAATTATTCCACTCCTTTGTTTTGCAGAAGCAAACCAGGTTTGGTTTAATTTTTTTTATATGTAAGGGTGACAAACGAGCACACTGTCAAGTTGTTGCTGCGCTCTATAGACATATACATCTACCCTCGATTACGAATTAAAATGCAGATGCGTTGTCACTCTTGAGGCCTAAGATGGAATGTCTCGTTTCCAATAAAAAGGATCGCCGGTTCTGTACACTCACCGTACGAAACACAGCAACGTTGAGCTGCTATTTTGCGCTGGTATTTTATGAGACCGAGGTTTTTCCCCGGTCGAGTCGACCCATTCGTGCTACAACTGTACTATAACTATACTTGCTACTAATATAGTTGCAGCATGGTTCAAAATACGTAAATGCGAATATCAACAACAAAGTGGAGGAGACCCGTCGACTTCCTAATCGTCCGACGGTGGAAAGAGGAGGGAGAAATTAAAACATGTTATTTCTTCACACACTCTCAGAAATGCATCCTACAGAATAGCGAGAGGTTGGCTACTCTGTGCCTGTGCTCGAGGCTGCCGAGATTGGTATCAATCAAATCAAAGTTAACAATAGGCCTCCTGAAAAAGTGGCCCATTGCACTTTTTTTCACTGATTGAGCCTACTGACTGTCGCACGGATGGGCCGGCTCGAACCGGGGTGGTACCACGACCTCACAGAATACCAGCGTGAAGTAGAGGTTTACCTCTGCGTGTCGCTTGGTGAGTGCAGGTGGCCCGAGGCCCTTTTTTACTGGAAATGAGGCATTCCATCTTAGTCCTCACGGGTGGCAACGCATTTTGATTCTCAAACGAGGATAGATGTAGATGTCTATGGGCCGCAGCAACCACTTACCATCAGGTGGACTGTGTGCTCGTTTGTCACCCTTATCTTATAAAAAAAAAATCCATGTCTCATGTAGTGCCGTTGTAAAAATATCTCCTAACCCATATCATTCCGTGGGTGCTATAAGAGGCATCCGCGCGATACAAGTCAGGAGATAGGTAGCAGCATCTTCCTAACTACAAAAAAGAAATATAAAAAACATGCGTGAGTGTCGTAGAACACTTGGTTGGAACACAGTTCCTTTCGTAGTATATTATTGATGATAAACGTATTATATTATTGATTAACAAATACAAATAAATGAATTGCTAATGTCTATTAAAATGACGCGGCATTTAAAATAATATTTCTTTCGTGGCAAGTTAAGAAAAAGTGAGAGGGGGATGGATATTA
The DNA here is from genome assembly GCA_033319125.1 of Parnassius glacialis. NCBI lineage: Eukaryota > Metazoa > Arthropoda > Insecta > Lepidoptera > Papilionidae > Parnassius > Parnassius glacialis. Next base: position 34,548,413 of record JAVANC010000025.1, read on the forward strand.
TTCCATCCTACTGAGTGGTTGTTAACTGTATTGATGATACCTGTTATTTTTAAAATATAGAAAACCTTTCTAACATTATGCACTATTGATTACTTCTACTCGTATATGATCTTCAATTAAAATTTGGTGTGAGAAATGAGCGTCAAATACGACATTGTGATTGTATGATATTTCTTAGTCCACTCAAAAGGTTAAAAAAAATTGTTTTAGATAATAGCAAAAGCCAATTTGAAGAAACTTAAAAGAAAAAATTAATTTCAAATATTTTTTTCTGACAAGGTTTCCATATTTTGAATCTATGCAAGTTATAAGCGTGCCAACGTTTAGATGAAGCTTATTATAATATTGTGAAAACACGCGTGACCAATGGACGTGCGGATGGACAAGCGACAGACGTTTTGGCACTGATTTAGCTACATCTTTTGTTAGATACCCTTGAATTAAAAGATTACGAAATTATGAAATGTTTCTCAATATTACTATTACCATTTCAGACTATCAAAAATCAACTGCTGAATATAAGCCTGCCTTAGAGGGGAGGATATTCGCCACTGTCGCCACGATTGCCAAGCGGGTTGACAACCGTAGCTTCAGCTGTTATCAGAAAGATGTTGATGCCCATCTCCTGATTCAGCTTCCCTCTGTTGCCTCCTACGACACCCGTGAGTCGATATAAGGTAGTGGATATTCTTACACCGGTACCGTTACCGCCTATTAAAGTCTACTGCTGAACCTAGGTCTCCGCCATAGATTGCCTCAAAGGGGGAATTTTCGCTATAGTTGCCAGTTTTGGCATGCTGGTTGGCAACCGCAGTTTTTATTTTTATTCCGCTGTTGTCAGGAAAACGCTGATGCCAATCTCCTGGTTAAGCTTTCCTCTGTCGCCTCATACGATATTCACGGGTTGATATGGAATCTTTGACCGCCACTACACGAATACTTCCTAAATGACGTAGTATGTGTTATATTGAACGGCAGGGTCGAGAAGGGACGCCCTAGACGAAAGTTTATCGACCAAATCGGCGATACATTAAAAATGGGCCAGATTAGGAGTACCCTTAACCGACGAGCGTGTATGCGTAGGTATATGGATGTGGAGGAAGCGAGAGAGGTGTGTCAGGATCGTGCCAAATGGAAGTCCGTAGTCTCTGCCTACCCCTCTGGGTGACAGGCGTGAGTGTTTATGTATGTATGATAGATATATCGTGTTAGAGCCATGATGCAGCTATATTAATAGTATAGTTGTATTATGAATGGGTTGGCTCGACCGGGGAAGGACCACGCTCTCACAGAATACCAGCGTAAAATAGCAGCTTAATGCTGCTGTGTTTGGTATGGTGAGTGTAGAGAACCGGAGACCCTTATTACTGGAAAAGAGGTATTCGATCTCAGACCTCACGGCTGACAACGCATCTGCATTTTAATTCACAAACGAAGATAGATGTAGATGTCTATGGGCCGCAAACAACTTACTATCGGGTGGACTGTGTGCTAGTTTGTCGCCCTTATTCTATAAAAAAATTGAGTAAATAAGTTGGGTTTACTTGTAATCTACTATTAAATACCTGCACTGCGTATGTGAGTTGTGGGCATGCTTTCTTACGCTCCTACATCTATCCTCGATTAAGAGTCTAAATGCGTACGTATATATATATATATATATATATATATATATATATATATATATATATATACGTACACACATATATACGTAGTACACGTTTCTAGTCGGGGAGCCCCCTTTAATTTTTAATTTATTTTAATTTTTATTATTTTTGTTATAGTGGAAACAGAAATACGCATTCTGTGAATTTTCAACTGATTACTATTACAGAATACAGATATACAGATATTTTAACAGTGGTAGAGCCACGCGGCAGCTTTTGCTGTCGCATGAATGGGCCGCCTCGAACCGGGGTGGTACCACGATCTCACAGAAAACCAGCGTGAAGTAGAGGTTTACCTCTGCGTTTCGCTTGGTGAGTGCAGGTGGCCGGAGGCCCTTTTTACTGGAAATGAGGCATTCCATTTTAGTCCTCACGGGTGACAACGCATCTACATTTTGATTTGTAATAGAGGATAGATGTAGATGTCTATGGGCCGCAGCAACCACTTACCATCAGGTGGACTGTGTGCTCGTTTGTCACCCTAATCTTATTAAAAAAAAATACAGCCCGCTGACAGACAGACGGACGGGCGGACAACGGAGGCTTAGTAATAGGGTACCGTTGGTTGCCCTTCGGGTACAGAACCCTAAAAATGCTATAGATGCGTCATCGCCTCTGACGACTAAGTTGGAATGTACCGCAACCTGTTATTATAATGACACTCTACACTCTTTAAACCGGAGCAAAGTAGTGCAAGCACTGCCACTTGGTGGCAGAATCTAAGAGTGTGGTTCTTACCTAGACATACTTCTAGGCAGAAAAGGGGCCTGACACCTTGCGAAAGTATTTACTACTTCAATTTATCTTAGGGCCTCCTCTATTGTTAGTGTATTAATTGACTTCATTACATTCGCAGCCATACTTTCTTTTAGGCCAAACAAACTGACCTATTGTTTGTCGGTCGCAATAAAACAAGCCTATCACGCCCGTATCTCACATTCGCAAGTGCGCAAGTAGATTCGTGTGTTGGGGTCACCATGTGAACTGTTTTTATCGGAATCGTCGTTGTTAGACAAAGGTTTGTTTTTATTGAACTAGTAGGCGAACTGTACTACGTAATAGAATAGTAAGAGTAGTTTTTGAAATACTTGTGCATATCTACCTCTCAAAACGCTAACTGCGCTACACTGGTAATACTATTTCTTGTAAATGAGGACTAATAATCTTTCGCTCACCAGATGTCGCTAGTTGGGAATGAGATGTAATTTTTTGCTACGCAATTTCATTTTATTGAGAAGTTAGTTTAAAATAAAATTTTATCGGTTTCTAGAATATTATTTATACATAAAACAAAAAGAGCCGTGGTAGTTCAGATGGTTAGCGCTCGCTGTAAACTTAACAGTACTCGAGCAACCCGGGTTTGATCCCCGCCGGCACCAATGAAATCGTTAATTGCAATTTTAAGTGCTGATTTACCACGTGCTGGGTGGTGAAGGAAAAAAATCGTGAGGAAACCTGCATGTCAGTGAAATAAGAAAAATAAATGTTTCAAAGACATGTGAAGTTTGCCAACACGCACTGGGGCAGCGCGGCGGACATTTCCTTGCCCTAAAACCCTCTCAGAAATGAGAGGAGGCCTATGCCCAGTATTGGGACGTAAATAGGCTGCAACTTTACTTTAACTTTTTTTTTATAAAACAATGTCTTATTGGATTTTGTTCTTGTTCTTTAATTTTGTGTTTGTTTTGTTTTTCTTGTTTTTTTTTTTATTCATTTCTAATCTAAAATATAACTAATATTACATAAAGAAACCTACACCTTTTTTCTAACAAATTAACTTCCCCGCTATGAAACCTGTCAAATATTTCACCTTCGTACAAAGTAGCGCCGCTTTAGTAACAGAAAAAGTCGGCGCCCTCATTGTCTATAGTATTTTGGTTTGACATTTTAGGGAACAAAACTAAATTAAACGAAACAGGAAATGGCAGCTTCCTACTGCAGGCAACTCAAAATAATAAATTTGTGGTTTAAATAAAATGGATTTTATCACGTGGTCACGGGGTGGGAGGGGAGGTGTTTGATTTCCCAATGTCAAAGTTAACCTCGGCTACCTTCAGATTAAAATTATTAATGTTTGTTCCGATCTACGCAGTATGAACTTACGGTATCTTGAAATCTTGCAGTTGTATGCTTGGGTTATTATTTAATTTTATTAATTATAGGATCCCATGCAGATGGTAGCACTCCGCCATCTTCTCTATTGAAATTAGGATGTTTTTTGAAGTGGAAACTTCTTTAGCGGCGTTTTGCACTTTTTTTGTAATGGGTAAACAATGTTAAACTCGCGTCAGGTCACGTGTCCTGATCGAAAATTCATAAGACGGACGCAGAGTAGACAGCCGGTGCGGCGTAGGAGAGGAAGTAAGTTAGGTTTAATTAATTTTCATTTATTAATTAATATAATTTTATTATTAACATTAGGTTTCGATCGAGTCTACTGTACTGCTTGACGAAATTATTAATATAGATACATATGTACTTACACATTATAGATGTAATATTTGTAATATGTTTATACTTTATAGCATTAACCTATATTTTCATAACATCGCAATAAGCATATGTGCGGTGTAGTTTTATTACCAAACAAATAATTTCGAATGAAAATAAATGAAATAAGATAATAATAAATAATCTCCGCCATTCCAAAATATCAAAAATGCACAACGTTAATATTCAAGTTTTCACTTCTGCCGGCACTCCCGGAGTGCAACCCGTCGTTTTTTTTTATTTTAATGGCTTCGCGAATCAACCTTGGAAGGAATCAGTGTTCTTTAGCAAGGATGTGTAATCTATCAAATCTAATTTAGTGACGGGGGGGATCCTTTACGTGTTCACAGACTACAGACTTCCCGGAGCGTATATTCTTCACATCAGCTGTGTTCTTTGAGAACTTTGAATTGAGAGTTGACTTCGAGATACCGTAAGTTCATATTGTTTAGATCGGAATAAAATTAATAATTTTAATCTGGAGGTAGCAGCGGTTAACTATGACATTGGGCCGTCAAACACCTCAGTCCCTTCCGTGACCATGAGTGTTCTAAATTGCTCGAAACGTCGGGAATATAAATTAATATACGCGATAAAATCAGTAAAACTAGTTTTAATTAAATGTGTAGTGTTTTATTATTTTTTTATAAGATAGTGTAATAAACGATTGCACAGTCCACCTAATGGTAAGTGGTTGCTTTAACCCATAGACATCTACATCTAAATCTAAATCTACATCTGAATGAGAAATCCTCAAAATGCAGATGCGTCGTCACCCGTGACGACTAAGATGGAATGCCTCTTTTCCAGTAAAATGGGTCTCCGGTTCTCTACGCTCACGGTAATCTACTAGAGCGTGGTCCTTCCCCGATCGAGCCGACCAATTCGTGCTACAACTATAGTACTAATATTTGCAGCATGGCTGTAACACGTATCGTTCGCGTAAATATAAGAAATCATTAAATTTGTGGTTGCCAACCTGTCTGCCAAGTGTGACAACTATGGCAAATATTCTCCCTATGAAGCAATCGATGGAGGAAGCTAATAGTTAGTAGTGGATTTATGCAGCCGTAGTAGATCAGGAAATAAGCGCTTGCTAAAAATCTTCCTAGAATGTAAAGAAACCGAGTTCGATGGCAGCCCGAGTCACACTACTATAGTCTATCAAAGTCCACTGCTGAGCATAGGCGTCTTCATAAATTTCCTCATGAGGGTAATATTTGCCATATTTGCCACGCTTTACGGATTGGCAACTGCAATTTTCATTTTCTAGCTGTTATCAAAAAGACGCTGCCCGCCTTTTTTATAGGATATGGGTGACAAACGAGCACACAGGCCACCTGATGGTAAGGGATTGCTGTGGCCCATAGACATCTATATCTATCCTCAATTACGAATCAAAATGCAGATGCGTTATCACCCGTGAGGACTACGGAACGCTATGGGGTTGGTATTTCATAATATTTGTAGTAATTGTTTTATTGTTACTCGAACACGGCTTTCACGGCTTGTATAAATTATAAGCTTGCTGAAAACATAAATATAAAAGGAGCCTCCTTTTTATTTAATTTCGGTACAAACGATGTTGTGGGTGTCGGCCTTAACAGTAATAGAAAAATCTGAAAGGGCACTAAAGTCCAAAGCAGTTGCTTAAATCATTTTATCAATAGGAATGTTACGACGTCCTTGGGGCATGGTTATCATCTAGTTTCATAAAATAGATTTATTTATTTATGGTGTTATTTTAGATAATATTAAAGTAGTAGTCTAGTAAGTACGCAAAAGTTTTTTTTTTATAGGATAAGGGTGACAAACGTGCACACAGTAGACCTGATGGCAAGCGGTTGCTGTGGCCCATAAACATCTACATCTAATTTCGTTTGCGAATTAAAATGCAGATGCGTTGTCACCTGTAAGGACTAAGATGGAATGCCTCGTTTCCAGTAAAAAGGATCTCCGCTTCTCTACACTCACCATACGAAACACACTAAAGCTGTTATTTCACGCTGGTATTCTGTGAGAGCGTGGTCCTACCACGTATATACCATGTACCAGTTTAAGTGTTTAGGTCTAATAGCTTTTGAGTTATGAGTCTAAAAGTGCTTCAAAATGGTTCATATAAACATACATGCCGCCGGTGCGTCGCTCTATTTTTTTTTCGAAATTGGCTCATAGACTTAAATATGTATGTACATATATCGTTTTCTAAAATCATGCTCACAATAAGCAGGTTTCAGAAACAAATCAGTTCACTAATTTATAGGGAGAATATTATTAATATTATCAAACCTTGTGTTCCAAAACCTTAAAAAGCTTTAAAAACGAATATCTCTATTTTTAGTTCATCTATTTGGTCACATTAGTCGTGTACGTAACCTCAGAGCCCTGTGATTTCCGCGCGTTATCTGCCGACCAGATCTGGGTTATCATCGCGATGACGCTTTTGTTGCTGCAAATTATAGACATTGTGACACGCAATTGACCGTAAAGTGATGATGAACAAAAACACTAAATTATAAAACCTTAAGTTGCAGTGGAAAATTTTATTGCGAGCACTTATGAAAAAAATATTATGACACATGCTTTAAGTTTATAGAAGTGAGAGCTTACGTGTACAGACCATTAATAGTAGGTAGGTGGCTGCTGATCATGAAGTCGCAGGTTCGAATCCGGGATCGGGTCAAAAAATGAGTTATTAAGTTTTTCCGTCAAGAAATTGTCAATATCTGGTTGGCGGTGTCTCACCCCCGTGCCTCGGAAAGCATGTAAAACGCTTAACCTGTTAATGTGTCGGTTTACCGTACCATCGCACTATGAGAGTGAGGAAATAGACAGTGCACCTGTGCTTGCGCATACACTTGGGGATTATAATCCTGTCCTTCGCCAATGGTTGGTCTTTGTCGACCGAAATTCGTCTGGAGGACATTATTATTAGTTTTTACTCATTTTTACTCATTTACTCATTTTTAGGTTAAGGTATATATTGCTATGGGCCAATGTTCTTAATTTTTAAGTCCTTGATGCCTGAAATAAAGTTATTGTATTGTATTGTATTGTATTGTATTATTATTAGTATTATTAGGTAGGTAGATGCAGCCTATCATCACACATCACACATCTTCATCGATCCTCGATTAAGAATTAAAATGCAGATGCGTGAACATCCTTGAGGTCTAAGATGGAATGCCTAGCTACCAATAAAAAGGCCCAGTTCTCGGGGTGATCAAAACACTTAATTAAGACCTTAAGTTGTTTTATTTCGGGTACTTAAAAAAACTCTGGGACTCTAGTGCTTGTGTCAGGATCAACGGGGCCTACTCGGACTGGTTTGGCATCCATAAAGGTGTCAGACAGGGCTGTGTGGCTTCCCCGTGGCTGTTCAACCTATTTATGGACAGTTGTTTGGAAAATTTGAAAGCAGAAGAATGCGGGTTAAGAATGGGTGAGTTAACCGTCAAATGCCTTTTGTACGCCGATGATCAAGTCATACTTGCGTCATCGGCAGCCGAGTTGCAAATGATGGTTACATTAATGAACAGGACATTAAAAGAAAAGGGAATGAAAGTGAACGCAAGTAAGACGAAAGTTATGGTTTTTGAAAGAGAAGAAAGTAAAACGATATGTCAAATAAGAATAGAAGGGGAGTTGGTAGAGCAAGTAGATGAGTTTGTGTATTTGGGATGTGTGTTTAGCAGGGATGGTAGATATGATAAGGATATAGAACGACGAGTGAATGCAGGAAATAGAGTGAATGGGGCTCTACACGCTATTATGAGGAGTCAGAATGTGTCCAAAAAGGCACGTTTGGCAATTCACAATGCTGTGTTAATGCCTACTTTAATGTATGGTAGTGAAAGTTGGGTGTGGCAGAAGAAGCACGAGAATAGAATAAATGCTGTAGAAATGCGGTCATTACGTAGTATGCTAGGGCTGAATCTGAATGACAGGGTGAGAAATAGTGTGATAAGAGAAATGTGTGGTTTGCAAGATGATGTTGTGACTAGGATTAAGAAAGGAATGCTTCGGTGGTTTGGTCATGTAGAAAGAATGAATGAGGAAAGAGTGACAAAGCAAATTTATGTTGCAGAGGTGAACGGCAGAGTCGGGAAGGGTCGCCCTAGGTGAAAGTTTACCGACCAAATTGGCGATATATTGAAAATGGGCCAAATCAAGAGTACCTTTAACCGACGAGCGTGTATGCGTAGGTATATGGATATGGAGGAAGCGAGAGAGGTGTGTCAGGATCGTGCCAAATGGAATTCCATAGTCTCTGCCTACCCCTGGGTGACAGGCGTGAGTGTTTATGTTTTATGTTTAAAAAAATATTGATTGTAAGACATGTATTTAGTTTTTTTTTATAGCAGTCAATGACAAAATTGGTAGCATACACTTGATAGTAAATGGATACTATGTTTCATAGACTCCTTCATCTATCTTTGGACTTGGATATTGTTTTCCTTTGCTAATATTTGATGTAGAAGAAGAATGATATGGTGTTTATCTAAATCTTTCCTCGGCTAAGAATCAAAATGCATTTTCAGCCTTGACCACTAAGATACTTAGATGGAATGCCTTATTACAAGTGAATAAGGTCTTCAGTTATTGTCACTCACTGTACGAAACTCAGCGGTATTATGCTGGTATTCCATGTGAAGATAGTTCTACCCCGGTCGAGCCGACCCATCTGTACTGCAGCGTGGCTCTAGCACGTCTTTGATTCTTAATTAAGGATGTAAATTATGTCTATGGGCCACAGCATCCACTTACCATCAGGTGGACTGTTTGCACGTCTGTCATTCTTATTCCATAAAAAAACACGACTTTCATTGCTCCATGGGGAACGACTACGCTCTAACAGAATATAAGCATAATGGTGCCGTATTTATTTTTACCTACGATAATTATAAGCCGTGAGCTATCTTCATACGTAGTAGAGCCATGCTTGCTATGATTGGTCATAGCACAAATGTATCAGCCCGACTAGGGTAGGACCACGCTCTCACATAATACCAGCGTAAAATAGGAGTGTAGTGCTTCAGTCTTTCGTATGCTGAGTGTAGAAAACCGGGCTATTTTTTACTAAAGACGAAGCATTCCATCTTAGTTTTCTGGGGGTGAAAACGCATCTGTATTTTGATTAGTAATCAAGAATAAATTTGGTCGTTTATGGGCCTCAGCATCCACTTAGTATCTTGTTGACTGTGTACTCATTTGTCACCCTTATTCTAAAAATAAAAAAAATCTTAATCCTGTGAGGTCAGCTGTAGCCTTTATCTAAATTTACTTACGTTGGTTACAGGTCTTCATCAGCTGCAGTAACCATTTACCATTAATTAGACTATCACCTCGTTAACCATTCTAATATTATAAAGAAAAACAATGCTTTCTCCTACTTTGTAGAAACAGTGGTAGAGCCACGCGGCAGCTTTGCTGTCGCATGGATGGGCCGGCTCGAACCGGGGTGGTACCACGACCTCACAGAAAACCAGCGTGAAGTAGAGATTTACCTCTGCGTTTCGCTTGGTGAGTGCAGGTGGCCGGAGGCCCTTTTTACTGGAAATGAGGCATTCCATCTTAGTCCTCACGGGTGACAACGCATCTACATTTTGAATTGTAATAGAGGATAGATGTAGATGTCTATGGGCCGCAGGAACCACTTACCATCAGGTGGACTGTGTGCTCGTTTGTCACCCTTATCCTATAAAAAAAAAAAAAAAAAAAAAAAAAAAAAAAAAAAAAAAAAAAACAATGTGCCGTGTAGTGGCGGTGTAAGAATATCCATAGGCAAAGAGCTAGAAATTGAGTTGTTCTTAAATAGCAACAATATTCATATTTTATGTATTACTGAACATTGGTTAAAAGCTTATAACTTAATGTTTAACTTCAGTAATCACCAGGTGGTCAGTTCTTTCAATAGAGAAACGGTTTTAAGAGGTGGCTCCTTAATATTAGCTAGTAAATTATTGTCATGTAAAGAACGTAAAGATATTGTGAGCCTCTCTGTTGAGCGAACTGTAGAAATGGCATGTGTTGAGTTTGAGCACCTCATTGTTGTGAGCGTCTACAGACCCCCATGTTCTATATACGATACTTTTGAAAAAATTATGGAGGAAGTTTTTGCTAAGCTTAATAAACAGAATAAATCTGTTGTAATATGTGGAGACTTTAATATCAATCTCCTAGAAGCTTCCTCAATCAATATTAAATTTAGATCATTATTTAAATCATATGGTCTTTTTAATTTATTTATAGAGCCAACGCGTATTGCTCAATCTAGTGCAACATGTATAGATAATATTTTTACAAATGTGAAGCCATTGCATAAATGTATAATTCAAAAATTAAGTTCTGATCACTGTGGACAAGTAGTTTCGTTACCATATGTTCACAAAAAGCAAGTAGATGAGAAAGTTGTGTTTGTTCCAGTAAATGCACGTCGCTTGGAGAAATTTAGAAGTAACATAGTGAAAAAACTTCCATCACTTTCATACCAAAATGATCCAAATTTTTTGTATGGAACATTATTTAAGCTTATTTGCAATGAATTTAATAATACTTTTACTTCTAAAACATTCTCCTTGAACAGTCGGAAGTCATTTAATGAATGGGCGACAGCAGGAGTCCATAAGAGCAGACGCAGGTTATATGATCTTTACCATGAAAGGTCATATAACCATAGCGTCGAATTTAGAGAATATGTAAAAAAATATTCAAAAATATTTAAAAGAGTGTGCTCCACAGCCAAGTCTTTGCATTTGAGCAACAAAATTAAGACGGCTTCTAATAAAATTAAAATGACATGGAGTATAATTAATAGCGAAACTGGTAAGATCAACTCTCGCAATTCAAACTACAAGTTAAGTGTTAATAACAAATTAACCGAATCAGATCAGGACGTTGCAGTGATTTTTGAGAAATATTTTACTGATATTCCGATATTAACCACTAAGTCACTGAATTCTTCTCCTGCGGTCGCCGAACAAAATGTAAATGCGTGTACAAAGAATTTTACATTTCATAAAGTATCATCAAAAGATATTGTAAAATATTTTAAAACTATTGATGTTAAGAAAACTGCGGATCTGTGGGGGATTTCTGTTAAAGTTATTGCGTCTATAATAGATACAATCGCGCCTCATTTAGCTGTTATTTTTAATACTAGTATCGAATCTGGTGTGTTTCCTGATTTAATGAAGTATAGTAAAGTAATACCTTTATTTAAATCTGGTAGTACATTAGACCCCGCCAATTTTAGACCTATTTCTGTACTACAAACACTTAGTAAGATTTTTGAAAAAATTATTCTTGATCAAATGTTAAATTTCTTTAATATAAATAATTTACTTCATAAAAATCAATTTGGTTTTACAAGGGGTCGCTCGACAACTGATGCCGGTGTTGAGCTGATTAAATATATATTTAATGCATGGGAGAATTCACAGGATGCTTTGGGTATATTTTGTGACCTATCCAAAGCCTTCGATTGTGTTCACCATGAAACATTAATCAGGAAACTTCAACACTACGGTGTAAGAAGTGATGCTCTAAAATTAATTATTTCATATTTAAGTAAGAGAACGCAAAAAGTTGTCATCAACAGTACGAGTTCTTCCGGGTCGATGGTACAGATGGGCGTGCCTCAAGGCTCAATTCTCGGCCCCTTTCTGTTTCTTGTATATATTAATGACTTACCTTACATAGTAGGAGATAACCATGATATAGTATTATTTGCAGATGACACTTCTTTAATTTTCAAATTAAGTCGACATTTGCTAAAATATGACGAAATAAATAATGCTATATCTAAATTAGTGAATTGGTTCAATGTCAATAATTTGCATTTAAATGGCACTAAAACGAAATGTATGAAATTTATGACTCCAAATGTCAAACAATTAAATACTAATGTAATTTTAAATGGGGAGAAACTGAGTCTTGTAGATACCACCATTTTTCTTGGAATCACACTAGACGCGAAGCTTCAATGGAGCCCCCATATATCAAAGCTAGCAAGCAGACTTAGTTCTGCAGCATATGCTGTAAAAAAGATTAGAAGTCTAACTAGTGTTGAAACAGCTAGACTAGTTTACTTTAGCTATTTCCATAGCATAATGTCGTATGGTATTTTGCTATGGGGACACGCAGCTGACACTGAAATTATATTTGTTTTGCAGAAGAGGGCCATAAGAGCAATTTATGATTTAAAGCCTAAAGATTCGCTGCGACAAAAATTTAAGGAAATTAATATATTAACTTTGGCCTCTCAATACATTTATGAAAATGTAATGTACGTACACAAAAATAAAAGTAGTTTTACAAAAATAAGTGATATTCATTCTGTAAATACTAGGAACAGACACAAGCTAGTAGTACCAGTTACTCGACTCCATCGAGTCAGTAATTCATTCTTGGGGCGATGTATACGCTTTTACAACAAAATTCCAGAAAATATACAAAATTTGACCTGCTCAAAGTTCAAAAACTTTATTAAACTAAGTTTGTATAAAAAGGGTTATTATAATATTAAAGAATTTATAGATGATAATAACCCCTGGAAGTGAGGTGATCGCTCCCAAGCTATTTCTAATTTGTTGTGTTGTTAATTTGTGTAACATACATGATTGTAAGCTGTTATTTAAAAAAAAAAGTCCCGCTGTGTTTCTTGCTGGTTCTTCCCAGGACAGAGGTTTTTTTCGAACCAGTGGTAATTATACAAAAGAGTGACTTTCAATAAGTATTATTTATAATCTATATTGAATAAAAAAGTTTCTGTTTCTGTTTCTGTTTCTGTTTCCACTACCCCATCTCATACCTTGGGTGTCATAAGAGTAACCTGCTCGCCAAGCGTGGCAACTATGGCAAATATCGCCCAATGAGGCGATTTATGGGGGAGGACTATGTTCAGCAGTGGACTTGAATACGCTGCAACAGTAACGGTAGAAAACTATATGACATGGATGTTTATTGATTTACATTTCATATGTACAGCGAATTTTTTCTTGGCTACTATCCCAAGTGATGGTAAGTGGTAATCGTTGAAGACGGTAAAGCGCACTGACTTAATTTAACAAAAGCCTGTTCACTCTTTGCTTAAATACCCATGTTGTAGTCGGATGGAAAAGTAGATGCCAGCAAATTACTCTTCTCCATTGATGTACGCATTACGAAAGATGAAGCAAACAGTTCGAATGCGAGGTGTGTACTTAAATCGATAAAAAAGTATAGAGACTGGCCGAGCGTCAGGTTGTTCGATAGTGTAAAAGGAAAGGAATAAAGTTGTGTATTTCCTATAGCGAGAACATGTCGCTCTGAAATGTAACCTGTAGAACTGTAGAACAGCGAAAGGTGATCGAAACTGGTTAGGGTGCATTAACATTTCAGATGTTCACAGGTTTCCGGTTTGACCATTTGCCCCCTCTTATATAAAAATAACGTTGTTCTTTTGTCTCCAATGCGTATCACCATAAGCTCACAGAGCAATGAGTTATAGTTGGTTGAATTCCGTAATTTGTAGGCCCTACGAATACATGTTCTGTGTCTGGATATTTGTCCTTATGAAATTTATTTAAACTGCCTCCACTATACAGAAGAAATTCCTAGTGTGGAGGTGACGTTCTATAGTAGATTAAAAATATATTAAACCAACAAATTAATGGCTTTCGAAATTTTGGTGACATTTTACGAAAGCCATATTGTTGTGTTTGAATAACGAAAATAAATATGGAATTCAACAATACTGGAAACTAAAAACATTTGAACACCACTTTAAATGTTTTTGGTTTATAAATGTCATAATAGTGTAAATGTAGAGGTAACCTAATCACCGCGAGTCCTTTATTTTCTAGACAACTTCCTTTTATAAAAATTTTACTATTAGAAAAAGTAAAACCAACATCAATTACTTCATCATCTTCATTATCATCATTACAGCCCTACACAAGTCCACTGCTAAACATAGGCCTCCCCAAGGAATGCCATAAAGCACGGTCCTAAACCACCTGCATCCATCGACTTCCTGCATGTCTTACCAGAACCCCATGTAACAACAACACTCCCTATCGTTTAAGAGTACATTTCTGAAAAAGGACTTACAAGAACTTTGCCAAACCGGTAGCGTGTACTTGTAAATACTAAATTAAAAAAGAGAATTTGAAAAGTAATTTAAATTAGGATCTCAATTTACACCATAATTGTTCTGTAGATAAATTATCTAATTTTTATTAATATGAGATATTCGTCATATCTACTTTGTATGTATTTGAATTTCACCGAGTCAAATTTGTTGCCATATTCTAATCAAATCTTCCACGTAGCAATATTTCACTTACCGTTACCGTTACTGCCTATTAAGTCCACTGCAGAATATTAAATATCGATAGATTTCCTCATGGGGGGGGGGTGATATCTGTCATAGTTGCCACGCTTGGGTGGCACACAAGTGGGTTAGCAACCACAGTTCTTTATTTTTAGTCGTTATTGGGAAGACGCTGCTGCCCATCTCCTTATTTGTTTCCCTCTGTCATCTCTTACGACACCCATGGGATGATATGGGGTAGTGGATATTCTTACACCGCCACTATACGGGTGATAATATTTCACTTACGCCAATAACTTTAATTGGCTAATATGAACGACTCAACGTGTATCACAAGTTTGATACGATTCAACTTATAATATACAATTTTATAATGTTTTCTTATATTTACGAGAATACTTAGTTACATTAAATAATATTAACAAAATTTAGTTACTTTAAATGTAACAAATTTTTTCGGTCGTAGTAATTGTACGAAACGTCGGGAATTAAAAAGTTAAAAATAACTCAGTTTCATTTAATATAAACGTATTTTTTTTTGTTTTTGTGCGTGCTAAAACATAGTGTATCGATGCAATAAAGTCCTGACTTCAGAATTATGTGGAAATTATTTTTAATCTTTCAAGTTCTTCGGTTTCGGTTTTAATTTTTATTAGACGCTTAATTTTTGAAGTTATACTTCTTTTGGCGCGTTTGAGAAAAATGATGAGAGTGATTTTTTTACGATGCGCGCCCTGAAACCTAAAAGCGACAGCTTCAGTTGGTAGTTGTCTGTCAACTATCAAGTTTCCGTGAGGACTGATAACTATATTACATATACATACATATAATCACGCCTCTTTCCCGTAGGGGTAGGCAGAGACCACTTCTTTCCACTTGCTACGATCCTTACATACTTGATTCGCTTCGTCCACTTTCATTATTCTCTTCATACATGCTCTACGGTTTAGGGTGCGCTCGACCTGGCCTGTTTTCAAGACGTCCCTGATTTGGTCTTGAAATATGCGCCTAGGTCTACCCCTTCCAGCACTTTCATTCACACTCACCTTATACACTTTTTTCGTCAATTGTTCTTCACTCATTCTCTCGACATCGCCAAACCATCTCAGCATACCTTTCTCAATTTTTGTCACTACATCTTCTTTCAGACCACAACGTTTCCTTATCTCACTATTTCTTATCCTGTCACTCAGTTTAACTCTTATTATACTTCTTATCGCTCTCATCTCAACTGCATTTATTCTGCTTTCGTGTTTCTTCTGCCAAACCCAACTTTCACTTCCGTACATGAGTGTCGGAACCAACACCCCCACATGCACAGCCAAACGAGCCTTGTTAGACACTTTCCAACTGCTCATAAAGGAGTGCATAGCTCCATTCACCATATTTCCTGCATTCACTCTTCTTTCTATATCACTCTCACACTTTCCACTATATTCAAGTTAGTTATTCAAAGATACATATATGAATCTATAAAACGTGTTTTATTTTAGTTATTTTTGTTTTGTTACTCTAAAGAAGTATAACTTCTTACATGCGTACATAAGTACACACACACGTTTTTTTACCCTTCTGAGTGAACAAAAAAATATGATAGCTCAAGTTAACACCTAGAATGGCATCTAAATAGTTACATCAAAAACTTGATCACCTATTTTTCCACCCTTATGGATGGAGTAGTTTCTTCAAATTTGGGACAACCCTCGAAGTATATACTATATAATAAAAAAGTATATTATATTTAATAAAAAAACATACAAAATAAAGAAAAAATGGCAATACTTTCAGTCGAACTTTGAGCCTTCTTCTTTTGAAATTTTTAAAAAGATGTGCGTAACCCTAATCTTGGTTCGTTGACCTCAACAGCATTTTATTTTCATCTATGCAAGCGGTTTGGCGATCAGATACAACCAGAAGTCTTGCTTCTTTGAAGCTACTTCTCGCTTACGGACCTTTTTATAGAAGAGGGGGCAAACAACATGCGGTTCACCTGATGGAAAGTGTCGACCGCCGTTCGTGAATAACTGTAAACCAGAAGAATTGTCGGTGCGTTGCCGGCCTTTTAAAAAGAAGTGAGTTTGTTGAATATAAACGATTTCATAAAGAAGTCGTGTGACGAAGAAAACTCCAAGTAAAATAGCATAATGGTGAACCGACAAGCATCCAAATAGTGTGGAGGGTATCGCGAGTTTTGTCGAGATTTGCGTGCTCAAAACAACGAAGGCGATAAGTGCTTGTCATGCCCACAAAGGGAAAGTGGCAATTTGGGATAAAGAGTAGAGTTAATAACTTGTAAAGAGTCAATAAAGTGTACGTGGGAAAGAGCCTCGAGCATGTACCGCGTGCATCTCTCGAATTTCAGCCCGTTTAACCGCAAGGCTGGTGGAGGTAAGTGATGGAGGAATTTTAATTTCTCAGAGCACTGGTTTGGATATTTACATTACATACGCCGTGTGGTTGTGGCGTAATTAAACCCATCACCCGTTTTCGTCCCGTGCCTATCGTAAGAGGCGAGTATGGGATATGACAGAAAGATCCAATTGCTTTCAGTAGATGGCGTACTCTTCTATATGATAGAATAAGCTATATTCTAGATACAACAGATTTTATATGGTGCCAAATAGCAGCGCTAGCACTAATGTGTTTCGGTTTGAAGTGTATACAGAGTAAGTACTACAGGCTGTAAAGCATTCTACTTTGGTCCTCAGAGGTTACAACGAATCTGTCGCTTTCTTTGTTTGAAGTTGGCTGCAGGTTTCCATGGAATGCAGTAGTCACTTTCCCTCAGGACTTTGAGTTCGTTTGTCACTACTGTTTAAAAAAATTAACATAAAATATCGAGACCTATATATTATACATTTTACCATCCTTGAGATCACTTGAAGATCTATGGATGTCGATAACAGCGCCACCTACCGGGTTTAAAATTGGTTCAGCCATTTAGGAGTTCAGTGACAAACACATATACTTAGTCAGGTCTTAAGTTCTGTCAAAAACGTTTTACAAAATTAATGGTACACTTTTTGATAATTATATAGAAATTATATATGAAATGAAAGGTAATTTAATTTAGTATACAATTTTATTTACATTATTCAAAATGCCCACCCCTATTTTGAATACATGCCCTTAATCGATGTGGCCAATCATCAATTGCAGCACGCACCACATTCATATCTATTTCTGCCGCTACTTTAACCAAAGATGCTCGGAGAGATTCCAAATTCTGATGAGGTTTAGCGCAGACTTTCTTCCCCAAATGTTGCCATATCTTGTGATCCAGTGGGTTTAAATCTGGACTAGAAGAGGGCCAGTCTTCATGTCCGATAAAGTCAATTCCGCTAGCGGTCAATCAGTTTTGCGTGCTTCGCGCCCTATGGGCTGGTGCAGATTCCTGTTGGAATATTCAATGTCCATTTTTGAACATTGTTTGAGAAAGAGGTTCCACTATGTTTGTTAGGACGGTATTATAGTATACCTCCGCACTGGTTTTTACACCGTTTTCACAGAAAAACACCTCAGTTATCCCTGAAAATGAGACTCCAAGCCAAACCATGAGTGACGAAGGATAATGTCCTCGTTGAACTCCCGGAATACGCGTGCTGGCTTCTTCACTGCTGTGGGCATACACCTTATCATTTTGTTTATTATAACTTTATTCGATGTTAAAACTTTTATCCGAAATCAAATTTCGCGGCATATTTTTCCTGCGTACCGCTGTAACAAAGTACGGAATCTATCCAGCCTAATTTTTTTCAAACGCTTGTTCAAAAAATGTCCGGTCTTCTTACGATAAGCTCGTAGTCCTAGGTCTTCATTGATCACTCTTTTGACCGTGGTTCTGCTTAGGCCCATTTAAGAGCTAAGATTTTTTTTACGAACAGGATTTCGTTGGATTCGCGCCTTCGCTGCTTTGATGATCGCGGGTGTCCTAACTGTACGAGGTCGGCCGGTCCTCTTATGATATTCGAAGCTTGAATTTTCAGTGAATCGTTTGATAGTGCGATAAACAAATCGTAGGGTTATTTTCAATTTTCCTAGAATATCGAAAATCTCTTTTAACGCGTAACCACATCGGTGCAACGCGATAACCGCTACTCTATCTTCTTTCTTCGACCACTCCATATTTGAAAATGAAAATTAATGTCTTTTTTATTTTCGGCAAGCGCAAACGTTATATTTTTAAAATTGGTGAAGATCATCTTGCCAATTTCAAAAATTTTAAATAATAAGGTTTTGACAGAACTTATGACCCGACTAAGTACATAAGAACATGTGTAGTATTAATTATTATAAAACTGTATTTATGAAATTCTCAAGTCTATTCGAAGTAAAAAAAATATCTACATCTATTTTATGCTGCCAATCAATATTAAATAGGATCAATAATATGAATAAAATGTCTCAAATAAACATTATATTACTTTGTTAAAACTAAATTAACTTTAACTATGAATAAATGTAAAGATTAAAATGTAAATAATAATAATACATTTTGATTTCAAGACTATTTAACTTTCTTATGGATACATCGGAATCGGAAGACACTGTAGATATAAATAAATAGTAGGTGTTTCTAGACATATATAATATATCCACGTGTTTCTGTAGCATGTTACCAATCATCTACGTCTAATAGTATTTTAGAATGAAAAAAAATCTTTGACGGACATAAAGTCACCGAGGTGACTCTAAAAGTGATCAAATTCTTATAAATTTGGCACGGCACATTTAATTTGAATTTCTTCATCAGTTATACTATGAAGAAACTGAAGCATTACTTACTACAAGTTAATATTACTTACACACCCTCTTACACACACTCATGCATTCAACATATTATACACAAAGAGATACATTTTAATACACACTTTAACATTTTTCTTTTTATCAACATTACATATTGTTAAGATTAATTTTCTCATTTTATTTTTTGTATACCTTCTATTTGAATTATACTAATGTTAGTTTGTTAATATGTAATAAGGAAGAGCACTGTGATCTGAAATATAGATATATATTCATCTATGTTCCATCATTCATTGTAAACTAAGTATAGATCATAGAATAGTTATTTATAAATGTGATAGTTATTTAAGTGGTGAAAATAAACTATTATTATTATTATTAATAATGATGTTCCTAAATTCAAGCGCACGCGAGCGAAGCCGGGGTAAAAAGCTAGTTTTTAATAAATCGGACGGTCCACAAATAATTTATACTCGTATAATTTTCTTCGGATAATATTAATAGGACATAGTGAGCACCAAGCTTTATTTTATCGTGTCCATCTGGGAACCGCTTTTGTTGTCTGCCATAGGTTTGTCTGTATCTACACAAGGCTCTCTCAAAGGATTATAGAGATACAATTGTATCAAGAGATTTTTATGTCATAGAGTTGATTTATGGAGGAAAAAGTTATATAATGCCGTTGTGCAAGGATTATTTTATGAAAAACAGTTTAGTGCCTGTTCTTTTGTTTTCCTTATTTAATTGTGTAAAATATCACTAACGACTTGTCGTATAGTGATGTCTTTAGAGAATATGTTATTAGTTCTAAAAGAAATATATAAAAATTTCTTGACCTATGTGATGAAATCCAATAATAATAGTAACAATATTGATATGGGGATTAGACATTTTCCCGCTCTATTGTTAAGTAATAAGTATAAAGCCATTCATCGAAGAATCGCAGCAAACGATCTTGGTGATTATACTGCAAAAAGTAGGGTTATATCATACATTTATTGACGCTGTAGATGTTGTTTTTATTACATAATGTATTATTATAAATAAGGTAAAGTCCTAGTGTGGGATGCTACTTGCGTAGACACTTTAGCGGCCTCTCATCTTAAGGGTACCTCGCTGAGGACCGGGGCGGCATCAGAGGCAGCTGAACTGAGTAAGTGGCGCAAATATGAGTTTCTGAGAGATGACTGCATATTTGTGCCATATGCTGTAGAGACTATCGACCGTAGGGAGGACCCTCCTCGTGAGGTAAAGTTCCTAAAGGAACTCTATCCGCGACTGGCCGTTGCTGCTTGTGATAAGAGGGCTGGTTCTTTCCTCGCTTAAAGGCTAAGTGTAGCCATTCATCGAGGAAACGCGGCCAGCGTTCTTGGCACGATACCGCGGGGAGTAGGACTGTATGATAATTATAATTTTTTTTAAATTATAGTTATTTAAATTAACGTCATATAACTACAAGAACTGACAAGTGATAGAGAAGAGTTCTCGAATAGTGGCCTCTTACTAGCAAGCACATTTTAGGGCGGCATCTAAAGGTCCTCATTTGTGACCTGGGACCTATTTATATGAAATATACTCAATTGATATGGTGTACTATGGTACACAGACCATGAAATATCTTGAAGTGTTCTAAAATTTGTTTATACTGCCTTATGTCAGTCTATTATTAACTATAGTATAAGTTCTTGGGATTGCAGCAAAAACCCACATGATTAGGTTAGAGCGTTCACAAATACCTATTCTTAAAATATCTTAAAAAAATTCATACATTATTTTCAAGAAACAAACTTACCAAATTCTGTAACTTGCTCACCGTACATCAGCTCTATATTCTTACGACTATATTATTAAATAATTAAAATACCCAATCCTATATTTAACACAAGGCTTCTTCATATTGTATGTACAATACCAGTTAGCATATTATTATTTTCTCGAAGATTTTTCAATTACAGTGGTCCAGTCCTAATATCTTGCCTATTATCTGGCTAACAAATTATTAAATATATATCTGTTAACTAAAAGAAATCATCAGACTACGAACAGAGAGAAAAAATATTTGAACGAATTGTTTAAATAATATATACACACTTATATACTACACACCACACACATGCACACACACACACCCACGCACACACACACACACACACACACACACACACACACACACACACACACACACACACACACACACACACACACACACACACACACACACACACACGCACGCACGCACACCGCACATTAAGAACACTTAATACACCTACCTTAATACCTCTACTTCTATTTAAAACATGTTTTTTTTGTTTATACCTAATATTTTTTACAGTTTCTCCAAACTGAACAAGTATATATTCATTTTATTTTATTACAAGCAGCTGCATTGTTTATTAAGTGGTTTACAACAATATCACTTCTGTTGAGGGAGAGGCCTGGTGAACCCATAGCACACCTAATAATATCCGTTAAACAATCATATCAATTTTAATGGACAGTTTGAATAATTTAATACAGTATCTAATAACTAAAAATACAACTAAACTCAGTTGTGTTTATGTATAACTCAAAACAATCAAAATATTTATTGGTGGCTGCATAAAATACCTCTGACCTTGACATAATCACCCCTTTCAGTTGCTTTCTAAGTTCGCACCTTCGGTCATGACGGTCCGCGATGCGACACTCGAGTTTGCCCAACACTCCAATCTCATCCTTTCTCATACTCCCCACCGACACATAGTGTTGCACGCCAGAGAATCCGATCAGTACTCTCCGGCGTTCGACCGTCGCGTACATCTTCGTGTTACGTTCGGAAACTACAACGGTATAAACTCCCTTAAACTGTTGTAAAGACGAGATACTTTTAAACTTGTAAATGTTGAATTTATGATTATATTTGTTTCTTTTAAAATTAATTCAATATTTTATCTGTAGTTTGATTGATTTAAACAATTTCCAGTATTGAACTTTTAATGTACTTTCAAACTTTGATTTAATTTGAAACGCTTGGAAAAAAGAAAATAGATTATTAAATTGCTTTTTTGCAAATCAATCATTTTTATCGTTATTTATTTTACATTTTATCGCTTTCTTAACTAATGTAATATTTTTATTATTAAAAGCTTCATACAAATTATAATTAAAACTCGTGGTCTAATTGTAGCTTTTCACATCGAAGCTTTAGGCAAGCATCCAAAACAATGCATTGTCAAATATTTCAAACAATGTTGGAATGAAAAATGCATTTAATTGTGTACGATTTTGCGTAACACAGAAATACTAAATTTACGTGAGAAGGCATTGTTTCTCCGACTCTGGTGGAGAGATCCAGAGATCGTTTTTACTGATTATCGTTATGTATTGGTTATATAAGTTTTAGGAAATCCAATCAAAGAACTAATCTGTCGCAAACGTTCTTCACGAAATTACCAACAGACATTCTAAAGTTATTATTCCAATTCATATTTCAGTTACTAACGTCGAAAATTTCCATTAAATTAAGTTTGAAAGTACTCCTTTACCAAGTGGTTCAGTATAAAGATTCTTGTGATAAGTGATTACCAAAAAACTATAGAGCGAGTGATCCAGTACCAACTGAAATAACTTGGGTAAGTATACTCATTATTTTTAACCAATGTTGTGTTGATAGTAATTGTAGATAATCTTATTTAAAATGCATTGATTCTTGTAACCTGTTATAAAAAAAAAACATTAGTTTCGTTCTGAAACTACCTTCGCGTATTTAAAATCCTTTTTAGTTACATTTCGAAACAAAATATACCAGGAAATCTTTTTCATTAACCAAAACAAAAATATTTTAATAATAAATGTATATTTCATTTAAAATAGTTGATTTTAATTAATGTATCTAAAGGAAATTATTGAATTTTTCATATTTAATTACAGCCTTTAAAAGTTCACTACTGAACATAGGCCTCCCCATTGATTGCCACATAGGGAAGATTTTTCCATTTTTGATTTTTATACGTGGTAGAGCCATGCTGCAGCTATATTAGTAGTATAGTTGTAGCACGAATAGGTTGGTTCGACCGGGGAAGGACCACACTCTCACAGAATACCAGCGTAAAATGGCAGCTTAACACTACTGTGTTTCGTATGGTGAGTGTAGAGAACCAGAGATCCATTTTACTGGAAAAGAGGCATTCCATCTTAGTCCTTACGGGTGACGACGTATCTGCATTTTGATTCTTTATTGAAGATAAATGTAGATGTCTATGGGTCACAGCAACCACTTACCATCAGTTGGATTGTGTGCTCGTTTGTCACCCTATCCTATAAAAAAGGTTCCACACTTATCAGGCTGGTTGCTAACTACAGTTTTGTATTATTTTAAGTTGTTATGAAGAAGATGCTGCCACCTATCTCCTGTTTTAGTTTCCCTCTGTCGTTTTTTAAGACACTCACGGGACGATATAGTTTTAATAAGTATCTACTGAGCCCATCTGAGTTTTTAACACCAAACTAAGTAATAGCACTTTCACTATTGTTATGGTTTGAATAATAAGAGAGCCAGTATCAGTAAAAATTGTGAGGTATCTTAATCCTCAGAGGTGACATCACACATGTAGTCTTCTCTACTTGAAGTTGGTTGCCGGTGTTAATGGGCTGCAGTAACCACATGCTATTTGGTCAACTGTTAGACCGTTTGTCACTCTAATATCTATACAAAGAAATAAATCTATACAAATAAATAAAATTGAAGAGTCTGTTTGTAATGTCAAAATAACAGCTTTTTACTAAATGCATATGAAAGTACATATGGTACTAATAACAAAAAAAATTTTTTTAAAATTATTGTCTATTCGTCTGTCTGTCTGTTTGTTCCGGCTAATCTCCGAAACGGCTGGCCCGATTTTGACGGGACTTTGACTGGCAAAAAATTTCTAAATGCATATGAAAGTATATACTGTACTTATAACAAAAACACATTTTTTTAATTTTTTATCAGTCTGTCTGTCTGTCCGTCTGTCTGTTTGTTCCCGCTAATCTCAGAACCGGCTGGACCGATTTTGACGGGAGTTCACTGGTAGATAGCTGATGTCATAAAGAGCAACTTAGGCTACTTACGTTTAAGAAAAAAGAATTAGGGTTCCGCGCAGTAAAATTAAAATCCTAAATTACACGTGGGCGAAGTCGCGGGGAACAGCTAGTATTTAAATAAAATATTAGTTTAACGAATTATCTAGATATGTTCTTTTGATTATAGCAATATATTAAAAATGTTAAAAATTTATTCAAACTAGGTGAGACACAACATCATTATAGTGTTTTATTACGCGGATATTATCTAATTAATTTTTAACATCTTTAATATTATGGAATTCTGCAACGTAACGCCTGATTCTATTAATTATATCGATATAGAAAATATTCATCTTAATAACTAAACAATTCAATATGACTCTGCTGATAGTACAATGTTTTAGCGGTGGGTTTTAAGCATTATGAAGCTGGCCTAACGTCCTTGACACGACGTTAGCTTAGTCTTTAGATGTATGTGGCGTTCACTTATGCCGGCAATTGTGCCAGTTAATCTTATGGTAATATTCATGTATGGGTAAATAACCGTGAAACCTAGTATTTGCTACCTATGGTTGCCGACCCCAGAGAGCCAACGCAGGTGAAGTTAAAAACTTCTTTTTGGGGACGGGAATCGTCACCGTGAACAAATGCGCTGTTTTTATATGATATGATTTATTTTCGTACTACTCCCCGGGCAGAACACCTTGCCCGGCGGGAGATCTCCCCTTTTCCTTCCACCCACCACACTTTACTTACTTTAACTTAACTGCTTCATTACTTTAGCTGCTGCACTGGGAGTCGCTTAGAGTACAATAAATGTCTAAGTACGACCCAGAGCCGGGTAGAGGGCTTCTATCATATCTGAGAGGGTTTAGGTCTGGAAAGCGTCTCAAATCTTTCACGTTTTCTAATTTTTACTTTTATTTATTTTTTATGGCGTTTTAGATCACATGATAACGTGGTAAATTTGCAATTAACATTTTCATTTTTGCCAGCGGGGATCGAACCCAGACTGCTCGCGTACTGTAAAATTTACAGCGAGCGCTTACCTCTGATCTATTCAATTTTTTTATATGATCGAGAGACAAGCGAGAACACAATCCACCTGATGGTAAGTGGTTGCTGTGGCCCATAGACATCTACATTTATCCTCAATAAAGAATCAAAATGCAGATGAGTTGTCACTCGTGAGGACTAAGATTGAATGCCTCTTTTCCAGTAAAATGGGTCTCCGGTTCTCTACACTCACCATACAAAACACAGCAGCATCCAGCTGCTATTTACGCTGGTATTCTGTGAGAGCGTGGTCCTTCCCCGGTCGAGCCGACCCATTCGTGCTACAACTATACTACTAATATAGCTGCAGCATGGCTCTACGACGTCAAATTCGATTGATTAACCAATATCTCTATAACAATCTATACATAAAATTGTTAATAATTTATCTAGTAACTCTTAGTCTGGCAGTAAATGATAGTAAAAAAATTAGAGGTAAGATAATAAGTAGATAATAAATCACAGATGGACAATTAAATTAACATAATTATGTGAAATATTCATTATTAAATTATAATAAAAAGTACGCAAAAAATGTATAATATTTAAAAAGCATCTAAGCATTTCTTATGTGCATCGATAAACATTCCACTTATCTCGAGCGTAGAAAAACTGAAATCACGTGTGTAATGTTCCGATGAACGAAAGAGTTCAACGCGCTGTCACGTGAGAGTCACTTTTACTCTCATATTCAAACAACAAAAAAATAATATGTGCGTTACTTCTAATCGTGAATTAGCTGAAATTCCATGATGCATGTAACATCTTAAAGGGTGGAATATCTGTTCATTAACTGATCACAGCTTCGATTTTCGTGCTTTTTTATAAGGTAAGGGTGGCAATCGAGCGCAGAGTTCACTTGATGGTAAGTGGATGCTTTGACCCAAAGAAATTAAGAACTATCTTCAATTAAGAATCAAAATGCAGATCCGTTGCCACCCTACATCAAAATCTAGATCTATTGTCACCTTTGAAGACTACGATGGAATGCCTCGGTTCCAGTAAAAGGGGTCTCCGGTACTCTAGACTTACAATAAGAAGCACAGCAACATTAAGCTGCAATTTTACGCTGGTGTTCCCCGGGCGAACAGAATAGTTCGTACTACAACCATAATATAGCTGCAACATGATTTTACCACGTTCATATTCTGGTTCTACCACGTTTTTCTACATTATCCGCAAGTTAACAGTTTACAGCTGGCCTCTACTAAGTTTCGTTTGGCTCAGGACCGTGCTTTGTGGCATTCCTTGGGGGTGGCCTATGTTCAGCAGTGGACTTGTGAAAGGTTGTAATGATGATGATGAAGTTTTATTTGTCACCCTGACTCTAACTGCAGACAGACAGCTTCGTAGTGCGTTTGAATGCGGCATTGCGGGCCGTGGGTTCAAATCTCGCATGGAACAAGCATGAGTATGGCCTACAAATAATAGTTCCGGATCTGGATGTTTCTTCATGTGTTAATATATGGAAACTCCTTCACGATACAAGATAAATTCCTAGCGTGAAGTTAATTAAAAAACGGTTAGCAACCACATTACGAATCAGCCCTTAGTGATAATTTTTACAATCTTATGCGTGTTCTTAACCGAAGGTCCGTGGACCACTAGAGGACCCTAAAGGCAACCTAAGTGGTCCGCAAAATCAATTCTCAAAAACAACATTTCTCTCATAATAAAGTTTCATAATCCGTACATTCAGGTAGTTGAAGTGCAGGGCTAAAAAAATCTCAACTTTGAACTATGTATCTGAACTAACACTTTAAAATTGTATATGTAATTTACTTTGAATTAAGGAGGGGAGAATTATATGTATTTATTCAAATATATTTTACATACTTAATACCATTACTTGAGAGTATGACTCTACCATGTTTAATAAAACTGTTGGGTAAACTACACATAAATCACATGAATTGAAATTTTGTACATATTTTAAAAACGAATTACAATGATTACTGATGACCCTGGCTACAACTACCTAAGCTGTGGCCAGGGCCATCAGTTCAAACTGGACTCTTTCATGTATTTTTGAGAATGCTTTGTGTTAGGTAATCAGTTGGTAATCAAATAAGTCCAACTATGGACCGTGGTAGCTCAGATGGTTAGCGCTCGCTGTAAATCTTACAGTACGCGAGCGACCCTAATTCGATCCCCACCAGCACCAATGAAATTGTTAATTGCAATTTTAAGTGCTGATTTACCATGTGCTCGGCGGTGAATGAAAACATCGTGAGGAAACCTTTATGTCTGAGAAATAAGAAAAAAAATATTTCGAAGACATTTCCCTGTCCTAAAACCCTCTCAGAAATCAAAGGAGGCCTGTGCCCAGTAGTGGGACATATATAGGCTGTAACTTTAACTTTTATGGTTAGGTGGGTTTGTTTTAATTGATACCCGTGGATGGTTAGTTAATTATCGCTGATAGTTTTACAAAAAAGGAGGAACTGAAGTTCGATCCCCACCGGCACCTACGAAATTTATAATTTCAATTTTATGTATTGATTTACCACATGCTCGTTGTTGAAGTAAAACATCGTGAGAAAACCTGTATTAGAATTTAAAATAAATATTTTGACAACATGAAGTTTTTTAAGTAGTAAAGCTATGATGCAGCTATATTATTCTAGCACGAATGAGTCAGATCGACCGAGGAAAGACAACGCTCTCACAGAATAGCGTAATATAACAGCTTAATGCTATTGTGTTTTGTACGGTGAATGTACAGAACCAGACACCCTTTTTACTGGAAATGAGGCACTCCATTATAGTCCTCAGGGCTGACAACGCATCTGTATTCTGATTCTTAATCGGAACACACTTTGTTGTATTCTTCATTCATGGCTAAAAGAAAATAAATTTTGAAGAGAATATACCGAGTTCAGATTATATTATATTGCTATTATTATTATTATTAAATATGTGTTTTCATATTTAATAATAGATAATAACATTATTGACGTACAAGATCCCTTCAATCCCTTTGCATGGTTGGGTAAATAAAAAAAATTTATACGTAGAATAATATTTTAAAACTTATCAAAGTTGCCAGTTTTAGATAGTACTAAGCTACAGGTACGTACTTTTATATATGGACAATGAATTGCTTGAAGACAAAAAAAAACAAAAACGAAGGGGACGTGTGACATTGCGTAAGACGACAATGGCCGGTAATTATATACAGCTAGTAGTTACACGCGACTACGTCCATAGCCAATGTCAAATTTTCCACTATTTAACCGACTTTAAAAATGACTGTATGTTCCTCCGACTGTATGTTCCTTTTTGTATGTATTTTCATAAATTATGCACCGATTTTGTCATAGTTGCTACGTTAAGCTGGCGGGTAGGCAAGTAGGTAGTTTTTTATTATTTTGAGTTGTTAACGGGAAGATGATGCTGGCTATCTTCTGTATCAGTTTCCCTCTGTCGTCGCTTATGACACCCATGGGACGATATGGAGTTAGTGGATGTTCTTACACCGTCGCTACACGGTTACGCATCACATATCTATACAAATAAATAAAATTGAAGTGTCTGTTTGTAATGTTAAAATAACAGCTTTTTACTAAATGCATATGAAAGTACATATGGTATTAATAACAAAAAAACAATTTTAAAAATTATTGTCTGTCTGTTTGTCCTGGCTAATCTCCGAAACGCCTGGACTGATTTTGACGGGACTTTGACTGGCAAATAGCTGACATTATAAGGAATAACTTAGGATAGTTTTATTTTTTTTAAATATAACGGTTCTGGGCAAAAAAATTAAAATCCATGAAATTGTAAATTCTATGCGGGCGAAGTCGCAGGTGATAGCTAGTTGTGAATAATTTCGAAAACAAATTAACATGTAGGATACTTGACACTTCGAAAAGTACTAATAGCATGTAGCAAAAAGAAAGACAATTATAAGTGCTGGTTTGGCGTGCTCAGTATGAGTGTCCACATGTGATAAATGTCAATTTATTTGTCTTTTAATTTAGTAAACATGATTATTAGCGATTAAGGAGTTCCGTGATCGTCAAGGATAAAAAAACCTCGCCGTTTATTTTTATACTTTTACTGATACTCATTGACGTAAGAGATATTATTTAAGACGTCGCATTTAAACCTTTATTCTATCTTGATTCTATCTTACAAAAAGTTTGTTTCTATTTTTCTAAAATAAGCGTGACAAACGAGCACTGATTGTAAGACATTTCTATGACCGATAGACATTTACATCTGTTATCGATTAAGAATTTCAATGCAGATAGAAAAATTTAGATGCAGTACTGAAATGAAATGCCTCGTTTTTCGATCTTATTACACAAGGGTGACAACGCATGATGAATGTAGTGTTGAGTCCCTAACTTAACGTATGGTAATGAAAGTTGAATGTGACAGAACAAGCACAAGAGTAGAATAAATGCTTTAGAAATGAGGTAATTAAGGACTATAATATTGGAGGTGGTCTTGAATGGCAGGGTACGAAATTGTGTTATAAGAGAAAAGTGTGGTTTGCGAGATGATGTTGTGACCAGTTTACAGAAAGGAATGCTTCGGTGGTTTGGACTTTGATCGTTAGATTGTTTATAACCTGCAGTGTTTTAAAATATAAATATTAATTTCAAAAAGCTTTCGTAAATTTTTACTTAAATCTTTACGTAGCCGATGGATATACTGTATAGACAAAAGTTTTATTAAAATTTCAAAAAGTTTTATTACAATTTCCCCTAGATGTGTACATCGCCGAAGGCATACAGATAGACATTTAATCAAAAGAAATTATAGCTTTCCATCAAAAAACACTGAATAACCAAAGTTAAATAACTTAGCTCAGCTACATTAGAGATTGCAACTCAATGTAAGAATAACCGAATGAATCGATCTATTACGTAGAGTTCTGTAATCGATTTATTAAATCGATTAAGTGTTTCAGAGCGATTATCTTTTGTAATTTTTTATGCGTAAGACCTTCAGGCTATTTCATAAATATTCGTATTTTAGTACAAATAAAATAATCATTAATTCACACAGTACAGCCTATCAAACGTTCACTAATGAACATAGGCCTCCACAATAGATTGCTTGGCATATTAAGCTTGGCAGGTTGGTTGGCAAGCACAGTTCTATTCAATATTATATAGTTGTTATCAGGAAGATGTTTTATCCCATTTCTCTAACACCACTACTACTCCACACAATTATGTCCTCCTCCAGTTCGAATTTCGATCACAACGGCGAATCTCGACGGAGGCATGTTACCTGCGTAGGATAGGATTATAGTCCCCGAGAGTATTTTCAAGAACATCCTATTCTTTCCGATCTTATAGTCCGATGGAACGGTGATCCAATACGACCTGAGATAGAACAGACGCAGGACCAACGGCTTTACTTGCTTTCCAAGGCACGGGAATAGAACACCGCCACCTTCTTGACTCCGGGCTGCTACCGAGAAATTTTTGACAGATAAACCTATAACTATAATAACTGATTTTAGCCCAACCCGAGTTTCGAGCGTATGGCCAAGCAACACAATTATATTATAATACGGACATGTATCAAAGTATAAACAGTATAATTTTCTTACTGATAATTAAACTGCTTTCATATCGCTTTCTTTATTTTATAAAATACCATATTCATAAGATGGAGATAATTTAACGAGTTGCGAAAACTCACTGCTTAATCTTTATTGCATGTGTATTAAATTTACAATACCAAATGTAAAACATTCGAATACCAATGTGCTGTTAAATGGGGAGGAGTTGAGTCTTGTGGATACCACTGTTTTTTCTTGGTATTATTATTGACGCGAAACTTCAATGGGGCACCCATATATCTAAATTAGCAAGCAGACTTAGTTCTACAGCATATGCTGTAAGAAAGATTAGAAGTCTCACAGATGTTGAGACAGCTAGATTAGTGTATTTTAGTTACTTTCATAGCGTAATATCTTATGGAATTTTGCTATGGGGTAATGCGACTGATATTGAAGCTATATTTGTTTTGCAAAAGAGAGCCGTACG
The DNA here is from genome assembly GCA_033319125.1 of Parnassius glacialis. Lineage (NCBI taxonomy): Eukaryota > Metazoa > Arthropoda > Insecta > Lepidoptera > Papilionidae > Parnassius > Parnassius glacialis. The sequence goes on from JAVANC010000025.1 coordinate 34,579,747, forward strand.
GGCGATTTATAACCTAAATTGTAAAGAGTCCCTCAGAGAAAAATTTAAAGAAATAAACATATTAACTTTTGCATCGCAATATATTTATGAGAATGTAATGTATGTGCATAAAAACATAAATAGCTTTAATAAGAATAAGGATGTGCATACTTTAAATACTAGGAACAAACATAAGCTTGTAATGCCAGTTACTAGACTCCACAGAATCAGTAATTCATTTGTGGGGCAATGTATACGCTTTTACAACAAAATCCCAGAACATATTCAAAGTTTGTCAATAAACAAGTTTAAAAGTTTTACTAAAGAAAAACTGTACAGGAAGGGCTATTATAACATCAAGGAATACATGAATGAAAATAACCCCTGGGAATAGGGTGATCGCCACCATGCTGGTTCTATGAAAATATCATTTAAAAATTGTATAAACAAAATTATTGTTAAGTGAAATTATGTTTAAAAAAAATCCCGCTGGGTTTCTTGCTGGTTCTTCCCAGGACTGAGGTATTTTCCGAACCAGTGGTAAATAAAAAATGACTTTCAATAAGTATTATGTAATAATCAATATTGAATAAAAAAATATTCTATTCTATTCTATTCTATTCTATTCTATTCTATTCTATTCTATTCTATTATTCATTTTAACGGAGAAACCGGCAACTAACGCCCTTATTAACTTAATGGCAATAATTATTAGTAATATAAGTAACGACTTAGATCACGTAAGCACTGACAGGATATTGAATAGAATTCGATGCTCACGCCTAAGCGCAACATTAAGAGCATTGCGTACGGCTCACGCATATGTTTGTGTGGTGCAAGTTATAAGCGGTAAACATTTTATGTTCTTCGTAATGTGACCATGTATCTTCTTTATACTCAGCTAAATTGGCTACCTATCCGTCAGAGCAGATATGATAGAATACTCTACACCATTTTCACAATTATAAACAATCCATGTTTTCCCGAGTAGATATCTGAAATCCAATACCAATACATTTCAATACCTAGGACAATAGTGTTTTAACGCTTTCTATTTTGATTATTTCTGCACTGCCTCTGATTTTCTATCTCTGTTTAGCGTAATGGTTGACAGGGAGAGAATGTCCTATAGCATTAAGTCCCTCATGTGTACTACTTTGTGCATGAAAGTGTAAATAAATAAATAAACCTAAAACATCATGAGTTCGAAACCGCCATTCGACTATATACATAAACCAGTACTAACACAAACATACTAAGAATGTTATATTAGTATATTTTTAGGTATTTTACATCTGGCGTAAACTAACAGGTGGTAAACTATACTCTACTAGGTAATAGGTGGTAGGACTTTCCTTTTTTGCCTAGGAGTACGTCTGGGTAGAGGTACCATTCTATTATCTATTTCTAGGTAAGAGCAAATAGTTAGGATATGTATTTTAGCAGTGCTGGTACTGCTGTTTTTTGTTCTAAAGGATACAGAAAGACATTATGATTACAAGCTATGATAATATAGGCTATTGCCTCTTGGAGGTGACAACGTATCTGTAGCCTTTTATGTTTCAATTTAGCTGCAGTTGTCCATGAATTGTAGCAGCTAATAACCATCAGGTGGACTGTATGTTCGTCTGTCATTTCAGTTTTATATTTAAAAAAAGTAATTGAAAAAAATAGTTTTACCGCCATCTATCGCCAGTCTCATATAATTGTCACACATTCCATAGTCACGTCTAACAACATCCAAGGGATGAAAGGTGTTGAATTCTCTTAGACTGCCACTCACCATCATCATCATTACAGCCCTTCACAAGTTCACTGCTGAACATAGGCCTCCCCCAAGGAATGCCACAAAGTACTTGCATCCATCGACTTCCTGCATGTCTTACCAGGTCGTCACTCCATCTAGTGGCCCTACACTTCGTCCGTCGGTACGAGGCCGCCACTCGAGAACATTTTTTCCCCATCGGTTGTCGGTTCTTCGAGCTATATGGCCGGCCCATTGCCACTTCAGCTTACTGATCCGTTGTGCTATGACAGTCACTCTTGTTCTAATGCGTGTAGTGGCCGAGTTGAATCCGTGGATTTACTTCTCGGTCGAAGTTGGACTTACCTAGTCGGATTGTTTGTCCCAGGTAAACATACTCGTCAACAACTTCGAGCTTAGTGCTCCCAACAACTACCAGCATATGTGTGACATTGACGTTACACATGATCTTTGTTTTGTCTATGTTCATCTTAAGACCTATCGATTGGGAGGCAGTATTGAGGTCATTGAGCATAGTTCATAGATCCTCCAGCTATTCTGCCATAAGGACTATATCGTCGGCAAATCGAAGGTGAGGGACACTGACCAGACCGCCACTACACGGAGAGAAATTGATTAGGTAGGATTTTAACTTTATTGTTGAATACGTGTGTTATATTACTGACCTCCCGCTCTTCACTCGTAGCTCAGACTCAATCTTCCGAAGACGTTTTGCAATAATTGTGTTTATTTAGTACCATTATGCAGTAGCTGCGACCTTTAGGGAAATTGCCCGGATTGCCCACCGCTACCGACATCTGAACACCGTAATGATCATCAGAGCATTGTGTTATGTTAGATTTATTAACTCTATCGAATTTATGATAAATTGTATTGCGGCTCTTCGCTTGTTTAATTGCATTGCAACAATATTTGGTTTATAATTTGGGTCAATGCTTAGCTAAACGATAAAGGGTTTATATCTTCATTAAAATTTATATATGTGTGTCATAAATAACACACAGTCTACCTCATGATAAACTTGGCCCATAGACATCTTCATCTATCATCGATCAAGTATCAACAATAACCATCTATTATGAGGTCAAATAAATGAATATAAATGAAATAAATGGTCCTACTCGGGTCGATCCGACCCACTCGTGCTTCTCGCGTATTATATACAAGTATAAAAAGGCCAGCGTGGGCTTAGCCCACTCCACACATGTTATCTTTAAAATCAGTACAAATACTAAAAGTAAATAAGATATTATATGCGTTTCGGCCTAGTCTCGTCTTAGCGAGCGATCCAGGCAGCCAGCTTCACTTGTCAATTATGTTTAGATAAAATATATCGGTAAAACAATGCCGAGGTCAAAACAACAGAAGGAAATCTAAAATAGTACAGTCGGTATCACAATCCACAACAACGAGTGAAGCAAATAGGATATGTATATATATATATATATATATATATATATATATATATATATATATAGCTGCAACGTGAAACTAAAATGTTTATTATATACTTTTCATAAGCATATTCTTAAAAAAGAATTATTTAAAAAAAGTCTGCAAGATTGTCAGTAACTTATTTATCTGGCATACGAGTACAATAAGCGTGTCTGATGCAATTGTAAACAGATTTATATTTTCATTTCCTCATATTACCATATCTTTTAAAATCCTTGTAAACGAGTGTGACGACTTGTTCAAAAATGGAAATACTAATAATAACTTTTTTATGTAACCATTTTTTTGTAATTTACAAGAGTTCATTTTACCTTGTAGTTAATATATTTTATTCATGTTACCTTTCAATGCATTCTCGTAGTTCACGACGTATATGAAGCTACAACACTTTATTTCTAGGTCCATCAATGACCATCGGGGCATAACCAAGTTAATTTTCTATAATCTAGAGAACATTTTATTTTCTAATTGTGTTAAACGCCATTAGAAAATGAAACGTCCCACAGACATAGCGCAGGATAGAATTATAATGCAAGACTGTGCGCAAACACAGGTGCACTCTCTAACAATGAATCTGACATGACCGCAGAGAGATTAGGCTTTTCATGTTTTCAGAGTCACGGGGGTAAAACTCCGCCAACATCATGACTCCAGGCTTCTACTGAAAATTTGTTGAAACAGAAACATAATACCTGATTTTGGACCGACCCAGAATTCAAACACGGAACCTCACGATCAACAGTAGCCCTAACGACCACTAAACCACCGAGGCATTAACGCCAACAAAAAAACTATAAAAAATAATCGAAATGACATATCTCAACGTCAAATCATGTGGCTTAACGTTGTTCATTTATTTTAGTAGTTGAAAACCATTTCATAATAAGAAAATTAGATTTAACGTTTATAGAAAGTCAATTTGGCAAACTTCACTAATTACATAACGAGTAATATCCATTTTACCGTGTCTATTAAACCGAATTCAAAAAAAGGAGCAGGTACGCGATATGACAGAATATTTTCTTATATATATGTAGGCAAAAGAAGATCATCCCAGACGCACTCATTATGTTTGTCGCAAATATGCGTGCATTATAACATAAAGTACGAGAATATATATATATATATATATATATATATATGTGTGTGTGTGTGTGTGTGTGTGTGTGTGTGTATAGGTATGAGTTATATATATACTATTAGGCTACTCGCTTTCATGATGTGAAGGTTGCGGATTCAATTTCAAAATGTGAAATAATATCTATATAAACGACAGTAATTTACGTTTAAAGAGTTCAAAAGTGTGACCTTACAAATATTCGTTTATGTCATGAATGCGACATAAACGAATATTTTAAGGAAAGAACGTGTGTACCACCCACGTGATTGTGAATATTAGTCCATAAATATTTTTTAACGTGGGAATATGAAATGATAATAAACATATATTTCTACGACCTAAGAAATGAAAATTTTGTTTCGAGCGGCGAAAGAAACTCTTAAGGAATTATATTTTTTGTAATTAAAATAATATCATTAAGAAGCAGACTGGTTTTTTATTTTTTTTTATTTTATAGGATAAGGGTGACAAACGAGCACACAGTCCACCTGATGGTAAGTGGTTGCTGCGGCCCGTAGACATCTACATCTATCCTCTATTACAAATCAAAATGTAGATGCGTTGTCACCCGTGAGGACTAAGATGGAATGCCTCATTTCCAGTAAAAAGGGCCTCCGGCCACCTGCACTCACCAAGCGAAACGCAGAGGTAAACCTCTACTTCACGCTGGTATTCTGTGAGGTCGTGGTACCACCCCGGTTCGAGCCGGGCCATCCGTGCGACGGCAAAAGCTGCCGCATGGCTCTCCCACTGTTATCTCGGATTTCTAACAACTAATAGTACGAACAGGCACCATACGGAACGCGGTCCTCCCTTCCGTTAGTTTGTTAATCCAGCACGTCCCTGGAGTGCTTCCGACCCACCATCACTATCAGTTCTTTTACAATGTTCTGTTTCACTTCACGGTATGCAAAAATGTCAAAAGTATTACATTACACGTTTTGTATCAATTATTCTACTGTCAAAAGTCTACCTTTCTTTATACATTTTCCACATATGGTAAGAAGCTACCGCAACGAATAAACATCTGTAACCAACTTCCTTGATACTGTGTTTCGTATGATGGCTGTAGATAACTAGAGACCCTTCTCACTGGAAACGAGGCATACCATCTTAGTACGCACGGGTGACAACGTATATGCATTTTGATTCTTAATCAAGGATAGATGTAGATGTCTATGGGCCACAGCAAGCACTTACCATCACGTGGACTGTGTACTCGTTTGTCACTCTTATTCTATAAAAATGATGTCTTTCGAGGTCTTAAATACTCAATATAGTGGGGAGCCCTGAGAATCTTTCTTCTTCATCGATCGTAGATTTGTCGAGCTTTATGACTAACCTATTGCTACTTCAGTTTATTAATCGTTTTAGCTATGTTGGTTACTCTGATTCTACTACTGACATCTTAGTTACAAACTTACGTAGAGAGCTAACAGCGAGATGTACTCGTAATGAGACTTAAAAAAATTTAGACGTGACATCTCGGCATATCTTGGTATGACATACACCACATTGACATTTGACAATGAAAATTTTCTCTTTAGGGTGATTCGCAGCATATCTTTGAAGTGAATGGTCAATGTTTAATCATGAAGTTCCTAATAGAACTCCATCCGCGGCTGGTCGTTGCTGGCGGTGATAAGAGGGCTGCTTCTTTTCTCGCTCAAAGACTAAGTATTCAGCGAGGAAACGGAGTCAAAGTTCTTGGCACGATACCGTGGGGAGTAGGACTGTATGATAATTATGTTACTAGTTTTAGTTTTTTTATATTAGTTTTTAATATTATATATAATAAAATATTGTATATGATGTTATGTAAATAAATTTTAAACAAATCATGAAATAATAGAACTATGCATATTTTCAATTGTGTACCCGATTCAAACAAAAATATTTCATTCAAATCGATGATTTTTTGTCCGCCAAAGCAGCCAATTACTGTCAATTTGTCTGTCTCTATTCCGAAACGAATAAATAGCATGAACGAAACACAATAAATTACGCTTATTTAATAAGATAATTTCACTGCAACCGCAAAAAAGACTCTTCACTTAAGACACAAGTTGCAAAATAGAGTGTAGCAAAAAAACTAATATAGATGTGATAAAATTATAAACACGCAGCCTACTAGCGAATGTAATACAGTTCACCATTGTAGGAAGCGTTGCATAATTGAGTGCAGGAGAATGCAAAGTTATTTAAAATCCATTACCTACAGATGGAGAAGCTGTGAGTAGCAAGGTCAATTGGTTATAGAAGTAATATGAACATCATAAGATGAGATGCGTCGATAATACCTCTCCAAATATTTCCTTATGCCAAGTATGTAGCTGTATAGAATTTGTATGTTGTGGATTATTTTAATTAAGCGTTAAAGTGTTTAATTAAATACTCTATCATAGGTCATTGAACGATCACTCACGATATTTCAACTGATTTATATACGCCCTGACCTTAGTTAATGGGACCGCGTAAAAAGAACATAGACTAACTACATTCAGAGGTTTCTTTATTCCTCAAATTAACTTTTAATTTTTGTGTGACTGCCCCAGCAAACTAATTAAAAGTAAAATTCTCACGGGTGTGGTGAAATTTAATAGAACTTCATTATTAAAGAATTATTATTTTCTTTTTAATTGGCAATGTGTTAATCTGACTGCTACATCTATTATTTATTTCATACTAGCTGACCAGGCAGACGTTGTTCTGCCCTTTCCGAACGACCATTTGCTTTCCCAAAAAAACTCCTGAAATTAGCAATAAAAAATTGAGGGTCACTTATCGGGATAAAAACTATCCTATCTCTCAAGTTGGACCAAACTGCACACAATCTGGATTTTTTTTTTGAAATCAGATCTATCTGTTGAATACTTACAGCAACACGTGGTGGTTATACTACTAAATTGTAGCTTATATTAAACGTTTGCATTTTTAACATAGCGCCATCTATTAAATATTTACTCAATCCAGTCAACAGATATCGTCATCTGACAGAATCGTTTGGAGCTAACAGATAATTGTGACTGTCAAATAATAGACAAATAATTTTCAATAAAATAATATTGTATTGCGACTATAAATTGAGATGTAAGCTATCCTATCTTTTAAGTTGGACCAAACTGCACATTGACCAAAAATTTCATTGAAATCAGTTCAGTAGTTTAGGAGTCCATCGCGGACAAACAACGTGACACGTACTTTTTATATATAAAGATAATATATGTAATATTGTGTTTAATCCTTATATAGTGTTTTTTTATTTCGTTTTAATATATATTATTGGAGTTTCGTATTTAAAACATAACAGTGTTGTAGTATTGACGCACCATCGACCAACTAAGATCTATGTCGTTTTCCAATCCTGTCTATTCAAAGGTTGTCTGGAAGAAATCGCTTTTAGCGACAAGACCGCCCATTATACTATCGGTTACCATCTGCTATACGTCAGCGCACATAGAAATATTAAATAGAGGAGAAGTGGCAAGGGGGCGTGTCTGTGTCCGCACGATATGATCAAAATGCTCAGGTTCTATTCAAATGGCCGTCTTTGCGTATTAGTATAGTATACTTTCAACCGTAATCGTGAAACAATATCAGAATGCCGTGTTATTCAGTGGTTTCTTGTAAAAACCGAAGCCAAAACAAAATCTTTGTAGATCATGGAATCACTTACCATATGTAAGAACAAGTATTTTACTATCTTTATCTTTAAAATCATGAAAAACAACAAATCGTAAAATATTTTTTGCTCTTAATGCGTTATTTTTGTTTTCAAATATCACTGCAACGGTACTATTTTGTAATAAATACTTTGCTCCTTAACCACTACTTACGTATATCGCTAAGCGACTGAACAAGCAATGTAAATATGACAAAACGATACTTTATTTATGGGGATGCATCGTGTAGTACGGCCACTGTATCTTGCGACGAGTTAGTGTTGTGCTTGCGCAGATCCACTAACGTATGCCATCGACAACAAAGTCGATTGGCGAATTGCTATTATAGTTTATTCTTTCAATTTGTCAAACGTTTCAGCCCGGTGGGAAGACTGATGTGACATAATGGTATTTAATTATTTTGGTTATTTTCACCGTTTACTACACTGAATTCGTAACTAGCGATCATAAAGTAAGTTGCTTAAATAATTAGGTTAATCATCGGTGAAGTGTTTTGGGTTGAATGACGGCTCCGTGGCGCAGTGGCTTAGCAATGAGTTGCTGCGCTGGGGGCTGCGGGTTCAAATCGCGCACGGAACAAGTAGTTGTATGGCCTACAAATAATTGTTCCGGGTCTGGATGTTTGTCCTTGTGCAATTTGTGTTTGTAAACTGCCTCGACGATACAGGAGAAAATCCTAGTATGGGGGTAACGTTTTTTTTTAATAAAAAAAATTATAGTATATTATGCCTTATCTTCGTGTTAATTCCATACTTTTATGTTTTCAAAAGCTTCGAATGCGTTATTATACCTAATTGGTATGGTTCAGAATTCAGATAATATTATAATAGTGACTTTTGCTAAAAATAAGTCAACATAATTCTCCTGGCTATTTATTTGTTATGCATGAGTGTGTGTTTGTTTTCATATTTTTAACAATATCTTAACCAACCAGGGGTTTTTTAACAAAGGCTTGCCAGGTACATGGTGAGGTTAAGAAATTGCGTAGGACATATTATGTAAATGATAAATAAATTATTATCGTACATTTTTAGCTTCCCAAAAGATGCTAATTAAAAAAAGAAATGAATTGATGCCACATGAATGCCACCAAACTGGTTCCCTACAAAAACTAGTACCATATGCCAAAATACCTACTTTTTCAATACGCTATGACAATCTAAACCAACACAACAGGGTTTATTTATTGTATTTGTTGAGTAGGTTAGGTACTTAATAATTTACGTTTAGCTACATATTGTTAATTTTTATTATATAATTTCCTGTGCATATAGTTTTTTATTTATTTTATTCTCAATTTTAGTGCAATTTTAGTATAAATGGAAGAGAATCGATAACTTTCCAATTTAGTCAATCACTAATGTATATGTAAAATAAATGGCTTTTATTTTTAAAATGCATAGCACAACGATAGCGACTGATATTTTTGTGTGAGTAAGTAGTACGGTGCATGGTAAATGCACGCTGTTTCTGTAGGGATACGGTTTATAATTGATTGTGTAGTACGTTCTGATTTATAAAATGCGGGTGTGTGCGCGACTGCGCATCTATTGCTTTTACTGATCTGCAAGTGTAGTAGTAGGCGGGTGGTAGGGGCCAACTGGAGACACCGGGTTTCGATACATTTTCAACTACCGGGCATATCTCCTTCTATTATTATATCTATGTCAGCGCAGGTATGTTATAATACTTTGCACCCTTTTCACAATTCTGAACGATCTCTCCGTTCTTCGGCTAATCTTAAGTCGCGCACTTCTTTACACCGTACTGGTTATTTATCTCACTCTTTCGCCCCCAGGGCCATCAAACTCTGGAACGACAATGTTAACATTAAAAAATCTCTCAACAAGTTTGTTTTTAAAAATCAAGTCCGTAAGCATGTGAAAAAATCGTTGCAAGTTTGAGTGTTAGTTCAAACTTGCAACGATTTAGCTCTTATTTTCATATATGTACATATGTATATTTCACATTTGTTCTGACATAGATAATATTTATATGTATTGTGTATATATGTACTGTATATATTTATATATGTATATATTGTGTGTACTTAAGTATATGTGTGTGTATATGTATATACAATTTTTTTAGGCCTTTCTATTTTGATTACTGCTACACCGCCTCTTAATTGTCAATTTCTGTTTAGCCTAATGGTTGACTGGAATAGAATGCCTTATGGCATTATGTCCGCCATATTATGTACAACTTTGTGCATGAAAGTTTAAATAAATAAATACTAATTACAAGCCTCCACATATTGCTTTCATCTCACTTGATGTAAGTTTAACTTAACTCCAGTAATTGCTCAAACTGCTCACAAAAACAACAAAATAACGTAAATTTATAAATTATATGGGAGCGTCATGTAAAGCAACCGAGTTCTCACTGTCAATGATTTTAACAAAGCATTTGTTAGAAAGCGATGACGAAAGGTCAGCACAAATTACTTTGAAATTACAATTAGGCACGCTGCCACACTAACGCCATAAACATAGAGGTTATTTTTATTTCATTTGTGAACACAAACACTTTTATGTTTTAGTGATGATTGCCCGTACTATAGAAATGAATTAGTGTACACAAGCAAAGTCACGCAATGTAAAATTAAATTTAACGTGAGTAAATCAAGTTAAAAACTAAAAAAATATCTAAAGACAGTTCATTATCATCCTAAGTGCTGAAGTTTTTTTTTTTAGTAACGTAGTAGGATATATGCTCTCAAAAGAAAAAAACTCACAAAGTTATCTCTGTTTTTCGGCTATATTAATTCTGTACTCAAGGGTGCAGATTTTCACAAAAGTGGGCCCTAGAACATATAATGCATCATGACCTCTTTTTGTTATAGATACATAATCGTTTGATTATATTGACTGATGCGAATTATAGTAAACTCAATGTTGATAGATTGATTGACAATTCATTTATTTTTTCACCCTGCAAGCTAAGATTGACTTGCGCATATGATCGTCGTAGGATTGGCATGTCATACACCAGCTTAGGATGTTCAGAAACGGCCTCGATGATGCACTGCGAGACCACTCTGAATATGACGAATATTCTCAATATAATAAGGAATTAATGTTGTTGTTAATACCATTGATTTTATAATAAATTGTAATGTCGGTTGTTTCTTCGGGAAAGGCCTTCAAGGAGGAAATCATGGATCTCATACATAGATCCTACATGGGTTGTAATAATGTTAATGATAAAACATTTTTACTTAAATATTATATTAATCAAGTTGTTACTGCATTCTTTACAATATCTTTCGTTACGATGTACTTTATATTCTGCGTTTTGTACAAATAACTCGGACTTCACGGTCAGTATGTACATAGTACATAGTACTTTAAAGTTCAGTGTAATATATTCATTGGACTAGCTCTTTTACTTTGACTTCATTCGCATAAAATTACCCAAATGTAATTTGAAACCGAAATAATCGAACCCACTCGATGGTGTTTCTTGGATAAAACAGAACTACTTATAAATTGGTGTGTTCTATTTTGTCTCGTTCATCTTAGAGAGATTCATAAAATTCTTTCATATCTATTAACTACATAATGATGAGTGACCATTAATATCTTACATAAAAGTCTAATTGCAGAAATAATCATATACTAAAGCAGAATGATTACATGGTGTTAGTGAGTGAGGGATGGCAAAAACTTCACGTGGTTTATAAAACCTTCACATTTGTTTATATCTTTAACTAACAATCCGCCCCGCTTCGCACGGATGATTTTTGAATCTTGACAAAAGCATTTACCAGGTCCAATTGTGAATCTAAACTGTCTCGGAACCCACACAAACAATAATTTAAAATTTGTTCGTGCAACGAGAGTAGAATAAATGCTGTGGAAATGCGATCATTAAGGAGTATGTTAGGGATGAATCTGAATTACAGAGTGAGAAATTGTGTGATAAGAAAAGAGTGTGACTTGCAAGATGATGTTGTGACCAGGATTAAGAAGGGAATGCTTCGGTGGTTTGGGCATGTAGAAAGAATGAATCAGGAAAGAGTGACAAAGAAAATTTATGTTACAGAGGTGAACGGCAGAGTCGGGAAGGGACGCCCTAGGCGAAAGTTTATCGACCAATTTGGCGATATATTGAAAATGAGCCAAATCAAGAGTACCTTTAACCGACGAGCGTGTATGCGTAGGTATATGGATGTGGAAAAAGCGAGAGAGGTGTGTCAGGATCGTGCCAAATGTAAGTCCATAGTCTCTGCCTACCCCTCTGGCTGACAGGCGTGAGTGTTTATTGTTTATTGAATATTGTTTGTACAACCGGCTTCAGTATAAATTTTTAAGAATAGCTCAAAAACTATTGGTCAGACCTTGATCAAATTTATATGGGACCACATAAAAAGCACCAGCTTTCAAATAAAAAAATAATCATCGAACTCTGTTCACCCAGAAAAAAGTTATGAGGTAACACACATAAAAAAAGAAAACAAAAAGGAAAAACATACAGTCGAATTGAGTACAGTGTCTATTTTGAAATCGGTAGAAAATAAACCATAAACATATACAAAAAATCTCATCGAAATCAGTCCAGCCGTCTCACGTACAGAAAAATTATACATATAAAGATAGCCAAACATCCCACCATATATCAAATGATGACAAGGTTTCAGATGGTTGAAATTTAAGGCTAGAAAATACCTATTCACTTGCCTTGAAGAGTCCCAAATAGAGGTCTAGGAAAAATAACGCAGATAAAAAAACTCCAATTCTGTCTGAAGAAAAACGTTTTCGCTGCTGTGTTTTGTATTGTGAGTGTAGAGAATCAGAGACACTTATTATTGGAAATTAGGCATCACACCACAGAAGATAGATATAGCTGTCTATGGGCCACAGCGTCACTTACCATCAGAAATTTAAAATAAAAATAAAAAACGCACTCTAGACACCTCACCCCTCGTTACGTCATTGATAGAAGTGTGTGCCACAGGGAAAATAATCGAGAGAATTGAACCATATATATTTTCAATTAATCTTGTTAAGAAGGAACGAGTTACAGGCCACTTCAATGTTTCCGCAACGAAAACAAACTTTTCGAAAGTACGCACATCCTTGCGCCGGCCATGATATTTACTTAAAACAAGTCGAAGGTTCATCGGGTGCCATATTAAGTTGTTAGCGAGCAGTATTTGACACTTGCAATGTTTCTTTAGCACTTGTTTTTTTTTTTTTATGTATCATTCAAGGCAATCATTTTATTTAGAATCCTGTTTCTTTGTCATATTTATATTTAGGTATATTTTTACGTGTAAATAACCGTTATCGAGGTAGAAGGACTCTTGTAATATAATAAAACTTTACCCCTACACTAGGATTTTCTTCTGTATCGTGGAGACAGTTTACATACATAAATAACACAAGGACATACATCCAGAGCTGGAACAATTATTTTTCGTCTATACAAATACTTGTTCAGTGCAGGATTTGAGCCCGCGGCCTTTAATAGCACATCTCATTTCTAAGCCACTGTGCTACAGAGCCGTCATAGTACCTTAGATTTAAGCAATTGTCAACTTCACGGTATGCAATCCGTACCAATAGGCTACTGTCCCGTTCTAAGTTAAATATCACCACGTTTTTATTCAGTCCCTTTCGTGTATGTCTGTTCAAGCTAGTAATTGATTTTAAATTATTCCCGACTTCAAATTTTAAACATAGCTCAGAATCCCCGAATATAGAGATGGGTCGACTATGAAACTGGCCGACTAGCCAATTGGTCGACTAGTTGGTTGAAAAAAAGGCCGAGTAGTCAGCCAACTGCTTCCGGCGCTTGATGAGTTAAAAGTTTAAAGGGAATATTAGTAATGTTTAACAGCATTACTAGTATTTAAAAAAAATAAAAAGAGTTGAGTGGTGGAGTCGTAACAATGCAAGACATCTGGAATTGTCACGCCTGCTAAAGTGTTATCTACTTACCTCTGTTGTCCAGCCTGTTCTGTGTATAACGAGAGACTCTTCTCAGAAGCTGGCTATATAATACGAAACAGAAACAGAAACTTTTTTATTCAATATAGATTATAAATAATACTTATTGAAAGTCACTCTTTTGTTTAATTACCACTGGTTCCAAAAAAGACCCTGTCCTGGGAAGAACCAACAAGAAACCCAGCGGGACTTTTTTTTTTCTAAATAACAGCGGACAATCATGTAATCATAACACAAAACAAATTAGAAATAGCTTGGTAGCGATCACCTCCTTCCTAGGGGTGATTATCATCCATAAATTCCTTAATAACCAAAAGAATTAGATTTCTGCCAGAAAGGGCACAGTCTCTGGTGTTTTTACACTACAATTTGTCGCAAATATTTTTTTATTATAGGTAAATCCTGATGTACAAAGGGTTATGTAAGGATCTTATGTAACTCTAGTAAAATTACTTACATTTTTAGTACAATTGTCTTGTTTTTGATTTCCATTATTGCCAAATAATACACAATGAGTTTACATTTTAATTCATAGTACTCCTAGATTATACTTCCATTCATTATGATAATACTCATATTGTTATTGTTTATTAAGAGTTATTGACGTTTTTAAACGTGGTAGAACCATGCTGCGGCTATATTAGTAGTATAGTTGTAGCACGAATGGATCGGCTCGACCGGGGAAGGACCACGCTCTCACAGAATACCAGCGTAAAATAGCAGCTTAACGCTGCTGTGTTTCGTATGGTAAGTGTAGAGAACCGGAGACTGGAACTGGACTGGACTTTTTACTGGAAAAAAGGCATTCCATCTTAGTCCTCACGAGTGACAACGCATCTGACACGTCGTTGTCTTAAGGGACGACACCGAAAAACTGAAACAAGCGATGAGGCAGCAGTGTCTTCCTAATAACAATTCAAAATAATTAAGAAAAACTACGGTTGCCAACCCACCTGCCAAGCGTGGCAACTTAGTCAAAATCCCCCCTTCATAGGGGGGGATTTTGACTAAGTTCACTAAGTGCAATCTATGGGAAAGGCCTGTTGTTAACCTAATTAAAAAAAATCAAAAACTACATCAAACAGATAATTCAAAAGCATGTCAAGTGTGACATTACATTAACGGAATCTTTGTTTAGGTATCTCAATAATCAAAGCATTCCCATAAACAAACGTCTTCCACGGCACGTTACATCATGCTCCTGATATTACTTTAGATCAAGCGATTGTAATCTGTGATACTTTCGCATAGAGACGATACTCAGTTGGAGTTCTCAGGCGATACAATCAGCTGCGTCAACTATCCCTAGGGTAACCATTATAAAATAAATTGCTTTGGGATAACAAGCTAAATTATTCAAACTATAAACACGCTCTAGATGAACCAAATTCCAACAGTGGTAGAGCCACGCGGCAGCTTTTGCTGTCGCACGGATGGGCCGGCTCGAACCGGGGTGGTACCACGACCTCACAGAATACCAGCGTGAAGTAGAGGTTTACCTCTGCGTTTAGCTTGGTGAGTGCAGGTGTCCGGAGGCCCTTTTTACTGGAAATGAGGCATTCCATCTTAGTCCTCATTGGTGACAACGCATCTGCATTTTGATTTGTAAAAGAGGATAGATGTCGGCCGCAGCAACCTCTAACCATCAGGTGGACTGTGTGCTCGTTTGTCACCCTAATTCTATAAAAAAAGTTGATAATATTGAAGCGAAGAAGCGAGAGAGATGTGACAGAAGAAGTTTTTAGTGACAGTTTTTACAAACTATGATAATATTTATTCGTTAATAAATTCGCATAATTCAGAATTTTAGTTTGTTTGTAGATAATTGATGTTGATTATATCTATTTAGTATAGAGTTGAGAGTGAAGGAAACAATTGTTTCGGTAATAATTTACTTATAAGAGCAAAGTTATTGATATATTACAATTTTACGTTTATAGTTATATTTTAAAGTATTATAAAGGTTAATATTTTTAGATGTAATAAATCACCTTATTTAGGTGATTTATTACGTTTGTACTACTGTGGAAATAGTGGTTTAATAATTTATTAGACACAAACAATTTCATTGGTTCCATATACAAAATGAAACAAAACCCTGTGGTCTCCGTTAGGTGCGTTATAAGAATCAGTAATAAAATTTAAAAACTAAAAAAATTATAAGTTTACTTCAGAAAACTCGACCACTAAAAAAATTTTAATTTAAATAATTTTTTATTTGCAAACTCTACCTATGTGTTTTATAACCCCCTAAAAGTATTATCAAATACTGCTTTACCAAGGACATTGTAAAATATAACCTCCTTGTGCTTTACCGACGTGCGTGACATCAGATACAACCAAATACAATTTGCAAAAAAATATTAAAATTTTATTTAAAAAAATTAAGTCGATTTTTCCGAAGTAAAGATATTTCTAAACGTTTGAATACTGATTCTTATAGCGCACTTAACGGGAACCACAGGGTTTTTGAATGTTGTATATCAAATATAAAAGCAGTATTACGTTACTTTTTATAACTTCTAATTTTTTAATGTTGCAAACACGTTCTGTTTGTCAACTATCAAAATAAATATGTATAACATGCATGTTCTTTTTCGTATGACTTTAGCATAGCACTTTAAATTAAAGCCTTTAAATTACTATCGTACGCAAGTCGCAAGTCGAGTACGCAAATAATAAAAATGTAAACGGCAGAGTCGGGAAGGACGCCCTAGGCATAAGTTTAACGACCAACTTGGTGATATTTTGAAAATATATCGCCAATTTGGTCGTCGAGAAAGGTATGTCAGGATCGTACTAAATGAAAGTCCGTAGTCTCTGACAACCCCTCTGGGTGACAAGCGTGAGTGTTTATGTATATATGTAAGTTTATGTTAGTAAAATTTACAAGTCTTTTTGAAAATAATATGTTGCAAACGTTAACTTTTCAATTCTATTCTCTTACCCTAGACATTTCAAGACGTATTACCCAGGTTATTACTGACTCAATTTATGCGTTTTCGAGAACGATTTAATGGATTCAATTATCTCTCAATATGAGTAAGATTTTTATAGATTCAATGTGAAAGTAAATTTGATTAAAATAAATTGCAAATTTCGTTAACCTGCTTTAGAGTTGTGTATTCATTAAACACAGTAGAATTGACAAACTTCTTCATTTTTCAATTTTTCCACCTTTGAATGAAAATATTTTAACTTGACCTGACTTGAATTATCGTATTTAATTAAACCTCTGCCAAGTGTAATTATAATCTTTTAACCTAGTACTGGCCTCAAAATCCTAAACCTATGGTCACCTAGCATGCCTGATTGCTGCGGTGCAAATATAGAAAGCCGTAGCGTGTGGTTACGGTGCGCGCGCGCATGCCTGTGACGCACGCGTGTATGAAAGTCAGGTAACGTTCGTAATATTATGATATTGCTTGTTAGCTATTTACTCATCTTTAACACTGTGCTATACGTGGTAGAGCCACGCTGCAGCTATATTATGAATGTAGCACGAATGGGTCGGCTCGACCGGGGAAGGACCACGCTCTCACAGAATACCAGCGTCAAATAGCAGCTTAACACTGCTGTGTTTCGCATGGTGAGTGTAGAGAACCGGAGACCCTTTTTACTGGAAAAGAGGCATTCCATCTTAGGCTGAGATTTATAGACCGTACTTTGACTTTGCTCAGACTTTGCTTTCGAGCTAAGACAATGTCGATATTTATAGAGCTAACTTCGAAGTCGTGCTGAGTGCGCGCTTAGCAAAGCCTAAGTCAGTGATATCGACGACTTACGTAAAACTCAGGATATTATTGAAAACCACCGTATTAACCGTTTTAACAGTGGTAGAGCCACGCGGCAGCTTTTGCTGTCGCACGGATGGGCCGGCTCAAACCGGGGTGGTACCACCACCTCACAGAATACCAGCATGAAGTAGACCTCTGCGTTTCGCTTGGTGAGTGCAGGTGGCCGGAGGCCCTTTTTACTGGAAATGAGGCATTCCATCTTAGTCCTCACGGGTGACAACGCATCTACATTTTGATATGTAATAAAGGATAGATGTAGATGTCTATGGGCCGCAGCAACCACTTACCATCAGGTGGACTGCGTGCTCGTTTGTCACCCTTATCCTATAAAAAAAAATTATAAATTGTTGTTTTTATGTTACTCTTATTAATTATAACAATAAATAGGTAATTTTAGGCCGTCTTGTAGTTTTAAATAGCATTAATCCATTTTCTATATACGTAATTTCTATCTTATTTCGAATTTCTTCTTCTTAAATTCTTATCTTAAATTTTTCTTTTTTTTCTGACCTTGCACTCATCTCATCCGTTACTGTTCTCATACTACCTTTTTTTTATTTCATGTAATAATAAATTATTTATGAAATACAATTTGGACTTTTTTTCGATTTTAAAGATATACAATTTTTAATTTTATACAGTATTTTTTAATTTTATATAGTAAAGTAAAAACGTAATGCGTGGAATAAAGCATCCATTAATATTTGGACTGTCTGGGCCTTAGCATAAGCTTATCTTAATCTTAGCCCGATACAACTATAAATACAGAATCAAAGTTTATGCTTAGCATATACTCAGCTAAGTTTTTCGTAAGCTAAGTCTGAGCAAAGTCAAAGTTCGATCTATAGATCTCAGCCTTAGTCCTCACGGGTGACAACGCATCTGCATTTTATATAATCATATGAATTTGGAGAAAAAATCCCATCTCTAATTGTTGTATATAAATAACTTCTTTTTTAGCAATTTGAAGACAGTTTTTACTTTTTGTCAAAAGTTTTGATTTGTATAATTAATATTTATTAATTAGCATAAGTTGACAGCGCAATGGATTAGCAATAAGGTACAGGCCGAGGGTTCGAATCCCTCAAGGAACAGGTATTTGTATGGCCTATAAATAATAGTTCTGGATCTGGATAAAATATGTGTATATAAACTGCCCATGCGATACAGGAGAAAATCCTAGTGAGGAGGTAATTTAAAAAAAAAGAATAAATAAATAAAAAATCTGGATGTTTTTCTGCCCCCACGATAAAAGAGAAAATCCTAGAGTAGGGATAACGTTTTAATAAAAAAAGTTATTAATAAATAAGAAATACTAAATAAATAATAACAATAAAAATTAATAACGTAACAGAAATAGATATAAATATTTATTAATATTAATAAGTGCAACCGCTCGAAAAGATTTCTAGCACACTTTTCTTTAAATAACTTTCTAAGCAATTAAAGATAATTGGTAAAAAGTTATTTACATTCTTTAAACGCACCAGTATTTTGACCTTCACCTATTTTTAAAAAGAAATCATTGCTTTTTATAGACATATGGGCATAAGGGCGTCTAAATTTCGTTTATTTAAAGCAATTATAAAACTTTTTATTGTTTTCATTTTATCATGTTTACCGTTACAGCCTCTCAAAAGTCCACTGTTGATCAAAGGCCTCCCCTGTAGAAAGCCTCATATGTTAAGACATGAAACACAACAACCCATCACAAGCCCACTGCTGAACATAGACCTCCTTCCAGGAACGTCACAAAGTACAGTCCTCAACCACCTGCATTCACCGACTTCCTGCATCTTTTGCCACGGGCGAAATGCAGCTCACCCGATGGAAAATGAACAGTCGCAACACAAGAAAAATCGCAGGAGCGTTGCTGGAGCTTGAGGAAGAAATAGGCAATTATGTTAAGAGTCTTTATTGTCGTAATGATCAAAAAATCAGCTTAACATGAACAAAACAAGACAAAGAGTACAATGAGAGTTGTTATAGTAATAATATATTTTATAAGTAATTTAATTTGGTGTTAGAGTTACCAACATAACTCTTTCAGAAAAAAATTGTATTAAAAAATTCTAATTCGAAAGATTCGAACCCGCGACCCGAGTCGCATTCGCCTTAACGCTTAGACATCCCGCCATCAAGCCGTCAAATTACAATGATTCTTTTATAGCATGCCATAATTCACAGACAGTCACTACCAGCATTACGCGTGTAAAACCAAAAAAAGCTACGACAATAGTGTAAAACGTTTTGTTAGATTTTAGTGTTATAGCCCTTTGTGTGAGGCTTCTACGCCGATATAGGCATTGTATCTTCATCTCCGCTTGTTTCATAAAGGCTTCTGTAATTTTGAAGGCCTCATTGTCTTTGAGGGTATCAGGAAATAGGATTAGAGATGTTACATTGTGCAGTGTTGCAACTCTTGAAGTAAATACATCTTGTATACATTTGTGAATACGTATTGTATATTTCCCGAATGGTGGATGCCAAGAATATCAAACACCCCATTGCCTCCCTGCGGTATCATATTGACACTACGGGAAATGTCAAAAAAATCTCAAGGCTTTCAATAGAAGACGCGCGGTATAACTATAATACATATCTATGACGGCTCCGTGGCACAGTGGCTTAAGCACCGCACGGAATAAGTATTTGTATGGCCTACAAATAATTGTTCCGGGTCTGGATGTGCAATTTATGTTTGTAAACAGCCTTCACGATACAGGAGAAAATCCAAGTGTGAGGGTAACGGTTTTTTTTTAATGAATGAATGAACTAGCAGTTCCCCGCGAATTCGTCTGCGTCGAAATTATTACGTTTGGATGTCATGGATTTAAATTTTTTTGGCGCGGAACCCTAATTCTTTTTCCAAAATAGAAGTAGCCTAAGTTTTTCTATCTGCCAGTAAAGTCAAAACAAACAGAAAGACAGACCGACACAAATATGTTTTTTTTGTTATAAGCATCGTATACTTTCAAATGCATTTAGTTATAAGCTGTTATTTTGACATTACTAACAACTTAATTTTATTTATTTGTATAGATATAATGGCGGTATAGGTATATCGTTTACACTAACATGTAACATACAACGTATGATACCGGCGACAGATAGTAACATCAAAAGTGCAAATCGTCTGATATTGCAGTCGTCAACGAGTTGCCTAGTGTTACACTTAGGTAAATCTTCCCAGGGTATCTACACGGAACTGTTTGGTGATGTAAGAATATTCACTTCCACAAATCATACCATGGGTATCGAAGAGGCGACAGAGAGAACAGTGTGTTTTTAACAGTGGTAGAGCCACGCGGCAGCTTTTGCTGTCGCACGGATGGGCCGGCTCGAACCGGGGTGGTACCACGACCTCACAGAAAACCAGCGTGAAGTAGAGGTTTACCTCTGCGTTCCGCTTGGTGAGTGCAGGTGGCCGGAGGCCCTTTTTTACTGGAAATGAGGCATTCCATCTTAGTCCTCACGGGTGACAACGCATATACATTTTGATTTGTAATAGAGGATAGATGTAGATGTCTATGGGCCGCAGCAACCACTTACCATCAGGTGGACTGTGTGCTCGTTTGTCACCCTTATCCTATAAAAAAAGAGAAGTTGGGACAGTGCCATCTTCTTCGTAACAACTTAAAATTAATATAACCGGCCAAGCGCGAGTCGGACGCTTCCGACGGACGCGCACCGAGGGTTCCGAACAAATCCGTAGGGATATAAGTTTAAAATTATTAAAAATATTTTTATTATATGATGTAACTAAAAATTTATGCTTTTCGCAATTTTTCTATATCTGTGCTATAATACGTTGCTTCGTACCAAATTTTAAGATTCTGAGTTCACGGGAAGTACCCTGTAGGTTTTGATTCCCTTGCGAATGTCGAAAATTTGCGGCATAAACGGCTATATCTTTTGATTGCGTTAGCTTAGAAGTTTGATTTTTTCACAGCTTTAAGGGACACTAGACTTGAGTATTTGGTATGAATTTCAGCTTGATACCTGTACGCGTTCCTGAGAAAAAGGGTCTTGACCGACAGACAGACGGACAACTAAGTGATCCTATTAGGGTGCCGTTTTTTCCTTTTGAGGTACGTTAGCTATAGCAAATATCTCTCCTGTGAGGCCATCTGTGGGGAAAGGCAGCAGTGGACTTTTGATAGGCTATAATTATAATGATGATGATAAATTCTAAGCGGAGGCTTATGAATTTATCGTCAAGAAATGCCACAAAGCACGGTCTTGCTACCTGTTTCCATCGACTTCCTGCATTTTTTATAGAATTAGGGTGACAAACGAGCACACAGTCCACCTGACGGTAAGTAGTTGCTGTGGCCCATAAACATTACATCTATCCTAGATTACGAATCAAAATGCAGATGCGTTGTCACCTCTGAGGAGTAACATGGAATTTAATTTGTTGTTATAGCGGCAACAGAAATACATATCCTGTGAAAATTTCAACTATCTACCTATTACGGATCATGAGATACAGCCCGCTGACGGACTGACGGACGCACAACGGAGGCTTAGTAATAGGGTTTCGTTGGAGACCCTTTGGGTACGGAACCCTGAAAACTTAAAAATGTTGTGTCATCGTTGCCTAATGAACCCGAGCAGACCAGCCTTTACAACTAGCACCTATTAATAAGTATGACGCATGTGGCTACCGTGCTTTTTAATAGAATACGGGTGACACACGAGCAAACGGTCCAATGAATGGTAATTTTTTTTATAGGATTAGGGTGACAAACGAGCACACAGTCTACCTGATGGTAAGTGCTTGCTGCGGCCCATAGACATCTACATCTATCCTCTATTACAAATCAAAATGTAGATTCGTTGTCACCCGTGAGGGCTAAGATAGAATACCTCATTTCCAGCAAAAAGGGCCTCCGGCCACCTGCACTCACCAAGCGAAACGCAGAGGTAAACCTCTACTTCACGCTGGTTTTCTGTGAGGTCGTGGTACCACCCTGGTTCGAGCCGGTCCATCCGTGCGTCAGCAAAAGCTGCCGCGTGGCTCTACCACTGTTAAAAAATGTATGTTGTATTCCATAGACACCTACATTTTTCCTCAATCAAGGATTAAAATGTGCATGCTCTGTCAGCTAAGTTTAAGAAATAAGACAAAGATGGAATGCCTCTTTTCCAGTAAAAAGGGTCTCCGGTTCTCTACACTCACCATAAGTCACCATAGTTTCGTTTGGTTTTCATTTTATTTTTTTCATTTCATTTTATTTTTATTTTTTTCATTTTACGCTGGTATTCTGAGAGAGCATGGTCCTTCCCCGATCGAGCTGACCCATTTGTACTGCGACCATAATATAGCCACAGCATGGCTCTACCACGTTGAAAATTGTTATCAAATTATTATCGTGTCGTCACTCATCTAGTGGGGGGGGGTCACCTATAACTTCGCTTGCCGGTACAAGGTTAACTTGAGAATTTTCTTTCTTATCGGTTATTTATGATAATTAATTAATGAATAAAAGAGCTAAAATTATAAGATCAAATATTATGGTAAGGTATTTTATTGCTTATTAAAATGTTTTAAGGAGGCTGACGGCGCAAAACACTAATTGTACCATTTACTTGCACTTGATTGATATTTTTAAGTGCAAGCACGTCATGCGTGTACTAATTTGTACTTAGTCTAGACTCGTTGACATTTTGAGCCAGATTCTATTTAAATATCAACTGGTTACCAATGGTATGCAATTAAAACTTATTTATGTTAAACTATTTACAACATGTATTTAAAATCTTAATAAATTAAATATTTATATAAAGTTTAAACTTTGACTTTAACAATTTAAAAAAACTATAATAAAAAACTAAAACTAATAACTTAATTATCATACAGTCCTACTCCTAGTTGTATCGTGCCAAGAACGCTGGCTGCGTTTCCCCGCTGAATGGCTATACTTAGCCTTTGAGCGAGAAAAGAACGAGCCCTCTTATCACCAGCAGCAACGATCAGCCGCGGATGGAGTTCCTTTAGGAATTTCACCGCACGTGGACCCCACGGACCGATAGTCTCTACAGAAAATGGCACAAATGTGTAGTCATCTCTCAGAGACTAATATTTGCGCCACTTACTCCGTTCAGCTGCCTCTGATGCAGCCCCGGCTCTAAACGAGGTACCCCTAAGATGAGAGGCCGCCAAAGTGTCTACGCAAGTAGCATCCCACACTAGGACTTTCCCTCCCATGTGATACTGTCGAGTCTCCTGCCATAGTCTCCAAATATTCCACAAAGCTCTGAAAGCGAGAGAACATTTATAGAGACAAGAGCGCTTCGGATGATATCGTTCAAAGAAACGTGCCGTGAAAAGCTCTCTAAATATTGTTAACAAAGAAAAATAAATTCTAATCAATTTGAAAAGAAAACTTTAGTTATATGTTAACTAATAAATATTAGACATTCTTACTGGAAAAGAGGTATTCCATCTTAGTCCTCACAGGTGACAACGCATCTGCATATTGATTCTTTATTGAGGATAGATGTAGATGGACTGTGTTGTCGCTTGTCACCCTATCCTATAAAAAAAAACATATATAACTTATTTTGAAAATCCTGACATTACGAGTGTTTATAGCGTCAATAGTCTCGGGGGACTAAAGTGATCAGTATTTTTTTATAGGATAAGGGTGAAAAACGAGCACACAGTCCACCTGATGGTAAGTGGTTGCTGCGGCCCATAGACATCTACATCTATCCTCTGTTACAGATCAAAATTCAGATGCGTTTTCACCCGTGAGGACTAGGATGGAATGTCTCATTTCCAGTAAAAAGGGCCTCCGGCCACCTGTACTCACCAAGTGAAACGCAGAGGTAAACCTCTACTTCACGCTGGTATTCTGTGAGGTTGTGGTACCACCCCGGTTCGAGCCGGCCCATCCATGCGACGGCAAAAGCTGCCGCCTGGCTCTACCACTGTTAAATCCTGGTGTCATAGTCACCTGTAAGCATTTCAAAATAAGTAGCATTCGTAGCATTACCACATGAGTAAAGAAAGCATTACAGTCATAAAAACCGATAATTTTTGATAACTTTTTTGATCGTTTTTATTTTGAGCCAGTGTTAAAATATATTTATATTTTATAGTACATTATATCTTAATTCATAAGACATACCTATTTCATAGACATTCACAGAAAATCAGCGTATAATAGCAGCTTAATGCTACTTTGTTTCGTATGGTGAGTGTAGAAAACTGGAGGCGCTTTTTAATGGAAATCTGCATTTTGGTTTTAAATCGAGAATAGATGTAGATGTCTATGGGCAACTTTAACATCATGTGGACTGTGTACTTGGTTGTCAAACTTATTCTAAAAAAATATTCTTTAACATCATATGGACTGTTTACTCAGTTGTCATCCTTATTCTATAAAACAATATTGTCAAAGTTTTTACTAGCAAAGGAATGTGATGAATATAATTTACTAATTTTGCGTTAGTATTTAATATTTCTTTGAATAGGAAAAGGTATTTGTTAACCCTATCAAAAAACGTACAATAAAAAAATATAGAAAAGGATTAAAGGCTAAAGATGACCCCCTCGCCAAAGCTTTTCATTTGAAAATATTTAGACCTCTAATATAGCCGTATATTTGTACAAATGCTCAAAGATAAATATGTACAAATATCCGACCGGGATTTGAAAACACATCCGCGGCGTAGTTAGTTGCCAGATATCCTGACCACTCTGTCATAAGGTGGTAACATATTGATTAAATTTTATATTTATGTAAATAATGCTTCCACATTAACCCATCTCCGCTTTTTCTAAACGTTACACTCTGATAAAACAAAACATTCAGAAGAGAAAATCCCAAAATAAATAACATATAATGTATATTGCATGAAAGTATGTATATTAAAGCGAATATTTATACTATTTATTTTAATATTCCAAAAAGGCATCGTGAAATAATAAATAAATAAATAAAATAAAATAAACTATTGCTAACCAATGGTAGGTTAAAAAATTCTAAATTACGGAATAACATCAGATTACGAATATTCACATCCATTACAATCATTAATTCCATAATATAACAACAACACGATAACATAATTATGTAATTAAAAAATACGCGACATTACCAATGTTGAAATACTATATTGTGAAGACGAAAACACGTTCAAAATTTTAATTGCCGTCGCTACAAAGTCATCTCGCTCGGAAACCATAGTTACGAGTACATTGCGCCCTCTCGTTGTGACTGAATTATTGCAAGCTAACGATTACACAATGACGCCTCATTTGAGTACAACATCGTTAATCGTTAACATTTATATAATTGTACAGACAATGGTACTATGGGAACGTCTGGGTGAATGAGCGGGAAAAGTAGATTTACTATGAATTTTAATTGCAACGCTCTTACAATGTCACGTCGCACGGATTTCGTATATAATGAGACGACAAGTGCAAATATAATATTGTAATACGAGGAGTAATTAACCTCGTTTATGAAGTTTAACAATAACATATTTCTTAATCTTATCTTTAAGTATTTGTACGGAAATATGTTAAAAATTATTAAATTAACATAATTCATTATCTGTGCATTGTTCGCGATTCGCGGTAAGTAAACAGTTTACAGGTGAAATCTTTCAACATAATATTTTACATTATAAAACACAGCTGTCATTATTAAACAATTCTAATCTTTTTCATTATTCTTCTAATAATCCTATAACAGCACACAGGTGGACATCGTTTCGCTTAATATCTCTATGAATCGTTAGCTAGAATTATTTCAACTTTGACAGAGCTTACCGTCAAGTTTGGGGATTTTATAAAGATACGAGTTGGTTACAGAATACCAGTGTAAAATAGCAGTTTAATGCTGCTATGTTTCGTATGGTGAGTGTAGAGAACTGGCTACCCTTTTGACTGGAAACGAGGCATTCCATGTTACTCCTCAGGGGTGACAATGCATTTCTGCATTTTGATTCTTGATTGAAGATTAATGTAGATGTCTATTGGCCGCAACCTCCACTTACCATCAGGTGGACTGTGTACTCGTTTGTCACTCTTATTCTATAAAAAAAGGAGTATTATTTCTAAAAACTACTGATTAAATGTAGATTGTTTTTAGCGTGTAGTGTCGATGTAAAAATATCCACCACCTCATATCATCCCGTGGTTGTCGTAAGAGGTGACATAGGGAAACAAATCAGGATAGGAGCAGCTGTGTTTTCCCAATAATGACTAAAAATAACTGTGGTTGCCAACCCGCTTGCCAAGCATGGCAACTATGGCAATATCAGTCTTATGAGACAATCTATGGGGAGGCCTATGTTTAACTTTGTCTTCTACTAAAGCATCATTTCTTCATACTATTTGACATTAATATTTCTTAACATACATTTTAAGACGTGACTGCGTAAGCAGACGATAAAATAAGGCTTCTAATATTAACCGCTTCGAAACCTTTTCTTTGACCTTTTGCTATCTGATGTGTCGCTGATGGCATACCGGTTGTGCAGTTGGTTATTGTCACTCGTATTTAGTTCAAAACGTGAAAGACAACCAATTTTCGTAACTCTTTAAGGGAACAACAACTTTAGACTGCGTAGCGATTTATCTTATGTTGGAGATCATGCAGTATGTTGTGCGCAACTAAATATAGCTATTTTTATAGGATAAGGGTAATGCATGGCTACTGCAGCTGATGAACACCTGTAACCAACGTAAGTAAATTTAGATAAAGACTACAGCTGACCTTGCAGCATTAAGATCTTTTTGATTTTTAGAATAAGGGTGACAAATGAGCACACAGTTCCTGAAGGTAAGTGGATACTATGCCCCATAAATATCCAAATTTATTTTCGATTAATAATCAAAATGCAGACGCATTTTCATCCCCTGATGACTACATACATTCAGCATACGAAACACTGCAGCACTAAGCTCCTATTATACGCTGGTATTCTGTGAGAGCGTGGTCCTTCCCCGGTCGAGCCGACCCATTCCTGTTACAACCAATCATAGCAAGCATGGCTCTGCCACGTATGAAGATAGCTCACGGCTTATAATTATCGTAGGTAAAAATGAATACGGCACCATTATGCTGATATTCTGTTAGAGCGTAGTCCTTCCCCATGGAGCTATGTAAGTCGTGTTTTTTTTATAGAATAAGGCTGATAAACGAGCATACAGCCCATCTGATAAATGGATGCTGTGGCCCATAGACAACTATTTCTCAATTAAGAATCAAAATCTTGATGCACTATTAGCAGTAGATCATATACATATGGCGTCCATACTCCTATGTTTAAGAATTCTAAAATTATATACTATATTATATATTTTGGCTGAGGCTTGGCCAACATACAAAATTTGACCTGCTCAAAGTTCAAAAACTTTATGAAACTAAGTTTGTATAAAAAGGGTTATTATAGTATTAAAGAATTTATAGATGATAGTAACCCCTGGAAATGAGGTGATCGCTACCAAGCTATTTCTAATTTGTTGTGTTGTTAATTTGTGTAACATACATGATTGTAAGCTGTTATTTAAAAAAAAAAGTCCCGTTGGGTTTCTTGCTGGTTCTTCCCAGGACAGAGGTTTTTTTTTCGAATCAGTGGTAATTATACAAAAGAGTGACTTTCAATAAGCATTATTTATAATCTATATTGAATAAAAAAAAAGTTTCTGTTTCTGTAAGTTTCATGTATTGCCGGCTTTAGAGTTTGTTAAAGAAACGTGCCAAATTTCATAAACCACTGGCGAGTCGCGAGCCTAGATGATATTCCCCAGCGAATAATAATACTGTTGAGCCACCACGACTGCGGTAAAGCTCGTCCATCGATCAGGGCTTTAATTTTTTTTAGTTAGCTTTCCTTACAATTTTTCCTTCACCTTCGAGTAAGTGATAAATCAGCACTTAAAGTTGCAATTAAGATTTCCTTAGTATCAGCGCAGATCACCCTCATATTAAAAAAAAATTATTTTGTTATCTCTCTTACAAAGCAATAAGGACCGTGGCCGAGCTCACTTGACTACTCTAGCGCCATCTATTATCTATCTACGGAAGCGGTTGCGATGTATATCAATATGAAAGTTTGACGCGCTAAATACATCGTTCTTTATTTAATACATTTCCATAGATGTCGCTACATGGTACCGCTAAGTAAGATTGACGAAGTCATTGGGCTCTAGTAAAACACAATTTATCTTGCCTTCAAGTTGATAAGTTACATTATTTATGAATCACTTAAAAATAATTACTTATTGATACTTAATTAGTTACCTAGACATTTAACGTATTAAACGGATTTAGGCAGCTAAAAGGACAAGACGTCTGTCTCCATACTTCTAACAATCAATGTAACGAGTTTTTTTTTTTATAAAAAGTGTCTAAATTACGATCCACCTGGTCGTTAGTGGCTACCGCAGTCTACAGAAACCTGCGACTAACTTCATAAAGAAGGCTACAGTCACGTTGTCATTTTTGAGAACTGAGATTTATTTTTTATAGGAGAGGGGGCAAACGAGCATGCGGCTCACCCGATGGTAAGTGTCCCCAACACCAGTGGAGTGGTGATGGAATGTCTCACAGCTAATAATCACACAGTCTCTTTCTATTAAGCGGCTGAAATAGGGAAGATGGTGGCTCCTACCCAACGAACTTCTAGGCACAAAAGGAGTCCTTCTGTACCTTACCGTCCCTAAGAAGTGCGCCATTTGGTGATTACTCGATAAGGTCTCAAGCATTATTACAACGTTTTACATACATAAAATGCGTTTTGACAAACCATACAAATACTTAATTTTTGCAACATATTATATTTTATATTTCCCTTTCATAATATTTAGATTCTAACTAGTCCAATGTTGAATACCTCACCACCCTACCCACTTTCGTCTGTGGCTTCGTACAGTTTCAGACCATTATTGTCTCATTCGTCTAATAGTTATAAGTCGACTGCGGATCATACGGTCCCGGATTCAAATCCCAGGTTGGGCCCAAATCAGTTATTGAGTTGCCTAGGATTTGAATCCCACCAGGTTGAACCTTAAAGCAGTTATTAGGTTTTTCTGGTAAGAAAACCTCAGTAGCAGTAGTAGTGGGTCCTGCGCCTGATCTCTCTCCGATCGTGTCGTATTGCCGTCCCATCGGACTATTAGAGTAAGAATTATGTTTTTTCTGTCAAAAAAACTAATTCTCAGCAGCCCGGAGTTTAGAAGTTGACGGTTATTCACCCCCGTGCCTAGAAAAGTACATAAAGTAGTTGGACCTGCGCTTGGACCCTCTCCGATCGTGTCGTATTGCCGTCCCATCGAAGAATCGACTATGACAGTGAGGGAATAGAGAGTGCACACACGCTCATACACCATAATTTTGTCCAGCACAGATGGCTAGTCTCCGTTAGGACTAGCCGCCGTGACCAAAATTCGGTATGGAGGATAATTTTTTTTATAGGATAATGTTTACAAAAGAGCACACAGTCCAGCTGATGGTAAGCGGTTGCTGTGGCCCATAGACATCTATCTATCTTCGTTTGCGGATCAAAATGCAGATGCGTTGTCAGCCGTGAGAACTAAGATGGAATGCCTCTTTTCCAGTAAAAAGGGTCTCCGGTTATCAACACTCACCATACGAAACACGGCAACATTAAGCTGCTATTTTACGTTGGTATTCTGTGAGAGCGGTAACGTTACCCGATCGAACCGACATAGTGCTACAACTATACAATTAATATTCGGTTACGGTTTAAAGAATTTTATTTCTCATAAGAACATACAATGGTTTATTTATAATGAGATACAAAGTAATTATTATAATTTGATAATATTATCACATCTACCTCTAGTGTTGGAAGCGATATAGTCTTAGGTTATTCATTGATACATATTAGGTATCGTGTATTAAAAAGATTATCACTGTGCATACGTATTTCCTAAGTTTACTTTTAAACAATTTCATGTTATTGCAGTTTTCAATATTTATTATTATATCCAGTACATATCGATATGGGGGACAATTAATTATTATATACACTTTACTTTTACCAACGTACATAAGTCTCATTAGATTAATTAAAGATTACAATCATAAACAGTTAACACTTGATTAATAACACCTATAAAAAGCACCTATAAGAATGACAGCCATTTCTCACGCGTGTTTAATTGTCGCTTATATAAGTGATATAACTCCTAACCGAGAGCTCGCGTTATCAAAGAAGGTTTATCTAACAACAAAAAGAATAATCCGTTTCTTGTACACCTTTTCGCAGTTAACACAATCACATCTTGCATTTATCGTGACTTTATTAGCTAATTAAATTAACAGGATTCGCACGTTACGTGGTAGAGACTATACCAGCTAGACATAGCTGCAGTACGAATGGGTCGGTTTGACCGGGGTGGATTAGCTAGTCAAACATTTTATTGAATTTAATTTATTTATAATTTGACAATTTTTTATGTAATTACTTATTCACAAACTGTTCAAGACAGCAAAATTTCTTAACACCTGCAACAAAATTTTGTACGTGGTTAACATGGACATTGGCATTAGACGTGGTAGAGCCATGCTACAGCTATATTAGGATTTTAGCACGAATTAGTTGGCTCGAACGCTCGCACAGAATATCAGAAAGGAACAGCAGCATAATAGCGCTGTTTTTCGTATGGTGAGTATAAAGAGGAGAGTTTTTACTGGTAACGATGCATTCTAACTTAGTATTCAACCGATGGGGGATAAGTGGTAAACTCGTACCGATAGACGAAGTATAGGGCAGCTAATAGATGGAGTGACAACCTGGTAAGACATGCGGGAAGTCAACGGATGCAGGTGGCTCAGGACCGTGCTTTGTGGCATTCCTTGGAGGAGACCTATCTTCAAGACTTGTAAAGGACTGTAATGATGATAATGATAATGTCTTTATTGCATGCAAATAATACTCTAAGCATAATAATAAAAAGCCACTTATTTCAATATTACAGACAGAAACTTTGATTTGATTTATATGTATAGATGGGCATAGATACGTTTCTTGTAATTTCTCCCTGTCGAGTACATAAAAAGCGACAGTTAGATGCGTGATTAAGTAATACTTTTTACAAACTAATAGCAAGGAAAGTGATCGTCCAGCCAAGAACGATATGCGAGTAAAAGCGAAGCCATTATCTGATTAATTGTCATTTCGCAGAGCACGCAAAGTCAGTCTTAAATTAAGTTGTTATTTATTT
This sequence comes from Parnassius glacialis, assembly GCA_033319125.1. NCBI lineage: Eukaryota > Metazoa > Arthropoda > Insecta > Lepidoptera > Papilionidae > Parnassius > Parnassius glacialis. Next base: position 34,611,718 of record JAVANC010000025.1, read on the forward strand.
AGCAGCATTTGACAACATTTGCGTGTACATACATAAAAATAAATGTGACCACGATCACTAGAGCATGACTTTTATTAAAGTGAACACGAATATAATTTATCTTTGTGTAATTATGTTTATAATACGTATCTAAGTATGTACGACTAGTTACAGGTATTATACATGTATAATTTGAACATATTATATTATATTTTTTAGAATAACGGTGACAAACGAGCACACAGTCCACCTGATGTGCTGTGCTGTGGCCCATAGACATCTACACCTATCCTCGATTAAGAATCAAAATGCAGATGCGTAGTCACTTCTGAGGACTAAATTGAAATGCTTCGTTTTCTGTAAAGAGGCCTTCGTTTCTCTACACTCACGTTTTCTGTGAGATCGTGGTCATTCTTCGGTTGGGCCGACCCATTAGTGATACAACTATATTATAGCTGCAGCGTGGCTCTACCACATATATTATATACTGTATGTATCATACACTATATATAATTGCATATATATTTTCTTTGCTTACCCTGGAGGTAGTTAGATAGAGAATGCCTTGTACAATGTACATTAAGACCGCCTTTTAATACTTCGTGTGCAAATAAAGCCGGGCCGAATTATGGTCTTGTGCTACCTGTATCCGCCGACCACCTACATATTTTGTCAGGTCTTCACTCTACCTAGTGAGAGTTTACCCAAAACTGCGCTTCCCAGTACGAGGCTTCCACTCGAGAATCTTTCTTCCCCAACTCTACTACAACATCTGATAATTACTATTTATAATATTTGATTACATATTAATACAGTATTCAGTTCTCAAAACTGTTTTTTCATTTATTCATCATACCTTACCACCTGTTAAAGTACATTGCTGAACATATGCCTCCCTCATAGATTGCCTCATACGGGAGATATGTATTATAGCCGCCGCGCTTGGCACGCAGGGTGGCTACCGCAGTTTTTTGTTTGAATTTGTTGTTAGGAAGACACTGTTACCCCTCTTTTTCTTTCCTCGGTCGCCTGTTGCGACACCCACGGGATGATATGGGGCAGTGGATATTCTTACACTGTCACTACGCGGTCTCAAAACTTACGCAATTCATTCTTTAATATAAATTGTGAATGAATTCTGACACTAATTAGCTTAGAACGAATCAAACAATGTCATTTGTATTAAGCTCTGTACTTGACCGAAAATTTGATACGGCAAGTAATTAAAATAATCAGAGTCTCAAATATTGCATTGTGTGTTGACTCGTCGTGGCAAAGGTCCGTGAGACGTGGGAAAAATTGCAAATGCAACACTTGCTATTGAATTGTGGTTTTCGAGATCGATAATCAAGTCAAAACATGGTCGGTGCTGGAACTGAGCGTTTGGCTACGAGCGGTGAATTCGAATTCTGGAACAACTTTTTTTTTTATAGGATAAGGGTGACAAACGATCACACAGTCTACCTGATGGTAAGTGTTTGCTGCGGCCCATAGACATCTACATCTATCCTCTATTACAAATCAAAATGCAGATACGTTGTCACCCGTGAGGACTAAGATGGAATGCCTCATTTCCAGGAAAAAGGACCTCCGGCCACCTGCACTCACCAAGCGAAACGCAGAGGTAAACCTCTACTTCACGCTGGTTTTCTGTGAGGTCGTGGTACCACCCCGGTTCGAGCCGGCCCATCCGCGCGACAGCAAAAGCTGCCGCGTGGCACTACCACTGTTCAAACTTCCTACTTACAATTGTTTCGGGCATGAGTCTTTATCCATGTTTAATTTATCTATGTGAATCCACCTGTACACCACAGCCTATAATATCCCCATAGATGCCACGTTTGACAGGCGAGTTGGCGACTCCAGTTTTATTATTATCTTCAATTGTTATCAGAATGATGCTGCTATCCATCTCCTGTACCTGTATCCTTCTGTCGCCTCTTACGACACGCAGGAGATGATATGGATAATCGACTTCATAATGCAGGAGCAATTTCTGGTGTTTTTAATTTTATAAAAAAAGAAAGAAATTTCAAGAAAATCCCATGTTGGTCTGAGACTTTTATAGATGTTACAGTCAAAAGTCATAACCGGTCATAACCACTTTTAACTGCCAAAAAATCAAGCAAAAGTAGTTTTGACTAGGAGCGTTTGTCAATACCACTTTTAACTGATTTTTGCAGGCAAAAGTAGTTTTGACTAAGGACGTTGGTCAAAACCATTTTAACTGCAAAAATATTGAATAATTGTGATTTTCACTAAATTACATCGGCTAAAAGTGGTTTCGACCTAGAATTTTAGTGAAAACTACTTTTGACTTATACTTTCAAATTCTTGAAATTAAGAAGTTCAATTCCTTCAATATTATGTTTTATATCAATCAGGCTTTAGCGTGACCCAAGCGCCACTCCAGTCGTACGTACCCAACGTTACCAACTGTTACTGATGTTGCGAGTATTGACCGATAGTCTCAAGTTTAAATCAGACAACACCACTTTTGACTAAGATCGTTTGCTAAATCTACTTTTGACTACAAAAATCAATCAAAACTGTTTTGGACTAAGGGCATCGGTCAATACTATTTTTGCTGGATTTTCGCAGTTAAAAGTGGTTTTGACCGTTTATGACTTTTGACTGTGGCATAGGTCTATCACTTACTCTTATAACTAAAAAGAATGTACAAACTGTGATACTTGCCTAGCATGTCATAAAAATGACTAATGGGACATTGGGTTTGTAATTGTGTAGGCGATAGGTACCTTTCGGGGACTACAGGCGTGAAGCTATGTATGTATGTATATGTAAGAAATTCAAACATTTTTGACATGAAAGCACGAATTGGGTTAATTCGACAGGGGAAAGCCCACGCTCTCACAGAACACAAGCGTAAAATAGTAGCTAAATATTGCTGTGTTTCGTATGGTGCGTGTAGAAAACGGGCGACACTTTTTACTGGAAACGAGGCATTCTATCCTAAGGCCTCAGGGGAGACGCGTCTGCATTTTAAATCTTAATCGAGAATAGATTTAGATGCCTATGAACCACAGCAACCTTTTACCATTAGTAAGTTCACACTGTGTGCCCGTTTTTTACCCATATTCAATAAAAAAGCGCTACATAAACACATTCTTGAAATGAAAACAAACTTTTTTGTACAGACCAATATTATCTTGATGTACCTACAAAAAATCTACGTCAATTTACATTCAACAATATAGGATCCTTGACATCGAATTCCACGGAAGAATTACAGTTGCATCTCCAGATCTAAGTCACACGAATTTGGCATTTAAGTGCAGATGATGATCGCGATAGGTTTTAAAAGATTTGCACGACGTATTAAAATTAAAAGGTTAATCTATTCGGATCACAGATCAAGTAAGAAAGATGGACAAAGTGCTGCGTTCATTTCAAATGATGCCAAATACTTCTTGACACGCAGTCACGCACACATTTCAAGCTGATAGAACTCTTTTTCTATATTATTATTTTGCACGTGGTAGAGCCATGCTGCAGCTAATTACTAGTTTAGTTGTAGCACAAATGGGTCAGCTCGACCGGGGAAGGACCATGCTCTCACAGAATACCAGCGTAAAATAGCAGCTTAACCCTGCTGTTTCGTATGGTGAGTGTAGAGAACCGGACACGCTTTTTACTGGAAACGGGGCATCTGCATTTTGATTCTTAATTGAGGATATATGTAGATATTTTGGTCCACAGCATCCACTTACCACCCGGTAGACAGTGTGCTTCTTTAAAACAAAATTAACAAAAAATAATAACAATAATATGTTTGGACCATACACACGCGGCCGTTTAATATGTAAGTACAGAGAATAACACGTAAAGCTGTTGATCCAGCGCCTGATCGTCTGATCGGGCACCTATGCTTGCGCATATACTCCTACTCGTACACTATAATCCTGTCCTGCACAGATGGCTAGTCTCTCTTGAGATAGGCCGCCGTGACCTAAATTCGGTCCACCACATTAACAACTCCAAAAACAGATGTGCGACAATATGAATAATGTGTCCACTACCACAAAACCATAAGTCAATTACTGTCGAAACAATATAAACGTGGTCCAATAACAAAATGTGAATTGTATCGCAGCCAGACTTATTAGTCAGACATATTTTGTATAACTACATACATCATTTTGACAGTCGTAGTCCATCTTATTATATAAAGGTGATGGTTGTTTCGCAATTGGAAAGGATACTATAATGCACCGACTCATCAATATCTATGATTGGTCCAAGTTATAAGCGGTTGTGATTATCTATATATATATATATATATATATATATACTATGACATTCTATATGCACACCGGAATTCCGCATTCACAAATACATCAACTTGCCGTGTAGTGGCGGTTAAGAATATACACTACTCCATATCTTCCCGTGGGTGTCGTAAAAGGCGACAAAGGGAAACAGGCAGGAGATGGGCAGCAGCATCTTCCTGGTAAAACTGCTAAAAAAAACTGCGGTTGCCAACCCGCTCGCCAAGCGTAGCAACTATGGCAATATACCCCCCATGATTAAAGTTATGAAGAGACGGCCCCCAGTCCCCCGCTATTCCTGGCTACGGTAGCGTCCATGGTAACGGCGGGGCAGGGGGTGCTGAGAATCTCCGGTGGAGGTTCGGTTGCCATCTACGACGACTCGTCCTGGCAACATACAACGCACGCACCTTGAGGACTGACGAGAAGATGGTTGAGCTGGAAGAAGAGATAGACAATTTACGCTGGCATATTATAGGATTATCCGAAGTCCGAAGAGAGGGGGCGGACACGGTAATCCTCAAATCCGGCAACTTGCTCTATTACCGGGACCATCTGTCCCAAGTAGGTGTCGGATTTATTGTCCACAAGTTTCTCGTTAACATCGTTGGAAAGATTGGGATTGTGTCGACGAGGGTTGCGTACCTTATACTCAGAATCACCAAACGGTATTCGCTGAAGGTCATACAAGTTTATGCACCAACCTCAGGACACCCCGATGAGGAGGTGGAGGAAATGTATGAGGATATCTCTAGGGCCATGTATTCCTCCAAAACCCAATATACGGTGTTAATGGGAGACTTCAATGCAAAACTAGGCACAAGAGAGAACGGTGAGCTGAAAGTGGGGAAAATTGGTATAGGGCAACGGAACCCAAGGGGCCAGCAGCTGGCCGAATTCATGGAGAAAGAGGGACTCTTTATGATGAACTCTACTTCCAGAAGCAGCCCCACAGGAAGTGGACCTGGTTGAGCCCCGACGGTTCGACAAAAAATGAGATTGACTTCATTATGACGACCAGACGACAACTGTTCAGTGATGTCTCAGTGATCGCGAGGGTGAAAACCGGCAGCGATCACCGAATGGTTAGAGGCACACTGAACCTAAACGTTAAGTTGGAGAGGTCTCGTCTAATGAAGTCAACGCTCCGTTCCCCTCTTGATCTAATCCAAAGTCCCGAAACCTTTCAGCTCGAGTTACAAAACCGTTTTCAGTGCCTAGAACACTGCAATGAAGTGGACGATTTGAATGACAAGCTCGTGGAAACTGTCCATGCGGTCGGAGTTAAGTTCTGCAAGACCCGCCGCAGAAGAACACAAAAACTCTCCGATCACACTCTTAATCTCATGGCTGTTAGACGGGAGATGAGGCTACATTCTTCAACAGATTTGACAGCATACAGGCAACTGAACAGACAGATCTCCAAATGCATGTGGCGGGACTTACGCAACTTCAATACAGCTCGTGTTGAAGAAGCGATCGAGCGAAACCAAGGCTCCAAAGTCTTTGCCAGAGATTTGTCTGCCAGAAAGAGCCAACTGTCAAAGCTGAAGACAGAAAGTGGCAGCATCGTTTCCGGGGCACCTGAGATTTTGAGTGAGATTGAGAGTTTCTATGGGCAGCTGTACACGTCATCGTTGGAGCCACACGCAAGTGTGAGTAACGATCCAAGAGCGAGTCTTATCCGACATTACTCCGATGATATCCCGGACGTCAGTCTGAGCGAGATTAGAATGGCTCTCCAGCACCTTAAAAACGGCAAGGCCCCAGGCGAGGATGGAATTACAGCGGAGCTTCTGAAAGCGGGTGGAAAACCGGTACTTGAAGTCCTTCAGAAGCTCTTTAATTCCGTTCTCCATGGTGGCATTACACCGGAGGCGTGGAGCAGAAGTGCGATGGTGTTGTTCTTCAAGAAAGGCGACAACGCTCTCTTGAAGAACTACAGACCGATTTCCCTTCTGAGCCGCGTCTACGTGCTGTTTTCGAGAGTCATTACGAATCGTCTCGCGCGCAGACTTGACGACTTCCAGCCTTCCGAACAAGCCGGTTTCCGAAAAGGCTTTAGCACCATAGATCACATACATACTCTCAGGCAAATTTTACAGAAGTCCGAGGAGTACAATTTGCCACTATGTCTGGCGTATGTGAACTATGAGAAAGCCTTTGATTCCGTCGAAATTTGGGCGGGGCTGCAGTCCCTTCAGCGGTGCCAAGTTGGCTGTCGGTATATCGAAGTGTTGAAGTGCTTGTACAATAGGGCTACGATGGCTATCCGAGTACAGAACCAGAGTACGAAACCTATCCAACTGCAGAGAGGTGTAAGACAGGGTGACGTCATATCCCCGAAACTCTTCACCGCTGCATTGGAAGACGTTTTCAAGCTTCTGGACTGGAAAGGATACGGTATCAACATCAATTGCGAGTACATCACTCACCTTCGATTTGCCAACGATATAGTCCTTATGGCAGAATCACTGGAGGACCTAAGCACTATGTTCAATGACCTCAATAGTGTTTCCCAACGGATAGGTCTTAAGTGAACATGGACGAAACAAAGATCATGTTTAATGTCCATGTCACACCTATGCCGGTAGTTGTTGGGAGCACTAAGCTCGAAGTTGTTGACGAGTATGTTTACCTGGGACAAATAGTCCGACTAGGTAAGTCCAACTTCGACCGTGAGGTCAATCGACGAATTCAACTCGGTTGGGCAGCGTTCGGGAAATTACGACACATCTTCTCGTCAGGTATACCTCAAAACTTGAAAACGAGACTGAACACCCAGTGCGTGTTGCCAGTGATTACATACGGAACGTGAGACGTGGTCCTTCACTGCTGGCGGGATGAGGAAGCTCAAGGTCGCTCAGCGAGCTACGGAGAGGGCTATGCTCGGAGTTTCTCTGCGTGATAAACTCAGAAATGAGGATATCCGCAGTAAAACCAGAGTGACGGACAGAGCCCAACGGATTAGTAAGCTGAAGTGGCAATGGGCCGGCCATACTCGAAGAACCGACAACCGACGGGGAAAAAATGTTCTCTAGTGGCAGCCTCGTACCGGCAGGCGAAGTGTAGGGCGTCCCCCCACTAGATGGAGTGACGACCTGGTAAGATATACAGGAAGTCGATGGATGCAGGTGGCTCAGGACCGTGCTTTGTGGTATTCTTTGGGGGAGGCCTATGTTCAGCAGTGGACTTGTGAAGGGCTGTAATGATGATGAATGAAATACATCAACTGCTGTGCAACATGAAAATATTTGCCCATATCTTTCTTATCTAAAATTAGTATTGAATAAAAATGCGTAACGAAGAAATTTTAGTAATTTTAGTAGTTTTTTAAAAAGACAAAGGTAAATTTAAAGCAAAATTTTGGATAAAATCAATTTTTAATACGTTGTGGGGTTATAAAGAATAAAGAAGTTATGAAGAAATCCATCTAGATTAGCACCAGCCTCCTGTATATTTCTACTGTAAAAGTGTACCCATTGATGATTCCATCTTCCTTTTTAAAAAATGTTAGGGTTTTTTCATTACTGGTATATTCTCAGTTACCTTCAACAAATTTAAAAATGTTTATGCTTGTAAATAATTCACAGTAGTAGTTGTCACAAATGGTGAAATAGAAACCACAGAACCAACTCTTTTAATTCGTACACATTCGTATAGTAAGAAAAGAACTGTGTAGGTTGGTATAGTATGGACTATCTCTTCCAAATATTAATATTTTTGATTATATAATAATTTTAATATTTAACAATTTAGTTCTTTTTTTTAAAAAAAAAAACACTAATATGTAGCCCATATTTATATACAATAGAAATAATTACATAAGTTTTGAATTTTATATTATAAATTTCTTTTATAGAATATTCCACAAATAGTGCAGAAATACCGTATAATGTACGTAGATATTGAAATAGATTTTTGATCTAAGAATATACAAACTTATAATTTTTAAACTCTCATCTTATGACTTAGACCGCAGTGCAAACGTAACATCGTGACCTAAGTCGGGTGTCCCGCGGAACATAATTTATATAATTTGACTTTCTGTCCCCATTTGTACGGTAATAAAACTATCGCTTTATATCAGTGCGTTTCTCATGCTCTCCTATTACACTTATGATTGAATTTTATTTTTTATAACGATATATTTTTCACACATTCTACCAATTGGTAATTGAATTTTATTTATTGCCAGAATATAGTACATATTACTATGATGTTGTTAGTTATTAATGAGACCTTACATTCTATACCATAAATACGTTTAAGGTAAGTTTGTATAAAAAGGGTTATTATAATATTAAGGAATGTTTTAATTGTAAGCTGTTATTTAAAAAAAAGTTCCGCTGGATTTCTTGCTGGTTCTTCCCAGGACAAAGGTTTTTTTCCGAACCAGTGTTAAATTAAAAAAAAATACTTACAAGAAGTATATATCATTTATATAATCTATATTGAATAAAAAAGTTTGTTTTCTCTTCCGTTCCGATAATAATAACGAAAGGGAGATCTTTAAAAGTGTTAGGTAATTTATTGTAAACTCTGATAGCATTTATAAAGTAAGTGGTTGTTGTGACCCATAGACATCTACATCTATCCTCAATTAAGAATCAAATTGCATATGTGTTGTCATACCTGAAGACTAAAATGGAATGCCTCGTATGCAATAAAAAAGAGCCTCCGGTTCTCTACACTTATTATACGAAACACAGCAGCTTTGAGTTGCCCTTTTACGCTGGTATTCTGTGTGGTCCTCCCGCGATAGATTCCATTCGTGCTGTAATCATAATATAGCATCACCAAACACAAACGATATAATATTTTTTCTCTTTCCTCTTTAAAAACGTTATCCTAATACTACGATTTCCTCCTGTATCGTGGAAGCATCTTACAAACATTCAAACTCGGAACATTTGTTTGTAGGTCATACAAATACTTGTTCCGTGCGGGATTCGAACCCGCGGCTGTCAACGTCGCAACTGAATGCTAGTCAGCTCGTAAAATCCTACGATTCGACATGGATATATCCTGTTAGAGAGGAATTGCCTTAACCGTTACGCTTGGGCGGTCAGATTGACGAACGCAGTACTAAATGTCTCGTACCTTTGACACTACTGCCCATAGCCAATCTAAGGTCGTGTAAGGTTAACGAGATGATTATTTCACCGTCTTTAGTAAACCATAGAATTTTTCTGGCACTTCCTGTAGTATGCTCCCTCGGGAAAATATTACATTCTCTTCCTTTGCCTTTTTTTTCTTGTCGTGGCAAAAACGCCTAAGTATAACCATTTTGAAAAGACTCTACTACTCCATTTCTCACTTATTTAAAACTAGCTGTTCCCCGCGACTTCGCTCGCGTGTTAGGGTTTTTATGTTTTCACGCGGAACCCTAATTATTTTTCTAAAAGAAAAGTTTCCTAAGTTACTCCTTATGAAATCAGCTATCTACCAAATAAAGTCCCGTCAATATCGGTCGAGCCGTTTCGGAGATTAGCCGGAACAAACAGACAGACAGACAAAAATTTTAAAAACTGTATTTTAGTTATAAGTACCGTATTTACTTTCATATGCATTTAGTAAAAAACTGTAACTTTGACATTACAAACAGACACTTCAATTTTATTTATTTGTATAGATAATGCCGTCCAGACCGACTTTCGATCACGGTAACAAGTCAATAAATAGATAATCTATATACTCTGCAAGTACATTCTAGAGAGTATTCTCACTCTCATAGTACGATGGGACGGCAGTCCGACAGAGAGATCAGGCGCAGGACCATCGATTTTATCATTTTATTTTATTTTACTTTCCAAGACACGTGAGTGGGTCAACACGAACTTACCTAGCTCCGGACTGGGAACTTATTGACAACAAAATCGACGAATAACTGGCCCGACCCGAGATGATAACACAACGTGATCAGCAGTTGCACTTGCGACCACTAAAACTACGGAGCGGAGCAGTCGATAAAGTCGAATAATAAATCATATTATTATTTTATAAGTGATAAACAAATCTGTTAACAATATGGCTTATGCCTGGTTTCTAAATGAGGGCATCCATAACTGTTTCTGCCACCAGGACGGCGCCACTAGAAAGTGAGGTATAATATTTGACAGATTTCATAGCGGGGAAGTTAATTTGTTTGGAAAATGTAAAAGTTATTGTTTCTTTCTGTACTATTAGCTATATTTTATATTAATAACATTAAAAATAAATAAACCAAACCAAACATATTCATAAAAGTAGAATAATTTTAAAAAAAAGTTAAAAATGTGCATAATATTAAAGAGCAAACCACTGACGCATTGTTTTGTGTATTAATATAATACTGTAGAAACTGATAAACTTTTATTAAAAAACAACTTCTCAATTAAATGACATTGTGTAACAAAAAACTTTATCCTAGTGTCAACTTTTTACAACTAGTTTTTACAGTGGTAAAGCCACGCGGCTTTTGCTGTCGCACGGATGGGCCGGCTCGAACCGGGGTGGTACCACGACCTCACAGAAAACCAGCGTGAAGTAGAGGTTTACCTCTGCGTTTCAATTGGTAAGTGCAGGTGGCCGGAGGCCCTTTTTACTGGGAATGAGGCATTCCATCTTAGTCCTCACGGGTGACAACGCATCTACATTTTGATTTGTAATAGAGGATAGATGTAGATGTCTATGGCCCGCAGCAACCACTTACCATCAGGTGGACTGTGTGCTCGTTTGTCACCCTTATCCTTTAAAAAAAAACTAGCGACATCTGGTGAGCAGAAAATTATTAGCCCTCATTAGAGTAACATTTTTCCCACTATCCGTTCTTAAGTGTGGAAACCATTATATGAGATAATCTAAATATACTGGTGCATCAACTAACGACGGCGTGAAGTTTTTATTTTAATTTTAAGTCGTCGTGAGTAACTGAACAAATAGTTTATTATAAAAAGGGTTCAACATGCTACTTCATACATAATTTAACGGATAGTTTTATCATGTACATTGTCATCCAATTCCGAGCTATGTTCAAAATTTCATGTTTCTAGCTCATTAGGAAGTTAGTTTAAAATCAGTTACTAAATTCGACCCGAACAGACAACGAGTTAATACAAACGTGGTATAATGACGAACGGTATGAGTATGACTTTGTTCCCTTGGGAGAGAGGTAAAGATGTGGGATGCTACTTGCGTAGACACTTTGGTAGCCTCTAACCTCAGTGGTACCTCGTTTAGGCCGCGGCGGCATTAGAGGCATCTAAACTAAGTAAGTGGCGCGAATATGAACTTCTGGAAGATGACCACATATTTGTGCAATTTACTGTAAACACTATCGGTCGGTTGTTTCCACGTGACGTGAAGTTCGTAATAAACTGTATCCGCGGCTGATGATAAGAGGGCTGGTCCTTTTCTCGCTCAAAGGCTAAGTATAGCCATTCAGCGAAAACGCAGCCAGCGTTCTAAACACCATACAACAGGGAGTAGGACAGTATGATGATTTAAGTTTTCAGTTTTATTTATTTTTACTATGGTAATAAATATTGTACATTTTCATGTTGTGTAAATAAATAATTAAAAAACTCCAACTCAAACATTTTTATACTTGTTTTACATAGCACTTTTGAAAGTCAAAAGATACTCCATCGTTTCATCGAGTGCTTTTTACCGCCGAGAGATCTTGTGCCACTTCTTGGCAAGAAACTCACAGGTAGACTATTTTCAAACGACTTCAAAAAAAGGAGGGGGTTCTCAATTCGTCTGCATTTTTTTTACTCAGAACTTTTTTCTAGAATAACCGATTTTGATGATTCTTTTTTTTACTTGAAAGCTGGTGCTTCTCATGTGGTCCCATATAAATTTGTAGCTTTTGAGTTACCCTTAATAATGCTTATTTAATTTACTTCGATTACATTGAAAGAAAGAAAGAAAGAATAAATTATTTATTTGATACACACATTTTACACACATTTCAAAAACACATACAAAAGCAAGGGCCAAAAATATGCATGTCCCACTCTAATTCTGCTTAACAATAAATACTCGTAACAACATTAACAATTGAGAAGTAGTACAAGCACATCATTAATTAATAATAAAACAAAAAAAATGTGACATCAAATAGGTCTCCAACTCAGTACAATGCTGCAAAGACAGCGCTGGTATTCAGTGACTTCACAGACAAAACCGGTGTGCGATCGTCTAACTACGAGTTACTAGGAGTTACATAGTTATCTATTAACAATTACGAGTTAAAAAGTAGTGCTAACGTATATAATATATAACGTATATAAATAGATAATACTCATGAGGTGATCGCTACCAAGCTATTTCTAATTTGTTATGTTGTTAATTGTGTAACATACATGATTGTGAGCTGTTATTTAAAAGAAAGTCCCGCTGGGTTTCTTGCTGGATCTTCCCAGGACAGAGGTTTTTTTAAACCAGTGGTAATTAAACAAAATAGTGACTTTCAATAAGTATTATTTATTTTATAATCTATATTGAATAAAAAAAGTTTGTTTCTGTTTTTGTTCTGTTTCTGTTACACATAGACTGAGACTAACCTAGCTAACAGATGTATAAGTGTTATATATACTATATATTTAAATATTATCTACACATATACTTATATATTCAATATTAACATAATATTTGACTATTGTATGGGGAAGAAATCTTTTACCTTTTTCATAAAAGTAGATAATTCTATATTCTGTTATCAAAGGGATACGCCATGTTACGAGAAAAAAAAAGAAAAAATAAGATGGAAGTTAAGAAATAATAAATCGCACACCTAGATCTAAAAAGAGCTAACTCAAAAATTTCAATTTTTGAGTTATGCATACCATCGAATTCCTTAAGTCACTACCTAGCGACCAATAAAACGAATTCAAAAATAGCTCTACAACTCAAAGCTAGGTGACCGTAGAAGTCCCTTTAGTTGAACGAGCAAGGCCCACTCCTTTCCCATCAAAACAGGGACAAATATACATACATTTGTTAAACAATACGGAAATAACTACAAAAATCCAATTTTCAGCCACAAAAAACAATTAAAACATAAGATTTCTATAACATCTATCTTCTATCTGCATTTAAAAAGCTGATCAATACAGAAAACTCCAGCAGTGCACAGGCATACGGTAATCAGTTTTCGCCTTTTCTGAAAAAACTGTTTTTTTGAGTTAGCTCTGTTTAGATCTAGGTGTGCGAAATAATCATTCATCAAATAACAGAAACACGTTAATAGTCAATAATATTCGAACATAAAACAGTGTAGAACAAAATATTGTTACCATTGTACGATCGAGACAGTTATTTTTTATTTTACCGCTTGTTATATTATAATACCATAATAGCAAATTTGTAATATTCTTTCTATAAAAGAATGCTTTTTATATGCGCCTTAAATGCAATGAATGAAGAATGCAAAGGCATACCTGTAATATTACAGGGAATCTTGTAAATAGTTTTTTTTAAACCTGGTACTTTGGTACAGTAAGTATAGAAAAAGGTTTACCGTCCCTGAACTCAAAAACGTCATCACCATTAATATTAAAAAAACAACAATTCATCCACACTCGGTCATTTCCTGAGCTGACTTGTCGACAGCGTATCAGAAGATCTAAATTTAATATTAACGATACATTGATGTTTCGTAATAATACTTCGAGATGGTCGAAAGCAAGGCCGCGATGATCGTGGAGCTGTATATACAATATGTTCACACATATTTTGATTGATGAAAGGTCAGTTCTACAAACATAATTAGAAAAGGAGAAGGGATTTTTTTTATAGAATAGGGTGACAAACGAGCACACAGAATACTGGCGTGAAGTAGAAGCTCTGCTTCTGCGTTTCGTCTGGTGAGTGCAGGTGGCCGGAGGCCCAATTCCCCCCCGCCCCCCATCAACATGGTAGCAGAATTACACGTTAGACTACCCCAAGAGGGTACCAGCACCCCTGGAGAATCCCTCGCTGAGCATCCACGACAGTAATATTCTACTCCTGAGCGTGGGTGCTCAGGCTGCCGCTCGTATTCTGGGGGGGGGGGGGGGGGGGGCAAACTTCCGCTCAAAAATATAACTGCTCGGGGCAAACTGAGCAATAAGACCAAGGCGACCCCTGCCACGCTATCCGTGAATTTCTGCAACATCAAGGGACTTCACTCGAACTTAAACGCCGTCCACTACCATCTCGAGACGGCGAAGCCGGCCTTGTTCTTTCTGACCGAGACGCAGGTTTCCTCTCCGGATGATATTTCGTATCTCTCTTACCCGGGGTACAAATTGAAGCACTCCTTTGTGCGTCGGGCTGGAGTTTGCATGTATGTCAGAGAGGACATCTGTTCTCGACGCCTCGGTCTTGAAGGTTCAGACCTGTCCATCCTATGGCTACGTAGACAGCGACGACCATCCGCGTGTCTACGGGTGCTTCTATAAGTCCCATAGCGGTAATGCCGAAACAGACCGACTCATTGACCATGTCCAAATGGCTACAGATTCTTTGCTACAACAGGACCATTCCGCAGAAATCGTGATCCTTAGCGATTTTAACGCCCACCACGCCGAATGGCTCGGTTCACGTTTAACCGATCATGCCGGAAGATCTGTTTATGAATTGGCTTTGTAATATGGTCTGACACAACTGGTTACTTCACCTAGGCGGATTCCAGATGTGGAGGATCATACACCTTCCCTGTTGGACCTTCTGCTGACCTCTCATCCGGACGGATATCAGGTTTCCGTCGATGCCCCTCGGACTCTGCTCTTCGGACCATTGTCTGATCCGGAGTGTGGTGCCACTCACGCTCCCCTCGCGGTTGCGTTCTGCAGGTTGCCGCCGTGTTTGGCATTACAGGTCGGTGGATTGGGACGGAATGCGGTCTTTCTTTGCATCCTACCCAAGGCGGCGGGTTTGCTTCTCGCCGGATGATCCCAGCGCTGTTACTGACTCTGTCACTGATGTGGTGCTACAGGGAATGGAACTATTTATTCCATCATCTCTGGTACCCATCGGAGGCAGATCTCAGCCTTGGTTTGGTCGCTCCTGTAAGACTGCATTACGCAGTAAGCAGGAGTGTTATCAAGCCTGGGCTGCGGCTTCGGCGACTCGGGATGTAAACACCAGCACACTTAAAAAGAAGTATAACTTCGCCTCCGGGTCCTTCAAAAGAGTTATTGCCAAGGCAAAGACAGAGCACATAGGCAGAATTGGCGAGAAACTAGTTCGCCTTCCTTCGAGAACCCGTGCATTCTGGTCTCTCGCCAAGGCTGTCCAAGGGAATTTGTGTAAGCCATCACTACCATCTCTGCACAGGGAGGACGACTCACTGGCCCAATACGCAAAAGACAAAGCCGACCTTTTAGGCTCCCTTTTTGCGTCCAACTCAACTCTTGATGACGGGGGGAAAACACCGCCGACCATCCCGCGGTGTGAGTGCTCCATGCCAGATGTGCTGTTCTCACAGCGCTCAGTTCGTAAAGCACTCCTCTCCCTGGACATCCAGAAGTCGAGTGGGCCTGACGGAATCCCTCCATTGTACTGAGGCCGTGTGCTCCGGAGTTGGCACCGGTCCTAACGCGTCTTTTCCGGTACTCCTACTCCCAAGGCGTAGTTCCGAATTCATGGAAGACAGCTTTTGTCCACCCGATCCCTAAAAAAGGCGACCGCTCAGACCCGTCCAACTATAGGCCTATCGCGATCACCTCCTTGTTCTCCAAAATAATGGAATCAATTATTAACTGCCAGCTCATGCAATATCTTGAGGATCACCAGCTGATTAGTGACCGCCAATACGGTTTTCGTCGGGGTCGATCAGCTGGTGATCTTCTGGTCTACCAGACCCATAGATGGGCAGAGGCAGTAGAGTCCAAGGGGGAGGCGTTGGCCGTTAGTTTGGACATTGCGAAGGCCTTCGATCGGGTTTGGCACAAAGCGCTTCTTTCGAAGCTCCCTTCCTATGGGCTTCCCGAGAAATAGTGCGATTGGATCACCAGCTTTCTTGCAGATCGGAGCATCAAGGTCGTTGTAGACGGTGCATGCTCCGACTACAAGCCTATTAACGCTGGTGTTCCACAAGGCTGTGTGCTATCACCAACGCTGTTTCTTCTGCATATCAATGATATGTTGCTAACTGGTAACATTCATTGCTATGCGGATGACAGCACTGGTGATGCTCTTTACACCGGCCGTGCCAATATTTCTCGGGAAAACGTCGCCGAGTACCGGAACAAACTTGTGTCTGAAGTCGAGTCTTTGCTGAACAAAGTCTCGGATTGGAGGCGACTAAATCTAGTCCAGTTTAATCCTCAGAAGACACAAGTTTGAGCGTTTACCGCTAAAAAGAACCCCTTTGTCGTATCTCCTCAGTTTCAAGGCACTCCCCTTCTTGCCTCAGCCAGTATCGGAATCCTCGGAGTCGACATATCGAGTGACGTGCACTTTCATGGTCACTTGGAAGAGAAGGCCAAATTGGCCTCTAAAAAGTTTGGCGTGCTCAGCAGAACGGGACAGTATTTCAAGCCGGCACACCGCCTGCAACTTTATAAGGCGCAGGTTCGGCCTCACATGGAATACTGTTCCCATCTCTGGGCAGGGGCTTCCCAGTGCCAGCTTCTTCCACTTCACCGCATCCAGCGCAGATCAGCTCGAATCGTCGGCGACCGAGTCCTTTCCGATCGGCTCGATTCATTGGCACTGCGAAGAGATGTTGCATCCCTTTGCATTTTCTTTCGCATCTACCACGGGGAGTGCTTTGAGGAATCGTTCGGATTAATCCCAGCCGCCAAATTTCACGAACGCACATCGCGGCAGAACTCCCGATACCATCCACACCATCTGGATGATTGGCGGTCTACCACTGTGCGATTTAGAAGATATTTTCTTCCTCGCACGACTTTCTTGTGGAATCGATTACCATCAGCGATTTTCCGTACCAATACGACTTGGGGAACTTCAAGAAAAGAGCGTACTCCTTTTTAAAAGGCCGGCAACGCATCTGCGATTCCCTCCCTGGTGTTGCAGCTGTTCATGGGCGGCGGTAGTCACTTACCATCAGGTGAGCCGCATGCTCATTTGCCCCCTCTCCTATAAAAAAACCACAGTCCATCTGATGGTAAGTGGATGCTGTGGCCCATAGACATCTATATTTATGCCCAATTAAGAATCAAAATACAGATGCGGTATCACCCTTGAGGACTAAGATATAATGTTTCCAGTAAAAAGTGTCGCCGGTTGTCTTAAATAGTGATGAATCATCTAGGTTCTTTGGAGTTACAACACTCATACATTTTGATTCTTAATCGAGGATAGATGAAGGATACCATCAAATAAACAGTACGCTTCTTTGACACCTTTATTCTATAAAAATATATGATATTAATTAACTATTGTGTCTATTTCGCGGACATAGCAACTGTTAATTGACTTCAAAGAATTAAAAAAATCAAAATACATTTCATTTTGATTATCTGTGACCTTCGTACTTTGGCGCGAAGTTGGCGCAACCCGCAATTGTAAATAAACAATGAAAGGCCGTATTCTAAAATTCATCTCGTTCTACGCTCGTTTGTGCTCGATAAGCGATCAGTGCATCCTTCTCGGGCGTTTCAATTGGAAATAGTGCGTGACCGTTTATTTTTCAATTACGTGCAGTTTATTTTGATTAGGCGCTAACGAGGCGTTTGCGAAAGGGCGACGTTTCACACCTCTGCGAATAGCAGTTTAAAGCAGCGACCACAGCTATTAAAAACAGCTGTGTCAGTTGCAAATGTGAGTGGTTTTCAACGTAACAGTCGATTAAAATATGCTAAAAAGATTTTATGATCGCCGTCAGACGACGGAATAAACATCTCGTTAATAAATGACCTAAATTACGCAGTCCGGCGACGGGAAGTAGCGCCAATGGTAGGGAAAATTCAGGTACTGTGTTAACCAATCCTTTTCTCATAACTGCTTTTACTCGTATATTACATAAGAAGTAACATGTCGCATCTGTACAAATAAATAAAATTGAAGTGTCTGTTTATAATGGCAAATTGACAGCCTTTTACTAAATGCATATGAAAGTATATACGGTACTTAAACAATATCTACAATTTTTGTCTGTCTGTCTCTATCTGACTGTTTATTCAGGCTAATCTCCGAAATGGCTGGACCGATTTTGACGGGACTTACACTGACAGATAGCAGCTGTTATAAGGAGTAATTTAGGCTACTCATATTTTAGAAGAAATATTAGGTTCGCGACGAAGTCGCGAGCACAGCTAGTTTTCTACAGACTTCAAAAAAGAGGAGGTACTCAATTCGACTGTTTATACTGTTTTTTTATGTGTGTTACCTCATAACTATTTTCTGGGTGAATCGTATTCGATGATTTTTTATTTGAAAGCTGGTGCTTCTCATGTGGTCCCATATAAATTTGATCAATGTCATACCTATAATTTTTGAGTTATTCTTAATAGTTTATATTAAAGTCGGTTGTACAAAATTTTTAATTTTAAATTATTATTTTTAATAAAAAGGAAGTGACAACCGAACTGACAGTTACCTAATGCTAAGTAGCTTCTGCAGTCGAAGGGCAGCTGCCAGAATGAAGAAACCTACAGTGGCTTTTTCACCTGAGGACTAAGATAAAATGCCCCACAGCCTGTCACTCTCTATATCCTTCAGACTGGAACACAGCTCAACTGACACTATTTGGCAAAAGATAATTTAAAATTTAAAATATTGTACAATCGACTTCAATATATATTATTAAGAATAACTAAAAAGAAAATTGGTCGGACCTGGATCAAATTTATATGGGACCACACGAGAAGCACCAGCTTTCAAGTAAAAAAAGAATCATCGAAATCGGTTCACGTAAAAAAAGATTTAAGTTAACACACATAAAAAAGAACATACAGTCGAATTGAGTACCTCCTCCTTTTTGAAGTCGGTAGAAAAAAAGTCCTACCACACCTGTAAGTGTGTTTCTTGATTTGGTGAAACATTGTAAAGTCATACCTTTATTTAAATCTGGTAGTACATTAGACCCCGCCAATTTTAGACCAATTTCTGTACTACCAACGTTTAGTAAAATTTTTGAAAAAATAATTTAAGATCAGATGTCAAGTTTCTTTAATATTAATAAATTGCTCCATAAAAATCAATTCGGTTTTTCAAGGGGTTGCTCGACAACTGACTGTCTGAGCTGGAGTTGAGCTTATTAAACGTATTTTTGTGCATAGGAGAATTCAGAGGATGCTTTGGGTATATTTAGTGACCTTTCCAAGGCCTTCGACTGCGTTCACTATGAGACATTAATCAGGAAGCTACAGTACTATGGTGTTAAGAACACAGCGCTTAAACTTATTATTTCATATTTAAGTAATAGAATGCAGAAAGTTATTATCAATGGTAAAAGTTCTTCCGGGTCACCTGTACTAATGGGTGTCCCTCAGGGCTCCATTCTCGGCCCATTCCTATTTCTAGTGTATATTAATGACTTACCTTCTCTTGTAGGGGATAATTATGATGATACTTCCTTGATTTTTAAACTTAAACGTCAATCATTTATATGTGACGAAGTGAATAATGCTATATCAAAATTAGTGCATTAGTTTAACGTTAATAATCTACATCAAAACGGAAATAAAACTAAATGTATTAAATTTACAACAACGAATGTTAAAAATCTGAGTACTAATTTATTTTTAAATGGGAAAGAACTGAGCCCCGTTGAATCCACTGTTTTTCTTGGCATCACTCTCGATGCAAAGCTTCAAAGGGGCCCCCATATGTCCAAACTAGCAAGCAGGCTAAGTTCTGCAGCCTATGCTGTAAAAAAGATTAGAGGTCTCACTAGTGTCGAGACAGCTAGATTAGTTTATTTCAGTTATTTCCATTGCATAATGTCTTATGGGATTTTGATATGGGGAAATGCGGCTAATTCAAAATCTATTTTTGTTTTACAGAAGAGGGCCATTAGAACTATTTACAACCTAAAACCGAGAGAGTCTCTTAGAAATAAATTTAAAGAAATAAATATATTAACTTTGGCGTCTCAGTATATTTACGAAAATTTAATGTATGTTCACAAAACAAAGGTAGTTTTAGTAAAAAAAGTGATATACACTCTGTAAACACTAGGAACAAACACAAGCTAGTGATACGAGTTTCTCGACTCCATAAAATCAGTAATTCATTCTTGGGGCAATGTATACGCTGTTACAACAGTGTCCCGGAAAGTGTACAGGCTCTCTCTATTACCAAGTTTAAATGTTTTGTTAAGTTGAAACTTTTTTTTTTTTATAGGATAAGGGTGACAAACGAGCACACAGTCCACCTGATGGTAAGTGCTTGCTGCGGCCCATAGACATCTACATCTATCCTCTATTAGAAATCAAAATGTAGATGCGTTGTCACCCGTGAGGACTAAGATGGAATGCCTCATTTCCAGTAAAAAGGGCCTCCGGCCACCTGCACTCACCAAGCGAAACGCAGAGGTAAACCTCTACTTCACGCTGGTTTTCTGTGACTGTATGTAACTGTATAAAAAGGGTTATTATAGTATAAATGAATACATGGTTGATAATAACCCCTGGGAATGAGGTGGTCGCTTCCGAGCTGTTTCTAAAATATATTATAGTTATTTTTATTTATAACAAAATCTGTCATCCCTACAAACATATAAAATTAGACTGTCTGTCTGTAATATTGAAATTAAACTCAGAAGCTCCTATTAAACTAACAGGGTTATTTGCTATTAAGACATGAATAACCCGTTTTAAGAAAATTCTCTGTCTGTCCGTCTGTGGCTTATCTTCAGAAAGGCTGAACCTGAATTGTAATGAAACTTCAGTGTGATCTAAGCTTTATTTTATCCGAAAATTTATTAAAAAAAGTGATAAAAGTGAAAATCACAGCTCAATACTCCTAGATAAAATACATTTAGAGTCTTTAAATTTTTTTATACTTACTTAGATTATATACTTTTTAGGGATTATATTATGGAGGTATATATTAATGGCAACGTAGCGTGGCTTTACAACACAATCCATCATTAGCATCGACTTCAGAAGCCAGTATGTGAAAATTATTATTTCTTTATTTTAATGTCGCGTTTGTACTTTATAATAGAAGTTTAATTATTTAAAAAGAGGATAAAACAAAAAACACCTGAAACATTTCATAGCAAAAACAGTTGAAGCATGCAAATTTTATAACACGTTGATGACTCAGAGGTGCTAATTATGCAAACGGCGAAAATAATTTAATAGCTACACATCTTTTATGTAAAATAAAACAATGAAAACCGCGATAAAAATGATTCATTTGAAAACTAACGCTTATTTAATAGAGGCTTAAAATTTTATGACGGTTCATTTAAATTTAACCGTCGAAATACTGAGCATTGTTCACACTGTTGATCAACTAAGCAATATTATAAAGAAATATCACGTTTATAGCTGTAATGTGGAAATAATTCTTTTTATGATTTTATTCTTATATTATAATATGTGTATGTCTTCTGTATTTTTTTTTTATTGTATAGGGTGACAAACGAGCACACAGTCCACCTGATGATAAGTGGTTACTGTGGCCCATAGACATCTACATCTATTCTCGTTTGCGAATCAAAAGGCAGATGCGTTGTCACCCGTGAGGACTAAGATGGAATGCCTCTTTTCCAGTAAAAAGGGTCTCCGATTCTCTACACTCACCATACGAAACACAGCAGTTTTAAGCTGCTATTTTACGCTGGTATTCTGTGAGAGCGTGGTCCTTCCCCGGCCGAGCCGACCCATTCGTGCTACGACTCTACGCATCTACATTTTGATTTGTAATAGAGGATAGATGTAGATGTCTATGGGCCGCAGCAACCACTTACCATCAGGTGGACTGTGTGCTCGTTTGTCACCCTTATCCTATAAAAAAAAACTGCATGTCTGAGAAATATGAAAAAAAAATATTTCGAAGGCATGTGAAGTTCGCCAACACGCATTGCCCTAAAACCCTCTCAGAAATGAGGGGAGGCCTGTGCCCAGCAGTGGGACGTATATAAGCTGTAACTGTACCTTTTAACTTTTGATAAATGTTGTAATGCCAAAAATAGTGCGTTTGGTATGATCGGCCTAATAAAGCATATCAAAGTTCTATTATACAATATGTAACAAAAACCCTGTGGTTCCCGTTAAGTACGTTATCAGGATCATTATTCAAACGTATAGATATAACTTATTTTTAAAAACTCGAACAATATCTATTTTTATTTTATTTAAAAAAAATTGTATGCAAATTGTATGTGGTTTTATTACCTCTGCATTGTCTGGGGAGTAAGAGGATTGTCAAAGACCCCGCTTTACTTAACTTTAGCATCAGCTAGTGTCAGTAAGAGGTAATAAAACCACAAAATATTTAAAAAAATATTTTTTAATATAATTAAAGAAATATATGCTCGAGTTTTTAAAAAAAAAAATATTTTTATAGGTTTGAATACTGATCCCGATAACGTACTTAACGGGAACAACAGGGTTTTTGTTACATGTTGTATAGACCTTCCCCGTGGACTACCTTATAGGACACTTGCCATAGTTGCCACGCTTGGCAGGCGGGTAGTTTTTTATTATTTTAAGTGGTTGGCAACAGCATCTTTCTGATAACACCTCGAAATAAAAATTAATAAAACTGCCGTTGCCTGCCAAGAGTGGCACCTATAACAAGTGTGCTTTTAGAAGGTATTTTTTTATAAAATTAGGGTGACAAACGAGCACACAATCCACCTGATGGTAAGTGGTTGCTTTGGCCCATAGACATCTACATTTATCCTCGTATGCGAATCAAAATGCAGATGCGTTGTCACCCGTGAGGACTAAGATGGAATGCCTCTTTTCCAGTAAAAAGGGTCCCCGTTCTCTACACTCACCATACGAAACACAGCAGTGTTAAGCTGCTATTTTACGCTGGAATTCTGTGAGAGCGTTGTCCTTCCCCGGTCGAGCCGACCCATTCGTGCTACAACTATACTACTAATATAGCTGCAGCATGGCTCTACCACGTAAAAAGGGTAGTCTATGAAAGAAGCTTACGTTCAGATATTTCAGTAATGAATGAATGAATGATTCATAAGTTTTCTAAGCCATATAGAAAGTCCGTGAGTATCATAGTCTATTTGCATACAAAGCCAAATACGTAAGCAGTCTAGATTTCCGAAAGCTTAGGGCACTCAATTGTTCATCCATTTCTGAATCCTATGCAACGATATTATCAGCGTAACACAGCACTTTCCTCTCGCACCATATTTAGGCGTTGCGAATATGGTGTACTACATTGCAGTACACGTTGTCTATTTCACATTTAGTATTTGAAAATGTTGATGCTATTTTTCGTACAATATTCAAATCGTTAGTATGTGATAGTAGATACAGGCTTTCTCACTATTTTTTTTACTTTTTAAATTTATTTATCATAAGCCAGTGCTTGATTAAAATCCGGACTGATAGTAACTAGTGACTCACTCACTATCTAGAGCAGATGGTAAATCGCGCTATCTTAGTGTAACAAAAGCCTGTTCTCCTTGAAGACGCCGGCAGATCATTCCACTCCTTTGCTGTACCCATTACAAAAGACGTAGCAAGCCGCTCTCACAGTATACCAGCGCAAAATAGCAGCTTAATGCTGCTATATTTCGTATGGTGAGTGTAGAGAACCGTAGATCCTTTTTACTGGATACGAGGCATTCCATCTTAGTGCTCAGGTGTGAAAACGCATCTACATTTTGATTCTTAATTGAAGATAAATGTAGACGTCTATGTGCCACAGTATACCCTCGCCATCAGGTGAATTATGTGTTTGTTTGTCACCCTTGTTAAAAACAACGAAGTTAGTCGAGCGTCCATGAAATATTTTGTTAATTTCTCAGCCATGCAGGTTTCTTCACCAGCGATCACGTAGTAATTGGCACTTAAATTTGCATTAGAAACGTCTGCTGATCGATAATTACACGACTGTATTACAGACGTGTGCATAAATCTAATTAGCGTGACGCGTTGTCTTTGCAGCGTTATAGTCGTTTTGAATTACAAAAAACGACATTTAATGCAACGTAGTTATAAAAGAATATTAAAAAAAATATTATTGTAAGTCAACGATAAAATAGCGGACTTGTGTTTAACAATGAATTAGTCAAGATCCACGTAATAAAATAAAATCATGTGTCTTAACTAGTTTGAGGAGTACCCGCCCTCCCTCAATTACTTGTACTGTTACCGTCACCACTAATCCCACCATCACGACTACCACTACACTAGAAAAGACACACCACCTTCGATAATACGACACGTGTTTCGCCTCTACACGAGACATCCCCAGGCGAAGTAGATTCTGCGGTGTCTGACCGTCATCTAATTAACTTTGAACATCGATAGTATAATGGATTTTCGCAAAGTAACGCCCGATTTTATTAATTATGAGCCACTATTTTGTTAATTATAAGAAATATTTTTATCATGTTTTATCCCGAAAGGGAAACGATTCGATTCATAAAGATAAAGTTACAGTAAGAGACTATATCTTCCTACTACTGGGCTCAAGCTTCCTCTCAATTTTTGAGGAATATGGAACAATTAGTTCAATGTAACACAGTGGACTAATAAGTTCACTGTAACACAGTGGACTAATTGTTCCATATATGCCACTATAATGAAACAACAGTTTCATTGCATAGTGGCGAATATTTATAATACCACTAGTACTAAATAGTAACTAATATTAGTTATGTTTTTTTTTCAACTGATTTATTCGTGCTTCAGCTATGTTCATACGTAGCTGAAGCACGAATAGGTCAGTTCGACCGGGGAAGACCACGCTCTCACAGAATACGAGCGTGAAACAGCAGAATAATACTGCTATGTGTTGTATGGTGAATGTAGAGATCCTAAACCTATTCACTGGCGACGAGGAATTCCATCCTAATCCTCAAGAGTGATAAGGCATCTCCATTTTGGTTCTTAATCGATAATAGATATAGATATCTAAGGGTGACATCCAATTACCATCAGATAGATTATTTGTTCGTTTGACACCTTCATTTTATATAAAAAAAGGAAAACAACGCTTTCCTGGATTTTAAAAACCAGGAGTAATGTACTTGTAGCGTGTTACTTGCACGACATGCTCACTTTCACTACTCTCGCTACTGGCCGCCGGGATGCGCCGGAGCCGACCAACCGAGTAATCAATTCAGAAGGCGTCTAATTATCTAAGTCGCCACTGTTAATCCGACGTAACATCTGATTGATTACTAAATTACTTTTTTTTTTCTTTATTAATCGTGTCCATTCTTTCGGTGGTATTTTTGCCAGTGTCAAGTTTTACAAAATTATCCTTTATAATAGTTTGTATATAAACTTTTTCACAATACCTTGATGCACTACTATATACTATGTATAACGTCTTTCAGACTCGATTTTGGTCACAGCTGCTAGTCTCAACGGAGACTTGCGATCAGCGCAGGACATCGACGGCTTTATGGCGCAGTGGCTTAGCAATGAGTTGCTACGCTGGGGGCCGCGGGTTCAAATCCCGCACGAACAAGTATTTGTATGACCTACAAATAATTGTTCCGGGTCTGGATGTTTGTCCTTGTGCAATTTGTGTTTGTAAACTGCCTCCACGATACAGGAGAAAATTCTAGTGTGGGGGATACGTTTTTATATAAAAAAAACAGGATCATAGTGACTGAGTGTATGAGCAAGGTGCTCTCTCTATTCCCTCACTATCATAGTCCGATGGAACATCAATCCAACACGATCAGACTTTCCCACTGTGGGAGGCACAGACTTCCCTGCTATGGGAGACACCCATCATTATGCTGCCATCTCTAACTGCTAGCTATAAATAAACTATGGTAAAATCCGACAGATGGTGCTGTAATCATGTCATTAACTTTTATATTTATGCACCATCATGCCTCGTATTTATTTACAATACAAATATATTATGTTGGTTTAGTACCAAAATGTTAAATCACGAAATCTGGACCCGATAGATGGAGCTGAGATCGTGTTATTAATATAATTATATAATTTTTGATACCACGTACAATATAAATGTATGATAATTTAAGTATTTAGTTTTTTTTTATTATAGTTTTTAATGTTTTATATATTTTAATGACTACTAAATGTATTAACTCAATTCCGTATCAGTATCGATTTTAGAGGCATCAAATGTTATTATTTTATATTTACACTGTGAAAAGTCTGAGATTTCAGAGTGAAAGTAATCACCTACCGTAACAACGCATAAGCAAAACAACGTTTACATGGCCAGCTAGCTAATCTATATATGACTGGTAAAGAAGTTAAGGCATCAAATTATAAATATATAGCAAGTCCAAGAAAGTACGAACTGGATCACGAATGCCGCGGGTCATATCTCGTACGCCATAAAGTTAAATAGCTTTCATAGGTCACGCAGAACCAAGTACAGGCAAGCACAGGCGCCCAGGGCCGTCGAAAGCTTGAACTTAGGTCACGAGGTAGCTTTTACTTGAAAAGCTTTTCCTTGTCGTCGAGATAGTTGTTAGTAATGTCTAGAAATTGTTTGGACGGACTAATAATTATGATTCTGTTTATCTTTGTTTAGTAGAACCATTGTAGTTCAGATGATAAGCGTTCACCTTACATTTTTACCGACTTCAAAAAGGAAGATGTATTCATGTATGTTCCTTTTTTTTATGGGTGTGATACCTCATAATTTTTTTCTAGGTGAACGGATTTCAATGATTCTTCTTTTATTTTAAAGCTGGTACTTCTCATGTGGTCCTATATAAATTTGAACAAGGTCTGACCAACACTTTTTGCAACACAAATTTTTTAATTTTAAATTATATTATAAGCTGTTTTACTACTAGTCGTGGTTTATCGATAATCTCTGGATAAAGATAGGTTTATTTACGTGGTAGAGGCATGCTGCAGCTGCATTATGGTTACCGTTAGCTTTTAATGAAATTTAAGCGGAGCTGATGATATTTAAGCATTATACCAGTTTTTGAACTTCTCGTCTTAGTGCGCGTCCTCCATTATTACTAAACAATGTGTTCGCAAGCCCGCGGCATCAGACGCCCACCATTGTGACGGCTATTTCACGCCCTGGAGAACGCCATCAGAATCCTATTAGACCAACAGACCGACTTATTGTTATATTTGTCTGACAAATTGATGCTGAACGCCAATTTACCACAACATTAGCAAATTTAAAAAGAAGTTACGTTGGCTGGTAAGATTCATTCCGCAACTGCGTTATATTTTTTTATACAGTGTTATTTTAACCATCATCATCATCGTCATTACAGCCCTTCACAAGTCCACTGCTAAACATAAGCCTCCCCCAAGGAATGCCAGGATCTCATACTGTCTCGATCACTTTAAGTTAAAGTAACTGTGACACCACGAGACTTATGACATTTTAAAATTGAGTAGCATTTGAGTATTTGGACATTAGAGTATCACAAATGTGGGGGCCCTTAAAAATAAAATAGCTTGGATAATCCATAAAAGCACGCCTCACGAGCGTTTCATTTAGTTATAAAAAAAATTACTAAAATAAATTGATTACACAAAGTATAAAATAGATATAGGCTGTATGACACATTTGTCCTTTGTCTATCAAGGGCTAAAGAAAAAAATGAAAGCGCCTTTAAATGTTTAATAGCAATAAAACTTATAAAACTTGAAAATCATTTTATTAACAAACGATGCGTACTAAGCTATTGATATGAAATAGTCGATTCGTCAATTTTTTCGGGAATTAACGTGACCACATACAAAATCAACATCCGGACGTCCACGTAAAATTTTTTTCAAACAAATAATTTAACTGCAATATGGTCATTTTAAGACAACAAAATTGCTTGACCTTGACGTGTCGAGAGTAATGCACTACCTAATAACAATTTGTGTTATGAGGCGTGCAAAAAGTACGTGAGAACCTCTAAATAACAATATAATAATATACCTACTTTTTGATAATAAATAGTTGTTATGATTATACAAAAAAACTATATTTTGTGTGAAATTACATATCAACAATTTATGAGGCACTGACAGACTGTAAGCACTGAATTGGATCTAACTTTGCTAGGTCAAGCAGCTCACTATTATAATATAAATAAACATCACCATTAAATAACCTGCAACTTGTATTTTCTGCGTCCTCATCAAACTACTCGACGCATAAAAGATATCATCTTTATTGTTAAAGTGCCTTTCAGCTTCATTGTTTCTGGTGCAAAATTACGTTCTAGCACAAATGTTGCTTTAGGCTGTGATTCCAATCGATTGCTACCGTAAGCCAAGTGCAACATCGTGCGGAAAGAACAACTACATAGGAAAGACCTAGTAAGACATGTAAAGTCCGAGAACTTGCATTGATATCTTCTTTACCTTAAAACCCTCTCAAAATGAGAGACCTGTGAACAGCAGTGGGATGAATATTAGCCGTCACTTTACAATATTTACACTTTATAATAACTTCATACGTGGTAGAGCCTCGCTGCAACTATATTATAGTAGTAGCACGAAAGGATCCGCTCGACCGGGGTAGGACTGAATGTTGGTGGCCCATAGACATCTAAATATATTCTCGATTAATAAACAAAACGCACATGCGTTGTCACCCCTGAGGACTAAGATGGGATACCTCGTATCCAGTAAAAAGTTTCTCCCGTTCTCTACACTCACCATACGAACAACAACAGCACTGAGCTGTTATTTCACCCTCATATTCTGTGAGAGCGTGGTTCTGCTCCGATCGAGCCAACCCATTCGTTCTACAATCATAATACATTTTACTTAATATAAACCAGGACATGACCACAATCCCACCGTTTTGTAAGTGGTGATAAAGCCCTAGATGGTAAATAGCACTGTCTTAGCTACATGGCTGTATCATTGCACTACTACGTATAGTGTGTCTAAAACTTTGCTAAAGGCACTAATCGTTAAACTATGCCAAGTTATAAAGTTACAAGTAACCTTTGAAACCAGTACACTCAGACGACCTTGCAAGGCCTGCAGTTTGCTCGGGCATCGGACACCCGGCACCGGCTCATCGGCCATTGTTTAATCGAACTGACGCTCTGTCTTGCGCAAGCTTCGCGCTCCATTGACGGTACAGTCAGCGTCCAAAATTTGTAATAGCTATTTTAAACTATAATCAGGTAAATAACGTAACATAATTAGTACCGTGTAGTGGCGGTTTCCACTATATTTACTACCCTATATCGTCCCGTGTATGTCGTTAGAGGCGACAATGGAAAACAAACCAGGAGATGGGCAGCAGCGTCTTCCCAATAACAACTAAAAATAAAAAAATTCTGCGATTCCCAATTGTATCCCCAATCTCATGTTTTTCTAAACTTAACAACAATAAGGTTTAAAGTATATTATTTTCTTTCATAATTTCTTTTGTTATTTTATTCCAAAATATATTGTCAGTATATTCAATAATATAATTTATACAAGTAATTACATTATTTTAATTTTTGTGCAGAATTTGCACAACATTCAATAATACCTTTTACATCATTTTTATCTCTTTTAATAACATTACCCCTACGCTAGGATTTCCTCCTGTATCGTGGAGGCAATTTACTAACATAGATTGCACGACGACAAACATCTAGACTTGGAACAATTATTTGTAGGCCATACAAATACTTGTTCCGTGCGGGATTCGAACCCGCGGCCCCCAGCGCAACAACTAATTGCTAAGCCACTGCAACACGGAGTCGTCAAATAAAATCCAAATAAAAATAATTGGTGGCATATTTTATTAATTTTTCATAACTGCGCAGATAACCTAGACTATATGACGTTAGCATTTAGTTAACAATATAAACCAAAATTTTTATCGATCGATAAAAACGTCATGGTTCTAGTTGAAGGAATCTTCTTCAGTCGTGCATAAATTATAAAAGATCTTACCAGTTTTAAATCAATAAAAATGTCAGCTTCCCATAATTAAAATAACGAAACCTTGCAAACAGACAAACCATACCTCGAGCCATCACGACAAGGTCAAGAGAATGGCCATTGGCATGAAATAGGGCTGAACGCTACTTATGGTACTTGTCTCAAACCATAAATGGTTACCGAAGAATGCGTTTATGTTTATCAAAAGTAAATCAAAATGCCTTATGCTCGGTCCATCCATAATTTTTTCGTGGTAGATCCGTGCTGCAGCTATATTAATAGTATAATTGTAGCACGAATGGGTCGACTCGACCGGGGAAGGACCACGCTCTCACAGAATACCAGCGTAAAATAGCAGCTTAACGCTGCTGTTTCGTATGGTGAGTGTAGAGAACCGGAGACCTATTTTACTGGAAAAGAAGCATTCTATCTTAGTCCTCACGGCTGACAACGCATCTGCGTTTTGATTCGCAAACGAAGATGGATGTAGTTGTGTATGAGCCACAGCAACCACTTATTAAGTGGACTGTGTGCTCGTTTGTCACCCTAATTTTATAAAAAAAAAAATTAGATTAGAAAGTTTTGAAATCCTATTCGAATTTTAAAAGATACAGTAGGACAATCCATCATACTATTTCACCCCGTGGGTATCGTAAAGGGCTTTTTACGTGGTAGAGCCATGCTGTAGCTACGAGTATATTGTGGTAGCAGCACGAATGGCTCGGCTCGACCGAAATAGAAGCACGCTCTCACAGAATACCAGCGTAAAATAGCACCTTAATGCTGCTGTGTTTATATGGTGAGTGTAGAGAACCGAAGAACCGTTTTACTGGAAACGAGGCATTCTGTCACACTCCTCAGGGGTGACAACGGTGTACAGTAAATAAAATATGTTTTACTATTTTGCTGGATGTGTCTTTCTCAAAATCGCTTCTTACTTCACCCACGGGACGAAACGAGGTAATGTGTTTTCTTACACCGCCACTACATGGTCTATATGCCGTCTAACATTTTTGTAAGTTCAATTTGCCTTGTTCTAATTATTACTGTGTGCAATATTTGAACATAACAATTTCAGTGTTAAGAAAAGTTCCCACAACAAACCGTAACACTGTCGCATCGTATCGCAATCAGACTTCGGATCGGGCTCGTGACGCGATAA
Organism: Parnassius glacialis; assembly: GCA_033319125.1. Classification (NCBI taxonomy): domain Eukaryota; kingdom Metazoa; phylum Arthropoda; class Insecta; order Lepidoptera; family Papilionidae; genus Parnassius; species Parnassius glacialis. Next base: position 34,643,094 of record JAVANC010000025.1, read on the forward strand.
ATACATGGGAAACTCGTCGAAAACACTCGTCGGCGACGTGTCGCAACGCGGGTGATCGCGGCGATAGTCGCTACCGCCCTAGAGATAAAAAGTTTCCCCTGGCACAAGTGAAAAGAGATCGCGATTATGAGAGATATTAATAATCAAAATATGACGATTTTAAAAAGTGTAAACAAATGCGGTTTTAATTTTGTTTACATAATTTAATATATGCAATATTTATAACAATGAAAAAATTAAAATTTTCATATAGTTCTGCTTATCTGTAACAAAATAAAACTGAAATTTTTATATAGTTCTGCTAAATGTGGTGCTTTTTTACTGGAAACGAGGTATTCTATCTTAGTTTTCAGGGGTGACATCGCATCTGTGTTTTGATTCTAATTTGAGGATAGATGTAGATCTCCACTTAACATCAGTTGGAGTGTTTGCAGCGGCATCGACCAGTCGCGAATATAATTCCTTTCAAAACTTCATTGTACGTGGAATCCGCGGTCCAATAATCTATACTGCAAATGGCACATATAAAGTCATCATATAGATACTAAAATTTGCGCCATTAAATAAAAAAGAAAAAGTGGCATAAAGTTCTAAGCCAACGTTATAATTCTAAACCTTAAGTGACTTATAACGATTGAGAATATAAAATTACTTTTTGGTGTTGTTGGGAGAAAAAGGGTACCAACTTTTTCGCCTGACACCAAGTCAATCCATGGCCCTCCTGCAAGTTTACTTAATAATGAAGGAAACTTTGGCAACCGACAAGTGGAAACCCATTCCAGGAATCCGAAACCAGTGAAATCCCTTTGTTCTTCTTTAAGATAATGCCTTAGCATTAATTTTCGCCACATTAACAAATATTCAAAAGTTATCAGGTTTGAGGCTCAGAGGTTAACATCTCGAACATCCAAAATCTAAAATCAACTAATTAGTTAATTTTCTTTTCCACAAGCGTTGGCTCCGACTGATATTCTAATGTAAGCCGGGAGTGAACAAGATTCTTTAACTACTAGACACGTAATTGTAGTACACATTCATACACTACATACTTAAACCTTTCGTAACTCTATTACCACTACTTCTTAGGCTATACTCAGTAGCGCTTATGATATTATACAAGCTTGAAGTTCTTATCCATAATTACTGAACGGTATAACAATTCCATTGCTTCCCGCTGACCGCTTGTAATTTGGGCCACAAGACAATCCTTTGGATTTGCATGTAATTATTCAGTAGCTTCTTATACTCGGTTTTATAATCTTAGGTTACTCGTACTTTCCATCGTTGATCTCTGACTTTTTGATTGAAGACGTACGCCATTATACAATCCTTCAGCTTTTCTTGTTACGATGATTACGTTAATACGAGTTACTAAACGTGGACCATTTAATAAAAAATTGTGCAATCCATAAAAAAATTCCTTGTGGAATCGATTATCATCAGCGATTTTTCCGGACCGATACGACTTAGGGACCTTCAAGAAAAGAGCGTGTACTCCTTTTTAAAAGGCCGGCAACGCATCTGCAATTCCCTCCCTGGTGTTACAGTTGTTCAATGGCGGCGGTAGTCACTTACCATCAAGTGAGCCGCATGCTCGTTTCCCCCTCTCCTATAATAAAAAAAAAACAATTTAAGTGAAAATTATATGTAGTAACATATAATTTTATAACGTTTTAATATAAAAATATTTTTTCACCATTTCCTCTCGAGTTTCATAAATAATATACAATAAGCACAAGTAAGAAAGAATTGCAACACCATCGCTAGAAACGATTAAATACTAGAAAATCTCATCAAGTATCAACATCTGTACAAGATACTGAAGCTTTTTTTTATAAATTTTAAGTCTATGCTCAGTAAAAGGTCGGCGTAAGTAACAGTTCTTATATTATGTATTTACAAATGGCCCTTTTTCAGACATTAAATTCCGAAAGTTTATAATAGAATTTAGAATAGTATATTGAATAAAATCAACATAGCTTACAAATAATACTTATTGAAAGTCAATTATGTCTTTGCCAAAAGCTGAACATAAATAATTTCATTAGTGCCGGCTGGGATCAAACGCGGTTTTGCTCGTTCTATGAAAGTCTACTTAACGGCTCGACGGCTCCGTGGCACAATGGCTTAGCTTTGCAGTGAGTTGCGGAGCTGAGACTGTGGGTTCAAATCGCGCACGGAACAAATTTGTATAGCCTACAAATATTTGGTAAAGGTCTGGATGTCTGTCCTTGGGGAATGTATGTTTATAAACTGTGTCCAAGATGCCGGAGAAAATCGTAGTATAACGGGGTAACTTTTTTTTAAATAACCGAATTAATACATATATCGTAACTAACAATATTGAAGTGTAGGTAGGTATTTAGTTCAGAGGTTAGCGAAAGTCGCCCACGACATGGCGTATGAAAGTTGCTAACTGTTAGCAACAATGGCGGATGAGACTGCACGTTTAGCGACCCACGCTGAATGTTATTATTTTGTTTTTTTGTACGGTTTATATTAAATACTATTTTAGTTATTTTAACTTCCAATTTTTACAAAATTAGTAACTCCAGTTACTCGACTCTACAGAGATAGAGACTTGACAAAAGTCCCAGAAAACACAAAGTTTATCTGACAGCCATATAGAATCGTTATGATGGTTACCGGCCGCAAACTTAAAAGGCCGTGGGTTTGAATCCGCCATTCGACTACTGCCCGGAACCGCCCCTCACACAATCCATTATACATAACAGACTATCAAAATTCCACTGCTAAATCTTGGCCTCCGCCATAGATTAACTCATAGAGACGATATTTGCTGTACTGGCCACGCTTGACAAGCGGTTTGGCAACCGTAATTTTATATAATTTTGTATCTATCTCCGATTTAATTTCCTTCTGTCACACATTACAACACACGCGACGAACTGGTATTAAACATTATAAGTGGTAGATGGTGATGCTGCCATATTATGATTATAGCACGAATTTGATACCTGGTAACACTTTATACGTAGTAGAGCTATACTCCAGCTAAATTAGTAGTATAGTTGTAGCACGAGTGGGTCGGCTCGACCGGGGAAGGACCATGCTCTCACAGAATACCAACGTAAAATAGCAGCTTAACACTGCTGTGTTTCGAATGGTGAGTGTAGAGAACCGGAGACCGTTTTTACTGGTAAAGAGGCATCCCATCTTAGTCCTTATTGGTGGCAGCGCATCTGCATTTTGGTTATTTATTGAGGATAGATGTAGATGTCTCTGGGCCATAGCATTCACTTACCATCAGATGGACTGTGTGCTCGTTTGTCACGCGTATTCTATAATAAAAAAAAACGAATGGATCGGATCGACTCATACAAGGATCTCTCTCACAAAATACCATATTAAAGTAGCAGCTTAAAGCTGCAGTGTTTCGTATGCTGAGTGTAGAGAATTGGAGAACATATTTACGGGAAACGAGGCATTCCATTATAGTCCTCAGGGGTGCGAGCGCATCTACATTTAAATTCTTAATTAAGATTATATGTAGATGTCTATGGACCCCAGTGTCCACTTACCATCATGTGGACTGTGTGCTCGTATGTGGCGCAGTCAGGCGTCAAAGATACGAGACATCCGAAACGGCCATCTGCCTGCCAAGAGGGAGGATCAAGCCAAATCCTTCTTACGACGCTAGAGACTCATGTCCAGTGTGGCCGACAACCACCGATAAGTAAGAGCTAGTGGAAAAGAGCCCCAAGTACCGCGTGTTCCTCCCAAGATTCAGTCGGGATAGTTGGTAGGGCTATGGGAAATGGTGGGCCGATAACAATTAAGATAAAAGAGCCATAAATTAAAGAGTCCCGTTATATGACATCCGGTAAAATTCGCGAATTTATAATCCCACGCTGCAAGGAGTAGTTGGATCTTGATAAAGACAGTCACGCGCAGTCGTGATGACGCTCTGTGTAACAAATGTGTCTAACACCACGTTATACACGCACGTCTTTTCACTTTACTATTAATTAAAGTAACAATTAATAATTATTTATTTTATTTAAAGAAATACAACGCAGAATAAATATATTCTTAACGGATATTATCGCATTTAATTTCTACTCATTTTCAACTCGCAACGTTTCCCACATATGACCGCAGGGGAATGAGGTTAGTACATTAGGATATAGATTAAGACTTTTAATTACGTATTAATCTGTCTCTGTTACCTCTGTTAAGATGTACAGTAAAAGAAATTACACCAACCTACCAAATTCTACCCATATATAGTAACCCGCGTTTTTGGGGCACCATCGCAGACGGGTAAAAATTAAGATATGATATGTAAGTCTAACAATGCTATGAAATTAAATGAATTATATTTATTTCACGCGAGTAACAAAGTCTTCAATATTATGACGTCAGCATAAATTAAATATGGCGGACGTGAACTGTGAAAATCTTGTGATAATAACAAAAATAAGCAATTGTATCCATTTGTATCATGTATAGTATAACATGAAGGATTTCTAGATACAAAAACAGAAACTTTTCTATTCAATACAGATTATAAAATAATATATTATATTGAAATCCACTCTAATGTTTAATTACCACTGGTTCGAAAAAAACCTCTGTCCTGGGAAGAACCAGCAAAAATCCCAGCGGGACTTTTTTAAATAACAGTTTACAATAGAATAGAATAGAATAGAATAATTTTTATTCAATATACATTACATGTGCAATGCTTATTGAAAGTCATTTTTTACTTTACAATATACTTTACAATACAATGATGTATGTTATACAATTAACCACACAAAACAAATTAGAAACAGCTTGGTAACTATCACCGCATTCCCAGGGGTTATTATCATCCATAAATTCCTTAATATTATAATAACCCTTTTTATACAAACTTTGTTTAATAAAGTTTTTGAACTTTGAGCAGGTCAAATTATGTATATTTTCTGAGATTTTGTTGTAAAAGCGTAAATATCGCCCCAAGAACGAATTACTGACTCGGTGAAGTCGAGTAACTGGTACTACTAGCTTGTGTCTGTTCCTAGTATTTATAGAATGAACATCACTTATTTTCTACCGACTTCAAAAAGGAGACGGTACTCAATTCAACTGTATGTTTTTTTTATGTGTGTTACCTCATAACTTTTTACTGAGTAAACCGATTACGATGATTATTTTTTATTTGAAATCTGGTGCTACACATGTGGTCCCATATAAATTTGATCAAGGTCTGACCAATTGTTTTTGAGTTATTCTTAATAATTTATATTGAATTCGGTTGTACAATTTTTTTAATTATTTTATAACTACCTTTATTTTTGTTTACGTACATTACATTTTCATAAATGTATTAAGAGGCCAAAGTTAATATATTAATTTCCTTAAATAGACGTGGTATAGGCACGCTGCAGCTATATTATGATAGTAGCAGAAATATGTCGGTTCGACCGGGGAAAGACCACGCTCTTTCGCTCGCTTGCAATAACGTAAAACAGCAGCTTAATCATAGTATAAAGACAGGGGCCTCTCTTTATACTATGGCTTAATGCTTCTCTGTTTCGTAGGGTGATTGTAAAGAACCGGAGACTTTTTTTATACGATAGTGTCACAAATGAGCACACAGTCCACCTGATGGCAAGTGGTTGCTGTGGCCCATAGACATGCACATCTATCCTCGTTTGCGAATCAAAATGCAGATGTGTTGTCACCCATGAGGACTAAGATGGAATGCCTCTTTTCCTGTAAAAAGGATATCCGGTTCTCTACACTCACCATACGAAACACAGCAGGTTTAGGCTGCTATTTTACGTTGGTATTCTGTGAGAGCGTGGTCCTTCCCCGGTCGAGCCGACCCATTCGTGCTACAAATATACTACTAATATTTAATATTTTTTAATATTCTTTGTTTTTTGATAAAAAAGTATTTTTTGTTTGAACTTTAATTGTATAAACTACATATTAAAATTTGAATTTTTCTTTCCAGATCCATCATGCGGTGGCGGTGTGAGAGTTTTTGGAAAGAAATGGACACCCGGACCGTGGTACTCTTAACACTTTTAGCTTTAGGTGAGTTTATCTGATATAAAATTTGTAGTATTTACCAAGTATACGGCTAATTGAAGCCCAAAACACGCTATCATTTTTTTCGAAGTACTCCGGCATATTTACAATAGCTTTGTACTAACCCAGGGATCGTTGGCCGCTCCCGAATTTCATCACCTTGCGGGAAAGAAGATCTTCCCTTTTTAGTCTATGTCCAAAAATTATTCCCTTTTCTTCTTTTTAAAAAGCGTTACCTCCACACTATGATTTTCTCCTGTATCGTGAGGGCAGTTTACAAATATAAATTGCAGGGACAAACATCCAGACCCGGAAAAATTACTTGCAGGTCATAAAAATACTTGTTCCGTGCGGGATTCGAACCCGCGGCCCTAAGCGCAATAAATCATTGCTAAGCCACTTCGCCATGGAGCCGTCATCCTTTCTTCCTTTATTTTTGTTATTAACGTAAAGGTGACCAAGAAACTCACAGTCCACCACAAGCCCTCAATAAGTGGGTGCTATGATCCATCATATCCAGTGTCGACATCTATCCTCAACCAAGAGCCAAGCCAAACCAAGAATAAAAATGTGTTGTCCCTCATGTAAATCTGATAATAATAAGAACAAGAATATTGAAGGCATTGATATCATTATGTAGTAATTACCGTGCGTTTTTTCGCGGGAACGCATCAGGTAGGAGAACTCGCCAATGTTCAGATTGTCGCTTACGACATATTAACTCCTTTACAACTTCAGGGAATATGGAGTTCAGGCGGCGTTTAGTGAATTTTCCCGCCCTGACATTTATCAACTCTAGACTGCAAAAGTAAACCAACATTTCGTTTACATTTACTGCTCTTGCTGAACTAAGATAAAACAATAAATACCTATGGGTTAACAGTAACGTAACCTAAAATGAAACGTTAAAAAGCACCAGCACCCCTCAACGCGTATTATATTAGCTAAATTTTATGTCCATATAACCATTTATTTTTTCTATGATCAAAGACTAAATGTTGTTTTAACTATAGGATGCATTGGAATAATGATTAAAGTTTTATAAATTTCCTCTCACAAAATAAAGTTTTTGCGCAAATAAATTGTAATAACGGATAATTCCAAGATAACTTTCACTAACTAAACCATTAAATTCTAAAGAGGCGTGTATGAATCCACTAATGATCGTTAAAACGCAATGAGACCCATGAGATGACCGAACGCAATGAGATTTACTTGTAGCAACATATTATTGCTAAGAATCAATTTGCTCCTTACTGATATATAGTGACGAAATAATCGGAATAAGATCTAAAAGGTATTTTAAAAGGTATTCTAAAAGGTATTTAACCAGCCAGCAGAAGCTTACGAAATATCATTATTATCTTACAAATCCAATGAGAAGATTACTACTTTTTAGGATTCCGTACCCAAACGGTAACAAACGGGACCCTATTCCTAAGCCTCCGCCTTCTTTTTTTTAGGATAAGGGTCACAAACGTGTACACAGTCCACCTGATTGTAAGTGGTTGATGTGGCCCATAGACATCTACATCTATCCTCGATTACGTATCAAAATGCAGATGCGTTGTCAGCCGTAAGGACTAAGACGGAATGCCTCTTTTCCAAAAGTTTTCTTAAAGTTATTGTATTGTATTGTTTTAAAAAGGGTCTCCGGTTCTCTACACTGACCATACGAAACACAGCAGCGTTAAGCTGCTATATTACGCTGGTATTCTGTGAGGGCGTGGTCCTTCCCCGGTCGAGCCGACCCATTCGTACTACAACTATACTAGCAATATGTAGATCCGTAATAGGTAAACAGTTGAAATTTTCACAGAATGTATATTTCTGTTGCCGCTATAACAAGAAATAATAAAAATTAAAATAAATTAAAAATTAAAGAGGGCTCCCCTAATAGAAACGTGTTTTACGATGGTACGGAACCCATTATGCACGAGTCCGAAGAGCCACGCTGCACCTATATTACAGTTGTAGCACGAATGGGTCGACTCGACCGAGGAAGAACTACGTTCTCACAGAATATCAGCGTAAATTAGAAGCTAAGAACTGCTGTGTTTCGTATGGTGATTGTAGGGAACCAGAGACCATTTTTACTAGAAACGAGGCATTACATCTTAGTCCTCAGGGATGACAACGCATCTGCATTCTGATTCTCAATCGAGGATAGATGTAGATGTCTGTGGGCCACAGCATACACTTACCATCAGGTGGACTATGTTGTGCTAGTTTATCACCTTTATTCTATAGAAATAAAATAAAAAGAACATTGCCAATTTATTGAAAAATTTTAACTGAAACTAGTTTCACCTTGTCGCCTCTCACGACACCTACGCGACGATATGAGGGAGTGGATATATTTACGCCTAGCAGCCACTACAAGGAAAGTGATTTTACATAATCGGTAACATCCATTAGCACTCGAAGCATAATCGAGCGAAATGACAAACTGTAGCTTTTATAACACCATATCCGCCATTGTCCTCGACAAACGTGTCACTAACCGCAGGCCCGTGGAACGTTTTCCTCAATTACAAGAGTTGTGTGGAGATGTATTATATAACAATGTTATGTTGATGGTAATAAGACGAGTGTCCGTCTTGTTGGTTTTATTTGAGTGGTGCTTCATTTATATGTCAGTTGTTACACGATTGATGTTGGTAAGGGGTAAATAATTTATTTAATTAACTGTGTAGTAGCAATTTTCCGTACTGTGCTTTAGAGAACCCACCACTGTATTTTCTACCGACTTCAAAAAGAAGCCGGTACTCAATTTGACTCTGTTTTTCTTATGTGTTACCTCATACTTTTTACTAGGTGAACCGATTTCGATGATTCTTTTTTATTTGAAATCTGGTGCTTCACATGTGGTCCCATATAAATTTGATCAAGGTCTGACCAATAGTTTTTGAGTTATTCTTAATAATTTTTATTGAAGTTGGTTGTACAAAATTTTTAATTTTAAATTATATCCTGTAGATTCCATTAAAGTAGACAGGGCTGGTCTACCCGAGTTTGTGATGGGCTTAAGAGATTTAACTGAGCGTTATTACATATCTCATAGGAATTTAAAGAGGTTAATTTTTCCCAAAACCAAATTTTCTCTCCCTCTCTCTCTGTGTTTACTATTATCTACCGATTCAAAAAGGAGGAGGTACTCAATTCGATTGTATGTTCTGTTTTTATGGGTGTTGCCTCATAACTTTTTTCTACGTGAACCGATTCGATAATTCTTTTTTTATTTAAAAGCTGGTGTTTCTCATGTGTTCCATATAAATTTCATCAAGGTCATAGTTTTTCAGTTATTCGTGATCATTTATATTGAAGTCGGTTTTTTTTATTTATTTTTTAATAAAAAAATACTAGTAATGTTATTATACATTAGTAATATTCCCTTTAACCACTTCTGGTAAGCTTAAAATGCTTGTGTTAGAAGTGGTTCACGACAGTAGTCGAATGGCGTATTCGAACCCACGACCTTTGGAGGTCACGGTCCGCGCCCTGCCATTAGGCTACTGACGCTTACACAAAATTACACACAAAAAGTTGTACAAAATTATTGAATAACAAATAGAACACAAGATTATCTCATACAGAACAGGCAGTCAGACAGAAAATAATATTAAAAAAAGGTTTGTACGTGATAGAGCCATGCTGCAGCTATATTAGTAGTATAGTTGTAACACGAATGGGTCGGCTCGACCGGGGAAAGACCACGCTCTCACAGAATATCAGCGTAAAATGGCAGCTTGACCCTGCTGTGTTTCGTATGGTGAGTGTAGAGAACCGGAGACCCATTTTACTGGAAAAGAGGCATTCCATCTTAGTCCTCACGGGTGACGACGCATCTGCATTTTGATTCTTTATTGAGGATAAATGTAGATGTCTATGTCACAATATCCACTTACCATCAGGTGGATTGTGTGCTCGTTTGTCACCTATCCTATAAAAAAAAGGTTAGCAGCTCCATCGTAATTGAACACAAGTGGTAAAATTAAAAATTTTGTGCAAACGACTTATATATATATATATATATATATATATATATATATATATATATATATATATATATATATTCTTTTATATATAATATTTATATATAAAGAATATATATATATATATATATATATATATATATTCTTTATATATAAAAAGTACGTGTCACGTTGTTTGTTCGCGATGGACTCCTAAACTACTGAACTGATTTCAATGAAATTTTTGGTCAATGTGCAGTTTGGTCCAACTTAAAAGATAGGATAGCTTACATCTCAATTTATAGTCGCAATACAATATTATTTTATTGCAAATTATTTCTCTATTATTTGACAGTCACAATTATCTGTTAGCTCCAAACGATTCTGTCAGATGACGATATCTGTTGATTGGATTGAGTAAATATTTAATAGATGGCGCTATGTTAAAAATACAAACGTTTAATATAAGCTACAATTTAGTAGTATAACCACCACGTGTTGCTGTAAGTATTCAACAGATAGAACCGATTTCAAACAAATTTTGCAGACTGTGTGCAGTTTGGTCCAACTTGAGAGAGAGGATAGTTTTTATCCCGATAAGTGACCTTCAATTTTTTATTGCTAATTTCAGGAGTTTTTTGGGAAAGCAAATGGTCGTTCGGAAAGGGCAGAACAACGTCTGCCTGGTCAGCTAGTATATATATATATATATATATATATATATATATATATATATATATATATATATATATATGTATATATATATATATATATATATATATATATATATATATATTTTGAAAGCTGGTGCTGGTCATGTGATCCCATATAAATTTGATCGAGGTCTAACCAATAGTTTTTGAGTTATCCTTAATAATATATTATATTTTGGTTCGGTTGTACAAAATTTTTAATTATTTTCTAGTATACAATCTCATGTCGTACTCTTTCTAATTTATATCCATTCCATTACAGCCTATAAAAATTCACTGGTGAACATGGGCCAGCCTATAGATTGCCTGCTTCATAGGGGGAATATTTTATTCACGCTTGGCAGATGGGTTGCCCGCAGTTTAGTAACCGCAATTTTTATATTATTTTGAGTTTTTAGCAAGACGCTACTTTCCATCTCCTGCTTCAGTTCCCTTTTGTAGCCTCTTGTGACATCCACTGAACTCTGTTGTATAGTGGTTATTCTCACATCGCCACAACACGAAATTTTATTCAGTTAATCGAAACAATTTTGGACGATGAAAAAAAATTCACCATCTTTTTCCTACTGTCTATTGTCGCCACTATTTTTCGCGGTCAATACTTAAAAAAATAGAGCAAATGTCACTAACTTTTTTACGATTTGTTTGATGATGAAATGTTAACGTTCGCATCGACATCTTTGCTCAAAGTGTGTCGGGTAATTTTGGGGTTTATTGCAGTGGTAAAAGTAAACATCGTGAGAATAATAGCTTTTGTTTCGTTGAAGTAATTATTAGAGTTTCAGTTAAGGACCTCGCTCTCACAGAATACCAGCGTAAGATAGCAGCTGAATGCTGCTGTGCTTCGTATGGTTAGTGTAGAGAACTGGAGACCCTTTACTAGTAACGAGGCATTCCATTTTAGTCCTCAGGGGTGACAGCGCATCTGCATTTTAAATTTAAGCTTGGCGTGCTCAGCTGAACGGGACAGTATTTCATGCCGGCACCTTTCCAAGGCGCAGGTTCGGCTTCAGATGGAATACTGTTCCCATCTCTAGGCAGGGGCTCCCCAGTGGCAGATCCTTCCACTTGACCGCATCCAGCGCAGAGCGGATCGAATCGGCAACAACCGAGTTCTTTCCGATCGGCTTGACTCACTGGCACTGCATAGAGATGTTGCATCTCTTTGCGTATTTTATCGCATGTACCACGGGGAGTGCTCTCAGAAATTGTTTGGACTAATTCCAGCCGCTCAATTTCACCATCTCACATTGCGATAAAACTTGCGATACCATCCATACCATCTGGATAAGTGGCGGTCTACCACTGTGCGACGAGGTAGAAGTAGTCTTCCTCGCACAACTTCCTTGTGGAATCGATTACCAACAGCGATTTTTCCGTACCGATACGACTTAGGAACCTTGAAGAAAAGAGCCTACTCCTTTTTAAAAGGCCGGCAACGCATCTGCAATTCCCTCCCTGGTGTTGCAGTTGTTCATGGGCGGCGGTAGTCACTTACCATCAGGTGAGCCGCATGCTCGTTTGCCCCCTCTCCTATAAAAAAATCATAAACGAGAATCGATGTTGATGTCTATGGGAGATGGCACTTACTTGCCAACATGTGGACTGTGTACTTGTTTGTCACCCTTAATAGGTATATAAAATAAAAATAACTCATTCTCATTGGTTTCTTCTCATTGGCTATTCTTTGAGACATCTTAGTCCTCGCAGGTGTTATTTATTCCTTACCCATCTTTGTTTGGATTAAGTAAGTAACAGTTGTTTATTAGCTGCAGGATACTGAGTACAGAACTCCGCTGTCATTGAAGAGTAAAGTTAAAATGACAACTCACCGCTGGACACGGGCGTCCTTCCATTTATCAGAGGATTAGGGTATCGTTAGGGTTCCACTGTGCAGATAAGCTCGAATATTTTATTCGGTTTGGATGTTGCAGTACTCGTTATATTTTTATCGAATGTATTAAATTAAAGCTCTTTTTCTGATTTTAAGCGAATCATTGCGCGTTCCCAACTTTGACTTAAAAGTTAAAGAAAGTCAAATTTCGATATAAAACGTTAGTGAAGATTGTTTTTTCCTTTTAATTATTTAGGAAGTACATAAAATTGATATTTGTAATAATTAATCATATAGTGACAGTTTAAGAATACTCCTATCGTCCCGTAGGTATTGGAAAAGGCGACAGAAATAAAGAAGCCAAGAACGCCAGCCAAGTGTGGCAACTATGGCAAAATCTCCCTTATAAGACAATTTATGAGCGAGGCCTATATTTTTTTATAGGATAAGGGTGACAAACGAGCACACAGTCCACCTGATGGTAAGTGGTTGCTGCGGCCCATAGACATCTACATCTATCCTCTATTACAATTCAAAATGTAGATGAGTTGTCACCCGTGAGGACTAAGATGGAATGCGTCATTTCCAGTAAAAAGGGCCTCCGGCCACCTGCACTCACCAAGAGAAACGCAGAGGTGAACCTCTACTTCACGCTGGTTTTCTGTGAGGTCGTGGTACCACCCCGGTTCGAGCCGGCCCATCCGTGCGACATCAAAAGCTGCCGCGTGGCTCTACCACTGTTAAGCCTACTATATATACTATATTCAGCAGCGGACTTTCATAGGGTTCAATGGATAGAGTGGACAAACGAATGGAATAATTTATTATGTTAGAATTGGAGATTATTGAAGGAATATGTTTATAATTTTTATCTATCGAATAGTTCGACCAGAGCTCTAGACTTTCGCATTGGTTGTCGCTTCTTCGTGCCATATGGTGTGCCAAATACCACTCCAGCATATAGAAACCCCAACAGCTTTGTCAGTTACTATGGTTCTACTGAAGATTTCTTCATTACGAAGACTATCACGTAGAGAAATTCCACAGCATGAGGATTATGCTAACTTGCACAGCGACCTTGAGCTCCGCATGCGGCCATTACATAAGATCATGTCTTATATCTCTTAATTAATATGTCATCACTGGCAACACGCACTAGTTATACACTATTGTTTTAAAGTTGTGAGGAATACGTGACGAGAAAATATCGCGTAATCTTCCAACCGCTACTCAGCAAAAATAAGGTAGGTACAGACTTAATACGTCATACGTAAGACGTAAGACGAGAAGATCGTGGAGCTGGAAGAAGAGATAGACAAGTTGCGCTGGCATGTTATAGGATTACCCGAAGTCCGAAGAGAGGGGGAGGACACGGTTATCCTCGAATCCGGCAACTTGCTCTATCACAGGGAGGGCGACCATCTGTCCCAAGGAGGTGTCGGATTTATCGTCCACAAGTCTCTCGTTAACAACGTTGTAAAGCTCGGGAGTGTGTCGACGAGGGTTGCGTACCTTATACTCAGAATCACCAAACGGTATTCGCTGAAGGTCATACAGGTTTACGCACCAACCTCGGCACACCCCGATGAGGAGGTGGAGGAAATGTATGAGGAAATCTCTAGAGCCATGCATTCCTCCAAAACCCAATATACGGTGTTAATGAGAGACTTTAATGCAAAACTAGGCACAAGAGAGAACGGTGAGCTGAAAGTAGGGAAATTCGGAATAGGGCAACGGAACCCAAGGGGCCAGCAGCTGGCCGACTTCATGGAGAAAGAGGGACTCTTTATGATGAACTCTTTCTTCAAGAAGCGGCCCCACAGGAAGTGGACCTGGTCGAGCCCCGACGGTTCGACAAAAAATGAGATTGACTTCATTATGACGACCAGACGACAACTGTTCAGTGATGTCTCAGTGATCGCGAGGGTGAAAACCGGCAGCGATCACCGAATGGTTAGAGGCACACTGAACCTAAATGTTAAGTTGGAGAGGTCTCGTCTGATGAAGTCAACGCTCCGTCCCCCTCGTGCTCTAATCCAAAGTCCCGAAACCTTTCAGCTCGAGTTACAAAACCGTTTTCAGTGCCTAGAAGACTGCAATGAAGTGGACGATATGAATGACAAGCTCGTGGAAACTGTCCAAGCGGTCGGAGCTAAGTTCTGCAAGACCCGCCGCAGAAGAACACAAAAACTCTCCGATCACACTCTTAATCTCATGGCTGTTAGACGGGAGATGAGGCTACATTCTTCAACAGATTTGACAGCATACAGGCAACTGAACAGACAGATCTCCAAATGCATGCGGCGAGACTTACGCAACTTCAATACAGCTCGTATTGAAGAAGCGATCAAGCGAAACCAAGACTCCAAAGTCTTTGCCAGAGATCTGTCTGCCAGAAAGAGCCAACTGTCAAAGTTGAAGACCGAATGTGGCAGCATCGTTTCCGGGGCACCTGAGATTTTGAGTGAGATTGAGAGGTTCTATGGGCAGCTGTACACGTCATCGTTGGAGCCACACGCAAGTGTGAGTAACGATCCAAGAGCGAGTCTTATTCGATACTATTCCGAAGATATCCCGGACGTCAGTCTGAGCGAGATAAGAATGGCTCTCCAGCACCTTAAAAACGGCAAGGCCCCAGGCGAGGATGGAATTACAGCGGAGCTTCTGATAGCGGGTGGAAGACCGGTACTTGAAGTCCTTCAGAAGCTCTTTAATTCCGTCCTCCATGGTGGCATTACACCGGAGGCGTGGAGCAGAAGTGCGGTGGTCTTGTTCTTCAAGAAAGGTGACAACACTCTCTTGAAGAACTACAGACCGATTTCCCTTCTGAGCCGCGTCTACGTGCTGTTTTCGAGAGTCATTACGAATCGTCTCGCGCGCAGACTTGACGACTTCTAGCCTCCCGAAGAAGCCGGTTTCCGAAAGGGCTTTAGCACCATAGACCACATACATACCCTACGACAAATTGTACAGAAGTCCGAAGAGTACAATTTGCCACTATGTCTGGCGTATGTGGACTATGAGAAAGCCTTTGATTCCGTCGAAATTTGGGCGGTGCTGCAGTCCCTTCAGCGGTGCCAAGTTGACTGTCGGTATATCGAGGTGCTGAAGTGTTTGTACAGTAGAGCTACGATGGCTATCCGAGTACTGAACCAGAGTACGAAACCTATCCAATTGCAGAGAGTTGTAAGACAGGGTGACGTTATATCCCCGAAATTCTTCACCGCTGCATTGGAAGACGTTTTCAAGCTTCTGGACTGGAAAGGATACGGAATAAACATCAATGGCGAGTACATCACTCACCTTCGATTTGCCGACGATATAGTCCTCAGGGCAGAATCGCTGGAGGAACTAAGCACTATGCTCAATGACCTCAATAGTGTCTCCCAACGGATAGGTCTTAAGATGAACATGGACAAAACAAAGATTATGTTTAATGTCCATGTCACACCTATTTCGGTAGTTGTTGGGAGCACTAAGCTCGAAGTTGTTGACGAGTATGTTTACCTGGGACAAATAGTCCGACTAGGTAAGTCCAACTTCGACCGAGAGGTCAATCGACGGATTCAACTCGGCTGGGCAGCGTTCGGGAAGCTACGACACATCTTCTCGTCAGAAATAACTCAAAACCTTAAAACAAAATTGTACAACCAGTGCGTGTTGCCAGTGATGACTTACGGAACTGAGACGTGGTCCTTCACTGCTGGCCGTATGAGGAAGCTCAAGGTCGCTCAGTGAGCTATGGAGAGGGCTATGCTCGGAGTTTCTCTGCGTGATAAACTTAGGAATGAGGATATCCGCAGTAGAACCAGAGTAACCGACATAGCCCAACGGATTAGTAAGCTGAAGTGGCAGTGGGCCGGCCATATAGCTCGAAGAACCGACAACCGATGGGGAAGAAAGGTTCTCGAGTGGCAGCCTCGTACCGGTAGGCGAAGTGTAGGGCGTCCCCCCACAAGATGGAGTGACGACCTGGTAAGACATGCAGGAAGTCGATGAATGCAGGTGGCTGAGGACCGTGCTTTGTGGCATTCTTTGGGGGAGGCCTATGTTCAGCAGTGGACTTGTGAAGGGCTGTAATGATGATGATGATGAGACTTAATACTCTTTTTGTACGCAAATTTATTTTGTAGGATAGGGGTTACAAACGAGCACACAGTCCACGTGATGGTACACAGTTGCTGTGGCCCATAGACATCTACATCTACCTTTGTTTGCGAATTTAAATGCAGATGCGTTGTCACCCGCGAAAACTAAGATAGAATGCCTCGTTTCCAGTAAAAGGGGTATCCGGTTCTCTAAAATCACCATACGAAACAAGCAGCGTTAATCTGCTATTTCACGCTGGTATTCTGTGAGAGCTTGGACCTTCCCCGTTCGAGTCGGCCGCGATTTTATTTTTTCTAAAATAAATAATCTAAAATAAATAATTTACTTAAATAACAGACTAGTGATCATAAAGCGATAGGAAAAGATGAAAGGAGGGGGAGAAATTAGAGGGAAAGATAATGTTTCTTAACTTGTTTTATAAAGGAGTATATTGTTTGAGTACGTTTTATAGTTAACTAGCTGTTCGCTGCGACTTCGCCCGCGTGGAACTTTTTGCCTGGAATCCTAAAATAAAAGTAGCCTTAGTTACTCCTTATAATATCAGCTATCTGCTAGTGTAAATCCCATCCAAATCGGTTTACATGTTTTTGCGTGATGCGTATTCACGCCAAAATAGCTCGCATAGGACAGATTTTTTTCAAACTTAACATTTATCGTTATATTTTGGCCAATTTACACAATATCTTTATGAATTATAGGTTATGTGTTATTCTGATGTATGAGCTATATTATTGTAAAGTTTCGTTAAAATCCATTTAGTAGTTTTTGCGTGAAAGAGTAACAAACATCCATACATCCTCACAAACTTTCACATTTATAATATTATAAGATGTTAAAGCATTCCAAAGCTCGACTCCAAGAACTTAAAAAGATTAACTCTAAAAAGTAAAGACTTAAGGAAGTAGAATGCAAATGAAAGCAAAAATATTTCATCAGAATTAACTTTCGAAGTGCACTTGATACACATATCGCAACAAAGCTTATGTCATAACTAACATAACGGTACACTGTAGTAGAAGCTAACAGGCAGACGTTATGCCCTGAAGCGATACTCTATTGTACCAACATATCAGATCATCATCTGACATATTGGCTAAGATAACGACCAGGTAGTTATGGACTTCCTTATTCACAACCAACTGTCTTTAAGAGCAGGAAGCCTATCTCTTTATTTATACGATAGGGTGACAAACGAGCACACAGTCCACCTGATGGTAAGTGGTTGCTGTGGCCCATAGACATCTACATTTCTCTTCGTTTGCCCCCGTGAGGACTAAGACGGAATGCCTCTTTTCAAGTAAAATGGGTCTCCGGTTCTCTACACTCACCATACGAGACACAGCAGTGTTAAGCTGCTATTTTACGCTGGTATTCTGTGAGAGCGTGGTCCTTCGCCGGTCGAGCCGACCCATTCGTGCTACAACTATACTACTAATATTGCTGCAGCATGGCTCTACCAAGTAAAAAATCTCGTGCCTATTTTGGTTGATAAGCAACAGTACCCATATTTTTGCATTGGTAAGTATATCAATACATACAAATAAAACTAAAGGGACTGTTTGATATATTGAAATAACTGGCTTCTATTAAACTCATGGAATTATTTGCTAATGAGACGTAAATAACCATTTTTAGGGTTTCGTAGTACTACAAGGAACCTTACAATTTTGCCATGTCCGTCCGTCCATCCGCCCGTCCGTCCGTCCGTCCGCGGTTTTGCTGCAAAACCCTAGATGCTACAAATCTGTAATTTGGCATAGTTATAGATATTAGTTACGTCTAGAAAGTTGTGAAATAAAATCTAAAAAAACATTTTTGTTTTAGATACTTCCCATACACCATACAAGTAAGTGGAGGACGATTTTTTTACCCGTCTATTCCATCATGTTGGGTTTGTTGGAGAGGTCTTGCAAAAACACTAGGAAACAACATCTTTTCGATCCAGGGGTCCGTTTTCGAAATATTTAGCTTTAAATTGGTATTTTACATTAGAGTCATGTGTTGCCCCTTCTCTACCAACTAAACCGCTGTTTTTGGAAATTTGAAAAGTATATACTATAGTAGAATATATAATGAAGTTAACAGGAAAACTATCACAGCTAAGTAAAATTTAGAAGTTAACGAGTAATATGTCGACCTACTTATAGAATGCACTCGGATGAGTAATAATTTCGTTACAACTCCATAGAAAATAACTTTGTAATGTTGTTGTAAACTGTTAAAAATAAACATTTTACTTAAACATTTAAAGTTTTTCATTTGCGGGATAGTATCGTAAATAGTTATCATTAATAAAAAATTTAGGCATACCTTACATAGGTATGCCTAAATTTGTACGATTTTTTTTAGGACTGATTCAATTCAAATCTAACCTTTAAAACCTTTTTTAAAAGATCCTCATCTTACTTACTTAATTATTTTATGGAATTCACAAATCTTCAATTTACGCAATATTTAGTTTGTACGGATTGCACTACAGTTCAGCTGAACATAGTCAATGTTCGGAATGGCTTCTCTAGTACGTAGTACATATAACTCAATGCTTTCCCGCCATTTTTCAAATGTTTTTCTGTCCGCCAAAAGGAGTGAATTTAACGAAGAAATTCGATACATTCTGAAGTTTTATTACAAAAAAGGGAAAAATGCGACCCAAGTCGCGAAAAAAATTTGTGAAGTTTATGGATCTAATGCAGTGTCACTAGGAGGAGCACAAAGATGTTCAAGCGTTTTAAGACAGGCAATTTTGAGATCAAAGATGCAGCTCGCCCTGGTCGCCCTCATGCGGATACAGTCGATGGCATTTTTGAAAAAGTGGATCAAGATCCGCATATTAGTAGTTACGATATAGCCGAGGAATTAAAGCGCACAAAACAATTTTGACCCATTTGAAAAAGTCTGGCTAAACAAAAAAGCGCGATATTTGGGTACCACGCGAGCTCACTGAAAAAAACCTAATGAATCGTGTACTCATTTGCGATTCTCTATTGAAACGTAATGAAACCGAACAATTTTTGAAAAGATTGATCCACTGGTGATGAAAAGTGGATCACCTACGACAAGAACGTTACAAAAAGATCATGGTCAAAGGTCAGGTTATAATAGATATATCCGTCTCGTTGTCGTTCTCAACCCACATGAGATATATGTATCTCCTATGGATCTCCAATAGGTATAGGAAATACATATCTCCAATAGGTTGATAACACACACACATAAAATATTATAACACAATTTTTGATTTTTTTGAGTTTACAATTTTTTTAAACCGGTTCATCTAAAAAAAAAAGTTATGAGGTAACACACATAAAAAACACACAGTTGAATTGAGTACCTCCTCCTTTTTAAAGTCGGTAGAAAACTAGGACAATTCTCGGTCGGTTTTCGTCATCAATGACACTCCGATACTTTCTTTTCGTTTCTATTGGTAACATTTTTTGTCATTCTTTCATTTAGAGCGGGCGTAGGAGGGTGTGTTATAATCTAGATATAAAACTATATACGTGCTAGATCCATGTTGCAGCTATATTATGGCTGGAGCATGAATGGTTCGGCTCGTCTGGGGAAGGACCACGCTCTCACAGAATACCAACGTAAAATAGCAGCTCACTGCTCCTGTGTTTCGTATGGTGAGTATAGAGAACCGGAGACCCTTTTCATTGGAAACGAGGCATACCATCCTTATCCTCACGGGTGACAACGCATCTGCATTTTGGTGTTTAAATTGAGGATAAATTTAGATGTCTGTGGGCCACAGCATCTACTTATTACTAGGTGGACTGTGTGCTCTTTTGTCACCCATATTTATTTATAAAATTCTTCTGTATGTGTGTTTGTTACTGAACTCCTAAACTGCTGGATCGATTTTGATGAAATTTATTGAGGTGTGTTTGAATAGTTCCTGGATGGCTTAGATTTACAATTGGATCCGATAGGTGGCGCTGGTGTCTAGATCCAGAAATCACTTGTACGAAGTCAGGACGGATAGCTAGTCCTTCTATAAAATATCATAATAGTGTCAAGTTACTTAATGCCACGCGTTGCCTATTGTTTTTAAATATATGTTATAGTTGCCATCATCGCGATAAAAGCACTGACTTCCAAAGGTCGTGAGGTCAAATACAGGTTATTCTGCGATACTATTTATACGTATATACTTTAGACACAGGGTTGACAGCTGCTATTAAAATTGGATAAAATAAAGTAAATGCCTAATAATTTTTAATCTGGAGGTTGTTGTGGTTAACATTGGGACGTCATACATCTCAGTCCCCCCCGTGACCATGGGTACTGTAAAGTGCTCGAAACGTCGGGCATATAAAATAAGTTAATATACGCGATAAAATCCGTAAAATTAGTTTTATTTAAAGAATATTGCATCATTGGTCTCACAAAAAATCGGCCAAGTGCGAGTCGGACTCGCGCACTGAGGGTTCCGAACAAATCCATATATAGATATACAAGTATAAAATTATTAAAAGTATTTTTATTATATGATGTAACTAAAAATGTATGCTTTTCGCAATTTTGCCTTTTATCTGTGCTATAGAGTTGAGTATTTTATATGAATTTCAGCTTGATAACTCCACGCGTTCTTGAGAAAAAGGCTCTTGACAGACAGACGGACAACAAAGTGATCCTATAAGGGTTCCGTTTTTTCCTTTTGAGGTACGGAACCCTAAAAAGACAAAAAGGGGTTATCTATGGATTTCTTACGCCGTTTCTTACCTTATTTAGATATGCAAGTAGATGAAAAAATATAATGGAAGTAAATTATTTTAAAAAAGTCGCCTTGACGTTTGGGAAACAAAATTTTAATTTCTTACGCCATAAAATATCATCGTCTACAGTCTGCATTTGACAACCCTATACATACAAAAAAGCGTGTCTACATCTAATAACACACTGAATGTTGAATCACTCAACACAAACAATTGTATTGTTTGGATTAATGCATTGCTATTAAGTATTAGTCCCGCTTAGTTCCGGTTAGAGATTCAAAGAAAGTTTGGTCCTTGTAACCGGATTAATGTCGTATTCCTTGTACTTAAAACATTTACATTACAGTGTGTTTTAAAACAGAGAAGCCAGATCTTTATTATTTTTGTTTTTCTATTTTTAAGGTAAAATA
Source organism: Parnassius glacialis (assembly GCA_033319125.1). Taxonomy (NCBI): domain Eukaryota; kingdom Metazoa; phylum Arthropoda; class Insecta; order Lepidoptera; family Papilionidae; genus Parnassius; species Parnassius glacialis. Next base: position 34,664,898 of record JAVANC010000025.1, read on the forward strand.
TTTAAAGTATTTTTTGTAATTTCCTTCGGTAATAAAGAAGCCAGTTTCTGAAACCATCCAGGAGATCTGTGAAACGACTGTAATGACCCTATAGATTTAGAAATTCACTATCTATAACAATTATCCGTATACGATGAAACTTTAATGAAGGAGGCATTGAAACACATTCCGGGCATGGCTAGTCTGTTTTAAAAAAAAGTTATTTCTATATGTTTGAATAATGATCCTGATAACGTACTTAACGGGATCCACAGGGTTTTTGTTACATATTGTATATGTATATATATATATATATATATATATATATATATATATATATATATATATATAATTAGTGTCTGTCTGTAATATTGAAATGACTGGCTTATTTTAAGCTCATTGTTCCGACGCCTCCCTCATCCGATCGTATCTGATTATAGTCCCATCGGAATATGACAGTGCGGGAGTAGAAAATGCACTTGTGGACTCGGGCACTATAATCCTGTCCTGGGCAGATGGCTAGTGTCCGTTAATACTAGCTGCCCTGACATAAATTCAGTCTAGAAGACATTGGATTCAAAGCATTTAAGTTAATGAGACTTCTTGTTCCAGGTTCGTTACAACCATGTGATGGTGCCCGAAGAACAGCGCAACGGAGAAGGGTGAGTGATTTTTTATGACTTACTGCATTTTATGTTTTTACCCGACTGCCCAGAAAGAGGGTAACACGACTTGATGGATTTTAACATATGGGATGTCGCTTAATTCCTCTTAATTGTGGAAGTAATAGGCTATATACTATAATATATATATATATATATATATATATATATATATATATATATATATATATATATATATATATATATATATATATATATATATAGATATTTATATATCGCATCTGCAATTACAAAAAAGGGAGGAGAAGTTTTTTTTAATAAACCTTTTAACGCTGTCGGGTTTGTTAATTACTGCACATCTCATAATAACCTGTCAGTATAGTTACGTTCTCTATATAGTTGCGGCCTTAATCATCAAAATTTACGTTATTTTAAGAAATAATTGATGTTGCTTTCCCCCTTTTTACTAAATGATAACAGAAAGAGACAGGTATAGAGATAATTAATACTTATTTTCAACTAGCTGGTACCCGGCACGTTGCTGTCAGCTGCCACAGAAAAAATAATTGTCTAAATATCGTTTTAAATTTGGAAGAGTTTTATTGTTTAATTAGGAACGACAATACATTCATTGAAGTTGAATGATGTATAATTTTGAAGTAAATTTGTCTACTGTGAGTTAATAATTGTACTATGCCTATAACCTTCGGACAAGTGCCAGCAATAAGTTGACAAAGTTTTAGCGTAATCTGATGAACGGTATGGCCACATGAGTTATCTACTCATGTGGTATGGCAGCGCCTAAAATACGAACAAACAAACATATTCTTTTTATATACTCAAGCGCTAGTCAACTATTATAAGGTCGTTTAAATTTAGTTCTTCTTCTTCATCATCATCAGCCTGTGTACGTCCACTGCAGGATGTCGTAGGGATGACATGACCATCACGCTTGGCAAGAGGAATGATGTACGCAGTACCAGAGATCTGTCTCGTTGGTCTAGTGGTCACAACGCGATTTATAATAATGAGGATCCGGGTTCTAATCCGGGTCAGTCCACAATTATTGGAGTTTTCTGTCAAGCGAATCTCAGTAGCATCCGGGAGTCAGGAAGTTGGCGGTATTTCACCCCCGTGCCCCGAAAAGCAGCTGTTGGTCCTGCGCCTGATCTCTCTCCGCTCGTTTCAGATTACCGTTCCATAGGACTGTGAGAGTGAGGGAATAGAGAGTGCACCTGTGCTTGAGAATACACTTGTGCACTATAATCTTGTCCTATGCAGATGGCTCATCTCTGTTGAGATCGGCAGCCGTGATCGAAATCGGTCTGGAGGACATTAGTATTACCAGAGGTCTTGCACTTTTGACGCTACTGCTGTCGCCGGCCTTTTACACCTAATGTGAACAAGATGGCATTTCATATAGTCTAGTATTTACAACACCCACTCTCAAGCTCAACGTCACTCAGCAAGCTATAGAGAAGGCTATGCTCGGAGTTGCTCTGCGTGATGGACTTCGTAAAGGTTCAGAAGGGCTAGAACCGAGACCTGTAAAGCCAGTTAAAAAAAGACTTCGTAATATGCAGTGTAGAGTACAAGGAGAACCATCTTATAAGGGGCGAAAGTTGAAAAAGTGTCCCACTATTTACTGAAAATAGAGGTTCCAAAACCTACCACAATAGCGCTGGTGTCTGTAAAACTAAGATATGAAGATGGCTGTTGTGAACGGTGTGAAGTGAACTGAATTCAAATATTTAAAAAATTTCATGATTAGAGTACTGCGGATTACGGATTGCTCGATTGCGGATTGGTCGGTCCTTGTTTATTTCTTCATCTTATTCTAATTACTTTTGGCGCTTTTTTTATTTATCCTATGCTACTGCAGCGCCATCCTTATTGGACACGTTTTTAGGGACACTTTTCATATATAGAGATGGTCCTCCTTCTCTCTACACTCCATACTTCGTAATGAAAACTTCTGCAGTAGAACTAAAGTAACCGATATAGCCCAACGTATCAGCTGAAATGGCAATGCGCAGTCCACATAACTCGAAGAACCGACAACCGATGGGAAAGAAAGGTTTCTGAGTGGCAGCCTCATAACGATAAGCGAAGTTTAGGGCAACCGACTACTAGATTTAGTGACGGCCTGGTAAGAGATGCAGAAAGTCGACCAATTGACTTTCTGCATCTCTTTAAATGAAGGTCCTAAAGGACTTTGTGGCATTCCTTCGGGGAGCAGTGGACTTATGTTTTTAATAATGATGATGATGATAAGAAATATTGAAATAATTGTGTAAGGGTGGGGCAATCTGCAATATAGATACATTTTATTTACTATAGATTACAAGTACTCGTATACTTTGTATCTTCTGGAACTTTGTTGTAAAGGCGTAGATATACATTGCCCCATCAAGGAGTTAGTGACTCTGGAGTCGAGTCAAAGTCATAAAAGACAATCTTAAACATTTTTCTTAGTAAAAATATTAAACCATACCTGTTCATCTTTCAGGATTCCCGTCTAGAACTGGACGTGCCAGCCCCGAGCGCTGAGAGCTTGCAAGCGATTGCTCAGGTCATGGGTGCCGCTGGATTTGAAACCTACACTGAAGGCAAGGCTCTCGTGAAGCGGTTGATACCGAATAACAGTCAACCAGATTTGGACGTCGTTGAGCATCAAGGTAGTTTTTTCAAATATAATTATCCTTAAAAATTTATAGTTAAAAAATTATAAGTATGTAAATATGATACGGTTCTAAGAACTAGTAAACCTAGATTTACCCAAATTTTTGGGTAAAGTAACAACTATAGTAATATTAGCGACAGTAGGTTAAAGTGCGGCCCAGTATAATGCCTGAATGAAAACGCAAAGAAAAGTGACTGATATAATATGGTATTATTTTGCCGAAGGCCCTTTCGGAAACCAATCCGGCTGTATACAGCCTTTCTATGGTTCTATCGTCAAAATCCTTTCTGTTCGTCATTTTTATTATTTAATCGGCCTATGTGTAAACATCTCTTTTTCCATTTCTTTTAAACAATAAAAAATATTGCCCCCAACAAACACAAGAAGCCTTGAGGCGAGAATTGCCAGACGTTCTTTATTTTAAAGGCCGTCCTCTATTTCAGACCCGAAAATTGATCTTGTCTTCTCGATTGAAATCTTTAATAGAGGACAAGGCAATATCGCACGTATTCGACATTCCTTATGCTAGCTGAGGTCAAAGAATTTTAATAAAAAAGTAAACGTGTGATGTTAGACAGTCAAAAAGTCGTTTCATTGCTTACTAACATTGTTTTCTGCCGACTTCCAAAAAGGAGACGGTACTCAATTCGAGTGTATGTTTTTTTTTGCTTTTTTTTTATATGTGTTACCTCATAACTTTGTACTGGGCAAACCCATTTCGATGATTATTTTTTTATATGAAAGCTGATAGTTCTCGTGTGGTCCCATATGTAATTTGATCAAGGTCAGACCAATGGTTATTGAGTTATTCTTAAATAACCTGTATTGAAGTCGCTTATATTGAAGTCGGCTGTACAAAATTTTTAATTTTAAATTATTATATTAATAAATGTTGCCACAGATAACAGCACTCTATAGAAACAATCTGATATCATTAATTATCATTAAGTCCTTTAATTAATCCTAATAAATCCTCTAAAACATGAAATGAGAGCTGGAAACCCTACCCAGAAAACCTAAAAGCCACATCTCGTTCTATTCTATTATCGGCTAAGAGAAATGCCAAAGAAAGACGAAAGTCTCACAGAAATAATATATTTTAAAGGTATCATCGGCAAGGCAGGAGTGGACTTTCCAGCGTTCCCTAGCATCCCTAACACGGGATTCAACTGCAAGAATGTGCCTACTGGATACTACGCTGATCTGGAAACCGATTGCCAGGTATATGTTTTTAACATTGCTTTACGACGATCTATCAACATGAGAGGATATCTATTAAATTGTATAAAATTACAATATATTTTCCAATGCTGTATTTTTTTTTGTTTAAATGTTTTTAATTGTAATTTATTATATACTTGCTCGAGTACCAATTATAACCTGATGAAAAAAAAAATGTTATCTTCAGACTATTATTTCTGTTATATTATTCTGCTATATTTTTGTTTTAAAATATCCTATTATATTATTGTTAAAAAAAACATTAATTTCACTTGTTATAAAAGTAAAATAATTAATACACTTTTCTCTTCTTTGTCAAACCATTAATAGTTTACTGCTGGTCATAGACCCCAACCGTGTAAGCAGAGATAAGATCTTAAATTAACAAAATAATTATTAATTTACAGGTTTTCCACATCTGCGACACATCTCGCAAGATTTCGTTCCTGTGTCCAAATGGTACCATCTTCAGCCAGTCGCATTTAATCTGTGATTGGTGGTTCAAGGTGGATTGCGCATCCGCTCCAGCCCTGTACGAGTCCAGTGCCGAATATTACTCCAACGAGCAGAAAAAGACTCAAAGAACAACCCAAAGTCCAACAAAAATCCCCGAGCTCCAGCAGATCAACGAAAATCACATCAGAACTGCACCTCGACGAGCAGCCTTTAATATTCCCAGTACCACTGAAAGATTGTTAAGATACCATCAAAGGCTGCAAAGTGAAGTCCCTGCTAATAGTGCAAAACCAACATCGAAAAGTTTCCAAACTCTATTTCCAGAAATGAACACAAATCCTACACAGAAAACCCAAGCTACTACGGCGTTCGAAAGGAGAAGAAAAAATTTAGTTCAGTTAATAGCAAACAACTTTGTTAATCTTCCAAAAAGAACCACTTTGCCAGCTTTTGAGTTATCTACGCGACGATCAACGACTGCAGAAGATTACATTGGTTTTAGAGAAATGCAAGTAGCTGCAGAGACCGCATCATTCGCTCAAAATAAAAACAGACAATTCTTACAAGAATACAGTAAACCATATCGTCCTTACCCGGTTTATACACCAAACCTTACATCTGGTAACGATAAAACCAAAACTAACCCAACATTAACTACATTGTATGACTTTAGAGATAAGATTTTGCCTCAATTTTCTGAGGAAACTACAACTAAAAGGGCAACTTTGTTGCCATACGACATAGGATTTACAGAGGCAAATAATAAGCAAGAGCCGTACACAAGGCCTGGTGTGTCTACACTAAAGGATTTCCTTGAGAAAGAAAGAAATAAAACGTTTACAACAACTGAACTCCCAACAATTTCTGAGACAAGTACAAAACCTAGCAAACGAGACAGTATTAACGAAGATAAAAAGCTTACAATTGAAACTAAAAGCAGTTTTGAATCTGTGACCATGATACCAGATGTAGCCCATGAAGAGAATGATTACATCGAAACATCATCATCAGACAAAACAGACACATATACAACAAACCATGTTCTGGAAACAACAGAACCCACATATACTCCAACTTTGACTGAAAAATACTACGGCAATTTACCAAATAGACCAGGTCTTATAGTTCCACCATCTTTGACGCCGAAAACTCTTCACTCCCTTGCTATTTACTATGCTACTGGATTGGATAATTTTGCAACTACAGCACCGCCAGAAGAAGTAGAAAGTACTACCGCGACAATTGACGAATACGAAGCCATGGAAGACGGATTACCAGCACTATTCAGTCGACAAACTGTTAATAAATACAGCAACCTGTTTAGACAAGATACCAATAATTCTGAGTTGCTAGAAGAACTAAAACTTGATGCTAATGGAACTTATAACGAATTGGCTAGAGATTTATCAACGCAAATGAGTCAGTATCCGTTAGTCACATCTCCACAAATTAGAGAACTAGCTCAAGTATTCACGCATGCGCTTTCCGCATATCTTCAAGACCCAGTTCAATTTAGAAAAGTTCTTTCGGATATCAGACCAACGCCTCCAAATTTTGGTGAGATGTTGACTACAGATGAATTATTATACAACACAGAGCCCACAACTACTGTTAATGAAGACGATCAAGAAATACTTGGATTCTCTGATGACCATAAAGTGAGATCCCCCTTAACTTCACTGAGGGAAGGAAAGTCAGTAAAAATTAATTCAGAATACAATTCAATAAGTGATACAACTACAACTACAAGTCCAGTTTCAAGTACTACAGATATTGTTACGACATCATCAACGACAACCACAGCTAAAACACCTTTCAGATGCTGTGGTAGAATAACAGCGTCATATACTTCTGCTGCTCCATCCAAAGAACCTGCTGCCTCACCAATTTCATTTACAAATGATGAAGCAGTTCAAGTAAACTTATCAAAACAAATGAGTGATAATGTTGTTTCTACTACTGAAAACAGTTATAGTGCTCAGAGATACGGTGGATTCCAAAATAATGTACATTCATCAAGCAATTCACAATATGGTGAAGATGTTAGTTCAGGTGCCTTCAAACCACTGAATGATTATACAGAAATAACAAACCTACCATCCGCTTGGGGAGTTGATGCTACTTTAACCCCCGTCACAAACGGCAATATTTTCGAAAGCAAACGAATCAAATTTTCCACTAATATACCAATAACCACACCGGTATACTTTACTAAAACCGAAAGTATTGAATTAGAAAATGAAGAGGAACTGCAAAGAGCTCACAGCCAATCATTTGTTTCACCACAAAGTAATAGTATAAGACAAGGAAAACAACTTAATTTAGACGGCTCAAAAGGCAATAGTACGATACCTTCAGAATATTTGGAAGTACCTACGCCGACGAATATAGACACAACTACAACATCAACTACCACTATCCAACCTACAACAACTGTTAAAGATGACACAGAATCTCAAACCACTTCACCTCCTACATTCGGTGATATATTTACATCTCCTGACAGCGACAAGGCAACATACCAACTACCTACAACCTTTGAGAATTGGCAAAGCACCATGGTAGTAGACCCGATCACTTTGAATGACGGATTAAGTTCAACAGGTTCTGACCAAAATGAATCAGATTCAGTACAACAAGCTAACCCTCGGACATTAACAACTACTACTACTTTGTCTCCTGAATATACAGAAGCAAGCTACCAAACGAGTTCATCTACAATCGCTGTAGAATTATCAACACTCAGTGAAAGAACTCAAGAAAGATATGAAAGACTATTAAAGGACTCACCTACCGAAACTCCACAAGAATTAACAACAATCGCTGATACAGTTGTAGAAAAAGCAAAGGAAATAATGGGAGGTATGAATACTACGACAGCAGAAAAACTCATGAACGTAATGATGAAGACAAAATCGAAAACTGTTAGAAGACTAATTTTATTGCTCATTCAAACGTGTGATGACGATCATAATTCAACTGCTGAAGCATCTAAAAGGGCTTTGCTTGAAGCTTTAATGGCAGTTTCTCAAAAGGATATGGAGGACGTTGCTAAAGAGCAATCAGCAACCGAGTTCCCTAATACAACTCCAGATTACAAATACATCAAAACAACAGTTTATAGCCGAAGTATGGACATACAACCTCAAAGATTGGAAAGCAATAGACAGGGAAAAAGTTTAAATGTTGACGCAAGCGCAATTAACTCATTATCACAACCAACGACCACAGAAGGTGTTAAAACAGAAGAAACTGAAGTTCCAACTACATTAAATCCACCAACTACCGTCAACAGTCGCAAGTTTTTAAAGAAGGTTGTGATTCAATCATCACTTTCCGATGAAAATTCTAACTTACCCGTTAACAACTATCCAGAGGCACAGGCTAGAGTAGCTTCACAAGCCTCAAACCTAAAAGCATCATCAGACACGCGAGCTTTGGAACTGTTAAGATCGCTCTATACAATTGCCGCAAGATGGGGTTGATAAGTTAACTAAATAGAAGCTTGGATTATTTTTACATTTAGGATTTGTTTCTTACATATTTCTTGTCTACGGCTCGAGTCAATACAATACTGTAAACGCCTTTATCCTACATTGTAGTGTTGTGACTGAGCCCATCTTTGCTCATTATTAGTATACATAGCATTTCAATATTTCACATTGTATATGAATAAATATTTATAACATTTTTAAGTTAAATAAAACTAGACCATAAATTAATTAATACGTAAATGTGATTTTGTTTAGATAAACACAGTATTCAAAGCTGAACGAAAAATTAGGTTTAAGCAACATGAAATTGTTTAGGTTAAGTTGTTACCTACCTTGAATGATATATTATGTAGATATGTTAATATAAAATCATCTCTATGTTACATTTATTTCCATCGTGTTTTTGAATTACATAACTATGTTAGTAAATTAATTTATTATAGCTTGTTATCATTACGTAATGTTATACTTATAAATACTCTTAAAAGATCTGAGTTACCTATTGTAGTCTCAAATGCTTTTGTAGTATTATTTTACACTGCCAATTATCCTGTATTGTAATATATACTTAAGACTATTTAGATATAACTTTTATTTAGGTTATTTTTTACAATAAAATGTTTTATAAACAATTATCGTTTTTTTTTTACCGAAATCGCATTCCTCGATGTCCTTTCCATTTTATAGGTAATTAATTATTCATTAACACGTTCTTACAGAACAACAGCGTGAAGTAGCAGCTTGACGCCGCTGTTTCGCATGGTGAGTGTAGAGAACCAGAGACCCTTTTTACTGGAAATGAAGCATTGCATCCTTAGTCTTTAGGGGTGACAACGCATCTCCGTTTTAATTCAATCGAGGATAGTGAATAATGTCCGCTACACCGATTTTTTGACGGCGGCCAGTTTAAACGGTAATCCTGGACCAATGCCTAGGCATTGGTCCAGGATAGGACAATAGTTTTTTTTTATAGGATAAGGGTGACAAACGAGCACACAGTCCACCTGATGGTAAGTGGTTGCTGCGGCCCATAGACATCTACAACTATCCTCGTCTGCGAATCAAAATGCAGATGCGTTGTCACCCGTGAGGACTAAGAAGGAATGCCTCATTTCCAGTAAAAAGGGCCTCCGGCCACCTGCACTCACCAAGCGAAACGCAGAGGTAAACCTCTACTTCACGCTGGTATTCTGTGAGGTCGTGGTACCACCCCGGTTCGAGCCGGCCCATCCGTGCGACAGCAAAAGCTGCCGCGTGGCTCTACCACTATTAATAGTGCACAAGTGTGTGCAAAAAAGCACAGATGCACTCTCCATTTGCTCATTTTCATAATCCAATGGGACTGCAATCTGACACGACCCACCAACTTTTTTTAAATAAATAAATAAAATAACATTTATTAGCAACCAAATATGTCTAAATGCATATGAGATGTCACCTGAACTAGGTTATCACTTGTAGACAGACAGTGCCTTCCCTAATTATTAGTTCTAAGTCTATGTACCATTAGATCGACGAGGCAGGATATCAAGGACAGACGTGGTAGGAATCCCCGCATTCACTTAGTCACTTACCAGTATAGTCACCATTGTATAAAAAACTACTAATAAAAACCCAAATATAATGAAATATCTTTATTTAGTTTGCATAAATCTTTTCCTAGAGTACAACTTCGTACATAGTTGAATCACTTTTTAATAACGATCTTCTTTGGGTCTTTCTTGCCCTTCATCTTCTGGACGTACTTCTCTATATCCTGCTCGGTAACCTTGTGTCCCGGCTTGAAGTAGCTCTTGACGCGTTTCTTCTTCTTCATCATCAACTTGGAGGCGGCGAGGGCACCGCGACGTTGAAGCGACTCGAAGCGATCTCGGAGAAGGTTAGCTGAAAAAAGAAAATTTATTTTTTTCTTTATGTAGTAGAGTCATGCTGCCACTATTATATTGTTGTAGCACGAATGGGTCGGCTCGACCAGGGAGGGACCACGCTCTCACAGAATACCAGCGTAAGATAGAAGCTAAATGCTACTGTGTTTCGTATGGTGAGTGTAGAGAACCAGAGACCCTTTTTTACTTAAAACGAGGCATTACATCTTAGTCCTCACGGGTGACAACGCATCTGCATTTTGAATCGTAAACGAGAATAGATGTAGATGTCTATGGGTTGCAGCAATCACTTACCATAAGGTGGATGTGTGCTCGTTTGTCAATCTTATCCTATAAAAAAGACCCTTTTTACTGGAAACGCGGCATTGCATCTTAGTTCTCAGAGGGAGATAGATGTATGATCTGACAGATGAGCACACATGTGTATGATGTGACAGATGTAACAATTTAGATGACATTCTAGCTGTTATCTTAAGGTTTTTTCATTATTACTTTTTTGTCCAATCAAAAGTGTGGCCTATGTACTTTTTGTTACCATAAAAATATCACAAACTTAATGTAACAAAAACATAGTATATTGAAAAATTAAAGGTGCTTTATTTCTTCTATACACTTTGTTTTAACACTGAATTCATAATATTAATATGAAAATTTAAAATGACACAAAAACAAAAAACTGATAAACTTTAAACGGCTGAAAAGATTTTCATGAATCATTGCCAAGAACACTCTCGATCAAGTCACCTTTCAAACAAAAAACTAAAACCAAATCGATTTATCTGTTTGGGAACTACAATGCCAAAGATATATACAGACACACACATACATATACACAGAGACAAAGATACACAGAAACACATATACACAGAGACACATATACACAGAGACACATATACACAGAGACACATATACTCAGATACACATATACAAACCGTACACAGGCACATACACAGATGCACAGATACACAGATACATAGAGACTCAGATACACATATACACAGAGACACATATACTCAGATACATATATACACAGATACACAGACACATACGTATATGCACAGATACACAGAGACTCAGATACACAGATATTCAGATACACAGATACTCAGAGACTCAGATACACAATTACACAGTGAAACATATACTCAGATACACATATACACAGACATACACAGATGCACAGATACACAGAGACTCAGATACACAGAGACACATATACTCAGATACATATTTACACAGATACGCAGACACATACGCAGGTGCACAGATACACAGAGACTCAGATACACAGACACATATACACAGTAACACATACACACAGACACATATACACAGACACACATATACACGTTGTATACACAGATACATAGAGACCTAGATACGCAGATACAAATATACACAGAGACACATATACTCAGATACATATTTACACAGATACACAGACACATACGCAGGTGCACAGATACACAGAGACTAAGATACACAGAGACACATATACACAGTAACACATACACACAGACACATATACACATATACACGTGGTATACACAGATACAGAGAGACGTAGATACATAGATACACATATACACAGAGACACATATACTCAGATACACATATACAAACCGTACACAGGCACATACACAGATGCACAGATACACAGATACATAGAGACTCAGATACACATATACACAGAGACACATATACTCAGATACATATATACACAGATACACAGACACACATACGTATATGCACAGATACACAGAGACTCAGATACACAGATATTCAGATACTCAGAGACTCAGATACACAATTACACAGTGAAACATATACTCAGATACACATATACACAGACATACACAGATGCACAGACACAGAGAGACAGATACACAGAGACACATATACTCAGATACATATTTACACAGATACACAGACACATACGCAGGTGCACAGATACACAGAGACTCAGATACACAGAGACACATATACACAGTAACACATACACACAGACACATATACACAGACACACATATACACGTTGTATACACAGATACATAGAGACGTAGATACGCAGATACACATATACACAGAGACACATATACTCAGATACATATTTACACAGATACACAGACACATACGCAGGTGCACAAATACACAGAGACTAAGATACACAGAGACACATATACACAGTAACACATACACACAGACACATATACACAGATACACATATACACGTTGTATACACAGATACAGAGAGACGTAGATACATAGATACACATATACACAGAGACACATATACTCAGATACATATTTACACAGATACACAGACACATACGCAGATGCACAGATACACAGAGACTCAGATACACAGATACATATATACACAGAGACACATATACTTAGATACACATATACACATACACAGATACACAGAGACTCAGATACGCATATACACAGACACAGAGATACAGACTAACAGACACATATATACACAAATACACTGAGATACAGATACACTGAGACACATATACACCGACACACACACACACACACACTCACAGATACTTATATACACAGTAACACATACACACAGACACATATACACAGATACACATATACACGTTGTATACACAGATACAGAGAGACGTAGATACACTGAAAATCATATACACAGATACGTAGAGACAGATACACATGTACACAGAAACACATATACAAAGACACACAGAGACATATAAACAGATAGAGAGATTCACAGAGATACACATACACAGATACACATGTTAAACATACAACATTCCTCTGTTTGCATCCGGGGCTATAATTCTATAAATGGTGTGGAAACTTTTTTATTCACTTTAGTTATGTGAAGTCAGATTTTGCTTTTATTAAAAATATAACTCTTAATTATATATGTATATCAATAAACGTAAAACTCACTATTAGTGGTTATATTCCTCAAGTCTCCTGTGAGCTGTTTGGGATCCACCAAGTCAGGTTCCCTAACAGGAGGCTTATGGGCGTTCAGCGCTGGGACTGCCGTAGCCGAAATAAACTCGCGCTTGGCCGTACGCTTGGCTTGGAGTTCAGCTTGCCGTTTCTCCTTGGCTGAAATCGACGATTGCAGTTTACGGAGCCTGTTGAAGAGATACATTTAAATGAAAGTCAAAAAATCCAAAACCTTGGCAAATATATATTTATCTATATCGACTTACTCATCACGAGATCTCCAAAACTAAACGACAAATTCATTTAAAATTTGACTTAATCCTTCCTCGACGTAGACATCCACTAAGAAAGGATTTTGGAAAATTGAACCCCTGAGGGGGTGAAATAGGGTGTTACAGCTTGATGCATTATGAATGCAATTTTACAGTGGGTAAGTACATATTTATATACAATTTTTTATAGAATAAACGTGACAAACAAGCACACAGTTTCCCTGATGGCAAGTGAAAGCCATCTACATCTATTCTTGATTAAGAATGCAAATGCAGATACGTTGTCAGCCCTGAGGACTAAGACGGAATGCCTCGAAGGAGCAATTAATTAGCTTACAGTTTAATTTAAAAAAGTAAATATTTTATGTTTTATAGCAAAATAAAATTTTCGATTGTTAAATTTTAAAAAAATTAATTATAAACCAACTAATAGCAAAAGACGTGGAGCAAGTAATATGCAAGGACAAAAAAAGCAATACAGAGGATACAAAACGCATGCGCACGATCCTGCTTTACAATCCCGAGACGATCACACATAACTCCATTTCTTAACCGGCACGACTTGATGAATATGACCACTCGACGTACACTTCATCTCGCCACATTGCTTTTTGGGGTTATACGGAACAAAGAACCTTTGTATTTATTCGAAAAGCTAACATTTTCATATCGTTATGTTAGATCAACGTCGCGGCTCATTTGTCCCCGGTATTGTACAGCTGTTTTCCGTGGTAGTTTCCGATTTGCTGCTACTAAGTGCTGGAATGACCTCCCTCCACCAATCAGAAACTCAACATCTGCTAAGTCTTTTAAAAACAACTTAAAAAAGTATCTCCTTTCAACACAAAAGTCCAGCACTTAAGTTTCCGTATAATTGGAAGAATAAACAAGCACAATTAAGGCATAACTGTAGTGACCACAAATAACTCACTAATATTTGCATACAGCTCAAGCATGTATTTGTAACCAATTCTATTGTCTTATTTAATTTTTTCTTTCATTTTTGTAATTCAGATTTAAATGTTTATTTTTGTTGTTTTAATTTTGTTTTATTTTGCTTTCTGTTTTTGTTATATGAGGCTACATATTAATCACTTTTTTGTTACGCCATCCATCATCCTCCTATGGTTCCACTGAAAACCAGCATTCACGAACTTTACTAACTCCGTGAACTCATGCTGAGTGGAAACCTATTTGGTGCATGTACATTGTATTTCTTTTTATTGTAAATAATTTTTGTAAACGATTTATTTATGTACCAAATAAACTTTTCTTTCTTTCTTTCTTTCTTTCAATTACGGATTCTAAAGCATCATTTAAGGAGCAATTAATTGACATACAGTTTAATTTAAAAAAGTAGTTATTTTATGTTTTATTGCAAAATTAAATTTTCAAAATTTATTTGTGTTTAAATTAATTATAAATTAACTAATAGTGATAGAGGTGAAGCAATTACGGATTCTAATGAAGCACTTAAGGAGCAATTAATTTGCATACAGTTTAATTTAAGAAAAATAGATATTTTATGTTTATAGCAAAATGAAATTATCGAAAATTTTATTTTTAAAAAATTAATAATAATTAACTAATATACAAATAAATAATACTGAAGTATCTATTTGTAATGTCAAAACAACAGCTTTTTACTAAATGCTCATGAACGTATATACGGTATTTATAAACAAAACACCATTTTTAAAAATTTTGTCTTTCTGTCTGTCTGTCTGTTTGTTCCGGCTAATCTCCGAAACGGCTGGACTGATTTCGGCGGGACTTACACTGGCAGATAGCTGATGTTATAAGGAGTAACTTCGGCTACTTACATTTTAGAAAAAGAATTAGGGTTCCGCGGAACATAATTAAAACCCTAAATTACACGCGGGCGAAGTCTCGGGGAACAGCTAGTTAACTAATAAGAATAGACGTAGAGCAATTACGGATTCTAAGAGAGCATTTAAGGAGCAGTTAATTGACATATAATTTAATTTTAAAAAATAATGTTCTACGCTAACTTCCTTCTGGTATTCTGAGCCATGTTTAAAATTTCAAGTCTTTAGCTCATCGGAAAGTTAGTTTAAATATCAATTACTAAATTTGACCTGAACAGACATAAACGAAAGAGAGATAATAAAAATGTGGTAAAATATTATCTCATTACTTCTATTTTTAATCCGAGTGTGGGTTGATCCATATTGCATACCTAGCTACGTAATATTTATACTCACTTGTAAATATCGGTGATCTTTTTCTTTTCAATCTTCTCTCGCTTCAGCCTCTCCCTCTCTTCTATCCTCTCCCTCTGTTTCCTTCTCGCTTTGTGGTCCTTCTTCTTATTCTTGACTGGCGGGTTGATGGCTTTGTATTCGTTGTCTGTTTCCTCATCGGATGGTGCGGTTGCTGGATTGTGGGGTTGAGGTAAGCCTGCACTCATCTCCTCACGCCATTGGTTCTGAAATTTATAATTTCAGTTTACCATAGTAGAGCCATGCTGCAGCTATATTATGGTTGTAGCACTAATGAGTCGGCTCAACTGGGGAAGAAACACGCTCTCACACAATACTAGCGTGAAATAGCAGTTCAATGCTGCAGTTTTTATGGTGAGTGTAGAGAACCGAAGACCTCTTTTGAATAACAACGCATCTGTATTTTAATTCTTAATCGAAGGTAGATAGATGCCAATGAGCCACAGCGTCCACTTACCATCAGATGAACTGTGTGCCTGTTTCTCACCTTTATTCTATTAAAAAAAATATCCTCTTTGAGGGCTTAAGACGGACACAATGAATGTTTTATTTAATGATTCTGAAAGACACAACATTTTTGCATAACAATTTAAACTTGCAAAAGTAACAAGATATTCTTTGATCTGCACACATTTTTATTAACTTTACATTTTCATGTTCCATTAATATTTGCAATAGCAAAAGAAGCGTTTTTACAGTTTTTAACCACTAACAACTACGTTAAATTACGAGATAATTTCACTTACACAAAAAGTGGCGGTAATGCAACCAAAACAAATTAGTTACAGTTGATGACAGAATAAACCAAAATCAAAACAAAACGAGGATTTTGCGACTACCTGTCATATATCAATATCAAATATCAAAAGCGGCATTATTCTTATAAATTAAATCACAAAATCGTAGTTTCAAACATGCGACTTGCAATAGCAAGGTAAAAGACAATATCAAAATATAAAAATAAAAGTGACCTTTATTTTGTGCACTGAAGGATGATTTTTTTTTATAGGGTGGGGGTAACAAACGAGCACACAGTCCACCTGATGCTGTGGCCCATAGACATCTACATCTATCCTCGTATGCGAATCAAAATGCAGATGCATTGTCACCCGTGAGGACTAAGATGGAATGCCTCGTTTCCAGTAAAAAGGGCCTCCGGCCACCTGCACTCACCAACCGAAACGCAGAGGTAAACCTCTACTTCACGCTGGTATTCTGTGAGGTCGTGGTACCACTCCAGTTCGAGCCGGCCCATCCGTGCGACAGCAAAAGCTGCCGCGTGGCTCTACCACTGTTTATTATCGTAAAGTTAAGAAAATGTAAGCATCGTGAAGTTATGATTTGAGTTGCGTGATTTTTTATGTTATTATAAGGTTAACTAAATCAGTGCACTTTACCATCTTTGATTGCATCACCACCACGTGGGATACCAGTCAAGCACTAGATTATAATAATAGTATAAAATAATATAAAAAAGAAAAATAATAATACATAACAGCACGTTAGATAGGAACTTGATAATGAGTTATACATTACATAAGAATAATGATCCCCAGTCAAGAGACTAAAATACTTTTTCCAATACGAAGGTAACACAGCAACCACTTACCATATGTGTACTGGTTTGTCATCTTTACTGACCAGCATAAATAAAAATTATAATCACGCACCATTACAGTCTACAAAAGTCCACGACTGAACATAGGCCTCCCCTGTAGATTGCCTCATAAGGCGAAATTTTGCCATAGTTGCCACGATTGCCAGGCAGGTTATCAGGAAGACGCTGCTGCCCATCACCTGTTTCAACTTCCCTCTGTCGCCTTTTAAGATACCCAAGGGACGATATGGGGTAGTGGACATTCTTACACCGACACCTACACGTTACTATGGTATTCTGAACATGTACCTATTTAATTGCATATAGAAAATATTTAATCACAATACACACCTCTTTATCATGTGCAGTCACCTTGCTGAACATCTTTGTAGTCACTCGATTTAAGTGGGCCTCTTTCTTCATCATCTTCTCCTCATGCTGCACTACTTCTTGAAGGAGATCTTGATGCTCCTAGAAACAGAAGGATATATTTCAGTAAAATAAAGTTATTCTACATTTTTTTAAATAGAATAAGGGTAACTGAACTATGCTGTGGCCCATAGACATCTACATCTACCCTCGATTAATGCAAATGCAAATGCTTCATCACATCAAAAAGGGTCTCCGGTTCTCTACACTCACCATACGAAACACAACAGCATTGAGCTGCTATACTATGCTGTTACCCTGGTCGAGCCAACTCATTTGGGCTAGAACCATATTATGGCTGCACTATGGCTCTATCAAGTAGGTATATTATGGTTGTACCATGAATGGGTTGGCTCAACTGGGGAAAAGCAACACTCTCATATAATATCAACATATAATAGCAGCTTAATGAGTTTTGTATGGTGAGTGTAGAGAACCGGAGACTCTTTTCACTGGCAATTAGGCCATTCTATCTTATCAAGGATGACATTGCATCTGCATTTTGACTCTTTGAGAGGATAGAAGTAGATTTCTATGGTCACAGCATCCACTTACCATCAGGTGGACTGAGTGCTTGTTTGACATCCTCTATCTATAAAAGAAATCATACCATTAAAGTCTACTGTTGGTCATAGCCCATGCTCATAGTACGGAGGATTTGCCTTAACCGTTAAACTTCACCAGCGAATTGAAAATTACAATACCAAACGGTAAATAAAATAAGATTGATATTATTAGAACTATTACTACTTGGTTTTTTTTCTCTGTATAAAAAAAATATGAAAATTTATATTTTGACTATGCTTAATTTGAAACGATTGCGTGACATAGTTTTTCAGTATATCAAACAATCGTTTGAAATTCATAGTACATAGTTTTTGAACTCTTTTATATTGTATTTTTTTAAACAGTAATGTAATAAAAAAAAATTGTATATGTATTCAAAATTTGCACACCTGGATTAGGCAGAATATAATGGAACTTAAGTCTTAATAATAATTTTGTATCTACATTCTATACAAATAAATAATTAAAAATTTTGAAGAAACGCACTCAAAGATACCCATTACCGTTACAATCTATTAAAGTCGACTGCTGAACATAGTCCTCTTAATTGATTGCCTCAAAGATATTTGGCATAGTTGCCACTGTTGGCAAGCAGGTTGTAAATCACAGTTTTTTTTATTTTTAGTCGTTGTTAGGAAAACGCTGCTACCCATCTCCTGATTGTTTCCCTCTGTTGCCTCTCACAACACCCACGGAATGATATGGGCTTAGATTATTTACTCTCTAGATAGAGTAACGGCGGCTCAAAAGCGTCGAAAAAAATATCAGCTAACTGTTAGCCTCTAAAGTGATCCCCGCTCCTCACTGTCAATTGTAACGCCACGCGTTACAATTGACAGTGCGCACGGCACCGTACGCACGCACGGCTAATTTTTTAAGGTAAATTATTTTGGTTAAAATAACAAGTTCCGCGATCAAAATCTGCAGAAATTACAAAAGACGTTTACAAACAACTAACAAAATCTCTTACCATCGAAAACAAAACTAATAATTTGATAGTTTTATTTACAAAATCAACGTGTCATTTTTTGGTGTTGCTAGTTTTGGATTGCAAATTTCCCCGTATAGTTGTCTTAAAAGCTGATGTATGTTCATTTTTACCCGACTGCACCAGAAGGATAAAATACATCATGGTGTGTGTATATATGTGTATGTGGGTATATTTCAAAAATTGTTTGGCTGAGCCTACAGCCTAAACGGATGGACCGATTGTTCTTATTTTGCAAGCTTCCGCGCAGTCGGGTGTTTTTTATTTAGTCTTAAATATTTTTTCTTTATTTTTTCTCTTTTTTATTTGTATTACTAAATAGTATTGTATAATAATTTTCAAAATCAATGTGACCATTTGGATACATGATGTTAGGATACCTATTGATCCTATAATTAGAAGTATAATTAGAATTATGGGTGGACATAATGAGAAAAAGCCGTGGAGAAGTGCACTGGAAATCATCCAAAACCACAGTGATATGCTCTGAACATTTCCGTGAAAAATACTTATAGTTTAGTTGCAACTGAACACTCATGTGGGTCTCTTCACCAAGTGAACCTAATAAGACTGGTCGCCGAAAAATATTTGACCATACTCAGTTATCATATAGCTAAATTAGATAATGTAAAAAGTGATGCAACCTCAAAACGCAAATTATTTAAAAAACAATTAATGTTAAATAATGATAAGTTGAAAATAGAAGAGACTACTGTGTTCCTGGGGTTGACCTTATATGCAAAGCTTCAATGGGGCACCCATATATCAACTCTTGCTGGCACAAGAATGCAGGACGGAACAAGTCTTCTTAAAATAATCTATTAAATTTAAAAAAATTACGGTAAAGGGTACCTGCGGGATAAATTATTTAACTATGACGCAGACGAAATCGCCAGCCAATCTCTTGTATTTTATAAGTCAATATCATACTTTAAACAATAAAACATATTTTGTAAATGCGTAATTGATTTTAATTTGATTATATTATTCTTTACAAAAAAAATAGATTCTAACTCAACAGACAACTAAACACAGAATTGAAAGCACCATATTAAAATATTATAATTTTTGATTTTATTATCATAACAATTTTACAGTTTTTCCCCATTTTATCGGGATAGATTCATTAGCTGGTATCTCCCAGATACAAATGACACTGGTGTAAGTCATAGTTATTTATTCCGTTACCATAGCAACCGCTAAGCGTGTTTGTGTGATCACGGACACACGCTTGTAAAAATTAGCCTGTTTTTGTTGCATCGCTCATTGCGTGACGCGTTATCTAGAGAGTAAATAATCTAAGGATATGGGGTAGTGGCTTACATCCCCAATACATCACTATATTATGTCAGTTATATTTGTCTTAATAATATGTAAATTACCCCCTGAGCTTAATAGAGCCTTACTTCCCTAGTCATTTCAAAATTAAAGACAGACACTTCAATTTTATTTATTTAACGCTTTCATTGGTATAGGCAAAAAATACTTGTCATGCAGTTTCGTAATGCTGTCAAAAAAAATAAACCATAATTATCAATAATAAGACTAAACGGTCCTCGCTCCATCTAGCGACAATGTAATAAGATTATTTATACAGCTCTGTTCTTTCGCAATTTCGCAAAACTGTCATTTGAAAAAATATGGCGTAAGTTAGGTGATTTTTTGGGACACTCCGGCAAAATCTATTTAATTCTCAAATTTGGCCGTGTGAAAATTGAGTAAATCTATTTTATTATATTGAATTTATGAAAGTGAATATTCAAGCTTGCCAGTGCCCGTGAACTGAATATGCTCAGCTAAATATTTGCCCTGAAGTAAACTTATGAAAATACTTGCCAATGCTTAGTTATATTTTTTAATTATTTCAGATGTCAAATAAACAATCAGTGTTTAAGTCTAATGATTTGGTTGACCAAAGAAAACAACATAGTAATTGCGGACTCTTCAGAAGACAACACTCTTCTTAGTATTTTCCAAAGAAGCGACAAAAGAAAAAAAAACGAAACCGGATTCTAAGCTTGTAAACCCTAAAGAGCAAGAATTTGAGGAATCATCATATGATAATATTCCTCCGAGTACTTTGTCACAGAAGCGATCAAAGGCAACGAAATTCTTATTTTTATATTTTATCTTATATTCTTATATTATTATTATATTTTATCGCGCTTAATTCTATTTTTTTTAATTCCCGACATTTCTGGTGCTTTACAGCACTCATGGTCACGGGCGTCTGAAGTTTTTGAATATTAATTTTTGGTTTGATCTACGCAGAACGAGCTTAGAGCATCTTGAAATCTTGCAGTGGTATGCTACAGTTTGGATTTAATTTCATTAATTATAGGATCCCTAGCAGATGGCAGCACCCATCCATCTTCTCTATTTAAATTATGATGATTTTTTAATTTCAATAGCGTCGCGAATCATCCTTGGTAGAAATCGCGAGGTTCTTTTGCAAGGACAATCTTGGACATGTTCACAGACTACAGAATTCTCGGAGCATCGGTGCTTCTAATATTAATATTTTAATAAGACTGTTTTTCATGATTACATGATTATAGTATATAATTATTATTTTATTTTTCTTCAAGCATTTGCAAAATAATGTACAAAACAATTTCCTTACCGCTCATAGGCAAATATTATGCCACGCCTGTAAAACTATGTTACAGAATTTTTTTAAATATTTTTTTTTTACATTGATACACTTGTTAACTTGTTATTACACAGAATCACTACCTTGTTTGATCTTGTTCTGCCTAATTTGCAATGCCCGTTAAAGGGTTAACAAACCGGGATGTTTCCCTCTGATGTCTCTTATGACACCCACGGGATGATATGGGGTAGTGGAAATTCAATGGTAATCCTAATAAAAACAAATTACTCTCACCTGATAAGAGGGGTTATAACTGACTCCAGGGTGCGGTGTCTCAATAGCTGCTCGGGTAGCCACAGTTTTAGGTGGCGGTGGCTTAGGACGTAAGCGTTTTTCTGGCAATACGTTATGAAGCTGAGCTTCCTGTGATACAAAATCATCACATAGTGTAGAAGGAATGCCTTTTACTTCCGGTACTGCAAAATAATGAAAATAAATTTAAGGGAACCACTTGATAACCAACAAACAAGCCTTCAGAACTATCATACAGACTGTTAAATTATCATAGTTATAATAATGGTAGTCTACAAGACGGAGAAACCGTCATTCCGAAAATGAAGACACTTTTTCCAATAAGAATCCAAAGTTTAAAATATTTTTTTAAATAGGATATGGTGACAAATGAGCACACAGTCCAGCTGATGGTAAGTGGTTGCTGTGGCCCATAGATATCTATCTTCGTTTGCGAATCAAAATGCAGATGCGTTGTCACCCGTGAGGACTAAGATGGAATGCCTCTTTTCCAGTAAAACGGGTCTCCGGGTCTCTACACTCGCCATACGAAACACAGCAGTGTTAAGCTGCTATTTTACGCTGGTATTCTGTGAGAGCGTGGTCCTTCCCCGGTCAAGCCGACCCATTAGTGCTACAACTATACCACTAATATAGCTGCAGCATGGCTCTAACACGTAAAAAAATTGCAATATAATATGATAACTCATCATAGTTAATTATATGTTGGCAGTGTGAGGGACGTGCATTCGGTCGTAGAGTTAACTGGTGTAAACGCACAATTATTTGGTCTTTCATTGATGGCTGTTTATTTTTCTTCTTCACCTTGTACAGATATCAGATATAAATACCTAGAATGACGACGGAAACCATGTTTAGAGGTATCAAAATCTCTGAATCAATCTGCTTCTTAAGCATGGTATAGTTCGGCCGTTCAGAGAATGCGTTCCTGACACGTCACGATTGAACTGACGACGTAACTTTGTAATGGCGTTGCAGTTACGATAAAAATATTTTTGCTGGTTATTTACCGTTTTAACAATTGATGAGCATTAAAACAACATTATTATATCAATAATCAATGAATGTTATAATTTTATGCCAAACTGAGTGTCAAATAACTTGGTAAACAATATTTTTCTAAATCTATACTGCGCTATTACAAGGTTATGTCAGCGCTTTATATTTATAGTGCTGTGCTAACAATAACAGGCAATAACAGTATCGTAATCTGTTCTTATACAGTTATACTTTATAAAATAATACGTTTTGTTTTTCTTTTTAAGAATTTGAAAATAATGAACTATAAGATAACTTTTATTAAATATAAAATTAAAACTACGACCAAACCGAACGCGCGAAAGAAAGTAGCATTTTTATATTTAGGTTGAAAATGGTAACCCCAAATGGCGTTATGGGCCGTCGTTTTGTGACGCTAAAACAGTCGTCTGTTGTCGTTTCGTGCGCATAGACCACGTTCTTCAAGTGTTTTCTATCTGTTTTTATTTGATTACCCGGCTTTCGTTTAATGGACTGTTTCTGCTTTTCAAAGTGACATCGGCGCTAAATCGGACTTCGATTGTGTTTTGTATTGCATTCTTTTTACTTTTGGTGCATAATAATGCCTAAACGTGGACAAACATTGAAAAGTGGAGCCCGTGAGTTAATAGAGTATTTTACACCATGTAAAAAAAAGTCAAAGAATAAATATTTACGATAGATTTTGTAAAAAGTAAACGAGAAATATTGATTTCTATTTATAAAAATGCATTATAAATTTTATATTTCAATTTAAAGAATAATTTTTTTACCTGTGCCTCAAATCTGCAAAACAATGTCCGCCATATTAGTTAGCGTCGTGACGTCACTAGGTCAAAGAACTAAGTTATGTGCTGTGTACTAACTAGCTAATTTCGAATTTTTTCAAGTTATTATTACGATTGTTGACTTTTATTCTGAATTTTTTTCGAAAGGCATCATGGAAGACGGATTAGTAAAAGCGAGTTTATTACTTCGCTTTTAGCACTAATGTTATAGATATTATAATATAAGCTTAGGTAAAAAAAACATTTTGTTAAATTTTTTTGTACAAACTCTCAGACGAAATAAAAAGTCACTTTTTTATTTCGTCTGAGTACAAACCATGTCTTTATTCCCATATAATAGAAGAAAACAGGAATTAAGCAAAACACTGCACTGCACTTGCAAGGGCCATCAAAATGGCCCACAAAGAGCGGGACAGACGAGCGATAAACCTAATCTATTACAAAATTTGACTTGCAATAGGTACCTATCATGTCATGATGTGTTGTTTTGTTTAATTGATAGTTAAATATAAGTCATAATTAAATCAAAGTGATCTTCACAGAAGTATAGTTTAGATTTTGTAGATAATGCATTCGGGTCTCTTCTTGCCAGTTTTAACCAAGTATTTCTCATATTTAAATCAGTTGGCACTTTAATCCATAACTTCCCCGGCGTTCTTGTGCTCGTATTTTTGCAATTAGGCATAACACAACAATGACATAAATGATAACTCATTATTAAACATTCAAAAGTATATTATTCCTTTGCAAAATTGTCAAAATTCTACGACAGTGACGTCACGAGTTGAACAGTATGGCGGCTAGCGTTTTCACGCGAAAATTGAAAATGATAGATTAAAAGTAATTTTTATGTCACTATTCGGTTTTAAAAAAAATTAAATAAAAATTATAGTGGTTCATTATCACTCTAGGATTCATTTAAAACACTTTTTAAAAATGGGTGTAATACCCTATTATCAAGCTGCAAGATTACTTTGAGCGGGAGCGGCAAAATGGCGGACCCCTGTTACCTGTCGAACAAGTACAAGAACGCGTCTCTCAGGCGCTTGGAGTTAGCAAACGAACGATAACAAATATTAATAAAGAAAAGTTCGTTTCTACTGGCACGGAAGATAATATTTTACGTACTCCGAAGAAGAAACGTAGAACTAAACCCGTGACAGATATTGACACCTTTGACGCCGATGCAATCAGAAATCATATATATGGTTACTATTCCAGAAATGAATATCTCAACAGGAAGAAGCTTTTGGCATCGTTAAGAGAAGCTGGACTGTTTAGCGGGGGTAAAACTGCTTTAACCAAAATCTTAAAAGATATTGGTTTTTCGTATAAAAAAACAGACAAAAGAAAAATTTTATTAGAACGATACGACATAATTTTAAAACGGATAAGTTTTTTGAGAGAAGCATAAAATATTGATAACTGGGATAATGTCGTGTTCATTGACGAGACATGGCTAAACGCCAATCACACGGTTTCCCGTTCTTGGACGGATGATACACAAGCGTCGACGTCGAAAGTACCAATGGGTAAGGGGGCCCGTCTGATAATATGCCACGCAAGTTCTGCAAAATACGGCTTTGTGGGGAACGCGTTACTGGCTTTTCAATCAAAAACCACAAATGACTACCACGAGGAAATGAATGCCACTACATTTAAAGAGTGGTTCCAAAACGTACTTTTGCCCAGCCTACCAGAGCCTTCTGTAATATTCATGGATAATGCCTCCTATCACTCGGTTCAAATACAGAAATCACCTACCCAAGCTAATAAAAAAGAAGAAATGGTGGCTTGGTTACAAGCAAAAGACATTGACGAAAATATGCAGATGCTAAAACCAGAGCTAATTAAATTAGTTAAAGAAAATAAAGCGGCAAATGTGCGATACGAAATCGATGAACTGGCTCTGGAGTACGGTCATCGCGTTCTAAGAATTCCACCGTATCATTGCCAATATAACGCGATTGAGCTAATCTGGGCTCAAATAAAAAGTTACGCCGCCCGCCACAATACTTCCCCGCCATTCAGCACAAAAAAGATGATGACCCTATTAAAAGAAGCCTGCGGGGAAGTCACAAGAGATGACTGGGCAAAGGTTGTTGAGAAGACTAAAAACCTGATTGTGGAACATTTTGACGGAGATATCAGGATTAATTCTGTTATTGATAATAATATAATTATACATGTAGGCGAAGATGATGATGAAGACACCACCTCCTCAAGCGAATCGGAGTCTGATTAATATTCTGTACGCACATTCAATTCAATGTACTTTATTCCATCATCATCATTACAGCCTTTCATAAGTCCATTGCTGAACATAGGCCTCCCCCAAGGAATGCCACAAAGCACGGTCCTGAGCCACCTTCATCCATCGACTTCCTGCATGCCTTACCAGGTCGTCACTCCATCTCGTGAGGGGTGGCCCTACACTTCGCCTACCGGTACGAGGCTGCCACTCGAGAACCTTTCTTCCCCATCGGTTGTCGGTTCTTCGAGCTATATGGCCGGCCTACTGCCACTTCAGCTTACTAATCCGTTGGGCTATGTCGGTTACTGTAGTTCTACTGCGGATATCCTCATTTCTAAGTTTATCACGCAGAGAAACTCCGAGCATAGCCCTCTCCATAGCTCGCTGAGCGACCTTGAGCTTCCTCATACGGCCAGCTGTGAAGGACCACGTCTCAGTTCCGTAAGTCATCACTGGCAACACGCACTGGTTGTACAATTTCGTTTTAAGGTTTTGAGGTATGTCTGATGACAAGACGTGTCGTAGCTTCCCGAACGCTGCCCAGCCGAGTTGAATCCGTCGATTGACCTCTCGGTCGAAGTTGGACTTACCTAGTCGGACTATTTGTCCCAGGTAAACATACTCGTCAACAACTTCGAGCTTAGTGCTACCAACAACTACCGGCATAGGTGTGACATGGACATTAAACATAATCTTTGTTTTGTCCATGTTCATCTTAAGACCTATCCGTTGGGAGACACTATTGAGGTCATTGAGCATAGTGCTTAGGTCCTCCAGCTATTCTGCCATAAGGACTATATCGCCTGCAAATCGAAGGTGAGTGATGTACTCGCCATTGATGTTAATACCGTATCCTTTCCAGTCCAGAAGCTTGAAAACGTCTTACAATGCAGCGGTGAAGAGTTTCGGGGACATGACGTCACCCTGTCTTACACCTCTCTGCAATTGGATAGGTTTCGTACTCTGGTTCTGTACTCGGATAGCCATCGTAGCTCTACTGTACAAACACTTCAGCACTTCGATATACCGACAGTCAACTTGGCACCGCTGAAGGGACTGCAGCACCACCCAAATTTCGACGGAATGAAAAGCTTTTTCATAGTTCACATACGCCAGACATAGTGGCAAATTGTACTCTTCGGACTTCCGTACAATTTGCCGAAGGGTATGTATGTGGTCTATGGTGCTTAAGCCCTTTCGGAAACCGGCTTGTTCGGGAGACTGGAAGTTGTCAAGTCTGCGCGCGAGACGATTCGTAATGACTCTCGAAAACAGCACGTAGACGCGGCTCAGAAGGGAAATCGGTCTGTAGTTCTTCAAGAGAGCGTTGTCACCTTTCTTGAAGAACAAGACCACCGCATTTCTGCTCCACGCCTCCGGTGTAACGCCGCCATGGAGGACGGAATTAAAGAGCTTCTGAAGGACTTCAAGTACCGGTCTTCCACCCGCTTTCAGAAGCTCCGCTGTAATTCCATCCTCGCCTGGGGCCTTACCGTTCTTAGGTGCTGGAGAGCCATTCTAATCTCGCTCAGACTGATGTCCGGGATATCTTCGGAATAGTGAAGGATGAGACTCGCTCTTGGATCGATACTCACACTTGCGTGTGGCTCCAACGATGACGTGTACAGCTGCCCATAGAACCTCTCAATCTTACTCAAAATCTCAGGTGTCCCGGAAACGATGCTGCCACATTCTGTCTTCAGCTTTGACAGTTGGCTCTTTCTGGCAGACAGATCTCTGGCAAAGACTTCGAAGCCTTGGTTCCGCTCGATCGCTTCTTCAATACGAGCTGTATTGAAGTTGCGTAAGTCTCGCCGCATGCATTTGGAGATCTGTCTGTTCAGTTGCCTGTGTGCTGTCAAATCTGTTGAAGAATGTAGCCTCATCTCCCGTCTAACAGCCATGAAATTAAGAGTGTGATCGGAGAGTTTTTGTGTTCTTCTGCGGCGGGTCTTGCAGAACTTAGCTCCGACCGCATGGACAGTTTCCACGAGCTTGTCATTCATATCGTCCACTTCATTGCAGTCTTCTAGGCACTGAAAACGGTTCTGTAACTCGAGCTGAAAGGTTTCGGGACTTTGGATTAGAGCACGAGGGGGACGGAGCGTTGACTTCATCAGACGAGACCTCTCCAACTTAACATTTAGGTTCAGTGTGCCTCTAACCATTCGGTGATCGCTGCCGGTTTTCACCCTCGCGATCACTGAGACATCACTGAACAGTTGTCGTCTGATCGTCATAATGAAGTCAATCTCATTTTTTGTCGAACCGTCGGGGCTCGACCAGGTCCACTTCCTGTTGGGCCGCTTCTTGAAGAAAGAGTTCATCATAAAGAGCCCTCTTTCTCCATGAAGTCGGCCAGCTGCTGGCCCCTTGGGTTCCGTTGCCCTATTCCAAATTTCCCTACTTTCAGCTCACCGTTCTCTCTTGTGCCTAGTTTTGCATTGAAGTCTCCCATTAACACCGTATATTGGGTTTTGGAGGAATGCATGGCTCTAGAGATATCCTCATAAATTTCCTCCACCTCCTCATCGGGGTGTGCCGAGGTTGGTGCGTAGACCTGTATGACCTTCAGCGAATACCGTTTGGTGATTCTGAGTATAAGGTACGCAACCCTCGTCGACACACTCCCGATCTTTACAACGTTGTTAACGAGAGACTTGTGGACGATAAATCCGGCACCTCCTTGGGACAGATGGTCACCCTCCCGGTAATAGAGCAAGTTGCCGGATTCGAGGATTACCGTGTCCTCCCCCTCTCTTCGTACTTCGGATAATCCTATAATATGCCAGCGTAACTTGTCTATCTCTTCTTCCAGCTCCACAATCTTCTCGTCAGTCCTCAGGGTGCGTGCGTTGTATGTTGCCAGGTCGAGTCGTCGTAGGTGGCAACCGAACCTCCACCGGAGATTCTTAGCACCCACTGCCCCGCCGTTACCATGGTCGCCACCGTAGCCAGGAATAACGGGGCCGCCGGGGACTGGGGGCCGTCTGTTTGTTGCTTTAATCATTGGGGGGTATTTGCCATAGTTGCCACGCTTGGCGAGCGGGTTGGCAACCGCAGTTTTTTTAGTGTAATTTTGGCTATTATCAGGAAGATGCTGCTGCCCATCTTCTGCCTGTTTCCCTTTGTCGCCTTTTACGACACCCATGGGAGGATATGGGGTAGTGGATATTCTTGACCGCCACTACGCGGGTACTTTACTGCATAGAAATACAGATTGTAACTTTGTAACAAAGAATAAATAAAACAATTTTCTTATATTAATATTACCTTTTTTTGGTTTCCACTTAAATTACTAAAATATAAATTTTAAATGATTCCGCCAATTTAAAACGAAAATAATCATAAAAATAACGCGGCGGTTCATTTTGGAGGAACGGTAACGAACTCAGTGTTATGTTGTGCCCATCACTAGTCGTGACTAACTGATAGGTGTCAGGAACGCATTCTCTGAACGGCCGAACTATAATTAAGGTAAACTACTTTGAGATATAGGTGAGTTGCCCCCCTCCCCTCCGAAAATGCCATAACATTTTAGATATGTCTTTAAGAAAATGTTACAACGTTACCAGTTTCATTCTAAACTTCACTATTTTTCTTTTTTTTTATAGGACAAGGGTGAAAAACGAGCACACAGTCCACCTGATGGTAAGTGGTTGCTGCGGCCCATAGACATCTACATCTATTCTCTATTACAAATCAAAATGCAGATGCGTTTTCACCCATGAGGACTAGGATGGAATGCCTCATTTCCAGTAAAAAGGGCCTCCGGCCACCTGCAATCACCAAGCGAAACGCAGAGGTAAACCTCTACTTCACGCTGTTATTCTGTGAGGTCGTGGTACCACCCCGGTTCGAGCTGGCCCATCCGTGCAACAGCAAAAGCCGCCGCATGGCTCTATCACTGTTTAATCACTTACAGACTAAATTCCACTTACAGCAATTTAAAGGCTTATTTATGACATGCTCATAAAAAAGGAAAACATCGAGAAAAAAGCATAATCACTGAAAGATTAAAAATATTTTGATAATGTTTTGTATGCACTTCAGGGCAGAATGATGTACTCGCACCAGTGCGTGTTGCCAGTGATGACTTACGGATCTGAGACGAGGTCCTTCACTGCTGGCCGTATGAGGAAGCTCAAGGTCGCTTAGCAAGCTATGGAGAGGGCTATGCTCGTGGTTTCTTTGCGTGATAAACTTAGAAATGGGGATATCCGCAGTAGAACCAGAATAACCGACATAGCCCAACGGATTAGTAAGCTGAAGTGGCAGTGGGCCGGCCATATAGCTCGAAGAACCGACAACCGATGGGGAAGAAAGGTTCTCGAGTGGCAGCCTCGTACCGGTAGGCGAAGTGTAGGGCAACCCCCCACTAGATGGAGTGACGACCTGGTAAGACATGCAGGAAGTCGATAGATGCAGGTGACTCAGGACTGTGCTTTGTGGATTCCTTGGGGGAGGCCTATGTTCAGCAGTGGACTTATGAAAGGCTGTAATGATGATGAACCAATACAATACTAAATAACCATTAAAAATACTTACATTCTTCACCCCATAAATTCTTTTTGAAGGTATTTTCTATTTCCTTCGCCTTCCTTTTTTTGGCTAGAGCAATTTTTTTATTCTTTCTAACAAGCTCCACTTTTTTAACATATGCTCCCTTTTCAAAGCGTCGTTTCTGTGTGAGCTTACTTAGTGCAGTGGGTTTGGCTCCCACAGGGTTAACATGGTTACGTTTGGCATTCGGATCTTGGACCTACATAACATTATATGAGAAAACATTATTTACACGGAATCTGCGTGTGTGATAGCATGTGTACTAAATGAGTTATGTTTACTTTTAAAATTTCAGGTGACTGCCTCGTTGGTCTAGTGGTTATAGTAGTGCGACTGCTAATCATGAGAACTCAGGTTCGAATCCCGAGTCGGGCCAAAAAAAATCAGTTATTTAGTTTTTCCATCACAAAAATTCGCAGTAGCTGCCCGGAGTCAGGAAGTTGGCGGTGTCTCACCCCCGTGCCTCGGAAAGCACGTAAAAGCCGTTGGTCCTGCGCTTGATCTCTCTCCGGTCGTGTCGGTTTACCGTCCTATCGGACTATGAGAGTAAGGGAATAGAGAGTGCACCTGTGCTTGTGCATACACTTGGGCACTATAATCCTGTCCTGCGCCGATGGCTAGTCTCCGTTGAGACTGACCGTCGTGACCGAAATTCGGTCTGGAGGACATTAAATTTCAGGTTGTAAACTCAATACTAGTTGAGACTTTGGTTTAGTCTTGGATGTCATATAATAAAAATTTCAAAACTTTCAGATCCAATGTTGAATATCCCACAACAGGTGTGATTGAATTAATTTACTAATTAGAATTAGAAAGTTGACAGTGTTTCACCCCCATGCCCCGGAAATAATGTTAAGTCATAGGTTGAAATGCTGTACCATAGGATTATAACATTGAGAGATAAGAGATTGCACCTATGCTCCCACACACACTCATACATGTTAGTCATGAGTCATGACCTGCAGATGGCTTGTCTCTATTAACATTACATTATTATACCTAATAAATAAATAAATACCTGTTTTAAATTGTTAATTTTGTCTCACCTTTGAAGTAGGAAGCAATACTTCAAAACACTTAGGTGTCTGATTTAGAAATGCTCTTTTTTTCTGCTTCAATGATAGTGGCTTAACATCTGTCACTTCAGGTTTTTCATCGCCAGCTGTGTCCACCACAAACAATTCAGAGTCAGGTTTTGTTTCAAATTTACTGAAAAGAAACTATATTTGTAAAATGATATACATGTTAAATATTATTTAGATAATGGTTATTATTGCTCCCAACATCGATAGAACTATTTCATACAAACATTAGAGCATAAAATTAATAAATATGCAAGAGAAAAAAACTAAAGTGGAAAATATCACAGTAAAATGGCAATGTTTTCAAGTAAGCCACTGTTCTGACCACAAAATTTATAAAGCGCTTTTGTTTTAATACTTACTTAGGCTTTATACAATAGCATATAATCCATAATTTAGACGAATATGTTTGGTGTAGAAAATCCTTGTCTTAAACTAACATTAATTATTAATAGTGTTATGCATGTACCTACATTAACAAAGAATTGTTAGCTAATTCTCAGATGTTTTCTCAGATTTTAAACAGCATTATTTAAGAATAATAGACAAGGCTACATTGAAGCCTAATATTTCTAAAACTAAGTTAAAATATATTTTAAAAGACTTCTAAAGATAACTCACATCATAATATGTAAAATCAAAGAGGAATATTGCATCCCCAATTTACATATAGGGAAAGTACATAAGCAATATATATTTGTGACATTTTCTCTTAAAATTGAGACTTGTTACAAAATATCCTTTTGGATTTTTATGTTATTTGACTAAGAATGAACTGTAAAAGTGTACAATATCTATGCTAAATGTGTAACATGGTGAGAAGAACTGGTCCTGAGACTTGACAAAATAAATTGGGAAGTCATTTTTTACTTTTTGTACTGGTTTGGCAGAAAACCTCAGTCCTGGGAAAAACCAGGAAGAAACCCAGCAGGAAGTTTTTTACAAAGAACCCCTAGTGCTTATGAAGATTTTTTTGAAACATTTTTGCACAAGAATGGATTGGTAAAGAAATATGAAAATTACTAAACAATGTCCTCATATATCATCATGCCAGTAATGTGAGGTTGTATATAATAAATGACAGGCAAACAAGCTTTGTTTGTTGAGGGCGTACACAAACACAATCTTCAATATGTGCTAAATAATAGAGAAACCCAAATAAATAGATAATGCAAAAGCATTAGCCTACATTAAACAGCAAAAGATGCTAGAATCTATTGAACATGGGTGTGTAATGTTGTAAATAAAATATATTTTTGGGTCTACAGTTCTCATCATCATCATCACACATCAACTTCACAAGTCCACTACTGAAAACCGGCCTCCCCCAAGGAATGCCACAAAGCACAATCCCGAGCCACCCGTATCTATTGACTTACAGGGTCATCACTCCATCTGGTGGAGGGACACACTACACTTTGCCTGCCAGTACGAGGCTGCTACTTGAGAACCTTTCTTCACCAACAGTTGTCGATTCTTGGAACTATATGGCCGGCTAATCCGTTGGGCTACATTGGTTACCCCGGTTCTAGTACAGATATCCTCATTTTTAGGTCACAGTGGTTTTATTTCATTACTTCTTACTTACAAGATGTTAATTATTATTACTGTATTGTAACTGAGTTGAGTCAGAAATCAGCCAAAATTGGGCTGTTAGAGATCTGACGTTTCACACTTCCTGTTCCATATGATCCATTACCGAGTCCCCTGGCCTCCCCACCCCTTATAAACACTCTACAGTAATAAATACAATACACAGGTAATAGAGCCTATTGAAGAGCTCTCTGATGTCTTAAGTATAATATTTGGTTACGTTTCTCAGAATTGAGTAGATAACCAGAATAAAATGGAAAATGGAATGTCACAGTTGCTAAAATCATAGAATCTATAGGAATGTACAAGGTATTTTTGGAATTGCTATAGAGCTTGGCGCCCGTGCAGACATCAAATATTTTATCATTGATTTTTTGGTGCGATAAACATAACCTTACCCAATTCGTTCCTCTAGACGTTGGTCCTCGAGAAATTCCTCAACGTCCTTTATATCACAGTATTTACGCCATGCCTTTTTATTCTTTTTCGAAACGTGCTTTTTCTTCTTAATTACAGACATCTTTAATTTATATTTATTATTTACAATAAAAACACGCTTGCGTAGAACAAAAATAATATTGTTAAAGAAAAAGAAATGTCAACATGACATATCAACTGTCATTTGTCAAACGCACATTTTTTTTTGAAGTTTGTGGCCTGGTATCTAGATCTTTAGGCCAAGTCTTGAGTATTTTTATTCGGTTTATTATAATTTCTCCAAATGTATAATTATCCTTTATAGTTCACTATTTCACAATATGTTGATGCGTCACATTGTGCAGCCCTTGGGAGATTTTGACGGCAACTGGAGCCAGCAGACAGCTGACAGTTGGTGATGGTATCTAAAGGCGCCTATGCAAACAAACGGTTTATCTTGATAATCCATCACCATCAGAGCACTCTATTCACCGTTTCCACTAATAGTTCACATGCGTAGACAGTTGATACATAAAATCGCACCACTTTTACATATCAAAATCCACTTCAAACTATTATGTAAACTATAAAACAGGAGCAGCGAACCGCCGCCGATCAAGTTCTCGCCAAAACCGTCCTGTCAAATGCACAGAATACATGCAGGGTTGCCAACTTTATTTTTTAGGAGATCGTACCATATACTGGAAAAGATCGTATTTTGCTAAGAACTCAAAAAAAAGATAGTATGCATCAATATTTCAATAAAAAAATATAATATTATTATAACTTCAAAGCAAAATTTTACATTACAGTAAAACCATATAACATTTAAGAATCTGACACTAAACTTTACGACTTTATTTTATTAAAAAAGGGGGCTCGGACTATGTCCACTCTGCCCTCTATTACAAAAATATGTAAACAAAAGTAACAAAACTATGTATAGTGTTTAATGGATTAGGACGAATAGAATAACGTAAAACAATTATAAAGATTATAAGATTTGAAAAGATCGTATATTTTGCGTACGATTTCGAATATATGATCGTAAATCGTACAAGGGCCAAAAAGTTCGTATGAATATGATTTAAATCGTACGGTTGGCAACACTGAATACATGTACGCTGCCATAGAGTGCGCGCAAGATAACTCTGCGCGCGACAAAAATTTTAACTAATCTTGTACCGCCATCTTACTGTTTTTGGCAGATGTCAAAACTGAGTATTAGGTGGCGTGTTTTTATTCGTTTTTGCAGAAAATGATCGTTATCATTATGCCGAAAGTGATTAAAAGTGTTTGCAGGGATATAATCTTGAAGGTCAAACGTGTACCGTTACAGTAACAGTACCGTTTTCCAAAGTTAAAGCCCGCGTTCGTAGAAGGAGTTTCTCTCTCTAAGCCCGCGTTGCATATTTGACAGGTAATTTTTAGGGCTGCCATAACAATAAAACTCCCCAATTTTCCAAGAGTGGCTTACAAGAAATGGTGTTCAATTTGACGATTGTTGGACAAAATCGCAATCATACAAAGTAATCAAAAAACACAAAGGAGACTCACAGTATAAAATAGAATAAATGTTAAATGATCATGGACATGAGTTTGTCCGTTTACCGCTTTAACACTGCGATTTAAATACCATCGAAATTTTTTGTGCAATAGTAAAGAGGCGCATTGCAGAGAAAAATGTCACTTAAGCTCCTAGTGAAACAGCTGCTATTACTGAGGTGGCGTTTAAAACAGTAACGATAGAAGAATGCCTGAATGTATGTCTACATGTAGAAAAAATAGAAGATAAATATTTCGAATCAGATAGGCTGATAGATATGGAAATGGATAAATTTGTAATTAATGTTACAGGCGACACATCCGAGTCTACTGATGAAGACTAGCATGGATTCTCATAAAGATGTGTGAATGGACGGCGTTGACGTTGGAAATCCGAAACGGAATCCCGAAACGGAATTCTGTATGTATGTGGCGGGCCTTAGTTTGTCAACTATATTTTTTTAATTAACATTTTTTGACTTCGATGCTTGTTCTTTAAGCTATATCTTCATTTCGTCGCGTTGAGTAAACAGGGTTCTATTTTCACATATCCGAAAATCATTTTTTTAAACTAGCTAGAGAATACTTATTACGTTGGTCTATATGTATAAAAAAGCTTGCAAAATCCTATTCCCCAGTTTCACTTAATTAATTTCAATAAAATAATTTCAATCCTAAAAATCCTTCTGATTTAATTTTTAGTACCAAACTCTTTCTCCTTGGCTATGCAAGTTGTTACAAAAAATTTGAATATGCAAATATACAAAGTACAAACTCTACTCTTTGATATTTACTGTGCTACATCATATCAGTATTTTATAAGACAAGTCATTATATGACTGAATAACAGGGCCTTAACGAACACCTTGAAAGGAGCACTAGAAGATAAAATAATTGGCTTAACTCTACACGAGTCCTAAAAATTTTATGTCTTTGTTAAATTTTGTTTACTCCTTTTGTACAAAAGTTATTGGACCTCATATCCATTAATAACATTAAACTATAGTACTTTTGACACTTACCTATATCCATTTTATTATATAAGCAATAATTTTGTAGAACTATTATAACGTTAATTCATTCGAAAATAACTACATAAGTAAGTTCGTAACATAAATCTAAGTAAGCGCATCAATGGAAACGGAAACTAGCTAATACTCTGTGTGACTCTCATGAAATTTTTGACGCTGGCAGAATCCATTGGAACTTGCCAAACTAGGAAAAAAAACTCTACACGATTTGACTGAACCCAACCCTTCAAATTCAAGCCATGATGTAAAGGATTGTTAAGATTGCTCTTAAGTACTTTGAAGCTGCTTTTAAAACTGTAAAACACACTTAATTGTCTCAAACATTTATCAAATAACTTCCATTTTACAAAACATTTATTTTTAAGTTACTTTAAAGTGTCATTTTCATCATATATTGTAGTTTATTCACTCATATTTTTCCTAACAACACTGCCCGAACTACGTATTTCACAACAACAAGGTTTTATCGTAAGATAGAACTTTTTTGAATTTATGTTATTTTTAGGGTCCGAACGAAACAGGATTTTCAACCCATCTTCGTATTATTTGAGTTGGTCACCACGTTATTAACAATGTTTAATTATCATTTTGAGTTAGAATTATGTACCTATATAGTGGTGAACTCGTACTTATCACAAACTTTATTTTTATCACAAACCTGTTGTTAAGTAGTCTTATCAATCCTAAGCAAGGATCACAACCTCTTTGTCTCAATCGTCTATTCAGTCCTCTCACAAAATCATTTCCTTATATGAGAACACATCAGAAACGATATATTACCACACAGGACCACACGAGAACTATCAGCTTTCATATAAAAAAGACTCATCGAAATCGGTTCACCCAGTACAAACTTATGAGGTAACACACATAAAAAAACATACAGTCGAATTGAGTACCATGTCCTTTTTGGAAGTCGGCAATAAAACTGAAGAAAAATCTCTTTGGTTGTACTGTTTGTATCTGGCTGGTTTTAATATCAATAAATACAGTACATTAAGAAAATGAAAATAAAAAGTAAAAAACACTTTCCCGCCATTTTTCAATTGTTTTTCTGTTCGCCAAAACGAGTGAACCTAACGAATAAATTCGATACATTCTGAAATGTTTAAAAAAAAAGGAAAAATGCAACTCAAGCCGCGAAAGCACATTTGTGACGTTTATGGATCTAATGCAGTGTCAGTAGCACAAAGTTTATTCAAGCGTTTTCAGTACGGGAATTTTGATGTCAAATACCCAGTTCGCTCTGTTCGCCCTCATACGGATAAAGTCGATACCATTTTTGAAAAAGTGGAGAAAAATCACCATATTAGTAGTTACGACATAGCTGAGGAATTGGGGATTGACCAAAAAACAGTTTTGACCCATTTGAAAAAGTCTGGCTATACAAAAAAGGTCGATATGTCAGGCCACACGAGCTCACTGAAAGAAACATAATGAATCGTGTACTCATTTGCGATTCTCTATTTAAACGTAATGAAACCAAACCATTTGTGAAAAGATTGATCACTGGTGATTAAAAGTGGATCGCTTACGGGAAGAACGTGCGAAAAAGATCATGGTCAAAGGGTAGTCAAGCTCCACAGACTGTAGTGAAACCAGGATTAATACGCAATAAGGTGATGCTGTGTGGATGGTGGGATTGTAAGGGCATCGTATCGTATCGAATCGTATCTCTACTGCCAACAACTAATGAGACTCAAGCAATAAATTGTGAAAAAACGGCTGGAATCGATCTACAGAAAAGTAGTGGTCTTTCATCATGATAACGCCAGACTACACACATATTTGGCCACTCAGCAAAATTGTGAGAGCTTGGTTAGAAAGTCTTAATGCATCCACCATATAGTGCTGACCTTGTACTCTCACTTTTTCACCTGTTTTGGTTTCTTCAGAATTCTTTGGGAATTTTTCAAAACTACTTGTCGCATTTTTTGATCAGAAATTCCAAGATTTCTTCAGCAACGGAATTATGTCACTACCAATTACGTGGTAGAGCCATGCTGCAACTATATTAGTAGTATAGTTACACCACGAATGGGTCGGCTCAACCGGGGAAGGACCACGCTCTCACAGAATACCAGCGTAAAATAGCAGCTTAAAACTGCTGTGTATTTTGATGCACAAACGAGGATAGATGTAGATGTCTATGGGCCACAGCCACAACAACCCCTTACCATCAGGTGGACTGTGAGCTCGTTTGTCACCCAATCCTATAAAACAAAATAAGATGGCAACAAGTTATCGAACAAAATAGCACATATATATTATAATTAAATGTAATTAAACTTTGAATTAAAATGTCTTGAATTTGTATATAAAACGAAGAAACTTTTCCCCAACCTAATAGATGGATGAATTGATGGATGTACCTACAAGTCGCATTCCATACAAGAGTACGATCTTGCTTCTAGGATACTGCATTGACCCCAACTAGCATTTTCCTATCCATACGACTCGAAACAGGCGACATTTACACGCACAGTACGTTTAGAGAACGGCCTTGTTTGTCGTGTCGACTGCTAATCATGAGTCGATCTAAAAATCAGTCATTAAGTTTTACTGTGAATTTTTTTTTTGTATCAAACCGGAATCAAGAAGTTGCCGGTGTCCTGTGCCTAATTTCCCTCCGGTCATGTCTAGTTTCCGTCCCATCGGACTATGAGAGTGAGGGAATAGAGAGTGCACCTGTATTTGCGCACACACTCGTGCACTATAATCTAGTCATGCGTAAGTTGCTAACACAGACTAATATGATGCTTACGCATGATGGCTAGTCTTCATTATAACTGGCCGCCGTGACCGAAATTCAGTCTAAAGGACTTTATCATTATGTTTGGAGTATGTTTAATTATTAAAGAGTCTCAATAAATAAGTAACACATCGCAACGAGTCGAAACAACAGAACATGAGGATGAGTAATCAGATGCTGAGATGATGATCATTAACAGTGGTAGAGCCACGGGGCAGCTTTTGCTGTCGCACGGATGGGCCGACTCGAACCGGGGTGGTTCCACGACCTCACAGAACACCAGCGTGAAGTAGAGGTTTACCTCTGCGTTTCGCTTCGTGAGTGCAGGTGGCCGGAGGCCCTTTTTACTGGAAATGATGCATTCCATCTTAGTCCTCACGGGTGACAACGCATCTAAATTTTGATTTGGAATAGAGGTAGATGTCTATGGGCCGCAGCAATCACTTACCATCAGGTGGACTGTGTGCTCGTTTGTCATCCTTATCCTATATAAAAAAATGCTCGATGTTAAGCAATTCGTGGCGAAGAGTACATGCCCGTCATCTGAATATGTTGTCATTTTCAAGCCGCTTGCTTACGTATAATATAATATGTAGTATATAATTCGCCATTCGACTACTGTCGTAAATCACTCCTAAGACAAGCATTTTAGCTTACCAGAAGTGGTTGGAAAGAATAACATTGCTAATATAAAAAAAAACAATACTAGCAATGTTTGTTAATGTGATATTTTTTATGTGCCTAGTTACTATTATCGTGTATAGACTACAATAGTTTGGAAAATCCAAAAGTGCACGCCTCATCGCGTTTCATTTAATTTTGATGAAAAAATAAATTGTATCCTGGATTTTAAAATATATTATTTACGTAAATTAAATTTAGCACTGTATAATTTTAACAGGTAGTGCTACCTACAGGCAAAAATTTCACAACTTTTTCGGGAGTTATCGTGACCTCATACAAAATCAACATCTGGACATCAACGTAATTTTTTTTCAAACCGTTTCTTTTCAAATTTGCAATATAAAATGGATTTTTTCATTTTTTAGAAAATATACGATGGATTAATTAGAGTGTTTTCTTGATATACGGCTGCCCATATTATCGTATAAGTGCAATATGGTAGTGCAATAGTACCTTGTGTAACGCTTCGCGTTATGAGGCGTGCAATAGATACCTATATTAAGTTGCTTTACGTGTAGGCATTTAAAATTGTATTTCATTTGAGTAATACAAAACACAAACAACAACTTATGTTTGGTCATCGTAAAAATCTGCAGAATATGCCAGAAAGATCCAATAGCTTCTTATAAATGATGGTATAACCAACTCGTTGAGTCCACGTGTAAAATACTCAGACCGGTGACAGGGAGCAGCATTAAGGATCTGGTACTGCAATCGTCTATCCACCTACCAAATAATGCTATATCTAAATTAGTAAATTGGTTCAATGTTAATAATTTGCATTTAAATGGCACTAAAGCGAAATGTATGAAATTTATGACTCCAAATGTCAAACAATTAAACACTAATGTAATTTTAAATGGGGAGAAACTGAGTCTTGTAGATACCACCATTTTTCTTGGAACCACACTAGACGCGAAGCTTCAATGGAGCCCCATATATCAAAACTAGCAAGCAGACTTAGTTCTGCAGCATATGCCGTAAAAAAGATTAGAAGTCTAACTAGTGTTGAAACAGCTAGACTAGTTTACTTTAGCTATTTCCATAGCATAATGTCGTATGGTATTTTGCTATGGGGACACGCAGCTGACACTGACATTATATTTGTTTTACAGAAGAGGGCCATAAGAGCAATTTATGATTTAAAGCCTAAAGAGTCGCTTCGACAAAAATTTAAGGAAATTAATATATTAACTTTGGCCTCTCAATACATTTATGAAAATGTAATGTACGTACACAAAAATAAAAGTAGTTTTACAAAAATAAGTGATATTCATTCTGTAAATACTAGGAACAGACACAAGCTAGTAGTACCAGTTACTCGACTCCATCGAGTCAGTAATTCATTCTTGGGGCGATGTATACGCTTTTACAACAAAATTCCAGAAAATATACAAAATTTGACCTGCTCAAAGTTCAAAAAGTTTATTAAACTAAGTTTGTATAAAAAGGGTTATTATAGTATTAAAGAATTTATAGATGATAATAACCCCTGGAAATGAGGTGATCGCTACCAAGCTATTTCTAATTTGTTGTGTTGTTAATTTGTGTAACATACATGATTGTAAGCTGTTATTTAAAAAAGAATCCCGTTGGGTTTCTTGCTGGTTCTTCCCAGGACAGAGGTTTTTTTTCAAACCAGTGGTAATTATGCAAAAGAGTGACTTTCAGTAAGTATTATTTATAATCTATATTGAATATTTTAACAGTGGTAGAGCCACGCGGCAGCTTTTGCTGTCACACGGATGGGCCTGCTCGAACCGGGGTGGTACCACGACCTCACAGAATACCAGCGTGAAGTAGAGGTTTACCTCTGCGTTTCGCTTGGTGAGTGCAGGTGGCCGGAGGCCCTTTTTTCTGGAAATGAGGCATTCCATCTCAGTCCTCACGGGTGACAACGCATCTACATTTTGAATTGTAATAGAGGATAGATGTAGATGTCTATGGGCCGCAGCAACCACTTACCATCAGGTGGACTGTGTGCTCGTTTGTCACCCTTATCATATAAAAAAAAAAAAGAATAAAAAAGTTTCTGTTTCTGTTTCTGTTTCAAGCATGATGATTATTGCAGGTCCTCTCTCAAACCCAATAGTCCCATATCCTGCCTTGGACTTTTACGAACTGATGAAGATGAAGATCGGTTACAGTGCGTACTAAAGTCACCTGGTAGTGGCAGTATATAAGTATCCACAAAGTATCATTCATTATTGTTTAACAAATTATGTTATTGTAAACTTTTTCTTTCAAAAAAAGTCCCGCTAAGTTTCTTGCTAGTTAATATGCGTATATACACAGATATTTACATGGTCATATATACGCATAGATCCCAAAACAATAATTTATTCTTAAAATCTTTAAAAAAGATATTTCTTAATAACCAATCACAGCGCTTCGAGCTTAGCACTTATGAATACGCTGCGCCCTCTTTTCCCAAAAGAGGGTCGCTTTAGATACGGCATATGAAGCTTTCAACAGCTAGTTGCCAGTCCCGAAAGGCAGTTTTTAGGGGGTATCACTTAGGTTCCCCTTGTAGGCAGTGAGTCCCCCATAACCACGATGGACCGGCCATCGTGGTATGCGTAATGCATTTCTGCCTCCCTCCTGGGTAGCCCATTTCCAAATTGCTTCGGGCGCAAAAAAAAACTTATGAATACGCATAAGACTTTTTTGTCGTATTCATTTGTAAACTTTATTCACGTCTGGGAATTGTTTAAATTTGAGATTGCCAAAAGTATATTTTTTGGGAACATAAAAAATATTTTTGGAGGTCTGGTAATACTTTATAACCGACAAAAACGTCCGGGATTATTTTTTTTGAATTATATATAAACTAAATTAAAAGATAAAAATGAAATCAAGTCCAAAATCATGTGCCAGAAAAATTTTTTTGGAAATTTCTTTTTGCAAATGTTATATGCTGCGCAGTAACGAAATAACCGCACGCTCAGCCAGACTCGCGGGACTGGATGCGCCAATTGAAGAAATTATATTTTTTCACAATTTCAACTTGCCCAAAGGACCTTCCCAAAATTCGTCGCCAGCTCTCAGACAATTTCCCTATATCATCCAACCCGACTGCAAAGCGTGGCAACTATGAAAAATATACTCCGTAGGCATGTTATCGTTTCAAAACTTTTTCATATAAAATGTATGAAAGCGGCACGTCGTGAAATATACTCAAGCGGCGCGGCACTTTTTTATCCGTTCCACTCTTGCGCCGCGCCCATGCCGTGGATTTGCCTTATGCTGCTTCTGTATAATTGGAACCCATGTGCTGTAGTCGGCTCGCCTTTGATAGGCTGTCATAAATTAATAAACAAATGAAGTGGTAAAATAAAATCTCTTTTTCATTACAAAAATTTTTACTTAAAATACACAACAAAATTAAATATATGGAGCAAATAGAAAATGGCATTTTATAGGCGGCTAAGAACGTCGGTTTTATTCTTCACAATCTTCTTCCTCTTCCTCCCCGGCTTCTGCTGGTTCTTCCTTAGTCACCTCTGGAAAGAAAACTCACTTCATAGGCATTGCAGATTTTTAACTTATGTACACTTAAAAGTTATCAACATTGTAGTGGATTACCTATAAAATTAAAATTATTTTTGTTTTAGATTGTTAGTAAGTTAAATTTTTATTTACATACCCATAAAAGTTTAAAAATATAGAAAGATTAAAAATTAAAATACATACCTAGTTCGATAAGAGTTATGAATCTACATATTTTTGCGTGGTAGAGCCATGCTGCAGCTTGACTAATATGACTGACTATATATTACTAGATAGTCGTAGCACGAATGGGTCGACTCGACCGGGGAAGGACCACGCTCTCACAGAATACCAGCGTAAAATAGCACCTTAATGCTGCTGTGTTTAGTATGGTGAGTGTAGAAAATCGGATGCCCATTTTACCGGAAAAGAGGCATTCCAACTTAGTCCTCACGGGTGCCAACGATCTGCATTTTGATTCTTAATCGAAGATAAATGTAAATGTCTATGGGCCACAGCATCCACTTACCATCAGGTGGACTGTGTGCTCGTTTGTCACCCCCATTCTATAAAAAAAAATGACTTTTGATTTACCCTAATATTTCAGGTTTTGTCTAAGTAGGTTATTATACAAAAGATATAGATACGTAGTATTATTATTTATTCTGTGGCTTAACTAGGTAAGTAGCTCTTCTTTAACCATGTAGTAGACCTCCGCAGAAGTCCGATGGGGTAAATAGTAAGTCACCCTCCTATTTATATCTGTCTGTATAATGATAAAACTACGGTAGCCAACCTGCCTGCCAAGCATGACAACAATGGCATATATCCTCCATAAAAGATAAACGATGCGACGATAAGCCTCCCTTATGTTCAAATATAGACTTTTAATTGGCCGTAACGAAAAAAAAAATAAAGCATAGACACCAAAACATTCAGTCTTTCTCACCTCTACTTGCTAACAATAGCTCACGCTCACGACCCAAGAAATTAAGCAAAGACATTGCGTCAATTTTTTT
The DNA here is from genome assembly GCA_033319125.1 of Parnassius glacialis. Taxonomy (NCBI): domain Eukaryota; kingdom Metazoa; phylum Arthropoda; class Insecta; order Lepidoptera; family Papilionidae; genus Parnassius; species Parnassius glacialis. The sequence continues at coordinate 34,709,421 of JAVANC010000025.1, forward strand.
AACGATTAATTGTGACAAGGGTGACAACTTCCACATCACCTGATGACCTTAGAAAACCTTAGACCTTAGATGCTGTGATTCAACGACAGTTATGAGTACATCTAAACTCGATTGAAAATCAAAATGCTAATCCAGTGTCACCCCTAAGGACTAAGAGACAATGTCTCGTACCAGTTAAAAGGTTATCACGGTCTCCCTTTTTCGTCACCACGCGAAACACTTCGGTATTGTGTTGCATTTCTATACTTGTGTTCTGTGATAGTGTGGTCCCTTCCTGGTCGAGCCGACCCTTTCTTCCTTTTTATTCTTTCATGGCCTTACCAAGTTGGAAATCATAATATGAATAATACAATAATTCTATTAAATATTGGTCTTTAAACTGGTTTTCCTATCAATATGCCACTTTTTATGATGCTAGTGTATATAGGAGAATAAAGAAGAATTCTTTACTAATATAGACTAAAGAATAAAATAGACAGAGAGCGTAGAATTGAAAAGTGAAAGCAGAAAAAGCAATACTAAAATGCAAATCCAGCAATCTTTTGATAGAGTTTGATAGGAGAGTTTTGATAGAGTTTTATATACAAGACATTACGACATATTTGGTTTTACAATGAGATGTGCACTTCAGATCGCGGCTAGTGAACACTGTAGATTGAATAATTCCTTGCTATTTGATTATTCCTTTTTTGGCTTCACTTTATGGTTTCACGCGCTCCGACTATCTTTTTTTTTTATAAAGCCGAAGTAATAAACAGAACATATTTGGTATGAGTATTTGCAGCACTAATATAATCTGGAAGTTTTATATTGCTATTAACCTGACCAAAAACCTTTAAAAAGAGAAAAAAAAAAGAAAAAAGACTAATATTTCCGATGAGCATTTCAAGTAAACTATAAACACTGCTTGCCTGTATTTTTACTGGCTCTATAACACTATTACTCTTCAAATCAGAATAGAACAGTAACTACAGTGTTGCTGGGCGATAGAATTAGATCGATCGGTCCTTGGCAGAAATGGAACCTATTATCTACGTAGGACCACCTCCTAGAATAAAAATGGTTAATAACCGTTTAAAATAGATATATTGTCCTCTTTGGTTAAAACATAAGTTAATAATTAAATTAGTCTATTGAGTTTCTAAACTGTGCCTTTAAACCTTGTAACACAGAGTTAGTATGTAGCAGATCAATATGTACCTAAGTGGTGATACTGTAGCATTAACATAATTTAAAATTAAAAATTTTGTACAGCCGACTTCAATATAGGTTATTTGAGAATAACTCAATAACCATTGGTCTGACCTTGATCAAATTCATATGGGACCACACGAGAACTATCAGCTTTCATATAAAAAAAGAATCATCGAAATCGGTTCGCCCAGTACAAAGTTATGAAGTAAAACACATAAAAAAAAAAAACATACACTCGAATTGAGTACCGTCTCCTTTTTGGAAGTCGGCAGAAAATACGATTTGATAGAAGTTGGTTGAGCCTGTAGAAAATAGGGTTTGAAAGCGCCGTTTATATTTCATATCCTTGGTCTGGAATATGGAGATAAATTAAACGCCAGGGTTTGCGATGGTTTCTTTTGTGGTCCATCAGTTGAAGTTCTTGTACTATTATTTATTCTGTGGTTGAAGTTTCTTTTAAATTTTTATTTTCTTTTAAGTTTTGCTGATGAATAAGAAAAAAGATTGGGTTATCGCTGGCAGATGACGATCGAGTCTCGAGTGTTGCGGACGATTCTAAAAAAGAAAAAACTTCCTTTATGAATCATACCGATTCGTCCGTAGGCGAGACAACAAATGAATATACCTATCACTTGCCCACTCTAATGATAAACTATTTAGTAAATCTAAAATGGGAACTGTAACGGCAGTTGTCGTTGCGAAATTTTTATTGTATTTCATTAGTTAGATATGATTTTGTTATAATAGTGTTTCCTAAGTACACATTAAAATTATATTTATTTTTGAAGCTTTTAAGTAAACGAAACGGAAACGTGAATGGAATCTGCTCACTCCTCAAGTCTAAACAAATATTATTCGTGCTTCGTCCTTCTAGGTTAATAACCTGTGCTTAATAGGAGCCTGTGTTTAATAAGTTCCAGTTACTAATTTGCTTCGGATGAAGCATCTCGTATAATTATGATAGAACTTCTCTTAAGGTAAGTTTGTTTAATCATTAATTATTGAATAACTAACTGTTTGACCACACTACCAATAAAAAAATCATGTAGGTATTCCTAATTATATTCAACAACTACAAATCACTAACAACAACATACATTTTTTCCAGCTGAAAATATGTTGATAATAGAACATAGACATCAAGTGCTGACCATGCATTCTGTTATACTTTGATTTACTTATGTGGTCAAACTGAATATTACGAATTAGTTTTCCATTAATGTGGTTCTCTTATATGGTTATGATACAGTACAGCTATCTCTGATCCTACCAGCTAAACGTAATGATTCCCTTTCTCTTTATCACCAGCCATTTGTTAGTTTGGTTAGGGGTTAGTCAAGTCATACAGTAACGGTATACCTAAGTGAGATGTCAATCAAGTCAAAAGTCATTCATTAAGTCAAGATTATAGTCAAAATCAGTCACGTTTAAACGAAACTCCGAAAAATAAAATAAAATGAAATAATAACAATTTATTTGAAACATGTATCCACTATACTGAACGCACTCGTTTCTGTGACATCGCACTTAATGTTGCCAGTTAGTAACATTTTCTTAAACCTTTCTTTTCCATCTTTGTCTAAAATTACCGCAAGCCTATAAATGTATAAAATTAAAAATTGTAATAAATACTTTTGTTTGTATTTTTAAAAAGAACTTAAGAAATATTTTCTATTCTAGCAACTCATAAAAAGGTTATTTACATTTTTTAATATACTTATTTTAAAAAAGACCAGAATTACAACAGGACGTCAATTTAAAAACGATGTTTAAATATTGGAATGAACTTTAAAGATTGTTCTGTTATAATCTTGGTTATGATAATTATATTACCTGATGTTTGGGCGCATTGCATCAATTTTATTGTCTTTGTATGTGCTTCATGCACAGATTATAAATGGGTGTCTTTTGGTTAAGAATAATTTGTACCAAAAGCTGACAACACTGGTAGCAAAATGCTAAGACAAATACAGAGGTAACTACAAAACAATCAGTATTTTTTTGTATCTACTTTACAGGCACCAAAAAAATAAAGACAATACCCTAAACTTCAGATATAGTTCTACCTAAAACCTTATTGTTACTAGTGTTGGTAGTCCGACTGAACGTAATAATCTTGGCTGGATTGCTCTGGGGCAGCCTTGTACTCTTCGTAGCTCGTACCTTCGTGGGAGGCGTCGTGGTGCTGGCCGGAGGAGAGACCAGCCGCTGCAGCCTTCGCCGCCGCTTCTGCTGCGTTAGCTTGCGCCTGTTGTGCTGCAGCCTAGAATACAATGAGTTCATCTTGAACACTCTCTTCTATCTTGTTTAAGAAGAGTTATTGGAGTAAAAATATGTTATTCATCGAAAGAAATAAAGTCAAGGTTTATAGAGCATTTATAAATATTTATTTCAGACTTAAGATTGACATGAGATTAGAAACGACAAATGAAAGCAATCTTTCCGTCTTCCGAAGTCAATATCGCACGGAAATCTTTATGTCTTCAAATATGTACATCTTGGCATTCCTCGTTTCCTGTTTATGAAAACGTTGACAATTAATATGTAGGTAATCATCAATAATTGCTTATAAAAAGTTATAGCCATGAGAAATGGCTAAGAAGGACTGTGGCGGTGCTTTAGTCACGCCAAAAGCGTAAAATTAACCGAAGTCTAAATCACGCTATCGAAGTTTTCGAACGACTCTGCAATATATGGAGCAAGTTATTTGTTACCACTACTGCCACATGGAGCGTTGGCTCTGGCCCGGCGGGAGTTTCTTTACGCGGTCAAATAACATTGAAGGATAGCCATTTTGATTATATATAATCAACGTCAACTCTATTTTTATATTTATGTAGGGATGCATGTCAAAGCCAAATGTCATGGAAAGGAATTATTTCGTGTTGCGATGTAAATTTTCTCTTAGATAAAATTAATATGTTGAAATTAGAAATATTAACTAAGAGAGAGATCGTCATAATTAAAACTGCTCGCGCCTCCCTTGTATTTTTTTATAGGAGAGGGGGCAAACGAGTCTGCGGCTCACCTGATGGTAAGTAACTACCGCCGCCCATGAACAACTGCAACACCAGGGAGGGAATTGCAGATGTGTTGCCGAGTCCTTTTAAAAAGGAGGAGGCTCTTTTCTTGAAGGTCCCTGAGTCGTATCGGTCCGGAAAAATCGCTGGTGGTAATCGATTCCACAGGGAAGTTGTGCGAGGAAGAAAACATCTTCTAAATCGCACAGTGGTGGACCGCTAATCATCCAGATGGTATGGATGGTATTGCGAGTTTTGTCGCGATGTGCGATGGTGAAATTGAGCGGCTGGAATTAGTCCGAACAATTCCTCAGAGCACTCCCCGTGGTAGATGCGATAAAATACGCAAAGAGATGCAACCTCTCTACGCAGTGCCAGTGAGTCAAGCCGATCGGAAAGAACTCGGTATTTTTGATAGATGTCATATTTAACGTATTTTCTTATCTTAATATCTAAATTGGACATGATAAAAATGCAATGGTGGTGTCTGCAGTTTTAATATTATCTCTGCCTAAGCTACTATTAAGCATATAATGCATATGATCTGAATTCTTAAACATATTATGGATATAAATACCCAAAAAGTAAATGATGCGTGGAATAGAATTTCCAAGGTTATGTGCAGTACCGCTAGCAGAGCTCAAAGTAAAAAAGAATGCGCTTATGGCTACCTTTCGTCAACACCTACGAAGAAAAAAGCAATCTATGAAATCTTTGAAAAAATCTATGAAATTTTTTAATTTCCTTCTTTTTAAAATGGTCAAGCATCGATAAATATTTATTAAGGCAAGAGTTGATGCCGCTATTATTTCGACGTGTTCCATCGTTGCTGGTTCAACTTATACTATGGTTCAACGCAAACTGAACGCATCGCGAGAATGTAAACAGGCACTCGTTACATCGCAACAACACGCGAACTGCGAGGCGAGGTACGAGGCGAGGCGCGAGGCGAGAGTCTAAATGGGGTATTAAGCTCTTTTATTTTCTTATAGATAACTTTTAATCCACATCTATTTGGTTAAATTAATTTGTCCTAATTCATTTATACAAGTTTCTTCAGAATATAGTTATCTCCTTTTCCTCCTGTTCCACTTGAATTGAACCGAGCATGATAAATAATGTAATACTTACAAATCGCAGATGTGCCAGTTTCCAGTGTTCTATCTCGTGGGCCTTATCTTTAAACTTACCTGGGCTTTCCTAGCGGCTCCTTGAGTGGCTTCAAAGTCGATCCTGACGCCATGGAGCTGTTCCTGCAGAGTTTGCAAGCGCTGTCGCGCTGCTCCGACCATAGCAGTTTGGGCACCAAGCTCACCGGCTGCTTGTGAGGCGGCTTCATTCGCGTTTTCTGATGTAGCCTGCGCGGCGTTCAGAGCTGCTTGGATGACGTTCACCTGTGCAATAAGTAGAGATATAACGAAATAATTTACTCTAACCGAGAACCCATCTGACGTGTTAGACCCATGCTGCAACTATATTATGGTTGTAGCACGAATGAGTCGGCTCGACCGGGGTAGGACCACACTCTCACAGAATACCAGTGTAAAATAGCAACTGAATGCTGTTGTGTTTCGTATGGTGAGTGTAGAGAATCGGAGACCCTTTTTACTGGAAGCGAGGCATTCCATCTTAGTTCTCAGGGGTGACAACTCATCTTCACTTTGATTCTTAATCTAGGATAAATGTAATCTATGGGCCACTGCGTCCACTTAGCATCAGGTGGATTGTGTGCTCGTTGTTCGCCCTTATTCTATTAAAACATATGTATTGGTTGTGTTACCGCTTACACTTAACAGAAAGAAAAAGAAGAAATAAGAAACGAAAATTAAAGGCAATATCATTAGCAATAGTTTTTACATCTTCCAAAGTTTCCCTACCTACTATGTTTACACAAATACCTAAGATCTATACTCAATATTCCTCTTTAATCTATACCCCAGGAGCGTAGCTACCGCCGTATCAGCCATATCAATGATACGGGGCTCCCGGCCTACAGAGGCCCCTAACGAATGTAAGCAAAAATTCTAAGGACTTCTATGGGACAGGATGTTGGTTTGAATTGTTTGGCTAGATTAGTTCCTAGGAGTATTAATTGTAAGTAATAACTTATAATCAATATATAATTATTTTAATTCAATGTGAGAGTTTTTGTTCCTTTTGTGAAAAATCTTTATCCTTCATTTGGGCCCCCCGACAAATTTTGATACAGGGCCCCTCTAAGGCACGCTACTCCACTGCTATACATACCAAAAGAATAAGTTAAAACGAAGCGCGTAAATCAAAAAAGTGTACCCTGGAAAAGGCATATCAAAATGCCATTCTAGTAATCTTTAGAAGATTGGCTGTTTTTTTTTTTTAATTTATAAATAATAACAAAATGTTGTTGCAGCAATTATATTACGTACGGTCCGAATCACAGTAGTCAATACTGTGGACAGCTATTATTCTGCTATTTGGTATTTCTTTTTCTTGCTTTACTTCATTGTTCTACTCACTCCTCAATCTTACTTGTTAGTCTAAGCCCACCAAAGTCCACTGCTGAACAAATTCCTTTTTTCCACCATTCTGTTATGGTCTACATTTCAACAATAGTTATATTATAAGGTAATGAAAATAAATAGCGACAGCTGCTACTGTTTCAACGTCCAGCTCGGACAGATGACAATACAAATATGTAGAATGCACGAATGTGTGAGCAGCCGCGGAATGATTGTGACAATCATGCTCCATTCTGTTGTTGTCAATCATGGCCGATGGTGTATAGGCCCCTTAATGAAAACTTAAAACATTACCAATAGTACATTCACTTCTCGTGCCCTAAACTAGGTAACAGCACAGCTCACGATTACCTAGTGCCATGGCCAGGAATTGGAGCGTAACGACTTCTCAATACGTTTCTTACGTCAATGACTACAATAATAACAATAATGTGTTTGCAAAAATATTTCAAAATAATTTGCAATGTAATTTAAGGAATTGACGGCGACCTGTAACAAATGGTTTGTGAATTTTGTTCGGATAATTCCTGAACTTCAAATATACACGTAATGTTTTTTCTTCCTTACGTTATACTTCAACAATAAGGACGTGGTAAATCAGCACTTGAAATTGCAATTAATAATTGCATTAGTGCCGTTAGCACTCGAACCCGGGATATTTATTTGTTCATCTCTTATTTTAACACATCTTCAACTAGAGGTTACAAAGGACAGACTTATTGCCCTATTGCATTCGCTACCAGTCAACGATGGGAAAGATAAAATAAATAAAGTTGTTGCTAGGTGCAAATTATGGACAAGAAAAATAAAATAAAAACAGGTTTACCTGTATACTACGAGATTTATAATAACTACACAAAATAATGAAATAGCTGCGGTCACCAATCCGCTAGCCAAGCGTGGCAATTACGGCAAATATGGGAGATGTTATTATAAAGAGCACCGCCGCGGGTAAGGGTAAAAAGGCAGCATCGGCAGCGACCGCATCACCGTCTAAGGCAAAACCGTCTGCAGCTACCAAGGACAAGAAGGCGGAAACTTAGAGAAGATACAGCTGTAGACTTTTGACAGGCTGTAATGATAATCTAATATAAAAAAAAAAACATTTTTGTTTGTTCGTATTTTATGCGCTGCTTTACCGTGCATAAAATCGCGCTAAAACTTTGCCAACTTATTGCTTGACATTGTGCGAAGGTTATGGACAATTAACTAAGATAGTACAATTAACTTTCAATAGGAGGCGCGCGTATCGTACCAACAAATTTATTTGAAAGATAAATTAGGGCCTAACTGTACCTAATAGAAGTAACACTGCTTCAAGATTATTGGTTTTGTACCGACATAGTTTAACTGATATTCAAAAGCAATGTTGTAGAATCTATAATGACCATTACAAGCGTACAAGTCAAGCGTAACGATTAAGGGAAACTTTACCTGGTAGGGGCATATGCATACATCATTTAATTTCATAGAATGTATTATCATTCTTAATTAAACAATATAACCCTTCCAAATTTAAAACGATACTTCGACAATTATTTTTTCTGTGGCATCAACGTACCAGCTAGTAATACATATAATACATATTAAATAGAACGAAACGTCAGGAATTAAAAAGGTAAAATTAAATCACGATAAATTCCGCAAAATTAGTTACAGTGCCTTACTGTAGTATTCGCGTAAATTTAAGAAATCATTAGGTAGTAATATAGTAGTGTGTAAATGAATCCTATATAATAGGAAATAGAATAGAAATTAAGAATTCGATTGGAAAAGGCTTTTTAAATATATTTATTGCATTTCTTGTGTCGTTAAAAGTTCGGTTCAGAAGAAAAATTTGATGCATGTATTAAATTTCATTGAGCCTGTCACTTGTTATAAATTATTTAACACTTGTGTTTCCAAATTCATTCTAATTTTGCAATTTCAAACGATTTATCAATGGAAAGACTGCTAATTTCATCAGCTTACTAGTTACAGCTCTATCATAACGATCTTTCTCAAGTTCATTTCGCAAAAGTAATACCGAACGCTGTTTTTCCATTGCTCTGATCAATACGTGTAGTAATCCGCCGATGTTATTGCGAATTAATTCACCATTGTTAAAAAATGAGACTATTAAAAAAACTAATTAAATTTTCTCGCATCTGTCACGGTATGACTAATATTGACCTACTTGCAAAGGTACAGTTTATTTGGCATATAGACACTATTAACGTAGAGTTGTTTATTCTGGACAGTAAAAAAACTGTACTTTGTTACAGTACATATATTTTTACGTGTTTTCCGAGGCTCGGGGATGAAACGCCGCCAATTTCCTGACCCCGGGCTGCTTCTGAGAAGTTTTTGATAGAAAATGTCGATAACTGATCTGGTATCAGCTGTCGAAAGAAACGACTGGACCAATGAGGCTGCATTTTTCAGTTGCCACCATAAAGGCAAGCTCATAATGTGTGCGTTTTCTTATAATTTTACTATTTTTCTTTAATGGAAGTAAGGGTTACAAGGATGATAAATGGATACTTTGGTCCAAAGAAACCTAAATCTATCGTCGATTTGGAATCAACGTGCAGATGCGTTGTCAACCCTGAGGACTAAGATGGAACACCTTGTTACCAGTACAAAGCTTCTCTGACTCCCACCATACGAAACACAGCAGAATCATGGCACTATTTCACCCACGCTGATATTCTATGCAAGCGTGAACTTCCCCGTTTGAGCCGACCCATTTATGCTGTAGCCACAACATTGCCTTTTTTTATAGTATAAGGGTGACAAACGAACACACAGTCCACCCGATGATAAGTGAATGCTGTGGCCCATAGACATTAAGGCCGGCCATATAGATACGGAATTCCGTTTCGGGATTCCGTTTCGATATTCCGATTCGGAATCCCGAACGCAGCAAGTCCATATAAAATCTATGACCCGTCACACACGTACGGTAGTTTTCCTTTCGAAATTTTGTTTTGAAAAAAAAAATGTGATTCCGTATGTGTGTGGCCGACCCGTTCGGAATTCCGAAACGGAATTCCGTATGTATGTGGCGGGCCTTACATTCATCCTCAATTAAGAATCAAAATGCAGATGCGTGGTCACCCCTGAGGACTAAGATGGAGTGCCTCGTTTCCAATAAAAGGGGTATCCGGTTCTCTACACTAACCATACGATACACAGCAGCATTAAGCTGCTATTTTACGCTGGTATTCTGTGAGAGCGTGGTCCCATCTCGTTCGAGCCGACCATTGTGCTACAACCATAATATAGCTGCAGCATGGTTCTACCACGTAAGAAAGCACGTGTAACCACGTTCAAAATATTCTTAAAGTTTCAACGTTATATTTTTTATTCTCGTTACACGGTATTTATTTAAAAATTGTCTCGTTCGCAAAAATTACATAAATTATAATTAATTTACTTTCAAGACATTTTTATTTCTTATTTTCTATAGCCAACAGTTTTATACAATGCAGCCAGCTTTTCTGCGCAACACTGACTGTTGGCGTCGCGCAAATTTTTTTGAGCGGTTCTTTTTCAGACTGACTTTTTAGAGATATTATTGCGTTATTTTACTCCTAGGAGAACGAAATTCTGTTGTGCAATAGGTAATTAAAATTCTTTTATTATTTTTATAATCTTTACATAATATAATATACGATTTAATTTTTTTTGTGGGTGGCAGAGGAAGTTTCATTTAGTCTATAATTATATTTCATTTTCTCTAAAATACCTAATATAAATAAAGTAAAATTTCATATTATACTCCTCGGTAGCGCATTGGATAATTTGGTTGAAGCACTACAAGGCTTCAGGTTATAATCCTGCATGGAACAAATGTTTATATGGCCAACATATAAGTGTTCTGGGTCTGAATTCCAGGTTGGTACATTTGCAATGTATGTGTAAATCATCAATACAGGAGACAATTCTACTAAAGGAAAGCAACATTTTTTAAGAAAACTACAGGCAAAGAAAAGAAAGATCTGAATAATTTAGTCACTTTCGAGCTTATGTTATAATAAGCTATATTTCACAGTACGCGAGCGCCCGAATAGGATCCCCGGCGGAACCAATTAAATTGTTAATTGCAATATTAAGTGCTGATTTACGTCGTCGTTGGCAGTGAAGGAAAACATCGTGAGGAAATATGCCGACACTGCGCCCGGGACTAATTGCCCCATAATTAATAACCTTCTCAAAAATGAGAGAAGACCTGTGTCCAGCAGTGGGACGTATATACGCTGGAACTTTACTTCATGAAATAGCAAGAACTTAGAAATAACAAAAGAAGAGTGAGTAATATTACCTGATGCATAGCCTGCTGAGCCGCCTGGGCAGCTGATTGAGCAGCCCTCCTGGCTTGTTGCAGCTGCATTTCTTCACCCTGAAGCGCGACCTTCGCATCCCTCACTTGCTGCTCCAATCCTGACAGGATAACCTGTTTCCCGGCCAGCGCTGCTTGTGCTGTTGCACTAGCTTGTGACGCAGATTGGGCCAGCGTATTCTTCGCTACGTAAGCAGCTTGATAAGCGGCAGCGGCTTGGTTACCGAGCGCTGTTTTTGCTTGATTTGCTGAACCTACTGCGATTGTCCTCAATCCACTGCCTCGGCTGTAGCCTTTCTTACCGTCACCCACGGCTGCGGCTTGAACATCTGAGATATAAGCATCATAATGGCTTGCAGACTCCGCTGGTTCTTGCGCTTGGCCTCCTTGGGGCACTGAGTTATCGTATTCGTATTGATACTCCGAGTTTTGTGGCGAGGAATCCCGGTTGACTGGTGCTGATGATGCGATGGAGAGTGCGCCTGGAAGACGAATTTGCATTTTATTATTTAACATATTATTTGAAATTATTAAAAATTTTTTTTGACAATTAGTCACGACTCAATTAAGGTATTTTAAGTGCTCTTAAGTTGTACTAGAAAAACATTTAATTCTTTCTTATGAGTAGCTATAAAGGATATTACTCTAAGAGTTTCCACAAGAAAATCACTTTATTAATTTATTAAACTTAGAACCTTAGAAAATTGCATTAAATACGTGTGAAAATATCAGTATAAATTTCAAACGTTGCTAATCTGTTTCAAGCCTGGTGTATTAAGTGTTCATCGTTTAATATGAGTTAAAATTTGTAATAAATAAATTTACTTAACTACAATACACGCAATTTCGTGCGGGGTACCAAAAAAAATATCCGATTGTCACATAACAATATTTATGTATTTCACTGTAGTCAATGGTTTGATTCAAACATAATATTATGCGGGTGTTATGTATTCATCACATTTATCTAGAAAGTAATTTTTGGAGTGAATATTTCTCGTGCAAGGAAAGATTAAATAAAACAACAGTTTATGAGCATCTCACGATTGACTTATAGGCCTATTGTTATTTTTGAAAAGTAATAAAATCAAGTTCTGTCAAAACGTTACCTAAACACTAGGATTTTTCCTGTATCGTGGGGGGTAGTTTACATAAATAAATTTCACAAGAACAAACATCCAGACCGGAACTATTTTTTTAGGACATACTAATATTTGTTCTTTGCGGGATTCGAACTCGCGCCCCTCAGTACTGCAACGCATTGCCAAGCTACTGAGCAACAGCGCCGTGCCTTGCCCCACTTTAGAGTACATTGCGTCGTATGATTTATAGCTTTTCGATAGGAAAAAATAAATAAAGCATACTATGCAATGTACTACAAAGCTACTTTCATTGTAATGTTAACAAAGCTAGCGAATAAGCTAGCAGCTTTTTGGAAAAGCCTCAAGTGAGATGGTGAGTCCATAAAATATTTTTATTTGTTTTATCTTTATTGTAAGATACCTTAAAATATATATGGATACAATAGCCGGGTTTAATACCTTATGGCATTCCCTACCAGTCAACCCCATATTTGTCTTTCCAAAATGCTAATAAAATTTTTCCATTGACATCTTAATAATGATTAATCAATCAAACGTATTATTCGGGATTAGATAAAGCTGTTGGGTGTAAGAAGGAACATACTAAATTTTCTCCAAGTACACATACCATCAGTTGCATGTGGTCCCCTACCAACTGCCCGACAACACGGTTCTAATACAGATAATTCATGCAAATAATTCATCAAATCCAAATACCACAGTCTCGTCATCTCGTGACATGACGGGGAGCGGCACTACTACTGCCTGTGTTAACTCCGTCCTTACAAACCCTACTCTAAGTGGTAAGTATCTTTCAAGAAATCGCCTTTATAGTCATTCATAAAAATGTCTATCGAAAAGTAGATTTAAAAGACCGTTCTAGAAGTAAGATAACAGAAAGTATGTAGGAAAAACCTCAAAAGGTTTTTTATAATACCATACGAAAAAATATTTACAGCTATGATGTAAATGATCTGATCTCTTAATTAATATAAATATTTTTTGTTACTTATTATCTAAATAGACAAATCTGACGTTTAGAAAGTTCTCAATTTGTTTGTCTGAACATTTCCATCATAAAATGTGAGGCTTACGTGGTTTTGGCGGGAACTTGATCACCGGCAGTTTGGTGCTCATGTCTTGTATTATTTTAAATAATGATCTGAGATAAATTTTTATATTCCATAAAAGTGATGCGTTTTTTGTATTAAATTTCTACACATGTGAACTATCATTAGAAACTGTGAAAGCAGCGGCAAGTTTTCTGATGCCGATGGTAATATAAACCTCAAGCTATTTTATTCGCATAGACTCCTTGAGATTCTATCGTGTTCAAAACCTAATGAGTTAAGCTGTCTTCAAAATCATGTCAAACAAAATGCACGTCTGACTAAGCGGTATGGGCAAAGATCCCTTTGCTTTTAATTATTTAAAATGTGAGGATACTGATACCGATACTAATTACCGATCTTTATCAATATTTATATTCGATCGATCTCATACGGATATATTTACAAATATAAAATTTTTGAAACATACTTACCCACGCAAAACAAAACTGCCGTGAAAGCCTTCATATTTCCTTCAGTCGAACTGAAATCACGTTAATTCTAAATTAAACACTTTATGAAGCAAAGACGTCTTTTTATAAATTTGAACACAAACTAGCAAAAATTATGTATAAATATAATATCTGTTTAAAAAGTTGAAATATTTTAGCGGGTAATTTTTTAACTAGATAATAAATAAATCAAACACCGAACGAACCTTCCAATACTTTCACAAATGTTTAGTATTTTGTGTTTTAGGTTTGGGGGATCTAGTGCCCCTTTGCTCGGTCTGTGAAGCAATGGTACCGATGGACCAGCAACTCTGCTATTTATAATGCTTACCCGATGAAGCACGGAGAGTGCCGCAGTCAGGGAATTGTTCGGAGCTGTTACTCGACACGGAAAACAATGGAATTCTCGTTGCGTCCAGTCGTGAAATAGGATGAATTTAGTACACTTAGACTTTTGCTTAAATTTCATATTATTAGTTGTAAAAGAAAGATACGAGTAAATAATTGTGAAAGTCTTGTTTGCTCTGTTTTTGAACATTTATATAAAATAATGTACTATCTAACATTATTTTATTTTATTATTATATAATTTACTCCCCGTCGCTTGTAACATCTGTTATTATATTATGATATACCATAAATAGATGACCAATTATCAGCGGCCTAGAGGTCTTTTTGTTTTTCTCATAGTCTTAAGACACCCATGTGACGAAATAAGTTGATAGATTCACTTATGCCTCCAGCACGAGGGACGACCTTTTAGTCAATTTAATCCAATTTATTTTAATTTTTTTTAAGAACATGAGTGATTAATGAGCAGACAATCCACCTGAAGCTAAGTGGATTCTGTGACACATAGGCATCTACATCTGTTTTCGATTAAGAATCAAAATGCAGATGCGTTGTCACCCCTGACTAAGACGGAATACCTCGTTTCCAGTAAACAGGGTCTCCGTTTTTCTAGGCCACTTGAAACTACCATATCTATACCCTATGAAACACAGCAGCATTAAGCTGCAATTTTACGCCTCTATTCTGTGAGAGCGTAGTACTTTTCTGGTCGAGCCGACCCATTCGTGCTACAACCATAATATATAGCTCCAGCGTGGCTCTAACACGTGTAAATTTATGAATGAAAAATACACATGTACTTACTCTTATAAATCATATTATAGAATTACTTATTCGAATACCCCGGGGTATTATCCTATACTTAATATAGCAAATCTTCTAAGCTTTACCTTCTCGCGGTAATGTGGCATTTTATCTTAGTCCACAGAGGTTAATTTTTATTATAGAAATAGGGTGACTAACGAGCACACAGTCCACTTTTTTTTATAGGATAAGGGTGACAAACGAGCACACAGTCCACCTGATGGTAAGTGGTTGCTGCGGCCCATAGACATCTACATCTATCCTCTATTACAAATCAAAATGTAGATGCGTTGTCACCCGTGAGGACTAAGATGGAATGCCTCATTTCCAGTAAAAACGGCCTCCGGCCACCTGCACTCACCAAGCGAAATGCAGAGGTAAACCGCTACTTCACGCTGGTTTTCTTTGAGGTCGTGGTACCACCCCGGTTCGAGCCGGCCCATCCGTGCGACAGCAAAAGCTGCCGCGTGGCTCTACCACTATTAAAACCTGATGGTAAGTGGTTGCTGTGGCCCATAGACATCTATATGTACATCTATTCACGTTTACGAATCAAAATGAAGATGCGTTGTCACCCGTGAGGACTAAGATGGAATACCTCGTTTCCAGTAAAAAGGATCTCCAGTTCTCTACACTCACCATACGAAACACAGCAGCATTAAGCTGCTATTTTACGCTGGTATTCTGTGAGAGCGTGGTCCTTCCCCGGTCGAGCTGACTCATTCGTGCTTCAACTATATTATAAATATAGCTGCAACTTGGCTCTACCATGTACAAAAACAACGCGTTTCGCTTGGTGAGTGCAGGTGGCCGGAGGCCTTTTTTACTGGAAATGAGGTAATCCATCTTAGTCCTCACGGGTGACAACGCATCTGCATTTTGATTTGTAATAGAGGATAGATGTAGATGTCTATGGGCCGCAGCTACCACTTACCATCAGGTGAACTGTGTGCTTGTTTGTTACGCTTATCCTATAAAAAAAACCGGCCAAGTGCGAGTCGGACTCGCGCACCGAGGGTTCCGAACAAATCCGTAGGTATATAAGTTTAAAATTATTAAAAATATTTATTTATTATATGATGTAACTAAAAATTTATGCTTTTTGAAATTTCACGGGAAGTACCATGTAGGTTTTGATTCCCTTGCGAATGTCGAAAATTTGCGGCATAAACGGCTGTATCTTTTGATTGCGTTGGCTTAGAAGTTTGATTTTTTCACAGCTCCAAGGGACGGTAGACTTGAGTATTTGATATAACTTGATATTTCAGCTTGATACCTCCACGCGTTCCTCAGAAAAAGGGTCTTGACAGACAGACAGACAGACGAACAACAAAGTGATCCTATAATGGTTCCGTTTTTTCCTTTTGAGGTACGGAACCCTAAAAAGGCATTCTGCAGCTACATTATGGTTGTAGCACGAATGGGTCGTCTGAACCGGGGAAGGACCACACTCTCACAGAATACCAGCGTAAAATAACACCTTAATGCTGCTGTGTTTCTTATGGTAAGTGTAGTGAACCGGAAACCCTTTTTACTGGATACTAGGCATTTTTATATTTTTTATATAGGATAGTGTGACAAACGAGCACACAGTCCACCTGATGGTAAGTGGTAGCTGTGACCCATAGACATCTACATCTATCCTCGTTTGCGAATCAAAATGCAGATGCGTCGTCACCCGTAAGGACTAAGGTGGAATGCCTCTTTTCCAGTAAAAAAGGCCTCCGGCCACCTGCACTCACCGAACGAAACGCAGAGGTAAACCTCTACTTCACGCTGGTATTCTGTGAGGTCGTGGTACCACCCCGGTTTGAGCCGGCCCATCCGTGCGACAGCAATAGCTGCCGCGTGGCTCTACCACTATCAATTCCATCCATTCCATCTTAGTCCTCATTTTGATCCTTAGTCGAGGATAAATGTAGATGTCTATGGGCCTGATGCGTAGTAGTAGTAAGGTGTGCTCGTTTGTCACCCTTACTCTATAAAAAGAGATCAAAATAAAAAATACTATGTTACATAATAAATCTAACGTAAACCTTGTTTAGATAACTAAGTCTGAAGCTATCATGCGTGAACTGTCAAATTAGTCTAGATCTAGTCACGGCGTTGATTCCCCTCTTTCCTGTAACCGGAATACTTTCATTGGCGATAAGAAAAAAATGTGTATTCCACGATTTTGTTTATTTGTTAGAAAAATGTAAGGGTTAATGTTTCTTTCTGTAATATTACTTATATTTTATATTAATTCGTTTAGAAATCAATATTCAGAGTGTATACGTAGTAGAGTCGTGCTGCAGCTATATTAGTAATGTAGCTGTAGCACGAATGGGTCGGCTCTACCGGGGAAGGACCAGGCTCTCCCAGGATACCAGCGTCAAATAGCAGCTTAACCTGCTGTGTTTCCTATGGTGAGTGTAGAGAACCGGAGACCCATTTTACTGGAAAAGAGGCATTCCATCTTAATCCTCACGAGTGACAAGGCATTTTGTTTCGCAATCGAGGATAGATGTTGGTTACTATGAGCCACAGCAAACACTTACCATCAGGTGGACTGTGTGCTCGTTTGTCACCCTATACTATAAAAAAAAACGAAACTATGCATATTCCTAAAAGTATTTTTTTTTTCAAAAGAGTTAAAAATATCCAAAAAATTAAATAGCAAATCACTGAAGCATTGTATTATGCATTTACGAAATACTATAGAAACCGATAAACTTATAATTAAAAGGAACCTTTTCAATTATAATGTACATTTTGTAACAAAAAATCTTCACCTCAGTCCCAACTAGTGACATCTGGTGAGGGGAAGATTGTTAGCCGTCATTCAATCCAATTGAAAAAAATAAAGGGGTTAAAATCTAAAGTTGCAAAACCGCCACCAGCTCATATCATTCCGTGGAATTCGTAAGAGACGACAGAGCGAGATGAGCAGCTGGTTGATGACAATTAAAAATAATAAAAAACTGCAGGTGCCAGCCCGCCTGCTAAGCGTGACACTTGTGGGCAATACCCCCCCCCCCCCCTCCATGAGGCAAACAATAGGGACGGCCTATGACCAGAGGTGGACTTGTGATGGAATGCCTCGTTTTCGGTAAAAAGGGCCTCAGGTGTTTTTTTTAAAGGATAGGGTGACAAACGAGCACACAGTCTACCTGATGATAAGTGGTTGCTGCGGCCCATAGACATCTACATCTATCCTCTGTTACAGATCAAAATGCAGATCCGTTTTCACCCGTGAGGACTAGGATGGAATGCCTCATTTCCAGTAAAAAGGGCCTCCGGCCACCTGCACTAACCAAGCGAAACGCAGAGGTAAACCTCTACTTCAGGCTGGTATTCTGTGAGGTCGGGGTCCTTCCCGTTCGACCCGACCCATTCGTGCTACAACTAAACTACTAATATTGCTGCAGCATGGCTTTGCCACGTATACAAGATCCTCTACACTCACCATACGGAACAAAGCATCCATTGTCGTAGGGGTGTTATTTAAAGGGTTAGCATAGTATTCATGTTTTTGTCAGCAGAGAAATGTAATCTATATAAATAGATAATTGGTCAGCAAACCATGGCTAGCAAACATTATTAAATCAATCGGAAATATTTGACGTTCTGGACAGCTGTAATTTTTTTTAGTACAGTATATAAATTATATAAGCTGCAATAACTGACTAATGTTTAAAAAATTTTGAAAAGCACTTAGAAGGTTAGCAACTAAAATAATTATGTGCAGCATATAAAAATTGCGCACCTAGTGCAATTTTTGGCCAGCGTAGTTGGTTAAATTTAGGTGTACTTTTAAATTTGTAAAAATACGGATATATGTACGTATCAAATAATATCAGCATCAGTAGGTTAACGTATATACTTGTCAAGTCATAAGTTCTATCAAAAACTTTTTTATAAAATTGATGATACACTTTTTGATAATTATATAGAAATTATATATGAAATGAAAGGTCATTTAATTTAGAATACAATTTTATTTACATTATTCTAAATGCCCTCCCCTATTTTGAATACATGCCCTTAATCGACGCGGCCAATCATCAATCGCAGCACGCACCACATTCATATTATCTATTTCTGCCGCTGCTTTACCCAAAGATGCTCAGAGAGATTTCAAATTCTGATGAGGTTTAGCGCAGACTTTCTCCTCCAAATGTTGCCATATCTTGTAATCCAGTTGGTTTAAATCTGGACTAGAAAAGGGCCAGTCTTCGTGTCCGATAAAGTCAATTCCACGGGTGGTCAACCAGTTTTACCTGAATATGAGACTCCAAGCCAAACCATGACTGACGAAGGATAATGTGCTAAGGGTTCAATCCTCGTATTACGCGTGCTGGCTTCTTCACTGCTGTGGGCAAACACTTTATCATTTTGTTTATTATAACTTTCTTATTTTTTATTAATCAGTTATTGAGTTTTTCCATCAAAAAATTCTCAGTAGCTGCCCGGAGTCGGGAAGTTGGCGGTGTTTCACCCCCGTGCCTCGGAAAGCACGTAAAGCCGTTGGTCCTGCGCCTGATCTCTCTCCGGTCGTGTCGGTTTACCGTCCCATCGGGCTATGAGAGTGAGGGAATAGAGAGTGCACCTGTGCTTGCGCATACACTTGGGCACTATAATCCTGTCCTGCGCCGATGGCTAGTCTTCGTTGAGACTGGCCGCCGTGGCCGAAATTCGGTCTGGAGGACATTATTATTATTATTATTATTTTGTTTTTTATTTATTAAAATTTTTTCATCCGAAAACAAAATTTCGCGGTATTTTTTCCCGCGTACCGCCGTAACAAAGCGCGGGATCTATCCAGCCTAATTTTTTTCAAACGCTCGTTCAAAAAATGTCCGGTCTTCTTACGATAAGCTCGTAGTGCTAGGTCTTCATTGATCACTGTTTTGATCGTGGTTCTGCTTAGGCCCATCTGAAGAGCTAAGATTTTTTGTTTACGAACAGGATTTCGTTGGATTCGCGCCTTCACTGCTTTGATGATCGCGGGTGTCCTAACTGTACAAGGTCGGCCGGTCCTCATACGATCTTTGAAGAAGCTTGAATCTTCAGTGAATTGTTTGATAGTGCGATAAACAAATCGTAGGATTATTTTAAATTTTTGTAGAATATTGAATATCTCTTTTGGCGCGTAACCACAGCGGTGCAACGCGATAACCGCTACTCTATCTTTTTTTCTTCGACCACTCCATATTTGAAAATAAATGAAAATTATTGTCTTTTTCATTTTCGACAAGCGCAAATGTTAAATTTTTAAAATTGGTGAAGTTCATCTTCATAGCCAGTATTCAAAAATTTTGACAGAACTTATGAGCTTATGACCCGACTAAGTATATAATTAGTCACCTAAAATTAGTAAATAAATCCCTAAAGTTTGACCCCATGATCATTATAATGTGCGGATAATAAAATATGGGAAAAATAATAAAGATTATTATTATTAAAAAATGTACGCGGCTTTTATTTACCGACCCTTGGGCCTCCCCAGCCGAACCTTACACTACTGTCGCTGATATTACTTGATACGTATTTCCGTAGTTTTACAAATCTAACAGTACACCTAAATTTAACCAACTACTGCTGGCCGCACCTAACTCTAGCTGGCTAAAACTAGGTGTAACCGCACTCCGGCTTTTAGTCGTAACATATGCTTACCGATCAAATACGAGTACATTGCTTA
Organism: Parnassius glacialis; assembly: GCA_033319125.1. NCBI lineage: Eukaryota > Metazoa > Arthropoda > Insecta > Lepidoptera > Papilionidae > Parnassius > Parnassius glacialis. The sequence goes on from JAVANC010000025.1 coordinate 34,729,938, forward strand.
TCGTTTATACGTCCATGATCGACATCTTTTCTTTGCTAAACAATCGTAAATCTTGCTGATCGAGTAGTTATTTTGCGGATTGACTGTTTATTAGGCAAACTCATATTATTGTAAGCTGCCTTATGATTTCTTATGTTTACGCGAACACTACATATTGAATAAAACTACTTTTACGGATTCTATCGTATTTAATTAACTTTTTTTTTATTGATTTCGGGTACTTTACAGCACTCATGTCCCCCGTGACCAAAAAACAAATTAATTAAACGCGATAGAATCCGTAAAAGTAGTTTTATTCAATGTAAGCTGCCTATTTATGATTAAGTTACTGAACATTATCAAAATTATTTACAAAACAAGAATTACCGAATGTTTTTTTTAAATGATGAAATGATTTAAAACCTGTTTTTGTGGCTAACCAAATTTTATTACGGATTAACATTCAATTACTTCTTCTGTCGTAGTACTATTGTTTATTTTGTGCTGTTATAACACGCTTCATGTAAGTTTGTAGGTACATTGTAGGTAGTTTTCACCCACTTCCAGACGTCCGAATAATCTGAAAATTTGCAGACGTATTTAATCATTTGACTGTCCCGTGAGTCATATATGAACATTTCGATTGTTTAACTATTATGTCTTTTTTGCGGACAGGTAAGACGCTTGGAACCGATTACAACACAATAACTTCGTGACTATAGGACTGGTATTCACACTAGGATCAACACAGCATAATCAATGTGTGTCGATTTAAGTTTTTTAAACTTTTATTTTATTATTATAACCGTGCGATGGCGGTTTAAGAATATCCACTACCCCATATCCTCCCGTGGGTACTACATACTCGTAAATTTCCCTATGTGGTATAAGAGAGCAGCATCTCACTGATAACAACGCTAAATTGTAAAAACCATCAACCAAGACTTTTGATAACAGTGTAACCTTTTTTTTTTAATTCAGCTTCAATTATTTCATAAATTCAAGTCACGAATGTACAAATCATTCATTCATCATTACAGCGACCTAAGCACCAAATGCGTTACACAACTGTTGCCTGGGTGTTACTGACTAATTGTTGAAGAAAACATTGTATTAATCACCGGCAATCTACATAAGGAAGAATACAGGTAAAGTTAAGTAGGAGTATATAGTACTCTAACAACAGTAGTAAGGATTCCCCGCTGGACCACCCGATTCGACTAAGGCAGTTGTACTTAAACCTTTTGTCGGTGATTACCTACAAAACATTTGAAAATTTTTTTGTTCTAATATTGACAATAAATTTTTAGGCAACAAAATATGTAACGGTTGATTTTCTAGAAATAAAACACATACAAAAATGAATGTGTGGCGTCTTTATGCGCCCCTTTTTTTGTACTAAAATGTTGTCCAATTTTTTATATGTGAGAGAATTGTGTGATGCTGCTGTGAACTACTTCGTGCGTCTCCAACGATCGGTTAAAACTAATTAAGGTCTTTAGTAGGTTATTATAAAGGTCGCTTAAGGTTGAAACTTACTCTAGCTAATTACCAACACCGTTCAAAGTTTGACAAGCAACAAATTTAAAAGTTTTGTTAAAGAAAAATTGTACAAAAATGGTTATTATAATATTAGGAATACATTAATGAAAATAAGAGGTGATTCTACCATACTGGTTCTATTATAAACGTGTTAAAGGTTTAAGGCTATATATATATATATATATATATATATATATATATATATATATATATATATATATATATACGTGTGTTAAAGGTTTAATCATTTCATTCATTTTTTTATTTTTCTTTTACAAAAACGTTCATAAATTTATTGCAACCTACAAAATCCTGCACATAGGCCGCCCCTTAGATTGTCTCAAAAGGGGAATAATTGCATAAGTGTGCCACTTGACAGCCTGGTTGGCAACCGCAGAATTTTATTTTCTAGTTCAATTAGAAGAAACTGGTACCCATCTCCTGGTTTGTTTTCCTCTGGCGCCTCTTACGACACCCACGGGATGATATGGGGTAGTGGATATTCTTACACCGTCACATTGTATTGTACAAGCAGTACACCTAACAAAATCTCATTATACGCGCGCATACGCGACCTGAATTTCCGTTAGTACCCGAGGACGCGCACCACAAATCCCTAGAAATTAGTTTGAATTTAAAATCCCCCGCCCCATTACCCTCCGCCAAAATTTAGAAAAAAAACTTTCATAAAGCCGACTTTGGCTCGATTAAAACTGGACTTAACACTGTTAGAGTCATTCGGGTCAAGTGTGCGCACTTTAGTAAATATTAGTTCACTACGCATAGAATAAAAGAGTTAGGAATATGAAAGACGGCTCTGAGATAAACCATTTAGTAGCCTCTAAATTGAAATAAAAACAAGAATAGAAAACTTGGTGGTTTTTTTTCTGTAAGCATTTATTTACATAAAATCGTAATGCGCTCACTTGACCCACGATGCGGGTAACTGTGCGCACCCGTATGGGGTAAGTATACGCGTATGGGGTAAGTAAGCGCATTCCTTGGATTATTCAAAATGTACACAATATTCAAGAATAAAGGTTCTTTATTGTAATGCCACTTAGAAAATATTTTTATTAGTTATTAGTCTTTGCATAAAAATAACAATTATCTCATAAAATTAAATTAACTTAACATTTATTTAAATTAAATTATAGAAATTTTTAATTATCAATATTTAGAGATCAACATCTTTTAGTTAGGATTGTCTAATGCATTAGAAACAATATTAATTTATAAATCATCAATATAACTAAAGAAAAAAAAAATATAAGTAAATAAAGATTATTATTATTATAACTAACACAAACAAAACCACCTCTCTCATATTATGCAGTGCATCCTTATCAGATGACATCCTCATGTCACCAGTCTTTGCAATACATGCACTGACTCCATGCTTCAGTATTTGGCTCTGTATATTTTTGCTTACATAGAGGACAAAAGTATTCTACTGTTGTAGAGGTCTAGGCCATAGAAAACTTTCTTATGTCGATTTCGAGTACAAGACTCACTAATACCAATGGCACTTGCAACAGCTCTTTTGATCTTTCTTTTGCTCATGCTCAATGAGTGCTTTAGAGCTTTAGCTTTAGCTTTGTTCTTCAGTTACCGATGCAAGTTCGGATCTTTTTCTTATATAATTTCGCGGTATGGTGATGAGACACTGAAAAATTAAATAAAAGAGTTCTCTCTTTTTGTTCTCTTTTAAAAAACGTTATCCCCACACTAGGATTTTCTCCTGTATCGTGGAGGCAGTTTACAAACATAAATTGCACAAGGACAAACATCCAGACCCGGAACAATTATTTGTAGGCCATACAAATACTTGTTCCGTGCGGGATTCGAACCCGCGGCCCCAACGCAACAATTGATAGCTAAGCCACTGCGCCACGGAGCCGTCAAACCCCTAGTAAACCCCTTCTTTTTGATAAAAATGATATACGAACGAAAATAACACCGAAGGGGCAAGTGTACGCATGCGCACACTTACCCGCGCACACTTACCCGCGCACACTTACCCCAGGACACCACATTTGCAAATGAAAGCTCATAAAATAAATTGAAAACAAATACAACATGATTTTTTTATATAAATGTAACATATTATTATTCAAAGAAAATACAACTTACCGTTGTGAAATCGAACTACGAATTTATACCTATTTTTATGAAAAAAAAGGCACTCTGGCGTCACTTTTCGACCTATACAAAAACCTCCCCCCCGTTCCCCGTTCGGGAGATACACTCACTGCGCTCACTTACCCACTGCGCTCAGTTACCCCGAATGACTCTAACTGGAAGGAAGTTTTTAATACCATGACGGATATTGATCCAATGACGAGTTATTTTTATAAAATTTTAAACAATCTGATAGATACATACGTACCTACTCAAAATCTTTGTAGCGAAAATAAACGCCCGCCGTGGTTTACTTCTTGCCTCATAAAACTAGAAAAGGAAAAGCTTAAATATCATAAGAAATGGAAACTTAATAACAACTTACGAGACTATCAGACCTCTTGCCTTCGAAAGAGGTTTAAGAGGATGGAGGCAGAATATTATAAAAAAATAATTGAACTTTCTGAGGATAATATCAAAGCCAGTCCAAAGTTATTTTGGTCTTTCGTAAAGTCAAAAAAGCTTCTAGTTGCATTCCTGAAAAAATGATATAAAAAGGTAAAATTATTTCCACTGGCGCTGAGATATGCGAGGGCTTTTAATGATTATTTTCATTCAGTCTTCATCCCTTCTACCCGTCAAAGTTCTAATCATACAATTCCTTACTCAGGCAGTTCAACCGTAGACATACACTCTATTAACATCTACCACGATGATGTTATCAAAGAATTGAAACAAGTAAATATTCATAAAGGTGCAGGGCCCCACGGGATCCATCCTCTTCACACATTCGAATGTGCCAAAGAACTCGCAATACCCATTACAATCACATTTCGTTTCTCTCTCCAAACTGGGACATTTCCCAGTTTATGGAAAGAGTTTAGAACCCCCATTTCAAAAAATAAGAGACGTGAATGTATAGACGAATACAGATCCATATCAAAACTTTGTATCTTTGGCAAAATCCTAGCAAAGATAGTAACCGCTCAAATGTCGTACTCGTTTCGTAATCAAATTTCCCAGGAACAACACAGTTTCTTTTAGTGCCGTAGCGTTGACTCCAATATGTTAACTGTTAATGACTTTCTGTTGCGTACCATGGATGATAACCTACAGGTGGATGCCGTTTACACCGACTTTTCCAAAGCTTTCGATAAAATAAATCACGATCCGCTAAGAAAGAAGCTTGCGAGGGCTGGTGTGCATGGTAGCCTCCTTAGATGGATCCAATCCTACATAAGCAATAGGAGTCAAGCAGTCTTTGTAAAGAGTTATTCCTCACGATTTCTTCCAGTGCCTTCGGGTGTGCCTCAAGGGTCTCATATTGGACCTTTACTGTTTTCAGTCTACATAAATGATATTAGTAATGTCCTGAAACATAGTCACCATCTCTTGTATGCTAATGATACTAAGTTGTATCGAATCATCAGATCAATTAGTGACTGCCACAAATTCCAAGAAGACTTACACCGATTACATGCATACTGTGAGTCCAACCATCTGTTCCTAAACAGCGATAAATGCTACACAATATCGTATACTCGCAAAAAAATCCAGTTACTTACGACTACCATATAAATCAGGCCTTGAATCGAGTAACCACAATCAGGGACTTAGGCATAATTATGGATTCGACCTTATCATTTATTCCACATATTGATCATATATTAGCTTTGGCTTTTAGAAATCTAGGTTTTATACTATGAATAAGTAAACCCTTTAAACATCCCGAAACTCTATAAATTTTATACTTCTCTTTTGACAGATCTTTCCTTGATTTTTGAAGCACTGTTTGGAGCCCTTGTTATGAAGTTCATATTAGGAGAATAGAAAGAATTCAAAAATTGTTTATTAAATCCCCAAATTATCGCCAAAATATTTTAAATCAGTCATACACCGATTCATTAAAAAAGTACAATTTACTTTCTCTTTGCAATATGCGTAAAATGTTCGACATAGTATTTCTATACAAAATTATTAATAACCTAGTCGACTCCTCGTTGTTACTTAGCAGTTTGTCATTTCTTTCCCGATTCCGTCTGTCAGTACGCTCCTCACGTCCAAAATCACTTTTTGTAACTCCACGATAACATAAAAATTATACACGTAGGTAACTCATATGTGTATCGTTCGTCTAACTAACTAACGTCTTCAATAAAAAAAATTACAGATATTGATTTATTTAATACATCAGTACCAAAGCTTAAATCCGCTCTCTTTCAATGTTTGGCTTGTGAATAATCTAGTTACCCATCACTGAAAATGATGCAGCACTCAATTCGGTAATTGAATCTAAATTGAATCTGTCAGTGTTATAATAATCAGATTATATTTTTTAACAGTGGTAGAGCCTCGCGGTAAAAGGGGTTTTCGGTTCTCTACACTAAACATAGGAAACACAGCAGCATTAAACTGTTATTTTACGCTGGTATTCTAGGAGAGCGTGGTCCCACCTCGGTCGAGCCGACCAACAAGCAAACCATTCGTACTAAAACCATAATATAGTTGCAGCATGGCTCTACCACGTAAGAAACAGGAAGTTTTTAACAGTGGTAGAGCCAGGCGGCAGCATTTGCTGTCGCATGGATGGGCCGGCTCGAACCGGGGTGGTACCACGACCTCACAGAATACCAGCGTGAAGTAGAGGTTTACCTCTGCGTTTCGCTTGGTGATGGCAGGTGGCCGGAGGCCCTTTTTACTGGAAATGAGGCATTCCATCTTAGTCCTCACGGGTGACAACGCATCTGCATTTTGATTCGCATACGAGGATAGATGTAGATGTCTATGGGCCACAGCAACCACTTACCATCAGGTGGACTGTGTGCTCGTTTGTCATACTTATCCTATAAATAAATTAAAAAAAAGGTGGACTTTGTGCTCGGTTGTCACCCTTATCCTATTAAAAAAAAATTTAACATAGGTTTTTCTTCTCTCCTTTCCTTAATTGCACACCAAATGTTAACCTTATTTTAGAACTTAGTGTATTAATAAATAAATAAATTTATAATGTCCTTTAGTCCGAAAATTGGCTCAATAAGTAAATAATAATTAAAATATTGTAAAAGTTTAGTTAAAGGCACTATAGGTCTTTAGTTATATTAATATTTATCTATCTTACAACTTTCTACATGACTGTTTGTTGCCTTAAATAAATAAAAAAAAAATCAGTTAAGCAGTTTCGGGGATTGGCGTGAACGAACATCGTAACACGGGATTTTTACATATTAAGTTTAGACGAAAAAGCAAACTATAAGATGAAAAAACAAATTTGCAACCATTAGCAATTATATAAGTAAGAAAACCTTTCTAAGATAGGTACAACAGCTTCATTATCTCCAACCGTAACAGATTATGAAAACCTGAAACCAACACAATAAAACGTAATTGATCTAAAGAAAAGGAGCAGCTTTGTGTTGTAGACGGTGTTTTACCCGCTTTATGCGGAAATGTATTGAAAAGAAACGAAAAATGAACGATCGTGGGCATCAGTTCGTGCGATAAAAGAAATATTACACTTTTCTTCGAGTAACTGTAACAGGGTCGGTAGCCGCAAAGAACAAAGCGTACAAAACAAACCAGCGGTTGCGCAAACGAGCGTTCCGAACGCGGCAGTTCTTGAAATATTCAACATAACGATAATATGCGAACAATCAATAATAATAATATTAAGTGACAGAGTAGCCTAGCCAGTAGGCAGGGTGCGGACCGCGAAATCAAAAGTCGTGGTTTCGTATCCGCCATCAGACTACTGTCGTGAACCACTCCAAACTCAAGCATTTTAAGCTTACCAGGAGTGGTTGAACGAAACAGTAGTAATATTAATAGAATTGTTAGTATTTTTTCATTTAAAATGAATTATAAGAAGTAGCTGGTAAAATGGTAGATATATAGCCGCAGCACAAATAAGTCGGCAGGGTTAAGTACGAATCACGCTCTCATATATTACCAGTTCATCACAGTCGAGGAAAAATGAAAATGCTAATGTCTATGCCCAACAGTATCTACTTATCATACGGCGGGCTGTGCACAAAGAGCACACTCGTCACTTCTTGTATAAAAGGTTATAAACTATGAAGGATAGCTCAAAAATTACTGGTAGACCTTGTTCAATCATTTATATGGCACCACGTGAGAAGCACCAGTTTTTAAATAAAAAAAATCATCAAAATCAGTTCACGTAGAAAAAATTTATGAGACAACACACGTAAAAGAAGAAGAAAAACTACAGTTGAACTGAGTGCCTCGTCCTTTTTGAACTCGGTTAAAAATAAAGACAACAGCTCTCGAAGACATTTATTTTAGCAAGAAAGTAAGAAAGATGTAAATAAGCCGCAAACGATACAGCTAACAAATAAACTGGTTAAATTTTCGCCTTAGATCGTCTGGGTCATTGCCTGCACTGCTGCATTCCGGTTCGAAGGTTATAGAAAGTTAGTATAATTTCAGACTGTGTCCTCATCTAAGTCCTCAGAGGTGACAAAGCATCTATGGTCTTCTTTTTTGAATTTGGCTGTATGTGTCCACGGACTGCCGTAGCCACTTACTATGAGATGGGCTGTAAGTTCGTATGTCACATCATTTTTGTAAATAAAAATGCTGGTGAATAATTTTAGCGTTGTTTGCTCAAGGTTTAATATTCGATTTAAAAATGAAATAAAATTACCTTTTTTAATTGCAAAGTCCGATATAAGTGTTACATGGTTGGTCGTAATATATGGTAGTATTTAGGTCCGACCAAAACGCATCTTACATAAAAATCGCCGGTTTGTGTAGCTCTAAGTAGTATACAAAAGTGTTCGTTGAAGGGAAAGTGTAGCGCACGTTTCCAGTCGAACCTTGACACAGAGACCCGAAGTGCACCAAAACCTAAAGTGCAAAGCTATACAATTTGCATACCTTTTGCCTTATATTGTTTGATTCCTTGTGGAATCCACTACCACCAGAGATTTTTCCGGACCGATACGACTTAGGGACCTTCAAGAAAAGAGCGTACTCCTTTTTGAAAGACCGGCAACGCGTCTACTATTTCCCTGGTGTTGCAGTTGTTCATGTGCGGCGGTCATCACTTACCAACAGTTGAGCCGTATGCTCGTTTGCCTATAAAAAAAATTGCCCGTGGGAGTTGTAAGAGGCGGCAGGGGAAACAAACCAGTAGATGGGCAACAGTGTGTTCCTAATAATTAACAAAATCCGGTTAACAACCCGCCTGCCCAACGTAGGAACTATGCGAATAGTCTCTCCCTCCTGTGAGACAATCTATGGAGACATTCTAGGTTCATCAGACAAATTTTGATATGCTGTAAAGATGATTATAATATAGATGTTTTTTTTATAGGATAGGGTGACAAACGAGCACACAGTCCACCTGATGGTAAGTGGTTGCTGTGGTCCATAGACATTTACATCTATTCTCGTTTGCGAATCAAAAGGCAGATGCGTGCGACCCGTGAGGACTAAGATGGAATGCCTCTTTTCCAGTAAAAGGGTCTCCGGTTCTCTACACTCACCATACGAAACACAGCAGTGTTAAGCTGCTATTTTACGCTGGTATTCTGTTAGAGCGTGGTCCTTTCCCGTTCGAGCCGACCCATTCGTGCTACAACTATACCACGTATAAATGGTGAGGTAGATAAAACGAAGGAGAGATAGATACAATGAAATGAGCAAGCGTAATGAAACTTGTTTATATCTAACCATAGACGTTACTGTTCAACTCGTTAAAGTCTACTGGTCATGCACCTCTTCCATTTGAGATATGACTTTATTTTCACGCTTGGCGGACGGACGATTAGTACCAGACGTCTAGAACCTTCCCTTGACTCTGCTTCCCTACGCTAGACTATCGATAGCATAGCATTTTTACGTGGTAGAGCTACGCTGCAGCTATATTATGATTGTAGCACATATGGGTTGGTTCGACCGGGGAAGGACCACGCTTTCACAGAATACCACCGTAAATTAGCAATTTAATGCTACTGTGTTTCGTATGGTGAGTGTAGAGAACCGGAGACCCTTTTTACTGGAAACGAGGAATTCCATCTTGGTCCTCAGGGGTGACAAAGCATCTATATTTTGATTCTTAGTTGAGGATAAATGAAGGTGTCTATGGAACACAACATACATTTACCATCAGTTGGACCGTGAGCTCGTGTGTCACCCTTATTCTATTAAAAAGCACGGTTGCCACATGCGTCATACTTATGAATAGGTGCTTGTTATAAAGGCTGGTCTGCTCGGGTTCATTAGGCAATGATGACACCAAATTTTTAAGTTGTTAGGGTTCCGTATCCAAAGGATAACCAACGGGATCCTCTTACTAAGCCTCCACTGTCCGTCCGTCCGTCCGTCCATCTCTCTGTCAGCGGGCTATATTTTATGATCCGTAATAGATAGCCAGTTGAAATTTTCACAAAATGTGTATTTCTGTTGCCACTATAACAACAAATAACAAAACTAAATTAAAAATTAAAGAAGGCTCCCCTACTATAAACGTGTTTTGTGATGGTACGGAACCCTTCATGATCGAGCCCGACTCGCACTTGCCCAGCTTTTCTTTTTTTTGAGTGAATCATAGAACAAAATAAATGTTCTCGAGTGGCGGCCTTGTACCGGCGGACGAAGTGTAGGGCATCCCCTCACTAGATGGAGTGACGACCTGGTAAGACATGCAGGAAGTCAATGGATGCAGTTGGCTCAGGACCGTGCTTTGTGGCATTCCTTGTGGGAGGCCTATGTTCAGCAGTGGACTTATGAAGAGCTGTAATGATGATGAATGATAAATGATGAATCATAGAGCATGCCTCAGTGACTGATAGGTCTGTTATTGTTTTCCACATGACTTCCTCGGTGGTAAGGGATACATCATAAAGAAGCCGGCATGTCTGAGAAATAAAATAAAATATTTGGAAGAAATGAAATATTTTATACGTGGTAGAGCCATGCTGCAGTTATATTAGTAGTATAGTTGTAGCACGAATGTGTCGGCTGGACCGGGGAAGGACCACGCTCTCACAGAATACCAGCTTAACACTGCTGTATTTCGTATGGTGAGTGTAGAGAACTGGAAACCCTTTTTACTAGATATGAGGAATTCCATCTTAGTCCTCACGAGTGACAACGCATCTGCATTTTGATTCGCGAACAAGGTGGACTGTGTGCTCGTTTGTCACTCGATCCTATAAAAAAAGACCAGTGAAGTCCACCCACACGCAATGGGGCAGCGCGGCGGACACTTCCTGGACCTAAAAACCCATTTCAGTAAGAAGGGAGGCCTGTGTCCAATTTGAACTCTTAACTTTACTTCGAAATTGGACCACAATATTTTACAAAATAATTTTTGAAATCATCTGCGTACTTTCAGGTTGCGTTAAAGTCGTATCAAATCGACTCACGTTCAGAAAGGGATAATCTGATACTGACTTTATTGAATTGCTTTCAAGTTTGTGCGCAATTCAACGCTTTGATCTTTTTTGTATTGAAAATTAAAAATTATTCATGGATGGGTTACAATAATGTAGTGCCGTGAAGGCTAGAGACTGAAAACTCGTTTTAAATTTCGTGATACGAAAGTACAAAAAAAACATTTGCAATGTATTTCGCAATTTGAATACGTGCTCGGAAGTGAATGAAAACATTAGAAAACCTGCATGCCTGCGAAACAAAGAGTTTCCTTTCAAAATAGCCGCTCCCGAAAATTTTATCTAATGGTAGAGGCCAAGAGAGACCGAATATAGAGGCGGTCATTCTCTAGCCATCTATACAGGACAGAATTATAGCACTGCCCGTAGGTCTAGTGATAGTAAACGCAACTGCTAATCAGAACAGTGGTAGAGCCAGGCGGCAGCTTTTGCTGTCGCATGGATGGGCCGGCTCGAACCGGGGTGGTACCACGACCTCACAGAATGCCAGCGTGAAGTAGAAGTTTACCTCTGCGTTTCGCTTGGTGAGTGCAGGTGGCCGGAGGCTCTTTTTACTGGAAATGAGGCATTCCATCCTAGTCCTCACGGGTGAAAACGCATCTGCATTTTGATCTGTAACAGAGGATAGATGTAGATGTCTATGGGCCGCAGCAACCACTTACCATCAGGTGGACTGTGTGCTCGTTTTTCACCCTTATCCTAAAAAAAAAATGAGGTCTCGGGTTCGAATCCCAAGTCGGGCCGAAAAAAACAGTTATTGAGTTTTTCTGAAGAAATTCCCAGTAGCAACCCGGATTCAGGAAGTTGACAGCCCCCGTGTCGTGCCGGTTTACCGTCGCATCGGACTCTGAAAAAGAGGGAATAGAGAGTGCACCTGTGCTTGTGCATACTCTTAGTCTACACTATAATCATATCTGCACAGAAATCTTAGTCTCCGTTGAGGCTAGCGGCCGTAACGGAAATTCAGTCTGGAGGACATTATTATTATTTGGGTTATCTATAAGGTTTTCTCATCTGGTTGGGCTGTTTAAATATATAACTGTAAACGTAAGATATAAACATACATAAATATCAATAAAATAGAATAAATACATAAAAAATACATGAATATATAAAAACCCAACCAGATGGAAGCCCTCGGCAGGGGAGACCAAACGGCCGAGGGTTAGGAGGAAAAGGAAAGAAACCGGCGGACGATGCGGGCGGTATCGAGGAGCACCGCCTTCTGCATTTGAGGCTGGAGCGGTCCGTCACGGAGTCCCAGTCGCCTCAGATGACCCGAGAGGCTGACTGGGATTAACCCGTTCGCAGAAACGACTACAAGAATAATTTCGGCCGGCAGACCACCCACACAGATTTTATCTTCTTATTAGTTTCAGCTTTCACAAGGTTTTGAGTTATTATTATTGTAATAATGTAGTATTCAATAATATTATTCAAAAATATTATATTATTCAAAAAGAGATTTACGATTGAGTCCATTCTATTGCTGTTAAGGTCACGGCTCCGGTAGACATTGGCTGTTAGCAACCGGCACGTGATGGCGTCGACGTTGGCCAACCGATGCTTGTCGTGTAACTTGTGAAATTATTCTGTGAAATTCTTCCGCAAAAGCGCTCTGATTCTAAACTATAATTCGTTCCTGATTTTAAACACTGTTAGTATTTTTAAACGAAACTAAAATATAGTAATATATTTAACAGTAATAAAAATAACAGTAGTAATAATATATTTAACAGTAGTAGAGCCAGGCGGCAGATTTTGCTGTCGCACGGATGGGCCGGCTCGAACCGGGGTGGTACCACGACCTCACAGAAAACCAGCGTGAAGTAGAGGTTTACCTCTGCGTTTCGCTTGGTGAGTGCAGGTGGCCGGAGGCCCTTTTTACTGGAAATGAGGCAATCCATCTTAGTCCTCACGGGTGACAACGCATCTGCATTTTGATTCGCAAACGAGGATAGATGTAGATGTCTATGGGCCGCAGCAACCACTTACCATCAGGTGGACTGTGCTCGTTTGTCACCCTTATCCTATAAAAAAAAATATAGAGCGTTGAATGTAAATAATATACGTGAACATAGACAATTGTCGTATTCGTGTAGAGGCGGTTTAAAATATCCACCACCACATATCGTCGTATGAGTGTCGTAGTAAGAGGCGACAGAGGGAAACAAACAAGGAGATGAGCACCAGGGTCTTTCCAATAACAACTAAAAATAAAAATACCGGTTGCTAACCCGCATGCCAAGCGTGCCAATTATGGCGAATATGAACTCTAACGGCTGTAACTGGTAAAGAATTGACTTTGTGGTCCACCAACATAGACCCCCGAAAGTACGATCCTAAGCCACTGGAATTTTTTGAATCCCTGCATATCTTACCAAGTAGCCACTCCATCTAGTGGAGTGCCAAATTAATAAACTAAAGTGGCAGTAGACTAGCCATCAACAAACGATGGAAAATGAATGTTTTAGAGGCAGCCTCGTGCCAGCAATGAGAGCGAATCCACGACTTTTTCTGCCACCAGGCCGGCGCCACTAGAAAGTGAGGTATAATATTTGACAGATTTCATAACGGGGAAGTTAATTTGTTCGGAAAATGTAAAGGTTATTGTTTCCTTTTGCACTATTGGCTATATTTTATATTAATAACATTAAAAATAAATAAACCAAACCACAGATATTCATAAAAGTAGAAAAATTAAAAAAATACAAATTAAAAATGTGCAAAAAAAATTAAAGAGCAAACCACTGACGCATTGTTTTGTGTATTAATTTAATACTCTAGGAACTGATAAATTTTTTTTAAAACCCAACTTCTCAATTAAATTACACTCTGTAACAAAAAAAACTTTACCTCAATGTCAACTAACGACATCTAGTGAGCAGAAAATTATTAGCCCTGATTACCACAATCTTATCTGAATATTGTTTTGTAACAAGGCTTCTTAGTCTATTACTTCGGGCAACAAGGCTTGTCAAATTTTTATTACTAAGTCTAGATAAAAAAGGATGCTTCGGTGCGGTCAGTGCTATTACTAGTTATGGATTAGATAACCAAATTTAGTTTAAAAGCTGTGGCCATTAAAAACGCTGTTTTGTTAATGTCGTGTTAAAATGACGTAGGGCTGTGCAGAGGGGAAACGCATGAAAACTTTCACACAACACACACGCACATACACTATTTATACTTCCCAAATTTTTTATTTTATTTTCTTTAATTATGTTGTTTACTCTCGGCTCTTGTTTTAGTAAATTTTATCATATGGAAGACGAGCTTACTTCTGATACAGGCGCATTTCGCGTTCAGAAAAAGAAGTCTACCATTGTAAATATGAACTTGTAAGACCATGTTTATGAATAAACCTTTTTTTATATAAATTATTTATACTAGTTTTACACTGTTCATGCCATCGAGAGAGCTATGCTCGGAGTCTTTGTGCGTAATAGAATTCGTAATGAAACTATGCACTCACATTAACGCAGCGGAAAAGAGCAGCGTATTGGAACGATGTTCCTTATCGGACGGTACAGGTTTGGCGGATGGGAGCTAGGCGACAAAAAGTGTAAGATTTTTTCATCACAACCCCTTGTCTCATAGTGTAGACGGCCTTGGCGGCGAAATAAGGAAGTGAGATGGAACAATATCCATCTCTCTCGCACTTTTTCTTATCTTGCAATGAAAGAAATATTATTTTTTTATTTCAAATGACGCTTCATTTTAATAGACCTCTAATTCATTTATTTGTATTTGTTTATCATTATTGTTAATATAGTATATTTTTATTGTTAATAATAGTAAATAGTATATTATTATTGTTGATAATAATATACTACGCAAGGAACTTCGTTCCAACCTTATCAAACGATGAGCAACAGTGCCATAGCTTTAACGATATTCATTTGATTTTAAAATTCCAAGTCGAATGCATGAGCTGTAAGAGTCCGTAACCAATGTATGTAAGTTTCGAACGAGAAACAAGGCCGTATTGCAAAATGGCAATTTCATAGGTATTGACAGACTATATTAACTGATATTATAATTGCGGTGTTCACTTTCAAGCTGTTTCTTAAATACGTATTTAAAAGTACATACACCATTTTATTCTAACAGCAACTCTTAATACAAAGTATGTATTTATTTTTGTAAAAGCACCCCGTACGTTTGAATCGCTAATTTTGTGGCTACAAAAGAACGGCATAGTAGGTATAATTTATTGCGTGTTCGTTACAACCGCTTAAAAATAATAAACTTCATAAGAAAATGTAATTTCTGCCAACCGCACAGCATCTTATTGCCTTTATGCATATAATACAAAAAACTCGATACGCGCACACACACACACAGACGCACACACACAGACACACACAGAGACACACACACACACACACACACACACACACACACACACACACACACACACACACACACACACACACAAACGCACACGCACGCACGATACTAACAACTTAATTTATAAATTAAACATTTTTAAATAAAATACTGTCCAGACGCGAATTGCAAAAAAAAATAGAAGCAAATAAATCCGCTTTCTCCTTAGGCGCATGCGCTAGTGAGCCATCTGGTTTTACTAGCGGAGGCAGTATAGACCGACAATAGTTTAGTTTACCAACGTAAAATAGCAGCTTAATGCTGCTGTGTTTCGTATGGTGAGTGTAGAGAACCGGAGACCCTTTTTACTGGAAACGAGGCATTACATCTTAGTCCTCACGGGTGACAAGGTATCTGCATTTTGATTCGTAATCGAGAATAGATGCAGATGTCTATGGGCCGCAGCAACTACTTACCATCAGGTGGACTGTGTGCTCGTTAGTCACCCTTATCCTATAAAAAAAACAGTTTGTCTCGACCGCTTTGGCGATGGTTTGACAGAAAGCTTTGTACCGATGCGTTTAATACGGTCGAAACTGGCTTGGCGTAATGCCTTTTTGCAGAACTTGGCGGCATGGTTAAAGACCCTCTTCTTAAAGCTAACACCCGGAGCTTTGCTGTCTCGAGCATCGACTCAGGATAAGTACGCCATATGCTTGTGCTTTTCAGCACAAGGGCAGACGGCATTGAATCATGGGCGAGCTTTACCACCAATGGACACGTCAGCAAAGGAGATGAAATATTCCATTGCTTGACGGGTCTTCAGACGAGAAGCAGATCTGCCGCCAAGGATAAGATGCAAAGAAACGTCGCATCTCATCTCAATCTGCTGACTTGTATCGCCACACTCGTCGCACACCGTGGAAATCGTAGTTAGGTGGGGAATATAACAATACAGATTTCACCAGACAGTAGTCAGAAGTTCCCAAGGGTGAGGTAACCTGAACATCGTACCTGTCTAGATCGGTCGTCAGCAGAAGGTCAAACCAATTGTCTGTGTGCCCATCCACATCAGGTACCCTAGTTGCTTGTTGTACCAGCTGGGAGAGCCCGAGGGACAAGGCAAAATGCCACGGCTCTCTCCCAGCGTGGTCGGTCTTCTGGTATGGGAACAGCCAGTCCTGATGACAGGCATTAAAGTCCCCCAGAAAAACCAAATGTGCATAAGGGTACCGATTTAGAGCCACATCAGAGGCTTCACTCAGGTGTTCAAACAGCCTAGTTGTCTCCTGGTCACCGCTGTGCGATCGGTAGACACAAGAAGAAAGAATTTTCTCCATTCCTGTGTCTATCAATACCCAGATCGTAGAGAAAGTGGGGTCTTCAAGGTGACGGAGACGATTACAGCAGATGTCGTTGCGGACGTACGTGTAAACACAGACTCCGGCGCGCTGATGGAAATTATGCTCCATTGTGTACCCAGGATAGCCAATGTACGCCCACATCTAGAGGACATCTGATCTGCGTCTCAGTCAAGAAGAGTAAGTCGGGCTTGTCAGTCTCAATGTGGTAATGGACTGCATTGAAATTACAGTGTAGGCCTCGGATGTTTGTGAGGTGCACTTTGATGGAGAGCAACCGCTGTACAAACTTACTCTTTCCTTTTTTCATAAATGGTGGGAGTGAATAGGTTGAGAGAAAGGCAGTTGGACGAGGCTTCACACATAACCTAGAGACGCAAACAGAGTCATAGCATCGATGGTTACTAGCATGAAGATCGCGGGGACACCCGAACCCCCTGGAAATCGCCACCAGGCCCTCTCCTCCGGTCGCCAACCGGCGTGGCGGAGCCAATCCAAGATTTTTCGTAAGATGGCGGGGCAGCCTTTCATGAGTGGCTGACTCATTAATTTGGTAACCAACTATCTACGGTCGGCCAGCGATGCAACCGTGCTTCGGATCCCGTTAAACTCCATAACCAGGCACCTAACACTAAGAAACAGCCGCGTCGCAACCAGTTCGTATGCGCAACACAACTGTCCAGACCCATTCACCCTAAGAAATAAAGAGGGGTTTCACCTAACATCATACCGGAACACGATTTGCATCATTTGGCGGCATTTCTTTGCCAGATAGGTGGTAACTAGCCCTCGGCCGGGCTTCTCACTAGCAGAGGACCAACCTACCACCAGTATGTAGTGCTGCTCGTTTACCACTACCCAAGGGACACGTGTAGGAAATCAGGATTCAAGTAATTCCTACGGACGCGAACAGGTTCATCCCCCAAAAATAGTAGTTAAGCACTGGCTTATAATAGTTAAAAAAACACCGCCATCTATCAGAAGTCTTTGTCTTTGTCTTTTGTCAGTCTGGCAACACTGCTACAGCATTATGCTAAATCGGATGCCTTTTCATTGCTAAGACCCAACGTATTTGAGTATGTTGTTTTTTTAACTTCTCGCTTTGATAAATTTTTTTTTAATGTAGATTGTTATAGATTTCGGTCCGATTTTGAGAATGTGAGTTTTGAGGTCCTAGGAAGCCGTTCCAACTATTCCTGGCTGGACGTACGGCAGTGTGTGTGTATGTGTGTGTGTATATATGTATGTATAAATGTATGTATGTTTACAACACGTAACATAATTAACGCACATTGTGAAAGTAGTTTGTTCAGAATCGTTTACTGAATAGATTTCTTGCATTTTTAATATAGGTAATTTTTTATCCTAAAAATTATTAAAACTATGTAAATTATAGTCACAGTAAACCTGTACAGTCAAAACAAACTGAAATGGACTGTAACTCAAGGTAATAAGACTTTTGAAAGTGCAGTTTTATTTGTATTAATACAAATTCCGTTATTAAATACAAAATAAAGAAAAATGAACCTTATTTCAAGCAAGATCCATAATACCGGTGCGGGCAATTCACGCTAGCGATTATTTCAATAGGTCACGGCTGTCCAGTGATCTCCCAAATCAGCTAATTACTTTATTTTAGTAAGACAAGTGCCGAGGATATAAAAATAGGATACTGAATGCTTTTGGAATAGTGAAAAATGACACTAAAGTGCTTTCTAAATTAAAATATCAATTAAGAAAACTGCCATTAAAATGTATTGAACAAGGTGGAAAGTGGAAATTTTGAAAGTATATTAAAAATACAAAGTTGCATGAGCAGTCATCAGTAAGTTAAGTATTTGATTTATTAAGTTATTGTAAATATCTTGATTCACATTTTTTAAATGCCGTCTTTGAATTATGTTGTCGTATTGCCTCTTATTTTTAGTAGTTCATTATTTACAACTAGCTGTTCCCCGCGACTTCGCCCGCGTGTAATTTAGGGTTTTAATTATATTGCTCAGAACCCTAATTCTTTTTCTCAAATATCAGTAGCTTAAGTTACTCCTTAGAACATCAGCTATCTGCCAGTGAAAGTCCCGTCAAAATCGGTCCAGCCGTTTCGGAGATTAGCCGGAACAAACAGCCAGACAGACAGACAGACCGACAGACAGACAAAAAATTTAAAAATTGTGTTTTTGTTATAAGTACCGTATATACAATCATATGTATTTAGTAAAAAGCTGTTATTTTAACATTACAAACAGACACTTCAATTTTATTTATTTGAATAGATATAGATATAGATTACAATTAAAATGTTATACTAATGTATAACATTTTGTAACGAATATTGCCTATTAATATTGTATCGTAATCAAAATTATTCAGAGTCGACTGTCCAAAGCCTGAAAAGTGTGATGGAAAGATAACAATCAAATGTATACTAGACTTAAATAAACAACTGGATGCTCGGAGTTCATTCAGACATCGGTTAATGTTACTAGGTAGGTATTTTTTAACGTAAACAATCACGCGTCGTGCGTTAATGGATTTGTACTGTGACCACAAAATTCTTCCGGAATTAGTATAACTAATTCAATAAATAATCAATGCATAAACACGTTTAACTAAAAAGTCAGTGTATGTATTATGATTATAAGATAATATACTAATTGGGCTGTCTGAGGGTGTGAGTTAATTACGTTAAATGTTGTATATGTATGTATGTACGTATA
Source organism: Parnassius glacialis (assembly GCA_033319125.1). Taxonomy (NCBI): domain Eukaryota; kingdom Metazoa; phylum Arthropoda; class Insecta; order Lepidoptera; family Papilionidae; genus Parnassius; species Parnassius glacialis. Next base: position 34,749,408 of record JAVANC010000025.1, read on the forward strand.
ACCACATACCATCGAGTGAACTGTGTACTAGTTTAATACCACCGTCTCTTAAATCTAAAAATGAAAAATATATTAATTGTCACAATTTTTTATTTCACAATCATGTCAAACTCCTATCTGATCTGATCTGATTCTCCCTAAAAACACTAATCACTGGTCAACTATTACAAGTCACTGACGTAGGCCCTGCAGGAACTAACTGTTCCTTAAAACGCGTCCATAAATTAACCTCTCAAAGTTTATTTTAATGTATAAAATAATGTAGAAAAGTCATTAGAAAAACTATTTACAAATTGACGGATTCAATTCAGGCCTCCTCATTTGATATTGACTTGACTTCCTCTATATGCGCAATCTCTTCATTAGAACTTAATTCTACCATACTAGAAGATGCCGTGTCTTCGGTAGTCACTTCAGTAATACTGGATTCCTCTTTGGAACTGACTTCAGTTATGGCTTCGTTTACACTTGATTCTTTTATTATTTCAGAATCAATTATATTTGGCACTACTTCTGTTTCTATTTCTTCTGTATCGTTCATACTGGTTAATACTTCTGGTGTAACGACTTTTTCAACACTCCTATCTAGTACTTCACCATCACTCACATCTAAGTCGCAAAGGTTTATGTTCGCCATGTTTATAGCTTGTATTAGACTTTCCATGGTCTTATCATCTATTTTCTCATCTGGACTTTCAATTGCGGCGGCATTTTGGATTTCAATTTCGTTGGCAATAAGTTTCACTTCATCTGTACATTCTTTGGCAGCACTGGCACCATCGCTCTCTGGTTCTTTTGCAGAATCACATTTTTCAGCAGCTAGTTTTTGTGCTTGTTTCTCTGCTTTGCTCTTTTTAGATTTGGACTTCTTTTGTTTTTCTGGCTTTGCGGGCTCCTCTTTAGTGCTATTTTTATTCGTTAAGACGTTTAACTGACTTTGCAAATGCGCAAGACTCTGTCGTAATTGAACGCAGTTGGCTGCCATTGCATCGACCTGTAAGTGATGTATAAGACAATTAAAAACTTTTTTATCAGGAGCTTAATCTGATAATTTTATATTAACTTGATATTTCATTGATATTTTTTAATAAAAACAGTTTTATAGTCATTGCAAAATACTGCAAATGAATAGTGTAATCTTTGAAGAAACTGTGATATTGGATTTAAATAGGGGATTTTATACAATTACAACACTGGAGTCGAAAATAAATTTTTGAATCGAAAGTAATCATATAAAACAGAATCTGATTTAGTAATGTTTCTGTCTACAAATTATATTCAAGTAATAAGTAAGCTGTAATAGCTTTAACTTATAACTATTATAAGGTAAGTTCAATGAACAATTACTTATAAAAATTATTTTTAAGATACAGTTATAGATCCTTAACAATCGAGTGCCAGTTACAGTACTCTCTCACAGATGAGAAAATTTATTGTCCACTGCATAAACTACATTACAGAATTCTGTTTCTTTGCAATTACAAGGCCATCGTGAATTTAAAACGGGATTTAAAAATGATTATTTATTTAATGCATAATAAACACATTTTGTTGCTACGAGCCGGGGCGATCTAATAACTATCTTAAAAAAGGCGATTGAGAAGGCAAGTCTATGAATTTTATAAAGCAATATAAAAAAATGGATATATGTATAATAGATCACTACAAAAAAAAATGTACATTTTGCTTTATTTTATTTTATTAGCTTTTTCTTCTACGCTTACATTCCTTTTTAAATTTCTTTAAATAAATAAGGCATCAAATTAAAAAACTTTTAAAAAAATATTTAAAAAATATTGGGTGACTTAAAGCTACTTTGCGCCAAATTTTTTGTGTCTTGGACTTGGCTAGATTAGACAACAATTTACTAATACACAAGGTGAAATCTCACTAACTTTTTTCTATAGAATAAATATGACAAACGACTACAGTTCACGTGATGGTAAGTGGATACTGTAGCCCATAGATATCTATCTATGGTTAAGAATTAAAATGCAGTTGCATTGCCACCTCGAAGGACTAAAATGGAATGCCACATTCCCACTTTTTTTACTGCGTCTTCGATTTTCTACTCCCATACGTAACACAGCAGTATTATGCTGATATTCCGTGAAAGCGTGGTCCTACGAGTCGACTCGTGCGTGCTGCAACCACAATATAGCTGCAGCATCTATCACGTAGAAGAACTTAACATAAGTAACTGTGACTCACCTTAGCGTTGGAAGCGGTGGAGTGAGCGGGAGCGGGAGCGGGCGCGGGCGTGGGCGCGGGGGCGGGCGCGGGCAGCGGAGGACGCTCGATGTTGTTCTCTTTCAGTGTGTTTAGCAGCAATGTCCTCTCCGCCTGCAATGTAATGTATCACTTAACATTATCACACCACAAGAGTCAGAGCCAGAGCAATTTCTAAACTAGGTCCGAATGTATGCCTTAGAGAAAAATTTAAATTAATAAACATATTAGCTTTAGCCCCTCAGTATATTTATTAATTTAATTCAAAAACTCTTGTGGCTTACAGAAAATCCAAAACTCACACAAGGTTAAATTTACATGCAAAAAAATTGCATCTATTTATATCAATAAATATTAATAATTATAAATTAAATAGTTATAATATAATATTAATATAAATCTCGAAACTTTTACCAGCCCGTGTCAAGAAATTAAAACAGTAATAAAGCCAATTTAAACAATAAAATATTAATGATGGTACAATATTTAAAAAAAAGAAAGGTCTCAATCGGACAATGTCAGGCTATGAAATATTTTGTCAAATCAATTAATACAATATCAATGAAAGCTAATTACAATCCTAATATGTCCATAGTTAAAATTACATCTTATATACAAAATAACAGTACATAGTCAAGATAATTAACATTTCTATTTATTAATTGTCATGCCATCGATAATTTTATAGAAGAGTCAGCAGAAGGAGTGAGTATGTCCCCTATGTGTAATGTAATGCTCGATATGTTGGTGGAAAGGCAGCACGTTCGGTACGCGTTACTGGTACATCTAGGATACATAGCCTACGGCGCGGTACCATCGTCCCTCTATCATCTCTCAGCAGGTTACCTGGGCACCAACAAACCGATTCTCTCCATAACAGACTGGCAGTCCAACTTGTGATGAATTATAGAAAGATGGTGCCTAATAGTTAACATCACCTTCTTAAACATTAGGCCTGATGCCCACGAGACGGTCAAACCGGGTCTACGTCCAGTCGTCAGTATTGTATTGGACACTATGAAGCCAATCACACGACGCCGGCGCTAGCAGTTGCGCGGTGAGCCGGCGCTAGCGCCGGTTTAACGCCGGGAAGAGCCCTGGCGAAAAATTGTCTCGTGGGCATAAGGCCTTAGTGTTTTAAAATCAACCATACCCAAAACTAATAAAGAAGGACACAAATAAGGGCAGTACCCATGACTCTTCTTATAAAATCATCAAGCTGTTTTACGTTGTATCTTTTTCAACAAGAGAGTATACTTTTCTCGTAAAGATTCCAGACCGCAGCTGCATACTCTAGTTTACTTCGAACATACGCATTATACAAAGTTTTAGCCATCCTTATATCATTGAAGCTATATTTGTTTTGCAAAATAGAACCGTACGGGCGATTTATAACCTAAATTGTAAAGTCCCTCAGAGATAAATTTAAAGAAATAAACATATTAACTTTGGCATCGCAATATATTTATGAGAATGTAATGTATGTGCATAAAAACATCATCATCATTACAGCCTTTCATAAGTTCGCTGCTTAACATAGGCCTCCCCCAAGGAATGCCACAAAACACGGTCCTGAGCCACCTGCATCCATCGACTTCCTGCGTGTCTTACCAGGTCGTCACTCCATCTAGTGGGGGGTCGCCCTACACTTCGCCTACCAGTACGAGGCTGCCACTCGAGAACTCTTCTTCTCCATCGGTTATCGGTTCTTCGAGCTATATGGCCGGCCCACTGCCACTTCAGCTTACTAATCCGTTGGACTATGTCGATTACTCTGGTTCTACTGTGGATATCCTCATTTCTAAATTTATCACGCAGAGGAACCCCGAGCATAGCCCTTTCCATAGCTCGCTGAACGAACTTGAGCTTCCTCATACGGCCAACAGTGAAGGACCACGTCTCAGATCCGTAAGTCATCACTGGCGACACGCACTGGTTGTACATAAAAACATAAATAGCTTTAATAAGAATAAGGATGTGCATACTTTAAACACTAGGAACAAACATAAGCTTGTAATGCCAGTTACTAGACTCCACAGAATCAGTAATTCATTTATGGGGCAATGTATACGCTTTTACAACAAAATCCCAGAACATATTCAAAGTTTGTTAATAAACAAGTTAAAAGTTTTATTAAAGAAAAACTGTATAAAAAGGGTTATTATAATATCAAGGAATACATGTTGTGATATTAGGCGATTTTAATGGAAGGGTTGGGGTGAGGAGGCTTGGTTATGAAAGGATATTGGGAACGTTTGGTGATGAAAGTATAAATGAGAATGGTGAAAGCCTTCTCGCCGTATGCGTGGAAAAGAGTATTTTTGTGACGAACACTTTCTTTCGTCATAAGAAGATTCACACGTATACATGGGAAAGAGGTGATGATAGAAGTATGATAGATTTCATAATTGTTGACGAAAGAATGAGGAGCGCGGTGGTAGATACAAGGGTTTACCGGGGCTCTAACGTAGGGACGGATCATTACTTGGTCTTATGCCGAATTAATGGTCTTTTCCGACGTTGGAGGCATCGGACATGTGTCTACCACTGCATTACAGCGTATAAGAACAGAGAGGTTACAAGATGAAGGTGTGAAAGAGAAGTTCAAATGTAGATTGAGAGAAAATATAAGTGGTGTGGCTGAATTGTGTATGAATGATTTAGACTTGGAGACTGTGTGGTATAATATCAAGAAAGGTTTAGTGGATGCAGCTACCGAAGTATGTGGTGTAAGTAAGAGAAAGAATGAAAGGAAAAATAACACGTTATGGTGGGATGATGAGGTACGGATGGAAGTTGAAGCAAAGAAGAAAGCATGGCTAGATTTACTAGCAACCAAGGCTAGTAATCCTAGCAGTATGAATGGTGATACTGAAAGGAAAAAGGCAGTCTTTAGACACCTAAATAAGAGAGTAAAAGAAGTAGTTGAAAGGAAAAAGCAAGAAAGAACGGATAAGAATGATAGAAGAATATCGGATAACTTCCAGGCAAACATTAAAATGTTCTGGAAACTCGTAAGAACTACCAGGGGACATTCAAAACAGCCTAGAATGAATGCTATACAAGACCAGAATGGCTGTATTCTGAATGACGAAGTTTTGAGTTTAAGGAGATGGTAGGAATACTTTGAAAGCGTGTTTATGAGTGATGAGACGTTTAAATTAAATGAAATAGAAATTCCGAATGAAGACGAAATAGATAGAGATGTAAGTATAGATGAAATAATGAAAGCAATGAAAAGTATGAAAGCAGGTAAGGCAGCCGGTTATGATAGAGTATCTCTCGAAATGCTAAGGGCTGGAGAAGGAGTGGTAGCAGACCTGCTGTACACCTTGTTTAATTTATGTTGGGAACTTAAGCGGGTACCGGGAGACTGGTGCAAAGCCGTGATAGTCCCAATATATAAAGGAAAAGGATCACAGCAGAACTGTGAAAACTACCGTGGTATCAGCCTTCTTAGCATTGTGGGGAAACTGTATGCTAAGGTACTAATTGAAAGAGTTATGAAAGAAACTGATGGAAAAATTTGGGATGTGCAAGCGGGATTTAGAAAGGGAATGGGATGTACGGATCAGGTCTTTTCCATGCGCATGATCGCGGAGAAGTTTTTGGCCAAAAACCGAAAAGTTTTTTGTGCGTTCATAGACTTGGAGAAGGCTTATGACAGAGTGAATAGGGATGTGTTATGGCAAACACTGAACTCATTTGGGTTGAGCGCTGGCTTGATACAGGCATTGAAGTATCTATATAGGGACTCTAGCCTGTGTTAGGATCAACGGGGCCTACTCGGACTGGTTTGGCATCCATAAAGGTGTCAGACAGGGCTGTGTGGCTTCCCCGTGGCTGTTCAACCTATTTATGGACAGTTGTTTGGAAAATTTTAAAGTAGAAGAATGCGGGTTAAGAATGGGTGAGTTAACCGTCAAATGCCTTTTGTACGTCGATGATCAAGTCATACTTGCGTCGTCGGCAGCCAAGTTGCAAATGATGGTTACATTAATGAACAGGACATTAAAAGAAAAGGGAATGAAAGTGAACGCAAGTAAGACGAAAGTTATGGTTTTTGAAAGAGAAGAAAGTAAAACGATATGTGAAATAAGAATAGAAGGGGAGTTGGTAGAGCAAGTAGATGAGTTTGTGTATTTGGGATGTGTGTTTAGCAGGGATGGTAGATATGATAAGGATATAGAACGACGAGTGAATGCAGGAAATAGAGTGAATGGGGCTCTACACTCTATTGTGAAAAGTCAGAATGTGTCCAAAAAGGCACGTATGGCAATTCACAATGCTGTGTTAGTGCCTACTTTAATGTATGGTAGTGAAAGTTGGGTGTGGCAGAAGAAGCACGAGAGTAGAATAAAAGCTGTAGAAATGCGGTCATTAAGGAGTATGTTAGGGATGAATCTGAATGACAGAGTGAGAAATTGTTTAATAAGAGAAGAGTGTGGTTTGCAAGATGATGTTGTGACCAGGATTAAGAAAGGAATGCTTCGGTGGTTTGGTCATGTAGAAAGAATGAATGAGGAAAGAGTGACAAAGCAAATTTATGTTGCAGAAGTGAACGGCAGGGTCGGGAAGGGACGCCCTAGGCGAAGGTTTATCGACTAAATCGGCGATACATTAAAAATGGGCCAGATCAGGAGTACCCTTAACCGACGAGCGTGTATGCGTAGGTATATGGATGTGGAGGAAGCGAGAGAGGTCTGTCAGGATCGTGCCAAATGGAAGTCCATAGTCTCTGCCTACCCCTCTGAGTGACAGGCGTGAGTGTTTATGTTATGTTATGAATACATGAATGAAAATAGCCCCTGGGAATAAGGTGATCGCCACCATGCTGGTTCTATGAAAAATCATTTAAAAATTGTAAAAACGAAATTATTGTTAACTGACATATGTTTGAAAAAATAAAGTCCCACTGGGTTTCTTGCTGGTTCTTCCCAGGACTGAGGTATTATCCGAACCAGTGGTAAATAAAAAATGACTTTCAATAAGTATTATGTAATAATGAATATTGAATAAAAAATTATTCAATTCTATTCTATCAGTCAGTAGCAGTCCTCATCACAAAACCCAGTCTTACTAACCAACTTGGAAATAGATGTCATATATGATTGTGAAAATTTAATTTAGTATCTAATATTAAACCTAAGTCACGTATGTCATATACTCTTACCAAAGGAACGTCATAGAAGTAATAATCAATAATGATAGAATTCCGTTTTAATGCAAATGTGAGAACCTTACATTTAGTCTCATTAAGAGCAAGATGGTTCACTTTACTCCATTCCGATCGCATCTATGTCCTGTTGAAGAGCCTGTGCATCAGCAGCATTGCTAATCTCCAAGCTTAATTTAATCACATCTGCGAATAACAGACACTTTGCGGATTTTACTTTGGTAGGCAAGTCATTTATAAAAATTACATAGTTTGGAAAATCTAAAAGTGCACGCCTCATGAGCGTATCATTTAATTTTAATGAAAAAAAAATAATACGAAAAATTGTATTTCTAACTTTTAAAATATATTATTTACGAGTTTTAAATTTAGTGCTCTAGTATTTTGACAGGCAGTGTCACCAAAATCTATATAGGCTGTATGGTACATTTGTCGTTTGTCTATCAAGGGCTAAAAAAATATGAAAGCGCTTTTCAATTTATAATAACACTCAGCAAAGGCATTAGCCGCATCTTGACCTGTTACTTCATTACCTTTATAACTATATGTTTAAGTACACAAAGGCTTGCTAAGGGCAAGCAACCGTGGTGGGATAAAGAACTGGATAGGAAACGCAAGAAGGTAAGAAAAACCACAAATAAGTCCATGAATACCTCAATCGATGAAGACTGGCTACTATACAAGAACACTAAGTCTGAGTACAAAAGATGTTGACGGCTCCGTGGTGCAGTGGCTTAGCAATGAGTTGCAGCGCTAAGAGCCGCGGGTTCGAATCCCGCACGGAACAAGTATTTGTATGGCCTACAAATAATTGTTTCGGGTCTAGATGTTTGTCCTTGTGAAATTTATGTAAACTACCCCCACGATACAGGAGAAAATCCTAGAGTGGATGTAACGATTTATAAAAAAAAGAAAACGTTCGACAAGATGACGTAAATTCTGCGGTAACATAGTTCTTCACAGAAGCGAATTGGATTAGGAAAATCCTAGCTAAACACGACACGCCGGGCTCCATTTCCTTAAAGAAACCCGACGGCAGCTACTCAACACCGTCGGGTGAAACCCAACGCATCCTAATTGAAAAACACTTCCAAGGTTACTGTGTAATTCAGGGGTGAACCAGCGTGTAGATGCAGTGATACCAACAACCGAAGACTGTAATTTAGCACAGAGTGGGGTAACAGTGGATAAAATCCATTGGGCCATTCATAGTTTCCTTCAGTATAAGGCGGCAGGACCTGGCGGTAATTTCCTGGCACAGCTACAGTGGGGAGGTAAAGGCTTAATAGTTAGACTTTTTGCTATAATGAGAGCATGTCTAGCCTTCGGATATGTTCCTAAGGAATGGAGGGAAATGAAAGTTACGTTCATACCCAAACCAGGTAAGAGTGACAATACGAACCCAAAATCCTATAGACCCATTAGCCTCACATCCTTTCTCCTAAAGACGATAGAAAAGGTGTGGGAAAGGGATTTAAGGGGGTCGGCGCTAATAAGCCTAAAGCTTAGGCATTTGCTTAAACTGTAAGGTGTAATAAATCCACAGAATAGGCACTTCACCAGGTAATAACAAAGATTGAAAGAACCATCCAAAACAAAGAAATAAGTCTAGGATCCTTCACAGGTATAGAAGGTGCTTTTGACAGAATGAACTTATCCCTCTTAAAAGTTGCATTAAGTAGACACAGAGTTGAACCATCACTGATTGACTGGATAGTAAACATGCTCAGTTCATGAACAAAAAAGATTGCTGATGAATCTCAAGGACTCCAAATAAGGAGGAGCTGCCCGCACGGTGGGGTCTTCCATGGTGGCACTACTACAGAGGCGTGGAGCAGAGGTGCGATTGTCTTGTTCTTCAAGAAAGACGACAATGATCTCTTGAAGAACTACAGACTGATTTCTCTTCTGAGCCGCGTCTACATGCTGTTTTCGAGAGTCATTACGAATTGTCTCGCACACAAACTCGACGACTTCCAGACTCCCGAACAAGCCGGTTTCCGAAAAGGCTTTAGCACCATAGATCACATACATACCCTTCGGTAAATTATACAGAAGACGGAGGAGTACAATTTGCCACTATGTCTTGCGTATGTGGACTATGAGAAAACCTTTAATTCCGTCAAAATTTGGGCGATGCTACAGTCCCTTCAACAGTGCCCAGTTGACTGTCGGTATATCGAAATGCTGAAGTGTTTATACAGTAGGGCTACGATGGCTATCCGAGTACAGAACCATAGTACGAAACCTATCTGACTGCAGAGAGGCGTATGACCAGGTGACGTTATATCCCCGAAACTCTTCACCGCTGCATTGGAAGACGTTTTAAGCTACTGGACCGGAAAGGATACGGCATTAACATCAATGGCGAATACATTACTCACCTTCGATTTGCCGACGATATAGTCGTTATGGCAGAATCGCCGGAGGACTTAAGCACTAAGCTCAATGATCTCAATAGTGTCTTCCAACGGATCGGTACGGTGTCGGAACGGTCTTAAGATAAACATGGAAAAAACAAAGATCATGTTTAATGTCCATGTCACACCTATGCCGGTAGTTGTTGGGAACACTAAGCTCGAAGTTGTTGACGAGTATGTTTACCTGGGACAAATAGTCCGACTAGGTAAGTCCAACTTCGACCGAGAGGTCAATCGACGGATTCAACTCGGTTGGACAGCGTTCGGACCACAATTCCACTAGATGGAGTGACGACCTGGTAAGAAATGCAGGAAGTCGATGGATGCAGGTAGCTCAGGCCCGTGCTTCGTGGCATTCCTTGGGGGAGGCCTATGTTCAGCAGTGGACTTGTGAAGGGCTGTAATGATGATGATGAAAGTCCCGCTGGGTTTCTTGCTGGTTTTTTTTCCCAGGACAGAGGTTTTTTTCGAACCAGTAAAATGACTTTCAATAAGTATTCTTGTAATCTATATTGATTAAAAATAATTCTTTTCTAAAAATATATATGTATAATATAATGTATTGTATACTAGCTATGCCCCGCGACTTCGCCCGCGTGGAATTTATTACGATTAGATTTTATGGATTTTACTTTTTTTGTGCGGAACCCTAATAATTTTTCTAAAATAAAAGTAGCCATGTTACTCCTTATATATTAGCTATCTGCCAGTGAAAGTCCGGTCAAAATCTGTCCAGCTGTTTCGGAGATTAGCCGGAACAAACAGACAACATTTTAAAAATTGTGTTTTTGTTATAAGTACCGTTGGATGCACCAGAGGTCGCTTCCTGCTATTATCTGTTTCACCTTGGGAGTTGCAGTTCATGAGCTTATGGGCAAACCCTGTCGACAGTCGCGTCACAGTGGTAGACGCGCGCGCACGCAGTCGGATTCCGTTTCTCGACATCATCAGCATCGCAGCAGAATGAAGTAAGGAGTACGCCGCACCGCCCGAATCCGAAGATCGCAGGTGAGCTTATTGGGTCTTAAGAATATGCAATTACCCGCTGGTCCTTCGTATTTATCCACCCTATCTCGAACCAGCCTCTACCTGGGGGCCTGAGCTATTGTAGGAAGTAATTTAAAGCCCCCACCGCGTGGGCGCCTCGTGGGCCACACCCACCGCATGGACTGGTTTTCCTGGTCAAACCCGCATACCGTATCTGGTGTTTTCCTCGAGCTGCAGATTCTTACAAAATTTGTGGTTCGATTCCCGCAATTAAGCTAATTAAATAAATTAGCTAGTGGCCCATTTAGAGATGTTCCCTCCAACCGTATATACTTTCATATGCATTTCATTCAACAGTGGTAGAGCCAAGCGGTAGCTTTTGCTGTCGCACGGATGGGCCAACTCGAACCGGGGTGGTACCACGACCTCACAGAATACCAGCGTGAAGTAGCGGTTTACCTCTGCATTGCCCTTGGTGAGTGCAGGTGGCCGGAGGCCTTATTCCCCCCCCCCCCCATCAACATGGTAGTGGAATTAAATAAAAGACTACCCCAGGAGGGTACCAGCACCCCTGGAGAATCCCTCGCTGAGCATCCACGACCAAAACTACTTCACGCCTGAGCGTGGGTGCTCAGGCTGCCCCGCGTATTCGGGCGGGGGGGGGGGGGGGACCCGCTCGCGACTTATGCTACTCGGGGCAAGCGGAGCAATACAACCAAGGCGACCCCTGTCACGCTATCCGTGAATTTTTACAACATCAGGGGACTTCATTCCAACCTTAACGCTGTCCATTACCATCTAGAGACGGCGAAGCCGGCCTTGCTCTTTTTAACCGAGACTCAGGTGTCTTCTCCGGCTGATACTTCATATCTCTCCTACCCGGGGTACAAATTGGAACACTCCTTTGTGCCCCGGGCTGGAGTTTGCGTATACGTCAGAGAGGACATCTATTTTCGGCGCCGCGGCAGTCTTGAAGGTACGGACCTGTCCATCCTATGGCTGCGCGTAGACAGCGACGACCATCCCCGCGTCTACGGGTGCCTCTATAGGTCCCATAGCGGTAATGCCGATACAGACTGACTCATCGACCATGTCCAAATGGCTGCAGACTCCGTGCTACAACAGGTCCCATCCGCAGAGATCGTGATACTCGGTGATTTCAACGCCCACCACGCTGAATGGCTTGGTTCTCGTTTAACCGATCATGCGGGTAGATCTGTCTATGACTTTGCTTTGGCATATGGTCTAACACAACTGGTTACTTCGCCTACGCGGATCCCAGATGTGGAAGACCATGTACCTTCCCTGTTGGACCTTCTGCTGACCTCTCATCCAGACGGATATCAGGTCTCTGTCGATGCCCCTTTGGGTTCTTCGGACCATTGTCTGATCCGGAGTACGGTGCCACTCACGCTCCAATCGCAGTTGCGATCTGCAGCTTGCCGTCGTGTTTGGCACTATAGGCCAGCTGATTGGGACGGGATGCGGTCTTTTTTGCATCCTACCCTTGGGGGCGGGTTTGCTTCTCGCCAGAAAATCCCAGCGTTGTTGCCGATTCTGTTGCTGATGTATTATGGAACTTTTTATTCCATCCTCTGTGATGCCCACCGGAGGTAGATCCCAACCATGGTTTGGTCGCTCCTGTAAAATAGCATCACGCTATAAGCAGGAGTGCTACCGGGCCTGGGCTGACGCATCAACGTCTCGGGATGTAAACACCAGCGCACTTAAAAATAAGTATAATTCCGCCTCCAGGTCTTTCAAAAGCGTCATTGCCAAGGCAAGGTCTGAGCACATCGGCAGAATTGGCGAGAAGCTAGTTCGCCTTCCTTCGGGAACCCGTGTATTCTGGTCTCTCGCCAAGACTGTACAAGAGAACTTCTGTCAGCCATCTCTTCCATCTCTGCACAGAGAGGCCGACTCACTGGCCCATGCCGCAAAAGAGAAAGCCGATCTGTTGAGCTCTCTTTCTGCGTCCAACTCGACTCTAGACGACGGGGTAACAAACCGCCGTCCATCTCGCGATGTGAGTGCTCCATGCCGAATGTGCAATTTACACAGTGCTCGGTTCGCAAAGCTCTCTTCTCCCTGGACGTCAGCAAGTCGAGTGGGCCCGATGGAGTCCCTCTCATTGTGCTGAAGACGTGTGCTCCGGAGTTGGCACCGGTTTTAACGCGTCTTTTCCGGTACTCCTACACCCATGGCGTAGTCCCGAATTCATGAAAGACAGCTTTGATCCACCCAATCCCAAAAAAAGGCAACCGCTCAGACCTGTCCAACCACAGGCCGATCGCCATCACCTCCTTGTTCTCCAAAATAATGGAATCCATTATAAACTGCCAGCTCATGAGGTACCTTCAGGATCACCAGCTGATTAGTGACCGCCAGTACGGTTTTCGTCGGGGTCGATCAGCTGGTGATCTTCTAGTCTACTTAACTCATAGATGGGCGGAGGCAGTAGAGTCCAAGGGGGAGGCATTGGCTGTTAGTTTGGACATAGCAAAGGCCTTCGATCGGGTCTGGCACAAAGCGCTTCTTTCGAAGCTTCCTTCCTATGGGCTTCCCGAGAAATTGTGCAAATGCATCACCAGTTTCCTTGCTGATCGGAGCATCAAGGTCATAGTAGACGGTGCATGCTCTGATTTCAAGCCTATCAACGCTGGTGTTCCACAAAGCTGCGTGCTATCACCAACGCTGTTTCTCCTGCATATCAATGATATATTGCTAACTGGTAGTTTACGACGGGCTGTTTTCCGCAACTCCACGTCTATGCGCGTATTTTGCGTGTGAAAATTGAGTATTTGCGTGAGAAAATGATATGTTGCTAACTGGTAGCATTCATTGCTATGCAGACGACAACACTGGTGATGCCTTATATACCGGCCGTGCCAATATTTCTCGGGAAAACTTTGCCGAGTACCGGGACAAACTTGTGTCTGAAGTCAAGTCTTTGCTTAACAAAGTCTCGGATTGGGGCCGACTAAATCTAGTCCAGTTCAATCCCCAGAAGACACAAGTTTGCGCGCTCCCCTTGCTGCCTCAGCCAGTATCGGAATCCTTGGCGTCGACATATCGAATAGTGTGCAGTTTCGTGGTCACTTGGAAGGGAAAGCCAAATTGGCCTCTAAAAAGCTTGGCGTGCTCAGCAGAGCGAGACAGTATTTCATGCCGGCACATCGCTTGCAACTTTACAAAGCGGAAGTTCGGCCTCACATGGAATACTGTTCTCATCTCTGGGCCGGGGCACCCCAGTGCCAGCTCCTTCCACTTGACCGCATCCAGCGCAGAGCGGTTCGAATCGCGCGACTACAGAGTTTTTTCTGATCGGCTCGATACACTGGCACTGCGTAGAGATGTTGCATCTCTTTGCGTATTTTATCGCATCTATCACGGGGAGTGCTCTGAGGAATTGTTCGGACTAATTCCAGCCGCTCAATTTCACCATCGCACATCGCGACAAAACTTGCGATACCGGTCCACCACTGTGCGATTTAGAAGATGTTTTTTTCCTCGCCCAACTTCCTTGTGGAATCGATTACCACCAGCGTTTTTTCCGGACCGATTCGACTTAGGGACCTTCAAGAAAAGAGCCTACACCTTTTTAAAAGGCCGGCAACGCATCTGCAATTCCCCTGGTGTTGCGGTTGTTCATGGACGGCGGTAGTCACTTACCATCAGGTGAGCTGCATGCTCGTTTGCCCCCTTTTCTATAAAAAAATTTTAGTAAAATGCTGTTATAATGACATTACAAATAGACACTTCAATTTTATTTATTTGTATACATAAAAAAATCATACCTGCAATGTCCGACACAAGCTCTGCATATGATGCAGCTGTCTAACGGTTGCAGATGCTCGCTCCTCACTGGCCTGCCGTTCTCCACACATATCCAGTAAAGCTGTCTGCGATGTCTCCCATTTTTTCTTCCAAGACAGAGATTCCTTTTCCAACTTCTGGATCTTTTTCGACATCTGTAATAAATATTTGTAGTGTTAAAAAAATTCCACTGAAATTTCGAACTCTCCAAAACGGTAGCTAGCGTACAATTGAATGGTGGTTGAAATTAAATAATATTGGAATTATGTGATCGCTAGCAACGAGAAGTATTTTTTGTTAGTTTGTCCTATTTATGCAATAAAATATTTAAGAAATAAACATTTAATTTATTAAAAATGCTCTTCGAATAATGAAAGGTGTGCCGAAAAAATCTAATCGAGAAACACTATTGTTGTGTGTAACTAGTGTTTCTCAATTTGAATGGATTTGGGAGTAAGCCCTTATGTTTCGATAAACGCAATTTCTAAAACAACATGAAAGACATACAATCACCGTATCCTATAATACCAATGCCTGTAAAGTACGCAATACTTGTCAATACATGATTTACTACAATTTGTTTAATATTTAGCAAATTTTTAAAATCTGGCAACACCGGCGTCAGCGACGGTATCTTTGAATGTGTGGCGGTATTGTTAAATTTCCTATTTAACTGATTTTTTGCGGGATATTTTTTTATGACATTTTTTTACACCTCGATGAGGAGGTGGAGGAAATGTATGAGGATATTTCTAGAGCCATTCATTACTCCAAAACCCAATATACGGTGTTAATGGGAGACTTCAATGCAAAACTAGGCACAAGAGAGAATGGTGAACTGAAAGTGCGGAAATTTGGAATAAGGCAACGGAACCCAAGGGGCCAGCAGCTGGCCGACTTCATGGAGAAAGAGGGACTCTTTATGATGAACTCTTTCTTCAAGAAGCAGCCCCACAGGAAGTGGACCTGGTCGAGCCCCGACAGTTCGACAAAAAATGAGATTGACTTCATTATGACGACCAGACGACAACTGTTCAGTGATGTCTCAGTGATCGCGAGGGTGAAAACCGGCAGCGATCACCGAATGGTTAGAAGCACATTGAACCTAAACAATAAGTTGGAGAGGTCTCGTCTAATGAAGTCAACGCTCCGTCCCCCTCGTGCTCTAATCCAAAGTCCTGAAACCTTTCAGCTCGAGTTACAAAACCGTTTTCAGTGCCTAGAAGACTGCAATGAAGTGGACGATTTTAATGACAAGCTCGTGGAAACTGTCCATGCGGTTGGAGCTAAGTTCTGCAAGACCCGCCGCAGAAGAACACAAAAACTCTCCGATCACACTCTTAATCTCATGGCTGTTAGACGGGAGATGAAGCTACATTCTTCAACGGATTTGACAGCATACAGGCAACTGAACAGACAGATCTTTAAATGCATCCGGCGGGACTTACGCAACTTCAATACAGCTCGTATTGAAGAAGCGATCGAGCGGAACCAAGGCTCCAAAGTCTTTGCCAGAGATCTGTCTGCCAGAAAGAGCCAACTGTCAAAGCTGAAGACCGAATGTGGCAGCATCGTTTCCTGGGCACCTGAGATTTTGAGTGAGATTGAGAGGTTCTATGGGCAGCTGTACACGTCATCGTTCGAGCCGCACGCAAGTGTGAGTAACGATCCAAGAACGAGTCTTATCCAACATTATTCCGATGATATCGCGGACGTCAGTCTGAGCGAGATTAGAATGGCTCTCCAGCACCTTAAAAACGGCAAAGCCCCAGGCAAGGATGGAATTACAGCGGAGCTTCTGAAAGCGGGTGGAAGACCGGTACTTGAAGTCCTTCGGAAGCTCTTTAATTCCGTCCTCCATGGTGGCATTACACCGGAGGCCTGGAGCAGAAGTGCGGTGGTCTTGTTCTTCAAGAAAGGCGACAACGCTCTCTTGAAGAACTAGACCGATTTCCCTTCTGAGCCGCGTCTACGTGCTGTTTTCGAGAGCCATTACGAATCGTCTCGCGCGCAGACTTGACGACTTCCAGCCTCCTGAACAAGCCGGTTTCCGAAAAGGCTTTAGCACCATAGACCACATACATACCCTTCGGCAAATTGTACAGAAGTCCGAGAAGTACAATTTGCCACTATGTCTGGCGTATGTGGACTATGAGAAAGCCTTTGATTCCGTCGAAATTTGGGCGGTACTGCAGTCCCTTCAGCGGTGCCAAGTTGACTGTCGGTATATCGAAGTGCTGAAGTGTTTGTACAGTAGAGCTACGATGGCTATCCGAGTACAGAACCAGAGTACGAAACCTATCCAACTGCACAGAGGTGTAAGACAGGGTGACGTCATATCCCCGAAACTCTTCACCGCTGCATTGGAAGACGTTTTCAAGCTTCTGGACTGGATCGACGGATTCAACTCGGTTGGGCAGCGTTCGGGAAATTACGGCACATCTTCTCGTCAGGTATACCTCAAAACTTGAAAACGAGACTGTACACCCAGTGCGTGTTGCCAGTGATGACATACGGAACTGAGACGTGGTCTTTCACTGCTGGCCGGATGAGAAAGCTCAAGGTCGCTCAGCGAGCTATGGAGAGGGCTATGCTCGGAGTTTCTCTGCGTGATAAACTCAGAAATGAGGATATCCACAGTAGAACTAGAGTGACCGACATAGCCCAACGGATTAGTAAGCTGAAGTGGCAATGGGCCGGCCATATAGCTTGAAGAACCGCCAACCGATGGGGAAGAAAGGTTCTCGAGTGGCAGCCTCGTACCGGCAGGCGAAGTGTAGGGCGTCTCCCCACTAAATGGAGTGACGAACTGGTAAGATATGCAGGAAGTCGATGGATGCAGGTGGCTCAGAACCGTGCTTTGTGGATTTCTTTGGGGGAGGCCTATGTTCAGCAGTGGACTTGTGAAGGGCTGTAATGATGATGATGATGATTTTTTTTATTATTCTCTGAAAAGATCTGATTAGGTTCATGCATAGAACATAATCATAAAAAACAGATTGGACAGGTTATTTGATTTTCAGGAGTTTTACGGGCCGTAGAAAAAGGTTATTTACAATAATTCTATTTAGCTCACCTTCTCCATCTGTTCTTTGAATCCACCAAACACTTGATTGCTTTTCACCAAGGCATTCTGGAACTCATCATATTTGTCGGTGTAAATGGCTAATTGGCCCTTCAATGCGGTCTCATTAGCCTGTAGCTCCATGACTTTGGCCCTGTACTGAGTGAGGGTTACTTTGATTTGCTCCATCTCGGCCATGAGTCGTTCTTTTTCTGCCTGATGCTCTAGAGATGCTTTTTGAAGTTTCGCATCTGATAATTGAGATTCTAACGACATTTGTTTCGCCATTTTGTCAACCTGGAAGATGAAAGTTTTACTAGGTTTTAAAAATTCAAGAATTTTTAAAATATATGTTATATTAGGCCTTTACCTATAAAATTGACGTTATTTATGCAATAGTTAACGTAATGTTTTTATATATTTTATATTTCTATTAATCAAAGTGACGCCCATTTTGAAGAAATCAGCTGGACGGAAGGAAATAAATTATCAAAGGCATTTTTAATGCCTCTCCGGTATTAAATTCTTTTCCTGCTAAAAAGTTATCGGAATTCGGGAAAAAGTAGAAGTCTGTAGGCGCAAGGTAAGACAAGTATGGTGGATGACGGAGAGCTTCCAACCTCAACTCTTGAAACTTGGAAACCGTCTGTTGTGCAGTATGTCGCGCGTTGTCGTGCAGGAGCAGCGGGGACGAGCGATTGACCAAAGCTGATTGGAGACGTGCAAGCTTCTCCTTCAATGTGTTCAGTTCTTCACAGTACACATCTGCAGTAATGCTCATTCCGTTTGGTAAGAAGCTGTGATGAATCACACCAACGCTACACCAACCAACAATGACCATCACTTGTCTAGGGGTAAGTTTTCGTTTAGGGCATTGTTTAGGTGCTGAACCGGAATCCAACCAACTTCTGAGCGCTTGCGATTGTCAAACCGAATCCATTTTTGTCACAGGTAACAATGTGGTTTAAAATTCTTTCGTTTGTGTGCCTGTTGAGCATTGCAAGGCACGTCTCAGCGCATACTTCGCGCTGGCGATCATTGAGTTCGTGGGGAACCCATTTGTCAAGCTGTTTTACCTTGCCAATTTGATGCAAATGGACCAATATTGTTTGATGCTAACATCGAAAGCTACTGCTAACTCAGCCCTAGATTGAGTATCATAAGCTTCCACAATCGCCTTTAATTCATCATGGTCGACCAAAGCTTTTGGACGATCACGTAAACATTACGTCACGTAAGTAAACGTCGTTGATGTTGCGTGCCGCTTGTGCCGCGTTGCTGACACGGCAGTACTCATATTCCATAATTAATAGATTTTTTAACGTATCCATGATGACGAAAAGATTCAAATGCAATGAAAACATAACGCAAATCAATAAACAAATGACTAATTTTGAAAAAATTATTCCATGTTTTTAAAATAAAATTAATTTAAAATTAGAATTCTTAGTGAAAACAAAAATTATTTTAATTTGAAATGGCCAATACAGCAATTTCAATACCTATTATAGAAAGAAACCTATACTAATTTATGATAGATTATCAGTTCTAACACTATACATTAAAATAAAATTAAAGTGTCTGTTTGTAATATAGAAATAATTGCCTTATATTGTGTCTGTCTGTCCAAGCAGGATGGGATTAATTAATAAGTAACTGACTGTTGTGAATCTGATACTAGTGGAATAGAGACGATTTAACGTTCTTAACCTTTTTTGAGCCCTGTCTTCGTGAACGGGGTTCTTTAGCTTATAAGGCACTACCAACAACTTTCGACTGCTCTAGTGAATATACATTCTTCCAAGAGACACCTAAAAGAACTGTACTATGTAAACACAAAGTAAATAAGGGTCCTAACTAAGATGATCACGCCATAAATTCCTTAAACGGCCTATATTTAAAGCTTTAGAATATAGATGGTAAATTGAACCGTCTCAGTCAACAAAAGTCTATTCATACTTGCTTTGAAGATTGTACCACCAGATTGTAGTCAGATGGAAAGACAAACACTGGCAAATTATTCTAATCACTTGCTATAGTCATTACAAAAGACAGAGCATACCGTTTGTTTGGAATGCGTGGAATATCAACAACAAAGGGGTGGATACCTGGCAACTATCGTTAACTACCTGTTAATGGCCGACTATATTTTTTTTTTAATTTAAGTGACTAACGAACTTACAGTTCACTTGATGTAAGTGACTACTGCAGCCCATTGGCACCATCAACCAACTTTAAATAACATCAGCACGGATGTGTTTCTACTTCGAAGGACTAAGATGGACCGCCTCACAGCCTCTACTAATACTATCCCTCTATACCTTCAGACTGAAACAAAGCAGTGCACACCGAGGCAGAAACAGAAAACACAAATTACAGAGAGACAGAAAGACATCAAAGCATGACCAACAGCTGTATTTAAATACCTGCTGCTCTCTTAGCTGGTACTGCTGCATGACACTCTTGAACTTTTCACTCATGCTAATATTGTCATCTCGGAGTTTAGCATTTTTCTCGTTGTTCTGTTGCAGAAGTGTGGTGATTTCTGACAGTGTGTTTTGGAACTTGGCTTGCGTTTCTTTACGACGCTCTTCCTCTTCGCGGATCTTGAGAAGTGATTCTTCCTGGAATAAAAACAAAGCAATATTTGGGGCAGGTAAATGTTTAGCTGTGGCTCTGCTGGCACTGCGTCACTTTCGTCCTACTTGCATTCACTTTCATTCCTTTACCCTTTTTTCTTTTTTCTTCTAAAATCGATTGACGGCTCCGTGGCGCAGTGGCTTAGCAATGAGTTGCTTCGCTAGGGGCCGCGGGTTCGAATCCCGCACAGAACAAGTATTTGTATGACCTACAAATAAATGTTCCGGGTCTGGATGTTTGTCCTTGTACAGTTTGTGTTTGTAAACTGCCTCCACGCTACAGGAGAAAATCCTAGTGTGGGGGTAACATTATTAAAAAAAAAAGATTATATATGATAATAATATAAACAACATTAGCCATATTAGTTATATATACATATTTATTTTTGAATGTGCTCTTATGGACCTTTACACACCGATGGCAGTGTGATACCAAATGTGAAATCTAATCTCTTTATGACTATGTAGTGTATTATACATATAGGAATCATGATGATTGTTATGATTCTTCAAATACACAATAATATCAAATTTTCTAACATCAAAATGATTCTCACAACAGTATGCAGTAGTTTTGGTCCAATAGAATCTAAATAAGACAGCCATGCATATTTTTCTGACATTTGGCTTGTATGGGACCATATAATTTAAAATTAAAAATTTTGTACAACTAACTTCAATATAAATTATTAAGAATAACTTAAAAAATATTGGTCAGCCCTTGATCAAATTTATATGGGATCACATGATAAGCACCAGCTTTCAAATAAAAAAAGAATCATCGAAATCGGTTCACCCAGAATAAAGCTATGTGGTAACACACATAAAAAACCGTTTCCTTTTTGAAGTTGGTAGAAAATACAATTTATTTGGTGGTTTTTGGTACATAATACGTATATGACAATTTTCGTCAAAAATAATAATCACAGCGCATAGGTGAGTGACCTGCTCGAAATTGCGAGCGAAATAGTAAGTTCCCCTTAGTACGCGGCGATATACGAGTAATTACGTCACCGCGCTTTTTCGCTCATCGCACAGCAAAACACACTTACATTGAATATGGGAGTTCATCCATGTGTGTTCACCAAAAATGTTGACAACATTTATGTTTCCAACTATTTACAACGCAACAAAAGTTACCAACAATTGTTTCCGATGTTGCCGACAAATGTTTCCAACAAGCGTCTCCACCGAGGGAACAAATGTTTCCAACAAGCATATTCCTTTGATGTTGCCGCCGAAAATGGAACCACGGTTCCCGACATTGTTTCAAGTTTTGTTGCCAACACTAGGTAATTACAGAAACATTTGTTACCAACACGTGTTGGCAACAAAACTTTGGTGGAGACGCGGCTTAAAACACCTCCACAACACAGGAGAAATTTCAACAATGGGATAATTTATATAACTATATAGTAATTTACATAACTATAAAATTTTATAAACAATATAATTTCTAATAAAAGTGAATTATAAACATACCTTGATAGCCTTATTTTGTTTCTGCAGTTCACGGCAAAGATTTTCAAGTTTAGACTTAACAAGTATTGTTTTATTGTACTCATGTTGCAACTGTTCTTTCTCTTTCAGTAGCAAGGCATACCGTTTGTCTGATTGTTTATTAAAGAACTGCAATTTTTTATTATAGTCAACAGTCTGCGCATATTTTTTACAGACCAGAGAGAATTTTTCATCCAATGTGGAAACTGAGTTGAGCGACTTCATAAGCTGTTCCACACTTTTGTCGTCTTTTTTTGATCTATCTTCTTTCTTTGATTTCTTCGGATGATCTTGAGGAGGCGGAGTTGGTGATTTTTCCTGAAAATTTATTATTACGACATTAAATTTAACTTAATATCATTTAATTATCATTAATATATTATATATATTAATATATTATATTTGATAAAATATTAAACAGTTTTCACCAAATTCAAAAAATCTATATGCATAGAATTGCCTTACAAGTTCCTCAATATAGTGTTCACCATTAAACTATTAAAATATTATATTTGTATATCGTAGAACCATGCTAGAGCATATTAATACTGCAGCACAAATGGGTTACACTAGAATTATTTTGTGCGTGCAGTTTGGGTCATAAGTCATCGGAGTATTTCGCTCTATCTCCCACTCACGGGCCTTAGGGGCGAGCATAGTGTATATTATTTAGTTGTTGTGCATAGTATTTAGTTTTGTCATTATGTGGGTTAGTGATAAAAATGAAAAAAAAAATAGATAAAACAACGTATTTATTAAAATAAGAATAATAATCATTTAAAATAAATTATTAATTAGGTATCTATGTATAAAAAAACTATAACTGTTTAGGCCAAATATTAACCTTTGAAAATTGAATTCACGACGCGCGCTCGACGCGTGCATCCGATGTTACCAAGGTCACCGACGGCCCCCGCTCGCTCGCATTCCATTCGAGGGCTTCGGCGGTCGAGATTAGTCTAGAACTATAATTGTCGCGCGACGGCCGGTTAATTGTTTTTGGAAGTTAATATTGAATTGTAACGTCGAGTTAAGTGCCTCTCATTTGCGTTGTCTAATTTTGACGTTGACACGTAAAACGAACGAAAATGTTCGTTTTACGTGTCAACGAGGATGAATTTTGAGTTTTGAATGATTAATTCAACTTCGATCGCCATTAATTAGCGTCGACAAGTTGCTTGTTTAATTTAATATCGTACGAAAGAACTTTTGCTTTGTCGTGTGAAACGCTAACTTTGTTACCCGAGAGAAGGTCGCGTTCGTTTTCGAGAACTAATTTTGTGCTAAGTGATCATGGGACATTGAACTTTGACCGACAGTTCTTAAGTTGTGCAGTGTGTCATTTGTTTAATTTCGATTAACGTGGATTTGGTTAAATTTGAAGTTAATTGAATGTACAATAAAGTTGATAAATTAATATAGTGAAATAAAAACAGAAGGTTTCAATTGGTGAATGCCCACTGTAGGGATCGCCCATTTTGGAGAAAAGCAGCGCCTGTGGATCTGCTGTCCGATTACATCGGGATGTCAGGTTACACATATACACACTTTCTAACACACTACTTACATACACCTCACTTACCACCTAACTTCGCCTTGTGGTCGACCCTACCTCCAGAATTCGGTAAGTTTGTGTTGCTTATCAGCCCTTCTATATAATAAGTATCCATAGGCCATTGGGCCCCGCCCTCTGTTGCCCGTCGAGGGGGCTACTATGGGCTCTAGCCCAGTCGACCTTTGCCGGGGCAACTAGGGGCGTGTACAATAAGTACAAATGTTTGGAATGTAACAAGTTATATTAAAAATAAATATAAATATAAAGATAATAACTTATATCTAAAATTAAATTTGTTTTTATCG
This sequence comes from Parnassius glacialis, assembly GCA_033319125.1. Taxonomy (NCBI): domain Eukaryota; kingdom Metazoa; phylum Arthropoda; class Insecta; order Lepidoptera; family Papilionidae; genus Parnassius; species Parnassius glacialis. The sequence goes on from JAVANC010000025.1 coordinate 34,773,099, forward strand.
ATAATGGCGTTGCGCTCGCGCAACATGCTCACCGCGCTAGCCGGGCTGAGGCCGAGCTATGATTTATGATCCCAACTGCACGGAGAAAATAATTTTACTATAGTACAAAAATAACTTTCAATAAGATACATATCATCACACCTGTAAAACCAACCAAAGCTAAATGGTGACGGAGGAAAATGTAACAGCATCTTCCTGTTAAAGTTACAGCCTATATACGTCCCACTGATGGGCACATGCCTCCTCTCATTTCCGAGAGAGTTTTGCGTTTTTTGCGTGTTGGCGAACTTCACATGTCATCTATTTCTCAGACATGCCGATTTCCTCACGATGTTTTCCTTCACCGCCGAGCATGTGGTAAATCAGCACTTAAAATCGCAACAATTTTCTTGGTGCCGGTGGGGATCGAACACGGATTGCTAGCGTACTGTGAAACTAACAGCGAGCGCTAACCATCTGAGCTACCATGGCTCTTCCTGTTAAAACACAATAATAAAAAAACTGCAGTTGCCAACCTGACTCCGTGGCAACTGTAACAAATATACCCCTTATGAGGCAATCTATGGGGGAGGCCTATGTTCAGCAGTGAACTTTGGATAAGGTGTAATGAACGAAATTCATCTTTTACCTTGAATTATATGATATAACTAGTGACCTGCCCCTTGGCCTGGATAAGACCTATTAATGTGACATTATTAAGGTATAAGACAATCAAATTTAGTTTGATCTTGATTTGATGTTGTCTTTGAATTTTTTGAAGAATAAACTTTTTATTAAGATAAAATATAGTCTAGAGTACTCCTGGCAATCCACTGTTTGTGAAGATTTATTACAGTGCAGCCATTCGGAAAATTAACCCGGACAGACAAACAAACATACCCAACAGTAAATATCGAGCCAAAAAAAGTTTCATATTTTACTTAATTTATGTTTTCTTGTATTATATGATAATAATGATGTGGTTTATACAAAAAGCTATAATAAAAATGTTTTTCTCACCTAAGTTTATATTATAATATAACATTAGTACTAAAAACGAAATAATAAACTCATTTAAATATGAGGTTACCCATTTTGCAATGCAACAAAAGTGAATGAAAACTACAAGGAAATATTAAAGATAATTTATATTTCTCGATACTCTGATGTTTTCAGCAAATAATAAACAAGAAAACACTAAATATGAGATAAAATTAACAAGCGCTAGAATTGGGGCAATTTAATTGATGATTTTCGACTGGCAATATCTTCAAATTTATCAACGAATTACAGATTCATGACACCCACAGGGGGCAGACAGCTTATGCATGCCGGTGTGTCAGCCCACCTCGTATGCCCATTTGGCAATTAAACATGCCTTGTCTTTAATTTATGTTGTTCAAAGATAAAACACTGTTTTAATTTTTAAACAATGTAGATTAAAGACAAGGCCGTAATGTAACATTTTCTATTTGATATAATGTTGTATTGTTATGCAAATAAAACAAATACCTTTTTATATAATGGCTTAATTTCATAATCCTTACACGTTACGTACTAGAAACCGGCAAAATTATGTTAATACATATATATACCGAGATTGATAATATTATAAAAATAGAATTTAATATTCATAAAGTAGAATCAAATATCTTACTTCATATAGAAATGATGCATATAAGTATTATACATAGCTGGTATACAAAACTAAAAAGATATCATTGTTTACATAAGTGTCTACCGGTATAGCACAACCTCCCAAACGGCCGCTGACACTTGATGTGTAAAACCATAAAATGGTTGGGTCACACAAGGGGCTAACTATCTTTGTCTATCAACAAGCCTTTTCATAAATATCAACATGGTATGAAACCGGGAACAGTGAATTAATCAACAGCCGCAGTTCTGCATGAGCTGTACGATGTTTTTACTGTTGAGGGGATATTAGTTAATTTTAATTTAAATTATGACAGGCAAAAATAATAAATTAAAAACCCCAACACAAGCGCCACAAAACAGAATATTTCAAATGTGTACGCTTATATCAAATAAGCAAGATTATTGACGGAAATTCTAATTTAGTACTTAATTTTCTAGAAAACTATTAGTTTCAGAGTGCTAAAATTTTATATAATAAGTTTAAAAAGTAGATCTTTCGAGTTCGTTTCGTTTCAAATACTATCTTAGTTAATCTAAAGTTGAGCATAACAATAATCTCATATTGAAAACATTAGCAAGGAAATTGGTAAAAAGGGAACTTATCGCATTTGATAGTTTACCATAAAAGAACAAAACGTGATATTTGCCGTAGAACAGAAATATCATAAACAGTTCGAAACTTGGATAAAAGCCAAATTTGTTTAGGTTAACAATTGTACCTGTTTTGTTTTATTTGAATTACAAATCAATTGCATTTAAATGATTTGAAATAAAATTTATAGAACAAACTATTAAATTTTCATCAGAAATACACAAGTTCCTGAAAAATCAGGATGTAATATTATAAAAATTCTACCGACATATGATACAGTCTATTTTTAAAACTCAGGTGATAAAATAAACTTACAATCACAGGAACATCGGCTTCATTATTAGCTGAATTCTCTTGTGGGGTTTCTTCTGCTGCTGCTTCCATTTTAGATTTAAAATTCCTGATGAATTCTGATCCCAATAACAAAACGAAATTGCAACGTATTGACAAGCGAAAGATGGCTATTAGCTGCTATTGGCTATCAACAAAAATATAAATAGAAAAATAGTACAGCTTCTGTGTTGCTACTTGGCAAAAATTAAACCAAAGAGTATAATAAGTAAATTAAACTCACTATTTTCGTGTATATATACAATGTACTCTATGGTCACTATACAAGACAAGTGCCTTTGTAGTCTGTGTAAATCACTAAAAATGAGGGCATCCACGACTTTTTCTGCCACCAGAGCGGCGCCACTTTGCAGTGAGGTAAAATATTTGACAGATTTCATAGCGGGGACGATAATTTCTTAGGAAAATATAAACTTTAAGGTTTCTTTACGTATTATTAGTTATATTTTCTATTAATTAGATTAGAAATGAATAATCCAAACTATAAACATAACTAAAAGAAGAAAAATTAAAAAACGAGATATAAAGTGCAAAAAATTAAAAATCAAACTACTGATGCTTTGTGTTGTATATTAATATAATACTCTATTATAATGATAAACTATTATTTAAAACTAATTTCTCAATTAAATGACAAAATATAACAAAAAACTTTACCTCAGTCACAACTAGCGACATCTGGTGTGTGGCAGATTATTAGCCCTCATTCCGCCAGGTGTAAATGAGTAATAATTAATTAATTGTATTTTGTGCAATGTGCACCAGATTGAGCTAATTATTAATAAAAAAGTCGCGCTGAGTTTCTTGCTGGTTCTTCCCAGGACAGACGGTTTTTTTTGAACAAGTCGAAAATTACTTTCAATAAAAATTGCACATAAGATATATATTGAATAAAAATTATTCTATTCTATTTTTGTTTCGTCATACTGAGTACCTGAGTAGTTTCATTCTGAGAATCAAATATTAATAATATTTTTGATATTGTCAAAAACCTTTAATTTGTTTTTATGATATATTAGTCCTAAGTATAAAAGTAGTACAAACTTAATTGCAAACTAACAATCATCTTTGAAAAAATGAATGAAACTTTCATTGATAAAATTCTTCTTCTTATAAAGAAAACAAAACAAGTGCTAAATATAAATGGCAACAAATCTAGCTTTACGTCCTACGTAAAAGAATATTAATATTTTTGGGAAATCGTCAAGTACATGATGTCAAAGAGTATAATAAGTATATATAGAAATGGATGATGCTTGGTGTCGTCTCTTTTGACACTGACGCTATCGCTTTAATGCTTAATTTGTACATATTGAGTAAAGTAGTAAATATTTAAGTCTTATTTAGAAATACATACACAACAGCTTGTCCAATTTAAGGCTTTCTTAAGTAAAAAACATCTATAACATGCTAAGAATCACCGTTGGAGGTTCGGTTGCCACCTAAGACGACTCAACCTGGCAATATATAACGCACGCACCCTGTGGACTGAAGAGAAGATTCAACATACAGGTAATTGAACAGACAGATTTCCAAATGCGTAAAATTTTGTACGTGGTAGAGCCATGCTGCAGCTATATTAGGAATATAGTTGTAGCACGAATGGGTCGGCTCGACCGGGGAAGGACCACGCTCTCACAGAATACCAACGTAAAATAGCAGCTTAACACTGCTGTGTTTCGTATGGTGAGTGTAGAGAACCAATAAAAAGGGTCTCCCTTTTTATTGGAAAAGAGGCATTTCATCTTAATCCTCACGGGTGACAACGCATCTGCATTTTTTCGCAAACAAGGATAGATGTAGATGTCTATGGGACACAGCAACCACTTACCATCAGGTAGACTGTGTGCTGGTTTGTCACCCTATCCTTTAAAAAAAATGCATGCGGCGGGACTCACTTTTAACTCGCTTCGATCTCGGGCGCTTCTTTAATACAGCTTGCATTGAAGAAGCGTTCGAGCGAAACCAGGCCTCCAAAGTTTTATTCAGAAATCCGTCAAAGCTGGCAACGTCATTTCCGGGACACCTGAGATTTTCAGTGAGATTGAGAGATTTTACGGGCAGCTGTACACATCATCGTTGGAGTCACATACAAGTGTGAGTAACGATCCAAGAGCAACTCTTATACGACACTATTCCGATGATACTCCGGACGTGAGTCTGAGCAAGATTAGAATGGCTCTCATGCACCTTAAAAACGGCAAGGCCCCAGGCGATGATGGAATTACAGCGGAATTTCTGAAAGCGAGTGGAAAACCGGTACTTAAAGTCCTTCAGAAGTTCCTTAATTCCGTCCTCCATGGTGGCACTACTCCGGAGGGGTGGAGCGGAGGTGCGGTGGTCTTGTTCTTCAAGAAAGGCGACAATGCTCTCTTGAAGTGCTGTAGACCAATTTTCCTTTTGAGCCGCGTCTACGTGCTATTTTCGAGAGTCTTTACGAATCGTCTTGCACATCGACTCGACGACTTCCAACCTCCCGAACAAACCGGTTTCCAAAAAGGCTTTAGCACCATAGACTACATACATACCGTTCGGAAAATTATACAGAAGGCCGAGAAATACAATTTGCCATTATGTCTTGCGTATGTGGACTATGAGAAAGCCTTTGATTCAGTCGAAATTTGAGCAGTGTTGCAGTCCCTTCAGCGGTGCCAAGAAGACACACAGTAAGGCTACGATGGCTATCCGAGTACAGAACCAGAGTTCGAAACCTATCCAATTGCAGAGAGGTGTAAGACAGGGTGACGTTATATCCACGACACTCTTCACCGCTGCATTGGAAGACGTTTTCAAGCTTCTGGACTAAAAAGGATACGATATTAACATCAATGGCGAGTACATCACTCACCTTCGATTTGCCGACGATATATTCCTTATGGCAGAATCGCAGGAGGACCTAAGCACTATGCTCAATGTCCTCAATAGTGTTTCCCAACGGATAGGTCTTAAGATGAAAATGGACAAAACAAAGATCATGTTTAATGTCCATGTCACACCTATGCCGGTATTGTTGGGAGCATTAAGCTCGAAGTTGTTGACGAGTATGTTTACCTGGGACAAATAGTCCGACTAGGTAAGTACAAACTTCAACTGAGAGGTCAATCGAGGGATTCAACTCGACTGGGCAGCGTTCGGGAAATTAAGACACATCTTCTCGTCAGGTATACCTCAAAACTTGAAAACGAGACTGTACAACCAGTGCGCATTGCCAGTGATGAGACGTGGTCCTTCAATGCTGACCTTATGAGGACGCTCAAGGTTGCTCAGCGAGCTATGGAGAGGGCTATGCTCGGCGTTTCCTTGCGTGATAAACTTAGAAATGAGGATATCCGCATTAGAACCAAAGTGACCGACATAGCCCAACGAATTAGTAAGCTGAAGTTGCATTAGGTAGGCCATATAGCTCGAAAAACCGACAATCGATGTGGAAAAAAGATTCTCAAGTAGCAGCCTCGTAACGGTAAGCGAAGTGTAGAACGACCCCCCATTAGATAGAGTGACGACCTGGTAAGACATGCAGAAAGTTGATGGTTGCCAGTGGCTCAGGGCCGTACTTTGTGGCATTCCTTGGGGGAGGCCTATATTCAATGGTGGACTTGTGAAGGGCTGTAATGATGATGATGAGAATAATAAATGTCATAAATATTTTTGTCAATTGCACATCTGTAACTAGACGGTTGAATAAACAAAACCAACGTATAATTTTAACCTGTTTCATTTATTATGTTCAACTATCAAATATTTTAAGCGGAATACCTGAGGTACTGCTATATACGTAAAATATAGTCAAATTAGATAAGTACTAACTGTACAAACCTCTTTTTCCATCACGAAGATTCAGGTGAAGCTGCAGACCGCAACTGGTTTTGTAAAGTAGTAGGTAATTAATTTGTATCTTTGTATAGAAAAATAAATTATTACCAGGAATACTGCTAAAATATAATGTTATAATGAAATGTTTTTGTGACAACCCTTGCATATTTTAAGCGACTTGAGACAGCCTTGCTTGTAGGTATGGTGTGGTATGTTATAACAAAGGAGTTAACTCACTATTAGTATTTATTACATATATGAAACAACGTTCAATTTTAATCATAATTTTATTTTGAAAATACTATCGTATACTTTTATTTTGAATGCCATACCTATATAGCAATGCATAATTCATAGCAAGAACAAGTTAAAACAATAATTAAAAGCAATTACTTTTACATTAAAATATTTAATGTATTTAATTTTTAAATTTTAAGTGTTTTTGGACGAAAAAACTAGTTTGAACTAGTTTCTAGTAGATAAATTAATGGTGTTCCTTACAAAAATATTTTATTTACTATTGGTAACTTTTAAGATTTTTCAGATGTAAAAGAATTAATTTCGAATTACAATTTTCATTAATTCCGAATTATAATTCCGCTACGGCAAAATTGAAAAACCGATTTACAATTTTACCGTAGGAGCAATTCATAATCGTCATCTTAGCACAGCTTCAATTGCTTGCTAAAATTGTTTAATATTTTAAACTTTACCACAAAATGACTTATTTGTCATAATAGTCAAAGTCTTATGATGCCTTTTGTTGAGAAAACAGCTGACAAAAGCTGATGTGCTGTAGCACACTGTGGTGACTACTTAAGATAAAGCGGCATACAAACTGCATCGTTAAAAAATACGATCATTAAGCGTGATGATTAACATATTTCTTGTTACAATTTAACGTGTAAATACACACATGTATACATATAGTGGTGAGTCGTGGTAGTTCTGGGGTTAAGCGCTCGCTCTAAACTTCAGTACGTGAGTAGCCCGGGTTTGATCCCCGGCGGCATCAATTAAATTGTTAATGGCAATTTTAAGTGCTGATTTACCCCATGTTCGATGGTTAAGGAAAACATCATAAAGAAACCTGCATGTCTGAGAAATAAAAAAAATATACCGAAGACATTTGAAGTCCGCTATTAAACGATGGGGTAGCGCGACAGACATTTCCTTACCCTTAAACCCTCTCAAAAATGAGGCCAGTGCTCAGCAGTGGGACGTATAAAGGCTGTAACTTTTTTACATATAGTAGTAATAAGCAGAGAGGTGGCTTTAGGTACTCAATTGGCCTTTAAAAGTCACTAGGACAAATATTTAGGAACCATATTTAAAATAAGCAATTTTCTTAACAGCACTCTGTAAAATACATTGAATGAAATAATAATATAGTGGTGGTGTTTTTGTTTCGTTATTTCTCAGTATTTCATTCCTCTGATTTATTCATTAGCATTAAATCCGTTAAAATATACTTTTTAGAAAGACAATTGGGTTTGACAATTTGAGGCTCTTAAAATAGCAGTCCTCACTATCAATCATATCACAATCGTCATCAATAAAACCTATTATGAATTAGCATTTCCACTGCTAAGTCATCGCTATTCATCTATATATACTGTAAAATATACAGCGTCATATAAACACACACATAAATATACATATATTTACAGTCAGGTCATAAGTATTGTCACACAGTAAAAACTTTTCTTTTAGAATGTTGGCCACAAAAAAGTTCATTGAATTCGAATTGTTCATGAAAATAATTTAAAATTAAAAATTTTGTACAGCCGACTTCAATATAGGTTATTTAAGAATAACTCAATAACCATTGGTTTGACCTTGATCAAATTCATATGGGACCACACGAGAACTATCAGCTTTCATATAAAAAAAGAATCATCGAAATCGGTTCGCCCAGTACAAAGTTATGAGGTAACACACATAAAAAAAAAAAACATACACCCGAATTGAGTACCATCTCCTTTTTGGAAGTCGGCAGATAAAACTGTATACTTTTTAGAATTTTACTCATTTTTAAATATGGAGTGGACGCTTAAAGACCGTGTTGCAGTTATTGCGTTGCATCGTTGCGGTTACGCGCCAATTCAAATTTTTGACATTCTGAAAAAATTTAATATAACCAAAAGATTCGTTTATCGTACCATCAAACGATACAATGAAGACTCTAGTGTAGATGGCAGATCAAGAAGTGGTCGCCATCGGTCTGTTAGGACTCCAGTAGTGATAAAAGCTGTGAAGACGCGAATTCAAAGAAATCCCAAACGTAAGCAGAAACTGTTGGCCCTTCAGATGGAGTTAAGCAGAACCACGGTGAAAAGGTTGTTAAATGAAGACTTAGGGCTTCGGGCATATCGAAGAAAAACAGGACATCGTTTGAATGCTCGTCTAATGGACCTGAGACTGAAGAGATGCCACGCTTTGTTGAAGCGGTACGCGGAAAAAAAATATCGGGAAATTCTTTTTTCAGATGAAAAAATTTTTACCGTAGAAGAGAGCTACATCAAACAAAATGATAAGGTGTACGCACACAGTAGTGAAGAAGCGAGCAACTGTATTCCGCGTGTTCAACGAAGTCATTTTCCATCCTCGCTCATGGTATGGTTGGGAGTTTCTTATTGGGGCTTAACAGAGGTACATTTTTGTGAGAAAGGTGTAAAAACGAATGCAGTTGTGTATCAAAATACAGTCCTGACGAACCTTGTGGAACCTGTTTCTCATACCATGTTCAATAACAGGCACTGGGTATTCCAACAAGATTCGGCGCCAGCTCATAGAGCGAAGAGCACACAAGACTGGCTGGCGGCGCGTGAAATCGACTTGATCCGGCACGAAGACTGGCCCTCCTCCAGTCCAGATTTGAATCCGTTAGATTACAAGATATGGCAACACTTGGAGAAAAAAGCGTGCTCAAAGCCTCATCCCAATTTGGAGTCACTCAAGACATCCTTGATTAAGGTAGCCGCCGATATTGACATGGACCTCGTTCGTGCTGCGATAGATGACTGGCCGCGCAGATTGAAGGCCTGTATTCAAAATAACGGAGGTAATTTTGAATAAACTTTAGTGTCATAAGAATCTATGTTTTGTTAAGTTCATTTTGGTATATAAATGGTTACATAATGAATAAACTTGTTTCAATTATTTTATATTATACATGTGACAGAATTTATGACCTGAATAGGTATATATATATATATATATATATATATATATATATATATATATATATATATTAGTATTTTAGCTTTGAGCTAGAGCTACTTGAAAAACGCACTGAGAATAGATGAACCTAACCACAGCTTGAACGATTATATTTGCTGTTGGTGTTATTGTTTATCAATCGTTGAAATTTTGAAAATGTTTCTACTGGTGCAGAGAATGGAAGAGGTTGTTGCTAGTTACACTATTCTAAAATTTTCTTACTTTTGAGGGAACATCTCTAAGGTCTTATTGAATTGTTTTTAAGGCGCGGGAGTGTATAAGATTTTTTTATATAATAAGGGTCACAAATGAGCAATGAATCCACCTGACAGTAAGCGGATGCTGTTGCCTATAGATCGTTTGCAGATCTGAGGACTTAGATGGAATGCGTCGTATCCAGTAAAAATGTTCTCCGGTTCTCTTCACTCACCACACGAAACACAGCAGCATTAAGCTTATTAACATGCTATATAATAATGATACATTATGTGTTTATATGCTTTTTTACGATTGTGTTCTGTGAGAACGTGGTTTTACCCCAGTCGAGCCAAACCGTTCGTACTACAACTACAATATAGCAAACAGCGTGGTTCTACCACATTGAATAAATGTAATATAGCTGCAGCATGGCAAAAGAAATATTTCATCGTATTATCTCATTTTTAAGCGTGAATTAAGTATAATGTATTTCTACGAAGATGGCATGCTGCTGACTGTTATATTTTATATTGCAAAGTCATTTTAATAACTTTACTTTTTACTTACTTTACTTAATATTCGTCATTTTGGTAGCTTTTGTATTCTTTAGTCTGGCAACAATAGGCAGGCAGCTGCCTTTTTTGTCTTCTGTCTCTGTTACTCTTTTATTCTATCAAAAGGAAGTCTACGAGTCGGAGGTGAGTAATATTCTTTGTAATCATTTAATTTATCACGTTTTATATTTTATAATGCTTTGAAAGGTGTCCTAATATGAATATTTAGTAGTTTATATACAATTGTTAGAAAACATACTTATTTAAGCTAGCTCCAATAAAATTAAAATTTGCCGGCCGGAGCCGATCTTTGTTAGCCGTTACTTTTCAAGATTCTGCGGTCATTGTGCTCTGAATTCCTTTACTTTTGAAATGTATGGGCGTATGGGCCCCTTTTGCGTATTTGCGTAATAACGGCTTCATTTTATATTTTTTGGGACATTCCAAATCTAACAATGAGCAACCGTTGCGTTGCCGCATGATTGGCTTCTTCAGACTATGCATGATACACGATCACTTTTACAGTTATCTAAAACCGCAAATAATTATGTACAGTGGTTCTTTATGTTTTTTGTTCTTTGTTGCCGGTACAGTTCACTTCTTTACTGCTTTTTGTCGCTCATACTGTTTCTATAAATAAAACCATGTTAATGTTGCATTCATATATTTTATATTACTGCTGCACTTATGTTTTATATTTATTATCCCTTTGAGAATCAACTACTTGTGTTTTATAATTAAATGATATATATGTAAAACAGTAATGAAATGTAGTAAATGATGAAATGCTTAGTAAATCTTTTTTTATTTGAAAAAAAATAATTGTTGCAAGGAAATTGTATACTTACCGTAAAATCTAATATTATTTTAATATTAACAACTTTCCTCTCCACGAAAAAGGCACAATAGTTACAACTTTCGAAATGTTCATAATGACAATGTTAGTAGATAAGTATATACTATATAGTTCATATGACTCACTGGACATTGAAATGGTTGTGTTAAAAGAAAGTTAATTCCGACTACAAAAAAAATTATCACTAGGCGGTAATGGTGGCAGGTCTCATTTTCTGCCTAGGGGTTTATCTGGGTACCAGCTACCAGCTGAGCAGCAGTGTGTTCGCTGCTGTCCGGTTAGGTCTCAGTATTGACAATGCATTTGTAGCCTGTTTTTTTGAAAACTGGTTATTGGTTGAATGTGTAAACTATAATAGCCACACAATTTTACATAATACACTTGAAACATAAAAAAAAATCATTAGTTAAACATATTAAATTACTGTGTCTTATGTTTAAATCATAAAAGAAAATGTTAAAATGAAATAACAATGGATATTTTATAAAACATACTTAATAGCACATTCTTATTATGAGGCATTCCATCAGTCCTGAGGGGTGACAACCCATCTGCATTTTGATTCATAATCAAGGATAGATGTAGATGTCTATGGGCCACAGCAACCACTTACCATCAGATAGACTATGTTCTCGTTAGTCACCCTTATTGTATTAAAAAATCATAATTATTAATTACTTAGTTCATAGTCATATTCTCATGCTGTAGGTGTCTTATGTAAGTATTGTTTAACAAATTTTTTAATTTTTTTAAAAGTACTCCAAGATTACTGCTATTTCTATTACCCTTAAAAAGCTTTTTAATACCCAAAAAACCTAGGGATCCAATTTTGGGATCAATCATTCAAGCAAGAATCATCTTTTTGAAGGGTGTTGTATTTTTATCCATATCATGAAATAAATACCAGTTTAAGATACTAATGAAGCCTAATCTTCATAATGCATTAAAATCTATTTAACGGGTTGTTCATGTAGCCCACATAATATATCATAAAAGATCAGATAAAATCAAATCATATAGTTACTTCCCTAAAACTGAATCATAAACATATGGAACAAGTTGGCTCAAGACGTAGTAGATGCTCCCTCTGTGATTAGTGTTAAAAACAAACTGAACAAATGGTGTTAAGACAATCTTAATTAGTGTATTCTTATTGTGGACTTCGACTAATATAAAACACCAATTCAAATATAGACATATCAGCTATAAGCTGCTCACTATTTTATATTACCACATAATAATAATAATAAATAACATTAAAACTTCCTTCTGGGCAGTTATATAAATTTTCATATTTGGTTTACAATACTAGTTGAATGATTTACATCCATCACATTTTAATTCAAACCTTGAACTTCTTCTTTCTTATTACAAAATGTCATTTATTGATAGAAGATATTTTTAACCAACTTCAAAAAGAAAGAGGTTCTCAATTCAAGTGTAATTTTTTTTGTATGTATGTTACACAATATCTTTGCAGATTATGAACCAATTTTGATGATTCTTTTTTTTATTAAATATGTTATACTTCAAGGTTGGTTCTATATAAATTTGTAGAAAAAAGTCCTCCCCCTAACGGTAGCAAATAAATAACTTCGTTTTGCAATTTGAAGTAGGTTGCTACTTTTTGTTAAAAGTTATAATTATTATTACACAGTAGAGCCATGCTGCAGCTATATATATAATTGTAGCATGAATGGGTTGGCATGACCAGGGAAGGACTACTACACTCTAACAGAATACGAACATTGCATCTCAGTGTTGCCGTGTTTCATGTGGTGAGGAGAACCGGAGACCCTTTTTACTGGAAACAATGCGTTCTATTTTAGTCCTCAAGGGTGACAACATATCTGCATTTTTATTTTTAATCTAGGGTAGATGTAAGATGTCTATGTGCATCCACTTACAATCAGGTGGACTGTGCTCATTTGTCACCCTTATACTATAAAGAAACCTGGGCTTATACTATAGTTGAAGAATCCTCATAAAAGAAACTACTTAGCTGCAATAACACAATTTTTGCAAAACATATGCCACACGTTTTATTTAAGTCCCCATATTTCCACGGAATTTTTTTTATGAAACATTAGTTAACTTACCCATTCCCTGTCCCATGAGCCACATAATATGGTACATTGCTATTGTTTTACTAGTTTCTTGTCGGACAGTGAATGTCTTAAGAAGAAAAAGCTGATATCATTAAAACTATGAATTACTTCTTGTAATAAAGCAGCTTATAGCTTAGATTATAGCAATTTTTTCAATATTTCATTACACAAAAAGATGTTTTACCACATAGTAATTAAATTTCAAAGATATTTTTGACTCAACCCAACAAAATATATTACATATATATGCGGTCCACTGTTGAACATAAGCTTCCCCATTGTTTGCCTCATAAGGTGAATATTTGCCATAGATGCCATGCTTCGCAGAGGCGGGTTGGCAACTGCAGTTGTTTATTTTTAAATAAAGTTAAATATTAGAAGATACTGCTGCCCATCTCCTGGTTTGTTTCCCTTTGTCCCGTCTCACGGCACTGGATGATATTGGGTAGTGGATATTCTTACACTGCCACTACATAGTACACTCACTTTTTTAAACTTAGATAATTTAGTTTTATACCTGCCTGCTTTTGTTTTATCTATTTCTCGGAGGATGGTCTATTAGAGAATTTCATAGGGAAAAAGCAACCTTGAGCTTTAAGACTTATTGTTATAATTTGAGTGTACAATTATGTTACATAAATTTTGACCTTGTGACATTTAGCTTTTTTAAGTTTTCTTTACATTAAACCATAAATACTAATACTTATTACTTGCTTGTAAATGTGTTTAAACAATTTGACTGTAATATAATCCCACTCAAAAACAAATTTGCATTTTAATTGGCAATACAATGTTGTCCATTGCACATGTTGTGTTTGCCTCTGTTTAAGATAATTGCAGCCTTCACAATTCCATATTAGCAAGTGATTGTGCATTATACAATGATATTGCCGTACTTGTGGCTGGGTCGCTGCTACTTGGTCTTATTAATACAAATATAACTGTGGTTAGTGTAGTTTTCCCCTATTATCTACCGTGGTGGCTATTTTTAGGTCTACACTTGAGTTTATTTGTTTTGAAGTGGGCATGTTGATTCATTTCAAAGGGTTTTGTTTCTAATTAATGATGGTGTATTTATATACAAATTTTCAGTTCTTTTTTGGTTTCACATATTGAGTGGAATTTAAGTTCATCATTTTTATTTATTTTCTAAATAATAATAGCTCTTTATTCAGACATTTGTCACAAACAAGTGGTAAAAATAAACATTTTGTACAACCGACTTCAATATAAATAAAATGAGAACATCATTAATGTTGTCGAAGTCAATTAAGTACCTACGCATTATTAAATATAACTCAAAAACTGCTAGTCAGATCTTCATCAAATTTACATGAGAAGCAGCTTTCAAATAATAAAAGAATTATCAAAATCGGTTCACCTAAGACGCCTACAAAAAAGTTCTGAGGTAACACACAAAAAAAAAACAGTCGAATTGAGAACCTCCTCCTTTTTTTTGAAAATGGTTGAAAATTTGAAATATCTATGTCGTAGGCTTCTACTTGTTACACCTTTTTCTATTTAGTATTCTATAACAGGGGTATATTCCGGCCATTTTTTGTAACATGATAGAATAATTGATTTATCAAAAAAAAAAAAAACAGGAACACGGTAGTGGTAGATGTAGATATCAAAAGAATTGAAGATTATCTTTTGTCAAGATCCAGGGAGGTAATAGAGGAACATATTTGTTTGGACCTTACACTGCCCGTGTTTCCTCTTAAAGCTGCTTAAAATTCAGTCCCACATCTTAATATAAAATACATTTAAACGTACATTCAAGTAGTAGATTTCTTTGTTGGTGTCATTTAATCCGTTCCGTCAAAATATGGATACCATCAAAAACATAACTTGTAAAAAAAGCCAAGTCTCGCAACTCAGTTCTTCTACCGTAAAAAGTTGTGAGATCTATGTAATACCAAGTTGGTTAATTTATTCAGTCCCTACTTAAGGCTCCTTCTATCTTAAGTTATTACGTAATTAGCTAACCTAACAACATCTCATAGTGACCATACCAATATTAAAAATCTTTTATGTTTTAAATAGATTGCCTTGGTCATCGCATGAAAACACAATGTATCTCTCAAGTAATACATATTACATTAAATTAGATTGTTTAGTGCGATTGCCAAGTCAGTTTATTTAAAACATAAAAGATTTTTAATATTTATATGGTCACTATAAGATGTTGTGAGGTTAGCTAATTACGTAATAACTTAAGACTGAAGGACCCTTAAGTAGGGACTGAATAAATTAACGGACTTTACACCTATTATTCCATTATATTATACATAATATGTATATATTATATAGGTACACTGCTTCATTCACCGCAAATGTAACTTTGTAATACTATATATTTATATGGGATTACAAAGTTATTTATGCAGTTAGTGTATCTCAAAAACTGAACCGAAATTGCAAAATATTTTAATTTTTCCTTGATTTATATACTAAAAAATAATTTTATTCCAAATTTGAAGCTTCTATGTCTGCTAGAAGTGCCTTAGAGTTTTGATGATCGGTCAGTCAGTGAGTACAAAATTAAGAAACTTTGACTAGTTATATCTCTTAAACTACTGGTTCAAATTTGATGAAATTTGAAGTATATCGAGTTTATACAATGCCTACTTGGCTCGTATCATTGTATATTAAATCAGGCTTCTAGTTTTATCCACAACGAAGTTATAGGGTTACGAAAATGGCCTGAACTGCTTCGAGAAAAGGATGGTACGGCCGTGCCGCTTTTTTGTTCGACTTGGCGGGGGCACTGCCGTGCCCCCAGATTCGGTCAAGGTGAATAGGCATCTTCTTGCGTTACCTGTATACCATTTCGAGTCTGCCTGCTTACCATTATAGTAATTGATCCATATATTATGTAAATAAAAGAATGTATTTCCATATTATGCTTATCAGCATTGCGTTATTATTGTACAAAGATTTCATTCTCACGATAAATGAAGGGTCATTGTTCTCAAAGATAAATAATTATCACTTTATAAGGCAATGACAGTGCTACATTTTACAGTTATAAGATTTTTGTTTAAGAAAATTACGCCTTTGTGTGACTGTTTACAGTTATGGTCAGATATTTATAAATAAATGTTCACTATTAAGATATTTATTTAATAAACTTCCCTCTGAAGTTATTTGTATTTTTAAAACATTTATGTAAGTGTACTTACAGTTTGTTAAAACAGCTTTTTAATATTATTGTGATATTATATAACGTACTTAACAGTTAAAATACCAAAGGAAAATATTCCATGAATTTCACTTTCTAAAATAATTTTATTAAGGTGGAAATGTGTGTTTTTTTTCAAATTTTCATTCTACAAAACAACCGACCAATAAATTTCATTAGAATCCAGTTTCAAAAGCCAAAAGCGGCGGAGACTAAAAATAGGGTATCTCGGCTGATTTTAACTAATGGATATTCAATAGATTTGTCATAATCTCAGAGTAATTACATACATAATATGCAGTTATCATTACGCGTTATGATGTGACGTGAACATAAAATAATATTAAAATTTAAGAAAACTTAAGAACACGCATTGATCATGAGTTGTGATTATTCTACAGAGAATTATCTTGGTGATCCTGATCAGGATACTACGATAAAGTTATTAAATTATTTTATTGTCGTCGGTCCTTGATACAACAAATTTTTAAGTCGTTCGACCGTCTACAAATGGATGAAAATTACATTAAAAGATTCCGTTACATATATAGATAGATAAGATACACGCGAAACTAATAAAACAAAAGCAGTCGATTAGTATTTACCGTCAAAACATGCGTATTATAAGCAAATATGGTTTTGTAGAAATATTATAGCCGAATGGAATTTGAACCACTAGCACCTAGTTAGTGACGTAATTTACTAGTTAGTGACGTAATTTAACCACTAAACATTACGGGGCATTTGCTTAATATAGGATTACAAGATTTCAACAAAAACTTGGCAACGTAAGTCTAGCCGGGGTAAGCTATGTTACACAACTACTAATAGTATCAATTCACAGCCGCGTTATACATGTATTATCGGCGATATCGATAATACTTTATACCTTAAGGTAGGTACTTGGTACTAATCCGGAAATAACAGATGATGTGATTTGAGCGATAAGTCGTCTTTTACAGTCCATCATAAGTCCACTGCTAAGGTCTTCGGCGATATCGATAATACTTTATACCTTACAGGTAGGTACTTGGTACGAATCCGGAACAAACAGATGATGTGATTTGAGCGATAGTTTCAATTATCGTCATAGTCATCTTTACAGTCCATCACAAGTCCACTGCTAAGGTCTCCTCTAAGGGACGTCACAAATTAGCAGACTTCCTGCACTCGAATCGTCCCTCCATCTATTGGGGGCCGCTCTACACTTCGTTATTCGCTATCGCTTAGTGATGTTAGAAAGTCGAATTTTTGAAGGAAATTATTGGTTTTCGGAAGCAATAAATGGTAAAATTAAAAATTTTGTACAACCGACTTCAATATAAATTATTAAGGATGACTCAAAAACTACTGGTCAGACCTTGATGAAATTTATATGAGACCACATGAAAAGCACCAGCTATCAAATAAAAAAGGAATCATCGAAATCGGTTCAGGCGTCTTTGCATAATCGGTGAACATACATAAAGATAAAAAAAGATTCCGACGAATTGAGAACCTCTCCTTTTTGAAGTCCGTTGAAAAGGAAGTTAAAATAATACTTGTTCATCGAGTTAACCTATTAGAAGCTTTATGAAGCACAAGTATACTATAGCAAGCACATTATCTATTTTATTTCTTGTTAGATAAATTCTGTATAAAGCAAACAGTAAGCTGTTGGATAACTGCAATACTTCTTTAAAGAAACTCAACACTTTTTTTGATAATAGCCAGCAGATTGTGTTCTGACACACTTCCATAATTACAAAAGTATACCCATCAATCGCCTCGCATATGGTCACAAGGCCGATCCGATTGACGTAGTGAGCTGGGCCTCGGTAGTCATTCCAGTGCCCATATACGTGGAGTGTCTGTTTCCGCTCGCTGACCGTCTAGATATAGTATCAGAGTTGTTTGCCCTAGACCTAGCTGTTGTTGTTCAATATCCGGCTTGGGATTAAAACCGAGAAATAGATAACAATACACGCCCCTCTCATCCCACGTTTTAGCAGAATTAAAAAAAAGTGGGTGTTTACAATTCGACTTAATGTTTTTTTAATTTATTTTTGTTTGTTACGCGACATTTTTTTTCTTCGTCATGTCGCTAGTTGGACTAAGGTGAACTTATTTCTAACGCAGATTGTGACCATCTGTGTCACCATCATTGAAAAGTTTCGATTTTTCTGTTTCTAGTGTATGTAAATACACAAAAAAGTGCTGTATATTTTTATTTATTGCCCACTTTTATGTATTTTTTAAATTCTTCCACTTTCTTGAATACCTGTAGTTTGGTTTACTTATTTTAAATTCAATTAATATAAAAATATAACTAATATAACCAAAAAAAAAAACACTAATTTCTACACTTCTATATTACCTATGTTCCTCCATTATGAAATCTGTCAAATATTTCACGCCATTCCTAAGTAGCGCCGTTCTGGTGGCAGAAAAGTTCGTGGATCTTTGTGAACCGATTTTAAAAATTCTTTTTAGGTAGTACTTTAGGGGTGGTCTCTTATAATTTTGGAGATTATAGCGGTAAAGAACTGCTGTAAAACTCCACTGCTGAACAAAGGCCTCCGCCATAGATTTTCTCAGGATTTTGTCATTGTTACCACGCTTGTCAGGCGGTTTGGTGAAGGCAGTTTCTTAGTATGTTGAAATGCTATCAGGTAGATAGATACTGCTACCCATCTTTTTTTTATGGGATAGGGTGACAAACGAGCACACAGTCCACTTGATGGTAAGTGGTTGCTGTGACCCATAGACATCTACATCTATCCTCGTTTGCGAATTAAAATGCAGATGCGTTGTCACCCGTGAGGACTAAGATGGAATGCCTCTTTTCCAGTAAAAAGGGTCTCCGGTTCTCTACACTCACCATACGAAACACAGCAGTGTTAAGCTGCTATTTTACGCTGGTATTCTGTGAGAGCGTGGTCCTTCCCCGGTCGAGTCGACCCATTCGTGCTACAACTATACTACTAATATAGCTGCAGCATGGCTCTACCACGTACTCTTCTTTTCAGTTTACCTCTGTCGCCTCTTACGACATCCACGTGAAGAATATGGACACTACACAGTCAGCTTAAGTCATAGGATTGATAGAAATACAAGTTCATGGTACTACAATGGAGCTTGGCACTCGTTTTTACCAGACTGCTCCTCCTTCTGGGGTAATGTTTTTCGAGTCTATGTATATATATCTATTACTTTGGCACCGTCTGTAGCCTAAACAGCCTGACGAATTTTAACATAGCTGTCGTTGGATTTTTTTTAATTGTGGGAGTGATAGAGTATTAAAATTTCCATTTTTCCGTAAACTTTTTTACGCAATGGGCTTGTTTCAAATTACTGCTTTAAAATTGTGCTGAACTTATCAGCTGTTTTAAAATTGTGCTTATAAATAACAACTTATCAGCGAGCCGAAAACTGCACGTCATTTGTATCGAAACGAGAAGCAAAGACAAATATTGTACAAGCACACCTACGTATCGATCTTTTATAATGTCAATGAACTCTGCAGTTGTAATTATCATTTTTTTTAAACATAGCAATAGCACCGTTTCATGTCCGCTATGCGAGGAATTCAATTTGAAATAATTTAATTGCAATTTTTTAAAAGCTTTTATAATAGTGGCTTTCAACACTAACAAAGAACTAATCTATGACGAGACTATCTGATTGTCTAGACTTCAATTCATTTAGACAGAGTTTTCGAAGCGGAAATCTATTTGATTACTGCTTGAGTCATATGAAAGGCAAGTTACTGCACATTGTTAATAAAAAGATTAAATATACATGTGTGTATATGCAGTCAGTTTATCAGCATTCTATATCAAACGTATTCTTGATCCTTAAATAAACTATGACGTACGTATGACATATGTCTCGCAATATGATATACTAGGTGAATAAATGGCTTTTCATCTTAGTCCTCAGGTGTGGCAACGCGTCAGGGTTTTAATTTTTAACCCCCACGAAAACAGAGGGGTGTTATATGTTTGTAGTTTGTATCCGTGTATGATGTATATCTGTGCGTCTGACTGCGGCATCATAGCTCCTGAACGGATGAACCGCTTTTGGTTAAGTTTTTTTTTCGTTTGAAAGGTGTCTTAATCGAGAGTGTTCTCAGATATGTTTCAAGAAAATCTGTTCAGCCGTTTGAAGATAATAAGATCGGCGGTTTTGAATTTTTTTAATTTTAGTTATTAATCGAGGATCGATGTCGATGTCTTCGGTTCACAGCATTGCCACCAGGTGGACTCTGCTCGTTTGTCACCCTTAATTAATCTGGAAACTTATTCATAAAATAAATAAATAAAAAAAATTACAGATGTTATTATATTCCGTTTTACGTGCGGTGAAGTTTCTGAAGGAACTATCCGCGACTGGCCGTTGCTGCTGGTGATAAGAGGGCTGGTGCTTTTCTCGTTCAAAGGCTAGTATAGCCATTCAGAGAGGACACGGAGCCAACGTCCTTGGCACGATACCACGGGGAGTAGGACTCTATGATAATTAACTTATTAGTTTTAGTTTTTTTATAGTTTTTTAATATTCTAAATGAATTAGTCGCATTTTAAAGATTGCATGGTTGAGAAGTTAGTGTCTTCTGCTCTTCTCCCCTGTATAGTTATTCTAGTCTCCATATGTTTATTCTAGTCTCTATAGATGTACCTACTGCTTGTAGTTACTCGTCATATAGCAAATAACCTTATCGCGTATATATGGATCAAAATGGCGGGTTGATATTTTATTGCTACTAAATCCAATAAGTATTATGTAATAATATACATTGAAGCAGAATTATTTTATTCTATTATATTAAAGAAACAGTAAGCTGTTGTATACCAAAAGTTAGATTGCAATACTTTCAAGAAATTCGACACTTTCTTTGATCGTCGCTCTGGATCGTCCTATTCCTTTTTCGTGTCGTGTACCAAGAAAACTAGTACCTAACAAGAATTATTATTGGCAACCAACTAGTTCGCGAATTCTATCATAACATTAAAGCCCGCTTGTCACTATGGGATATAATATAATATATATTACATCTCGAGATATAAATTAATATCGCTCACCAAACATTTCATATGGAACCTTTTACACTGAGCTATAATACGAGGGTGGATTGAAAAGTACTCGGCCTAACCAAGAAAATAAACACATACTAAATCAGTTATATTTTTATTTTTCTACATAATCACCATCAAGTTCAATACACTTTTGCCACCTCCCCTTCCAAGCATTTAGACCGTTGAAAAAAAATGATTCTTCCTTAGAGTCAAAATATGCGTCTACAGCTGCTTTGACCTCGTCGTTTGTCGAAAATCTTTGACCTCCCAAGTGCTTTTTTAGGTTAGGGAACAGAAAGAAGTCTGATGGTGCCAGATCAGGTGAATACGGCGGATGCGGTAACAGTTCAAAGCCACAGTTGTGAATTTCAGCCATTGACTGTACTGACGTGTGAACACGGGCGTTATCTTGATGAAACAGGACTTTTCTTCTGAGCATTCCTCGACGTTTTTCTTTTATTTCCTCTCGTAAACGACGTAGTAAGGTGCAGTAGTAATCAGAGTTTATAGTCTGACCCCTTTCAAGATAATCAATCATAATCACACCTTTCGAGTCCCAGAATACTGAAGCCATCACCTTATTTGCCGACAAAATCGACTTAGCCTTTTTAGGGGGTGGTGAACCAGGTCTTCTCCACTGTTTTGATTGTTATTTTGTTTCCGGTGTACAGTAATGAACCCATGTTTTGTCTATAGTAACAAAACGATTCAAAAAATCATCTGCATCGGCTTCAAATAACTCCAAACAGTCGCGTGAAATAGTCAATCGCGTCCTTTTTTGTTCAACTGAAAGCAGTCGCGGAACCCACCTCGCAGACACCTTGTGGAAACCCAACTCGTTGACAATGATGGTTTGAGTTCGTTTATAAGAGATGCCTATAATCTCGGCTATCTCTCTAATTTTTAATCTGCGGTCTCCCATTATTAATTCAAGTACTTTTTTAATATTTTCGTCAGTAGTTGACGTCGAAGGCCTTCCAGAGCGGGGTTCATCTTTCACACTCTCTCTACCACGCTTAAATTCTGCTATCCATTTTTTGACGGATGAATATGACAGAGCACAATCGCCTAATGTATTGGCCATGTCATCATGGATGGCTTTTGATGATAGCCCCTTCTTATGGAGATACTTAATGACGGCACGCTGCTCGATTTGCTCCATTCGCGGAAATTATGTCCGATTACTTTGTTAATAAATTTATAAAATCACAACTAATTATCGCACACGTTTCGAACTTCACACAATGAACTAGTCTGAACTGAACCAAATAATGTGGGTAGATTTGATTTTTAGAATTGAATGGATCTGTGTTAGGCCGAGTACTTTTCAATCCACCCTCGTATACACAGTCAGGTCATAAGTATTGTCACACAGTAAAAACTTTTCTTTTAGAATGCTGGCCACAAAAAAGTTTATTGAATTCGAATTTCGAATTGTTCATGAAAATAAAACTATATACTTTTTAGAATTTTACTCATTTTTAAATATGGAGTGGACGCTTAAAGAAGACCGTGTTGCAGTTATTGCGTTGCATCGTTGCGGTTACGCGCCAATTCAAATTTTTGACATACTGAAAAATTTAAATATAACCAAAAGATTCGTTTATCGTACCATCAAACTATACAATGAAGACTCTAGTGTAGATGACAGGTCAAGAAGTGGTCGCCCTCGGTCTGTTAGGACTCCAGCAGTGATAAAAGCTGTGAAGGCGCGAATTCAAAGAAATCCCAAACGTAAGCAGAAACTATTGGCCCTTCAGATGGGGTTAAGCAGAACCACGGTGAAAAGGGTGTTAAATGAAGACTTAGGGCTTCGGGCATATTGGAAAAAAACAGGACATCGTTTGAATGCTCGTCTAATGGACCTGAGACTGAAGAGATGCCGCGCTTTGTTGAAGCGGTACGCGGGAAAAAAATATCGGGAAATTCTTTTTTCGGATGAAAAAATTTTTACCGTAGAAGAGAGCTACAACAAAAAAAATGATAAGGTTTACGCAGTAGTGAAAAAGCGAGCAACCGTACTCCGCGTGTCCAACGAGTTCATTTTCCACCCTCGCTCATGGCCATACCATTGGGAGTTTCTTATTGGGGCTTAACAGAGGTACATTTTTGTGAGAAAGGTGTAAAAACGAATGCAGTTGTGTATCAAAATACAGTCCTTACGAACCATGTGGAACCTGTTTCTCATACCATGTTCAATAACAGGTACTGGGTATTCCAACAAGATTCGGCGCCAGCTCATAGAGCGAAGAGCACACTAGACTGGCTGGCGGCGCGTGAAATCGACTTCATCCGACACGAAGACTGGCCCTCCTCCAGTCCAGATTTGAATCCGGTAGATTACAAGATATGGCAACACTTGGAGGAAAAGGCGTGCTCAAAGCCTCATCCCAATTTGGAGTCACTCAAGACATCCTTGATTAAGGCAGCCGCCGATATTGACATGGACCTCGTTCGTGCTGCGATAGACGACTGGCCGCACAGATTGAAGGCCTGTATTCAAAATCACGGAGGTCATTTTGAATAAACTTTAGTGTCATAAGAATCTAGATGTTTTGTTAAGTTCATTTTGGTATATAAATGGTTACATAATGAATAAACTTGTTTCAATTGTTTTATATTAAACATGTAACAGAATTTATGACCTGACTAGGTATATTACATCTCAATCTATAAATATTTTTTCGATCGACCGAGCGATATTTTCATATTATATTTCGCCCCCTGTACCCCGCACACCGTTCCGCGCCCCCGCAGAATGGTGTACGGGGTAAAGGGGGGTAATCCAATGACCAATGACGAACGCACACTGGTTAAAAGATATATATTTCAGTGTGAAAGCCAATCGCTGGATATAATTTATAATTCATTATATAATATATATTATATCCCATAGTGAAAAGCCAGCCTTATACCAACTGATTCATCCGACGTTTGTTTTTCTCTCGCTGTATAAGTGATATTTTATATAATAATGTATTTTAACTTTTTTATATGTATCCTGTTATTTTATTTTTGTATTATATTATTTTATTTAATTTATAGTAGAATTAAGTATGTATATTTTACTTACTATTTTCTATCTTATTGGTACCTCTATACGGGTCAAGATAGCAGGTTGATATTTCTTCGCTACTAAACCTATCTCTCATTAATACTTTATAGCAACCATCGGCTATTTGCATGTGCAGTAAAATGCTCAAAGTAGGTTGGTAACACTAGCCCCTCTCTCCCTAGCTGAGTAAGTCTGCTAATTACAGTACATTGTGGTTTTTCCGTCAGTCTGCAATCGAGGGACAAGTAATAACCATTCATGATTAAACGAGGCCTGCACCCTACAGTAGAACGTAGGATAGATAAAATAGTAGGTATGAAACCGGTTAGGGACTCGAGAGTTCAATGTGCCGCCGTCCCACGAGTTTGTATCGCCCTTCTAGTTAGTTCTGGATCTAAGAAAATCACCATAATGTGAGTTTTTAGTAGTTGTTCGAGTGTTATCTAACACACTTATAAAATTGAGGAAGTTTATCAATTCGATTATATTATTTTGATATAACGCAATATTGTCTTTTCAGCCCACTAAAAGAAAGAGGATTCCGAGTGTGTTTTATGTTACTTGATGTCTTCTTTAATTGTGAACCGAATTTAATAATTATTTTTTTTATTAAATAGGTTGTACTTGAAACGTGGTCCCATATTAATTTAGAGTAAAAATTCCAGCCGTAAAGGTGGAAAAGAGGGAATAAAGTTTTAAATGTAACTATTTAGCCGACCTTCGAGAATTTAATAAACTTTAGTCTTCGCAAAGGGGTCAAAAACTAAAATTTAATAAAAACTTTCCCCTTCAGAAGTCTGGGCTTTATACTTCTATACAAATTCTGTTTAGTGATAGCATATTTTCGTAGTCTCAATTAAAAATTAAGATTAAAAAATTAGCACAAATGGGTCGGCTTGACCTGGGTAAAATACCAGTTCAATGCTGCTGTGTTTCGTATGGTGAGTGTAGAGAACCAGATACCCTTTTTATTGGAAACGAGGCATTCCATCCTAGTCCTAAAGGGTGACAACGCATCTGCAATTTTGAATAAATGTCTATAGGCCACAGCACGCACTTGTGGAGTGGTGGACTGTGTGCTCGTTTGTCGCCCCCATTCTATAAAAACAAAATAAAGCGTAAAAGTAGTGATATCCGTGAGCGGAAACAATTAACGGGCGCCGCCGTCTTGTTGACAGTAGTTGCAAAGAAATATGGATGCTGCAGCGAAATCCATTAGGTTTGCTTCAGATTAATTAGCTTTGGGAGACTGCCAACTTGACAAAATTGATTTTGAGAATCCATTTACGTAGTTTTTTCTGTTGTGCCATGACCAAAGTAACAGCCTTTATAATATTGGCACCTTATTTTTGTATAACTAGGTATTTTTAATAAGATATCGTGTAATAAATAACTTATTTGTCTTATTTTGCTAATTTGCATAAATTCAAGGCGCTTATGAAAAAAGGATGTTATTTTTGACACACAGTCCACCTGATGGTAAGTGGATGCTGTGGATATCTACAACTATCCCCGATTAAGTATGATGTGTACACACACACGCATGCACGCACGCATGCACCGCACGCACACGCACAAACGCATACACGCGCACGCACGCGCGCGCGCCCACATGTACACTCGTGCGAACGCACATACATACACATACATATACACACACACACACACACATACACACACACACACACACACACACATACATACACACACACACACAAACACTAGTTTTATTATTAAGTATTAGTAGTAGCTATGAATGTACATACTTTAAATTGTATTAGGCTAAGTTACCGAAATAAAATATTTTTTTTTTGTATGTAAATGGGGGAGGTACATATCCAGACTATAATACTGATAATTTGTATTGTACAAATTAGGTCCCATCTAGAACCGGATCCAGAACCAGATTTTTTTTTAATTATAGAATAAGGGTGATAAACAAGCATACAGTCAACCTGATAGTAAGTGAGTGACGTGGCACATAGACATCTACATCTATTGTCGATTAAGAATTCAAACGCACGATAACGCAATATACATAACGCAACGATGCGTTAACCGCCCTTGACTACTAAGATGGAATGCCTCGTTTCCAGTGCAAAGGGTCTTCGGATCTCTACACTTACCATACGAAACACAGCAGCAATAAGCTGTTATTTTATGCTGGTATTCTGTGAAAGCGTGCTCCTTCCCCGGTCGCGCCAACCTATTTGTGCTACAACTATAATATAGCTGCAGGATAGTTCTACCACATATGTATGCAAGGACACTGATTATTCAGCCGCGTGTGTTTGTAACCACCAGCCGATCACGGTCTGTCGATTGTTACCGCATCAAAGGGAAATATTGGTCACGATTCAAACTATTGTTTCATCGGTGTACCAACCCGCACGCCATTACGTCGGCTACATCCTGCCATTATCAAATGTAATTAGTTCATACATATCGCTTATTTGATATTAGACGTGCAACGGATATTCGGTTATTATTCGGTATTCGGCCTATTCGGCTAATTTTGTCCTATTCGGTCGAATACCGAATATCTAGGTACTATTCGTCCGAATACCGAATACTTAAGTAAGAGATTTTATTGTAGTCAGATAATTTTTTTTCTTTTCAACTTCCATATTATATAAAAATAAAGAATCAGATAAATGTCAATGCACTCGAATTATCTCTACAAATAAATAAAATTGAAGCGTTTGTTTGTAATGTCAAAATAACAGCATTTTACTAAATGCATATGAAAGTATTTTTTTTTTATAAAATTAGGGTGACAAACGAGGACACAGTCCACCTGATGGTAAGTGGCTGCTGTGGCCCATAGACATCTGCATCTATCTTCGTTTGCGAATTAAAATGCAGATGCGTTGTCAGCCGTGAGGACTAAGATAGAATGCCTCTTTTCCAGTAAAAAGGGTCTCCGGTTCTCTACACTCACCATACAAAACACAGCAGCATTAAGCTACTATTTTACGCTGGTATTCTGTGAGAGCGTGGTCCTTCTTCGGTCGAGCCGACCCATTCGTTTTTTGTTAAATGTTACAATTTTTAAAATTTTTGTCTGTCTGTTTGTTCCGGGTAATCTCCGAAACTGCTAGACTAATTTTAACGGGACTTTAAGTAGCAAATAGCTGATGTTATAGAGTAACTTGGCTACTTTTATTTTGGAAAGATAATTAGGGTTCCGCGCAAGAAAATGAAAACATGAAATCCAATCATTCATTTTCAGGCAGTAGTTTTTTCCTTTTCTTCTTGTAGACAGTCCCAGCTTCAGAGAATAGATTCTCTGAAGAATAAACCTTATTTCCTTCCCGGTCGAATACATTTGCCTATTCGACTATTCGTCCAGGAAGTCTGCAGAATATTCGATGGCCGAATATACTATTCGTTGATAGTCTATTTGATTTTACGCTCCAGTTTTGCCTGGACAAAGTCTATTAATGTGGCATTCTTTGTACTTAAGATAACCAAAGAAAATCTTTAAGTTTATCGGATAAAATATAGATAGCCAGGATTCCTTATGTCATTGCTCTCTGTCTGTTATTAGTTTCATGACAACCGGTTCAACCATTCCGAAGATTAGCTCGGACAGACGAAATTGTTAATAATTATAACATTTAACAAAAAGTAAAAACCGACTTCAAATTGCTAAAACAGAAGTTATTTACTTGCTACCTTTAGGGGTGGAACTATTCTCTAAGTTTATTTGGCACCACCATTGTCATCATCATCATTACAGCCCTTCACAAGTCCACTGCTGAACATAGGCCTCCCCCAAGGAATGCTACAAAGCACGGTCCTGAGCCACCTGCATCCATCGACTTCCTGCATATCTTACCAGGTCGTCACTCCATCTAGTGGGGGGACGCCCTACACTTCGCTTGCCGGTACGAGGCTGCCACTCGAGAACCTTTCTTCCCCATCGGTTGTCGGTTCTTCGAGCTATATGGCCGGCCCATTGCCACTTCAGCTTACTAATCCGTTGGGCTATGTCCGTCACTCTAGTTCTACTGCGGATATCCTCATTTCTGAGTTTATCACGCAGAGAAACTCCGAGCATAGCCCTCTCCATAGCTCGCTGAGCGACCTTGAGCTTCCTCATACGGCCAGCAGTGAAGGACCACGTCTCAGTTCCGTAAGTCATCACTGGCAACACGCACTGGTTGTACAATTTCGTTTTAAGGTTTTGAGGTATGTCTGACGAGAAGATGTGTCGTAGCTTCCCGAACGCTGCCCAGCCGAGTTGAATCCGTCGATTGACCTCTCGGTCGAAGTTGGACTTACCTAGTCGGACTATTTGTCCCAGGTAAACATACTCGTCAACAACTTCGAGCTTAGTGTTCCCAACAACTACCGGCATAGGTGTGACATGGACATTAAACATGATCTTTGTTTTGTCCATGTTCATCTTAAGACCTATCCGTTGGGAAACACTATTGAGGTCATTGAGCATAGTGCTTAGGTCCTCCAGCGATTCTGCCATAAGGACTATATCGTCGGCAAATCGAAGGTGAGTGATGTACTCGCCATTGATGTTGATACCGTATCCTTTCCAGTCCAGAAGCTTGAAAACGTCTTCCAATGCAGCGGTGAAGAGTTTCGGGGATATGACGTCACCCTGTCTTACACCTCTCTGCAATTGGATAGGTTTCGTACTCTGGTTCTGTACTCGGATAGCCATCGTAGCCCTACTGTACAAGCACTTCAACACTTCGATATACCGACAGTCAACTTGGCACCGCTGAAGGGACTGCAGCACCGCCCAAATTTCGACGGAATCAAAGGCTTTCTCATAGTCCACATACGCCAGACATAGTGGCAAATTGTACTCCTCGGACTTCTGTACAATTTGCCGTAGGGTATGTATGTGGTCTATGGTGCTAAAGCCCTTTCGGAAACCGGCTTGTTCGGGAGGCTGGAAGTCGTCAAGTCTGCGCGCGAGACGATTCGTAATGACTCTCGAAAGCAGCACGTAGACGCGGCTCAGAAGGGAAATCGGTCTGTAGTTCTTCAAGAGAGCGTTGTCGCCTTTCTTGAAGAACAAGACCACCGCACTTCTGCTCCACGCCTCCGGTGTAATGCCACCATGGAGGACGGAATTAAAGAGCTTCTGAAGGACTTCAAGTACCGGTTTCCCACCCGCTTTCAGAAGCTCCGCTGTAATTCCATCCTCGCCTGGGGCCTTGCCGTTTTTAAGGTGCTGGAGAGCCATTCTAATCTCGCTCAGACTGACGTCCGGGATATCATCGGAATAATGTCGGATAAGACTCGCTCTTGGATCGTTACTCACACTTGCGTGTGGCTCCAACGATGACGTGTACAGCTGCCCATAGAACCTCTCAATC
Source organism: Parnassius glacialis (assembly GCA_033319125.1). Lineage (NCBI taxonomy): Eukaryota > Metazoa > Arthropoda > Insecta > Lepidoptera > Papilionidae > Parnassius > Parnassius glacialis. The sequence goes on from JAVANC010000025.1 coordinate 34,803,072, forward strand.
TCACTCAAAATCTCAGGTGCCCCGGAAACGATGCTGCCACATTCGGTCTTCAGCTTTGACAGTTGGCTCTTTCTGGCAGACAGATCTCTGGCAAAGACTTTGGAGCCTTGGTTCCGCTCGATCGCTTCTTCAATACGAGCTGTATTGAAGTTGCGTAAGTCCCGCCGCATGCATTTGGAGATCAAATCAAATCAAATCAAATCTGTTTATTTTGTGAACATAGGTTAGTTTACAGATCTCGATGTACATAATAAATATAAGGTAAGTTCTCTATGTCCCGCCAGTAGGCATACAAAATATAAAATTAATAAATGCATCATTCAAAATCATCAAAAAAAAATTCTTCTGTTGTCATGTTCTAATTGAAATCATTATATAACAAGTTAGTAATTATGAAAAAATTAAAGATAATAAGGGTACATACAATAATTGTTATCATTTTGTCTAATTGTCATCTAGTATTCATTGGGACATGTCATGATAGTTATGTAGTCAATGCAATTTAATAATATAATATTTTTATGTCAAAATGTATCATTAAGGAATTCATCTATAGAATAATATGCTTTATCATTTAGTATCTCCAAAAGTTTACGTTTATAAATATTTATGTTGTTACAATCTCTAATGCACTTAGGTAATTTGTTATATACTTTTGGTGCCATTGCGTATATGCTCTTCTGTAAAAAAACAGTTCTACTTGGTACTAAATGAAGCTTATCTGAGCGACGTTGACTTTCCACAAATTTATACAAATTAATATTACGTTTTACAAAAATACTTGTTTCATAAATATATAATGAGGGAAATGTTAGAATTTTTAATTTTCGAAAATGTGGCTTACACGTGTTGGTGCTTTTTAAATTACAGATCGCACGTAGACATTTTTTTTGCGCAATGAACACATCGCGAATGTTGGGTGCATTACCCCAAAATATGACGCCATAGGAGATCTGTCTGTTCAGTTGCCTGTATGCTGTCAAATCTGTTGAAGAATGTAGCTTCATCTCCCGTCTAACAGCCATGAGATTAAGAGTGTGATCGGAGAGTTTTTGTGTTCTTCTGCGGCGGGTCTTGCAGAACTTAGCTCCGACCGCATGGACAGTTTCCACGAGCTTGTCATTCAAATCGTCCACTTCATTGCAGTCTTCTAGGCACTGAAAACGGTTTTGTAACTCGAGCTGAAAGGTTTCGGGACCCTGGATTAGAGCACGAGGGGGACGGAGCGTTGACTTCATTAGACGAGACCTCTCCAACTTAACGTTTAGGTTCAGTGTGCCTCTAACCATTCGGTGATCGCTGCCGGTTTTCACCCTCGCGATCACTGAGACATCACTGAACAGTTGTCGTTTGGTCGTCATAATGAAGTCAATCTCATTTTTTGTCGAACCGTCGGGGCTCGACCAGGTCCACTTCCTGTGGGGCCGCTTCTGGAAGAAAGAGTTCATCATAAAGAGTCCCTCTTTCTCCATGAAGTCGGCCAGCTGCTGGCCCCTTGGGTTCCGTTGCCCTATTCCAAATTTCCCCACTTTCAGCTCACCGTTCTCTCTTGTGCCTAGTTTTGCATTGAAGTCTCCCATTAACACCGTATATTGGGTTTTGGAGGAATGCATGGCTCTAGAGATATCCTCATACATTTCCTCCACCTCCTCATCGGGGTGTGCCGAGGTTGGTGCGTAAACCTGTATGACCTTCAGCGAATACCGTTTGGTGATTCTGAGTATAAGGTACGCAACCCTCCTCGACACACTCTCAATCTTTACAACGTTGTTAACGAGAGACTTGTGGACGATAAATCCGACACCTCCTTGGGACAGATGGTCGCCCTCCCGGTGATAGAACAAGTTGCCGGATTCGAGGATTACCGTGTCCTCCCCCTCTCTTCGGACTTCGGATAATCCTATAATATGCCAGCGCAACTTGTCTATCTCTTCTTCCAGCTCCACAATCTTCTCGTCAGTCCTCAGGGTCCGTGCGTTGTATGTTGCCAGGTCAAGTCGTTGTAGGTGGCAACCGAACCTCCACCGGAGATTCTTAGCACCCCCTGCCCCGCCGTTACCATGGTCGCCACCGTAGCCAGGAATAGCGGGGCCGCCGGGGACTGGGGGCCGTCTCTTCGTAACTTTCATTATGGGGGGTATATTGCCATAGTTGCCACGCTTGGCGAGCGGGTTGGGTTACCACCATTGTAGTATAACCTATTTAATAAAAAAAAGAGTCATCAAAATTAGTTCACAATCTGTAAAAATATAATGTAACATACATACAAGAAAAAGACACACTCGAATTGAGAACCTCCTCCTTTTTGAAGTCGGTGAAAATGGTTATTTATGTCTCAATATCATGCATGCATTACCCGCTGAGCTTAATAGAGCCCAATTATTCAAATACAGGCACTGCAATTTTATTTGTATGTATAGATTACAAATAAGCTCATTCAGTGGTATAGTGCTCGTGTCCGACTGATGATAATAATAACGAGCGGCTTGATGATGTTACTACATGTTTATTCATTCGATTAATCATCGGTATGACGTAGAAAAGTTGTCCGTGTAAATATGTTGCGTATTATGCTTCGGTTTGGTATTTCGACGCATTTAAACAATCAACTTCTAGTTTATGCTGTTTAACTACATTTTTATGTGACTAAAAAAAGACTTTTAATAAAAAGTAAAAAGCCGACTTTAAACAATTAAAAAAAAAAATATTTCATATTCTGAATTCGGAACTCCCGGCATATTTTATCTCTCTTACAAAGCAATAAGGACCGTGGCCGAGCTCACTTGACTACTCTAGCGCCATCTATTATCTATCTACGGAAGCGGTTGCGATGTATATCGATATGAATATTTGACGCGCTAAATACATCGTTCTTTATTTAATACATTTCCATAGATGTCGCTACATGGTACCGCTAAGTATGATTGAAGAAGTCATTGGGCTCTAGTAGAAGAACCTAGCGATCCGCCACGTCTTCCTTCGCACAGTTGATTTCTGGATATCGTGAACAACGCCACCTACCGGGTCCAATTGTGAATCTAAACCGTTCTCTAATCAACTTAATCACACACAAAATTTCATCAAAATCGGTCCAGCCGTTTAGGAGTTCAGTCACATACACACGAACAGAAGATTAAACATATAAACCTTCCTCTTGAGTCATTCTATCTATTGATGTATATCACATCAAAATCCGTTGTGTAGTTTGAAAAATCTAAGCGTACAGATGGTGGGAAGCGAATTTGTTTTGAGATTTATTTTAAGTCTTCTTAACTTTATTGAAACATAAAAAAATCCTAAATTAAAAAGTTGATTCGTAATCATGTATTAGAGACAACGCTTCTTACATGAATCATCTATGTGTTGTTAGATTTGTATGGTTTATTTATGTTACGTAGTTAATTTACATTTTCTGCCGACTTCCAAAAAGGAGACGGTACTCAATTCGAGTGTATGTTTTTTTTTATGTGTGTTACCTCATAACTTTGTACTGGGCGAACCGATTTGGATGATTCTTTTTTTATATGAAAGCTGATAGTTCTCGTGTGGTCCCATATGAATTTGATCAAGGTCAGACTAATGGTTATTGAGTTATTCTTAAATAACCTATATTGAAGTCGCTTATATTGAAGTCGGCTGTACAAAATTTTTAATTTTAAATTATTATTCTAATTACTACACCAACGTCAAATTCTCACTACTCTATGGGTTCACTTCACTGGTAGAGAATGCCTCAAGGCATTAAGTCCGTCCTTTGTATTTTTTTGTTATTAGGGATGCAATAAATAATTTAAAAAATTACCCATTTGTTTTGTTTAAGTTGACTGAAGAATATTAGGTTAAAGATCACAATCTCAATGTCGTTATTCGTAACTCGTCTTAATAACTTATAGCTCTCACAGAATACCAGCGTAAAATAGCAGCTTAATGCTGCTGTGTTTCGTATGGTGAGTGTAGAGAACCGGAGACCCCTTTTTATTGGAAAAGAGTCATTCCATATTAGTCCTCACGGCTGACAACGCATCTGCATTTTAATTCGCAATCGAAGATAGATGTAAATGTCTATGGGCCACAGCAACCACTTACCATCAGGTGGACTGTGTGCTCGTTTGTTACCTTTATTCTATAAAAAAATATTTAGTCACCCTCGAGGGTGGAATTTTTACTCAAAATTAGTATGGGACCACCCCTAAAGTATTAACCTATTTAATAAAACAACAATAATTAAAATCGGTTCACAATTGACAAAGTGATCGTGTAACATACCTACAATAAAAGACCATATACTCAAATTGACAAGCTCCTTCTTTTTTCAGTTCGGCTAAAAATTACAGCCGCAAATTGCGGAAATTTTTAAAACTAGGGTTTTAAGCGTTTTCGTTATAGCCTTAATTTATAAAGCTTTATTTAAGCTATCTTAATGGAGGTTGGCAAAGGCTTCGATACTATTTACATATTAATAAAATTTGATATTGTAACTTGGCAAGATCTCTATTTGATGCTATTCATATGTTAATAAAAACCGATCCACTGGGTATGGCGCCGTAAGAGATCTATTAAGAGATTTCTTTCCGCGAATATCGCGAAAGTATACTTAGGTAAATATACGAGCATGTGATAGGGAGAATTGTTGAGAAACCAACATTAGATATGAGATGTCATTGCGGTTATTATCAACCTTCGTTTATAATAACCCTTTTTAATCAGTTTTTGTTTAATAAAATATTTAAACTTGGTAATAAATAAACTATATATATTTTCTAGGACTTTGTTGTAATAGCGTACCTATACATTGTCCTATGAATGAGTTACGAGACACTGAAAGTTCTTAGAAAATTAAAAACTGAACAAACTAGTAAGCTATTAGTTTTATTATATCGTTTCAAAATAGTGTCAATTTACATCAATACATCGCTGCATCCGATGGAACGTCTGAGACAAGCATTTTGCCCACTCGTCCTTAGGGGTCTCTTCGACGGCATTTTGAAACGCAACCACTGCTTCCTCGGCATCCATAAAACGTTTCCTCAAAGTTTTTCTTTTATTTTCGGGAATAAATAAAAATTGCATGGTGCGAGGTTGGGGCTATAGGGCGGGTGTCCCATAAACGGGGCGGGTGATAATTCCACGTCTGACCTCGTCAAGTAGTCGATTGTTTGCTTGGCGGTGTGCGACGAGGCGTTGTCGTGGTGAAGGAGGATCCTACTGTGAGGTCATTTCTCTCGAACTTCTAAGACAAGTGGCAAACAATTGTTAGTGTACTACTCTGCAGTAACTGTTTTTCGATCCTCTAAAACCATTGTTGCGTAATGACCTGTCCTTCCGAAGAACGGGGCCACCATCTTTTTTCCCACGCTTCGACCTGTCTTCACTTTAGTTGGCAACTCTTCGGAAGGTAACACCCAGACAGCAGACGAGTATATGCAATAGAAATTAAACTTTTATAGTGGGAATTAAGTTTAGAAATGAAAAGCAATCAATTTTTTCCTGGTTCGCGACCGCGCTTTAGCCACATACCATCAGATGAGATTGTATGTTCGTTTGTCACTTTAGTTTTATAAAAAAAATTACAAACAGTAATAACGATCGACCCATATTCTTATCATGATTCAAAAAGCGTACGTGACACGCTGTAATTGTTATTAGTTGTTGGGTGTTGGGAGAATTATGGGAGGTGGATGATATCTATTGCGATCTCAATATTGTATGTTTGCATTAGTTGACGCAATGGGGCGTTGTGCCCCATTGGTTTCTAATCTTTATATATAAAAATTACATGTCACTTTGTTTGTCCGCTATGAACTCCTAACCTTCTGAACTGATTTTAATGAAATTTTGCACACTTTGTGCAGTTTGGTCCAACTTTAGAGATAGGGTAGTTTTTTCCCGATAAGTGACCCTCAAAATTTTTTATTGCGAATTTAAGGATTTTTTTTAATGGGAAGGGTTTTCGGAAAGGGCAGAACAACGTGTGCTTGCCTGGCCAGCTAGTATTATATATATTCTATGCTTTAAGCGTCCACTGTATATTTGTATTGTTACTATTTTTGTATACCTGATGGTAAGTTGCAAGTGCAGCTCATGGAAACCAGCAGCCCTTTAAAAACAAAGAAAGCTACAGATGCGTTGCCTCATAGGCTGTGGAAAACCACAGCCTATGAGGCTTTCTATCCTTTTCAGACAGCATTGCAAGCACTGCTAATTGGCGACAGAAATAGTTACTAAAGTTGTACCTACCTAGAACAATTCCTAGGCAGAAACGTAGTTTTACCACCTAATATATATTTTACTAGCTGACCAGGCAGACGTTGTTCTGCCCTTTGCGAACGACCTTTTGCTTTCCCAAAAAAACTCCTGAAATTAGCAATAAAAAAATTGACCGTCACTTATCGGGATAAAAACTACCCTATCTCTCAAGTTGGACCAAACTGCACACAGTTTGCATTTTTTTTTTGAAATCGGTTCTATCTGTTGAATACTTACAGCATCACGTGGTGGTTATACTACTAAATTGTAGTTTATATTAAACGTTTGTATTTTTAACATAGCGCCATCTATTAAATATTTACTCAATCCAGTCAACAGATATCGTCATCTGACAGAATCGTTATGAGCTAACAGATAATTGTGACTGTCAAATAATAGACAAATAATTTTCAGTAAAATAATATTGTATTGCGACTATAAATTGAGATGTAAGCCTATGTAATCCTATCTTTTAAGTTGGACCAAATTGCACATTGACCAAAAATTTCATTGAAATCAGTTCAGTAGTTTAGGAGTCCATCGCGGACAAACAACGTGACACGTACTTTTTATGTATAAAGATATTGGTAACTTTTTTTTAAATAAAAATGTGAAAAAGAAAGACGTTACTGGAAACGAAATTTGGTCGCACATAAGATACATTTGTTTTAATTAATTATATTGTATTTAAAGTGGGTGGTTTGAATTTCCATGAGCCGGCGCAGACAATATGAAATATTGATACCAGAACCCATTGTTTGTTATTCGTAGGTAGGCATTAGGTTGGGGACTAGAATGCCTAACGTGGGGATCGATTTTACAAAGCACTCGGTAATTACTCGCTCATAATGGGCATGTAGGCGTATCAAGATCACCGAAACTATGTTGTTGCTTAAACGATGTTGTTGGTTTGTTACGAATCAGATAGGAATAGCAATTACATTTTTATATCAGATTGAGTGTTTTTTTTATTCTGTGGGTTGATGTTTATTTATGACCGGTTTCGAATAATTAACTATAGATTTTAAAGTTCGTTGTACATGCTATAATAAGAAGCGTGGTCTATTCCCGGTCTATTCGATCCATTCGTGCTACAACAATAATATGCGGCTGTATGACTCTATCACGTATAAATAAGTACTGCTGCTACTGAAGAGAACATAACTACGTAATTTAGAATTTCGATGATGCCAGAGCATCATATAATCTGGTTTAACTGATCGTAATCAATTTAGGTTTATATTTAATATAATTACAACAGTGGTAGAGCCACGCGGCAGCTTTTGCTGTAGCACGGATGGGCCGGCTCGAACCGGGGTAGTACCACGACCTCACAGAATACCAGCGTGAAGTAAAAGTTTACCTCTGCGTTTCGCTTGGTGAGTGCAGGTGGCCGGAGGCCCTTTTTACTGGAAATGAGGCATTCCATCTTAGTCCTCACGGGTGACAACGCATCTGCATTTTGATTTGCAAACGAGGATAGATGTAGATGTCTATGGGCCGCAGCAACCACTTACCATCAGGTGGACTGTGTGCTCGTTTGTCACCCTTATCCTATAAAAAAAAAATCTCCGGACAAAGGCAGCGGAATATTGTGTAGACGATACCACTTTGGACATTAAAAAATTGTTTTATGCTATGCATTTTTTTATTAGGTCATTGGCTAGTCGCGTGCAAATTCTGATTAATTGCTCAGTTATTGCTGTTAGTTATAATTAACGTTTAATTATGAGTGATTTTGAACGCTTCGTTGAGATCAAATTCCTAGTCTTCTGGGTTTGATCTGATCCTCAGATTTTGAGGTAATGTGTTGTAGACTTGTAATTTTATTACGATAGCGTCTGATACCGATTGTTGCTAAAACCACGGACTGGCTTCTTACCTCATCCTAAACTGTCCCTGTCTGATTTACAGCGAAACCGATACGAATATTTTAGTAGGTAGTTGTTGACCTTCGTCTTTCTGCCTTTATCCCTTTTATTTGGGTTCGTAATAGTACAAATTATTCTTACGCATATAATCCGTCACACAATCCATTCATCTATTCTTAGGTCTCCCTCCATTCTTAGAGCCATTCACATCTATATGTTTATTCAGTTCTTTTATAGCATAAGGGTAACAAACGAGCTCACAGTCCAAGTTGATAAGTGGCTGTTGTGTGTGGCCCATAGACCTACACATCTATCCTCGATTTATTAGATGCTTTGTCACCCCTGATGATTAAGTTTCCAATAAAAAGGATTTTAAGTTTTCTCTATATTTACCATACGTAACAGCAGCAATAAGCTGCTATTTCAGGCTGGGAAAAAAATTGCAGTTGCCAATCCGTCTGCTTAGTGTGGCAACTGTGGCAAATATCTCCCTACCAGGCAATCTAATGGAAGGCCTATGTTCAGCTTTTGATAGGCTGAAGGTATTGACATACAATTTTGTATTGCGATGCCTCACAAAAGCAGTCAGCGCTCTTAGCTCATATTCTATATTTGTAAAAATATCACACATTTTCACAGGGCTTCCGCCTTGTTTGTTATAGTTCAATAGAACGATAAGATTATAATGACTGTTATCGATACCTACATCGAACCGTGTCACACAAATTCGTTGAATTTATTTGTCAATATGGCATATTGATTGTGTTATAAATAGATTACTGGAAGACCTACTTGAAAATATTATGTTATATAAAAAAACTCATCATTGGGGGTAGAAAGAACCAGAGTTAACCGACATAGCCCAACAGATTAGTAAGCTGAAGTGCAGTGGGCCGGCCATATAGCTCGAAAAACCGACAACCGATGGGGAAGAAAGGTTCGTGAGTGGTAGCCTCGTACCAGTAGGCGAAGTGTAGCGTGACCCTCCACTAGAAGGAGTGACGACCTCGTAAGACATGCATGAAGTCGATGGATGCAGGTGGCTCAGGACCGTGCTTTGTGGCATACCTTGGGGGAGGCCTATGTTCAGCAGTGGACTTATGAAAGGCTGTAATGATGATGATAAAAAAAAAACTAAGTAATAAAAAGTAGAAACCGAATTCATAAACTAAAAAGAAAATAATTTCCACATAATAGCTTCTATAGTTGCTGCTAAGGATTAGTGTATAGAAGAAACAACGCGGCGCCTACAGTAGTTATTATGTAGACATTCTTTTATTTTTTTTAGCCTTTATAGTTGTTTTTAATGTTTTATTAATTCAGTTTTTTACCCCTTTGAGTGGACTTTGCAATATCACAAGCTCTCAAGGTAACTACTAGAATGTCTTCACAATAGTTATAATAAACATTTCATCGCCTATTTTTTCCATTCTTAAGGTGGAAGTTTTCCTTTTTTTAAATTGTAACATTCTTGCCAGTATAGTCTGTTTAATTATAAATAACCTATTATATAAAAAATAGACAATCATTTTTCTTATATTTACACGAACAATTGACATCGAATACGTGGTAGAGCCATGCTACAGCAATATTAGTAGTGGGTATAGTTGTAGGACGAATGGGTCGGCTCGATCGGGGAAGGACCATGCTCTCACAGAATACCAGCGTAAAATAGCAGCTTAACGCTGCTGTTTCGTATGGTAAGTGTAGAGAACCGGAGACCCTTTTTACTGGAAACGAAGCATTACGTCTTAGTCCTCACGGGTGACAACGTTTCTGCATTTTGATTCGTAATCCAGAAGAGATGTAGATGTCTATGGGCCGCAGCAACCACTTACCATCAGGTGGACTGTGTGCTCGTTTGTCACCCTTATCCTATAAAAAAAGAATAAAACTAATATTACGGATTTTACCGCGTTTAATTTATCTTGTTTACTTATTTTTAATTTCTGACGTTGCTGTAAAGCACCCGAAACGTCGGGAATTAAAAATAATTAAAAAGTTAAATTAAACGCGAAAAAATCCGTAAAATTAGTTTTATTCAAATGAGAAACATTTAAATCTGTTCGGCCTTTTCTGAAAAATCAATAAACTATGTAAAATTACTACGCTTCGAATATAAAACCTTTTTTTGGAGTTCGATTAAAAATCGTGAGCCGCGATACTTCAAGGACTGAGCGCTCTTTCTAGGGTTTCTTAGCTACGTGTTAGCAACGCGATTTTGAGCCCCGCCGGCAGCATTGTCACGTGCTCGACTGAAAACAGGTTATTAATTTACAAATAATATTTCCATATAAGGAATCTCGAAAGTCGTTCAGCGACCTATGGAGAGGAAATTGGTCGGGGTTTCTCTGCGTGATAGACTTAGAAATAAGGATATCCGCAGTAGAACCAGAGTAACCGACATACCTTGTACCGCGAAGTATAGGGCAGCCTCAACTAGATGGAGTGACGACCTGGTAAGAGATGCAGGAAGTCGATGTCTGCAGGTGGCTCTGGACCGTGCTTTGCTGCATTCCTTGGATGAGGCTTATGTTTAGCAGTGAACTTGTGAAAGGTGGTGATAATAGTTTTCGCTCGTAAAAATAAATCGTCCTAATTATAGTGTTTAGAAAACTAATTACAATGAATAACATGTTCGTATAAATAATAAGTTTTGTCTGTAATTTGAAAAATATAAAGATACATGTAAGGTTTACATTCAAACAAAATCCTTCTGGATGTGGGAAAGTTCATGTTTTGTTCATGTTTATCAGGGGCTTTTGAACTAATGGTGAAGAAATTTCCATTCTACAGTTCGGCTCTCTTATACATAATACTTTCACTTTATTTCAGATAAAAATGACTTCTACTCCATTCAGCGTTGGTCTCTCTGATGAACCCCGACTATCCAGCAGGGTGCTTCGCCCGCCCGGCGGTGGTCACACCGACATTTTCGGCGCCGAGCCGGAGCCGCAGCGCTTTGGAAGACGCCCTGGACCTAATGCTACAAGTAAGATCGGTGCACTAATAATACAATATGACACTAATAGTTTTTAGGATATCACAATAATGTCCTCCAGACCGGAGACGGTATGCACAAGCACAGGTGCAGGAGCAATAATTTTACATGCTTTACGGGGTGAAACACAACCAACTTCCTGACTGTGGGCTGCTTCTTAGAATTTATGGACAGAAAAACCGAATAATTGATTTTGACCTGACCCGGGATTCGAATTTGGGACCTCATGATCAGCAACTGTGTTTGCAATGAGGATATCAGGATAGATAGATACGATAGGAATAGAATAGGATAGGATTCATACTGCCCTGCATGTCATGGTCATTGGCCTCTCCTGTCATAGGGAGAGTTGCTTCACCACTTCGCAGATGAATTGATGAGAAGTCTGGTATTACTGCACCAGACGTCTCGTACCTTTGACGTTGATGTCGGTAATTTGAGACTGCTGTAAATGAGATGTTTATACCTCTGTTTATTTTCCAGTTTTTATATCTCTCTTTCCCATAATCGTCTCAAATGACAGCTACAGGATGAATGAGGCCACCACACGTCATATCCAATGCGTCATGCGATCATTATTCTAAAATTAGTCTAGAAATCAACTTCTCTAAAATACTGATAGAGAGAGGACTTTAATTTTGAAAATAGCTCAAATTCGTATGACAATGCAAGAACATGATAAAAACATGGTATATTTTTTTTAATAAAAAACGAAACAATCCATTGTATCCATTTCTGCATGGTTGAACTTTCTTTTCCGCCTAGTAGTCCTTCTGGACCAGCCTCTTACGTGTTTCCGCTGCTTAGCAGTGCTTGCACTGTTGTGTTCAGGTCTGAACGGTATAGTGCTAGTATAATTACAAGTTATGAGGCATTCCATCTTAGTCCTCAGAGGTGAACGCATCTGGAGTCTTCTTTTAATGGACTCCATGGGTTACTGCAGTTCATGTTCATGTTCCATGTTATTTGTTTGAAGTTTGCAATCAAATGTATATGGATTAGAAAGGCCACTTACTATCAGGTAGACTGTAATTTCGTTTGTCACTCCAGTGACCCTATGTCACTTCTACAACTAAGAAACAGAAACAGTAACTTTTTTATTCAATATACATTATAAATAATACTTATTGAAAGTCTTTTGTTTAATATTTAATTACCACTGGTTCGGAAAAAAAACCTCTGTCCTGGGAAGAAGCAGCAAGAAACCCAGCGGGACTTTTATTTAAATAACAGCTTACAATTCTGTATGTTACACAAATTAACAACACAACAAATTAGAAATAGCTTGGTAGCGATCACCTCATTTCCAGAGGTCATTATCCATATACCATATATATCTATATACCATAAATATAAATCCATTATAAGACTGAGTGTTATTTTATAAAAAAAAATCTTTATCAGGTTGTTAACACAGCACCGGAGGTGATGATCTTTATATTTTAATAACTTAATTGCATTCTAGTTCCAGCCCAGCCTAAACCAGAAGAGCCAGCGAAGCCTACCAATGGTGCGACTGAGCCAAGCCAGAATGGAAACTGTCAGGAATCTCCAAAGGAAGCTCCGCAACCAGAGACCGTATCACCTGCTGTCACTCCTGACGAACCAATGAAGAATGAGTCTCCTAAGACGGAAGCACCCAAGTCGCAACCAGCCAATGAGCAACCACCTAAGACTGATCCTCCAAAGCGTGTCCGCGTGCCACCAGGTGGATTCTCCTCAGGGCTGTGGTAAAACTGACGGAGCTTGCTAGTTTTTGTCGCGTGTAGTTAAGATTCTCGCTGGGACCAGTTGTGTAAATTTGTTAGGTTAATTTCTGTGTTAGTTATGTGCCTTCGCTAGATATGTAATGTTGCATGCAGTCAAGTTCTTGTTAAGATTGATTAAGAGTTGGTTGTCTGAATTGAATAGAAATTGTGATGGATAGAGCCAATGAGGGTAGGCTTGCTCGTGGATTTTTTGAATGATGCTGTCGAAAACGCAGTATATCGAGCGAAACCCCCGCGCTAGCACCAATGATGCAGCTCGAGAATTCAAAGTTAACCAGTACTACGTGTGAAAACTACTGAATTCTTCTGGATATCACCCATTTCTGAAAAACCCCTGTAGAACTAAGGAATCATTATTTACATATTTAATAAGGAGTTGTCACATTATATAATAAGCGGGTTTCATAAATGCATATGGCTTGAAGCTGTGGGTACGTTTCGTTATCTGTCGAATAGAAAGATGGGGTTCTTCTTGTATTTTGAATGCATCCGTTGTTGTCTCAAGTTATATGGCATGTTATAGGTTTAATATTGAACTTGACTGTTCATTGAAGTTTGATTGATGGTTAGTTCCACTGGTCCCAAGCCAGTTTTCTTAGCGTGGTTTCGCTTTAGCTCAGCATGAAGTCTGTTCTATTCCTCGCAAAGGCAATTCGTTTTTAAAATATTTACTATAATATCTCTTCAGTACTTTTTATAGGGTACTAATAGAATTTATTTTCTATTTTAATCTTGTGGTGTTCTCAAAGCTTGTGTCAATTGTCAAGCCAAAACTCTCTATTAGACTTGTAGTATTTTAAAGTTTTACACGTAAAGCCAAATTCACAATTTGTGGTTAGCGGTAACCGTAACTTGGTATTCTGATGAGTGATATACGATGGGTTTTAATCAGGCATTTAAATTAGTTAAGTTTCATTTCATTTTAAGTATTTTTTTGAGATTCGTAATGAGATTTCGGGATATTTTCGAGAGCATCCATTTCGCCTAATTTATGCCCCCTTTAAATTTACGTCGCACTATTTTTTATCCGAGCTTCGTGTATCTCTAGACTGACGTGTGCCTCAGGAAAAATGATGGATGTACTTAAAAATCATCGCAGTGTTTTGCAGTTCGTGTTTTTATTATAATTATAAAATAATAATTTTTGTATGCCTTCGCTGGCAAATGACACGATTATGTATATGATAATGATAATTGTATTTTTATATGAATTACACAATACAGTAAAATTTATTGTTTTATTTGTATCCTTGTATCGAAATCATAGTTAAAAGTAGCTATTAATGATGTTAAAAATTAATTAGTTAAGATTCCCGTAGGAAAATAGAATGACGTCATGATGTCACCACCAATTCCAGCACCACTACATTAGGAAAGTTACCACCGTCGATAATACGACGTGTGTTGAAGAAGACCGCGAGCGAAGTGCGCTAGACACCGTAATTAAAATAATAAAATGAAATGATATCACCACCAATTCCAGCACCATTACACTAAGACAGACGACGCCACCGTCGATAATACGACACGTCTATCGCCTCTAAGCGAGGCATCCTCGGGTGAAGTAGGGCTCTGCGAGCGAAGCGATCAAGAAGCAAAGCTCTATGCGATTTATTTTATTACGTGAATCTTAGTTAATTAATTTTTAACGTCTTTTCTATACAAATAAATAAAATTGAGGTGTCTGTTTGTAATGTTAAAATAACAGCTTTTTACTAAATGCGTATGAAAATATAAACGGTACTAATAATAAAAAGACAATTTTCAACATTTTTGTCTGTCTGTCTGTTTGTTCCGGCTAATCTCCGAAACGACTGGACCGATTTCGACGGGACTTTCACTGGCAGATAGCTGATGTTATGAGGAGTAACTTAGAATACTTTTATTTTTTTAAAAAATTTGGGTTCCGCGCAAAAAATTAAACCCATGAAATCCAATCGTAATAAATTACGCGCGGGCGAAGTCGCGGCGGACAGCTAGTCTTTAATATAATGAATCTTCAAAACAACGCCTGATTCTATGTTCTTAATAATTTAAAATTAAAAATGTTGTACAGCAGACTTCAATATAAGTTACTTAGAATAACTCACTGACTTTGATCAAATTCATATGGGACCGCACGAGAAGTATCTGCTTTCATATAAAAAAAGAATCAGCGAAATCGGTCCACCCAGTAAAAAATTACGAGGTAACACACATAGAAAAACAAAAAAAAACATACGCGTCGAATTGAGTACCGTCTCCTTTTTGGAAGTCGGCAGAAAAATACCTATCTATTAGCCAGTGGAGTAGCGTGCCTTAGAGGGGTATCTGCCTGGCCCTGTATCAAAATTTGTTGGGAGGCCCAAATTAAGGGTAAAGATTTTTCACAAAAGGAACAAAAACTCGCATTGAATTAAAATAATTATATATTGATTATAAGTTTCTTACACTTACATTTAATACTCCTAGGAACTAAGCTAGCCAAACAATTTAAACCAACATCCTGTCCCATACAAGTCCTTAGAATTTTTGTTTACATACGTTCGGGGGGCCTCTGTAGCCCGGGGGCCCTGTATCATTGATACGGCGGTAGCTACGCCCCTGCTATTAGCCCAAGTAGGTTTCACAACTGGGATTGGGCCTCCCGTTTACAAGAGGGTTTTTGAGAGTCGGCCCCGCTGACTCAATGCATGTAGGCAGAATTCACATACCCTCGGAAACAGGTTACTCACGATATTATCTTTTATTCGATCTTGAAATGTCAAATAAAAAATACGTAGTGTTAATTTATACTGAGGAGCCAATATGGAATTTTAAAAAAAATCCTGTCAAGTTATTACAAACTTTGTAGTTACACAAAAATTTTCTACGATTTACAGAAAAAAATTAAGTCAACTTAAAGTTGGCCTACATTCAAATTGTTGACTGAGGCACTATCCATTTTTCGGAAACAGACTATTTACAAACTAGCTAGTACTACCACTGTTAGTATAGGTTCCCACGACATTGTACATGTAATTTGTATCCTGTGTTAATTAGTTATAATTTTATCGTTGTTTTTAAATAGTGCCTCAATCACATATGAGAAAATATCAGAATTCCTATAATATTTATAATAGCGTTAGACTCAATGAACCGCCCGAAGTTCAAATTTGAGGATATTTCAAACCCTAACAACTGAAGGCGGTAGGTATATTTCAGTGATACATTTCGGAAAGAAGGGGCCAAGGTGAGCTGGCTCCTTTTTGCAGTGAAGAGACACGCTTCTATTTTAGAGGCGTTGAACTTCACAAGATTGGCATCGCCCCAATCGGAGATGCCTGTAATGTGAGATTCACACGCTCTACCATAGCTTCTCTTTCGGACTGGATTTGATCCCGACTGACTCGAGGACTTGGTTGGTATCTCTCAACAACTGTGCTATCGTCTGCATATCCATAGATACCGGGCATAAGCAGATTATTAATATGCAGCAGGAAGAGAGTTGCGGAGAGAACGGACCCCTAAGGAATACCGGCGTTAGTCGTCATAGGATCGGATGAGCAGCCATCGACGACGACCCGGAGAGACCGTTCACTCAGAAAGTCCTTTACCCATTCAATCAGACCAGGGGACAAGGCGTACGCTGGAAGCTTACCCAAAAGGCTACTGTGCCAAACTCTGTCAAAGGCCTTCGAGACATCAAGGGAAACAGCAAGTGCTTCCCCACTGTTCTCGAGTGCCTCGCCCCATACGTGTGTGGCATACGCTAGAAGGTCCCCAGCTGACCGATTTCGGCGAAACCCATATTGCCGGTCACTAAGGAGGTAATTCTGTTCTAGGTATGCCATTAAGCGGGCATTCAATATACGCTCCATAATCTTGCAGAGTATGGAGGTAATTGAGATTGGACGATAATTGGCAGGGTCGGCGTGGCTGCCTTTTTTTGGAACAGGCTGCACGTTGGCCAGCTTCCAGGATTTTGGCACTATTCCAGTACTAAATGAGAGGCGGAACAAGCGTGTCAACACAGGAGACAACTCAGGTGCACAAGCCTTTAGGACTATGGCTGGTATACCATCTGGTCCACTAGCTTTATTCACGTCTAGACACCGCAAGGTTTTAAGAACCTCCTTATTCGTTATACGAATCTCTGACATAGAGGTCCCGCAGTGAGGTAATTTTGATGGAACGTTGTGGCCACTGTCCTGACGTGAATTGTAGGCAAAGAGAGACGCGAACAAGTCCGCTTTCTCCTTAGCCGTATGAGCCAGTGTGCCATCCGGTTTTACCAACGGAGGCAGTGTAGGCCGACAGAAGTTTGTCTCGACCGCTTTGGCGAGAGACCAAAAAACTCTAGTGCCGGATGGTCTGGCAGAGAGTTTTGCGCCAATATGTTTAATGCGATCGAGACTAGCTTTCCGTAATGATCTTTTGTAGGACTTGGCGGTCTGGTTGAAAGTTTTCTTCTTGGAGCTAATATCCGGAGCTTTGCGGTTTCGAGCGTCAACCCAGGATAGGTAAGCTAAATGCTTGCGCTTTTCAGCTTGGGCGCATTCAGCTTTAAACCATGAGCGAGCTTTGCTACCGGTGGGAGCGTCAGAGAAGGGGATAAAGTACTCCATAGCTTGACGCAACACATCCGTTATCGCAACCGCGCAGCTCGACGGATCCGCAGAATTGAAACAAACCTCCCGCCAAGGATAAGATGCAAAAAAGTGTCGCATCTCATCCCAATCAGCTGACTTATACCGCCATATTCGTCGAACACCTTGGGACTCGTAACCAGGTGGAGAATATGACGATACAGATTTCACCAGACAGTGGTCAGATGTACCCAAAGGAGAAGTAACCTGTACTTCATATTTGTCTGATTCGGTAGTCAGCAGAAAGTCCAAGCAATTTGCTGTGTGACCGTCTACATCGGGTACCCTAGTCGCCACCTTTACCATCGGAGAAAGAGCGTTAAAGCAAAATTCCACGCTTCTCTTCCAGCATGGTCGGTCTTTTGGTATTGGCCTTGTTACCAGTAAATATAGGGTCTCCCGGTTAAAACTGCAGTATTCTGATAAGAAAATAAGATTTAATTTGTCAAATGGTTTTTTTTAAATTTTGTTTTTCATGCAGGTATTTTTTACAAAAGTGGCCTTTTTCTTCCTTTGTGTTTTAGCGTGGCTTCCAGATAAATATTCCGAGTTAGGTTAAAAATCGATATACTTTCATACCTACGTTTTTTAACAACTGGCCAATATTTATAATATTGCCATAAAAAGCGGTACTTACCAGTCACATTCGTGTCACATTTGACATTTACAGTCAAAATGTCACCGATTTTATCACACTTTTTGATCAAAATAAAATAAACAAAATGCATTTGAAAACTAAACCAACACATGTTGACCAACCGCTTATTCAACCACTGCTTTAAAATTGTAAGTAGTTAGTGTTGTCCTGCAGTAACGTGCGGTAATGGGCGTAAGAGACCTAAGACGTACCTACCTAATAACTAGATGGTAGAACACCCTTTCTGCTTGAGTCAAATGCACGGCTGTGTTTCGGTCAGTAGGGTATAGAGAGTCAGTGTAATGGCAGGCTGTGAGGAATTCTATCTTATCATTAGAGGTGACAATGCTTCTGTAACCATCTTTATTTGGTGTTTTCTGCAGGCATGGACACCTTACTATCAGGACCATAAGATCGTTTGTCACTTCAGTTTTTATACAAATATAGAGAATCCATGACCCCATTTCGACCCGTAAGAATTATAAAAGTAGATATCACCTTTATGCCCATCATTGCATTCCATATGCATAGCAATGGGGCCTACTTTTAGTTCCGAGAGAAGTATGGAGAAGTGTGCCGCTGCTCCAATGCGTGTCGGCGGACTTTCTTCCGAATATTTTTATTCCTTAGACATGCAGGTTTCTTCATCGCATATCGCGGGGTAAATTGCAATTAATAATTATTGCTGCAGGCGGGGTTCGGACCCGGGTTGCCTGCGTACTGTGTCTACACCTGACCATATTTTATACGTGATATATGGCCACAGTAGCTATATTGCCTCGATGACTCAGTGGTCGTAAACGCTGGCTGATCATGAAATCCTGGGTCGAACCAAAAACAGATATTGGGCTATCCTGTCAAGAAATTCTTAGTGGCAGCCTGAAATCAGGAAGTTGGCAGTGTTTCACCCCCGTGGTTTGGACAGCACGTAAAACCGTAGGTCCTGCGACTGACTTCTCTCCTATCGATCGGACTACTGATTGTCTGAGTGAGTGACTGAGAGCAAGGGAATAGGGTGTGCACCTGTGCTTGCGCACACCCTGGAGCACTATAATACTGTTCTGTTCAGATGGCCTGTCGCCGTTGAGATTGGTAGCCGTGACCGAAATATGGTCTAGAGGACATTATTATTATTATACCAGGTGTACTCATAATGATGTCAGAGAGCGGTGTCCAAGTTGTAGGCTGTCTGGTACTTCGACCCCCATTATGACTGCAGAGCGTGACAAGTTTGGCAAGTCCACGCAAAGGGGGAGGCCTATATCCTAGTGGATTATGACAGTTTGACGATGCTAAAGAAGGGAATTGCTAAAATGATCTTGTGATCTTGATCATCCGCGACATCAATACCGGTAACGGGTAGCATCTAAACTAATAATAGTGTTAGAGCCACGCGGCTGCTTCTGCTGTCGCACGGATGGGCCGGCTCGTACCGGGGTCGTACCACGACCTCACAGAATACCAGCGTGAAGTAGAGGTTTACCTCTGCGTTTCGCTTGGTGAGTGCAGGTGGCCGGAGGCCCTTTTTACTGGAAATGAGGCATTCCATCTTAGTCCTCACGGGTGACAACGCATCTACATTTTGATTTTGAATAGAGGATAGATGTAGATGTCTATGGGCCGCAGCAACCACTTACCATCAGGTGGACTGTGTGCTCGTTTGTCACCCTTATCCTATAAAAAATTCATTGAAATTGAACGACCTCCTATAAAAAGAAAACTAATGTAAATGCTTTAAAGTGAAGCACGCATCTCATCTCTTTAACGGGTAACCCGTCAACAATTCACCGCTCGAGTGTTGATTCTAGTCAAATGAATAAAATTACCATGTAGACTGTGCAGGGGCGTTGTAACAATTACTACCACATATCGCACTGTGGGTGTCGTAAGAGGCGACAAAGGGAAACAAACCAGGAGATGTGCAGCAGGGTTTTCATAATCTCCATATATATATAAATCCATTGCTGTCCGTTAGTCTCGCTAAAATTCAAAAACGTCTCGACCGATTTTGATCAAATTATTTGAGTGTGTTTGAACAGACACAAAAAATTGCAGAGAAACAGATAAAACTACAGTTCCCAAACCGCCGGCTAAACATGACAACTATGACAAATATCTCTTCGCTACGTTCAGCAGTGGCATTTATAGGCTGTAACTGTGTTAATGTTATAATAATCAGGAACTTTAGCCGTGTTATGGTAGCGTACGAAAACCAATCGCCCCATTTCTTTCCTTGGGTGACACTAGAATAGATGATAAATGATTGCAGCAACGCAAATAATTTTAAATTAAAAATCTTGTACAACCGACTTCAATATAAATTATTAAGGATAACTTAAAAACTATTGGTCAGACCTTGATCAAATTTATACGGGACCACATGTGAAGCATCAGCTTTCGAATAAAAAAGAATCATCGAAATCGGTTCACGCAGAAAAAGTTATAAGGTAACACACATAAAAAAGAACATACAGTCGAATTCAGTACTGTCTTCTTTTTGAAGTCGGTAGAAAAATAAAGATGGGTACAGATGCGTGGGGTAGGCATGCAGGCATTCCATCGGCTCAGAAGTGACAATCACTTTTGAGTCGATGGAATGTCTCCCAGCCGCTAATAAAACTGGCTCACTTGAAGCATTTTTTGAAATATCTTTTGCCCAGCAAGGGTAAGGACATATAAATGTGAACAATGTGATATGACGTACAAAAAAATTGCAGAATTGAATTGCTACATTCAATTCCAACGGATCAGAGGCAAAGCCGCCGTTACATGGAAGGTGGGAGGCAGTCGCGCCTGCTCAGCCGCCTCTTGGGCAGGCTGCGTGGCGATCATCATCGGGAGACGCTAGACCATAACTTTTCGATGACGTCCACCGCGTGAGTTATGCGAATATTCATCACGGTAGCAGAACAGATGTAAACAGCCCCCCCCCCCCCCCCCCCCTCGCCAATATTAGTCAATGCTGGCGTAGAGGCACATTTAAAAAAATACTTATAAGAAAAAATAAAAACCAGACTCCTAAGAACTACATAGATGGAAATTATTTCTACATAATGGCTTCTGAAGTGACAATGTATCTCGTCCATGACATAGGTAGTATATTGAAGATTAATACCCCGACTTCACAAGGTATTATGGGGAAATTATTTCATTTCTTTCTTTCTTTTTATTTCTCCTAAGTCGGTTTAAAGTATTAACTAGAATGTCGTCTCAACTTTTCAAATCTATATCTATATTTAATAAAATTGGAGTGTCTGTTTGTAATGTAAAAATAACATCTTTTCACTAAATGCATATGAAAATATATACGGTACTTATGACAAAAACACAATTTTTAACCTGTCTGTATATCTGTCTTGTTTGTTTAGACTAATCACCGAAATGGCTGGACCGGTTTTGATGGGACTTTCACTCGCAGACAGCTAATGTTATAAGGAGTAACTTAGGCTATTTTTATTTAAGTAAAAGAATTAGGGTTCCGCGCAAAAAAATTAAAAACATAAATTACACGCGAGCGAAGTCGCGGGGTACAGCTAGTTTTCAAATAAGGTAACTATCGAGGAGATATAAATAAACTTATTTAATAAAAAAATTTATGATTAAAATCTATTGAACATTGAAAAAGATATCGCGTAACATAAAAAAAAAACATACAATCGAATTGGTGACCTCCTCCTTCTTTTGATATTGCTACTCAACCAGAGTTGGGGAAGTAAGTAAAATAAAAAGTGAAAGATTTCGCCGCTGTTAAATTTATTAATATCCGCGTAAAAATAAAAATGATGTATCGTACTAGAGAGTGCCGCGCTCCCCCATTGCGTGCACTATCCCCATCACCACCAAACCAAACACCACTACACTAGGGAAGACATACCATTGTTTCTTCGGATGACGCCTTGTATAGAGGCGAAACACGTAATATATTCCCAACGGTGTTTTTTTTTCTAGTGCACGCAGTTGTGGGAGCAAGGGTACCTCCCTTAAACTAGTTAAGGCACACCAATTTATTTTTCATTTGATCTTATCCTTTAATATTAAAAACCTAATGAAATAATAAAGAACATTGCATTAAAGCAGCTGTAGTACCGACAGTGCTGGATTTGTCAGCGCAAATGATGAAGAAGATGCTCCAGCACCATCACCTGCTCCAGAACCATCAGCTACTCCAGAACCAGCGACCTCCACCTCCCCCGCAGATGATGACCAGTTCGCTGCTAATATCGATCTAAGGTTAGACATCCCTTTCTAATTTAGCGAAGTGGAATTTTTCTTCCATTTACCAACCTTTAAACAACCTATTATAGAAATGGGCCTACTCCATAGTAAAACAGAGGCAAATACATTCGCTTGAGATTCGGTCGCCAGTCAATGGTAGATATACTATCTCCTATAAGCCGGATGTAATGGTAATACTCCCTTACCCACACAGAGTCAGTAATTCATTATTGGGGCAATGTAATACTGTAAAATTTATTTAAAAAAAGTCCCCCAGGGTTTCTTGCCGGTTCTTCCCAGGACAGTGGTTTTTCCCGAACCAGTGGTAAAGTAAAAAAAAATGATTTTCAATAAGAATTACTTGTAATCAATATTGAATAAAAATTATTCTATTCTTAATATGACTTAAATGTGAGTAGATGAGTAAAAAGTACTAATCGATTACCACCAGCGATTTTTTCGGACCGATACGACTTAGGGACCTTCATGAAAAGAGCCTACTCCTTTTTAAAAGGCCGACAACGCATCTGCAATTCCCCTGGTGTTGCAGTTGTTCATGGGCGGCGGTAGTCACCATCAGGTGAGTCGCATGCTTATTTGCCCCTCTCCTATAAAAAAAAAAACTAAGTGTACTATAACTAAGCAGACCTAATAGGTGTTAGGTCTCCTTTTGTGCCTAGAAGTCTGTCTGGTAGGTACCACCCTCTTGCCTAAATTCTGTCGCCAGATGGTAGTGCTTCTACTGCTGTTCCGATCTGAAGGGTATGGAGAGGCAGTATAATTGCAGGCTGTAAGGAGTTACACCTACCGTGTCATGGCGTTGTAAGAATATTCACTACCCCATATCATTCTGTGGGTGTCAAAAGAGGAAACAAATGGTAACAAATAAGGAGATGGCAGCAGCGTCTTCCTAATAACGACTAAAAATAAAAAAAACTGCGGTTGGCAATCCGCTTGCCAAGCGTGGCAACTACGGTAAATAGCCGCCCTATGAGGCAATCTAAGTGAGAGGTCTATGTTCAACATTAGATTTTAATAGGCTGTAACAATAACGAATGAATTACATCTTAGTTCTTAGTTTGAAGTGTTTGTTTCAAGTTGACTGCAGGTGTCCATGGACTACAGTAGCCATATACCATCAGGTCGACTGTAGATTCCTTTGTCATTTCATTTTATAAAAAAAATACTTGACGTTTTGTTCAGAAACGCAATACTCAAATGTGGCTGACAATGGAACTCTAAAAGGATAGCAACTGCGAAAGAAATCTGATTTTCTCCTTTGTGTCACAGATACAGCGGGCAATATCTGACACCGGAGCAGCTACCCGAGTTCTGCAACCAGCTCCATCACCTGGTGGAAGTGATCAGGAACATACAGTCGTACGCCAAAGTGACGGGAGAGTATCCAAGGTATATTATAGATATTTTACATATAAGATGCTCACTTTGTGATAGGGCTCTTTTCCTGGCTAGGAGTTCGTTTGGATTGACATACCCCTTACATATTTCTACTGCTGCCAGGGCTGTCTCACTCCGCGCTTTAGGCATGAAAATGTACCTACGCTGCGTGGCCCTCTATAAAGGGCAAATTCCGTGAGGTTGTCACGGGCGCACTCGTGATAACGCGCACCTTATGTTAACAAAAAAATATTTTTCTCCAATAAGTATTTAGGCACTTATATTTATTTTTGAGTTTTTATTCAAGTACCTATGGTCTTTCGAAACGCCAAAAGATACTGCATAGTATACGAGTACTTAAATAACAATAGGAATGTTGAGTTTTCATTCTTTACTGTTCCTAAGGATACCGAAATGTAAGATATTATTATTTATAGGTAGATCTGGATAATTAGGTACCTAGTTATTGACTCCATAGTTTCAGATTTATTATTTGATTTGCGACCTGACTTCAACTTCGCAATTTTCGATTTTTTCGCATATAATGTCAATGACCTTAAAAAAAGGTTCAGTGTAAGTAGACCTCTCAGTACTGGTTACAGCATACTAATGCAAGATCAACATATACTGGTAAATTCATACACTTGGTCAATAAAAGAAAGAGATTGAAAATAGCAGCACTTCTCATTGCCACTCTTGCATTAATAATGCCATCGCGTGTCGCATGTTTGTGAACAGCAAAAAATGTGAAACAAAAAATGGTAAGTAGATAATTATTTGAGTTTCCAAGACGTTCACGTTGTTATAATATTAATTTTTCTAGATGTTGCATATTAACTTTCCTCACATTGAACAATAATACATTGCGTAATACCTCGGTGTATTCTACTACCAACTAATATCAAAGGATTCAATTTGTTTACTCACAATTCCTAGCCCTACAGTAGGAGCGGCCTTAATATGGGTGCGGTAAGTGATACAGACTCTCACACATAAACGTAGGGTGCATTATGATTTAATACGCGGGCAAAAATCAGTAGGCTATTTTAACGAAGGTCGCATCCGAGGCGTGCAAAGTGTGTATGAATATTAGCAACGTTGTAACAAGGTTTAAACTTGCAAGTTTGTTATCAGAGAGTGATCCTTCTCTTCTCGTACTATTATTTATTCTGTGCTGCTATTCACTACTATTTTTCTTAACCTCATTTTAATAGTTTACAGTTAGGTACGTTTCTCTAAGGCTTCTCCCATAATAAACAGATCCTTACAATGGGGGAACGCCATGTCTAGCAATTGACTTCTATGGGATTAGGAAGAAGAAGAGCATCATTATTATTCATCATGACTGCCCTTTATAAGTCCACTGCAGGACATAGGCCTATCCTAAGGAACGCCAAAACACGGTCTTGAGCCTCCTGCATATCTTACCGTTACCGTTACAGCATATTAAAGTTCACTGCTGAACATAGGGCTCACCCGTAGATTGCCTCGTGGGGTGGGGGTAAAGTGTAATTCATATCTTACAAAGTCGTTATTCCATCAAGGGGGTCCTATGCGAAGTATATACATATAAATGGTGAAGAAAAGCATTATTAAAAATAATCTCAAAAATTTTGTGGTAATGCATTATATTAACTGATTTTACTGCGCATGCACACACTCGTAAGGTTCGATCAGTAGGCAAAAACATTGCTACCCATAAGTTACATTTAATCTGAGATAATTTCAAATATAATAATTTAAAATTAAAAATTTTGTACAGCCGACTTCAATATAGGTTATTTAAGAATAACTTAATAACCATTGGTCTGATCTTGTTCAAATTCATATGGGACCACACAAGAACTATCAGCTTTCATATAAAAAAACAATCATCCAAATCGGGTCGCCCAGTACAAAGTTATGAGGTAACAAACATAAAAAAAAACATACACTCGAATTGAGTACCGTCTCCTTTTTGGAAGTCGGCAGAAAAATGAATCGCTGAATGTGTTGCTAAGCGCAAATCTCGAGAGTAGCTAAACCGATTTCGCAAATTTTTTTTTATAATATCCCTTGAAGTACGAAGAAGGTTCTTACGGAGAGAAAAATTTAAAAAATTGCCTGAATAAGTCTAAAAACAACACTTTTCTATATTCCCATACAAAAGATTCGTGATAATACTTAAAAGTCAATTTGGACTTTAATACTATACCATATAGTTTAAGTGTTAGTAGAGGGGTTCCGAGAAGGCAAAGCAATTTAGTGACGTTAGTATCGAATAAATATTGATGTCAATATTTGTCAATATTTATACACACAGGCAGATAGCTGATGTTATAACGAGTAACTTGGGCTGCTTTTACTTAGGGTCCCGCGAAAAATAACTTCACGCGGGCAAGTCGCGGGGAACAGCTAGATTCAAATAAAAGTAGAAGCCTTATTTACTCGTATTTTCAAAAACTGCAATAACGGTATATCATTATTTATATATTTGAACTTGAGTTTAAAATTTGGCTACTCTTTGAAAAACAACCATGTATAAGTTCCCGGTAGGAAGTTGCCACTCAAGAACACCTTTTCCCTTATAAATTTTTAAAGTTCGCTGTCCATGAGCAACGATACAACGATATTATAACATTTTATTCCATTAACGATAGCCTAATGGTTAAAAGTGCAAGTTGTGAACTAAAAAGTCTTGGGTTTGAATCCGCCAATCGACTACAGTCGTGAACCACTTAACGGAAAAATAAATAATGTTCATAAACATTGCTAGTATTTTCTTTAGTAAAGAAATATCGTATCGTAATTACTTCGTTGGTTTAATGGTCCTAAGTGTGACTGTTGGTCATGTGGTCATGAGTTGGAATCCCAAAATTCCCAAAATTCTAAGTAGCAGCCCGCAGTCAGGAAGCTGGCGGTGTTTCACAACCGTGTCTTTGAAAGGACGTAATGTCGTTGTTCCTGCGCCTGAGCTCTCTCTGGTCGTGTTGGATTGCTGACTGGACGCTCCGTGTGGTATAGAGGCATTCAATATCGGAACTTTGATAGCGTGATTTAGGCTTCGGGGCGTTTCGCTTGTGGCGCGACGACAGCGCCGTCTCAGTGGGTTGGATTATTTCTGCATAACACGGTCTAAAATACAAAGAAACTGTATTGCTTAGTGAGATGGAGAGGCTGCTGGAGCGAGAGGCGCGCGAGGTGGCCGCTCTGGCGGGCGAGGCGCGGCACGCGCGCGACTCGCTCTCCCGCACGCGCACGCAGCGCGCCGCACTGCTCGCGCTGCGCCAACACCTCGCCCGCCACTTGGAGACGCTCAGGCACACAGGTGGGCCCCACAACCGTTACAGCTAAAGCTAAGCATACAGTTGCCACCTTTTTTTTGAAGAAATATAGTATTTTTTCGAAAAAAGATGCAAACATTGTATAGTACATACTTTGCGAAATTTAGGAAAAAAAGTACACATTTATTTTTATTCTCTCTGTATTTTTCCATATATATTTATTATTGCTCTTTGCTTTCGCCATCAATGATCTATTTGCAATAGAACATAATAGAATCATTTTTTTTTCGTATAATCCCATTGTATTTCTATTTCCAGAAAAACTCTTAAACAGTGGTAGAGCCACGCGGCAGTTATTGCTGTCGCATGGATGGGCCGGCTCGAACCGGTGTGGTACCACGTCCTCACAGAAAACCAGCGTGAAGTATAGGTTTACCTCTGCGTTTCGCTTGGTGAGTGCAGGTGGCCGGAGGCCCTTTTTACTGGAAATGAGGCATTCCATCTTAGTCTTCACGGGTGACAACGCACCTACATTTTGAGTTGTAATAAAGGATAGATGTAGATGTCTATGGGCCGCAGCAACCACTTACCATCAGGAGGTGGACTGTGTGCTCGTTTGTCACCCTTATCCTATAAAAAAAAACTCGTTCAAAGGGATTATATGAACTTAGAGGGATGTATTGGTGATTTTAATGATAATAATTCTGTAAACATATACTCGTTACAGTCGCGAATCTTATTTTGTTAAGGACGCGTTTGCAAAATTGATAGGTATAGAATCGAACTACTACATTGACACGGGTCACACACACAAGTGTATGCACGGTTAGCAGCGGGAATCGTAATGAAGTAAAATATTTTGATACTTTGAAAGATTGATTTTTTTCTCATTTCTTATACCTACCAGAATATACTTAGATACGAAATTCGAATACCTATCTATGTGATCTGAAAGTGTACTTCGGTGAGTGCTGCTGGAACTCCTGGACGAGTAGAATAAGGTGTGCCGAGTTTAGGCTCGTTTTGTTAGTAATAATGAGACCTTACCTCCGGACTTGATGAAGAGATCTGATGGTGTACTTCAGTGACTGCTGCTGGAACTTCTGGACGAGTAGAACTAAGTGTGCCGAGTTTGTGCTCGTTTTGTTAGTTATGATGAGACCTTACCTCCGGACTTGATGGAGAGACCTGATGGTGTACTTCAGTGGCTGCTACTCTGTAACTCCACGATGAGTAGCTAGGTGTGCCGCGTTTGGGCTTGATTTGTTAGTTATGATGAGGCCTTACCTCCAGACTTGAGGGAGAGACCTGATGGTGTACTTCAGGGACTGCTGCTCTGTAACTCCTCGACGAGTAGAACTAGGTGTGCCGAGTTTGGGCTGTCCTTGCTACTTATAATGAGACCTTACCTCTAAGATTGATGGAGAGACCTGATGGTGTATTTCAGTGACTGCTACTCTGTAACTCCACGATGAGTAGAACTAGGTGTCCCGCGTTTGGGCTCGATTTGTTAGTTATGATGAGGCCTTACCTCTAAGTTTGATGGAGAGACCTGATGATGTACTTCAGTGACTGCTGCTCAGTAACTCCTCGATGAGTAGAACTAGGTGTACCAAGTTTGGGCTCGACTTGCTAGTTATGATGAGACCTTACCTCTGGACTTGATGGAGTAATCTGAAGGTATACATCAGTGACTGCTGCTCTGTAACTCCTCGACGAGAACTAAGTGTGCCAAGTTTGGGCTCGATTTGCTAGTTATGATGAGACTTTACCTCCAGGCTTGATGGAGAGACCTGAAGGTGTACTTCGGTGACTGCTGCTGGAAATCCTGGACGAGTAGAACTAAGTGGGCCGAGTTTGTGCTCGTTTTGTTAATAATGATGAGGCCTTACCTCCGGACTTGATGGAGAGACCTGATGGTGTACTTCAGTGACTGCTGCTCTGTAACTCCTCGACGAGTAGAACTAGGTGTGCCGAATTTGGGCTTGACTTGCTACTTATAATGAGACCTTACCTCTAAGCTTGATGGAGAGACCTGATGGTGTACTTCAGTGACTGCTGCTCAGTAACTCCTCGACGAGTAGAACTAGGTGTGCCAAATTTGGGCTCGATTTGCTAGTTATGATGGGACCTTACCTCTGGACTTGATGGAGTGACCTGAAGGTACACATCAGTGACTGCTGCTCTGTAACTCGCACACATAGTTGTACTCGTCCAGGTGTTCCCGTAGCAGTCACCAAAGTACACCATCGGGTTTCTCCATCAAGCATGGAGGTAAGGTCTCATCATAAATATCAAGTCGAGCCCAACCTTGGCATACCTAGTTCTACTCGTCGAGGAGTTACAGAGTAGCAGTCACTGAAGTACACCTTGAGGTCACTCCACCGAGTCTGGAGGTAAGGTTTTATCATAACTAACAAAACTAGCCCAAATTCGACAGCTGGTTCTACTCGTCCAGGAGTTCCAGTAGCAGTAACCGATGTGCACCTTCAGGTCACTCCATCAAGTCCGAAGGCAACTTCTCATCATAACTAACAAAACGAACCCAAATTCGACACACTTAGTTCTACTCGTCCCGGAGTTCCAGTAGCAGTCACTGATGTACACCTTCAGGTCACTCCGTCAAGTCTGGAGGTAAGGTCGCATCATAACTAACAAAATGAGTCCAAACTCGGCACACCTAGTTCTACTCGTCCAGGTGTTCCCCGTAGTAGTCACCCAGGTACACCATCAGGTTTCTCCATCAAGCCCGGAGGTTAGATCTTATCATAACTAACAAAACGAGTCCAAACTCGGCACACTTAGTTCTACTCGTCCAGGAGTTGCAGTAGCAGTCACCGAAGTGCACCTTCAGGTCTCTCCATCACCTCCGAAGGTAAGGTTTGATCATAGCGAATAAAATGAACCCAAACTCGGCGCACCTAGTTGTACTCGTCCAGGTGTTCCCGTAGCAGTCACCGAAGTACACCATCGGGTTTCTCCATCAAGCATGGAGGTAAGGTCTCATCATAACTATCAAGTCGAGCCCAACCTTGGCACACCTAGTTCTGCTCGTCGCGGAGTTCCAGTAGCATCACTGAAGTTCACCTTCAGGTCACACCAGTCCAAGACGAATAGGTATTTCTTGATAATCATCATTACAAGTCCATTGCTGAACATAGGCCTCCGCCAAGAAATGCTACAAAGCACGGTCCTGAGCCACCTGCATCCATCGACTTCCTGCATGTCTCACCAGGTCGTCATTCCATCTTGTGGGGGACACCCTACACTTCGCCTTTATTTATTTATATGTAAAATACACTTTTAGCGAAACAAAATATTATAATAAAAAAAAACACAGTCGAATTGAGTACCGTCTCCTTTTTGGAAGTCGGCAGAAAAATGATATACAATATTATTTTACCTTGTCAAGTACCTATGTATCAAATTCCAATATTTTGTGTATGTACAGCGATCTTTTTCAATATGAGCCCCTGCAATCAGGCAATACACTATCATTCACTACGGCGGCCGAGCGCGGACTGTGGTTTCATCGAAATTTTTGTACAACAAACCAAAACAGGCACCAAAAATAAAATAACCCTTATTGCAATACTTTATGATTCATCCGTATTAGCAAAATATGTGAAAAAATAAGCATTAGTTTTTATTTTTTTTACGACTATTTGTGACATTTTGATAAAAAATAAACACCACTATTTTTTATTGAATATGTCTTGTAGTGTTATGCTACTTACATTTCATTGTATACTATTTTTCCATTCTGTTTTTGATTTTCTGCACTTATATTTTGCATCACTTTTCACGCTATCAGTTATGCAACTTACATATCATTTTACATTATTTTTACATTCTGTTTTTGATTTTCTGCATTTATATTTTGCAACACCTTTATTTCCATAGGATCCTGTAACGTTTTTACACAATAACAAATCATTTTCACTTCGTATTTTCACACTATCAGCACCTTTTAAAAACGCTGTCAAAGGAGTCTTACCTTTTTCTATCTTTTATTGAGTTTTCCGTAACTCTGCAATTTCGGGATTCGTGCGCGCTGCCGCGCTATTTTTTTTCCTATATCAATAATATTTTATTTCTTACATAAAACTTGTAGTTTCTTAATAACAGTCCTAAAACCAAAAATTTTATATTTGACAACCATTATTTATATGGTTGTTATGGTAACTTTTATTCAAATTCGTCACTGGTGTGATGTTCTTAATTTAATATTTTCACATAAATACTCTATGGCTCTAGGTCATTTACAATAATTTCCTTTTAATTTAAATAATTTCTCGTTCTCTCTAAAAAGGTATAAAAGCCGAACAATTAGAGAATACAGGGAGTCTCGCTTCAGTTCTCAAACGAGAAGCATCTATTAAAGGCCTTATCCCGGGGCCGCATTGCCCCGGGATCCTGCAAGCCTCCATCTACATTTGAAGTCGTCGGCGGAGTCTACTTCAAGCGCGGGGCCACACTACTCCGGGCACTACGACTGCTTGCTTCAGGCGCTGAGTGCACCTACTGCCCGCGCTACCTTTGGACGCTACGACTGCTTGCTCCAGGCGCCGAGTGCACCTACTGCCCGCGCTACCTTTGGGCGCTGCGACTGCTTGCTCCAAGCGCTGAGCATACCTACTCCAGGCGCTACGTGCGCCGGCTCCGGACGCTGCGTGTGCCCAGTCCAGGCGCTGCGTGCCGTCGCCGCCAAGAAACATCAAGCTCCGCGTGTGCCTACTTCTACAAAAGCAGCGTGTCACTTCGACCTTTAGGCTCCACTACAATACTATATTCTCCTATCTTTATTATTTTTTTAAATCTAATTGTAATCTCGCTTCATCCATCATCATCATATTTCATTTTTTTTATAAAATTGTAAATACCTTTTTAAAAATTTAAATATATTATTTTCTTGGTCTACTTTTGTTGTTTTGTTGTTCTTAGGTTAGGTTCTCTTATTTTTCTCTTTTAATTGTCGCTTCACGACAGTCTGCCTACTTAAAGTATTTTTAGAAATCTTATATATATTGATAATAGAACAAAAAATGTACCTAAACATGAGCCGGTATCGTTAATTTTGTAGAAAATGGCTAGGGAAGATCGCTTTTACAATATAAGAAACTTTTATTTTCAACAAAAAAATCTATACGTGGTACTTATTAGTTATATCTGATTTGGTTTAGTTTTGTCACAAAATGTACCGAAAAAAGCATAATTTTGCCCGATTTGCAAACGCGTCCTTAAACATATGGCCTGCAAATTCCAAAAAAACGTAAGACTTTTTATTTCGAGGGGCCACCCCTGGCTCTTTCAACTTAATTAAAAATTTTAAAATCTCAATTAATGTGATACCGATCTTATTCTTAACAGAAATCCGCGAATTGGAGAATCTGGTGCGTGTATCAGATCGGAAGTTGTACAAGAGTTGGGAGGCTCTAAAAGATTCTTCGGATCCGGCTGCCTTTGATCCCTTACTGGACGAAGTCAAGGTGAGATTGTTGATCGCAGAATAATTGATTTACTATCTCAACACAAATAATATAGAGTTTAACGTTTAATAAGGTAGATTGCTTCTTGATTTCTTTCACGATAGTTATTGAAATACTTTTTAGAATTTATCAAAAAAAATGGAAATTACAGGAAGGACAATATTAGTTCATAGCTTCTTGTTATCACATCAAACATATTATTTTTAAGGTACTTTAATATTTTTTTTAAATAATAATCTACACTTAGACCATAATATAATATCCGGATACCGTGACGTTTGATTACGTTTCAAAATATGGACCACAGATTAATAAATATATACAGCAAGCTAATATGTTCCAGAATTGACGCGTGGCAGTTTCGTATTACATTCGCGCTAACTATCATTGGTGCGAGTTGTAGAGATACCGGTTTTAGGCTTTTCACCATCATTTAGGGTATATATAGGGAAGTTGTGGGACAAAGTTGTTTTCGCTTTTTATTTGCATATTTCGTACATACCGTACCATGTAGTGGCTGTATAAGATCATCGTCTCGTAGTTGCCGTGAATGACGACAAACGAAAACTAAAACAGAATATGGACAACGGCATCTGTTTTTCCTGATAACAAATCAGAATAATAAAAAACTAAGGTTGCCAACACGCGTACCAAGTGTGGAAACTAATGCAAAATCCCACCTATGAGGCAATCTATGGATCCAACAGTGGACTTTTACAGGTTGTAATTGAGAAAAAGTGGTCGCCAATAGAGTAATTAGACTTTTAGTGATAGTGTCATTCAAAATTCAATTTAAAGTTGAAGCAACAACACAATGAATGTATGTGTAGGATGAGTAATAAAGTATAGTACAGAGACTAATTTTGTAGTTAGGAATGATAATTTATTCGTTGCACGAATTAATTATCCAACAAGTCAAGGATAAACTAGTAACGGAATACGACAAGCGCACCGTTCCACGTTAGAGCCAAGACTGTCTTAACGGCGGCCGCTCCGTCCGTTTTATAAAAGCAAAACGGGCGCCACCGCAGGTGAAATGGCGCAGGTGTACTGTGCACGTGTTGTTTACAAGAATTCTGTCTAACTACACGGACGCCCCTGCACGTGCAATGGTGCACATGCCGTTATATGCATTAACTGCCTGTAATTATGTAATAATTCTATGGTGGTCGCATTTAAACATTATTGTTTATTGACTGATTGCTTTTAAAATCAATATCTGGGACTATGATGATATGATTATATGACCAATAGATAAATATGAATTCGTCGTGAAAACTGAAAAAAGCCTCTTCTTCAAATAGATATGACATGCCCGAGTAAAATACCTTAAGGGGCGCCTAAAATATTTACTGTATTGTTTGTAATAATATGGTCTTTGAAAAACTTTATGGTTCAATAAATAAAAAAAAGTTTGTTTTTTTTTTGTTTAAAAATCTACAGAATTTAGAAACGAACGTCCGGCCACTGGATTTGGAAAAGAAAAAACCGACGTTACCTCAGTGGTTTTTTTATAAAACTTATGTGACAAACGGACTTACAAATAGGCTTGCCAACAGTCCCGGATTTTCCGGGACGCCCTGCTTCTATGTAAATTTTGGACCGTGCCGCCGTAACCCTTTGCGGGACGCCTTTTGTCCCGAAAATCGGTGATTATATGATATTAGTATCTATCTCGTACCAAATACACCTTAGTCGTAACTTTGATACCATTTTCAAATGCATCAGCAGAGAGAGTGTTTTCTCTCTGTGGAAATGCACGGAGAGACAGCAAAAATAAGCTGTTTGTTGACCATGTCAAGGCTGAACTACAAATAAACATTAATTTTAATCAAAAATGCAGTAAATTTTATAACCAATGTGTTTTTCTTCTAATCAATTTGTATGTGGTGTGTTGTGTCCCGCGTAATATACCCAAGTCCCGGATCTCGAGTTGGGTAATCCCGGAAATGCCTTTTTTGGAGTTGGCAAGCCTACTTACAAACCACCTGATGTTGAGTGACTATTGGAGCCCATAGACACCTGCAACTAACTTCCAAGAAAGAAGGCAACAGATCTCAGCCGTTATTATACTGACTTTCTATAGGTACCCTTCACCCTTCAAACTGAAACACACCAGTGCCATAATGTTGTCATACTACTTACTAGTTCGCAATACTCAACGAGTTTGAACATGTAGTTCTTTTCATTGACAGAGTAAACAGACTGCATTAGAAGGGCTCGTACGTTTGATAAACAACCGCCGCTTAAATATTTCCCGCGCTGCAATTGTACCTCGTCCGTTGCCAGCGCCACCTCGTGACGACGACGGTAAACTGTCAAGATTTTAATAAACAATTAAAACCGTGTAGTGTATCGTGTAAGAATATCCACTACTTGTACCGTGGCTGTCGTAAGAGGCGACATAAGGAAACTAAAACAGATGTGCATCTTCGGATAACAACACGAAATAAGTAATAAAAAAACTGCGGTTGCCTTAAAGCTTGCCCTGTGTTACTAAGAGTGGCAACTATGGCAAAATCGTCTTCCTATGAGGCAATCTATGGGAGAGGCCTAAGTACAGTGGACTTTTATTGGCTGTAATGGATGGATGAATGGACAAAGCAGCTTGGGTCTCTTATAAGTCTTGGACACGCTTCTTGTGGAAATACGAGTATCAATCTAGGTAGTGTGAGACAGGAAATACTATTGCAACTATGAAATATCGATTAAGAAAATTTTAGCTTTTTAGTGCACCTGATAGTAAGTGGGCCTTGAAGTCCAAGGCCATTAAATCTAAACAAAAAGTGTTGCCCTTAAGGGTGGTAATCACCCTTGCCAGTAATTGCTTTATAGCCTTTAATTATTTTATTCTGTTATCTTTCAATCCGTTTCATATAACATATTTAGGTGATCTATGGTTTAACAGCAGCTTAAAAACACTTTGTCAATCGGATAGAAAACGATGATAGTATTTTGTTCCGTGTCAGATCTATGGCTTCCAATTTTTTTTATAGAATAAGGGTGACAACCGAGCACACAGTCCACCTGGTAGTAAGTGGATGCTATGGCCCGTTACATCTACATTTATCCTCAATTAAGAATCGAAATGCAGATGCGTTGTTACCCCTGAATACTAAGACACAGATTAAATAACGACTAAGATGGAATGTCTCGCTACATTTTCTCTTCTTGTATCATTCTTGTATCTATCATACCTATCCTCAACTGTAATCATCTTGAGTTTTTTTTTTCTGTAACTTAATTGTCTAATTTATGTATAACTTCCCTGTTTGCAATTAATTGTAAACGCAAAAAGGTTGTCTGGAAGAAATCGCTTCCAAAGCGATAAGACCGCCTATTGTGTCTTCTATATAATGTACTTAATTTTGTTTTCATTTTAATGTGTAGTACCGTTACCGTTACGGCCTAAAGTCCATTGCTGAACATAGGATTTCCCCATAGAAGGCCAATTGGCCTCTAGAAAGCTTGGCGTGCTCAGTAGAGTGGGACAGTATTTCATACAGGCATGCCGTTTGCAACTTTATAAGGCGCAAGTTCCCCCTCACATGGTTCACATTTTTGAACCGGGGCACCCCGGTGCCAGCTCCATCCATTTGACCGCATCCAGCGAAGAGTGGCTTGAATCGTCGATGACTGAGTTCCTTCTGTTCGGCTCGATTCACTGGCACTGCGAAGATATGTTGGATCCCATTGCATTTTTTACCGCATTTTGCACGGGAAGTACTTTCAGGAGATTAATTTCAGTCGCCAAATTCCACCAATGTACGTCGGGGCAAAACTCACGGTACCATCTACACCATCTGGATGCTTGTTGTTACACCATAATTGTGCGATTTATTAGGAGTTTTCTTCCTCTCAAGATTTCTTCGTGGAACCACCTACCACCATTGATTTTTCCGGACTGATACGACTTAGAGACCTTCAAGAAACGAGCTTACCCCTTTTAAAAAGGCCAGAAATGAATCTGCAATTTGCCTGGTGTTTCAGTTATCATGTCGCATATTCATAGCTAGCCTAGGGCTGTCGGAACTCTAAATCAGGCACTGTATAAGTAGCTACTGCAATCAATGAACATGTGCTACTAACTTAAAAAAAACAAATAGGCCTACAGATGCGTTGTCCCATCTGAGAACTAAAATGGAATGCTTCACAACTTATCTATTGGCTCTCTTTCTCTTTACCGTTCAGACCAAAATACAGCAGAGTAGGATCTGCTAGTTTATGGTAAGAAGGTGGTATCTATCCAGATGGACGGATGGAGAGGATACCGCATAGAAATCTAATTTGGAGGAAACAGGGTCCAAACATACTTTTTGGTTTTTTACCAAAAACCTCTCCGCGATCATTTTCATGGAAAAGACTTGATCCGTACACCTAATTCCCTTTCTAAATCCAGCTTGCAAATCCCAAAATTTTGCGTCTGTTACTTTCATAACTCTTTTAATCAACACCTTAGCATGCAGTTTTCCCACGATGATAAGCAAGCTGATACTACGGTAGATTTTACAGACCCTTTGCCCTTATATATTGGGACTATAACGGCTTTACATCAGTCTCCCGGTATCCGCTTCAGTTCCCAATATAAATTAAATAAAGTGCATAGCAGGCCTGCCACCACTCCCTTACCAGCCATTAGCATTTTGAGCGATACTCTATCATATCCGCCTGCCTTACCTGCTTTCATTGCTTTAATTATTTCATCTAAACTTCTCTTCCTTCATTTTTCCTCTTCTTTCTTAATTTCCGGTTCATTTAATGCACACGTTTCCTCACTCATAAAAACGCTTTCAAAATATTCTTTATTGTAATGTGTTATATCTAAACTAGAGTCGACAACTACCGCGGGGTCGGTGCGAAGGAGACAAGAGATAGGTCGTCGCGCGGCATACAAGCGGAGAAAAAGAGACACGACGAGGGAACCGCGATCTGAACCGATCTCCGGGGAGTCCAGTCGACACACACCTACTGTACAGGTATCGGCCGTTGCTTACCTAAAACTATTTATGATTTTTTTTCAAATGAAGTGACATACGAAATTAGAGTCCAACTGATGATAAGTGTCTGCAACTCATGGACATCTACAGCCTACTTCAAACAAAGAAGGACGTTACAGATAAGCCGTCAGACGACTGAAGACTTTATACATTGTAGAGCCATGCTACAGCTACTATATTAGTAGTATAGTTTTAGCACTAATAGGTCGGCTCGATTGGGGAAGGATCACGCTGCTCACAGAATACCAGCCTAAAATAGAATAAGAAAAAATAAATAAGAACCTATAGCATAGAGAACCGGAGACCCTTTTTACTGGAAAAGAGGCATTCCATCTTAGTCCTCACGGGTGACAACGGATCTGAATTTTGATTCGCAAATGATTATAGATGTAGATGTCCATGGGCCACAGCAACCACTTACCATCAGGTGGACTGTGTGCTCGTTTGTTACCCTATCCTATAAAAAAATACTAAGATGGCTCACAACTGGCAATTGTACTGGCTGCCCATATCCTTCAGACCGGAACACAACAGTGCAGCTAATGCTATTTGGCGAATTAGGTAACAGGGTGGCACTTACCCAGACGGACTCTTTTTTATATAGGGGGGGGGGGGGGGGTAAACGAGCATGCGGCTCAACAGAGTAATTGCAAATGCATTACAGGCCTTGCGTTACATACGTGGTATAGCCACGCTGCAGCTATATTGGTTGTAGCACGAATGGGTCGGCTCAACCGGGGTAGGACCACGCTCTCACAGAATACCAGCTTAAATTAGCAGATTAAGGTTGCTGTGTTTCGTATGTTTAGTGTAAAGAACCGGTGACCCTTTTTACTGGAATCGAGGCATTCCATCTTAGTCCTCAGGGGTACAATGTATCTGCATTTTGATTCTTAATCGAGGACAAATGTAGATGTCTATGGGCCACAGCATCCACTTACCATCAAGTGGACTGTGTGCTCGTTTGTCACCCTAATACAACTAAGAAAACATACCTACAGGTCACGTTTAGGTATCCACTCATCAATGCTACATACGTATGTAAGCTCACAGCCCTTACTTTTTTATAATGCTTGTTATAATACTGCAGGTAACAGTGGGACAACCGACGCTGGAGCTGGTGACCCGCGCCAGCGTCCGAGATATGTTATTCTTTACCAGCAATTAGTGCTGTACAAGGATTAAAGCAGTTTCAGCACGAATTTACCTTCTAGTTGTTTTACTAACTTCCCCCTAAAAAGTTGTTATGAGTTCTACTGTTTTAAAGGATGCCTGGTAATGCGTGCAAGAACATACTTCTTTTCCAAACTTGGTTAACGTATAGTCGCGCGTCTAGTTTCTGTAGATTTTTGAACAAAATAATCTAAGAACATTTTTGATCAAGAGCCTGACTCCACCAAAGCATTTTCAGGATTTATTGAAACATCAAAGTCATCAAAGACTTTATTATTACAAACATTACAGTAAATACATTAGGCACCCATTAAGATGGTTTGCCTGTGCATATCTCTTGCAGTGAGATTAAATTTTGGACCTCGATTACGCCTTTTTCTCTTCAACCGGTGCAGGCACTTCGGGGTGTGGTGAAGGAGATGATTCCGGTGCGGCAGCTTTCACCTATAATTCAATGTTATTTATTACATATTACTTAAGATTATAAAGGGTTTTTCAATAGGGAAAAGGTATATTTGACTGCCGATGACGGCCATGTTAGATTGTCTATTGGCGCGAATTTTTGACAGATGTGGCATTAAATTTGCGTTAAAGTGATTAAAGCATATTATTAAAATGGCAGTTCAATTCGTCAAGCTTTTAGTGCGTTACGAGAAACTTTTGGTCAACATAATCATCCTAAGGAGGACACTATCAGTCACATAGTGTAAAAAATTGAAACCACCGGCTCGCTGATCGATCATTCAACCGTCGTCGAAATGTGCGAAACACCTAGAATATCGGATAGCCACTAATTGAAAGTGTGAGAGTTCTCAGCAAGTCGCCTTAACTAAGACTTCAAGTTGGCGAATTTTGAGAAAAGATTTGGATTTACGCCCTTACAAAACTCAGCTGACGCAAGAACTAAAGGTTACTGATTTACAGCGTTGAAATTTCGCTAATTTGTTTTTACAGCAACTTCATGACGATTCCAATTTTTCGCAGAATATCATCTTAAGCGATGATGCTCATTTTTGGCTCAAAAGTTTTGTAAACAAGCAAAGCTGTCGATTTGTTGTAAATCAAAATCCTCTAAAGGTTAATGAAAGGCCATTGCATTTTGAAAGAGTGACGTGAGCGTTTTGGGCTGGGGACATAATTGGTGCTTGTTGTAATAAGGTGGCCGAATGGTGGCGGCGTGAGAGAACCCCATTTCATCCTCCCTTAGGTGTCGTAAGAAGCAGTTATGAGAACTGCCAAATAAATCCTATAGCTTCCGATAGATATATAGTCATTTTGCTTATGATGCCAGGCGGGCGTAAAAATCTGGATTGACGACGACAGCAGTATCAAAGGTGCGAGACGTATGGTCTTTTGAACGTCATTACGCCTACGTAAAGGTTAAGATAACTTTTCCCTTAAAAGGGGAGGCCCATCCATAAAAATGTTCTGAGTTGATTAAGAAAAAGAAGAATATGATATTTAAGAGGGGCATTAACAACTCCAAATGTCAACGTTTAACGAATTTCGTAAAA
This sequence comes from Parnassius glacialis, assembly GCA_033319125.1. Lineage (NCBI taxonomy): Eukaryota > Metazoa > Arthropoda > Insecta > Lepidoptera > Papilionidae > Parnassius > Parnassius glacialis. The sequence continues at coordinate 34,843,252 of JAVANC010000025.1, forward strand.
TAATATTTTATGCCTGGCGTAAAGGGGTTTTAGCAACATCTAGAGAAAGACATGAAATTTAATTAAACGCCATTAAATTTATTTTAACAGTGGTAGAGCCACGCGGCAGCTTTTGCTGTCGCACGGATGGGCCAGCTCGAACCGGGGTGGTACCACGACCTCACAGAATACCAGCGTGAAGTAGAGGTTTACCTCTGCGTTTCGCTTGGTGAGTGCAGGTGGCGGGAGGCCCTTTTTACTGGAAATGAGGCATTCCATCTTAGTCCTCACGGGTGACAACGCATCTGCATTTGGATTCGCAAACGAGGATAGATGTAGATGTCTATGGGCCGCAGCAACCACTTACCATCAGGTGGACTGTGTGCTCGTTTGTCACCCTTATCCTATAAAAAAAATATTTTTATTCGACTTTTTTTCGAGAATATGTATATTTATATATCTATCTTTGGCATGCTCTATAGCTTAAACGGCTGAATGGATTTTAACATATGAGGTGTTGTTAGCTTCATATTAATTGTAGGAGTGACATAGGCTATGTAATATGCTATAATGCTATTTTACGCTGGTATTTTGTGGGAGCGTGGTCTTCCCTGGTCGAGCTGACCCATTCATGCTACAAACATAATATAGCTATATACAGGGTGGGCCTTAACAATATGAGCGTTTTATTTTGTCTATAATTCAAAAACCGTTAGAGGTACGGGGGCGCGGGGGGTGTCGTTGGACGCGCCATTTCGTGGAATTTTTAGTCGCCATGGACGCGTTCTCGGGAGCACAGCGTGCGTTCTGTGTTCGCGCGTATTATGTCAACAACAATTCTGTGACTGTTGCTATAGTATGTGCCATATCGATTGAGAAAAACGGACAATGACCTCAGATATGAGCCGAGTGTCAAAAGGCGTAACTTACAAAATCTCAATTTAGATGTGATAACAATATTTAAATATTGATATTATTCCCACTTCTAGGTCAGCACATATGTTTTGTTTTTTTGTTTCTTAAATAATATTGTCTGTGGTTCCTATAAACATAGTAAAATCTTACGGTACATCGCGAAAAATGTGTTATATTTTATATTTCAATTTATGGTAAGTAACGCAGCAATTCATTTAATAACAGTTTCATATTAAAAAAATATTTGAAGCAATATAATCACCATATTGAGCTTTTGCAAATTCATCCCTTTAAAATAAACAAAACGCGTGTTACGTCAGTTCGTTCTAAAAGAAACGTGACAATGGCAGCCAGAGATGCGTCACCTTTTTTGGGCCGGTCCGCCATTTTGTTTTCATTCGTGTTCGGATAGCGCTTGCGTGTGTACGTCTCGGGTAATTCATAGCATTCATTGCATTGTTTTAGTTGAGTTTTTACTGTTAAATTTGTTATATCGTTAAGTTTTTGTTTTTTGAATCTGTTATATTAGTTTTACTGTGACGGTCGTTACTAAATCGACATGAGTTCAGGAGAATTTGGTGAAGGACCCGGTCCTTCAACATCAAGTGGAAAGAGACGTCGCCGACCCATAATAAACGTAGCAGGTACGTACAAATAGGTACAAATGCGACGACGTAGCCTTTCTATTTCTTAAAGCGCTCTTTTTATGTGACCATGTGGTATTTATTTTCTAAAACAATATGTATTTATGTGATGTAGTACTATGGTAGTATATTTTTGTCATTTATTTACAGGCCCATCTTCTGGAGCACCTTTAACGTCACCAGTAAAAAAGAGAAAACCTACCACTTTGTCGGTCGGGGAACAAGAGATTATCATTAATGTATACAAATATGTCAAAAACACCTGGCCCGAAGACGTGTATCCTTCAAACGTTAATATGGTAGAAAAGGTTTCGGAGATCTCAGGAGTCAGCAAGAGCACTATATATCGCGTATTAAGCGTGTATAGAGATTCCCATAAAATACCAGAAAAGGGAATAATTAATAAAAGAAAAAAGTCTGTAATTGACAAGTTGGACGATTTTGATAAATCGGCTATAAGAGCGAAAGTGCATCAGTTCTTTCTTGCAGGAGAATTACCGACTTTAGACAAAATTTTGCTCAGTATAAATCAAGATGACCAGTTGCCAAACTTGAGCAAAACTTCCCTGCGACGTGTGTTGCGCCATTTAAAATTCAAATATATAAAGAGAAACAGAAAAAGTGGTCTAATAGATCGCCCAGAGATAGTTCTGTGGCGTACCAGATATTTGAGAGAAATACAAATATTAAGAAACGAGGGACGTAACATTTTTTACCTTGACGAAACATGGATTAACGCAGGTCATACTATGGGAAAGGTATGGGAAGACACCACAATTGAATCTTCTCGTCAATCACGGTTAGAAGGCTACTCTACTGGCGCGAAAGCCCCTTCGGGTAAAGGAAAGCGATTAATAGTTGTACACGTTGGCAATGAAAATGGCTTTTTGGAGGGATGTGATTGGGTATTTGAATCATCATCTACTGGTGACTACCATGAGAGTATGGACGCTCTCCATTTCGAGGACTGGTTTAGAAAAGTAATAGAAAAACTGCAAAGCGGCGATGTCATAGTTATGGATAACGCTAGTTACCACTCCAGACGTTTAGAAAAAACCCCAAAAATGTCTTGGCGGAAACAAAATATGCAGGAATGGCTAGAATCTAAACAGATCGCATACGTGCCCTCGGACACAAAGACCCACTTAATGGAAAAAATAAAGGCAGTTAAAGATAACTATCGAAGTTACGTCACCGACGAGATGGCAAAAGAAAAAAGCATCACAGTGGTAAGGTTACCTCCTTATCACTGTGAGCTTAACCCCATTGAACTTGTGTGGGCAGATGTGAAAGGGTACGTTGCACGAAAAAATACAACTTTCAAGTTAAAAGATGTTAAAAATTTACTTAAAGATGGTTTAACTCAAATCACGCCAGATAAATGGAAAAACTGTGTTCAGCATGTCCTTAAGGTTGAACAAAAAATGCGTGGCATGGATGATAGAATTGACCAAACTGCAGATCGCTTTATAATTAATGTTACAGATAGTTCATCAAGTGAAGATACGAGTGATGATTGCACCGAATAAAAATAAAGTTCTTATATAATATTAAAAATAAAGTTTTATCTTTTGCATAAGTACGTACTTATTCGGTGTCGTTATCACTCGAATCTTTATATGTGTTATAAATTAATGTTTTTGTTGTTAAATGAATAAAGTACTTTATAACAATAGATGATTTTTCTTCTACAGCGATCTTTCACATAACTTTTTAATAATAGTTAATAAATATATATTATATCAATCATTATAAAAAAATCATTATAAATAAAGAAAGTACTACATATAAAATGTGCCTATATATTGAAGGTTTGTAACCCCTGGTTAAACGACCGAAAGGTCATTGTCCGTTTTTCTCAATCGATTTGGCACATACTATAGGCGAATGTACCGCGTTCACTTCGGCTTACATGACATCAGAGAAGCACCATGCGCAAATTCTATTCGAAAATGGGTTAAGGTGTTCGAAGAAACAGGGTCTACAGTAAAAATAAATAATGCGGGCCGCCCGAAGTCAATACGGACGCCGGAGAATATTCAACGCGTTCATGAATCGATTAGAGAAAATCCTCGACAATCGACTCGCAAAAGAAGCCAAATCTTGAACATCAAGAGGACTACTTTGCGCAGGATTTTGCACCGTGATTTGTATTTAAAAGCGTACAAAATTCAGTTAACACAAGAGTTGAATCTTGATGATGCCAATCTTCGACTTAATTTTGCTAATGTTATGCTGGAACGTTTTAACAATTTTTCTAACGTAATCTTCAGTGATGAGGCAAACTTTCATGTCAATGGACATGTTAACAAGCAAAATTGCCGCTTTTGGTCCGAATCTAATCCCCGCGAGATGCATCAAAGACCTCTGCATAGCCCTAAGGTCGTTGTGTGGGCTGGAATATCGGCTAGTGGAATAATTGGGCCATACTTCTTTGAAAACCAAAGAGGAGTTGCTGTGACAGTGAGATCTGAGAATTACTGTCAGATGTTGCAAGAGTTTCTGGTTCCAGCTCTTCAAGAATTTCAAGGTTACAATTCTAGGACGTGGTATCAACAGGATGGAGCCACTTGCCATACTTCTACAGTCTCAATAGACGTGCTGAAAGAAATGTTTCCAGGAAAACTCATATCGCGAAGAGGAGACATTGAGTGGCCTCCAAGGAGTCCAGATCTTTCTCCAAATGATTATTTTTTGTGGGGTTATCTAAAAGCACGAGTCTATGAAAATAATCCAACAACAGTTGAAGAGTTAAAGCAAAACATTGTGCAAGAAATTAACGCTATTCCACGAGCAACTTGTCAACGTGTTTTTCAAAATCTGCGAGTACGACTACAAGAATGTCAAAAAGCTGGTGGCGGTCACTTAAATAACATTATCTTTAAAAATTAGTTGTCACTTAAATTTCAATTTCCTTTTCTTTTTAAATGTATAAATAAAAAAACAATAAGATTTATAGTTATTTTTTTATTGCATATTGAAACCACTCATACAGTTAAGGCCCACCCTGTATAAACACGTACACATATATACCATGAGCCATAGTTGCCACGCTTGGCAGACGAGTTGGCAACCGTGTTTTTATATTCAGCTGTTATCATGAAGACGTGGGCACCACCATTTCCTGTTTCAGTTTTCCTCTGTCGCCTCTTACGACACCCACGGGACGATATAGGGTAATAGACCTCCTTACACGGTTTGCTAAATTTTCACTTATAAATCTCTGTTTCGATATCCTTTGAATATAATATATTATTGATATTATCATCATCATTTATAATTAAGTTAGTATGGAGAGTGATTAGGAACCAGTTTTCTCGGTTTCATGTGAATAGAACCGCCAGCCGTTTGTTTGGTAGAAGCCTACTTAAAAGCTATGCCTCAAACCTTACCTCAGCCGTAACAGCTGGTGACGGTGAAATCTCTGCGGCTGCAGCAGCCGCTGGGGCCGCTGGTACGTCCTTCTTTTCCTCATCAGGCATTGGAGCTGAGCAGCTGAACTATAACATTTGCCAATAAATTCTTACACATCTGTATCGTTATTTCTCTTTCGCTCTTATAGTATTTGAAGTAGACAACTGACTGACTGCCTCGTAGGTCTAGTGGTGTGTAAATGCGGCTGCTGATCGTGAGGTCTCGGGTTCAAATCAGTTAGTCAGATGTTCTGACAATAAATTTTTAGTAGCGACCCGGGAACTGGAAGTTGGCGGTGTTTTAACCTCATCCCCTGGAAAGCACGTACGCCTTACGGCTGATCTCTTTCCGTAAGTCCGATTACCGCCTCATCATAATATGAGGGTGAGGGATTCCGTCATCTGACAAATATATAAACACAGATGCACGAGTGCATCTGTGTTTTTGTATATGTTACGACTAAAAGCCGAAGTGCAGTTAGCAGCCGAAGTTATCCGTAACATATGCACTCGTGCACTAAAATGTTGTCCTGTGTAAATGTCTTGTCCCCTTTGAGACTGGCCGCCGTGACCGTAATTTGGTCTGGAGGCCATTACTATTAGAAGTCGCGAGGTAATTAGTGCTTGTATGAAAACTTGTATTATATGTTGTCAATGACGCTGCTTTTCTCTCAAGTAGGGTTTGCTTCTATATAATTTTCTAACTCGAAGTACTCCTATTAATAATTTGATCAAAGCATACGAGTGTGAGCAAGCACAGGTGCACTTTCTATTTTCTCACTCTCTCAGTCCGGACGAACTGCAATTCGACACGATAGGAGAGGGATCAGACTTAGGACTTTGTGACTCTGAGCTGCCATTGAGAATTTTTGTCAGAAAAACAACTGTTAACTTATAGTCCAACATTTTCGAACTCAGGATCTCAAGCTCAGCAGGCGCGTGCACGACCACCAGCCTAACGAGGCAGTCAATACAGTTAGGAATAGTGGAATAAAGTGTTATTTTAAGTATAAAAAGTTTTTTAAATGATGGTAATTTGTTTTAAGCTGACTCTTTGTACGTTTGATCTAAACAAGGTGTAAGCTCTTTTAGAAAAGAGCTTACACCTTTCTAAAAGGTCGGCAACGCATCTGCAATTCCCCTGGTGTTGCGGTTGTTCATGGGCGGCGGTAGTCACTTGCCATCAAGTGAGCCGCATGCTCGTTTGCCCCCTAATCCATAAAAAAAAAACAACTGAACGTTATATATTAGTTTGTTTAGGCACCTACTTTTATTTTAATATTATTATTGCAAAATTTCAGTTCAGAATGAAAAGAGAACACTAATGCATTAGGTTCGATCTGTAAGGGTAGATAACCGGTGCCGTCACCGTTACAGCATATTAAAATCCACTGCTGAACATAGACCTCCCTCATAGATTGCCTTATATGGGGGGTATTTGCCATGGGCGGCTAACGCAGTTTCTATTTTAGTCGTTATTAGAATCTTCTGTTTTGTTTCCTACTGTCGCCTCTTATTATACCCACGGGAAAGTAATAAATAAATAAATAATTTCTAGGCTTTGAAGCCTGAAAATGAGATAGACGGATGTGGTCTACAAAGATCTCAGCACCTGCAAATTAACTGAATATATGCGGTACACGGAGCAAAGTGGAAGAGAAAAATCAGTAAGGCAGACCCTACCGCCCCGCAGGAATAATTTGCACTGCAAGTTATAGAAACAGAGTCAATGTTCATGCACGCACTTGCAAAGGGTAGAGATAAATATATAAAAATACATTATATTTTATATTCATTTAAAAATATTATACAAAGGCTGTAAAAAGATTTCTATTTTTACGGTTTTTCGAAAATTGCGGGCAAGGCGTTGAGGAGGGCGGCGTTTTTGGCTTTAACAACTCTGGGGCGGTAGCTGCCAATGCCACACCAATGTTTTTTTAATAAACCTAGCAAGCTAACAGCATAGCAAAGTGGCGAAGCAATCAGCTTTGTAGCGGTTTCTAACGGAAAAAAAATTCAAAATAGGAGGTTCAGATGCCTGGTTGATCAGTAATCGATTGCTGAAAACAGAATTTGAAAATTCGAAACCGTTCTCGAGATAATCGTGGGACAGACGGACAGACGGACAGACGGACAGACGGACAGACATCGTGAAATCAAGAAGTGACTTCGCAAGCTTCGCCACTTAATAAGTGACTTCGCAAGCTTCGCCACTTAATAATAACATTGGCAGCTTTGCTCATAAAATTGCTGTCAATTCAATATATTTTTGAATTTGCTCTTTTTTCTTACTAAATTACAATATGAAGAGACAGGTATAGGTACATAATACTTAATTTATGTGAGCGATAATTAACGAATAATATAGAATTTATATTCTTTATTTATTTTATATAAATGATTTATGGATTATGAAGTGTCTGTCTGTTATTACAGATATTCGATATTTCGAAACAACTATTAAGCTCAAGAGAATATTTGCATGCTATTAAGACATAAATAACCACTTTTAAATTTTTGGTCTGTCTGTTTGTTTGTTTGTCCGGGATAATCTTCGGAACGGTTGAACTGATTGTGATCCAACTTTACGAACAGATAGAAAACGACGACGAAGGATCTAGGCTGTATTTTATCCGAAAAACTTGAAGATTTTTTTTATAAATTGAAAAATTTATAACACAAATGGTCTTTGATTATCTTAAATATAAATAACGCCATATTAATAGATTTTATCCAGGCGAAGCCGGGGCGGATCGCAAATTAACGAATAAAAGTAAAGCCTAGTTTGAAACCGTTGTTCTTAGTTAATATGTTATAATACATTTAATTACCTGTACAGCAATTAATGCAAACAAGACGACCGAGATATACTTCATTCTGTCACTATGTATCCCACAACGAACCAACAGTAAAAGCAAGTATTAAACTAATTTTTAAATTAAAAGGTTATGGCCAACTTGCCGTCTTTTATAACCGATAACCGGAAGAAACCTCCTCGTAAGAATCAAAATAAACGTTGAACGTCTTTCAATAATGGTAGCTGTTTATAAAACAACGTCGTAACTGAAACAATTAAAAATCGTTATCGGTCTCTACGTTTGATTCAGATTTGCCGGTTTACCGCGCTGCTGGCGTTACAGATTAAGTACAGTTGTGACGTCATTACAGATACTGCCAAAATTAAAAAGAAAATACCCAAATGAGTACATTTTTTTAATAGAATATGGGTGACAAACGAGAACGTATTCCACCTGATGGAAAGATGCTATGCCTTATAGACATCCACGTCTGTCTTAAATTAAAAATCAAAATGCAGAAGCGCTGTTACCCGAACTTCCCGAACTCATGGAAGACAGCTTTGGTGCTTCCGATCCCTAAAAAAGGCGACCGCTCAGACCCGTCCAACTACCGACCTATCGCCATCACCTCGTTGTTCTCCAAAATAATGGAAGCCATTATAAACTGCCAGCTCATGAGGTACCTTGAGGATAACCAGCTGATTAGTGACCGCCAATACGGTTTTCGTCGGGGTCGATCAGCTGGTGATCTTCTAGTCTACTTAACTCATAGATGGGCGGAGGCAGAGTCCAAGGGGGAGGCATTAGCCGTTAGTTTGGACGTAGCGAAGGCCTTTGATCGGGTCTGGCACAAAGCGCTTCTTTCGAAGCTTCCTTCCTATGGGCTTCCCAAGAAATTCTGCAAATGGATCACCAGTTTCCTTGCTGATCAGAGCATCAAGGTCGTAGTAGACGGTGCATGCTCTGATTTCAAGCCTATCAACGCTGGTGTTCCACAAGGCTGCGTGCTATCACCAACGCTGTTTCTCCTGCATATCAATGATATGTTGCTAACTGGTAGCATTCATTGCTATGCAGACGACAGCACTGGTGATGACTTATATACCGGCCGTGCCAATATTTTTCGGGAAAACGTCGCCGCGTACCGGGACAAACTTGTGTCTGAAGTCGAGTCTTTGCTTAATAAAGTCTCGGATTGGGGCCGACTAAATCTAGTCCAGTTCAATCCCCGAAGACACAAGTTTGCGCGTTTACCGCTAAAAAGAACCCCTTTGTCGTATCTCCTCAGTTTCAAGGCACTCCCCTTGCTGCCTCAGCCAGTATCGGAATCCTTGGCGTCGACATATCGAATAGTGTGCAGTTTCGTAGTCACTTGGAAGGGAAGGCCAAATTAGCCTCTTAAGAGCTTGGCGTGCTCAGCAGAGCGAGACAGTATTTCATGCCGGCACAATGCTTGCAACTTTACAAAGAGCAAGTTCGGCCCCACATGGAATACTGTTCTCATCTCTGGCCCGGGGCACCCCAGTGCCAGCTCCTTCCACTTGACCGCTTCCAGCGCAGAGCGGTTCGAATCGTCGACGACCGAGTTCTTTCTGATCGGCTTGATACACTGGCACTGCCTGGACATGTTGCATCTCTTTGCGTATTTTATCGCATCTATCACGGGGAGTGCTCTGAGGAATTGTTCGGACTAATTCCAGCCGCTCAATTTCACCATCGCACATCGCGACAAAACTCGCGTTACCATCCATACCATCTGGATGATTGGCGGTCCACCACTGTGCGATTTAGAAGAAGTTTTCTTCCTTGCACGACTTCCTTGTGGAATCAATTACCACCAGCGAATTTTCCGGACCGATATGACTCAGGAACCTTCAAGAAAAGAGCTTACACCTTTCTAAAAGGTCGGCAACGCATCTGCAATTCCCCTGGTGTTGCGGTTGTTCATGGGCGGCGGTAGTCACTTACCATCAGGTGAGCCGCATGCTCGTTTGCCCCCTATTCTATAATAAAAAAGCCCTGAAGGTTATGATGGAATGTGTCGTTTTCAGTAAAAAGGAGTTCCGATTTTATACACTCACTACGAAATACAACAACATTAACCTGCTATTTTACGCTGATATGAGGAACCCTTTTGTCGTATCTCCTCAGTATCAGGGCACTCCCCTTGTTGCCTCAGCTAGTATCAGAATCCTTGACATCGACATATTTAATGACACGCAATTGTAATTTCAGAAGAGCGAGACTGTATTTCATGCCGGCACACCGCCTAGAACTTTACAAGGCGCAGGTGCGGCCACACATAGAATACTGTTCCCATCTCTGAGCCGAGGCTCCCCAATACCAGCTCCTTCCATTTGATTGTATCCAGCGCAGAGCGCTTCGAATCGTTGGTGACCGAGCTCTTTTTGATCGGGTTGACTCACTGGCGCTGCGAAGAGACATTGCATCTCTTTACGTATTCTATCGTATCTACCACAGGGGGCACTCATAGAAATTGTACGGACTAATTTCAAACGCTCAATTTCGCGACAGAAGTCGAGATACCATCCATACCATGTGGACGATTGGCGGTCCACTACTGTGCGATTTACAAAAGGTTTTCTTCCTCGCACAACTTTCTCGTAGAATCGAATACCAGCAGCAATTTTTCCGGATCGATACGACTTAGGGACCTTCAATAAAAGAGCCTACTCTCTTTTAAAAGGCCGGCAACGCATCTGCAATTCGCCTGGAGTTGCGGTTGTTCATAGGCGACGGTAATCACTTACCGTCAGGTGAGCCGTACGCTCGTTTGGCCCCACTTATATAAAAAAATATTCTGTGAGAGCTTCCATTTCCGAACGGGACCGAGCTGAACATTCTTGTAACAATCATAATATAGCCGAAGCAGTGCTCTACCACGTAATATAGCCACTACAACATATGTGGATAATCTATACTGTATAGAATATAGATTATCCACATACGTTTGGTTAGACTATACAGATAAATAAAATGTAAATGTCTGTATGTAATATCAAAATAACTGTCTTTTAAAAACTAAAAATGTATACATTTGTATAACACTAGCTGGTACCCGGCGCGCTGCTGCCATAGAAGAAATAATTGTGGAAATATCGTTTTAAATTTGGAAGAACTATATTGTTTAATTAGGAATGATAATACATTCATTGAAATTTAAAGATATATAACTTTCAAATAAATTTGTAGGTACCATAGGCGCTCCAGCAACTGTAAGTTAATTGTAATATGCCTATAACGTTCGCGCTAGTGCAAGCGATATGTTGATTAAGTTTTAGCGTAATTTGATGAATAGTACGGCAGCGCATAAAATACGAACAAACAAAAATTAGTTTTTATTTATTAGATAAATGGTATTTGATTAGCCCTCTCCATGTCATCAAAGGCGACGATGAGTCGCGGAAACAGTTACTTCCCTGCATCTGGACCCCACGGAGCGGTAGTCTACAGTATAAGTTACAAAAATGTAGTAATCCTTCGTTACTGCCCTAACTCTCATCGAGGTACCCCTGACATAAGAGCCGCCCACCAAAGTGTCTCCGCACGTAGCGGGTTGCTACAGGGCTACTCTACACTAGTCTAGTACTACGGATTTGCCTCTCTCTCAATGGAACATAGTCAAGCCTTAATTATTGAAAAATAATAGGTACTACTTAATTGATTCATAAAGTACTTTTCTTACAATATTGAACTGAAACATTTATTATAAAAGATTTCGCAACAACTACCTACATAAATCTAAAGGTATAATATGAACGTAAGACATGATTTGAGTCTTGTCCACGTTTATTATAAGAGCGGCAACGGGTAGGCCGTTGGGAATCACTACTGAGGTCGTTGAGCTTAGTGCTAAGGTCCTCCAGAGATTCTGTCTTAAGGGGCTACTCCATGCGAACGACCTTGAGCGTTTGTGTGCCGGCCGCGCCAACTCCCTACAATATAGGATCGCGTAAAAAATAATATGTAAGACGCCACCTACCATAGTTTTGTATAACTCAATGCCACCTACTGTACGGACGTATTTTTCAACATCAATAAACTATTTTATGGAAATACACACAGCGTACAACGATAAATGTATTTTAATTTTTTTATTCGGTATATTAGTTGCATTATATTAGAATTATGTATTCTCATATATTATCTAATTATGAAATTTTATAATTAATTATATATTAAAAATGAAGCATTGAAAATTGTGAGTTTAAAAGATACCTACTCACTATAGGTAAATAGATAGATAGCTCGCCTTTTGTACAAATATTTGGTGCAATAAAGAATAAACAAATAAATAGGATGTTTCGCAGAGTGAGAGTAATATATAATGAGAGTCGTGGAGGCAGTTTACAAACATAAATTGCACAAGGACAAACATCCAGACCCGGAACGATTATTTGTAGGCCTTACAAATATTTGTTCCGTGCGGGATTCGAACCCGCGGCCCCCAGCGCAACAACTGATTGCTAAGCCACTGCGCCACGGAGCCGTCGCCGGGTTATAGGTAAAGTGACCATACGTCCCGTTTTGAACGGGACTGTCCCTTTTCTCGGTCACCTGTCCCATTGTCCCCAAATAAAGCTCCGGGACACAAAATTGTCCCGTAACTCTTTGGATGGAAGTATTTAAAGCCAACAATCTTCAACATATTTTTTTTAATCGAATATATTTTATGTCTACCTGGTACAAATGCTCCGATAGAAAGAGTATTTTTTTATTTTGAATAAATTGTGGACGTCTGAAAGAAACACTTACGGTTCCAGTTCTAAAGGCGATGTTGAAAGATAACAATAAAAAAAATTGAGCAGAATTTTATTCTTATTTAAAATCATCACCAACTTTATTAAAGCAAATTTAATCCTCTGACAAATGTAATTCATAATTAAAAAAAATGTTGCATTTAATAATTACCTATTTTTAAATGCAACATTATTTTTTAATTTATTGTATAAAGTTATAGTTTTTAGAGTATAAATAAACCCATGTCCTGTTTTGAGTTAAAAAATAAATGGTCAGCTTAGTCTTTTTAGTTAAATTTAGTTTTAAAAATTTTTAGTTTATAGTAAAAAGTAGGTATATTAGTACCTACTTATATACTTTTTACCGAATTATAAGTATAGAACACCTTATGTACTCAATTATTTTTTGAAAAAGAAGAAAAAACAAGCAATGAATAATATACTATATTTTAGCAAAAAACTATAACTTAGTAGTAATACTAATTATAATTATAACTTAGAACATAAATGAAAAACTCATAACCGACCCAGGATTCGAACCCGGGACCTCATGATCAGCAGTCGCACTACTACAACCACTAGACCAACGAGGCAGTACTACACCTGAGAAGATATTGTAGTTGGTTACTACGATTATTTTTAACTGTATACTATACTGATAATATTGAATTAGCCTTTTATAGTGTAAATTATAATATTTGTCGAAATGTTAATTATGGATTCGAACCTTACATGCTAATGGTGCTTGATTTTTTTATTTGCATTTACTTCAAAGAAAATACACGCAAAAAGCTTCATCGCGCAGTAAAAACACAACAAATATATGTATAACTAATACGAAAAATTATACCCAAAACAAACAAATAATACTACCTATAAAATAACCTAATAAGTAATAATATTATCGACTGATAAGATCGTGAGCGTGTGCGCAGGCCGATGCTCTAACAAACGACACGGGCTCCACGTTCGAGAGCTCAACGCTCAATGATCCAGCAAGCCCGTGGGCAGTGAATACACCCAGATTTTAAAATAATTTCTTAATAAAATCAAATTTTGGCCTTTTGAAAAAAATTTTACTATAGAAATGTTCATTAATAAATTGCCTATCCATTGGTGTAAATCGCAAAATAAAATAATACTTACTTTACGAGGAGATGCATGTTATCAATAATAATTTCACATTTATGTGCTTTGGTAGTAAGGAGATTATATTAATATTTATTCCTTTAAAAAAAAATTGGATACAGCTCTTATGAAATCAAGATTATGTAGAAATATAATGTGTTTTTTATTTGTTGATATGTCTTTTAAATAAAAAGTAGATAGCTCCTAAAAACCGCACAAATAACGACTAGCGCGACATTTTGCTCAACCCGCGCCTTAATGATAATACCAAGGTGAGATAATATGTATTCACAATTGATGTTAATACCGTATCATTTCCAGTCCAATACTTTGAAAACGTCTTTACAGCGGTGGAAAGTTTCGGGTGGTTTCGGGGATATAACGTCAGCCCGCATTTGGATACAAGTTTTTGTTTGTTACTATACAAGCACTTCAGCATCTCGTTAAACCGATTGTCAACCGCTGAAAGGACTGCAACACCAGCTTTTTTTAACATTTGTCTGAAAGATAAGACATTCATTTTGCGTTTTAAAATAATAATAATAATATACGGAATTCAGTCAGGCATAATATTGTGTCGTAATGATAACACGTTAATATAACACGAATAAATAAATAGTTAAAAGTAATGATAAGTCATAGCAAGTGAACCTTAGCATGTTATATTTACCGTGGAAGGAAGGAATGAAAATATTTTGTTAATATCCATAGAAATATTAGTATATCTATGTTAATATCTCATGGCGCAAGTGATTTATTAAGGAATATACTGTGATTTATATTCTTAGTTCGAAAAGCACAGACTAAAAAAATGACCAAGTGCATATTGGGACACGCGTAAGATGGTGATCTTTCACCGTGAGGTTCCGCTGTGATTATTTCTATTACTTTAAAGTTTAAGTATATACCAGTCTATGTACTTACCACTATCTATTTACACTTTAGAATCTAATGATTGCTTATATTTACGCGAAGACTACACATTAAATGAAACTAATTTTTACGGATTCTATCGCGTTTAATTTAACTTTTTAATTCTCGACATTTTAGGTGCTTTACAACACCCATGGTCACGGGGGTGGGGGGGGGGGGACTCTGTATATATACAGTAATAATGTCAAACACCTCAGTCCCCCCATATATATAATGTTTTTTTTACAGGAGAGGGGGCAAACAAGCATGAGGCTCACCTGATGGTAAGTGTACCATGAAAACTGCAACACCAAGGGATTTAATTGCAGGTGCATTGCCGGCCTTTTAAAAAGGAGTAAGCTCTTTTCTTGAAGGTCCCTAAGTCATATCGGTCCCGAAAAATCACCGGTGGTAAATTATTATACAGAGAGGTCGTACGCGGAAAAAAACTCCTAGTGAAAGGTACAGTGGTGGACCGGCTATCATCCAGATGGTGTGGATGGTATCGGGAGTTCTGCCGCGATGTGCGTTCGTGAAATTTGGCGGCTGGGATTAATCCGAACAATTCCTCAGAGCACTCCCCGTGGTAAATGCGAAAGAAAATGCAAAGGGATGCAACATCTCTCCGCAGCGCCAGTGAATCGAGCCGATCGGAAAGGACTCGGTCGTCGACGATTCGAACCGCTCTGCGCTGGATGCGGTCAAGTAAAATATTTAAATCGGCGACGGGGAAACGCGTCAAAGCTAGAAAAATCTGGTAGTGTGATTGTCATTCTACCTGCCATGGCGATAACGACAAATTCTTTAATCCTTTTTTACATGAGGAGGATGATCTAAGAGACTGTTTACATGCTGATGAGAATGATCAGACTTTGTACAAGCACCAGCTTTCAAATAAAAAAAGAATGATCGAAATCGGTTCACCCAGTAAAAAGTTATGAGGTAACACATATAAAAAAAACCGGCCAAGTGCGAGTCGGACTAGCGCACCGAGGTTTCCGAACAAATCCGTAGGTTATAATTATTAAAAATATTTTTAATATATGATGTAACTAAAAATTTATGCGTTTCGCAATTTTTCCTTTATCTATGCTATAATACGTTGCCTTGTACCAAATTTTAAGATTCTGAGTTCACGGGAAGTACCCTGTATGTTTTGATTCCCTTGCGGCATAATATTTGCGGCATAAACGGCTGTATCTTTTGATTGCGTTGGCTTAGAAGTTTGATTTTTTTCACAACTCCAAGGGAGGGACCGTAGACTTGAGTATTTTATATGAATTTCAGCTTGATACCTCCACGCGTTCCTGAGAAAAGGGGTCTTGACAGACAGACAGACAGACGGACAACAAAGTGATCCTATAAGGGTTCCGTTTTTTCCTTTTAAGGTACGGAACCCTAAAAACATACAGTTGAATTGAGTACCGTCTCTTTTTTGAACTCGGTAGTAAACTAAAGCCTTGTTTGCATGGATGGCTCCGTAATACGACAGCTCTTCATCAGTCAACCAAATAATAATAGGGCAAAAGGGCGCTGCTTTATCGACTCCATTTTGACAGTAAATATTTTAATCGAATTTAGTATTGTGCAGTATAGTAAATTTTTTTTAAGTTAATTTTTCGAAGTTTTCCTAAGTATTGCCAAAGCTTATTCGCTATTTTTTCTCAATATATTAATTATAGTACCTATACGACATCATGTTTATGTCTCTGTCATCCTTCTAGTATTGGTTTCAAAGGGCGGCAAATACCTTCACGTACCTTACCTTTACGTACGTACTTTTTTTTATTTTACGTACTTTTGGTATTTTGATTTAGAGTAGACGAGGCTGGCGTGAGTATTAGTTCACAAGAATCAAGAGTCTCCTCCGATTTGCACATATAGGACAGCATAGTAGAGAAAGCTCAAGGTTTGTGGAAATGAATGTTATAGTTGTAACCATGGAGGACTCGAAAGCAAACCATGCATCAAGCAGAGAGGTTGACACTGACTCAATAGTTTTTAACATAGATTAAAGGGCTGATTAGCTGATGAGCTGACGCAAAAAGAAGGGTGTTATACGTTTGGCCGCTATGTGTCTTTTCTGTCTGTCTGTGGCACCGTAGCTGTTAAACGGGTGAATCGATTTGGGTGCGGTTTTTTTTTTAATTTAAAAGCAGGTTTTCTGGTGGTGATTCTTAGACATGTTTATCAAAATCGGTTCAGCCGTTTGAAGATCATCATCTCTTTTTGTTCCGGGGTTTTTTTTAAATTTTCAATTTAAGTTATTCAATTCTTAGGTAAAAGCAAAGACATTTAAGTAGTATAGTATACCTATATATTCAAATCTCTTTGAGTAAAAGTTATTTATCAATTTAATTACAACCTGACTGAATATAAAAGTGAATTGGTTGTTATATTATAATAGATAACTGTAATTTTTCATACATCTGTAATTTGTTTATGCTGTATTTAATACCATGGATAAATTTAATTTGAAGACCGAAATCAGCCGTGAAATTAAATTTTATTTCGAATAATTAACTAATTAAAGAACAAGAAAACAATTAATGCTGTTCGTGATGGAGCGAATTCATTAGCGAATTGGAAAAAAAAATTGCATTTCTCATTTCATGCAAGAGATTTATGCCTTATTGGCGCACTGTGTGTCGTACATGTCGAAGTAATTGGTGTACGCATGCTCTTTTAATTGATCGGTCATGTCGATCGAGTGTAGAAACTTAATTGTGAATTTAGTCTTTCTTATATAGGGCAAACAAAAATATCTATAAAAACCCGCGTAGGTAAACGAACATATAGCTGACGTGAACCACCAACGCTGCGAGACGTCTCCAATTTAGGTCATAACCTATACTATACCATTTGACTTAGACGGCGTCCGCCATTACATCACATTGAGTAGTCCATAAACCCTCGCGAAAGAACATCGATTCTTAACAAGGATAATACGTTAGACAACATCCTGAATCCGTTGTTGTATTGAACACGCAGCGCATTGAGAGTTCGGCGAGTACACTTTGTCCACAGACTGCAGGTGTAGAATGTCTAGAAGCTTACTGCTTTGAATAATGTTATCTTTACTTCATTCGTACACCTAGCAAACCTTCGGACAAGCATATTACACCTCACTGCCAACGCTCTACGTTCCCGTTTAACATCATAATCGTCAGAGAGTTCCTCGGCGACCCAGTGACCCAGATATCTGAATTTGGTGGCTCTACTCAGTGTAACTCCTCCAAGTGTAACATGAGGAACAGACTTAGGTTTTTTATTTCCACCCTTAAAACGAGTAGGTCGCTGTTTTTAGAATTATATCTGAGGCCATGATCCGCTGAGTACCTTTCACAGATGTCCACTAGCGTATTGAGGGCCCTGATCGATGGGCTCAGCAAAACCATGTCGTCGGCATAGCTGATATTATTAACAAAATGACCGTTGATTGAGTAGCCTACTCTGGCATCACGGAGTTCAACGATCAGACCGATAGAATAGAATAGAATGATTTTTATTCAATATTGATTATGACATAATACTTATTGAAAGTCATTTTTCATTTACCGCTGGTCCGGAAAATACCTCTGTCCTGGGAAGAACCAGCAAGAAACCCAGCGGGACTTTTTTTTAAACATATTTAAAAACACACTTAACGATACATTTATATGTTGTTGTTATACAATTTTTAATTGAATTTTCGTAGAACCAGCATGGTGGCGATCACCTTATTCCCAGGCGTTATTTTCATTCATGTATTCCTTGATATTATAATAACCCTTTTTGTACAGTTATTCTTTAATAAAACTTTTAAACTTGTTTATTGCCAAACTTTGAACTTGTTCTGGAATTTTTTGTAAAGGCGTATACATACATAAACACTCACGCCTGTCACCCAGAGGGGTAGGCAGAGACTATGGAATTCCATTTGGCACGATCCTGACACACCTCTCTCGCTTCCTCTACATCCATATACCTACGCATACACGCTCGTCGGTTAAAGGTACTCTTAATTTGGCCCATTTTCAATATATCGCCTATTTGGTCGATAAACTTTCGCCTAGGGCAACCCTTCCCGACTCTGCCATTCACCTCTGCAACATAAATTTGCTTTGTCACTCTTTCCTCATTCATTCTTTCTACATGACCAAACCACCGAAGCATTCCTTTCTTAATCCTAGTCACAACATCATCTTGCAAACCACACATTTCTCTTATCACACTATTTCTCACCCTGTCATTCAGATTCAGCCCTAGCATACTACGTAATGACCGCATTTCTACAGCATTTATTCTACTCTCGTGCTTCTTCTGCCATACCCAACTTTCACTACCATACATTAAAGTAGGCACTAACACAGCATTGTGAATTGCCAAACGTGCCTTTTTGGACACATTCTGACTTTTCA
Source organism: Parnassius glacialis (assembly GCA_033319125.1). NCBI lineage: Eukaryota > Metazoa > Arthropoda > Insecta > Lepidoptera > Papilionidae > Parnassius > Parnassius glacialis. Next base: position 34,862,201 of record JAVANC010000025.1, read on the forward strand.
CAATAGAGTGTAGAGCCCCATTCAATCTATTTCCTGCATTCACTCGTCGTTCTATATCCTGATCATATCTACCATCCCTGCTAAACACACATCCCAAATACACAAACTCATCTACTTGCTCTACCAACTCCCCTTCTATTCTTATTTCACATATCGTTTTACTTTCTTCTCTTTCAAAAACCATAACTTTCGTCTTACTTGCGTTCACTTTCATTCCCTTTTCTTTTAATGTCCTGTTCATTAATGTAACCATCATTTGCAACTCGGCTGCCGACGACGCAAGTATGACTTGATCATCGGCGTACAAAAGGCATTTGACGGTTAACTCACCCATTCTTAACCCGCATTCTTCTGCTTTCAAATTTTCCAAACAGCTGTCCATAAATAGGTTGAACAGCCACGGGGAAGCCACACAGCCCTGTCTGACACCTTTATGGATGCCAAACCAGTCCGAGTAGGCCCCGTTGATCCTGACACAAGCACTAGAGTCCCTATATAGAGACTTCAATGCCTGTATCAAGCCAGCGCTCAACCCAAATGAGTTCAGTGTTTGCCATAACACATCCCTGTCCACTCTGTCATAAGCCTTCTCCAAGTCTATGAACGCACAAAAAACTTTTTGGTTTTTGGCCAAAAACTTCTCCGCGATCATGCGCATGGAAAAGACCTGATCCGTACATCCCATTCCCTTTCTAAATCCCGCTTGCACATCCCAAATTTTTCCATCAGTTTCTTTCATAACTCTTTCAATTAGTACCTTAGCATACAGTTTTCCCACAATGCTAAGAAGGCTGATACCACGGTAGTTTTTACAGTCCTGCTGTGATCCTTTTCCCTTATATATTGGGACTATCACGGCTTTGCACCAGTCTCCCGGTACCCGCTTAAGTTCCCAACATAAATTAAACAAGGTGCACAGCAGGTCTGCCACCACTCCTTCTCCAGCCCTTAGCATTTCGAGAGATACTCTATCATAACCGGCTGCCTTACCTGCTTTCATACTTTTCATTGCTTTCATTATTTCATCTATACTTATATCTCTATCTATTTCCTCTTCTTCCGGAATTTCTATTTCATTTAATTCAAACGTCTCATCACTCATAAACACGCTTTCAAAGTATTCCTTCCATCTCCTTAAACTCAAAACTTCGTCATTCAGAATACAGCCATTCTGGTCTCGTATAGCATTCATTCTAGGCTGTTTTGAATGTCCCCTGGTAGTTCTTACGAGTTTCCAGAACATTTTAATGTTTGCCTGGAAGTTATCCGATATTCTTCTATCATTCATATCCGTTCTTTCTTGCTTTTTCCTTTCAACTACTTCTTTTACTCTCTTATTTAGGTGTCTAAAGACTGCCTTTTTCCTTTCAATATCATCATTCATACTGCTAGAATTACTAGCCTTGGTTGCTAGTAAATCTAGCCATGCTTTCTTCTTTGCTTCAACTTCCATCCGTACCTCATCATCCCACCATAACGTGTTAATTTTCCTTTCATTCGTTCTCTTACTTACACCACATACTTCGGTAGCTGCATCCACTAAACCTTTCTTGACATTATACCACACAGTCTCCAAGTCTAAATCATTCATACACAATTCAGCCATACCACTTATATTTTCTCTCAATCTATATTTGAACTTCTCTCTCACACCTTCATCTTGTAACCTCTCTGTTCTTATACGCTGTAAAGCAGTGGTAGACAGATGTCCGATGCCTCCAACGTCTGAAAAGACCATTAATTCGGCATAAGACCAAGTAATGATCCGTCCCTACGTTAGAGCCCCGGTAAACCCTTGTATCTACCACCGCGCTCCTCATTCTTTCATCAACAATTATGAAATCTATCATACTTCTATCATCACCTCTTTCCCATGTATACGTGTGAATCTTCTTATGACGAAAGAAAGTGTTCGTCACAAAAAGACTCTTTTCCACGCATACGGCGAGAAGGCTTTCACCATTCTCATTTATACTTTCATCACCAAACGTTCCCAATATCCTTTCATAACCAAGCCTCCTCACCCCAACCCTTCCATTAAAATCGCCTAATATCACAATATTTTCATTAACCTTGCATTTCATTAGCACCATCCTTACCAACTCCCAAAACTGCTCTCGGATATAAGTGGGCTTAGACATGTCTGGGGCGTAGACCCCTAAAACAAACAACTTCTTTAAGCCCACTTTCATTCGTATCCATAGCAGTCTCGGGCTTACACATTCATACTCTTTCACACAATGACCCATTCTTTCTGAAAGGATGATACCGACTCCCTGGCATGCCCGCTCGGTCTCGTCTACACCAGACCAGTACGCGGTATACATGCCATGTGTAGTAGCATCCTATCCCTTCCGTTTCGTCTCATTTACACATAACACGTCTATTCCTCTATCATGCATCATATCGCATACTTCATCCATCTTATCATTCATTCCTCCACATACATTCAATGTAGCCAGACGGGCTTCCGCAATCCACTTTTCGCCCCTCCGGGGGACAGAACGTGACGGGTGGCGAACCTCGTCGCCGGTTTTCCTCCCGGAGATTCTTCGCACCCCTGCCCCATTAAAGGGGCGCCGGGAACTCGGGGCCATTTCTTTAATTCTATGCCTCATGGTGCGAAAGTAGGGTGTGGTATTTTTTACGCCGCTACCACACGGCGAGGAGCCGAGTCAGTTCTTTCGGCTTTGTCGCTTGTTTAGCACCACCCGGGGGACACGTGTAGGGTGGGCCTAGGATTAGGTGGTCAAAGCCTACGGACGCGAGCGTATACATTGCCCCATAAATGAATTACTTACAGATGACGTACAGGTTGAAGAGTTGAGGGAGCTAAGGCCACCCTGCTTCACCCCGCATTCTAACCTGTACTCCGACGAATATGAGCCAGCCCACTTCACACAGTTGGTTTGGTTATAATATCAATATTTGAAAAGGTTAATCATTTCCCTGGGTGTACTAGTTTCCTGATTAAGCTTAACCCATAAAATGTTGTACGAAACCAGATCAAATGTCTTCGACACGTCCAAAAAACACTCATAAACCGGCGTTTTTCGCGTAGTGTAATACTGGACAGTATGCCAGTTTCAGTTGAAAGCTCCGAACTGAAACCAAACTGAACCTCATGTAGGTGAATGTGTTGGCTGAGTTGCTGGTCAAGTAAACCGTCCAGCACCTTTGCAATTAGAGTAGCCAAAGATATTGGGCGATAATTGAACCCAACGGAAGCATTGCTAGTCTTATTTTTTAATATCGGTACAACTCTGGTTTTTATAAGCTCTCCAGGTAAGTACGTATGACCTAGACATTGGTTAAACAACTGAGTTAACACCCTCGGCAAATGCACAGCCACATGCTGCAAGTGCTCAATGCTTAGGTCGACGTGACCAGGTGACTTACCCCTAGTAGTCCCATTTATTACACTACCTATATACTCAGTTTTAATCCTATGATATTTTTTACTTAATTCTTGTTCAGCATTGAAAACTTGCTGCGTCGAAACAATGGATAACTTAACCTTAAAAATATCTTTAAATAATTCAGCTGTCTTACCTGTACTGGCTCATGTTGACCCTGGACGCTAGCGGGGACACATAACTTTAGTATTAAACTTTTTTGTGAGTTTCTAAAATGCCCTGAAGTCTTTCAACTTATGATGTTTGACCAAAATGTCTTGTTTGATTTGTGTCTCATTATCTTGACACCACTTAAGTCGAAACTTAAAGCACTATCTGGTCTCACACATATTTTTATACAAAACGTCAGATGTAGGTTTGCCATGTAGAATCCACATCTGGTAACAAATTCGAGTTTCTTTATATATTTCCCTTACATGCCTGTTCCACCCCGCTATATTTTTTCTTTTATTACAACAACTTACTTTATAACTATCTACTGCAGCTTCCCTTAATATGTTAACAATAGAACTATTTAAAATATCAACATCTGCTATAGGTGCTTTTTCATTTTTGCCGGCCGGCAACGAGTGGGAAGCTTATTGCTGTCACGGCACCGGCGACGGTACCGGTGGGAATCATCGCCGTGCCGTCGCCGGCGCCGGTGAGTGGAAAAACATTCCATATATTTCATACATTTTATAGATTTTTGCTTCCCCGGGAGCCGTGCCGGTAAATGGAAAACCTCGCCATCGGGACGTCAATCACCTCCCCCGTTACCATGGGTGCTGTAAAGCACCCGAAACGTCGCGATTTGTAAATAAGTAAAACTAAACACGATGAAAACCGTAAAAATAGTTTTATTCAATAATCGGTCACATTAAATCATACATATATTGTAATAGGTCTTTACCTATTGTAACGACTCCCCCTGCTGAAAGCTGTTGGTAGCGTCTTATAAGCTAAAGAACCCCGTTCACGAAGAAAGAGCCCAAAAAAAGTTAAGAACAATAAATTGTACCTATTCCACTTGTATCAGGTTCAAAACAGTCAATTCCTTATTAATTAATCCCTTCCCGCTTGGAAAAGGCTCACGATATTTATACCAAATACCAGATACAAGGGCTTCGCTCTCCCACATTTAAAAAAATGTGGGGGAGGCACACGACTCCACACACGCCGGTGAGCGTCAACCATTTAATGCGCTCCCCCCAAAGGGAACGTTAAGTTGCGAACTGGACCATAGTCACAGCAAAATAACTGGCGAACCAGTAAAAGAGGACTTGGCCCCTTGATAGTGTGTAAGCACAAACATCGAGCGAAGTCGCGCATGTCAATGCGTGTAAACGCGATACAGAATACGATCAAATCCAGCCACAGTGAATGTAAGTCACACGGGTTAGGCAACGATAGGCCATAAAAAGCCCTCCGTGAGCGCCACCACCTGCCAGACCGCCGTTCCTGCGGACGTGATGTAAGTGTAAGGCATCACCACCAATTGCATGATCAGCTCGGCCAATTGGCTGCAGAGCGTGTCATGAGTCTACCGCTCACCTCAAGGGAATGGGGTACCACGTTGCGCGGCTTTCGGCCGCAGCTTCCTCAGATTCTCCCTCCAGCTACCACCCGCATGAGGTCAACACATATGCTCCACCAACCAATACAAGGCAGATATAATAGCCAATGGACAGTTATAAGATAATAGTAATAATTCGCCATCAGAAGGGTTTGTGTCACTGACGTTGAATATGTGCATTTTTCGATCATGTTTGTCTCACCCACCAACAATTCCCTTCAATCTTTCAAAGGTGGGAAATTTATAGAGATATATCATTATGTTGTTATATAAAACATCATGGAGGTCAGACAGTCAGCAGCCCCGCAATGAAGGGACCCGACTTGGGCAAAGATACTTAGGTTGTGAGTCAAACCAAGACGCAGAGAGCGCCATTGAGAATAGCGACCCGCCAAGCAACTATCGCAGAGACGCAATGCTGCAGAACGCAACAAACATCACCATTCCAAGGTCCCCCATACAGTCCCAGCAGACATCACCATCCGCATACCTCCATCGACCAGAACCACAAGATGTGTCGAATCAGGCGCAGCACACCCGTAGATCCACCACAAGACGCAATACCGCAAGTAGTAGTAAGCATCAATGCAACTATCATACGGATGGCGCCCCCTCACAACACATCCACATGATCCCTGTTCGCGCAAAAGCGCTAATGTTAAGCATCGACGTTAGATGGCACTCGGCTCGGCGCGATACGGGATGAAGTTCGTGCGTGTTGAACGTCCGAGCGTGTTGAACGGTGGGAGTCGAGAACGCCCTATAAAAATTGAGAGTCCAGATTCATCGCTGTGAGAGATGATGAGTCTTTTTTTGTCGGGAGCTCGTCATGATAGGTGCGCATAGTAAATATACTGACTGGGAATTGTAGCGCGTATTCTTTGCTCAGAGCGTCACCCGGGACTTTTAGGTTTAACGCTGAGTCCGTATAAGTGGATTCGACTGTATTAGTTACTAGTGCGGCATTTGATGTTCTAGAAATAACTGTTGCCACGCGGAACGGTAGTGACCTTTGATCCGGTCGCGCGTATTAAGATTTATGACAAGCGAGAGTTAGTGGCTTCTGTAAGGTAGTTAATCGTACGGCAGAGTTAAAGAACTGTCATCGTAGAAAACGAAGAAAGTGACTGCGGAAGGAGACCGTAGTTTGGAGAGGTGCTGAGGGCCGAACTGCTGCAAAGGGTAACGGTCGAATAAGGTCAATAATACTATCAGCCACACCCAGATACACATCACTGACCCTTACTTTCCTAGCACTATACATCCACACGCGACCTGACCGAATCCTGAGGGACCAGTCGCCTTGGATAGAGGTAAGTAAGCTCCTTTTATTAGAATGTAACGCTCCCCCCGAATCGTTTATTGTAATTAGAAACTTTTCACCATGGCCTGTAGCAGGCCCGACCAGCATCTGCTTGTAGGTTCTCCGTCTATGGGCCCGCGGGGGACCCTACTCCTGGGATAATCAGCTGCTGGCCGTAACAATCCCTATAGACTTTGGTAACAAAATTGATAATGTTGTTAACTAAAAATACCACCAACGTATCATAATAGCACGCTACTAAGACGTCAGTAGCCAAAACTCCACGTATCGTAGCGCTATCGCACTAAGACATGGAGTTGAGTATGCTTACTGCACTTAAATGTACTACCAAACACACTCACCCTAATCCGAAAGATAGCCGACGTATCATAACGCTATGCGCTAAGACGCATAAACGGTAGAAGTGTGTCATGTCCACGGGCAAGTCGTATTACTACAACGAACCCGCTTACCACTGACACTAAGATGATATGTCTAGGACACATCGGTTAGCGAGTCCAAGTTTACCTCGGTCTCGGACGCTGTGAAGCAATCTACATGCCACTATAAGTTTTTTTTTGGGATTTTTTTTGGTAAAAGCATTATATTGAAAGAAATGGGACTTTTCAAGTCCCATTTCTTTCAAAATAATGCTTTTACATATTTGAGACCTTCCACATATTTGCTTTATTTCATAGACCATACTATTATATGTCTTCTACATATGAGAATTCAAGTCATAACTCTGCTATCATAATGCTTATACATCATAGAGACCTTCTATATTAATGCTTTGGTTCCAAAGACTTTACTATCATAAGTCCCTATTATAGGACTAGTAATTGTGCAACCTTAGGTTTTTTTAGTGTTTTTTTTAACAGTGGTAGAGCCACGCGGCAGCTTTTGCTGTCGCACGGATGGGCCGGCTCGAACCGGGGTGGTACCACGACCTCACAGAATACCAGCGTGAAGTAGAGGTTTACCTCTGCGTTTCGCTTGGTGAGTGCAGGTGGCCGGAGGCCCTTTTTACTGGAAATGAGGCATTCCATCTTAGTCCTCACGGGTGACAACGCATCTACATTTTGATTTGTAATAGAGGATAGATGTAGATGTCTATGGGCCGCAGCAACCACTTACCATCAGGTGGACTGTGTGCTCGTTTGTCTCCCTTATCATATAAAAAAAAAATAGGTACTACTAGCAGTCGGTCAGCCGACCACCCCATATATATATATATATATATATATATATATATATATATATATATATATATATATATATATATGTACAACCTTGGTTATGTGTCTCCGGCAACGCCCCTCTTATAAGGGAACATACACCTTTTCAAAATCACATTTTGACTGCGGGTGTTATCAGGCGATCAGCTTGACCAGTTTAGCAAGTAAAGTTTACTCGAAGATTTTGACACGTAGGATGCAAGAAAAATCGGAAAGATTTCTATGGGAGGCACAATGCGGATTTAGACCTGGAAGAGGATGCACGGACCAAATGTTTTCTCTCCGCATGATCACGGAAAAGCTTCTGGCTGCTAACCAGAAGATTTTCTGTGCTTTTGTGGATCTTGAGAAAGCATTTGATAAGGTTGTAGGGAAGAAAATGTGGGAACTGTTGCCGGGGTATGGTGTGGATGGTCGATTGCTAAGGGCTGTGCAGTCACTTTATTGTGACTGTAAAGCCTGTGTGCGGGTAGGGCATGACCTGTCACCCATGTTTAGCGTCCAAACGGGCGTAAACCAGGGTTGTGTCATGTCTTCTTGGCTGTTCATACTGTATCTCGACAGCTGTTTACAGAAGCTAAAAGATAGCTGTTTGGGTATGAAATAGGGTGACATTTTTTTTATAGAATAAGGGTGACAAACGAGCACACAGTCCACCTGATGGTAAGTGGTGGCTGCGGCGCATAGACATCTACATCTATCCTCTATTACAAATCAAAATGTAGATGCGTTGTCACCCGTGAAGACTAAGATGGAATGCCTCATTTCCAGTAATAAGGGCCTCCGGCCACCTGCACTCACCAAGCGAAACGTAGAGGTAAACCTCTACTTCATGCTGGTTTTCTGTGAGGTCGTGGTACCACCCCGGTTCGAGCCGGCCCATCCATGCAACAGCAAAAGCTGCCGCGTGGCTCTACCACTGTTTATAAAAGTAAATTGTCTGCTGTATGCTGATGATGCAGTGCTTATTGCACCATCAGAGGCAGAACTGTAGGTATTAGTCACGTGTATGAAAGAGGAATGTGAAATTAAAGGTCTCCGTTTGAATGCTAATAAAACTAAGGTTCTGGTATTTGAAAGGGATGAAGACAGAACGAAGTGTGAAATATGGGTAAATCAGGAATGTCTAGAACAGGTAAATGAAATTGTATACTTGGGGAGTGCGTTTAGCCGGGATGGAAGATGTGATTTAGATGTGGACAGGCGTGTCGCTGCCGGGAACAAAGTCAATGCTGCCCTGACTGCGTTAGTCAAAGGCAAGGCGTAGTGAAGAGTGTACGCCTTGCAATACATAACACAGTGTTGGTACCGACTTTGTTATATGGCAGCGAAACCTCGGTATGCCAGAAGAAGCATAAAAGCAAGTTGAATGCAGTGGAGATGCGATCTCTTCGTAAAATGTGCGGCGTTACCATGGCCGACAGAAAGCGAAACGAAGAGATTCGCAATATGGCAGGTTTGAAAGATGACCTTATCACAAAAATTTATAAGGGCGTGCTTCGATGGTTTGGGCACGTTGAGTGAATGAGTGAAGACCGAATGGTGAAGAAAATATATAGCGCGAAAGTTAATATTAAAAGGTGTCGAGGTAGACCGAGCCTAACTTTCGAAGACCATGTGAGCAAATTGCTCGAAGAGGGCAGGGTCAAGAGTACTCGGATACCTAGACGTACATGTATGAAGAAGATAATGAATCTGAAAGAAGTGAAAGAGGTATGTAAGTATCGTGACACTTGGCGATCTGTTATCTCTGGCTACCCCGTCAGGGATTGTGCGTGAAGATAAATATAAATATACCTTCATCAACTTTTTCAACATCAAATTTTTGATCCATTTTTTCAATTATATTACAAATGTTATTTATCTTTATTATTGCAATATGCTTATATTATTTAATACATTTTGAATATTTTAAACAGAATTTTAATAAATTTAGAGATTTTTAAAGACAATTTATGCGTTTACTATACTATAATATTCAATATTCCAAATGAATATATTTGAACTTTATACTTAATATTGAATTTTAATTGCTTAAAATATAATTCCTATTAGAGATGTTACGGAGGTTTGATTCCGATTCCGAAAGTTCGGAACTTCCGATTGATTTTACACCTTCGATTCCGATTTCGGTTCCGTTAAATTTTAATCGGAAGTTATTTATCGGAGGTCGAAGCACAGTGGTGGCGGCGGCCGCGATCAGCGTGTACAAACAATTTTATACTTGTCGCCTCGGGAACCTCCCTCCCCCCGTGCCTTCTGTCCATTACTCTTTAACTTTATGTTTTGTTTCGTATTTGGCAATTGGCATGTTGTGCGTTTCGCGCTTCATTTATACCTAACCGAGTTTTTGATTAGTTTTAGTAGTATTTTTGAGACGTGTAGCAAATTTATTTGAATTGGACAATGAAGCCAAAATCAAGTGCCATTTGGAATTATTTCATTGAAGTTTCTTAGAATACGGCAAAGTGTTAACTATGTGAGAAGATATATTCACGAAAGGGAGGTAGGTACGACTACTTCGTTAAAAAGTCATTTAAAGTCTGTGCATGCCACTGAATACGAAGAATTCAAAAAAAATTGAAACTGAAAAGAAAAATACAGTGCAATATACCTGCCTTTAATCTCTTCTACCTCCACCTCCGATTCCGGTTTCGATTCCGGTTCCGGTTCCGACAAACAAAATTTAAAACCTCCGCTTCCGAATTCGGTTCCGATATAACCACTTCCGTAACATCCCTAATTCCTATGACATTTTTTAAATGTCTTTATAATGAATTTAATTATTATTTATTAATAATAATTATGAAGCGTCACACTATGAAATTGCCGTTGTAAGTACTGGCGATTTCAAATCAAAATAAACCTAGCAAGCTAACAGCATAGCAAAGTGGCGAAGCAATCAGCTTTTTTTTTTGCCGTTGAGCAATCAGTTTCAAAATAGGAGGTTCAGATGCCTGGGTGATCAGTAATCGATTGCTGAAAACAGAATTTGAAAATTCGAAACCGTTCTCGAGATAACCGTGGGACAGACGGACAGACATCGTGAAATCAATAAGTGTCTTCGCAAGCTTCGCCTCTATATAATTTTTGTTTGGTTGAGAATTCTAATTTCAGATTAATTTTATTTTAAAACATGAAATATATTTTTCAAAATTTGTCATTTGTTTATTGATGAGCATTATATTCTCATTGCATTTGAATTTTTTTCGTCATGATGGATAAATTATTAATATAAATTCTAGTAATTATGGAATATAAGTACCGACGTGGCAGCAACGAGGTACAAGCCGCATGCGGCACGCACAAAGAGTATAGTAACTGTCCTATACAGGATACTGGGCACGCAACATTAACGTGCCCTGTATACTGTATAGTATACTAGCTCGCCAGGCAGACGTTCTGCTCTGCTCTTTCCGCCGACCCTTCCTATATAAACCCTTAAATTCGCAATAAAAAAATTTGAGGGTCATTTAGCGGGATAAAAACTATCCAATCTCTCAAGTTGGACCAAAATGCACACAGTGTGCAAAATTTCATTGAAATCAGTTCAGTAGTTTAGGAGTCCATCGCGGACAAACAACGTGACACGTACTTTTTATATATAAAGATAAAGAGATTATCTATGATCAACGACGTTTACAGAGCGAATACTATAAACGAACGCACCACCTGTCATTGGTTTGCCCGCTTCTGTTCTGGATATTTCGAGCTGAAAATGAACCCCGTGGTCGTCCGAAAACTTTGGTCGACAATGACGAATTAAAGGCGATCGTGGAAGCTGATGACACAATCTACGACTGAATTAGTATTAGCTTTCGATGTTAGCATCAAAACAATATTGGCCCATTTGCATCAAATTAGCAAGGTAAAAAAGCTTGAAAAATGGGCGCCCCACAAACTCAATTATGCGAAGTGAAGTACGCGTCGAGACGTGCCTTGCACTGCTCAACAGTCTACAGGCATGCAAAAGAAGGAATTTTGAACCACATTGTTAACTGCGACCGAAAATGAATTTTGTTTGACAATCGAAAGCGCTCAGCAAGTTAGTTAGATCCTGGTTCAGCACCTAAACAATGCCCTAAACGAATACTTACCTCTAGAAAAGTGAAGGTCGCTGTTTGATGGTCTAGCGCCGGTGTGATTCATCACAGCTTCTTACCAAACGGGATGAGCATTACTGCAGATGTTTACTATGAAGGACTGAAAACAATGATGGAGAAGCTCGCTCCTCTCCAACTAGCTTTGGGCAATCGCACGTCCCTGCTGCTCCTCCACGACAACACGCGAGCTTATACTGCACGGTAGACGCTATCAAAGTTACAAGAGCTGGGGTTGGAAGCTCTCCGTCATCCGCCGTACTCACCTGACCGTGCGCCTACTGACTTCTACTTTTTCTAGAATTTGGATAGCTGTTTGGCAGGAAAAACATTTAATACCCGAGAGGCACTACCACATGAGTAAAGAAACCGTACCGTACAGAGGCAAATCTTTATACAGCCGCGTTATGATAACTACAATACTACAAGCTTGACACGCGTGTGTGCATGAGCACTGGCTTCTCGTCGCCTACAGACACTCGGCCAGTGCTCAAACTCAGGATGATGTAAAGAATAATAAATGAAATATTTTATTGTTTAAAGAATTATTCGTGGCAAATGAAATATAAAAAAGGGTAGATATGTTTTACTGTACTGTTTGTATGAACAATAATAGAACAATTAAAAATTCATCACTCACAGTACTACTTGACATAATTTATTATTTTTAATGTTGTAGATATATAACTCATCTGTAAGTGACCTACATACCTATAAGTGATTGAATAGTTATTTTTATAATGTTTATAATTAAATTTTATATTATCATTATTTCAGACGACAAGAGTGATTAAAAGATGTCGGACGACAAGATCTCCTTTCAAAACTTTTTGATTATAAAAAACGCAACAATATAGACTCTGTGCGGATCACTTTAGTTAGTTAAGTTATTAAGTTTTTATTAAGTTTTCTAAAAAAAGACCTGTAAAATATTTATTTGGAAATGCTTTTCCAAAACTGACATTGCCGACAAATGACGGTGCATGCCAATGTGAGATTGCATCTGAAATGAATGTAAGAATTGCTTGAACAAAAGTTTTACGAATATTTTGATCTTGAAAGAAACATTGTAAATATTGGTAATGAGATATTAAAACGTATGCAAGATTGCATATTTGTTATACCATGTGAGTGCTTTCCAATAGATTATAAAAAAAAACACTTTACATTAGACTCATAATTTACCATTTAATTAAAAGGCACAACAAATTGTTGAAGAACAAAAATTACAAAATAAAAATATTTAGAATAAGACAGATCTCCAAATGCATGCGGCGGGATTTCAATACAGCTTGTATAAGAATCGATCGAGCGGAACCAAGGCTCCAAAGTTTTTGCCAGAGATCTGTCTGCCAGAAAGAGCCAACTGTCAAAGCTAAAGACCGAGTGTGGCAGCATCGTTTCCGGGACACGTGAGAATTTGAGTGAGATTGAGAGGTTCTATGGGCAGCTGCACACGTCATCGTTGGAGCCACACGCAAGTGTGAGTAACGATCCAAGAGCGAGTCTTATCCGACACTATTGGAATTACAGCGGAGCTTCTGAAAGCGGGTGGAAGACCGGTACTTGAAGTCCTTCAGAAGCTCTTTAATTCCGTCCTCCATGGTGGTACTACTCCGGAGGCGTGGAGCATAAGTGCGGTGGTCTTGTTCTTCAAGAAAGGCGATAACGCTCTCTTGAAGAACTACAGACCGATTTCCCTTCTGAGCCGCGTCTACGTGCTGTTTTCGAGAGTCATTACGTATCGTCTCGCACGCAGACTCGACGACTTCCAGCCTCCCGAACAAGCCAGTTTCCGAAAAGGCTTTAGTACCATAGACCACATACATGCCCTTTGGCAAATTGTACAGAATACAGAAGAGTACAATCTGCCACTTTGTCTTGCGTATGTAGACTAGGAGAAAGCCTTTGGTTCCGTCGAAATTTGGGCGGTGCTACAGTCCCTTCAGCGGTGCCAAGTTGACTGTCGGTATATAGAAGTGCTGAAGTGTTTGTACAGTAGGACTACGATGGCTATGCGAGTACAGAACCAGAATACGAAACCTATCCAACTGCAGAGAGGTGTAAGACAGGGTGACGTTATATCCCCGAAACTCTTCACCGCTGCATTGGAAGACGTTTTCAAGCTACTGGACTGGAAAGGATACGGTATTAACATCAATGGCAAGTACATCACTCACCTTTGATTTGCCGACGATATAGTCCTTATGGCAGAATTGCTGGAGGAAATTACCACTATGCTCAATGACCTCAATAAATGTCTCCCAACGGATAGTGATGACCTATGGAACTGAGACGTGGTCCTTCACTGCTGGCCGGATGAGGAAGCTCAAGGTTGCTCAGTGAGCTATGGCTCTTCATAGCAGTGAGCATAGCCCTCTGGCTATGCTCGGAGTTTCTCTGCGTGATAAACTTAGAAATGAGAATATCCATAGTAGAACCAGAGTGACCGATATAGCCCAACGGATTTTGAGCTGAAGTAGCAATGGGCCGGCCATATAGCTCGAAGAACCGACAACCGATGGGGAAAAAAGGTTCTCGAGTGGTGGTCTCGTACCAGTGGACGAAGTGTAGGGCGTCCCCCCACTAGATGGAGTGACAACTTGGTAAGACATGTAGGAAGTCGATGGATGCAGGTGGCTAAGGACCGTGTTTTGTGGCATTCCTTGGGGGAAGCCTATGTTCTGCAGTGGACTTGTGAAAGGCTGTAATGATGATGATGATGAAGTAGTTTATACAAAAATATTGTGTATACATATAATGAAAGATGATAAACGTTTTGTTTATTTAATTTTATCCTTCTGTGCCAACCCTACCAAAATAAGTTGTGTATTGCCAGCAACGCAAAATCAGGAATTTGCATTTATATAAACCCAAAATCAGGGGCTTTTTAGATGCTAATTAAGTGCCAAGTTTAAAAATAAGGTGCTCTAAAATTTTCACCGTAACGAACTGTTGAAATTTGCGTTGCTAGCAAAACGTCTCGCTAGCAACGCAATGAAGTTATTAGATATACGATAAATATTATTAGCAATGAATTAAGTGCTAATCAGGTGCTGCAAGTATAGGCAGTGTCAAGGCGCCCGTAATAAAAATAAAGTCGTTATTCAGAACATAATAGATGCAAAATTTAGGTTTTCTGAAAATCAATATAGAATCAAAATTGCTTTTAGAAAAGCCCAAATTAGAGGCTTTTTAGGTGCTAATTAGGCACCAAGTTTAAAAATTAGTTGCTCTAAAATTTTCACCGCAACGAACTGTTGCAATTTGCGTTGCAGGAATATTGACATAGTTGCTTCTGCAACGCCTTAGGCGCTGCGGGGAGTGCAGCCACTTCGCCCTTGCGTAGCAAATCACAAGCACCTATGCTCACCTCCGCAGCTTCAGCATATTGGACCAGCCTCAGCCTCAACGGCTCGCATGCCTGCGTTTTGCCACAGCGGGCGGAGGCAGCTCTCCCTCCGCGCCTACGGCTTTACAAAAACACTCTAGGGCAGACACGACTACGTAGAGTCGGGGCGTTCTGATTTGGTTTCAGTACAGATTCGACCTATCTTATCTATAATATATAACTGATAAAGAACCAAAAATGCCATTCATATCGTACAGTATGGTACAATGATGGTCCTGGACCCGATAATTCCCAGAATATTACCGTCATCTACATCCAACCCCAATAGAATAGAATAGAATATTTTTTTATTCAAAATAGATCACATGCGTAATTCTGATGGAAAGTCATTTTTTACTTTACCACTGGTTCGAAAAAAAACCTCTGTCCTGGGAAGAACCAGCAAGAAACCCAGCGGGACTTTATTTTTAAAAGCATATTTTCTATTAATGGTTGGTACAAAATTTATTTTAGAAACAGCTTGGAAGCGACCACCTCATTCCCAGGGGTTATTATCTGACCATATATTCATTTATACTATAATAACCCTTTTTATATAGTTTCAACTTAACAAAATATTTAAACTTGGTAATAGAGAGAGATATAGGTAACAATAATCTTTCAACACTTAATTAACACTTAGTTCCTTGCTATTAATATTTATCGTACTTATATCTATTATCGTCACTGCGTTGTTAGCGATACGTTTTGCCAGCAACGCAAATTTCAACAGTTCGTTACGGTAAAAAAATTTAAGCACCTAATTTTTAAACTTTGCACCTAATTAGCACTTAATTTTTAGGCACTGATAAAGAACATAAAATTCCGTTCATACCTTATTGTAAAGTAATGGTGGTCGTGGACCCTATAAGTCCCAGAATAATATCTTAATCTGTATCGGGTTTCGATAATCACTCAGCACTTAATTTTTTTTATATGAGAGGGGGCAAACGAGCATGCGGCTCACCTGATGGTGACTACCACCGCCCATGAACAACCGCAACACCAGGGGAATTGCAGATGCGTTGCCGGCCTTTTAAAAAGGAGTAGGCTCTTTTCTTGAAGGTACCTAAGTCGGTCCAGAATCGATTCCACAAGGAAGTTGAGCGAGAAAGAAAACATCTTCTAAATCGCACAGTGGTGGACCGCCAATCATCCAGGTGTTATGGATGATATCACAAGTTTTGTCGCGATGTGCGATGGTGAAATTAAGCGGCTGGCATTAGTCCGAACAATTCGTCAGAGCACTCCCCGTGGTAAATGCGATAAAATACGCAAAGAGATGCAACATCTCTACGCAGTGCCAGTGTATCGAGCCGATCAGAAAGAACTCGGTCGTCGACGATTCGAACCGCTCTGCGCTGGATGCGGTCAAGTGGAACGAGCTGACACTGGGGTGCCCCGGCCCAGAGATGAGAACAGTATTCCATGTGAGGCCGGATTTGCGCTTTGTAAAGTTGCAAGCGATGTGCCGGCATGAAATACTGTCTCGGTCTGCTGAGCACGCCAAGCTTTTTAGACTTACTTAATTCCTCGCTATTAATATTTATCGTATATCTACTAACGTCATTGCGTTGCTAGCGATACTTTTTGCAAGCAACGCAAATTTCAATCGTTCGTTGCGTTGAAAATTTTAGAGCAACTAATTTTTAAACTTGTTATTTAATTAGCACCTAAAAAAACCCTAATTTTGGATTTTTCCAAATGCAAATTCCCGACTTTGCGTTGCTGGAGAGATACAACTGGCAACAACCTTGTGGGAAAAATATAACAATAATACTATTATGTACCAGGTAAAATATCATATAAGGCATAACGTGTTCATCTTCCACTACAAGAATTTTGTTCTTATTTTTAGATCCTCTCTCTGCTTGTATTCATTACTTGTTTGATTGATGATTTGTGTTATGATTACCAATTACTAAACTAGTGATTACATAGTAATCCGATTTCTGAACGGAACGCCATTTCTGAATACGTCAAATTTGATCTGTTGGCATTTTGGCATTAACTTCAGAGTGTGGTTAAAATATAGAAAATATCTTTATTTTAGGGAAAATTATTATAATATAACAATAATTAATATTTGACTTATGTAGCTTTCCAAGATTGTATGATGAATTTTCGTATAAAATTGGCATGAAGTGATTATTATAATAGTAAATGATTTTAGGCATATCATATTTTTTAATTTTACGGTACATTTAGTAACAGAAACAGAAACTTTTTTTTTATTCAATATAGATTATAAATAATACTTATTGAAAGTCACTCTTTTGTATAATTACCACTGGTTCGAAAAAAACCTCTGTCCTGGGAAGAACCAGCAAGAAACCCAGCGGGACTTTTTTTTTTAAATAACAGCTTACAATCATGTATGTTACACAAATTAACAACACAACAAATTAGAAATAGCTTGGGAGCGATCACCTCACTTCCAGGGGTTATTATCATCTATAAATTCTTTAATATTATAATAACCCTTTTTATACAAACTTAGTTTAATAAAGTTTTTGAACTTTGAGCAGGTCAAATTTTGTATATTTTCTGGAATTTTGTTGTAAAAGCGTATACATCGCCCCAAGAATGAATTACTGACTCGATGGAGTCGAGCAACTGGTACTACTAGCTTGTGTCTGTTCCTAGTATTTACAGAATGAATATTACTTATTTTTGTAAAACTACTTTTATTTTTGTGTACGTACATTACATTTTCATAAATGTATTGAGAGGCCAAAGTTAATATATTAATTTCCTTAAATTTTTGTCGCAGCGACTCTTTAGGCTTTAAATCATAAATTGCTCTTATGGCCCTCTTCTGCAAAACAAATATAATTTCAGTGTCAGCTGCGTGTCCCCATAGCAAAATACCATACGACATTATGCTATGGAAATAGCTAAAGTAAACTAGTCTAGCTGTTTCAACACTAGTTAGACTTCTAATCTTTTTTACAGCATATGCTGCAGAACTAAGTCTGCTTGCTAGCTTTGATATATGGGGGCTCCATTGAAGCTTCGCGTCTAGTGTGATTCCAAGAAAAATGGTGGTATCTACAAGACTCAGTTTCTCCCCATTTAAACTTACATTAGTATTTAATTGTTTGACATTTGGAGTCATAAATTTCATACATTTTGTTTTAGTGCCATTTAAATGCAAATTATTGACATTGAACCAATTCACTAATTTAGATATAGCATTATTTACTTCGTCATATTTTAGCAAATGTCGACTTAATTTGAAAATTAAAGAAGTGTCATCTGCAAATAATACTATATCATGGTTATCTCCTACTATGTAAGGTAAGTCATTAATATATACAAGAAACAGAAAGGGGCCTAGAATTGAGCCTTGAGGCACGCCCATCTGTACCATCGACCCGGAAGAACTCGTACTGTTGATGACAACTTTTTGCGTTCTCTTACTTAAATATGAAATAATTAATTTTAGAGCATCACTTCTTACACCGTAGTGTTGAAGTTTCCTGATTAATGTTTCATGGTGAACACAATCGAAGGCTTTGGATAGGTCACAAAATATACCCAAAGCATCCTGTGAATTCTCCCATGCATTAAATATATATTTAATCAGCTCAACACCGGCATCAGTTGTCGAGCGACCCCTTGTAAAACCAAATTGATTTTTATGAAGTAAATTATTTATATTAAAGAAATTTAACATTTGATCAAGAATAATTTTTTCAAAAATCTTACTAAGTGTTGGTAGTATAGAAATAGGTCTAAAATTGGCGGGGTCTAATGTACTACCAGATTTAAATAAAGGTATTACTTTACTATACTTCATTAAATCAGGAAACACACCAGATTCGATACTAGTATTAAAAATAACAGCTAAATGAGGCGCGATTGTATCTGTAGTTGATTAGCATTCTATTTACATTTAAATAACTGATGTTCAAATAAAGTAGTAAATTTCATGTCAATCATATAAATTTCACGTTGATTGTTGAAAACTTATTGAAAAGTAATACTAATACTAAAAATGTTTGAATTTGTAGGTAAGGTTACTATATAGTGCCTGGTAACACTGCTTGTTAGATTTCGTCAGCAGCTCTGTTCGGTTATACTTGGCAGAGCTAGTTTTACGATGGATTGATCGAAATTAATATTTATGTAAAGGGTTGTATGTATGAATGAATTGTGTTGTGTTTGTGAAACATCTTTGTGATAAATTTTTTATTTATTACTAAGAGAAGTTAAGTTAAAATATGGCTTCTCGCGGTGGTTTTATGGTGACAGGTACCAATGGAGCAGATTACGAGCATCGGGAAAAAATAGCGATACAGTATCAATTAAGGTGAGCGTATGGATTATCTCTACGTACATCGCTTTGATATAGAAATACACAGTGCTGTGGTGATGTGACAATGGCATCACATTCAGAGTTCCGTCAAATTATTTTTAGACATAAGCAAAATTTAGAGACATTTCGCGCCACAAATTTAAATAATGGTCTAATAGGCTCAATATTACAAGCTATTTCTAATTTGTTTTGTGTGGTTAATTGTGATTACATGATTGGTAAACTGTTATTTAAAAAAAAATGTTTCTTGCTTGTTCTTCCCAGGACAGGTTTTTTTCGAACCAGTTATTAAACAAAAGAGTGACTTTCAATAAGTATTATTTATAATCTATATAGAATAAAAAAGTTTCTGTTTCTGTTTGTATTGCTATTATACTCGACCAAATCCTTTTGAAGAAATACCTTTTGATGTTTCAAATTAATCATTCCGCAATGACTTTGTACAAGCGTACTCACACCATTTAAAATAACCTTTTACGTAAACCCAAAGAATTATGAAGCTATGTATATTTAATTACAATATGTGTAGTTCTTTATCACTAATTTAAGTTGGAATCTCTCAAAAAAAGCAAAATGTACAAAATTTAACCAGAGTCAACTTTTTTGCCTGACGTTGTTTCAATGATATGTCACTATGTACCTACCTACCTGTACTGTTTGAATGATTAAAATTAATTGTTAAGTGAATAATCAATAAAAATATTCAAATAGTCAGTAAAAATGTTCAATTAATCAAATCTTTGTTTTAATTTATTATTTGTTTATATAAATTTTATTTTAAAAATTGCTTAAAGTATATGAATCATGAATTTATTCATGATTCATAGAATTTATTTACAAGTTTATTTATTTTATAATTTCCTACTT
Source organism: Parnassius glacialis (assembly GCA_033319125.1). NCBI lineage: Eukaryota > Metazoa > Arthropoda > Insecta > Lepidoptera > Papilionidae > Parnassius > Parnassius glacialis. Next base: position 34,882,392 of record JAVANC010000025.1, read on the forward strand.
TGTCAGTGTAAATTTGCGTAGACAAAGAAACCAAGGCCGAGCTGAAAAAAAAACTGTGTCATTCCAATCTCCTGCCATTTTGGGAGCTTACTGTGCGTACTTTTGTAATTTTGTGTTTGTCTTATTTTATGGTTCGATTATAATTTTTGGACTGATTTTACTATATTTGTTGATCTTGGCACTGGACTTTGATTAAGCAAGTGACCATAATGTAGAAAAGAGGATAAAGTTGTGGTAGTTGTACAACTGTACTTTAAATAGTCAGGTTTGTGCATTGGTTGTGAAATTACAAGAATATTTCAAATGTGAGTCACAACATAGAGCCTATATTTTACCAGTAACACAAGTTGTGTCATGCTATTGAATTGATTCGGGCCCAAATTAAAGGCTAGTTCTTATATGAAATGTTCTAAATAAAACATATTATTAACTCTACTTAAATACACACATGATTTTTTTTATTTCTTTTTAAAGAAATGAAAATATCTTATGCTTTGTGAAGAAAATGAAAGGTTTGCTGAAGGCAGCATATATACCTATGTCACAAAGGATAATTGGGTAAAAGTGGTAAAGAAAACAAATAAAATTATTATGGACGACTGAAAGACACATTCATTTTGAATATCTCTTTTCTTTCTTTCAAATTATAATTAATCTAAACAATGACAGCTCCACTAGTTGTAGTGAATTGCTGGCCTGTTGAATTGAATTGAATTCAATAAACGGGCTGTTTTCCGCAACTCCACGTCTAAGCGCGTATTTTACGTGTGGGCAGGAATAATGTATTTATTCGAGCCATGAAATCTCCTCGAAGAAGTTCAACAGGCCTTTGATGTTGCAAGCAACTTCGGGGAGTGATTCCGGCATGCCGAGATGTTTAGCCCTGCATACAGTGACTTCCGGACACGTCAGCAACACGTGGGCCGCCGTTTCTTCCTCCCCTATACATGCCCTGTACTGGGGACTATCCGTAACACCTATGGTAAATAATTTTTTGTTAAAGTTGCCGTGTCCTGTGATAGCACTTGTTACTATCCTGTACTGTGACTTGTTCTGTCTCATTAGAAGCTTAGTTAAACAACTGTTTATTTCAGGCAGGGCCTCCCTAGCTTGTCTACAGTTTACTATATTTTTCCAAAGTTGAGCCGGTTGATTAGTGTAGTGTCTATGTACCAGTGAACGAACATTACCAAAGGGGATTGATATGATTGGTTCCGGCCCTATAGTGGCTAGAGCCGATCCTCTTCTAGCCAGTTCGTCTGCTGCATCGTTGCCCTTGGTTCCACTGTGACCTTTTATCCATGCTGGCCTATTAATAATAACATACGTAAGAATAGCATTATTATTTTACCTACACTAGCGCCAGCATATTCCTTTGTAATTAACAACACTACTGGTGTCAGATTAGACACTCCATGTTTTATTTAAGAAAACACCATACTTTTTGAAAATTAAATGTGCAAGTTTAAATTGTGAAATAAAATATCTTGTTGTTTGACATTTGCTATTTATAGTTACATTTTGAGATACTAGAAACTTAGAAACTATTTATTCTCTTTCTTTAATAATTTGATGCTTCATACATCTTTAGACCCTTTCTACCAGCATCAGATTTAATGTTTTGGTGCCAAATGTTTTTGTAGCAAATGGTGCACTAGTTTATAATTTTGATTGGTTATTTATTTGAAATAAAATAGTTACAATTTTACAATAAATCAAATCTAAATACATCTAGTGTATTTGCAGTAGCGAGAGATTCATTGTATTTAGTTTTACAAGCAACATGCATTGTTTTCCATAATATAACATACAATTTTCTGTCAGAAGTTTAATAACCACTGCCTTCTCTACGGTTATGCCCTTGGCCATTGCCTAGTATATCTTATTATAAATCAATCACAGTTTGCTACGATAAAAATATAAACCCAAATCCAGGGTTGCTGTTTTTACGGCTACTTAGTACTTTAATAATGCCTAAGGCATACTAGATTTGTATTTTTGTGCTATGAATCCATGTGTATCACCAAAGCTTTATATGCTACAGTACAATTATTGTACTAAAGCTTTAAATAGTTGTTTGTAAATTTTTTCTGGCCTAGACTCTAGATGCATGTGTAAATAGTAAAATGATAGAAGTTTTAACAGTGGTAGAGCCACGCGGCAGCTTTTGCTGCCGCACGGATGGGCCGGCTCGAACCGGGGTGGTACCACGACCTCACAGAATACCAGCGTGAAGTAGAGGTTTACCTCTGCGTTTCGCTTGGTGAGTGCAGGTGGCCGGAGGCCCTTTTTACTGGAAATGAGGTATTCCATCTTAGTCCTCACGGGTGACAACGCATCTGCATTTTGATTCGCAAACGAGGATAGATGTAGATGTCTATGGGCCACATAACCACTTACCATCAGGTGGAATGTGTGCTCGTTTGTCACCCTTATCCTATAAAAAAAAAAAAAAAAAAAAGTTACAATTGAGATACAGTGATTTTTCAAAGAGAATGTGTACTACGGCTTTTCTTTATCCATCATTCATGAATTGAAATCTATCATAGTCCACTGTGAGAGCCGTGGTAACTCAGATTGTTAATGCTCACTGTAAATTTCACAGTATGCGATCCAACCGAGATCCGAGAGAAAACCGGGTTCGATCCCCGCCGGCACCAATGAAATTGTTACATGCAGTTTTAAGTGCTTATTTATCACATGCTCGACGGTGAAGGAAAACATTGTGAGGAAACCTGCATGTCTGAGAAATTAGAATATTAGAAAAGATATTTCGAAGACGTGAAGGTCGCCAACACGCATTGGGGCAGCGCGGCGAACACTTCCTTGCCCTAAAGCTCTCTCAGAAATGAGAGGCTTGTGCCCAGCCGTGGGACGTATATAGGCTGCAACTTTACTTTTTTATACAAATAAATAAAATTGAAGTGTCTGTTTGTAATGTAGAAATAACATTTTTAAACTTTTATAGTCCACTGTTGAACATTGGTTGCAACCCTTGGCAAGCACGTTGGCAAGTGCACTTTTTATTGTTTTGATTTGTTACCAGGAAGATGCTGCTGTCCACATCCTGTTTTATTTCAAGCTTACAGTGTACAACCAAATGTTATTTCTTAATAATATTATAAACTTGGACATACATTACAGAGCATTTTATTTAGGCCACATGTGGTTTGCTTTATTGGAAGCTCATTTAGGGCACCTACATTGTTCTATGAAGCAATGAAAATTTAGAGCAAAATTATAATCAATACATAAATAGATGTGGAGTTTAAAAATGGGTCATAATGCGGGTATCCCTCACTTCACAGAATCGTTTCTTTAATCACTATTTAGAGAACCTTGACTACTTAAATAGTATGTTTCTGTTATTATGCAATAATTGTATATTACTGTTTATATTACTCTTAGTTTTTTTTAAATATAGAATTAGGTTGAAAAATGAGCACATAGTCCACCTGATGCTAAGTGAATACTGTGACCCATAGACATCTATTAAATGCAAAACATTTTTTATAATTATGACTTCTTATTTATGCGAAATAAGAAGTCATAATTATAAAAAAAGTTTATATGGAAAAAGTGCAATAATTTTATTTTCAGTGCACTAAATAAGTCTCGTCTCAAGTACTGCGTGTTCTTCCACCATGTGTTATTTCTGGTGATGGTGGCAAAGCTCTCCGCCGATATCCTCGACAAACTTGATATATTCATCCTGGAAATTGAAGAACTACAAATACCACAGGTATATAAAAAGGATATGGTCATAATATTATTTATATATTTGTATAGACTGTATAAAGTATAAATTTCATTTTTTAAGGAAGTTTGACTGTGGCCTGTACTTCCCCTTAATCAGCCCATCAATGTCTACTCCAGGACATGGGCCTCTCTTGTTGTAGGAGGGGCCCTATAATAAGGCTGTTTGCTTTATTCCTGAGGCAGGCGAATTGACCATCACAGTAATATATGTCATGCACTTTTGATGCTGTTGCCATTGTGGGTCTGGATATAATCGTAAAATCATCATAATATTCATAACAGCCCTTTACCACCACTGCTAAACATAGGCCTCCCCCAAGGAATATGTCCATCTCTAGTGGGGGCAAGCCATTCCTGGCTGCCACTCGAAAATCTTTCTTCACAATCGGTTGTCGGTTCTTTGTGCTATACGAGTATGTCCGTTACTCTGGTTCTATTGTGGATATCCTCATTTCTAAGTCTATCACGCAAAAAAACTTCGATCAATCATGGAATTTAACATTGATTGAATTGTTAGGTAGGTATGTGTTGAAATTTGTTAATTTGTTACAATGTTTTTTTTTCTTCTTTTGATTATTTAAAAGAGCGTAAAAATGAGCCTATGTGAATAAAATAAATAAATAAAGCATAGCCCTCTCATATCATAGCAATCTTGAGCGTCGGTCATCAGTGAAGGACCATGTCTCAGATCAAAATATGTCATCACTGGCAACACACTGGTTGCACAATCTATATAACCTGTACATTTATAATAACTTTTTTATCTTTTTAACCCTCGACGCAAAAAGAGGGTTGTTATAAGTTTGACTGCTATGTGTGTGCGTTTGTCAGTGTTACCGTAGCTCTTAAACGGGTGAACCGATTTGGCTGCGTTTTTATATTTAAAAGCAGGTTTTCTAGCGGTGATTCTTAGACATGTTTTATCAAAATCGGTTCAGCCGTTTCAAGGTCATCAGCTAGTGTTTGGGTTCTTTTAGGGGGTATTTAAAATGTTCAATTTATATTATTCTCAATTGGGCTACATTTAACATAAACAGCATAATATGTGATATTCCCCATGCTTGGTAAATATTATATATCAGATATTATTAAATGTTAATGTGGAAGAGCTACGCTGCAGCTAAATTATGGTTACGAGTACAGCACAAATTGGTTGGCTTTGCTATCACAGAATACCATGGAAATATAGTAGCTTAGTGCTGTTGTATTATTGAGTTGATATTGAGTGTAGAGAACTGGAGACCCTTTTATACTCATGCCTGTCACCCCGAGGGGTCAGCAGAGACTACGGACTTCCATTTATCACAATCCTGACACACCTCTCTCCCCCCTTACGCCCTTATATCTTTACAGGCTTGATGGCTAAGGGTATTATTAATATGGCTTATCTTCAGTGTATTGTCAATTTGGTCGATAAATTAACCCAACGGGACCCTATTACTCCGTTCGTCCGTCCATCCGTCCATCCATAGGTAGACAGATGAAATTTTCGCGGAATATGTATTTCTGTTGCCGCTATAACAACAAACAATCAAAATTAAAATATATTAACAATTAAAGGGGTTCCTCTACTAGAAACGTATATTACGATAGTACAGAACCCTTCATGCGCGAGTTCGACTCGCACTTAGCCGGTTTTTTTACTGTTAAACAAAGCGTATTATCTTAGTCAGGGGTGACAACACGTTTTAACTCTTAATGGAGGATAGACGTAGGTGTCTATGAACCACAACTTCCAGTTACTATCAGATGGACTCATTTGTCACCCTTATTCTATATAAAATTAAAAATATGCTTTTATTAAAAGTAATGTCGTTTTTTTCAGCCGCTATGGTGGGAATATATCTGGTGCATATCTATTCTACTCTCCTTTATTGGCTTGGCAGCTTTGAAGCGTAATAATATAAAACAGTTACAAAGATACATGTACGGCATAGCTATCCTGGGATTTGGACCACTTTTGTACTGCTTGATCTACTACTGCGGCGACGTATGGCGGTACTTAACTAAAGAAGAGGACGAAGACAGTTCAGAAATCGATATAGAATTATGGCAGGTTGGTAATCTGTAATTACTTTGCATCTCTAGCGTATGGTTACACCACACATTTTTATTTAGTAAACACTGCAATCTACTTTTAGCCGCGCGTCGCGTTTATAAATTTAATTAATTGCAATGTCACAATAGGAGTACGTCAACAACCGTCCTTCTAAACACCAACTACTCAAGGAAAGATTATGATATTTTAGATATTTTACTTTTATTAAACTTTTAACTTTGGTGATCTTTTCCTTCTGAAGTGCTCATTAACTAACTACAACTCTACTTCTTGAAAGTGTGTGGCCTTACAAACCATACATTTTATGGTCTTTCGAGTCGGATATGAACCAGCGACCTATGGATATACAGTCCACCTTTTGTACGTGGTAGAGCCATCCTGCAGCTATATTATAGTTGTAGCATGAATGGGTCGGCTCTTACGGGGTAGGATTCTCACAGAATACCGGCGTGTAATGGCAGCTCAATGGTGAGTGTAGACAACCGAAGACGCTTTTTACTGCAAACGAGGCATTCCATCTTAGTCCTCAGGGGTGGGCAGCGGATCTACGTTTTGATTCCTAACCGAGGATAGATGTAGATGTCTATGAGCCGTAGCTTCCACATACTATATAGACATCTATGTCTCATAGACGGTTGACTGTGTGCTTGCTTGTCACCCTTATCCTATAAAAAAAAAGATTGTTTAAAGTCTATAAAGCCTATAAGCCTATCAAATTAATGTCCACTGCTGAACATAGGCCTGTCCTCATTGTGGGATATTTACCATAGTTGCCATGCTTGGCAATTTGGGGTGACAACCACATTTTATAATTTTGAAGTTTCAGAAAGACTTGATGGCCTCCGATAGGTGGTGGTACAACCATCCCGTTTAACCTTACCGTTGTAGCTTATCAGAGTGCACAGCTTAAAATAGGCTTCCCCAATAGATTGCCTCATAGGAAGGAATAGTCATTGTTGTCACATGGCAGGCCGGCTACCAACCACATTTTTTTTAGTTGTTATTAGGCAGATGCTGTTGCCCATATCCTCTTTCAGTTTCGCTTCTTACAACAACCAGCGAATGATATGTGGTATTTATTTATTTATTGTTTATTGCATTCCTTAATCTAAAAGAAGACAAAGGGCGGACTTAATGCCTTGAGACATTCTCTACCAGTCAACCCATGGAGTGGTGAGAAATTAAAGTAGGTGTAGCAATATAGAAAAAAACAAAATAAAACTGATTATTAATTACGTTACATATACATTATTCTTATCATCATACATATACAATTAGTACATATAAATAACTATGAATATATACGTCTAAAAATATAAATGACATGGATGATTCATGTAAGAAGCGTTGCCTTTAATAGATGATTATGCACCAACTTTTTAAAAGCAAACTTATTAGGAGCTTTTCTGATGTCATCAGACAAGGCGTTCCAAAGGCGTGTAGCTTGCTGTAAAGGAGTTACCATAGAACTCGGTGAAGTGAACTGGAATACATATTTTGTTGTTAGAAGAAGAATGTAGAACTTATCATGAGATGAGGAGAGATAGTGAAATTTACTCTTAAGATAAGAAGGCGAAAATGGGTCATTTAATATGGAAAAAAGAACAAGTAATATTCTGGAAATACGCGTATGTTGGATTGTAAGCCAATTAAGCTTAGATCTATTTTGCGAAGTATGGTCATACTTACGAAGTCCGATGTGGACGATATGGATGTGGATGTGATATGTGGTAGTGAATATTATTACACTACATGGTACACCAGAAATATGTCTAATGGCTAATCATCAGTATCGTTTTCATTGTCAAGGTTTGAGTTATTTCCCATGATCAATACCAATATCCATATAATGATTTACTTTTGGTTCTTACATTGAACAGCATCTTACACGTTCAGCAGTGGACTTAGTCTTTAATAGATGGATTTTTCTGGGTAGATTCTAGTAGATCTCTATCGAAACGGCAACGATTTTGCAGCAGGTGTTGCCATAGTTGTGTTTTGTCTTTGTCCTGTGATGTTAGTGCTTTCAGCCTTTTAGGTTTTACTAGCTGTAAACATCTGACTCAGGGCTGAGCTGTAGAAGCCGTACCGCGTTTGGCAGGCGAGTTGGCAACCGCATTTTTTATTATTTTGAGGTATTAGCAATAAGACACTGCTGCCCGTCTCATCTTTCAATTTTCTTTGTCACCTCTTACGAAACTCACAGTATCATATGTGGTAGGGGTTTATTTTACGCCGTCACTAAATAACGTATCTTTATGCTTCTCTTATTTCAAAAATAGATGTTAAAAGCCTTATTTAATAATACCATTTAGTGTTGATTTATTTAAATTGGCAATACTTGTGGGAAATAGATAGTATTTTTCCAAAAGTTTTCTTCTCTCTCTCTCTCTCTCTCTCACCTTGTAAAACAGTACAATAATAAAGAAATTAACAAGTGGTAAAATTAAAAATTTTGAACAACCAACATCAATATAAATAAAATGAGAATATAATCAATGAAGTTGAAGTCAATTAAATACTCATTATTAAGGATAACTCAAAAACTACTGGTCAGATCTTGATCAGATTTATATGGGACCACATGAGAAGTACCAGCTTTCAAATAAAAAAGCTTTCAAAGAATCATCAAAATCGGTTCACCTAGAGATAAGTTCTGAGGTAACCTTAAATTAATATTAAAAAACTGAAGGTAGCCGGGCTAACTGTGACATCGGGACGTCAAACATTTTAGTTCCCCCCGTGACCATGGGTTGCTGTAAAGCACCGGAAACGTCGGGTATTAAAATAGTAAATTAAACGCGATAAAATCCGTAAAAAGTAGTTTTATTCAATAACAACTAAAGATAATAAAATTATGTGGTAAATCTTATTTTTTCTTAAGTCTGTCTGGTAGGTTATACCATATTATCACCGTATAACCTATTTCTTAAGTAGTCTCTAGCCACTAGATGGAGTGATGACTTGGTAAGATATGCAGGAAGTCGATGGATGCAGGTGGCTCAGGACCGTGCTTTATGACATTCCTTGGGGAAGGCCTATGTTCAGCAGTGGACTTGTGAAGGGCTGTAATGATGATGATGATGAACCTATTTCTACTGCCAATTAGCAGTACACTGCTGTGTTTTAATAATTACAAATTGTGAGGCATTGCACCTCAGTGCTCAGAGGTGTTAATTATTGTTTATGTTAATGTTTGTCATATCAATTTTAAGCAAAAATTATTTAATTATAACAATATTTTTGTTTCTTTTCCAGGGTTATCCATACGGCCTACTGTGGTACGCGTATGTGTTCCTGGCTTCCCAGGTTCATTTCTTCCAGCTCTACTTTTCTTTCAACCTCCTCAAAGCTTGGCGGGCTAGAGGAGCGCTTAGGAAATCCGACTAAGTAACTGCTGTTTTAGTGTTAACATTTTGTTTTACAATTTTTATAGTGGTGAGCCCGTTTTGTCACCCGAGTGATTGTATTTTTAAGTATAAGTGAAGTGTTTATAATACAAAACACGGATAATAGAAAGATGTTAGAGTGGAATATTTCTCCAGAAAATTTATAAATTTTTTATGATGTTTATAATGTTGAATATATTTACTGATTTATTCATTCATGTTATAATATACAACATGTAACAAAAACCCTGTGGTTCCCATTGTCATATAGAAATAACTTTATTTCAGAAAACTCGATAATAGAAAACTTAAATTTTTATTTGCAAATTGTATGTGGTTTTTCAGCCGACTTTAAAAAAAGGAGGAGGTTCTCAATTTGACTGTTATTTTTATGTGTTACAATTTTGATGATTTATTTGAAAGCTTGTGCTTCTCATGTGGTCCCATATAAATTTGATCAAGATGTGACAAGTAGTTTTTGAGTTATCATTGGACGTAGTTATGCAAAAAGGATCCAACCCGCGGTAAGTTAATTTGAGTTTATGATATTTGAAGTATCCATACTTCAAATATCATAAACTCAAATTATCGGAATGGTTCCTATCTGTTTGTAATTTTTCTTCTTATTTGTGTTACGTTTGCTAATATTGTTACATCATATAATAGTATAAACCACAAACATTATTCTTCAAGTCAACATTCTTGACACAAACTCGGGTTGGATCCTTTTTGCATAACCACGTCCCATTAATAATGCGTATTTAATTGACTTCTGGCGTCTGTCGGTTTTTCTAAGTGCATAACCTTAACCTCTTCAAGGTGCGTGTTAACAGGCCAACCGGATGGAGGTCAAGAGTGAGCCTACTTTAAAAATAAATAAAAAAAAACTTCGAATACTGATACATGCATCGGTAAGGCGGGGTTTTTGACAATGCTCTCACTCCCCGGCCAATGCAGATAAACCCACATAATTTGCATTATAATTTTTAATTGTCGAGTTTTCTAAAGTATAGGTCGATGATTTCTAATGTTTGAACGCACTTAACGGAAAGGTTAGGTGTTAGGGTTTTTGTTACATGTTTTGTTATGTATAAATGAACTTCAATAAAGGCACAAACAACACAAAACATTTTAGAATAGAATTGGTAGCGAACAATGTTGTGAAGTGCACAGTATATTTATAAAATGTTTCTTTTTTGGTTCAAGTGTTGTATGTTGAATTTTACTGTACTGGCATTTGTGTTAGCGGGAAAAAAGAATGTGTTTTCAATCCCGTACCCTTTGTTATAATATTTTATGGAAAATAAAATGTGAAAATATCTATTTGTTACATATTTATTACTGTTTTCTTTTTTAACTTTTTGCATGTAATTTAATTAATAATAAAAAGACAACCCTCGTTAATAAGGTTTATAGTTTTATTAATTATAAATCGAAATCTAAATTATATTTAAAAGGTTCTAGCTGAATGTCGTGTATGTAAAACGCCATTGCAGGTACCGGACAGGAAATCTTTATTGCACCAATCAAAACAATGCCCCTTTTGTGGCTATTAATACATAATTATTACATATTTAATTAATACATATTTGGCCTATTTATATACTTCGTAACACTAGAGTAACCGATATAGCCAAAAGGATTAGTAAACTGAAGTAATGGGCCGGCCATATAGCTCGAAGAACCGACAACCGATGGGGAAGAAAGGTTCTCGAGTGGTGGCATCGTACCGATGAGCGAAGGGTATGGCGGTACCCGGATGGAGTGATGACCTGGAAATATGCAGCAGATATTGCAAGTAGCCCAGGACCGCGCTTTGTGACATTCCTTGGATGAGGCCTATGTTCTGTAATGGACTTGTGAAGGGCTGTAATAGTAATGATGATGATGATTGCCACTTCAGCTTACTGATGCGTTGGGCTATGTCGGTTACTCTAGTTCCACCGCGGATGTCCTCATAACGAAATCCATCGTGCAAGCAAAGACACTCTGAGTATAGCTCTCTCCATAGCGGCTGAGCGACCTCCTTGAGCTTCGGCCAGCAGTGAAGGATCACGTCTCAGATCCATACGTCATCACTGGCTGTACAATTATGTTTCCCAGTTTTGAGGTATACTTGATGAGAAGATATGTCGTGATATTCAGAACGCTGCCAAGTCGAGTTGGATCCAATTGACCTCCTGGTCGAAATTGGGCTTACTTGGTCGGTTTATTTGTTGTAGGTAAACATACACATCAACTACTTCGAGCTTAGTGCCCCCAATTACTACCAGCATAGGTATAACATGAACTTTGTCTTGTTTATCTTGATTTTAAGACCTATCTGATAAAAACGGATTTGTGTTCTATCTCAAGGGTTTTTGAAGTAAATCATATCACTCGTGTTTAATGAAATGTCTCGCTGTCTTCTCCCTTGGTGAAATAAATTTTGGGTTATATAAAATACACTTAAATTCCGGTGATGACTTCCTTTAGTAAATATAAGTATCACTGTATCAACAATGTGACCATCATATTCTCACATAAGGACATCAATTATTTATAAGGTGAGGATATTTTGCATCAAATATACCTAAGCTCGTTAAGCATAATATTTTTATGTCCACCAGCGATTCTGCCATAATGGTATAGAAAATCGAAGGAAAGTGATGTACTTGATGTTATAGTGTCTCATTTCCAGTCCAGTAGCTTGAAAATGTTTTCAATGCCCGATGCAGAGTTTCGGGAATACAACGTCACCCTGTTTTACACCCGTCTGCAGTTGCACTGTTTCTATTAATCGTTGTGTGACACTAACACCATGTACTTTCGTCTTTATATCAAATTGACTTCAATGCATTGAATTGTAAGTTAGTAAAATTGTAATGACCAACGGTCATTGCGGATTTGAATTGCGGACCCAATTTGATAACGATTCTGTGACTTCTTCTCAACATTTATAAATTTTCAGAATATTTTAGGTATATTGTACAGTTAACTTAAAGTGTTTTATTACTACAAGTTACTGATAATAGCCAATTCAGTAGTAAACTGTAAATAATCTACCAAAATTTGTACCAATTTCGTTCGATAATAGTAATAACGTTACTTAGCACTAAAGAACACATAAAAATGTGTCATTTTAATTTGTATTTCTTGTGCTGGCGATACACGATCGTCCAACCGTACAGATTGGCCTAAAGGTCTAGATATCAGGCCATAAACTCCAAAAAAAAAGTACAGATCAAAACATTTGAACATGAGCAAACTCGTTCTTACCAAATTTTAAAACCTTGGTGTAAAATACGTGGTTGCTAACTATAAAAATAGTCTTATATATAAAGGAGAGTTTAGTCGAGTTGGTGAACTTTGTCAAACTCCTTTGATGTGGTATTTGCCGCCGCCAGCGATACCCAGAGCAATTGCATCCAGTGACCACCATTCTCAAATATTGAAGGCTGGAGGTATGTTGGAATGTTGGACGGTCTGTGTAGTGCCAGCATTAGAACTCAAAAATTCTAAGTGGCCAGTGTGAAACAACTTCATAATTATGTAAGAAAGGGTAAGAATCATACGTAACGTAGTCACAAATATATGTTACAGATCTGGTATTTATATAGTTAGTTTTGAGCTAAAAGCGGCATAATTTTTCAAATATGTAAATGTAAGTTGTAAATAAATATATTCCTTCTGTTCGATATAACGGTGTTAAAAGTTTGTTTCGTTTTCAGACTTTGGTCTTTGAGGTTGTTTTTTTTTTTTTTACGAATAAATATATTTTTAATTCTTTAGTGTTTTATTGTATTTATATTTAGTTTTAATGTTTTTACATTTTTGAATAATTTTTGGACCCGTGACTTAGTTGTCTGATGGTCTGACTATAAATAAATGAATAAATATAAATAAAAATAATATGTTATATCGACCATCTTGAATCATATGTGTTAGTAGGTATAACAAGTATCTTAAACCTATTTGTTAGTAAAACGTAAAAAAAAAACAAATAAACTAAAGTCTACTTAACCCAAGACATGAACGATTTGACATCACATGAAGCATCAAACAGAAGTACACTTAACAAAAGAATTGTTACGCTACCTATAATTAAAAATTAAAAATTTTGTACGATCGACTTCAATATAAATTATTAAGAATAACTCTAAAACTATGGATCAGACCTTGATCAAATCCACACACCACAGACCACATGTGTAGCATCAGCTTTCAAATAAAAAAAGGATCATCCAAATCGGTTCATCCAGTAAAAAGTTATGAGGTAACACACTAACAAAAACAGTTGAATTGAGTACCGTCTCCTTTATGAAGTCGGCAGAAAATATATATTTGATTGGAGAAACACTGGTAAAGACCATTTGGATGTTAATCGTTTGACGATTTACCTGGCCATAGATAGAAAACATTGTAGCCATATGTCTCCGTCCACTGGTTTATTTCATTGCTACATTTTTTAAATTTGAAGCAGCCATCAGTTCAAACTTTTTAATTTTTTATTAATACGAGGGCGGCACTGTAAATTTCGGGAATCAAGGAAGTGACACTACATTACTGTTTAAAAATGTATTTATTGCTTTTTGGAGTATTCTCCGCGAAATTTGACACATTTTTCCATACCATGGAACCAATCATTGAAGCAACCATTCCATTCAGAAGTTGGGGTCTCCAAAATGGCCGTTTTGTAGGCGTCCACTGCTTCTTCAGGTGATGAAAATCTCTGTCCACGCAATTTATTCTTTATTTTAGGGAAAGTATAGAAATCATTAGGGCTTAGGTCGGGGCTGTGCGGCGGATGGTCTAATAAATCTATGTTTTCTTGCTCTAAAAACTCTTTTGTTCTGTGTGCGGTGTGAGAACTCGCATTGTCGTGATGGAGGATGATGCGGCGGTTGCAGTTCTCTTTACGGAGTTCAGAAAGGACCTGTGGCAAACAAGTGCTAGCATACTATTCTACATTAACCGTTCTTTGTCCCTCAAGAGGAATAGTCGTAACATGGCCGGTTTTGGAGACAAACATGGCCACCATTTTTTTTGCAACACTCCGTGAACGAACAATTTTTGTTGGCTTTAACTCATTTTCGAACACCCAAACTCGTGACTGGTTTTTTGTTTCGGGTTCGTACGATTCGTCACCTGATACGATGTTGTACCTATACAGCATTTGAGGATCCTGCGTGGAATCTTTCGAGAGTTCTGACGCACCAAGTAACGTGAGCCGCTTTTTGCTCTTCACAGAGTGAATGCGGTATCCATCGGGAAAACAACTTTTTTACACCGAATTATTCATGCAAGATTATTTGTATTTGACTCATGCCAATGTCCAAAGTTGCTTGAATTTCGCGGTATGTCACATGTCGATCTTCCTCAATCAGCTTACGCACAGCATCAACGTTTTCTTGGGTGATTGCAGTTTTTGGACGACCTTGACGGGGATCATCACTGAGCTTGACACGTCCACGTTGAAATTCAGCAAACCAGCGATAAAATTGTGGTTTTGGATGGGGCTTCATCACCAAATGCAGAAATCATCCGGTCAACACACTGTTTTTGTGTTAAACCACTTCGAAAGTCATAATAAATCATCGCTCTTGAATTTTCTCGAGTCAATTCCATTTTCTCAACGACTAAACAAGTTTGACAAAACCTTGTGACAAGACCGAGAATCTTTTTTTAAATAAATAAATGGTATTCGATTTTTAAAACCAAGGAGTTTTCAATTACAAATAATTTAATATGACAGGAACAGTGGAAATATTCCATTCCCGATACTTTTAGTGCAGCCTATGTAGCTACATAGGTTTCACACATTTATTAAAGCTAGGTATTCATATTCGAAGATGTTTGTTATTGACTCGTTCCTCACGAGTGTATCTATGTTATGTTATGTTGTTTATAGCTTTCTCTTTATCTCTTAAAGTGATATTATATAGTGTCTTACATTATTTAGATATTACACATAATACTCATTATGATAGGCTCGCCCCCAAAAATCTTTCAGACTGATTACGTTCGTTATCATTTTCTATCAAAGTATTTAGTATGGATTGTCTTGATAGGTCTTCAATGACGTCTTTAGTTGGTAATCGATCAGCGCTTGCAATTAATCTGCGATATAAAAATATTTTGTGAAGAATTTTCCTGTTTGAAACCTTATATTGCAATGTCGTTTGCATCAAAAGCCAAAATATCAATTTTAATAAATAAATTATAACAAATGTATTTTCTATCCGTTACCGTTACAGTTACAGCATATTAAAGATTACTGCTGAATACAGGCCTCCCCCATAGATCGCCTCATAGGGGGGATATTTGCCATAGTTGCCACGCGTGGCAAGTGGATTAGTAACCGCAATTTTTTGTTTGTAGTCGTTATTAAGAAGACGCTGGTGCCAATCTCATGCTTTGTTTACCTCTGTCGCATCTAACGACACCCACGGGATGATATGGGGTAATGGATATTACACCGCTACTGGAAGAAGAGATAGACAAGTTGCACTGGAATATTATAGGATTATCCAAGGTCCGAAGAGAGGGGGAGGACACGGTAATCCTCGAATCCGGAAACTTGTTCTATTACTGGGAGTGCGACCATCTGTCCCAAGGAGGTGTCGGTTTTATCGTCCACAAGTCTCTCGTTAATAACGTTGCAAAGATTGGGAGTGTGTCAACAAGGGTTGCGTACCTTAGACCCAGAATCACCAAACGGTATTCGCTGAAGGTCCTACAGGTTTACTCACCAACCTCAGCACATCCCGATGAGAAGGTGGAGGAAATGTATGAGGTCACCTTCAGAGCTATGTATTCCTCTAAAACCGACTATACGATGTTAATGGGAGACTTTAACGCAAAACTGGGCACAAGAGAAAACGGTGAGCTGAACGTAGGGAAATTTGGAATAGGACCCAAGGGGCAAGCGGCTGGCCGACTTTATGGAGAAAGAGAGACTCTTTATGATGAATCTTGATGAATTATCTTTCTTCCAGAAGCGGCCTGCGGAAAGTGGACCTGGTCAATCCCGACGGTTCGACAAAAAATGAGATTGACTTCATTATGATGCCCAGACGACAACTGTTCAGTGATGTCTCAGTGATCGCGAGGGTGGAAACTGGCAGCGATCACTGAATGGGGAGAGGTACACTGAACCTAAACTTTAGCACCATAGACCACATACATACCCTTCGGCAGATTGTACCGAAGACCGAGGAGTATAATCTGTCACTATGTCTTGCGATGTGGACTATGAAAAAGCCTTTGAATCCGTCGAAATTTGGGTGGTGCTTGTAGTCACTTCAGCGGTGCCAAACTGTTGAAGTGTTTGTACAGTAGGGCTACGATGGCTATCCCAGTAGAAACTCTATACCGCTGCAAAGACGTTTTCAAGCAATTAAATTGGAAAGGATATGGTATTAACAGCATCAATGGCGTGTACATCACTCACTTTCGATTTACCGACGATATAGTCCTTATAGCAGAATCGCTAGAGGATCTAAGCACTATGCTCAATGACCTCAATAGTGTCATCGAAACGAGGCATTCCATCTTAGTCCTCACGGGTGACAACGCATCTGCATTTTGATTCGTTATCGAAGATAGATGTAGATGTCTTATGGGCCCCAGCAACCACTTACCATCCGGTTGACTGTGTGCTCGTTTATCACCCTTATCCTATAAAAAAAATACAGCTCGAAGAACCGACAACCGATGGGAAAAATGGTTATTGAATGGCAGCCACGTATTGGTAGGCGAAGTGCAGGGCGACCCCCCACTAGATGGAGCGACGACCTAATAAGACATGTAGGAAGTCGATGGATGCAGGTGGCTCAGGACCGTGCCTTGTGGCATTCCTTGGGGGATGCCTATGTTCAGCAGTGAGCTTGTGAAGTGCTGTAATTATGAGGGTTAGGGTGCATTAAGCATAATTTAAAAATTAAGTTGAGAGCTGATATTTCTTTCCCAAAATACCGCCCCCTTTAAACTGCAATACGGACCCATACCCCCTTTTATGCCACTGTACATATAACAATTAGGTACACACGATAGCAAGATATAACTCATGCTGACAAAATTTTAGTTACAAAATTTAAAATAAGACACAAAATGGATTAATGCATTTTAATAATTACACAAATTTCACATTAACTTATTTCAGATACAAATATATTATATACATCTTTTTTGAATTTCATACGATATATAGGAGCATGGATAAAATATTTACAAGTATTGAATGGAGGGATAAACATGTCAAATTTCACTACTTGTAGTACACATTTAGGTAGGCATAAAGTCCTCTTTTTACAAAAAAGTCTACCGCTGAATATAGGTCCCTCCTGTTGTAGAATGAATTTACTCAAAGATCAGTGTCCAAGACGTCTTACATCTTTGACACTCCTGTTGGTATTTTAAGTCTCAAGTTAAGAAAATACACCCGTCTATTGGAAGCCATTTTTTTGTTTCCGATAGTCGCCGTTGACGACACCCATGATACGAAATTGGACGAAATACATGCAAGTTCAAATTTAAAAAATGGTGTTTCGTAACGCTTCGTCTTCTGGCTTCAAGGTTACCTTATTTGTATAGCACAAATAATTTATTACAAGCTTTTTAACTTTAAATGTTTGTATGTTAGTTTGTTTAAGTCAAATATTGCAACTGAATTTTAAAACAGTTATCCCAACCGATTGAGCTGAAAATTTGCATACACGTTTAGTTTGCATGTTACATGGAATAACATGAATAGTGACGTCATTCTAAATACTATATGGCAGACTCGCAAAGATGGCGGACTAGTTATTTTTTATGTACCCCATGATATATAGGTATATCAATCACAAGGGTTTGCTGAGAATACGAAAAATAAAATGACGTCCCACTAAATTCAATAAGGCGGACGCCCCAAGATGGCAGACAAATTTTTCTTCATAGAATTATTATCTTATTTTCGATTATTTAACTCGGTGCAGTAAGAGCTCTCTAAGTTCTTTATCCACTTAACAATCTCCTTGAACAGCTTGTGTGTTTGGAATATTGGTGTCGTAACATTGGTTCAATCTTCATCAGTTATAGTGATTTCGTCCTCTGAGGGCTCATCAGCAGAAGGTGGGCTACCGCGGTCCGCGGGGTCGGGTGCGATGCGTCGCCATTTTGCGCGTCGGTTTTGGAACCATGTCTTAACCTGTACGACAAAGATTGGACTATGAAAAGACCAATTAAGAATAAAAATACAGATGTATTGTTTTGTCATTCCTGAGGACTAAGATGGAATGCTTCGTTTCCAGTAAAAGGGTCTCCTGTTCTCTACATTCACCATACGAAACACAGTAGCATTAAGGTGCTATTTTATGCTGGTATTCTACCGTGGTCCTACCACGGTCGGGCCGAACCATTCGTGCCACAATCATAATATAGCTGCAGCGTGGCTCTACCATGTATAAAATAGGTATGTGTCTCTCTGCTTAGCTCGTGGTTGACTGGTAGAGAATGCCTAAAGGACATTAGGAACGCCAATTGTAACAAAAAACTTAATTAGGTAACAATAAAAAAAATATAAAAACATTGTTAATTTTTTTTATAGTAGAGGGTGCAAACGAGCACACAGTCCACCTGATGGTAAGTGGTTGCTGTGGCACATAGACATCTACATCTATCTTCGTTTACGAATCAAATTGCAGATGCGTTGTCATCAGTGAGGACTAAGACGGAATGCCTCTTTTCCAGTAAAAAGGGTATCCGGTTCTCTATACTTACCATACGAAACACAGCAGTGTTAAGCCGCTATTTTACGCTGGTATTCTGTGAGAGCGTGGTCCTTCTCCGGTCGAGCCGACCCATTCGTGATACAACTATACTACTAATATAGCTGCAGCTTGGCTCTACCACGTAAAATCACCGACACTGTATTCCATAAAACATTCGACAATTATTTCTCCTGACTTGACACCATTGTTATTATTCATTAATCCATTCATAACAGCCTATATAAGTCCACTGCTGAACAACATAGGCCAGCCCCAGAGATCGCCTCATTGAGGGAATTTGTCGTTGTGGCCACACTCACTGGCACTGGCAGACACGTCGGCAACCACAGATTTTTTTTATTAAGTATTTTGAGTTTTTAGCAGGAAGTTGCTGCTACCCATCTTTTCTTACAGTTTCTGTCACCTATTGCAACACCCACGGGATGATTTGGGTTAGTGGATACTCCCGCCGAACGGGTTTCCGCTTGTCGTGACGTTGGGGGTAGGGGCTTAGTAGCTGTGGTTTGGTCACAGGGGGCTCCCAAGAAGCGTCAATCGCTGGTGGGGCTGCGGATGTGTGCGAAAGCGTTCCCATGGCCCTACCAATATGCTGCGAAGGTGGTAAACCATAGATTTTTAGTCGGTGTGAGTCCGACTTAGCCCGTCCTTGCCCCGGTGAGACGAGTATACGTAGGCATTTCTCCATGTAAAAAAGTGGATATTCTCACACGCCATGGACGGATGTTACATTGTTATTATGCTATAAGTGAAATAAAGATAAGCTAGAAGCATACTGAAGTCTTACCTGTCTATCACTAAGCCTGAGAGAGGCTGCCAGAGCACGTCGTTCATCAGGACTGAGATATTTGCTGGCGCTGAACCTCCTTTCTAGGGCACCTGTCTGTGCCGCACTGAATCGAACCTGTCCCCCTTTCCGTCGTCCACCCAATCCCCACCAAGGATTGCAGCAGGTCGGTGGTACTGTGAAGAAAATCTCTGCGGTAATTTGAAGAACTTTCAGTTCTTGAAGTTCTACTTTGTTTGCATATTTATGCGGTAGAGCCTAGCTACAGCTGTTTATTATGGTCACAGCACGAATGGTACGACCAGGTAAGGAACACGCTCCTACAGAATACCAGGGGGAAATATCAGCAAAATTCTGCTGTGTTTCGTGCGCCTTGGGCTGAGAACCGGAGACTCATTTTATTGGTAACGGAAACGTATTGCTTGCGGATATGAGGTAGATAACGCGTTTCGAGGATACATGTAGGAGTCTACCATATCATATTATCATGTAAGAGTTACAGCATTCATTTAATGCAGGTGGAAGGCGGCTCGCTTGCCACTTTTAGGTCCGCTTTTTCAATTGTCAGAAAAAAATTATCTAGGTACACGTAGATGAACACGCATTGAATGAAGATTGTTTTAATAGATCATGAGAACATGCGTTAATTGGTGATTTGTAGTTTGTTACAAATTCAACTTTTTTTTCTAGCGACTTCAATCAATTCGACTATATGTCTTTTTTGTGTGTTATCTCAGAACTTTTTTCCGGGTAACCCGATATCGATGATACGTTTTTTTTATTTGAAAGCTGGCGCTTCATATGTGATCCCCACATGTTTGATTAAGATCTGACCAATAGTTTTTAGTTATTCTTAATAATTTATATAGAAATTGGTTGTACAACATTTTTAATTTTTAATTATCTATATGCTAGCACGAATGGTTCGGCTCAATCGGGGCCACGCTCTCAGTTTGGATGGATCACACTATGTTTGAAAATGATTTAATATGACATGTTATCAGTAAATATTAAATTGACGCAACGAGGCCACAATGTAAACTCATGACTAATTTTTAGGGTTCCGTAACCAAACGGAGTTCCCTTGATATTTTATTTTATCTTTATTTTTTTATACTTGGAACAACATCAGCCATAAACTTAAGAGTACTTACATAAAATTATAATGTTGATAGGTATTCACATATTTGAAATAAAACATTGCGTTATTTAAATAAACAAACGTGTTTTTTTTATAGGATAATGGTGAAAAACGAGCACACAGTCTACCTGATGGTAAGTGGTTGCTGCGGCCCATAGACATCTACATCTATCCTCTGTTACAGATCAAAATGCAGATGCGTTTTCACCCGTGAGGACTAGGATGGAATGCCTCATTTCCAGTAAAAAGGGCCTCCGGCCACCTGCACTCACCAAGCGAAACGCAGAGGTAAACCTCTACTTCACGCTGGTATTCTGTGAGGTCGTGGTACCACCCCGGTTCGAGCTGGCCCTTCCATGCGACAGCAAAAGCTGCCGCCTGGCCACTGACCACTGTTTATTATAATAGGGAGTGTAATAATAGGGAGCATATTGACAATCAATATTTACGCGCGGCAAGTATCAATGAATTCGTATTGCCTTGCCCTTGATTGAATCGACTGCTAGGTAAAAAGTTTGATTCAAATTATATATTGATGGATGAATTTGTTAAAAATCAATATGTGAAAATAAGGATTTTTCAGATTTTTTTTTGATATATAGAGCTTAGTTAGTCATAATGCTTACGGAACCCTAATAGAGCGAGTGTCGATTCGTACTTGGCCGAATTTTAATCGTTATCAGAGCATTGGACCATTGGACTGTCCTAATTGTAAATTACACATAATATTACCTGTTATTAAGTAATTGATTGATAAAAATGTATAAGGGAATTAAATTTAATTTGCTATCGTCGTTAAATCTACAATTGCTAGTTGTTGTAATGGAATGGAATAGCTATTAAATAGATTAATTTGTTATTAATGTATGCCCGTTGTAAAATCACAGTTTTTAATTAAGTATGTAAAGTATATGTGTTTCAATTATGTGGGTAAGTTTATAACTTTATTAAACAAAGATTGTAAAAAAAGGGTTTATTATAATATTAAGGAATTTATGGATAATAATAAACCAATCTATGGGGAAGGCCTATGTTCAGCAGTAACAGAAACAGTAATTTTTTTATTCAATATAGATTATAAATAATACTTATTGAAAATCACTCTTTTGTTTAATTACCACTGGTTCGAAAAAATCTTTGTCCTGGGAAGAAGCAGCAAGAAACCCAGCGGGACTTTTTTTTAAATAACAGCTTACAATCATGTATATGTTACACAATTAATCTCACAAAACAAATTAGAAATAGCTTGGTAGCGATCAATTCATTCCCAGGTGTTATTATCGTTCAAAAATTCCTTAATATAATAATAACCCTTTTTATACAAACTTTATTTAATAAAGTTTTTTACTTTTAGCACGTTAAATTTTGTATATTTTCTGGGATTTTGTTGTAAAAGTGTGTGGAATGAATGGAAGGAGTCAGGAATGAATTACTGACTCGGTGGAGTCGAGTAACTGGTACTACTAGCTTGTGTCTATTTCTAGTATTTACAGAATGAATATCACTTATTTTTGTATAACTACTTTTATTTTTATGTAGGTACATTACATTTTCATAAATGTTTTGAGAGGCCAAAGTTAATATATTAAATTCCTTAAATTTTTGTCGAAGCGAATCTTTAGGTTTTAATCATAGATTGCTCTTATGGCCCTCTTCCGTAAAACAAATATAATTTCAGTGTCAGCTGCGTGTCCCCATACCAAAATACCATACGATATTATGCTATGGAAATAGCTAAAGTAAACTGGTCTAACTGTTTCAGCATTGGTAAGATTTCTAGTCTTTTAAAGTATATGCTGCAGAACTAAGTC
Organism: Parnassius glacialis; assembly: GCA_033319125.1. Classification (NCBI taxonomy): domain Eukaryota; kingdom Metazoa; phylum Arthropoda; class Insecta; order Lepidoptera; family Papilionidae; genus Parnassius; species Parnassius glacialis. Next base: position 34,905,087 of record JAVANC010000025.1, read on the forward strand.
TGCTTGCTAATTTTGATAAATGGGGGTTCCATTGTAGCTTCGCGTCTAGTGTTATTCCAAGAAAAATGGTTGCATCGACAAGGCTTAGTTCTTCCCCATTTAATTACATTACATTATTATTTAAATGTTTGACATTTGGAGTCATGAATTTCATACATTTCGTTTTAGTGCCATTCAAATGCAAATTATTAATATTAAACGAATTTACCAATTTACTAATTTAGATATTGCATTATTTACTTCGGCATATTTTAATAATTGTCGTTTTAATTTGAAAATTAATGAAGTGTCATCAGAAAATAATACTATATTATAGTTGTCACCTACTATATAAGGTAAGACATTAATATATTCAAGAAACAGAAAGGGGCTGGGAAATGAGCCTTGAGGCACGCCCATTTGTACTATCGCCCCGGAAGAGCCCATACTATTAATGACAACTTTTTTATATAGGATAGAGTCACAAACGAGCACACAGTCCACCTGATGGTAAGTGGTTGCTTTGGCCCATAGACATCTACATTTATTCTCGTTTTGCGTTCTGTTACTTAAATATGAAATAATTAATTTAAGAGCATTATTTCTTATGCCCTAGTGTTGTAGTTTTGTGATTAATGTTTCATGGTGAATACAAATGAAAGCTTTGGATAGGTTACAGAATTTACAAAAGCGTTCTGTGAATTCTCTCAAGTATTGAAAATATATTTAGTCAGTTCAACACTACAATCAATCAGTTGTCGAGCGACCTCTTGTGAAACCGAATTGATTTTTATGAAGTAAACTATTTACATTAAATAAAAATTAACATTTGATCAAGAATTATTTTGTCAAAAATTTTACCAAGTGTAGGCAGAACAGAAATTGGTTTAAAATTGGCGGCGTCTGATGTGTGGACTGTTAAGTGGACTATTAAGGCTATGACGGTAGTAAACTATGTGATAGATATCAACATATTTCTAATTTGATTTGTGTTGTTAATTATAGCGTAACATAATAAATGATTATAAATTGTTATATTTTTTTTTCAAAAAAGTCCCGTTGAGTTTCTAGCAGGTTCTTCCCAGGACAGAGGTATTTTCTGAGCCAGTCGTAAATTAAACATCAGAGTGACTTTCAATAAGTATTATTTATCCATATGTATATAAAAAGGATGTCCTGAGTTTAATCTAAAAATCTACACTTAAAACGAGGGTGTTTCTATGAAAAATTTCGTATTAAGTCGCACAGCTAAAAAGCTAGACGTAGAAATCGGAAATTTCGACAGTAGCTGCCTTTTATGACGTATGCGTGATGCAAGCTAAGAAAGGTTTTTGGAAAATTAAATTTCAATTTGGAAGATCAGTGTTTCCCAACCATTTGTTGATCGCGCCCACTTTGATTTGTTTGTTGTTAGCAGGGACCACAAGGCGTAAGAAAATACTATGTTAATCTGACAATAAGTTTTAATCAGAACTTTTTACATAATTATACGATAAACTGAAAGAAGCATTCATTCACAGTATTATAATTTGTGTATTTATTGTAAAAGAAATTATACGTTTGGTAAAAAATTGCGATTTTGATTGCGACGCAAACAGCGGTGTTGCACTGCCTGCGTGACGAGAAAATAATAAATATGTTATTTAAAAGGATTAGGTAGGTGAAATATTTAAATGGTAGTAGAGCCATACCGCAGCTATATTAGTAGTATAGTTGTAGCACGAATGGGTTGGCTCGACCGGGGAAGAACCACGCTCTCACAGAATACTAGTGTAAAATAGCAGCTTAATACTGCTGTGTTTCGTATGGTGAGTGTAGAGAGCCGGAGACCCTTTTTACTGAAAAAGATGGATTCCATCTTAGTCCTCACGGGTGACAACGCATCTGCATTGTGATTCGTAAACGAGGATAGATGTAGATGTTTATGGGCTACAGCAACCAGTTACCATCATGTGGACTGTGTGTTCGTTTGTCACCCTATCCTATAAAAAAATCTTTCGTGGACCATATTTTAGCTCTTGCGGACCACTAGTTGAAGTCAACTAAACACGAATAATAAGGATAACTCAAAAACTATTGGTCAGATCTTGATCAAATTTATATGGACCACACGAAAAGCACCAGCTTTCAAGTAAAAGAAGTATCATCTAAATCGGTTCACTTAGAGAAAAATTCTGAGGTAACACACATTAAAAAAATACAGTTGAATTGAGAACCTCCTCCTTTTTACGTCGGTTGAAAAGTGATTGAGCATGACCAATACGTAAAGGCGAAGATTTCTACAAGCATACAGCTGTACTAGAAAATGATTTATTGAAGAAGGAGGATGAATGTACTGCAGTACGAAGGGAAAGATTCTTAGAGCGGTTTTCACCATTCGATACGCCTTCGACTAACTTAAATTCTGCGATCATTATCACGTCAAAATATGACAAAGTTCATATGTGATAGCTTGAGCTCTCCTCCATATTATGCGAATAATCTCATAATAAGTGTGTTTCATGACGCATGACCGTCCGGATGTTACAACTTGGAAGCAGGTAACACCGCGGGGCGGAAATCTAGTTAATTTCAGGGTTCGGAAACGCTATTAAAAATAACGTTTTTAAAACGTTTGGGACGGTTCCTTGTATAACATTTGGTTCAGAATAAAAACGAAATGAGAACGTAATCTGAAAATGTAAAAAACGGTATATTCCGCAGGAAGCTAAATTAATGGCGCGTGCCACGACAAGTTTAAACCTATAAGGTATTTTTGTTTCGTATTGCAGGACCAAAAAATGGGAAAAACTGTTTGAAATGGTAAAAAAACGTTTTATTGAACAAGAACGATTTAGTTCTCTTCATAAACGTTTTTATTATGATTCCGTTCGAACATAAACGAAACAAATAAGTTTTCAGGTATATAAGGCGAAAACCTTTCGAAAAATATACCGTTATCCGAGCCCTGGTTAATTATATTGAATATAGTTTCTAACCATTGAATTAAATTTTAGTTATTCCTTTGTTTTTAAAAGAAATTAAATTATTAATTTCGTTTTATATTCTGTGCCACTTTGTTATTTAGATAGATATAAAAAAAATTGCACAAATATTGCTTTGTATTTGTACAAAGGTTGAACTGAACGCCATTCATGACATTTTCTGCCACTGCCTTAAAATATCCTTATGAGTCAATCTATGGGGACGCCTTTGTTTAGCACTGACTAAGGTGTAGACTGTAGTAAAAGAATGAAATGAATGATATTTTTTTAAAACACTGTTTAATTTTTTTTAAATCTGTAATTTGCCTACGTGACTTTAAGCTTTTCGATCATGGTTCTTTTTTATCGAGTCAATGTGTTAACGCATACATTAATTCTAGTATCTTTTTAGGGTCGTAGCCAAATGACAAAAAACGGAACCCTTATGGATTCGTCATGTCCATCCGTATGTCACAGCCACTTTTTTCCAAAACTATAAGAACTATGCTGTTGAAACTTGGTAAATAGATACATTCTGTAAACCGCATTAAGATTTTCACACAAAAATAGAAAAAAGAAACAATAAATTTTAGGGGTTCCTCATACTTAGAACTGAAACTCAAAAACTTTTTTCCATCAAACCCATACATGTGGGGTATCTATGGATAGATCTTCAAAAATGATATTGAGATTCCTTATATCATTTTTTTCGCGAGAGACACTTCCAAAGTGGTAAAATGTGTCCCCCCCCCCCTGTAATTTCTAAAATAAGAAAGTCGTAAAACTAAAAAAATATATGATGTACATTACCATGTAAACTTCTAGCAAAAATTGGTTTGAACGAGATCTAGTTAGTAGTTTATTTTAAACATCATAAATCGTAAATTATGTTACTTGCTGCTACGGAACCCTTCATGGGCGAGTCCGACTCGCACTTGGCCGCTTTTATTTTACATAAGAGGAGGCAAACGAGCGTGTGGCTCCTCTGATGGTATGAATAGATGACCACTATCTAGCCTCTGAAGTATTTTAAAACAATATCGTATGGATTATTACATAGATATGTGTGCTATTAGATAAACAATAATGACAAATTTTATCGACAATTACGAATATACGATAATTAGAAAAATATAACTTACTTTATATAATAGATGTTTTCAAATAATGTTCTCCAGATCGCATTTCGGTCACGGAGGCAAAATATGACTATAGTCCGTTCGCGTTAAGAAAATAGTGAGTCATCGTTGTCCGCCGACCTGGCCACGCCCCGCAGCCAATTAAAATGCAAGCAATTAGAAAGTCGAGTTCACAGTGACCAGTTGAAGTCAGGCCTCGCCGCCGAAATCGCCCCACAATATAATCAATATTTAATAGATGAGACTGCCAAAAGTAATGGCATTACAATTCTTCGCCTACCGCCTTACCATTGCAAACTTAATCCAACTGAATTGGTTTGAGCCCAAATAAAAAATTATGTTGGTGCCAATAACTCCACGTTCAAAGAAGTGGAAGAAGTGCTGCGACCACGTGATACGCGAAGAAAATACCATGTGGAATTTGCATGACATCATGGAACTTGCAGAACAAAACTCTTTCATAATTAATGTAACTGGAGAATCTAGCGATACTGATTAGTGATTTAAGTAATTTTAAGAAAATTTGTTTCCATTAAACTTAATTAAATGTTGAAAAAAAAAATAATTTTTACTCCACTGTGAATACACCTTTAGCCTGTAGTTGCACTGATGACTCACTATTTTCTTAACGCGAACGGACTATAGCTATCTGCGCAGGACAGGATCATTGTGCACTAGTGTGTACGTAAGCACAGGTGCACTCCCTATTCCCTCACTTTTATAGCCCGATGGGACGAAAATCCGACACAAACGGAGGTAGATCAGGCGCAGGACCAACGACTTAACGTGCTTTCCGTGGCACGGGGGTGAAATACAGTCAACTTCTTGACTCCATGTTACTATAGAGAATTTATCCACAGAATAAACGAATAGCTGGTTTTGGCTGAATCGGAATTTGAACTTTTGAATTTTTGATTGAAAATTTTGTCAATGAGGCAGTCAGAACCTAACGTTGGTGGCGTTTCGACCCTGTGAATCGGTGAGCATATAAAGCCGTTGGTCCTACGCCTGATTTATTTTCGGTGGTGTGGGGTTGCCTTTTCATCGAACTATGAGAGTGAGTGAATAGAGAGTACAGCAGTACTTGTGCACACACTCGTGTACTATAACTCTGTCCTTCACGGAATGCTAGTTTTTGTTTAGACCGCCGTGACCAGGAGTTTTTATTTTGATTTTTATAGAATAAGGATGACAAACGAGTACACAATTCACTTGAAGGTAAGTGGATGCTGTGACCCATATAAATCTATATTTATCCTCGGTTAAGAATCAAAATGCAGATGCGTTGTCACCCCCGAGAGCTAAGATGGAATGCCTTGTTTCTTCCAGTAAAAAGGGTCTCGGGTTTTCTACACTTACCATGCGAAACACATCTGCAGCTACTACCCCGGTCGAGCCGACCCATTCGTGCTATAACCATAATACTCTACCACGTATATTTCGGTCTAGAGGTTATTTTTTAAATAAATACGACAGATGATAATAATATTACTAATATGTCCATTAATCACTCCTTGTAAGCTTAAAATGCTTGGTTCACGACAGTAGTCGAATGGCGAGTTCGAACTCAACCACCTTTTGAGTTCGCGGTCCGCGCCCTGCTTTTAGGCTACTGTCTTAAGCAGATAATTTTTTCCCTCGCTTGTATTTATTACTTGATAAAAAGCACTACCTCATCAGTTTTACCGCAATTGATTCGATTATATATCGATTCATTCTATGACTGCGTGATTGAGATTAAAAATGCAAGTCTTAGTTGCGCAAATCAATAGGTATTATAACCAATAATTCAATTTATTTACCTTAATAACATAAGATATATGTATTGATTATATATTGATTATAGAAACAAATCGCTTTATCTCATTTTAATTACTGTGATATTATTTTAATCTAATTTTCACGTGATAGAGCCAGGCTTGACCGGGGTAGAATAGCAGTTTGACGCTGCCGTGTTTCGTATGATGAGAGCATAGAACCGGACACCCTTTTTACTGGAAACGAGGCATTCCATCTTAGTCTTTAAGAGTGACAACGTATCTGCATTTTTATTTGTAATCGAGTATATATTTAGATGTCTATGGGCGACAGCAACCACGCTGTATAAGCAATAAACGTTGCAAATAAGTACAGCAATAAATGATTCTGAAAGACGTCACCTTACTAAATTATATATTAATTAAGTATATTATTATTATATTAATTAACTTATAAAACGATAAGTCGTTTTATCAGTAAAATATTAATACTACCATAGTGTCTCTCAGACATAGCCTCACGTTTAACTTGCGAAGGTTATTTTCTTAAATATTTTTTTAGATGGAGACTCAAAGTAAAGACGGTAACCCGCTAAAATGAGACAGCAGTGGAAGGTTTATTTAGAATTAATGATGTGGAGATTGAGCAATGGCTTGCAGAATTTGAAGAAGGAAACGAGTTTAGCGATTTTAAAGATTCGGTAGAAGATCCTCATTATGTAGAAGGGAATGTACAGCAAGAGGTACTCGAAGAACTTGAGGAAAAGAACACGAAGAGTGATTTTGACTGTGAAGACGTAGAGAGTCGTGGTAGCTCAGGTGCTTAGCCCTGGCTGTAAATTTCACAGTACGCGAGCAAACCGGGTCGATCCCCATGTAGTGGCGGTGAAAGAACATCCACGACCGCGTATCATCTCGTGGGTGTCGTACGAGGCGACTGAGGGAAACAAATCAGGAGATGGGCAGCAGCGCATTCCTAATAACGACTAAAAATAAAAACTGCACTCGCCAAGCATAGTTGCCACGCTTGTTGCCAAGCGTGGCAACTATGGTAAATATCCCTCCTACGACGCAATTTATAGGGGAGGCTTCAGCCGTGGACTTTTTAGCGCGAGAATTGTACTTTCTCGCTTAAAAGAACGCGAGTTTTAGGCAAGGACTTGCCTCTCCTAGCTGGCCTAGCTAGTAGAGGCAAGAGCCGTGCCTGAGCTTACAGGAACTGCTCGAAGGAAATTATGCAGCATAATTGAAAAGGTGAACAAGATACCACTGCCGTGCATGCAAAAATCCAATTTGCCTGCTATGTTCTTCTCCACTTTGTCAAGACTGAAAACTTGATTTATAGATTTAGGGTCAACTTTGAGACTGTATTGTGTTAATGATGACGGGATCTTATTGTGTTTTATGTTTTAGTACTATAGAAGCACGTTTAAAAGTTTAACATTAATCGTTTTGTAGGAGTTTGATTATTACGTTTTTTTAGTTTTGTATATATAAATATTTAAACAATTATTAGTTTTTTTTTGAAAATACTTATTCTTTTGTTTTTTATTACATCATAACACACATTTTGACGGTGGTAGAGCCATGCAGCAGTTTTTGCTGTTGCACGTATGGGCCGGCTCGAGCCGGGTTAGTACCACGACCTCACAGAATACCGGCGTGAAGTAGAAGCTCTGCTTCTGCGTTTCGTCTGGTGAGTGCAGGTGGCCGGAGGCCCAATCCCCCCCCCCCATCAACATGGTAGCGGAATTACACAATAGACTACCCCAGGAGGGTACCAGTACCCCTGGAGAATCCCTCGCTGAGCATCCACGACCATGTTATTCCAATCCTGAGCGTGGGTGCTCAGGCTGCCCCGCGTATTCTGGGGGGGGGGGGCAAAATTCCGCTCAAAAACATAACTGCTCGGGGTAAACAGAGCAACAATACCAAGGCGACCCCTGCCACGCTATCCGTGAATTTCTGCAACATCAGGGGACTTAACTCTAACCTAAACGCCGTCCACTACCATCTCGAGACGGCGAAGCCGGCCTTGCTCTTCCTGACCGAGACGCAGGTTTCCTCTCCGGCTGATATTTCGTATCTCTCCTACCCTGGGTACAAATTGGAGCACTCTTTTGTGCCTCGGGCTGGAGTTTGCGTGTATGTCAGAGAGGACATCTGTTCTCGACGCCTCGGCAGTCTTGAAGGTTCGGACCTGTCCATCCTTTGGCTACGCGTAGACAGCGACGACCATCCGCGCGTCTACGGGTGCCTCTATAGGTCCCATAGCGGTAATGCCGAAACAGACCGACTCATCGACCACGTCCAAATGGCTACAGATTCCTTGCTACAACAGGTCCCATCCGCAGAGATCGTGATCCTTGGCGATTTTAACGCCCACCATGCCGAATGGCTCGGTTCACATTTAACCGATCATGCGGGGAGATCTGTTTATGACTTTGCCTTGGCATATGGTCTGACACAACTGGTTACTTCGCCTACGCGGATTCCAGATGTGGAGGATCATACACCTTCCCTGTTGGACCTTCTGCTGACCTCTCATCCGGACGGATATCAGGTTTCCGTCGATGCCCCTCTCGGCTCTTCGGACCACTGTTTGATCCGGAGTATGGTGCCACTCACGCTCCCTTCGCGGTTGCGTTCTGCAGGTTGCCGCCGTGTTTGGCATTACAGGTCGGCGGATTGGGACGGAATGCGGTCTTTCTTTGCATCCTACCCATGGGGGCGGGTTTGCTTCTCGCCGGATGATCCCAGCGCTGTTGCTGACTCTGTCACTGATGTGGTGCTACAGGGAATGGAACTATTTATTCCATCATCTGTGGTACCCATCGGAGGCAGATCTCAGCCTTGGTTTGGTCGCTCCTGTAAAACTGCATTACGCAGTAAGCAGGAGTGTTATCAAGCCTGGGCTGCGGCTTCGGCGACTCGGGATGTAAACACCAGCACACTTAAAAAGAAGTATAACTTCGCCTCCAGGTCCTTCAAAAGAGTTATTGCCAAGGCAAAGTCAGAGCACATAGGCAGAATTGGCGAGAAACTAGTTCGCCTTCCTTCGGGAACCCGTGCATTCTGGTCTCTCGCCAAGGCTGTCCAAGGGAATTTCTGTAAGCCATCACTACCATCTCTGCACAGGGAGGACGACTCACTGGCCCATGACGCAAAAGACAAAGCCGACCTTTTAGGCTCCCTTTTTGCGTCCAACTCGACTCTTGATGACGGGGGGAAAACACCGCCGACCATCCCGCGGTGTGAGTGCTCTATGCCGGATGTGCTGTTCTCACAGCGCTCGGTTCGCAAAGCACTTCTCTCCCTGGACATCCAGAAGTCGAGTGGGCCTGACGGAATCCCCCCAATTGTGCTGAGGACGTGTGCTCCGGAGTTGGCACCGGTCCTAACGCGTCTTTTTCGGTACTCCTACTCCCAAGGCGTAGTCCCGAATTCATGGAAGACAGCTTTTGTCCACCCGATCCCTAAAAAAGGCGACCGCTCAGACCCGTCCAACCATAGGCCTATCGCGATCACCTCCTTGTTCTCCAAAATAATGGAATCCATTATCAACTGCCAGCGCATCCGGTACCTTGAGGATCACCAGCTGATTAGTGACCGCCAATACGGTTTTCGTGGGGGTCGATCAGCTGGTGATCTTCTGGTCTACCTGACCCATAGATGGGCGGAGGCAGTAGAGTCCAAGGGGGAGGCGTTGGCCGTTAGTCTGGACATTGCGAAGGCCTTCGATCGGGTTTGGCACAAAGCGCTTCTCTCGAAGCTCCCTTCCTATGGGCTTCCCGAGAAATTGTGCAATTGGATCACCAGCTTCCTTGCAGATCGGAGCATCAAGGTTGTTGTAGACGGTGCATGTTCTGACTACAAGCCTATTAACGCTGGTGTTCCACAAGGCTGTGTGCTATCACCAACGCTGTTTCTTCTGCATATCAATGATATGTTGCTAACTGGTAACATTCATTGCTATGCGGATGACAGCACTGGTGATGCTCTATACACCGGCCGTGCTAATATTTCTCGGGAAAACGTCTCCGAGTACCGGAACAAACTTGTGTCTGAAGTCGAGTCTTTGCTGGACAAAGTCTCGAACTGGGGGCGACTAAATCTAGTCCAGTTTAATCCTCAGAAGACACAAGTTTGCGCGTTTACCGCTAAAAAGAACCCCTTTGTCGTATCTCCTCAGTTTCAAGGCACTCCCCTGGTTGCCTCAGCCAGTATCGGAATCCTCGGCGTCGACATATCGAGTGACGTGCAGTTTCGTGGTCATTTGGAAGAGAAGGCCAAATTGGCCTCTAAAAAGCTTGACGTGCTCAGCAGAGCGGGACAGTATTTCATGCCGGCACACCGCCTGCAACTCTACAAGGCGCAGGTTCGGCCTCACATGGAATACTGTTCCCATCTCTGGGCAGGGGCTCCCCAGTGCCAGCTCCTTCCACTTGACCGCATCCAGCGCAGAGCGGCTCGAATCGTCGACGACCGAGTTCTTTCCGATCGGCTCGACTCATTGGCGCTGCGAAGAGATGTTGCATCTCTTTGCATTTTCTTTCGCATCTACCATGGGGAGTGCTCTGAGGAATTGTTCGGATTAATCCCAGCCGCCAAATTTCACGAACGCACATCGCGGCAGAACTCCCGATACCATCCACACCATCTGGATGATTGGCGGTCCACCACTGTGCGATTTAGAAGATGTTTTCTTCCTCGCACGACTTCCTTGTGGAATCGATTACCATCAGCGATTTTTCCGGACCGATACGACTTAGGGACCTTCAAGAAAAGAGCGTACTCCTTTTTAAAAGGCCGGCAACGCATCTGCAATTCCCTCCCTGGTGTTGCAGTTGTTCATGGGCGGCGGTAGTCACTTACCATCAGGTGAGCCGCATGCTCGTTTGCCCCCTATACTATAAAAAAAAAAATATCAGATTCAACTCAGTCGAATGTTAATGACAAAATCACCTCAGTTGCAGAAAGTTAATGGTCAGTGTTCGACGTCCCAATGAAATGTTTAACCACGGCTACCTTCAGTTCAAAATTTTAATTTATTTTTGGTCCGATCTACGCATAATGAGCTTATAGCATCTTGAACTTTTGCAGTTGTATGCTTCGTTTGATTTGATTTTATTAATTGTAGGAACCCAAGCAGATGGTAGCACACAGCCATCTTCTCTATTGAAAATAAAATGTTTTTTTGATTTCAATCCCCGCGAATTATTCTTGGACGGAATCCGTGTTTTTTAGTGAGGATTTGTGGTATATAAAATGATGAATGAATGATGTAGTAACAGGGGCGATCCTGTACGTGTTCATAGTTTGCAGATTTCCCGCAGCGTCGTTTCTTTACATCAGCTATCGTCATATAGCTGATGTAAAGAAACGACGCTGTTTCTTTTTTATAGATTACGGGTGAATAAGGTTTTATGCACGACAGAGCCACGCTATCCTCTTAGTCGTAGTCCTCAGGGGTAACGAAGCGACACCCATTCACTTAGCATCAGGTGGACTGTGTGCTCGTTTGTCTTTTTCTATAGAATAACAGTCCACCTGATGGTAATTGAATGCTGCTTTGTTACTATGGACTATGAGTAAGAGGATAGCGTGGCTCTATCATGCTTTAAACCTTATTCACCTGTATTCTATAAAAAAAAAACAACCGCAAACGGCTGCGACTGGTTGTAGTCGGCTATATCTAGATGTACCCGCACTTTTAGCCATGACATATACAAATACAAGCCCTAAATACGACAATAAATTTGGTTTAGCATTCAGTAATCCCTTTATCTATATTGAGGTAAACAGCAAATAAAAAATGTTTGCCGTTATTCGATAAATTTATCAACGAGTGCGCGGATTGCTATCATCCAGTAGATTAAGGATCCAGTTGCTTCAAAATTAATTGATTAGACATGCGATTGAAGAAATATAATGTGGTACTACCAATCTGTTTACGGTGTAGTGCTGGTAAGAGAATATTCTGTCGTCCCGTGGGTGTCGTAACAGGCAGAGCTGCAGCAGCATCTTCGTGATACCAACTCAAAATAATAAAAAAACTGCGGTTGCTAGCAGAGTAGAATAGAATAGAATATTTTTTTTATTTAATATTTTTTTATAGGATAAGCGTGACAAACGAGCACACAGCCCACCTGATGGTAAGTGGTTGCTGCAGCCCATAGACATCTACATCTATCCTCTATTACAAATCAAAATGCAGATGCGTTGTCACCCGCGAGAACTAAGATGGAATGCCTCATTACCAGTAAAAAGGGCCTCCGGCCACCTGCACTCACCAAGCGAAACGCAGAGGTAAACCTCTACTTCACGATGGTATTCTGTGAGGTCGTGTTACTACCACGGTTCGAGCTGGCCCATCCGTGCGACAGCAAAAGCTGCCGCGTGGCTCTACCACTGTTCAATATAGATCACATGTGTAATTCTTATTGAAAGTTATTTTTTACTTTACCACTGGTTCGAAAAAATCATCTATCCTGGGAAGAACCAGCAAGAAACCCAGCGGGACTTTAAAATATACCTGCCAAGCGTGGCAACTATGGCAAAATCCCTTCCATGAGGGAGGCCTATGTTCAACATTGATCTTCTTTAGTCTGTAATGGATAGATGGACCAATCTATTTCATCTATTAGGATAGTGCTCAGGGGATATGCCCCCGACGTAAATTTCATGTATTTCATAGAACTCGGGTTCGATTCCCGCCGGCACCAATGAAATTGTTTATTACAATTTTATGTGCTGATTTACTGTTTTTGAGGGGCTATGGGGTCCAGCAGTGGAGTTGTGAAGTGCTGTATTGATGACGGGCATTTTGCAGTGTTCAGCAGTGATTTCCACCACAGTTGAGTAATCTCTAAAAGGGTTCTTGGAATGAAACTCGTCGTGAGGAAACTGCGTGTCGAAGAAATAAAAATATTTTAAGGCGTGATATGTGTACCCTTTTGTAGAGGTTACAAACGAGCACACAGTTCACCTGAGTATTGTGGATGCTGTGGCTCATTGAGTGATCTATTCTCGATTAAGAATCAAAGTATTTAATCATCCCGGAAGACAGAGCAATTTGATTCTAGATTTGTTACGCGGTAGAGCCACACTGCAGCTATGTTGCGGCTGTAGCACGAATGAGTCGGCTCAACCGGGGAAGGACCACGCTCTCACAGAACACCAGCACCCTTTTTACTGGTCACGAGGCATTTGAAGCTAGATGTACCTATGTGCCACAGCACCCATTTAGCTTCAAGTGGTCTATATGCTTTTCACCATTATTCTATAAGAAAAAAATGTTGAAAGAGAGAGAGAGAGAGAAACTTCAAAGTCGCGAGATGATATTTTGTTAGTGTCATTGTCAATTCAACAAATAACAGCAGCGTATGAGAGGTCATTACCACACTCTTATTAAAAAAAAACATACTAGCAATGTTATTAACATTAGTAATATTCCCTTTAACCATTCCTGGTAAGCCAAAATGTTTGTGTTAGGAGTGGTCAGCGACAGTCGTCGAATGGCGTTAGACTACTGTTGCTACGATTATCCCGTTGGTATCGTGAAAGACGTTAGGGGAAACTAAAACAGGAGATGGGCAGCAGCATCTTGTAATGATGATGACGATGATTATGACTGTCAACTCGCTTGTCAAGTTTGCCGATTATAGTACTTCTCCTATGTGGAACATGTCGATGTCTTTTTTTTTATAGGAGAGGGGGCAAACGAGCATGCGGCTCACCTGATGGTAAGTGACTACCGCCGCCCATGAACAACTGCAACACCAGGGAGGGAATTGCAGATGCGTTGCCGGCCTTTTAAAAAGGAGTACGCTCTTTTCTTGAAGGTCCCTAAGTCGTATCGGTCCGGAAAAATCGCTGATGGTAATCGATTCCACAAGGAAGTCGTGCGAGGAAGAAAACATCTTCTAAATCGCACAGTGGTGGACCGCCAATCATCCAGATGGTGTGGATGGTATCGGGAGTTCTGCCGCGATGTGCGTTCGTGAAATTTGGCGGCTGGTATTAATCCGAACAATTCATCAGAGCACTCCCCATGGTAGATGCGAAAGAAAATGCAAAGAGATGCAACATCTCTTCGCAGCGCCAATGAGTCGAGCCGATCGGAAAGGACTCGATCGTCGACGATTCGAGCCGCTCTGCGCTGGATGCGGTCAAGTGGAAGAAGCTGGCACTGGGGAGCCCTGCCCAGAGATGGGAACAGTATTCCACGTGAGGCCGAACCTGCGCCTTGTAAAGTTGCAGGCGGTGTGCCGGCATGAAATACTGTCCCGCTCTGCTGAGCACGCCAAGCTTTTTAGATGCCAATTTGGCCTTCTGTTCCAAGTGATAACGAAACTGCACGTCACTCGATATGTCGACGCCGAGGATTCCGATACTGGCTGAGGCAACCAGGGGAGTGCCTTGAAACTGAGGAGATACGACAAAGGGATTCTTTTTAGCGGTAAACGCGCAAACTTGTGTCTTCTGAGGATTAAACTGGACTAGATTTAGTCGCCCCCAGTTCGAGACTTTGTCCAGCAAAGACTCGACTTCAGAGACAAGTTTGTTCCGGTACTCGGAGACGTTTTCCCGAGAAATATTAGCACGGCCGGTGTATAGACCATCACCAGTGCTGTCATCCGCATAGCAATGAATGTTACCAGTTAGCAACATATCATTGATATGCAGAAGAAACAGCGTTGGTGATAGCACACATCCATGTGGAACACCAGCGTTAATAGGCTTGTAGCCAGAACATGCACCGTCTACAACGACCTTGATGCTCCGATCTGCAAGGAAGCTGGTGATCCAATTGCACAATTTCTCGGGAAGCCCATAGGAAGGGAGCTTCGAAAGAAGCGCTTTGTGCCAAACTCGATCGAAGGCCTTCGCAATGTCCAGACTAACGGCCAACGCCTCCCACTTGGACTCAACTGCCTCCGCTCATCTATGGGTCAGGTAGACCAGAAGATCACCAGCTGATCGACCCCGACGAAAACCGTATTGGCGGTCACTAATCAGCTGGTGATCCTCAAGGTACCGGATGAGCTGGCAGTTGATAATGGATTCCATTATTTTGGAGAACAAGGAGGTGATCGCGATAGGCCTATAGTTGGACGGGTCTGAGCGGTCACCTTTTTTAGGGATCGGGTGGACAAAAGCTGTCTTCCATGAATTCGGGACTACGCCTTGGGAGTAGGAGTACCGGAAAAGACGCGTTAGGACCGGTGCCATCTCCGGAGCACACGTCCTCAGCACAATTGGGGGGATTCCGTCAGGCCCACTCGACTTCTGGACGTCCAGGGAGAGAAGTGCTTTGCGAACCGAGCGCTGTGAGAACAGCACATCCGGCATGGAGCACTCACACCGCGGGATGGTCGGCGGTGTTTTCCCCCCGTCATCAAGAGTCGAGTTGGACGCAAAAAGGGAGCCTAAAAGCTCGGCTTTGTCTTTTGCGTCATGGGCCAGTGAGTCGTCCTCCTTGTGCAGAGATTGTAGTGATGGCTTACAGAAATTCCCTTGGACAGCCTTGGCGACAGACCAGAATGCACGGGTTCCCGAAGGAAGGCGAACTAGTTTCTCGCCAATTCTGCCTATGTGCTCTGACTTTGCCTTGGCAATAACTCTTTTGAAGGACCTGGAGGCGAAGCTATACTTCTTTTTAAGTATGCTGGTGTTTACATCCCGAGTCGCCGAAGCCGCAGCCCAGGCTTGATAACACTCCTGCTTACTGCGTAATGCAGTTTTACAGGAGCGACCAAACCAAGGCTGAGATCTGCCTCCGATGGGTACCACAGATGATGGAATAAATAGTTCCATTCCCTGTAGCACCACATCAGTGACAGAGTCAGCAACAGCGCTGGGATCATCCGGCGAGAAGCAAACCCGCCCCCATGGGTAGGATGCAAAGAAACACCGCATTCCGTCCCAATCCGCCGACCTGTAATGCCAAACACGGCGGCAACCTGCAGAACGCAACCGCGAAGGGAGCGTGAGTGGCACCATACTCCGGATCACACAGTGGTCCGAAGAGCTGAGAGGGGCATCGACGGAAACCTGATATCCGTCCGAATGAGAGGTCAGCAGAAGGTCCAACAGGGAAGGTGTATGATCCTCCACATCTGGAATCCGCGTAGGCGAAGTAACCAGTTGTGTCAGACCATATGCCAAGGCAAAGTCATAAACAGATCTCCCCGCATGATCGGTTAAACGTGAACCGAGCCATTCGGCATGGTGGTCGTTAAAATCGCCAAGGATCACGATAACTGCGGATGGGACCTGTTGTAGCAAGGAATCTGTAGCCATTTGGACGTGGTCGATGAGTCGGTCTGTTTCGGCATTACCGCTATGGGACCTATAGAGGCACCCGTAGACGCGCGGATGGTCGTCGCTGTCTACGCGTAGCCAAAGGATGGACAGGTCCGAACCTTCAAGACTGCCGAGGCGTCGAGAACAGATGTCCTCTCTGACATACACGCAAACTCCGGCCCGAGGTACAAAGGAGTGCTCCAGTTTGTACCCCGGGTAGGAGAGATACGAAATATCAGCCGGAGAGGAAACCTGCGTCTCGGTCAGGAAGAGCAAGGCTGGCTTCGCCGTCTCGAGATGGTAGTGTCGATGTCCAACAGAGGATAGTCAACGGGCTAAAGAAGAACTATCTAAACAGAACCGCATAGTTTAGAGGCATAAAGCATAATATTGCAGGAGCATATTGAAAGGTTCTCAAGTGTTAACCGGTAAGCGAAGTGTAGGGCGACACTCCACTAGATGGAGTGACGACCTGGTAAGATATGCACAAAGTCGATGGCTGCAGGTGGTTCCAAACCGTGCTTTGGGGCATGCCTTGGGAGAGGCCTTGTAATTCGTAGTAACTTTATAAGTTACTAGCTGTGCCCCGCGGTTTCACTCGCGTCATCGCATGTCCGAGGTGCGCGACATGACCTAGTTCAAGCATTTTATAACGGCTAGGGTTTAAGCGTCGTTCGCGCGCCCAGCCAAGTATTGAATTATTTTAATTTTACATTATCTGTTAAACTATGCGTCCAAATAACATGGTATAAAGAACAAAGTTTATTTTCATAAAATTCTCTTGATGATGAAGTAACTTTCGTTCGTAAGGATAAATAGGCCATGCCTAATAATAACGCTCATAAACTCACAAAATACCAAATTATGGCTCATGTATAAGAAATAGACATATGGTATCGCGGACTTTTTTTAGACGGAGTAAAGGTCTATATTTTTCTAGAACATTGTATTTACGTATCCCTAACGATAATACCAGCGTACGCGGATAAATAATTTCGGGAGTGCTTTTTCTTCTGACTTGCTTAACAAATATCCATATTTAAGGCTAGCTGAGTAACATAGCTTAATGCTAGATAGCCTACTATTCCACATGAATCTCGCTAGTAGTTAGTAGTTCCAGAGATTAGCGCGTTTAAACAAACAAAAAAACAAAACAACTCTTCCGCTTTATTATATTAAATTGTATAGATGACGCGGTTGAGACGAGACATGCTTATAGTCATTACAATACAAAATTATAATTTTACAGTTGAAATAAAATTACAATTTCTTCCACGATAAGTACATTTTAAAGAATATTAAGGCAAACTCATTGTAAAATAACATTCTTGTTAATCATGTTCTAATATTAAGGCTATTATTGCTATATATATTTAGGCCTATGTTCAGCAGTGGACTTGTTAAGTGACGTAATCTTTATTATTGATGAGTACTCTTTGAAAGGTTTCTTGGAATTAAGTTAGTGGTGAAAAATTTTGCGTTTCGAAAAATTAAAAAAAATTGTACCTTTTTATAAAGGTAACAAACTAGCATACAGTCTAGCTGAGTGTAGTGGATGCTGGGTACATAAAGACATAGTCATCTAGACTCGATTAAGAATCAAGGTGCTTTGAGGACTTTTTAAGTCAAGTTATTATACGTGGTAGAGTCATGCTGTAGCTATATTAATAGTATAGTTGTAGTATGAATGGGTCAGCTCGACCGGGGGAGGACCACGCTCTTACAGAATACCAGCGTAATGTAGCAGCTTAACACTGCTGTGTTTCGTATGGTAAATATAGAGAACCGGATACCCTTTTTACTGGAAAAGAAGCATTCCGTCTTAGTTCTCACTGGTGACAACGCATCTGCAATTTGATTCGTAAACGAAGATAGATGTAGATGTCTATGTGCCACAGCAACCACTTACCATCAGGTGGACTGTATGCTCGTTTGCACCCTATACTATAAAAAAAAATTAACAATGTTTTTATATTTTTTTTATTGTTGCCTAATTAAGTTTTTTGTTACAATTGGCGTTCCTAATGTCCTTTAGTTGCTAGTTTAAAGTTGCTATGTTTGGTATGGTGAGTGTAGAGAACCGGAGACCCTTTTTACTGGAAAAGAGGCATTCCATCTTAGTCCTCACGGGTGACAACGCATCTGCATTTGATGCGCAAACGTGGACAGATGTAGATGTCTATAGGCTACAGTAACCACTTATCATCAGGTGGACTGTGTGTTCGTTTGTCACCTTTATACTAAAAAAAGTTATAATACATTTTCAGAGCCAGCTACAAAAAAGTTAATGCTTAAAGTTTTTTAAATATTTCATCGTTAAGTATTTGAACATTCGCCTCTTTTAACTCTATTAAATAAGAAACTATTAGACGACATTCTTATTTTTAATAATATGTAATGACGTGTAGTGGCGGTCAAGAATATCCACTACCCCATATCTTTCCGTGGGTGTCGTAAAAGGCGACAAAAGGAAACAGGCAGGAGATGGGCAGCAGCATCTTCCTGATAGTAGCCAAAATTTCAATAAAAAAACTGCGATTGCCAAACCGCTCGCCAAGCGTGGCAACTATGGCAAATACCCCCCTATGAAGAAAGTAACAAAGAGACGGCCCCCAGTCCCCGGCGGCCCCGCTATTCCTAGCTACGGTGGCGACCATGGTAACGGTGGGGCAAGGGGTGCTAAAATTCTCCGGTGGAGGTTCGGTTGCCACCTTAGACGACTCGACCTGGCAACGTACAACGCACGCACCCTGAGGACTGACGAGAAAATCGTGGAGCTGGAAGAAGAGATAGACAAGTTACGCTGGCATATTATAGGATTATCCAAAGTCCAAAGAGAGGGGGAGGACACGGTAATCCTCGAATCCGGCAACTTGCTCTATCACCGTGAGGGCGACCATCTGTCCCAAGGAGGTGTCGGATTTATCGTCCACAAGTCTCTCGTTAACAACGTTGTAAAGATCGAGAGTGTGTCGACGAGGATTGCGTACCTTATACTCAGAATCACCAAACGGTATTCGCTGAAGGTCATACAGGTTTATGCACCAACCTCGGCACACCCCGATAAGGAGGTGGAGGAAATGTATGAGGATATCTCTCCCAAGAGCATGCAAGAGAGCAAGAGCAAGAGCCATGCATTCCTCCAAAACCCAATATACGGTGTTAATGGGAGACTTCAATGCAAAACTAGGCACAAGAAAGAACAGTGAGCTGAAAGTAGGGAAATTTGGAATAGGGCAACGGAACCCAAGGGGCCTGCAGCTGGCCAACTTCATGGAGAAAGAGGGACTCTTTATGATGAACTCTTTTTTCCAGAAGCGGCCCCACAGGAAGTGGACCTGGTTGAGCCCCGACGGTTCGACAAAAAATGAGATTGACTTCATTATGACGACCAGACGACAACTGTTCAGTAATGTCTCCGTGATCGCGAGGGTGAAATCTGGTAGCGATCACCGAATGGTTAGAGGCACACTGAACTTAAACGTTAAGTTGCAGAGGTCTCGTCTAATGAAGTCAACGCTCCGTCCCCCTTGTGCTCTGTTCCAAAGTCCTGAAACCTTTCAGCTCGAGTTACAAAACCGTTTTCAGTGCCTAGAAGACTGCAATGAAGTGGACGATATGAATGACAAGCTCGTGGAAACTGTACATGCGGCCGGAGCTAAGTTCTGCAAGACCCGCCGTAGAAGAACACAAAAACTCTCCGATCACACTCTTAATCTCATGACTGTTAGACGGGAGATGAAGCTATATTCTTCAACAGATTTGACAGCATACAGGCAACTGAACAGACAGATCTCCAAATGCATGCGGCGGGACTTACGCAAATTCAATACAGCTTGTATTGAAGAAGCGATCGAGCGGAACCAAGGCTCCAAAGTCTTTGCCAGAGATCTGTCTGCCAGAAAGAGCCAACTGTCAAAGCTGAGGACAGAGTTGTTGCATCGTTTCCGGGGCACCTGAGATTTTGAGTGAGATTGAGAGGTTCTATGGACAGCTGTACACGTCATCGTTGGAGCCACACGCAAGTGTGAGTAACGATCCAAGCGCGAGTCTTATCCGACAATATTCCGAAGATATCCCAGACGTCGGTCTGAGCGAGATTAGAATGGCTCTCCAGCATCTTATAAACAGCAAGGTCCCAGGCGAGGATGGAATTACAGCGGAGCTTCTGAAAGCGGGTGGAAAACCGGTACTTGAAGTCCTTCAGAGGCTCTTTAATTCTGTCCTCCATGGTGGCATTACAACGGAGGCGTGGAGCAGAAGTGCGGTGGTCTTGTTCTTCAAGAAAGGTGACAACGTTATCTTGAAGAACTACAGACCGATTTCCCTTCTGAGCCGCGTCTACGTGCTGTTTTCGAGAGTCATTATGAATCGTCTCGCGCGCAGACTTGACGACTTCCAGCCTCCCGAACAAGCCGGTTTCCGAAAGGGCTTTAGCACCATATACTACATACATACCCTTCGGCAAGTTGTACAGAAGTCCGAGGAGTACAATTTGCCACTATGCCTGGCGTATGTGGACTATGTGAAAGCCTTTGATTCCGTCGAAATTTGGGCGGTGATGCAGTCCCTTCAGCGGTGCCAAGCTGATTGTCGGTATATAGAAGTGCTGAAGTGCTTGTACAGTAGCGCTACGATGGCTATCCGAGTACAGAACCAGAGTACGAAACCTATCCAATTGCAGAGAGGTGTAAGACAGGGTGACGTTATATCCCCGAAACTCTTCACCGCTGCATTGGAAGACATTTTCAAGCTTCTGGACTGGAAAGGATACGGTATTAACATCAATGGCGAGTACATCACTCACCTTCGATTTGCCGACGATATAGTCCTTATGGCAGAATCGCTGGAGGATCTAAGCACTATGCTCAATGACCTTAATAGTGTCTCCCAACGGATAGGTCTTAAGATGAACATGGACAAAACAAAGATTATGTTTAATGTCCATGTCACACCTATGCCGGTAGTTGTTGGGAGCACTAAGCTCGAAGTTGTTGACGAGTATGTTTACCTGGGACAAATAGTCCGACTAGGTAAGTCTAACTTCGACCGAGAGGTCGATCGACGGATTCAACTCGGCTGGGTAGCGTGCGGGAAACTACGACACATCTTCTCGTCAGACATACCTCAAAACCTTAAAACGAATTTGTACAACCAGTGCGTGTTGCCAGTGATGACTTACGGATCTGAGACGTGGTCCTTCACTGCTGGCCGTATGAGGAAGCTCAAGGTCGCTCAGCGAGCTATGGAGAGAGCTATGCTCGGAGTTTCTCTGCGTGATAAACTTAGGAATGAGGATATCCGCAGTAGAACCAGAGTAACCGACATAGCCCAACGGATTAGTAAGCTGAAGTGGCAGTGGGCCGGCCATATAGCTCGAAGAACCGACAACCGATGGGGAAGAAAGGTTCTTGAGTGGCAGCCTCGGACCAGTAGGCGAAGTGTAGGGCGACCCCCCACGAGATGGAGTGACGACCTGGTAAGACATGCAGGAAGTCGATGGATGCAGGTGGCTCAGGACCGTGCTTTGTGGCATTCCTTGGGGGAGGCCTATGTTCAGCAGTGGACTTGTGAAAGGCTGTAATGATGATGAATGATGAATGTCTTCCATATCGAATTTCGGTCACGGCAGCCAGTCTCAACGGTGATTAGCCATATGCGCAGGACAGGATTACAGTGCACGAGTGTTCTCTCAGAGGAGCGCTCTCTGTTCTCTCACTCACATAGTCCGATGGGACGGTAAACCGATACAACCGTAGAAGTTAATATAGACACTAATATAATAATATTTACTTCCGCCCTGCTGCATGACCTGGGATTATTTAAATCTCTTCTCTCCTCTTCGCTGTCTGTACGCTTAGATCTTTGAAATTACGCAACAGATTTTGATACTGTTTTCATAAATACAGAGAAAAATTCAAGGAAAAAGTTTATATGTATAACACATGCATATTATCTCTATAAAACTCGAATTTAGTGATTTTTTTGTGTGTATTTGAGTCTTATCTACGAGTATACTGGGTATATTTGAAACTATCTAGGTCCCGTGTCCGACCCGGTACCGAGTCTATTTTGTTAACTTAACAAAATAGACTCGGTAGGCGGCTCTGTTGTTGAGACCCAGAAATCACCCGTGCAAAGCCGGGGTGGATCGCAAGTATATTGTACATTCTTCTGTCCGGGTACATGTGACTAAACTCCTCCTAAACGGCTGGACTGATTTTGATGAAATTTTGTGAATGTAATTAAGTTTGATTAGAGAATGGTTTCGATTCACAATTGGACCCGGTCGCTTGTAATATTATATTTGCATAGAACATTTTACATATAATGCCTGAGAATGCAATAACAGGTGTATCAAGCTTACTACCGATGATCTTGCTTATCTTTACAGTTTTAATTAATGATATGAGAAAAAAGCTAGCGGCTGATTTTCAAAGTCAAACCTGTAATAGCTCCTTTGCTATTTAGTCTAGACTGATAAGACTTTCTATGCATGATATGTAAATGGACCACATTGTGGTCGAAGCAGTTAGAAATGTAACGTGCATTTACAATACTAAAATGAATCCACTAAGGTCAAAGCAATTACAAATGATAGACAAATAGATAGTTAACAGTTTACTGTATACAAAAATATATAAAGATCAACAAAAATGATCAGCAGTTAAAATAATTCGCTACCAGAAAGAGGCCAAGTACAGATATTGAAGATGACCATTATATATTATTCTCTTACACGTAAAAATATGCAGGAAGTCGATGGATGCAGGTATCTCGGGTCGGTACTTTGTGATATTACGGGAAAGGGGGGGGGGGGGCGTTTCAGCAGTGGACTTGTGAAGGGCTGTGATGATGATAATCTTTTATAATGAAGAAGGAAAGCTTGGTATGTGGATTGATAATAAGAATATAAAACGTCTTGCGTCATTGACGTTGTTCCCTAATACCGCTATTATTTTACGTCTAGCAAAAACGAAATGGTTCAAAATATTAAAAAAAATTAATTAAAAGTAGCCACAAATTTATTTAAACTAAAATAACAATTTACTGCTACTGGCTCTCACAGAATACCAGCGTAAATTAACTACTCAATGCTGCTGTGTTTCGTGTGGTGAGTGTGGAGAATCGGAGAACCTTTTTACTGGAAACAAGGAAGTTCATCTTAGTCCTCGGGGGGGGGGGATTAGGACAGATGTGAATGTCTATGGGACACAGTATCCGCAATCTATCTGCATTATTTCCATCCTTATGTGGTAGAGCTATGCTGCAGCTATATTAGTAGTATAGGTTTTTTTTTCTTTTTTTTTTATAACATAAGGGTGACAAGCGAGCACACAGTCCACCTGATGGTAAGTGGTTGCTGCGGCCCATAGACATCTACATCTTTCCTCGTTTGCGAATCAAAATGCAGATGCGTTGTCACCCGTGAGGACTAAGATGGAATGCCTCATTTCCAGTAAAAAGGGCCTCCGGCCACCTGCACTCACCAAGCGAAACGCAGAGGTAAACCTCTACTTCACGCTGGTATTCTGTGAGGTCGTGGTACCACCCCGGTTCGAGCCGGCCCATCCGTGCGACAGCAAAAGCTGTCGCGTGGCTCTACCACTGTTAAAAGTTCAAGTATAGTTGTAGCACGAATGGATTGGCTCGACCGGGGAAGGACCACGCTCTCACAGAATACCAGCGTTAAATAGTAGCTTAACACTGCTGTCCTTCGTATGGTGAGTGTAGAGAACCGGAGACCCTTTTTACTGGAAAAGTGGCATTCCATCTTAGTCCTCACGGGTGACAACGCATCTGCATTTTGATTTGCACACGAGGATAGATGTAGACGTCTATGGGCCACAGCAACCACTTACCATCAGGTGGACTGAGCTAGTTTGTCACCCTTTCCTATAAAAAAAATCCTTAACTACAAAAAAAAGTTTATACCTCTTTCAAAGCCGTATGACTGTCGGATGTAGGGATGCGACGAGAATCTGTTGACAGCCAGTTGACTCCGTAGAATTTGGTCAGAATTCATAACTGGGTCACTGTAGTAACTGAATGGATGCCCGGACTCCAATGGATAATTCGCTTTAACTCTGTACGGTGTCCACGGAATTCCCGCTTTAATTGGTGTTGGATACAATGGATACGTATTCCTTCTCTGTTCAAGATTTATGTTGACATTTGATAGTTCTAATTCTCTATCTACTTCTCTTGTGTAAAACCTTGCTTCTTTTTCCTTCTCTATTGGATCAACAATTTTAGATTTAAATGATAGTGATTCTGTTGGGTTGTTTGTTAGCTTTCTATAGGGCTTCTTTTGAATATCAAGTATATCATCGATGAGGAAAGACTTTTTGAGTCTGCACGCGCACATGTTGACGGTCTGTTAAGTACTGCCGAATTTATTATCACAGTTATCAATACAAGCTCGGTAATTGATATGAGTACAAGGGACACGCCTAATCGTTTACCGCGATAGTAAACCACTTTGCTACTTTTTAAGGGCATATTGACAGGAACGGGATTAGCACTGGTTAGATAATGCTTCCGATAGTGCAGTTAATCTCTTCGGACAGGTTGGATAAAGTTATTAAATTATATATACTGGTCATTGGTACGCGTAATACATAACGGAGATTTTGATTAACTTAAACGTGTAAAACGTTAGCTGCACGCTAGGATTTGTCCTGTATCGTGGAGGCAGCTTACAAACATAAATTGCACAAGGACAAACATCCAGACCCGGACAACTTACGTGTAGGTCACACATAAACTTGTTCCGTGCGGTATTCTATCATTTTTTTTCATTTTTTTTAATAGGATAAGGGTGACAAACGAGCACACAGTCCACCTGATGGTAAGTGGTTGCTGCTGCCCATAGACATCTACATCTATCCTCTATTACAAATCAAAATGTAGATGCGTTGTCACCCGTGAGGACTAAGATGGAATGCCTCATTTCCAGTAAAAAGGGCCTCCGGCCACCTGCACTCACCAAGCGAAACGCAGAGGTAAACCTCTACTTGACGCTGGTTTTCTGTGAGGTCGTGGTACCACCCCGGTTCGAGCCGGCCCATCCGTGCGACAGCAAAAGCTGCCGCGTGGCTCTACCACTGTTAAAAACTGTTTTCATAGGATAGGGTGACAAACGAGCACAGAGTCCACCTGATGGTAAGTGGTTGCTGTGGCCCATAGACATCTACATTCATCCTCGTTTGCGAATCAAAATGCAAATGCGTTGTCTAAGATGACTTAGATGGAATGCCTCTATTTCAGTAAAAAGGAGACCCTTTTAGAAAGTTAGTCAAACATTATCTTAACATGAAGTTTCATCCAGATTCTCAGTCATTTCCGAGAAACCAATTAAACATGTAGTAATCGTCCATTATTCGAAATGCGACTTAAATTGTTAAGTTGTTACATTAAACAAGCTGTATTTCACTTTCAACTCTCAGTATACCCATATTTACATGTTTTTTTTTTATAGGATAAGGGTGATAAACGAGCACACAGTCCACCTGATGGTAAGTGATTGCTGCGGCCCATCTTCCATCTTGAACCATTTCCATCTTGGTCTTCGATGGTGACAATGTTGAAAACTGTTGCCTTCGTTGTTTGAGTTCAGCTGCAGGTATCCGCGGACTGCCGTATCCTTACCATCGGGTGGACTGCAAGTTTGCTTGTCACTTCAATTATATTAAAATAAAATACGCAAATACGCAGAAGTAGAAAAAAGCGGATATACAAATCAATAGTAATAGTAATAAATCTAAAAGAAATTGAGATGAATCAAGATGAGTTTTTGACGGCTCCATAGCACAGTGGCAACAATATAACAGTGGTAGAGCTAAGCGGTGGCTTTTGCTGTCGCTCGGATGGGCCAGCTCGAACCGGGGTGGTACCACGACCTCACAGAATACCAGCGTGAAGTAGAGGTTTACCTCTGCGTTGCGCTTGGTGAGTGCAGGTGGCCGGAGGCCCAATTCCCCCCCCCCCCCCCCCATCAACATGGTAGTGGAATTAAATAAAAGACTACCCCAGGAGGGTACCAGCACCCCTGGAGAATCCCTCGCTGAGCATCCACGACCAAACTACTCCACTCCTGGGCGTGGGTGCTCAGGCTGCCCCGCGTATTCTGGGGGGGGGGGGGCGAAATTCCGCTCAAGACGTAACCTGCTCGGGGCAAACGGAGCAAGAAGACAAAGGCAACCCCTGCCACGCTTACCGTGGATTTCTGCAATATCAGGGGACTTCATTCTAACCTTAACGCCGTCCACTACCATCTGGAGATAGCTAAGCCGGCCTTGCTCTTTCTTACCGAGACACAGGTGTCCTCTCCGGCTGATACTTCGTATCTCTCCTACCCGGGGTACAAATTAGAACACTCGTTTGTGTCCCGGGCTGGAGTTTGCGTGTATGTCAGAGAGGACATCTGTTTTCGACGCCTCGACAGCCTTGAAGGTACGGACCTGTCCATCCTATGGCTGCGCGTAGACAGCGACGACCATCCCCGCGTCTACGGGTGCCTCTATAGGTCCCATAGCGGTAATGCCGACACAGACCGACTCATAGACCACGTCCAAATGGCTGCAGACTCCGTGCTACAACAGGTCCCATCCGCAGAGATCGTGATACTCGGTGATTTCAACGCCCACCACGCTGAATGGCTTGGTTCTCGTTTAACCGATCATGCGGGTAGATCTGTCTATGACTTTGCTTTGGCATATGGTCTAACACAACTGGTTACTTTGCCTACGCGGATCCCAGATGTGGAAGACCATGTACCTTCCCTGTTGGACCTTCTGCTGACCTCTCATCCGGACGGATATCAGGTCTCCGTCGATGCCCCTCTGGGCTCTTCGGACCATTGTCTGATCCGGAGTACGGTGCCACTCACGCTCCAATCGCAGTTGCGATCTACAGCTTGCCGCCGTGTTTGGCACTATAGGTCAGCTGATTGGGACGGGATGCGGTCTTTTTTTGCATCCTACCCTTGGTTTGGGTTTGCTTCTCGCCGGAAGATCCCAGCGTTGATGCCGATTCTGTTGCTGATGTGGTACTTCAGGGTATGGAACTTTTTATTCCATCTTCTGTGGTGCCCATCGGAGGCAGATCCCAGCCATGGTTTGGTCGCTCCTGTAAAATAGCATCACGCTATAAGCAGGAGTGCTACCAGGCCTGGGCTGACGCATCAACGTCTCGGGATGTAAACACCAGCGCATTAAAAAAGAAGTATAATTCCGCCTCCAGGTCCTTCAAAAGCGTCATTGCCAAGGCAAGGTCTGAGCACATCGGCAGAATTGGCGAGAAGCTAGTTCGCCTTCCTTCGGGAACCCGTGCATTCTGGTCTCTCGCCAAGGCTGTCCAAGGGAACTTCTGTCAGCCATCTCTTCCATCTCTGCACAGAGAGGACGACTCACTGGCCCATGCCGCAAAGGAGAAAGCCGATCTGTTGAGCTCTCTTTTTGCGTCCAACTCGACTCTAGATGACGGGGGGAACACACCGCCGACCATCCCGCGTTGTGAGTGCTCCATGCCGGATGTGCGATTTACACAGCGCTCGGTCCGCAAAGCACTCTTCTCCCTGGACGTCAACAAGTCGAGTGGGCCCGATGGAGTCCCTCCCATTGTGCTGAAGACGTGTGCTCCGGAGTTGGCACCGGTTTTAACGCGTCTTTTCCGGTACTCCTACTCCCAAGGCGTAGTCCCGAACTCATGGAAGACAGCTTTGGTGCACCCGATCCCTAAAAAAGGCGACCGCTCAGACCCGTCCAACTACAGGCCTATCGCCATCACCTCCTTGTTCTCCAAAATAATGGAAGCCATTATAAACTGCCAGCTCATGAGGTACCTTGAGGATCACCAGCTGATTAGTGATCGCCAGTACGGTTTTCGTCGGGGTCGATCAGCTGGTGATCTTCTAGTCTACTTAACTCATAGATGGGCGGAGGCAGTAGAGTCCAAGGGGGAGGCATTAGCCGTTAGTTTGGACGTAGCGAAGGCCTTTGATCGGGTCTGGCACAAAGCGCTTCTTTCGAAGCTTCCTTCCTATGGGCTTCCCGAGAAATTGTGCAAATGGATCACCAGTTTCCTTGCTGATCGGAGCATCAAGGTCGTAGTAGACGGTGAATGCTCTGATTTCAAGCCTATCAACGCTGGTGTTCCACAAGGCTGCGTGCTATCACCAACGCTGTTTCTCCTGCATATCAATGATATGTTGCTATCTGGCAGCATTCATTGCTATGCGGACGACAGCACTGGTGATGCCTTATATACCGGCCGTGCCAATATTTCTCGGGAAAACGTCGCCGAGTACCGGGACAAACTTGTGTCTGAAGTCGAGTCTTTGCTTAACAAAGTCTCGGATTGGGGGCGACTAAATCTAGTCCAGTTCCATCCCCAGAAGACACAAGTTTGCGCGTTTACCGCTAAAAAGAACCCCTTTGTCGTATCTCCTCAGTTTCAAGGCACTCCCCTTACTGCCTCAGCCAGTATCGGAATCCTTGGCGTCGACATATCGAATAGTGTGCAGTTTCGTGGTCACTTCGAAGGGAAGGCCAAATTGGCCTCTAAAAAGCTTGGCGTGCTCAGCAGAGCGAGACAGTTTGCAACTTTACAAAGCGCAAGTTCGGCCCCACATGGAATACTGTTCTCATCTCTGGGCCGGGGCACCCCAGTGCCAGCTCCTTCCACTTGACCGCATCCAGCGCAGAGCGGTTCGAATCGTCGACGACCGAGTTATTTCTGATCGGCTCGATACACTGGCACTGCGTAGAGATGTTGCATCTCTTTGCGTATTTTATCGCATTTATCACGGGGAGTGCTCTGAGGAATTGTTCGGACTAATTCCAGCCGCTCAATTTCACCATCGCACATCGCGACAAAACTCGCGTTACCATCCATACCATCTGGATGATTGGCGGTCCACGACTGTGCGATTTAGAAGAAGTTTTCTCCCTCGCACAACTTCCTTGTGGAATCAATTACCACCAGCGAATTTTCCGGACCGATACGACTTAGGAACCTTCAAGAAAAGAGCTTACACCTTTCTAAAAGGTCGGCAACGCATCTGCAATTCCCCTGGTGTTGCGGTTGTTCATGGGCGGCGGTAGTCACTTACCATCAGGTGAGCCGCATGCTCGTTTGCCCCATATTCTATAAAAAAAAAAAAAAAAAAAAAAAGCTTTATACGTGGTAGAGCCATGCTGCAGCTATATTATGATTGTAGCACGAATGGGTCGGCTCGACCGGGGAAGGACCACGCTCTCACAGAATACCAGCGTAAAATAGCAGCTTAACACTGCTGTGTTTTGTATGGTGAGTGTAGAGAACCGGAGACCCTTTTTACTGGAAATGAGGCATTCCATCTTGGTCCTCACGGGTGACAACGCATCTGCATTTTGATTTGTAATAGAGAATAGATGTAGATGTCTATGGGCCGCAGCAACCACTTACCATCAGGTGGACTGTGTGCTCGTTTGTCACCCTTATCCTATAAAAAAAAAAAATTACCATTCTATTCTCAATAGCCCTTATTTTTCGTTTTTGCCTAATTACTTATGAAGGGGAAAGTGTAGATAAATAATTATCTATGTCGATGCCGCGTGAGCACTGCGTACCTGTCGCACCGTTATGCCACAAAACACGGTCCTGAGCCGCCTGCATCCATCGACTTCCTGCATGTCTTACCAGGTCGTTACTCCATTTAGTGGAGAGGCGCCCTACACTTCATCCGCCGGTACGAGGCTGCCACTCGAGAATCTATTTTCCCCATCGGTTGTCGGTTCTTCGAGCTATATGCCCGGTTTATTGGCACTTCAGCGTACTAATCCGTTTATTCCTTCTCTTATTTTTATTTAATTATTTTAATGGGTTGTCTGGAAGATACTACTACGTTGCCATAATGCCACCTTTTAATTTTCCATCAATATTTGCTTACTTTGTTTCATCAATCTTTCCTTGGTGTACAATAAAGAGTATTGTATTGTATTGTATTGATATTGGTATTATAACAAAACATAACAAAATCTTATAATAAGATGTAAGACATGTTTGCACATCCCTTAAATTTGCAAAATATAATATGCACAACCGTTCGTTTACCATCGTAACTAAATAGAAAACAAAAGAATATTTTATTAAACCTAAATATTATATAGAACTTATTAAAGGTTAAATTCTTTTTTATTGGAAAGTTTCTATACAGTGACTGATTACATTGAGTTTGGTAAAAAGAAATATTCCATGTATAATTTAATAATTAATTAATTTTAAGACATGTTGCGGTGACCTGAAAAATGAATTTTTTTTCAATGTTTACTACATTTATTTACTTTACATAATATACAATATTTTATTATATATAATATTAAAAACTATAATAAAAAATGTTAATTAATTTTATACGTACGTAGGTACCTAATTTTATACGTACGTAGGTACCACCTTTAATAATATTAATATTATATTATTTTATTTTATTTATTTGCTTTTTAAGGGAAACATACAGTACAATAATAAATTAGACAATAAAACATATAAAAGTAATCCTAAAAACCAATGAAGTTTCCACAGATATCTACACACATAATAAAAGCTTGCCACCACAATATTATGTTGTATAAAAATTTAAAAATTTAAAAATATAAAAAAAAGAAAAATAAAACTAGCTAAATGGTATTCATAAATTAAAACATTAAGTATTAAGTAGTAAAAGTAACATTATATATATAACTCAATATATATTTAACAATATATATTTAACAATATTTTATAATATTTGAGTAATAACTCAAATGCGGTCACTCTTTCTAAAATAAATACGCGAACCTTGTTAATGTCATAAATAAAATTAATAATTAATTAAATTTTAAACTAAGTTTGTATAAAAAGCGTTATTATAGTATTAAAGAATTTATAGATGATAATAACCCCTGGAAATGAGGTGATCGCTACCAAGCTATTTCTAATTTGTTGTGTTGTTAATTTGTGTAACATACATGATTGTAAGCTGTTATTTAAAAAAAAGGTCCCGCTGGGTTTCTTGCTGGTTCTTCCCAGGACAGAGGCTTTTTTTCGAACCAGTGGTAATTATACAAAAGAGTGACTTTCAATAAGTATTATTTATAATCTATATTGAATAAAAAAGTTTCTGTTTCTGTTTCTGTTTCAAATATAAAATTAGTATTTGAACGAAAGACCGTTGTAATCTTGTTATTATAATTGTATTACTATATACTCTATGGTATGTAATGGCCTACGTTTGCGATTTGAATGATCGTCCTAATTGAACCGGTACGTAGTGTTTACCCCCACCACTTTTTGTCACACAAAAAGGTTGCGGATCAGAATTCAAACCCCTCCCGTAAAAAGCTTCACTTTAAAAACTTACAGATACCGATACAGAACCAGATACCAGTCCACTGCTGAACATTGGCCTCCTCCATATGTTGTCTCATATTTGCCATCGTTACCACGCTTGGCGAGTGGGTAGCTGGGTAGGCAACCGCGGTATTATTTCTTATTAGGAAGAAGATCGAAGATTAGATACCGTCCGTTTCCGTTTCCGTCTGTTGCCTCGACGTCCACGGGCCTAAATGAAACAAGTGGATGTCGATAAATATCTACATCTATCCTCGATTAAGAATCAAAATGTAGATGCGTTGTCTCTCATGAGTACTAAGATGGAATGCCACGTATCTACTAAAAAGGATCTCCGGTTCTTTACACTCACCATACAACATACAGCAGTATTAAGCTGCTATTTTTGGCATTACTGCCATTCGTATAACCATAATATAACTGCAGCGTGGCTCTACCACGTAAAAAACCAAAACAAACTCAGTTAGTTATCAAGATATTCATAAAACAATGCAATCGTGTAATTTTATAATAATTTAAGCAAAAGTAGTTCGACATATTGCTCAGTGGCATAATAACATCATCATCAAAGCGAGATACTCCTCTACGAAGACCCGTAACACGTTGTCGCAGATTAATTAACTTACAGAGACTGCTAGTCTATTTAATTATAAAATATTTTTATTTTAGTTGCAAATGGAAAGTCGCTTTTGAGCACGGGGACTTCATGATCACCAGTCGCATCAGCCACCGCGTATACGACCACGAGACCACGAGGGTTTTTTTAAGGCAGTCGTAAGGTTGGTACAAATGGATTATACAATAAATAAATATTATTTTAAACACTATTTTACATATTTTCAACAAAAAAGGTGAAAAAAAAAACACACACACAGTCAACCTAATAGTGAAGTAGATGTGTGGCCTATATACGCCTACAGCTATCCTCGATTAAGAATCAAAATATGTACAGATAAAATGGATGGTCGCTAGTCCGTCACAAGTAAACTATATAGTGACCCTCACTATATAGTTTATTATACTCATCTTACGAAACAGAGTAAAATTATGCTGCTATTTCATGCTGTTATCTGCAAGCTTTTGCCCCTCCTAGGTCAAGTAGAGTAATTCGTGCAGCAGATATAATATACTTGTATGTGTTTCTCACCCCCATGCAGGAAAGTAGGTAAAGTAAAGCTGTATCCTCTTCCTGTGCTCTTCCTGATCCTGTGCCTGATATATGTGGTCCTGTCAGACAACCGTCCATTGGATTATGAGAGTGAGGGAATAGAGAGTGCACCTGTGCTTGTGCATACACTTGGTCACTATAATCCTGTCTTGACAGATGGTTAGTTTTCGTTAAACTTGGCGTCGTGACCGAAATTCGTTCTGGAGGACAGTATTACATTATTATTCATTATAGTTTTCTATTAACGTTACTTGGCTCACCTATGAGCAGTGCATTTAATGTCTATTCAAGAAATTCATGAAAATTCAAAAATCTTTTCAACATACAATAACGTAGACAACTTTATTGTTTTGTACTCTGTGGTCTGCCCAGACTTGTGTCTACTCAAATGGATTCCTCTTGAAAAACAAAGGGGTGTATTCGCGGGCGCACCTTCTCTCTCGATAAAGATGTCCATATTTTACTAAATATTTCCAAGAACGAATTATTATATGGTATTTTGTGTAGATTAAGAACAAAGCATTTTAATTTATGAGAGTTGGAAAGTTGAAATTTGTAAGAAGTCCAATTCTTTAGTACATTTTATAGTTATTTCTATTATAGTTGACGCAGCGCACGACAAGAAATGAACGGATTGCCAGTCTCAACGTCGACAAGCCACCTGCGCAGGGCATGACTATACTCGTAGTACCCGAGTGTATGTGCCAGCACAGGTGTAGAGTACAATCACAGAGTATTTTCTCATTCTCAGTGAGCAAAGTACTCTTATAAAGGTGATGAATTAAGTATTATTTATATCACAGATATGTTGGTTTTCCTTTGCACATAAGCACTCATTACAGCTACCGGGTATATGTAAAATATCTTGTTAAGAATTTTAGGCAAAATTTTTCGTCTCATTTAAGTTCATTTTAGTCTCTATATTTAGTTTTTAGAACAGAAAGTGTTAACCCTAGTACATTCAACCAGAGATCACTTTCGGAGTACCTTGTCATATACTCTGGTTATTCAGAAACAGAAACAGAAACAGAAACTTTTTTATTCAATATAGATTATAAATAATGCTTATTGAAAGTCACTCTTTTGTATAATTACCACTGGTTCGAAAAAAAAACCTCTGTCCTGGGAAGAACCAGCAAGAAACCCAGCGGGACTTTTTTTAAAAAAATAACAGCTTACAATCATGTATGTTACACAAATTAACAACACAACAAATTAGAAATAGCTTGGTAGCGATCACCTCATTTCCAGGGGTTATTATCATCTATAAATTCTTTAATACTATAATAACCCTTTTTATACAAACTTAGTTTAATAAAGTTTTTGAACTTTGAGCAGGTCAAATTTTGTATATTTTCTGGAATTTTGTTGTAAAAGCGTATACATCGCCCCAAGAATGAATTACTGACTCGATGGAGTCGAGTAACCGGTACTACTAGCTTGTGTCTGTTCCTAGTATTTACAGAATGAATATCACTTATTTTTGTAAAACTACTTTTATTTTTGTGTACGTACATTACATTTTCATAAATGTATTGAGAGGCCAAAGTTAATACATTAATTTCCTTAAATTTTTATCGCAGCGACTATTTAGGCTTTAAATCATAAATTGCTCTTATGGCCCTCTTCTGTAAAACAAATATAATTTCAGTGTCAGCTGCGTGTCTCCATAGCAAAATACCATACGACATTATGCTATGGAAATAGCTAAAGTAAACTAGTCTAGCTGTTTCAACACTAGTTAGACTTCTAATCTTTTTTACGGCATATGCTGCAGAACTAAGTCTGCTTGCTAGTTTTGATATATATCACAAAATTATTGACAAATATGGCGGCTTTTCGCTTTATAAGAAGCAAAAGATTCCAAGACATATTTTTGAAGCGGTTTACGCTAACTACGTAGGCAATAGCCGAAGAAGAGCAACTGACAGCGGGTTGAAAATACATTAGAAAAAAATGAGTGTACTTATGTACGCACGTAGGAAGTTATACTTCTTTAGCGTAACAAAACAAAAATAACTAATCATTTAAATAAAACACGTTTTATAGATTCATATATACTTGAATAACTACCTTAAATATAGTTATGGGTTCTCACGAAAACTTGAGAGACAATTACCTACTGAAGTTGTCGCTTTTTGGTGTCAGTGTGCTGCGCGTGCATCGTAGCAACTTCATGGTGTCGTGTTTAGGTGTCGGTGTGCGCGCGCATCGTAAAAATTCACTCTCATCATTTTTCATGTGCCAAAAGCAGTATAACTTCAAAAATATCCAAATTCTACAGACTAAAAATGACAACATCTGGTTGGTATTACAGCAATGTGACCGTTTAGAATTTTGAGGTAGCCTCGCTAATCACAAGGATGTAATTGTAGACTTTACTCCTTTAAAATAATAAAAACTATTTCTAACATATACTTCATCAATCATGATGTGATGTTGACTCATTTATTTTAAAGCTATTTTTTGTGGTAGAGCCATGCTGCATCTATATTATGGCTGTATCACGTATGGGTCGGCTTGAACGAGGAAGGACCACGCTCTCACAGAATACCAGCGTAAAATAACAGCTCAATGTTGCTGTGTTTAGTATGGTGAGTGTAGAGAGAACTGGCGACCCATTTTACTGGATACGAGGCATTCCATCCTCAGGAGTGACAACGTATCTGCATTTTGCTACTTAATCGAGGATAGATGTATGTCTATGGGCCACACCATTCACTTACCATCAGCACGGCTAGCATGGGCAGGAGACAATTTTATCCCCGGGAAAAGGAGAAAATGTTTATCCCCTCGCTTAGTTTTATCCACCCTTCGAGCATGGGCACACCGGTGCATATAATAACCACAGTAGATAAAATGATTTTTTTGTATGAATATAAACTTAAGCCCGCGTCCAATGAACTAGGATTGATTTGTCCCTTTCAAATGTCAAAAAAGCATAATTTTTTATCTTTCATTTAGCTCTATGCTACGGACGAAGGATATATGTCCACTTGTTATGTCAAACGGGGATATACTTCTCCCCGTTGCCGTGCTTTGGCATAGGGACAAGATAATTTTATCTCTTGTCAGTGGATATAATCGGGGGATATAATTTTTGTCCCCAGCCCATGCTAGCCATGCAGGCGGACTGTTTGCTCGTTTGTCACCCTTATTCCATAAAAAAGCAACATGTAAAAGCCAATTTCTGGACAAAGACATCTCAAAATGACAAACGTTTGTCACCCTTCTATTCTATATACATATATAAAAATGGAATATTAATACTTCATACCTTACTTAAGTTAGTTCTGGAAGCGTTTGTCCAAACATTTGATAAACTATGGTCACCACATCACAACCCTCTTTGCCTCGTAATTAATGGGTGGAGTTTTTCTACCTTTTGTTACGGAAGGGCGGCTAATTGTCTCAAATTAATTGGGCCCAGCGTATTTTTAAACCCTTTATTCCTTTGTCTTTCACGAGGGAGTGTATCGTGATTCTCTGTATGCTCAAATAGCTTTTATTAATTTTAAAACAAGGGCTGTATTACCATGAATAGTTTTCAAAAGAAGATAATTACTGTGTTGTGCATTGTACGCTCCGAAATGCCCGAGTTGTGCCCGATTTATGATTTAAGAAATTTTTGGTTAATAGGAAATTTATGGCCCTGTCTGTTTGTTTATAAGAATATGCTGAGTGGGTGAAAAAGCAAAAATGTTTGATGACATTATTTTATACAATTAAATATACAATTTGTTAATGCATTTAAGGTTACAAACGGACCCATAGACATCTACACCTTTTCTCGATCAGGAATAAATATGTAGAAGCTAGAGACACGAGAAAATAAAGAAAGTGGCACTTACATGGGAAAATAGCTCCTCGGGAACAGTAGTGCTTTCTTCAAAAAAACGACGGGTGAAGTGAAAACTTGAATATTAACGTTGTGCATTTTTGATATTTTGGTATGGCGGAGATTATTTATTATTATCTTATTTCATTTATTTTCATTCGAAATTATTTGTTTGGTAAACCTACACCGCACCTGTGCTTATTGTGATGTTATGAAAATATAGGTTAATGCTGTAAAGAATAAACATATTACAAATATTACATCTATAATGTGTAAGTACATATGTATCTATATTAATAATTTCGTCAAGCAGTACAGTAGACTCGATCTAAACCTAATCTTAATAATAAAATAATATTAATTAATAAATGAAAATTAATTAAACCTAACTTACTTCCTCTCCTACGCCGCGCCGGCTCTCTACTTTCCGTCCGTCTTACGAATTTTCGATCAGGACACGTGACCTGACACGAGTTTAACATTTTTTACCCATTATAAAAAAGTGCACAACGCCGCTAAAGAAGTTTTCACTTCAATAATTGTTCCAGTCAAACTCCATCTCTAATAAATTTTATTAGTTTTTTTTAAATTTTTTTACCACATTTTTTTAAATATTACATTGTTATTCAATTCTGAGTTATGTTAAAAATTTCAAGTCTCCAGCTCGGGAAGTCAGTTTAAAATCAATTCCTGAATACGACCCCAACAATACAATACAAAACAAAAATACACAAAAGCGAGTTAATAAAAGAAAAACGTAGTAAAATGCAAATGCTTCAAGAATCGTTTGAAATACGCCTCTGCACTGGGTAACATGAAGTTCTTAATAAAAAGTAAAATCTGATATTAAGAAACCAAAAAGAATGAAATCATTTAAACCTAATAGCTTCAAAAGTAAATTCCAATACATATTTTAAAGGTGAATTAACGCCTTGACTTCAGAAGCTTTGATAAGAATTTTTAAATTTTCTTTTTAGTTGTTAAACGCTTTCGCTCCTTGTCAATCAATTTATACGGATTTATACGGACGATTGAACACAATGTTCTTTTTTAAGACGCGTCCTTATCTTTTTTTATAGGCTATGGGTGCCAAGCGAGCACACAGTCCACGTGATGGTAAGTGGTTGCTGTGGCCTATAGACATCTACATCAATCCTCGTTTGCGAATCAAAATGCAGATACGTTGTCAGCTGTGAGGACTAAGGTGGAATACCTCTTTTCCAGTAAAAAGGGTCTCCGGTTCTCTACACTCACCGTACGAAGCTGCTATTTTACGCTGGTATTCTGTGAGAGCGTGGTCCTTCCCCGTTCGAGCCGACCCATTCGTGCTACAACTATATAATTAATATAGCTACAGCATGGCTCTATCACCTTTATCTACCTCGATATTATTCATTGATTTAATAACTTAACCTTTTTTGTCCCTTTTT
Organism: Parnassius glacialis; assembly: GCA_033319125.1. Classification (NCBI taxonomy): domain Eukaryota; kingdom Metazoa; phylum Arthropoda; class Insecta; order Lepidoptera; family Papilionidae; genus Parnassius; species Parnassius glacialis. Next base: position 34,943,044 of record JAVANC010000025.1, read on the forward strand.
ACCCCCTACACAATTACTGCTGGAAATGGGTATCTCCCTTTTTAGAAGGTCAGGTAAGTGGATACTGTTGCCTATATATCATCTATATTTATCCTTCTTTAAAACTCTAAATGCAGATGCGTTGTCACCCTTGAGGAACTAATATGGAATGCCTCGTATCTCGTATCCAGTTAATAACGTCTCCGGTTCCCTACACTCGCCATCGAAACTGCGGCATTGAGCTGCTATTTTACGGTGGTATACTGTTAGAGCGAGGTCCTTCCCCGGTCGAGCCAATTCATTCGTGCTACAACCATAATATAGCTGCAGCACGGCTCTAACATGTTGAAAAGGTAAAAAGTATTTTGGTTATTGTTTATGCAGGTAATACTGCGGTTATTTAACCATAATAATCAACAATGTTAATAACCACAAGTGTCAACTACAAATAGAATACACGTATCTATTTGCAGATAAATTATCGCAAAACCGGAATGCCGTGCTTTGGATAATCTATACATTACAGAATCAATTAATCTGTCCATTTATAACTCTAGCATGACCCAGTGTAATCGACGCTGATATCTTCAAACAACGAAGCGATTGACCTGTACGTTGTACATGAATAATTCTATTAGCATGAACACAAATTAGAAGCAATTTATGCAGCTTTGTACAGTGAAGTGCAAACAATATCGCAGAGGGAATAGGGTTTCGGATTCATGAATCAGCGGGCCGATGGTCGGCTGAATCGATATAGATAATGGCAGATTACTTAGAGTAGACTGACAGCCCTGTGGGAACGTAGGGATAACCACGTAATAAATTTACTTATCGATATATTTTAATAATATCTATATTTAATTTTCTACCGACTTCAAAAAGGAGGAGGTACTCACTTCGACTGTATGTCTTTTTTAAGTGTGTTACCTCATAACTTTTTTTGGGTGAACTGATTTCGATGACTCTTTTTTTATTTGAAAGCTGGTGCTTCTCATGTAGTCCCATACAAATTTGATCAAGTTCTGACACATAGTTTTTGAGTTATTGTTAATAATTTATACTGAAGTCGAAATTTTACAGTACGTGAGCAACCAGGGTTCGATTCCCGTTGTTACCAATAAAATGATTAATTAATGAAATAATACACTTTAATAGTAAGCCAGTTGTTAATAGTATCACAAATATACACGTTCCGTACTTATATATACATCGCACGATTTGGTACAGCTTTTCATCATTTCTGTGAGGGGTTTAGTGCACACAAAATATCTGTCTCGCTGCCCCAATGCGTGTTGGTGGCTTTAACATAGCTTTAGAAATATATATGTTTTCTTTTATATCTCTTAGGCGTGCAGGATTCCTCACGATGGTATTCTTCACCCACGAGCAAGTGATCAATCAGCACTGAAAATTGCAATTAACAATTTCATCAGGGCTGGCGGGGATTGTTCAATCTAATACGCTAGAATAAACAAAGTACACTGTTGTGTGCCTATTTACGTGTATCATTGGGTTTATTAGCACTAGCAATTAATATTATAGCTTTCTATTAAATCTTTAACATCTTATAGTCTACTTAATTAATCAACGTATATATTACAAGCGGGTGCGTTAGTAAGTACACGAGTATTGTTAACTAGCTTCTGCTCGCGTGGAAATAAAAACGCATTCATGTTAATTTTCCACCGACTTCAAAAAGGAGGAGGTACTCAATTCGACTGCATGTTTTTTATGTGTTCTCTCATAACTTTTTTCTGGGTGAACCGATTTTGATGATTCTTTTTTTATTTGAAAGCTGGTTCCTTCCACGTGGTCCCATATAAGGTCTGACTAATAGTTTTAAGTTATCCTTAATAATTTATATTGAAGTCGGTTGTACAAAATTTTGAATTTTAAATTATCGTGTAGTAATTATTATTTTACCGTTACCGTACAAGCCTATCAAAATCCACTGCTGAACATTTGCCTCCCCCATAGGCTGTCTTATAAGAGGGATTATTTGCCATATTTGGCATGCATAGCAGACGATTTGGCAACCAAAGTTTTTATTTTATTTTTAGTTGTTTTTAGGACAACGTTACTATTCATCTCCTAGTTTGTTTCCTCTGTCGCTATTTACGACACCGACTATATGGGGTAGTGGATATTCTTACCACACCACTACAACGAAACTATTATAAGTAATTATTATTTCACTACTAGTCAATCGAGATTAGTTTAGCCGTTTATGCGTTGTCGAGTTACAAACACCGAAATCCCACACATTTTTTAAAGAAGTAAGCGAGACATAACGAGCACACAGTCCATCTGATGGGATGTGGTCCATATAAGTCTAGATCTATTCTCCTTGTGTTGCCACTCCTAAGGACTAAGATGGAAGGCTTCGTTACCAGTAAAAAGGGTCGTAGACGTAGATTAATTTATCCCGTTTATGTTAAAAAAATATTGTTAAATATATAATATATTATACCAGAGTCTATAAATTAATTTTAAAATTCTTCAACTGACCTTAAACTTTATAAATAACTATCGATGTGTTTAAAATAAGATGGATGATACATCACTATCGATATCTTCCTAAGCATTGTATTGATTTTAAGTCTATTTTTATTCCACTGCTGGCCCACCTGGACGGAAAGGCCGGTCAAATTTAGAAGTAACCTCTAATTTAACGTCCCCTATCAGATGAATAACTTTCGGAATGAATCGGATAATTATCAAGGTATGAGAAAAATATGAATTCCGTGAAATCATTGCTTTTTTATTATGTACCTTAAGTCCAGTAAAATATAGTTCACAATTGCAGAGATTTTTAGGTATTTAAGAGGCAGACGAAGTCCACTATATTCATTACGCTGGAGATAAATTTGTTTGATTTGTATTTAGCAATGTTCATCGGTGTATAAAATTTGGACTTGTTTTACTTAAATTACACCTAAAGGGTCATTTACTTGAATAACGATTAATTAGTGTTTAGTTTAGATTGTAAAATAAAATAAACAAAAATGCCTTTTTTATATTTTGCGTACTTTTTATACAAGTAAGAAAAAACACTTTATTTTGGTGCTAACCATTTTTAAAAATGTTGCTCCCACACAAGTAATTTCTCCTGTATCGTGGAGGCAGTTTACATACATAGATTGCTCAAGGACAAACACCTTGACTTGGAACAATTATTTGTAGGCCATATAATTATTCCGTGCGGGATTCGAACCTGCGGCCTTCATTGCCGTAACTCATTACTAAGCTACTGCGCCATGGAGCTGCCAAAATACAACAACATCGTACACAATGATATAATCGTCAATACAGCCTATCAAGAATCTGTTAAGCGAAGGCCTTCCTCATGAATAACCTCGTAGGGAGGGGGGGGGGGGGTATTTGCCATAGTAATCACGCTTAACGCAGTACTTTTATTATTTAGAGATGTTACACAACAATATACAAAATAAGAAGTTTAATAAGTGAATTAAATAGTTTGACTTTGAACGTGGTAAATGTCAAAAAAAATTATTTAGCAAGAGCGGTAAACCACAACGCTGATTTTGTGTAACGATCAAAAAATTTACTACGATTAATGAACTCACAGTCCACATGACTGTAAGTGGATGCTGCGGCTCATAGACCTTTCCTTGAGAGCAATTAAATACAGAGTCATTTTTCAAAGAGTAGCCAAACTAAACTTAATTTCAAATATATAATATACCGTTATTGCAGTTTTTGAAAATACGAGTAAATATATACGTGGTAGAGCCATGATGCAGATATATTAGTGGTGTAATAGTTGTAGCACGAATGGGTGCGCTCGATCGGGGAAAGATCACGCTCTCACAGAATATCGGCGTAAAATAGCAGTTTAAAACTGCTGTGTTCCGTATGGTGAGTGTAGAAAATTGGAAACTCTTTTTACTGGAAAAGAGGCATTCAAGTGACAACGCTGTTTTATTGAGGATAAATGTAGATGCCTATGGGTCACAGCAACCACTTACCATCAAGTGGACTATGTGCTCGTTTGTCACCCTGTCCTATAAAAAAAATTGCCGAGCGATCGACCCTTACGAGTGTGTTCGTGCGTAGTAAAACAGTAGGCGTTAGATATTTATGAATGATAATCAGTTAAAATAATGCATTAGCACGTATTTTGAATTTAAAAGACAAAAAGGACAGAATTTAGGATTTTTCTAAATTAAGTTTTCTTCACCATTTTTCTATATTACTTATTCTGAACCATCTTTGCAAATTTGACCGGTTATTGCAAAATAACACTGTATTATTAATTTGTCAACAATGCCGAGCGATAGTAGGTATGTATTTGTATATAAATAATATATAATGCTGCGTCATCTTGCGTACCGTTCGAATAGCTATCAAACTAATAATTCCTACGAAAAACAGTTGGCACAACACTACAATCGCATAGAAATATCTCAGACATGATGTTCCTATACAAAACGCTCAATAATAGTATTGATTGTCCAGCAATAGTTCAATTATTTAACTTTAAGGTGCCATCAAGAATGCCTAGAAAACCGCACGCCTTTTTCAATGTATCCCTTTATAGGTCTAACTTGGGAAAGTATGCCCCTCTAGCCAGACTGGCTCACACTTATAACGAACTGTCCTCGAAGATTTCTGGCCTCGATATTAATTGCGATAGTTTATCCACCTTCAAATCAAAATTAATCAATTTCTATGAATCAACGAATTAATTCATTATAAATTATAACATTGGAATTGTTTTTGATTTTTAAGTTTGGTTAATATAATATAATATGACAATTAAGATATTTATAATATTGTCAAATAATTCTATTTCTTTTTAATAATTTGTATTTATTCAATGATGTAATTCAGTTTTTATTCCTTACAAAATAATCAATGCATGTTGTGATTACCCATAAAAAGAAATACAATTATAATGTGTTGAATTTATTATGAAAATGATCTTTGTATTACTGTTGTAATTTCTGTTGGTAATCCTAATAAATAAATAAATAAAGTAAGAGCCTGTAATTGGCATTAAGAATTATTTAAGAATTTCTATTAACATATAATTTAATAAGGGATAATTTAAAATAAAAGTAGAAGCCTTATTTACTCGTATTTTCGAAAACTGCAATAACGATATATCATTATTTATATATTTGAACTTAAGTTTAAAATTTGGCTACTGTTTGAAAAATAACCCTGTATAGTGCATATATATTTAAGTATAGGTTTTCTCAAAAATAAGTTTAAACAAAAGCAAACCAGTAATTTGTATCGGGAAAATAAATAAAGAAAAAAATTATTACACGACTTAAATATTATGTATGTAGACCGACCCATTCATGCTATGTAACTGTTAATTTACCCTGCGATTCACCAGGCGAGAGTTGTACCCCCCGGTTTGGCCGACTCGTTCATTCTGAGGCCATAATACAGCTGGGGCATGGCGAGGCAAAAAACTCATATCTTAACTATCAAGAATCATTCTACACGTATATGATGAGATGTACGAGTAGATGAACGCAGATGGCAGGACTTCTACTGCGTCTGTTCGCCACTCCTACCTATTTCTGTCGCGCAGTATCACTGCTGTTTTCTCTGCGCGCGAGCGCGCGTGCGTCCGTGCATGCGTGCGTGCGTTAGTGCGGCTTGCGTGCGTGCGTGTGTGTGTGTGTGTGTGTGTGTGTGTGTGTGTGTGTTTGTGTGTGTGTGTGTGTGTTTGTGTGTGTGTGTTTGTGTTTGTGTTTGTGTTTGTGTGTGTGTTTGTGTGTGTGTGTGTGTTTGTGTGTGTGTGTGTGTGTGTGTGTGTGTGTGTGTGTGTGCGTTCGTGTGCGTGTGCGTGTGCGTGTGCGTGTGCGTGTGCGTGTGCGTGTGCGTGTGCGTGCGCGTGTGCGTGTGCGTGTGCGTGTGCGTGTGCGTGCGCGTGCGCGTGCGCGTGCGCGTGCGCGTGTGCGTGCGCGTGCGCGTGGACGTGTGCGTGTGTGCGTGTGTGCGTGTGTGCGTGTGCGTGTGCGTGTGCGTGTGCGTGTGCGTGTGCGTGTGCGTGTGCGTGTGCGCGTGTGTGCGTGTGTGCGTGTGCGCGTGTGCGCGTGTATGCGTGTGTGCGTGTGCGTGCGTGTGCGCGTGTGCGTGTGTGCGTGTGTGCGTGTGTGCGTGTGTGCGTGAGTGCGTGTGTGCATGTGTGCGTGTGTGCGTGTGTGCGTGTGTGCGTGTGTGCGTGTGTGCGTGTGTGCGTGTGTGCGTGTGTGCGTGTGCGTGTGTGTGAGTGTGTGTGTGTGTGTGTGTGTGTGTTCTGTTCTTAAGAGAATCATTGACACTATGAGGAATTCTGTCTTAGACCTCAGAGGAGACAACGCTTCTGTAGCTTTCTTTGTTTGAAGTTGGCTGCAAAAACTCATGGATAGCAGTAACTACCCTGATTCAGGGTGAAGATGGGTACAATTATAATATATTTTATCAAGATCACCATCAAATTCTTTTCGTAGTTCATAACTAAAAACTCCTTGACTCCTTAAAAAGCTTGACAGTGGCATTGCTTTCTGCTTACTTCTCAATTTTTTTAATAAAATAATGGTGAGAAACGGGCACACAGTCCACCTGATGGTGAGTGGGTGCTGTGACCCATAGACCTATACATCTGTCGTCGACTAAGAATCAAAATGCAGATGCGTTGTCATCTAGATAGATAAAAGCTTTTAGAAAAATTTACTTCGCAAATATCCGCGTTATAAAATAAAATTATGTGTCTTACCTAGTATGAAGAGCACCTCCCGCCCTCCCTCAATTGCGTGCACTATTCCCGTCACCACTAATCCCAGCACCGCTACTCCCAACACCACTACACTAGGCAAGACACACCACTGATGACAATACGACACGTGTTTCGCCTCTACACGAGGCATCCTCAGGTGATATAGACTTTACGGTAGCTAACCGCTAAGTGAGCGGCGAGCCAAAACAACTGCCTTTTATACAGACCGATGACGCAACCGCTCTCTACTTAAGGAGCGAGCGACTGCGTCATGCGATAAAACATGCGACCAATCACCACCGGACTTACACAGCCGTTTGAAAAATTAAAAACAAACCGCCGCGCAACGCCCGCCTACCCTCCAACCACGCAACCAATCGCCGATCACCGTGAGGGTGACAAACGACTATATTGCGAGGCTCTCTATTATTATTAGAGAGCAGGTTTAAAGATATTTAAGAGAGGTGAGTTAGTAACATTTGTTTGTTCATTCAGTAGTGCAACGGTACTATTATTATTATCTAGATAGATAGAATACCTCGTTCCATTAAAAAAGAGTCTCCGGTTACCTACACGTGCCATACAAAACACAGCAGAATTAAGCTGCCATTTTATACTGGTATTGTGTAATATATTAATACTAGATACAATAAAATACCAAACAATACTATGATTTTCGATTATTTCCGCCTCGAACGCATCAGCATTTTTAGATAGCGATGTCCATGAGCAACAGCATCCACTTAACATCACGTGGACTGTGCGCTGATTTGTTACATTTATTATAAAAAAAAAACGCACGGCATGAAGTAGGGTGATGCATTCTCTTACAGTATAAAATAGAAAAGTTAAGCTTAATAAAAAAGTAAATACAGCAATTAAAAACAAGAAATTATAAAACCAATTTCATATCTCACTTAAGCACAATTAATGCATAATGAAAAATAACTTTACGATCCTACTTGACAGAGTCAAGCGGACCCGGACGGTGTAAAGTCTATTTTATAGTGACGTAAAGCCGAATACCGAATAAAAATAAGCTATTAACGATTTTATGTAGCCTCATTCGCCTCACAGAAACACGTGGCGAGCCCATGAGCCAGCAAAAGACATTTACATTTATTCTTAATTAAGAATTAAAACGAAGATGCATCACCTCTGAGGACTAAGACGGAATACCTTGTTTCCAGTAAAAATGGTCTCCGCTTCTGTATTTTCACCATACATTTATACAGCAGTATTAGGTTGTAAGAGGCGACTATGGAACTCACACGGAAAATCTAATTTTTTTTTACGTGGTAGAGCCATACTGCAGCTATATTAATAGCATAGTTGTAGCACGAATGGGTCGGCTCGGCCAAGGAAGGACCACGCTTTCACAGAATACCAGCGTAAAATAGCAGCTTAATGCTGCTGTGTTTCGTATGGTGAGTGTAGAGAACCGGAGACCCTTTTTACTGGAAAAGAAGCATTCTATCTTAGTCCTCACGGCTGACAACGCATCTGTATTTTGATTCTTAATCGAGGATAGATGTAGATGTCTATGGATCACAGCAACGACTTACCATCAAGTGGACTGTGTGCTCGTTTATCACCCTTATTCTACAAAATAATACGTGGTAGATGCATGGCTCATGGGGATATGTCTGCCATAGTTGCCATGATAGGCAGTCCGATGAGCAACGGGAGTGTTTTTGTTATTTTTCCCATTCATCGGCCCGTTCTATTCAGGAAATGGATCTCTCCCGATATTTTTATTACTATCACGCTGTAGTAAGTTGCGTATGTAGTTAGTGATGATATATGGAACCGAGAATGGTCTTCACTGCTGGTGCTGGGGTTTGTCGAAAGGGCGAATATATAATTAAAAACAACATTATTTAAGGCCTCACCGACTGATATACGTAAACCCTATTTAAATTCGGCTTACCTTGTACAATCTAAGAGTAACTCTATCGTGGTCTTCCAAGAGGATGGTGAAGGATGGACACTGTAAATACTAGGTAGCTACTTTTTTCCTAACTATGAAATGGCGATGTAAGAGAGTCACTTACCATCAAGTGGACTGTGTGCTCGTTCATCCTTACTTTTATAAAAATATCAAAATAATTAGCATAGCTAAAATAATTATGATATAATTATGAGAAAAATCTGCGGGTATCTCGGTGTTTGTAACTTAAAACGCATAAAAAGCTAAACGATTCTGGATTATCACGTAGTAAAATAATTATAACTTACTCGTGTAATAGCGGTATAAAAATATCGACTACCCCATATTGTCCCGTGGGTTCCATAAGAGGAGACAGAGAGAAATAAGCCAAGAGATGGGCAGCAGCGTCTTCCTAATAACAATAAAAAAATTGAAAAATGTGGTGGCCAAATGTTTATGGGTCCCATTCCATTTGACTCGTTCCCACAATTTTTTTTTAAATACTAGTAATGCTACACATTACACTACATTACTAATATTCCCTCAAACTCTGGTAAGCTTAAAATGCTTAAGTTAGAAGTGGTTCACGACAGTAGTCGAATGGCGGATTCGAACCCACGACCTTTCGAGCTCGCGGTCCGCGCTCTGCCATTAGCCTACTGACGCTTAGTTTAGTTTCGTAGACCGCACTCTTAATCCAAAAGTTACAGTTACTTATGGGTTATTAATTTGCTATTAACAGTGACCGTTTCCATCCAACACATAAATAAGTAGATGATCAATAATATTAAAATGTATGCAAATCTAGAATGATTATAAACACCGACTTATATATCGAACGCGAAACTAATGAGATCAATAAAATGTCAATGAATTTAAATCCGATCAAGTTTACAACTAACAAGGCTTCCACGGCTTCGATTGCGTGATTTTACGTTTTAAAATGTACACCAAAATTTCTGAACTGTTGTAGAGATATTCTTTTTCTATTTAAAATATTTACGTGGTAGAGCCATGCGAGTAATACCAACGTAAAATAACCGCTTAATGCCGCTGACAACGAGGCATTCCATCTTAGTCCTCAGGGACGCATCTGCATTTTGAATCTTAACCGAGGATAGATGTAGATGTCTATGGGCCAGAGCATCCACATACCATCAGGTGGACTGTGCACTCGTTCGTTGCCCTTATTCTATATTAAAAAAACATGTAAAAGGCTGAACAATGGCATCTTGAAGTGACAAACCAAATTATAATTTTTTCTGAAATGATTGCTGCAGCTTGGATGCAGATGAAAACTTACATATAATGGATTTCTATACCTTCCAAACCTGAAAGTGGGAGATATAGCCAAGAGTGTGGATCCTGCGGTACTTCCAGTTATAAAATAGAGATTAGCCATTATAGTCTGTGGTCATATAATCGTCTGTGTCACATCGTATCTATTCTCTTTATATTGTGTGCTTAATGAGAGCTAATAGTCTTCCACTCACCAGATGTCGCTAGTTGTGACTGAGGTAAAGTCTTCTGTTACACAATGTCAGTTAATTGAGAAATTAGTTTTAAATAACACTTTATCAGTTTCTAAAGTGTTATGTTAATACACAACACAATGCGTCAATGATTTGATCTTTAATTTTTGTACTTTATACCTCATTTTTACTTTTAGTTATATTTATAGTTTGGTTTATTTGTTTTTAATGTAATTAATATAAAATATAACTAATAATACAGAAAGAAACATTAAACTTTACATTTTTCTAAAAATTATCTTTCCTCACTATGAAATCAGTCAAATGATTTACCTGCTTGTAAAGTAGCGCCGCTCTGGTCGCAGAAAAAGTCTTGGATGCTCTCATTAATAAAATATGTATTACATCTGAGTGTGTCTTGTCGTTTAAATGATTAAATTAATTCTCTTTATCTTTTTAATCGCCCATGTAAGTAATTGAACATCTCCCTAGGTAGTTTAGTTTCCATAAAGGAGTCACACTACCCAGTAAATTTGCCATATACGCTAACCGATGGATTAGCGGTCGTTTTTTTAATAACGCTGCTTTATATATAAATATGTTTTTTTTATTTTAATATAGATTATAAATAATACTTATTGAAAATTCTTATGTTTAATTTACCACTGGTTCTAGCTCTGTCCTGGAAAGAACCAACAAAAAATACAGTCGGACATTTTTTTTTTGGAAAAAAAAAACAGTTTACTATCATTAAAGCTGTAGAATAATTAACAACACAAAACAAATTAGAAATACCATGGTAGTGATCAGCTCATTCTCAGAGGCTATTATCATCCATAATCTCCTTAATATTATACCTTTTTATACAATATAAACTTGGCGAAATTTAGATTTTGTATATTTTATGAGATTTAGAAAACTTGAATTCATAAGATATGTAGAAGATGTGGTAGAACCACGATGCGGTGATTTTGGAACGAGTCTAGTGAGATAGGACCACACTCGTGCAGAATACCAGTGAAAAAAAACGAGTCACAGCCTTTATACGTCCCACTGCTGGGCACAGGCCTCCTCTTATCTTTGAGAGGGTTATAGGGCAAGGAAACGTCCGCCGCGCCTTGCCCATTCATGTCGGCGAACTTCACAAGCCTTCGAAATATTTTTCCTAATTTCTCAGACGGCCAGGGCATTCGAATCCACGTCTCGACGACGGGTGGCTTCTGCGCTTTAACTGCGCATCTGAAAGCTCAAAAATTGAGTTTTCACACTTACTCCCTCATGGAAGACCGCAACCTTAGTGCCGTCGTTCGCGGGCTCCCTAAACCCAGCTCACATTACCAGCGATCTTAAATCGCAGAAACTCCCGGTTAGGGAAGTGCACAGGATGCACCACCCAACCGACAAAAAAGGTACCTAGACCTTTGCCTACCCATCCTGGACCTATCTTCGGTAGGCAAAGAAATTTTTAATGTCCACCGAATCTGCAATATTACGGGGATTGCAGGAGAAGCCCCCACGAAACAGGGGCATCGTTGGCCAATGCCACTGATGCTAACTTTATGGCCACTCGGCCAAAAACTATTTCGCCGGGCCTAGATGCGATAAGTGTATAGGCTACCACGGTACGCCTGAGTGCACCAGAACGCCCGAGTCGGAAGGCTCTCCGAGCTGCGTTCTGTGCGGTGACGCGTGATACCCAGTGAATTATCGCGGTTGTACCAAAGCGACACGCAGGAAGAGGCGCGAAGATCTAGACCGGAAGACCGGTGAAAGGGGCTTCCGGGTAAGGTTTTAGCCTTTCTGTGCCCTCAGCACCCAAAATGAACGCATGGGTTAAGTCCACGGCGATCGTAAGTGCAGCCGCCTCACGGTCAACATCCTCTCTCCAGGCTGCCCAAAACCACCCCTCAGGCGTCTTCAACCTTCGCTGCTGACTTCTCGTTAGTCTGCACCTTCATCAGCAACATGAATATTCCTGAAGTAACTTCTCTGGCCCGCAAAGTTCGCGAGGCATAGACTACCCAGGATAAGCTCAGTGCCACCATTGAGCATATCACTCTTATCGATGCAATCGCTCCTTTCAGTACGCCTAAGTTGACTCCTTCTTCTTAAATCCTAATGGCAGTACAACATACAGGTAGAATCAAACAGTTCTCTGACTGTCGCGTTCTTTAACGCAAACGGCATCAGAGATCAAAAGGAAGAAATCGTATACTTCTTACGCGATCATGATGACAGACATCATGCTAGTGCAAGGGACTTTCTTGAAACCCAGCGTACGCGATTGCAAAATAGCTAATTATACCTTAGCAAGAAATGATAAGCTGACAGGACTTAAAGGCCGCCTTAAAAAATATTATTAAATTGCCGCCGTATAATGGGCCGTATTAAAAAATGCGGTTGCCAAGCCGCTTGCCAAGTGTAGCGACTATGGCAAATATCCCCCCTATGAGGCAATATATGGGGGAGGCCTATGCTCATCAGTTGACTTAAATAGGCTGTAACGGTACCGCTAACGGACAACAAAACAGAGAACAATCAAATTACATTTAAACAAAATGACACTTAGATAACAGTTCTGTACCAGATTGTCATCCTAAATAAATTACAGAAGAGATCCACTCGTCGCTAGTACACGATACTTAAAACCTATGTGATATGGAGAGTAAATAATCTAAGGTGATATGGGAATGAGTGTGTATAAGTGCAAGCTGTGTAACTGTACTTTTGATTATCCTGGATCATAAATATATCCAAGCCGGAGCTATTCCAGATATTCCTTTAAACTTTTATTTTTTCCCTTTTTCTTTAAGCCGTCACCCAGCTTTCTACATATTCGTTTATCTTCTAATTACAACGTCTCTTTAAATTTATAATAACCTAATTAATTGCCGTTAAATAACTAAAAACCGCTTGACACTCCCAACACATTTCGTGTATCACTTCATGCATATTCAAAGAAAATTTTGTATATGTTAATCACTTAATCAGCATCTAAACAGCGCAGTAACAACCTATAATGACCGGAGATGTGATCCGAGTCTGTTAAATAAAAACATCCATCAAGCCATAAAATCTGTTGGACTCCGCTATTCCCGCTTAAGTATCGGCTTTGAGCGATCTCACGCCCCTAATGCCTTTCAGATATTTTTATTTGGGAGCATAAAAGGTATCCAAAAATGTTACAAGCGATACATTTTCAATGGTTCCGCAGTATTAACTAAACCATTTTAAAGCTTTTGGAACGAAGTTCTTTATGTGGGAAGTGTAAGATTTTTTCGTCACTACCCCTAGTGTCATAGTGTAGACGGCCTTGGCGGCGAAATAAGGAAGTGAGATGGAATAATATCCATCTCCCTCGCACTTTTTCTTATCTTGCCATGAAAGAAATATTATTTTATTTCAAATGACGCTTCAATTTATTAGACGCTAGTAATTCATTTATTTGTATTTGTTAATCAATAATATAATACCTACGTTTATCAATAATAATATACTACGCAAGATACTTCGTTCCAACTGACTGTTCCAGGACACTCACGCATTTTTTTTTATAAAACTGAAGTGGTAAATGAACTTATAGTCTATTATATATATATATATATATATATATATATATATATATATAGCAAGTGGACAATGACACCTGCAACCAACATCAAATAAAGAACCTCTGTCAGGTCTGAGTACCTATTAAGCTGAAAAGCCTTATAGCCAGTAATTATTCTGGCTCTCATATTACTTACCCTTGCGACACTCTGAGTGTTCGGACTGCTCTTTGACTGTAGAAATAGGTAAAAGTGTGGTGCCTACTTAATCGGACTCCTCGGGTAGAAAAAGTTTATTGGGGCTTGGATAGTAAATTTTTTATGTATTTTGACGTACACATGTAGGTACCTGCTTCTAACAGATTTTGTAGCAAACCACACGTTCTTGAAGATTTGTTCCTAAACTTCATTACTATACATGATATTTTATACGTGGTATAATCATGCTACAGCTACATTCTTAGTATAGTTGTAGCATGAATGGATCGGCTCGACCGGAGTAGAACCACGCACTCACAGAATACCAGTGTAAAATAGCAGCGTAACGCTGCTGTGTTTCGTATGGTGAGTATAGACAACCGGAGACCCTTTTTACTAGAAAAGAGGCATTCCATCTTAGTCCTCACGGGTGACAACGCATTTGCATTTTGTGCATTTTGATTCACAAACGTGGATAGATGTAGATGTCTATGGGCCACAGCAACCACTTACCATCAGGTGAACTGTGTGCTCGTTTGTTACCCTATCCTATAAAAAAAACTTAATCATCGTAGTGGCACTGCGCTGCTGGAAATAGTTCTCATCCAAGGCGCGCCAATTAGCCAGGTCTCCGGCAACACGGCTTTTTAAACTTATGATGACTTAAATTTGTTTTAATCTCACTTTTTCACAAATAATACTTAGTGACGTAATGCTTCACATCCTCAACCGACGAGCACGAATAGGATATAATAAAGCACGATATGGATGTGATAAAGCACGAGAGGTGTGATAGAATGATGCCAAATGGAAGTCTCTGGTCACCCCTCTGGGTGACAAGTGTGAGAGTTTCTGTTTTTTTAATACTTAATGACATAAAATATCTGCAACATAATCTAAAACATTTGATATTATGTATAGTTTATATGTATTATTCTATTATTACGTAAGCATACTTATATTTATGTTTTTTGACTATGATGTTTTGTATGCGAAGAGTTCAAAATCGATAAAATTAGTTTGGTGTAATTTCAATGTTCTACGTACATTAAAAATATTTGATTAATTCGTTTTTATAAATTTTTAAATTGGCATAACAAATTTTACTAATCTGTCTAATCCCTACAATGTAACCAAGTTTTATTGAAGTGAAATCTTCTCTAGCCGCGTTGAGTGATTTTCGGTAGGGGAAATACTTATGGGCTCGCGTCACCGATGACCTCGACATGCTTGTGATGTATTGAGTGCAATGCAACGACAATGTCACGAGCATTTTTAGCGGCCTGTGAACGAACATGTATATGCTATATCATTGAGTTTTAAATGGTTTAGTGAGTGAAAATGCTGATCTCTAATTTTATACAGACTTGAACTAATTTTTATTGCCGCGCTACCTGGGTTCACCATTTACGTGACAACACGTCCTGCGTTTACAAATAATTTATATCTTCTTTGGTGCGTCAGTTAGGGATCGTGTAACTTCTAAACAATTTTTCAATGTTTCACAGCTAGTCTAGGATCTAGGATTCGATAGATAGCAATTTAATAAATCTATTAACAGAATTTCTTATTTTCCCAATTTTTGATCATTTAGGGCCAAAAAAGGAAATAACAAATTGTGGACCCGATAAATATAATAAATTTTATATTCACACTGTAAAAAGTCTGGGGTTAAACCCATCATATCATCTACTAGAAGGGGCATATAACATGGCACAACGTCTACCGGACCAGTGCCTGCAGTCTCGACATAGATATCGATCGCCTAACAACCAATATCAGTTGTTAAGTCATAACAATCCTAATATAACAATATTTGGTAGTCTCTACTGTCAAAGTTATCAATTTAATAACGTTACCGTAACCACATTATTGAAAACTTTACGATTTATTGTTAAGTTAGGAAATATTTTATCAACCATTTTTGACAGCCCGATAAGTGTTCCTTACGATCGCAAACTGTTGAATTGATGTTTTAACATTTATTCAAATATATATTTAGCATAGAATTTGTTAGTGCTCGAACATTGGCGTGTTATGGTTATACGTCTGCAAATAGTACGCAACCGGCGCGAAAGTGAAAATCCCTTGGATTTAGAGGATAGTCAATGTCTATACCTTTACAGAATTACAAAAGATATGTTTACCTAGCTTGTAGGTGAATTTGGACCATCTCTTCAAGAACAACAGCCGTGCGGACATTCTGTGGATTCTCAAGTGAGTGTCATCATGTAATTATCTATACCTTTAAAAAACTAACACTATTTGTCGATTGTATTAACTTTTACTTTCATTTCCTTCTAAATAGGTACCTACTGACGGCACTTCCATTTTATGGTAGTGGGTACTATTAGGCAGCATGAGCAAAAAATCGGTTAGTCGAGTACTACATGCTGTTAATCAAAAATTATTGAGAAAACATATGAAATTCCCTATGACCCATGAAGAGCGGCGAGCAGCTAAAGAAAAAATTTAATATGCCCAACAGTAATTCCCAAATGCAATTGGAGCCATAGACTGCATAGCTCCAAAACTGCATAACCTCTTTATGCAGTTTTGGAGCTAAATAGCTAATGTAAGTAAGTAATGTACTAACAAATGTAAGTGTTCAACATGAGGGCCATTCATTAAATATACAAGCTGTAAGTTTATCTTCAGTAGTTATTTTTTACCTATTTATTTGCTTGAACATATGAACAAAGTATATTCCCCATATTATTAACAGTAAGAAAAGTGTTATTGAAAAAACATTTCACTCAGCAGTTTAGGTCAAATTTAAATAATACTTATTAGTCTTAAGAGCTTACATTATAATTTTAATGCAAGTACCTAGTTCCACTCTGGAACATCATTAATAAATTTATTTACTTATTTAGCACAAATAGGTACATCTAATTAAGTATATTTTAGGTGTGTGACACGACTTATTAATTTAAAACATCAACACTAAATGGCCAAGAGCTAGACACAACGCTCTGGGCAAATTCACTTATATGCTCAACCATGAGGTGATATTTTGACAATGGGGATCACTGTACATTTACTTGGTGAGTTAAAGTTTATTTGGAAGAATATGTCTATAAGGCTCCCAAATAAAATTTCTATGTTTAATCTTTAAGTGATGATGGATATCCTCTGGAGCCATGGTTGATGACCTCAATGAAAAATCAATGCCTTGGGAGCCAGAAACAAAAATATTCTTTGGTAAATTAGTTTGTTAATAGGTGTCTATTTCATCAACACAAGTCAATGTATGAGCCATACACTGCTATCCTAATAGTCAATGCATGTGCAGTGCTACACATCATGCATATTAAATTCAGATTGATGGAACCATATTTTACCACATCCACAGAAATAATTGTTCATAGCTTCAATGATGATGGCCTAGAAGATATAGGTGATCATGTTGTTTGAGACATATTAGATTATACTATTTTGTCTTTATTATATTAGAATAAACTTAAAATTTTATGTTTTTATCACAGGACAAATGACTGGTACTGGGCAAGCTGTTGCAGTATGCATACAAAGATGACTCATAAATACTGTTTTTACTTCATTATCTATAGTAATAATGTGTGAATTGAAACAAAACATTAAACATCTCAATTTATTTATTATTTTTATTTCACAATAAAATTAATGCATCTCTTATTTTACTGCCCAAATAAAAGAGACAGACGCCTCAGCTTGTACTTTGGCTGCCTCCGCCTGCATTTAGGCAGCCAGCATCTGTAACGAAAAATATAGATAGATTATATGCTTGCAAATTTTTTAGCATGCTGGTTTGCAGATTTTTGTTCTTACTTAATCATGCTATAACGGCAGAAGAGATTCATATGAAAGGAGGATGGCAAGAATGCATGTATTTTGGGATCCACTGATAGGAGTAATGTTCATCATGGAAACTTATTAATAGTTGTAGATCGTTACAAAACTAACAAAAAAGCAAATGGGATGTAAGTCTAAAAAAGTGGGAGAAAAAAGATATACTTAAAAATAGCAAATAACCTAAAACTAGAAACTAACCTAAAATTATTATTCAAAAAAGGATCAGGATCGTGCCAAATGGAAGTCCGTAGTCTCTGCCTACCCCTCTGGGTGACAGGCCTGACTGTTTGTATGTATTATTCAAAAAACACCCATTATGAGTATATGTTATTGCTCAATTGTATCTGAATATTATTTGTATTAAAAAGTACATATAAGTACCTATAATAAGTACTTTTATATGTATATGTAAAAAAGTATAGGTGTAGTAAAGTATAGGTGACATGGAAGTACTAAAGTTTATTCCATAGTCAATGGTATTTTGTTAGTAATCAAACTCTTACACATAATTATTTATGTTGTCTTTACTTAATTATTGCTTGCTCGAAGAGAGATGTGAAAGGTTGACCAGCTGTGGGACAATTTCGATTATTGAAGAAAAGGTACCCACTTTTACTTTGAATACAAACTAGTTACAATGATGAAAGCAATTACAATTAAAAAATTATAAGGGCTGTCATGTCAAAAAATGTCTGGTGAACAAAGTATATAATATAATCACTACATTAATTGGCAAATAATGTTCTGCTAATGCAAGATAACAAAAGATAAAAAAAGAACTTATAATTATAATTAATATAAACTTGCATAGATACATTGCTTCATTAATTTTAAAATATAAAGGTCCATTTTTGTCATTGTCCTTTGGCACATAATATATAGAGCATATCCTGGATTAACACAGGATACTTCCCATCTCTTATATAGTAGATAAAACAGCAGAGCACAGAAATATATAATGTAAGTAGGCATTAAATGAATAACAAAGCTCATACTTACTTATTTGTGGTGCTGGTGACTGCATTATTATTTCATACACCTGTTGTTCAGTGGTAATGCCTCAGTTGCTAGTCTTTATCCTTTCTTTCCTTAACTTTGTTACTTTAGTGAGCCCCGGCTTTTAGTCTCTACGTACCTACAAAATAAATCAATATGTATTCAAGTAAATATTAGTTACACTAATGCTGCACAATGTGCTGGCTGATTTATGTATAAGCTATTAGAAGAAAATCTAGAAAATCCTTTAATAGAAACTTAACTGTTATCCACTGCTCTAGCGTCTTGAAAGGGGAGCTGGTTGAAGTCGTCGGCTACTTTCTTCCAGCCCATTTTAAAATTCTTGCCCTGCAGGCCGGTAATGTTTCTTATAAACAAAAATGGACGAGCTGCTGACTTCGACAGAAGTGGCTCAATCTGCCACCTTGTTATGCGTGGTGTCCGTTTACGTCTGAAAAATACATAGAAGCATATTCAAAATGTAAACATTACATAGTCTTTTAACAAAGCATTCAATATAGGTACAACGATAGATTCGAAATTAGGTGTAGTAGGTTGTACTTACGTGCAGCTCGAAACCGGGTTTGCGCCTGCATAACTGTTCTCCACCATTGAAAATATCACGAACATGATACAAAAAAGAACATGATACGTAGGTACTAAGAATTAATTATTTTTGCAATCAACAAGAAGTTAATGAGACATCGCATTGTCAACTTTTGTTTTGTACTGATTTTGACATTAATACAGTGTTGCAAGGAATCAAACTTTTATATCCTTTGATATTTAACAAGTTAGTTAAATTCTTAGAAACGGTAAAAGCTGCTTGTAAGTTGCTATGAAAATTATTTTTATAAAATAATGTTTCTACTGTTTCTGTACAATTTTCAAAGAAAAGCAATTATTCTTATAAAATTATGTCTACCAATTTTCCCTGTGATTCAAAGAGATTTTTTAACAGCCAATATTTTTTTAAGAAAACTCCGCACTATGAATACGTTTTTTCTTAGCGTAACAACATCATATAGTGAAGATATGTCAGAATTTTGATCGGTATCTCGGCTGTAGAGACTTGCATTTATCGTAAGCATCGTTACGGCAAACATTTTTTTACGTTATTATTTAGCAATCGGCAGTTAGCTATGGCGTTGTTATCTATGTCGAGACTGCAGGCACAGGTAATGAAACATTAATAATTTAAAATTAAAAAATGTTGTACAGCCGACTTCAATATAAGTTATTTAAGAATAACTCAAAAACTATTCGTCTGACCTTGATCAAATTCACATGGAACAACACGAGAACTATCAGCTTTCATATAAAAAAAGAATCATCCAAATCGGTTCACCCAGTACAAAGTTATGAGGTAACACACATAAAAACATACAGTCGAATTGAGTACCCTTTCCTTTTTGGAAGTCGGCAGAAAATAAATAAAGTGGGAATATTATATAGACATAAGCCCCTCCATCTCATTAAAAAATTGTTAAAATATATAAAAATTGTTATACGAATGATTATATAAAAAAAAACGTGGTAAACATTGTCAACTGCTCGAATCTTCATTTATAAGTATCCTTACAAATAATTGTCTTTATTTGAAACTTTAGTCAGTTCACCATGCAGCCTAATTATGTGTTCTTATTTATATTTTTTTATAGAATAAGGATTATAACCGAGCGCACAGTCTACCTGAAGGTAAGTGGATGACGTAGCCCAATGATATCTACATCTTATGCTCCCATTTCAAGCTGACATTATGTGAGTGTGTGGTCCTTCCCTGATCAAGCTGACCTATTCGTGCTACAACCATACTGCAGCGTGACTCTACCACTGATCAATCCAATATATCTGATCCAAATTGTTTATTTATAGGATAGTGTGACAAACGAGCACACAGACCATCTGATGTTAGGTGGATTCAGTGGTTCATAGATATCTAAATTTATGCTCAACTAAGAATCAAAATGCAGATGCGTTGTCACCCCTAAAGACTAAAATGGAATGCCGCATTTATAGTTAAAAGAGATTCTGGTTCTCTACACCCACCATACGAAACACAGCAGTATTAGGCCATAGTAGCTAAATGCTGCTGTGTAGTAGTAGTAGTGTAGTAGCTTAATATCTGTTCAAGCTGGTATTCTGTGAGAGCGTAGTTCTTCCCCGGTCGAGCCGACCCATTCGTGCTACAACCATAATGTAGCTGCAGCGTGGCTCTACCACGTATAAATTTGTAAATGTAAATTTGTAAGAATAAAAATTAAAAAGGAACGAATGTTAATGTGAAAGGTGATGCAAGTAATATGGTAGAAATAGTTAAAATGGTGTGCAAGCAAGATAGGTAAAATGAGAGTAGGTAGAAAAAGGAAATAATATATTATTGAGAGTAATGTCGATATATGGTTTTATTTCATCGTACAAATATAAAATAATAATTTAAGTTTCCTAATTTTATTTTAGTTTTATACGACTTTAATGACTAAGCAGACGCTATATTATTATCATGGCTATTAAAACCCATTAAAACGTTTTGTCTTTTTTATCTATCCATCAATAATGCCGTTTTTAGTAAGGTTTTTATCAATTGGTGTGTAAAAACAATAATTGATGTTCCAAATCAACGTGTATTGTTATTGCTGATAGGTACTGTACTCGTACATATTATATGATTCCTAGCTGTTTTTTTTAAAGTCTCATTGGACTTCTTGCTGGTTCTTCTCAGGACAGAGGCTGTTTCCGAACCACTGGTAAATAAAACAAAAGAGTTCCTTTCAATAAGTATTATTTATAACCTATATTGCTTAAAAAATGTTTCTTTTTCTGTTTTTGTTTCTATACACAAATACTGTTAAAATTATCTTGACACGGTACGAAAGTGTGACTTGTGTGACTCGTATGTCTAGTGACTTTAAATAATTTTTCAACTTAGAAATAATCAGCAATGAAAAAGTTCTAGAAAGCAATATTTTATTTAGGTATTTAATAATTAGAAAACATTCATGTTTTCCTACCGTGCAGCGGCGGTGTTAGAATATTCACTACCCCACTTCCCGTGGGTGTCGTAAGAGGCCACAGAGAGGAATAATAAAGAAGATGAGCAGCAGTGTCTTCCTAATAAAAACTAAGCCAAGCGCAGCAACTGTCGTAAATACTCATATTTACGGGGAGGCTTATGTTCAGCAGTGTACTTTTGATACGCTGTAACGGTAACGTTATTAAAGTTTTAATATTTCTCTGTGATTTGTAGCGCATTTTTTTCTAATTATTTTTTATATTTACGCGAATACTACAAATTGAACGAAACTAAATTTTAACGAATTTATTTCAAGATAGTTGAAATCAAATCTTCTCTCTCTAGCACAGACGCGGAACAGCCAGCCTCTCGGTATTCTATAGAATGCATTTTGGAAAGTATGCGCAGGAATTACATGCTTTAAGTCCTAACTATTCACCATTGGACAATCACCAAGCGGTCGGTGGGTTATCACCTTTTTGTTGTCGATATTCCACGAATTGAAATCAAACAGCTTGCTTCACCTTTCGTAATGCGATGCACTTTATTTTTTTATCCCATCCTGCGTAAATTTATATTCGTAAATTTATATGTAGTAGAGCCATACTGCAGCTGTATTATGGTTATATGAGTTGTAGATATATTATGTAGATTTCTATGGTCCACAACATTCACTTAACATCAGGTATACTATGTGCTCGTTTGTCACCCTTATTCTGTAAAAAAGGTTGCTAGACTCCGTTCAGACTGGTTGCTGTGATCGAAATTTGGTCTGGAAGTCATTATTATTATTATTACTTTTTGTACGTGGTAGAGCCATGCTGCAACTATATTAATAGTATAGTTGTAGGACGAATGGGTCGGCTCGACCGGGGTAGGACCACGCTCTCACAGAATAAAATGACAAAATAAAATGACTTTCAATAAGAATTACACATGTAATGTATATTGAATAAAAATTATTCTATTCTATTCTAATACCAGCGTAAAATAGGCCCATAAGAGAGGCCCTTTTTACTGGAAACGAGGCATTCCATCTTAGTCCTCACGGGTGACAACGCATCTACATTTTGATTTGTAATAGAGGATAGATGTATATGTCAATGGGCTGCAGCAACCACTTACCATCAGGTGGACTGTGTGCTCGTTTGTCACCCTTAGCATATAAAAAAAATAGCAGATTAACACTGCTGTGTTTCATATGGTGAGTGTAGAGAACCGGCGACCCTTTTTACTGGAATAGAGGCATTCCATCTTAGCCCTCACGGGTGACATCGTATCTGCATTTTGATTCTTTATTGAGGATATATGTGGATGTCTATGAGTCACAGCAACCACTTATCATCAGGTGAACTGTGTGCTCCTTTGTCACCCTATCCTATAAAAAAATATATATACATAACAGAAAACAATAACAGGCCCATCAAACAGTAACTGAAGCATGATGCATTAAAAAAAGGGATTTCAATAATAATTTGGAGCTCATCAGTGCAAGCGACACCATGAGCTTTGCTGTTATACAGGGATGCGTTATAATTTCGTTTTGCATGTTCTTATCAGCCAGCCAGTTCTTATCATTATCATATCACTTTAACTGTTTTTGTTTGAATGCATGATTACATAATATATATTTTTGCGCTGCATAAAAGTCCCGCTGGGTTTCTTGCTGGTTCTTCCCAGGACAGAAGCTTTTTCCGATCCGGTAGTAAAAGTACAAAAATTACTTCCAATAAGAATTAATTGTCATCCATATCGAATAAAAATTATTCTGTCCTATTCTATTTTATTCTATTCGTCCATTCCGTTCCGTTCCGTTACATTCCATTTAATTATATTCCATTCCTATCTATTCCATTTCATTCTATTCTATTGTATTCCATTTCATTCTATTATATTGTAAAATATAATTATGTACAGCATAATATTTTACATTCAAATAAATCCATAATTAAGTTTGCATGACTCTGGTGTATCTTTCTTAGTGTAGTGGTGTTGGCAGTAGTGGTGCTGGGATTATTGGTAACGGGTATAGTGCACGCAATTAAGGGAGGGCGGGAGGTGCTCTTCAAATTATATTTATAGTCCTCCCCATCGATTTTGATGTCGGTGACTCTAGGAACTATGAATTTTACCTATTATGTGCTCTGATATGGCTCGCTAGACCCAAATTGGTTTTAAATACCTTTTGGCATGCATTATACAGTAGAGTTGGCTAGACACGTTGTAAATATATGCGTAGGAAGCTTTAGGTCTCTCTTTGCGCAATTGGCGTTTTAAGCCTAGACTTAAAACTCTAGAGTTTTGAGGCGGCTTTCCTGAAACGATTTAATTATTTTAATATCCAATTGCAGCAAGCTCCTCTCAACAGTCAGGGTTTGTAACCGCAAGCATTCAGGTGTCTTTTAAAAATGTCCTCATAGCGCACCACCATGCTCACCACCATTCTTTCGGTTACCTTCTGCCATTTCTGAGTAAAAGACAGCATTAAGTAAATGGTGATCTTCGAAGTGAAGAACATGCCCCCACCACCTGAGCTGACGTTGCATTAGGAGAGCTACCATGCCGCACATTCCAGAAAGACACAGAATTTTAGCATTAGGCACACGGTCCTGCCACTTGATCTTTAGGATAGATCTTAGACATCTTGGTGTCGTGGTAAGCGTCAAGTTTTTTAATATCTGTTTCATAAAGGCACCATGTCTCTGCACAATATAAAAGAATAGAAATAATTAGTGCCTTATAGACATTCATCTTGTCTACAGCTTGAGATCGTGAACTTTCAGATACGATCAAGGAGTCGCCCAATATTGACAGCGACGTCAGCAATGCGCGATGGTATCTCCGAAGCCAAGGTATTTTCACGCCAGATATTACTTCCAGGGTATTCGAAGTGTGAGATCTCCTCTAGTGGTTCACCGTCAGATTCAGCACAGTTGGATCAGCTTTACTTCCTCTTGGTTGTTGTTTGAGGATGTGATTGTCGGAAGCACCTATGACTGCAACATAGTTTTGAAGATGCGCCATGCTATCTGATATGAGCCACACGTAAGCGTTTTTATTTATTATTTATTTTAGTATTTTATTTCATTAGCGTAAAAAATATCCAACATGGAGATCTTTTCTCTTACTACTAAATAACGTGTCTTACCTAGGGTATGTTCCGATATACACCGCGAAAACTGCTCAGTGCCCTTACTGGTGAAAAATTCGTTCCGTTATGAACTGCCAGTATACTGCCGCAATATCCTAAGGAAACATATGACGTCATAAATTGAGAAATGGGGATGACCGTATACTGGACTGCGTTCCGTTTTAAACAGTAACCAGTATATCAAACTAAAAAGAAATGGTTTAACAGTATACTTAATTGACGTCACATCTTACAGTGATCACAGTGTATATCGGAACATAGCCCTAGTTAAAAGCAGGTCAAACTGGGTAAAACACATCATTTTATTTTATTACGTGGATCTTAGGTAGTTAATTTTTTACATCTTTGAAATAAAATGGTGGATCAGCAATGAGTTGCAGCGCTAAGAGCCACGGGTTTGAATCCCGCACGGAATAAGTATTTGTATGACCCACAAAAAATTCATCCGGGCCTGGATTATTGTCCTTGTGAAATTTATAAGTAAACTGCCTTACAATACAGAAAACAAATTTTAGTGTGAAGGTAACATTTAAAAAAAAATAAACAAATATCAAAGAAAGCCTGTAACACTGTACTGTCTGAACTAAATCACCGGGAGTTTTAACTCAACTCTGGCAACAAATCCGATCTCTTAATAGCATTCATAATAACCTTCAAAATCCCCGTGAGCTACACAAAAAAAAAATACACGGCACACGTGATGGAGACGTTTAGACCATTTAGACAAAGTTTTTTCACCGATTTTTTCCTCTGCCGACCCGAGGCGATTAACTGAATGATCTTTTTTAATTACTCGGTCTTAATTGTCGTGTAAAAAAAGGTTATTTGGGTTTTTATTGAGTGTACGGCAGTGAGGTGCGGGTCCCGTTTATACTTGTGTTGACCCGTTTTTTGTGACTGTAAATTTGAGGATGTTTGAGATGACGACCTATAGACTTTTTTATTATGGACACCCAATTTAGAATAAGTGTTTACCTTCTACGTCTCCTAATTTTTTATAGAGTGGTAGAATTATCCATATTTATTTATTTATTTATTCTTTATTGCATTCCATATTAGTGATCGAAGATTCCCTATCACAAAAGAATACAAGGGCCGGATAGAATATGTGTGTGACGTATGTGCGTGTTTTTTTTTTATAGGGTAGGGTGACAAACGAGCACACAGTCTACCTGATGGTACGTGGTTGCTGCGGCCCATAGACATCTACATCTATCCTCTATTACATATCAAAATGCAGATGCGTTGTCACCCGTGAGGACTAAGATGGAATGCCTCATTTCCAGTAAAAAGGGCCTCCGGCCACCTGCACTCACCAAGCGAAACGCAGAGGTAAACCTCTACTTCACGCTGGCATTCTGTGAGGTCGTGGTACCACCCCGGTTCGAGCCGGCCCATCCGTGCGACAGCAGAAAGCTGCCGCGTGGCTCTACCACTGTTGTTGTGTGTGCATGTGCGTGTGCGTGTGCGTGTGCGTGCGCGTGTGTGCTAAGGTGTCCCTATTTCGTAATTCATTTAAATGTCAATATTACAATATTCTGAATCAAAATGAAACGGAATAAACCTATAGTTTGTCAAAGCAATTGTGATTGTATTAATTTGATGCAACCGAAGATCTTAAAGCGAAATGCACGCTATGCACTAACCTTTAAGGACATTTTTGAATGCATCATAGAAGATGCTTCAGTTACGGATTTGGTTGTTATTGTTTTGTATTTGTTTATTTTTTTTTTATTTTTTGTGGAAGCAGTTTACATACATAAATTTCACAAGGACAAACATCCTGACCCGAAACAATTATATTATGTATTACAGTTGTTAGGGTGATCTCGGATAGTCAGCGGAAATTGTCTAGATTTTCGTCTGGGTCTCTAAATCTAGTGGCACAAAGGGCACTCACCTCTAACCATCTTTGTCAAGCCGCCGCCGTTGCTTTCACGATTGGTTATAAGCTCACTAGGACTGCTAAAATTAACCTTAAAAGGTTATATAATGAAATATTTGGGAAATAGTTCAAACACAAAGAGAATATTGCGCCGCCGACTATCATCCGATGAATAGAATGGTGGGGGCGAGTGACATTAAGCGAACGGGAATGTATGATAGTTCTTCTCGATCAATTCGAGTATCCGAATGTGGCCTTCGTCCAGACCATAGAATCAGCTGAAACAATAGTTACACAAATACTTGTTTCGTGCGGGATTCGAACCTGCAGCCCTCGGTACCTCAACTCATTGCTAAGCCAATGAGCATCTGTATGTACTATTAACTTTAAATAATTATAACTTTTAACCTACCACCCTTGAAGTATAACCTATTTAAATAATAAAAAACAATCATTCAAATCGGTTCACAATCTGCAAAGATATCGCGTAAGATACATACAAAAAAAAAATATAAATTGAGCACATCCTCCTTTTTAAAGTCGATTAAAACGATGAAAAAGGGGATACCTGCAGAGGTTTTTTCGCATTACGAAATAATAGTAGTACATTTGGAAAAAAAGACGATAAATAAATTACGTCTAATCTTGACGAAAGAAAATAAAATTAAGTTTGATTTATGAAATAAAATAAAATATATTTAATTTCAATGTTTTCTTCATCGTTGCGTAAAAGCAATTCAAAGCTCGCCAAACAGTGACATATTCATTAACACTAGTTCATTGCAGACCCATGTAAGTGCATTTTTATAGTTTAACTTTATTATATTGCGTATTCATATCGTAACGGCCCTATTAAGTATACTTAGATACTTATGTATATAGGCATAAGTTTTACAGCCCATTTTATTGCCTCGTTATGTGACTGTTCGTTCGTTTCGTGGAATCTTTGCTTTGTGGCGCTCGAGTCGTAATTATTGATAGTATATTTATTATGTCAACTACTTTTGCCTACTGTGACTTTAAAACTGTAATGAGTATTAAAATATTTAGCAAATTGTATGTAATTTTTTTTTATTATTGAATGTATTTTTTACTAAAAATGGTAGCAATAGGCAATGATTTAATTTAAATATTTACGTGAATTAAACTTCAATTGATACTAATTTCACGGATTGTATTGCCTTTAATTTTAAATAAGTTGTAATATTAGTTTTTTATAGAATAAGGCTGTCAAACGAGCACACTCCACCTGATGATAAGTGGTTGCTGTGACCCATAGACATCTACATCTATCCTCGTTTGCGAATCAAAATGCAGATGCGTAGTCACCCGTGAGAACTAAGATGGAATGTCTCTTTTCCAGTAAAAAGGATCTCCAGTTCTCTACACTCACCATATGAAACACAGCAGCATGAAGTTGCTATTTTACGCCGGTATTCTGTGAGAGCGTGGTCCTTCCCTGGTCGAGTCGACCCATTCGTGCTACAACTATACTACTATACTATTAATATAGCTGCGGCATGGCTCTATCACGTATAAAAAGCGAAAATTAGTTTCATTTAATGGGCAAAAAAGGCAATCTACCTAAACTACAAAAAAGGCTATATACCTTGAAGAACCAAAAATATGTGTGTAATATAGTAAATATATTGGTAAATCCAATTGGGCATACCTTAAGCGCATTAAAAAAATTACGTATAAGATGATTATACGGAATTATTACAGTAGTTTAAATACATTTCGACAGCACTATCGGCATCAGCACCCCCGAAAACCATGAAAATGACACCAATGATGAAAAAATTTATATCTATTGCAGCCGCCATCTTGGATTTACATTTCGATAGCACCATCGGCTTCACCACCCTCGAAAACCATGAAAATGACACCCATGATGAAAAATTTGGTACCTACTTCAGCCGCCATCTTGGATTTACATTTCGACAGCACTATCGGCTTCAACACCCTCGAAACCCATTAAAATGACACCCATGATGAAAAAATTGATACCCATAGCAGCCGCCACCTTGGATTTACATTTCGACAACCCTATCGGCTTCAACTCTCACGAAAACCATGAAAATGACACCCATGATTTTTCATCATAAGGTATGCAATAGTTTCTGAGTCAGCCTTTTACTGGGAAGTGTAGTGAAGAGTGACTAGACATTATATGGTGTAACCATACGAATGCTCGGGGGCAATGGATACAGGTGGGTTAGGGTTGTGCTTTGTAGCAGTGTCTCTGTTTATTCCTATTAATATTTAAAAAAACTGACAGCCCTAGTATAAGGGTTAAGAGGCTCTAATTAATCATGCTAATACTCTAACAAGTCGAAGTCAATTAAATACGCATTATAGAATAGAATAGAATAGAATAGAATAATTTTTTATTCAAAATTGATTATTACATAATTCTTATTGAAAGTCATTTTTTATTTACCACTGGTTCGGAAAATACCTCTGTCCTGGGAAGAACCAGCAAGAAACCCAGCGGGACTTTTTTTTTTCAAACATATTTCACTTAACAATAATTTCATTTATACAATTTTTAAATGATTTTTAATAGAACCAGCATGGTGGCGATCACCTTATTCCCAGGGGTTATTTTCATTCATGTATTCCTTGATATTATAATAACCCTTATTGTACAGTTTTTCTTTAATAAAACTTTTAAACTTGTTTATTGATAAACTTTGAATATGTTCTGGGATTTTGTTGTAAAAGCGTATACATTGCCCCATAAATGAATTACTGATTCCGTGGAGTCTAGTAACTGGTATTACAAGCTTATGTTTGTTCCTAGTGTTTAAAGAATGCACATCCTTATTCTTATTAAAGCTATTTATGTTTTTATGGACGTACATTAGATTTTCATAAATATATTGCGATGCCAAAGTTAATATGTTTATTTCTTTAAATTTTTGTCTGAGGGACTCTTTACAATTTAGGTTATAAATCGCCCGAACGGCTCTCTTTTGCAAAACAAATATAGCTTCAATATCAGTCGCATTACCCCATAGCAAAATTCCATAAGACATTACGCTATGAAAGTAACTAAAATACACTAATCTAGCAGTCTCAACATCTGTGAGACTTCTAATCTTTCTTACAGCATATGCTGCAGAACTAAGTCTGCTTGCTAATTTAGATATATGGGGGCCCCATTGAAGTTTCGCGTCAATAGTAATACCGAGAAAAACAGTGGTATCCACAAGACTCAACTCCTCCCCATTTAATAGCACATTGGTATTCGAATGTTTTACATTAGGTATTGTAAATTTAATACACTTTGTCTTATTGCCGTTTAAGAGCATATTTTTGGCGTTAAACCAATGTACTAATTTCGATAGAACATTAGTTACATCGTCATAATTAATTAACTGCCGTTTGAGTTTGAAAATTAAAGAGGTATCGTCAGCAAATAATACTATATCGTGATTGTCCCCTACAAGATAAGGTAAGTCATTAATATAGATTAAAAACAGGAATGGGCCAAGAATCGAGCCCTGAGGAACGCCCATTGATACTACGGATCCGGAGGAACCTTTACCATTTATCACGACTTTTTGAGTTCTGTTACTTAAATATGAAGTAATGAGTCTAAGCGCCAAATTTTTTACACCGTAATGTTGTAGTTTCCTGATTAATGTTTCATGATGAACACAATCGAAAGCCTTGGAAAGATCACAGAAAACACCTAAGGCATCCTGTGAATTCTCCCAGGCATTAAAAATATATTTCATAAGCTCAACGCCAGCATCAGACGTCGAGCGACCCCTTGTAAATCCAAATTGATTTTTATGAAGTAATTTTTTTGTATTACAAAAAAATTAACAATTGATCCAAAATAATTTTTTCAAAAATTTTACTAAGAGTTGGTAGTACAGAAATAGGTCTAAAATTAGCGGGGTCCAATGTACTACCAGATTTAAATAAAGGTATTACTTTACTATACTTCATTAAATCAGGAAACACACCAGAATCGATACAAGTATTAAAAATAATAGCAAGATGAGGTGCAATTAAATCTATTATGGACACAATAACTGTCACGGAAATCCCCCACAAATCTGCGGTTTTCTTTACATCAATGGTTTTGAAGTATTTTACAATATCTTGCGGTAATACTTTTTCGAATCTAAATTCTTTTAAACAGATATTAACATTCTGTTTGAGTAATGACTCGGCGACAGTTGGAGAAGAGTTCAAAGACTCTGTTGTCAAAATAGGAATATCAGTGAAATATTTCTCAAACACCGCTGCGACTTCTTGATTTGATTTAGTCAATTCATTGTTAATTTTTAATTGATAGTTTGAGTTACGAGGTTTTTCATTACCGGTTTCGCTGTTAATTATACTCCACGTCATTTTAATTTTATTCTTTAATTTTAATTCTTCATTATTAAGGATAACCCAAAAACTACTCGTGAGATCATAATCAAATTTCATCATTTTGAAACGGTAGTAGATTATAAAACATGTTGACGTTTGACAAACAAAATTTTAATTTCTTACATCAAACAAGTGGTAAAATTAAAAATTTTGTACAACCGACTTCAATATAAATAAAATGAAAACATTATCAATGTAGTCGAAGTCAATTAAATACGCATTATTAAAAAAATCTTGATCAAATTTATATGGGACCAAACGAGAAGCACCAGCTAATAAATAAAGAAAGAATCATCAAAATCGGTTTACTTAGAAAAAAGTTCTGAGGTAACACACATTAAAAAAAATACAGTCGAATTGAGAACCACCTACATTTTTTTTATTTTAACTTTTCTTTCTTAATAAGCTACGTGCCATCCGCAATAAAATATTTCTTGCTCATTCATGCATGTAATTATTTTATGTTTGTCTCACTTACGCAAGAATTACGAGTATCTCAGGAAGTCGATGTTAGGTTGGTAATTTATTAGCGACGTAGCACCTGACGCGCGTAGCGAATTGCTACGACGTAGAAGTGATTGTTTTATTTGAATTTTGAGGTTCTGGTGTCGCAGTTAATTAAACCCGATTTTATATAAAGCAATAGCTTGTATCTTATTTAGAAAATAAAAATGACATTCTCAAGAAAAGGCTCAAGGAATTTTAGCGCTCCCTTCTCCGCTATATTATGTATTTTTTCCAGCACGAAATAAGCGAGCGACATTCGGCGGACAAAAAGTTACTTAATTTGAAAGATTTTTGTTTAATATCAGGATATATAGGATCTAAATAAGAATGTAACTAATTAATAATCTAATTCTATAGCATGCATTTCATATTATCGAAAAATATTATCCGGTTATCGCTTAACAAACGAAAACTCAACGTCAAAGTTTTTTTCCGGTGATTAAATTACATTTCTTTTAATCTCGAATAATATGCTCAGAAAAGTATTTCATGTATGCGCATATTTTTCTGAGCATATTGTTTCGAGAAGTATTAATTCTCAAGCGTTAATCGTGTCCGAAATACGATATTATGTCCAACCTGTCTATAGTGTTTCGCTGTTGATACAAGTCTGTGAAAGCTTGGTAGAATATTGAGGAACAATTAAAATAATTGAATGAAGTTACTCAAAAATATTCCACCTACTACTACCCTAAAGGTTATTTTGGCATGTACTGGCCAAAAAAAAGGCCAGGTCAAGAGTACCCTAAACCGTAGAACATGTATGAAGGGAATAATGAAAGTGGACGAAGCGAAACAAGCATGTAAGGATCGTAGCAAGTGGAAAGAAGTGGTCTCTGCCAAACCCTACTGGAAAAGGCGTGATTATATGTACTCTGTACTGTACACATCCTTTCATATAGCAAAAAGTTAAAAACACATATTAAAAATGGACGGAAGTTATTAACAACGTTCATAAACTTTAGGAATTTGATTAATAGAATCAGGCGTTACTTTACAGAAATCCATTGTATTAAAGTTGGTAAAAATGCCTCGTGTAGAGGCGAAACACGTGTCGTATTGTCATCAGTGGTGTGTCTTTCCTAGTGTAGTGGTGTTGGAAGTAGTAGTGTTGGGATTAGTGATGAAGGGAATAATGACGAAATTGAGGGAGGGCGAGAGGTGCTCTTCAAACTAGGTAAGACACATCATTTCATTTTATCGAGCGGATGTACGCAAGGTAATTTTTACCAACTTTAATTTAGGAATTTGTCTTGTATATTGAGGGCGAGAGCATTACTGTTACCACTACAGCTTATCAAAAGTCCACTGCTCAACAGAAGTCTTATTTCCACGCTTATCACGTGGGTGGCAACCGTAGTTTTTTATTTTTTATATTGTTATTAGAAAGACGTGGCGACGCTGTCGTCGCACTGTAAACGAAATGCACCGAAGCCTTTTTTTATAGGATAAGGGTGACAAACGAGCACACAGTCCACCTGATGGTAAGTGGTTGCTGCGGCCCATAGACATCTACATCTATTCTCTATTACAAATCAAAATGTAGATGCGTTGTCACCCGTGAGGACTAAGATGGAATGCCTCATTTCCAGTAAAAAGGGCCTCCGGCCACCTGCACTCACCAAGCGAAACGCAGAGGTAAACCTCAACTTCACGCTGGTATTCTGTGAGGTCGTGGTACCACCCCGGTTCGAGCCGGCCCATCCGTGCGACAGCAAAAGCTGCCGCGTGGCTCTACCACTGTTAAAATGCTATGTATGCCTAAATCGTGCTATCAAAGTTCTTATGTTTATACGCTATATACATATAATAGAATAGAATAGCCAAACGGAGCGTTGGCCACTCCCTGGGCTGAACACCTTGCCAGGTAGATAATCTCCCCTTTTCCTCCCACGGCTAAACTGGTGACTCCGACATGATATTTAACACGCAACATGCACACATCGGAAACTTCAACTTTCAAACTTTCGTCATTGTCCTTAAGTACCACATCCAATTGCACCCGAGCAGATATTGTCGGCAGTCTTCAGATCCTGCAAGCCGTCTAGCTTTACAAGGTTCATCGTAGCACTGGAATGATGCTTCTTGTTCCTTCAAGCTACTCTTTGCGCTACAGTGTTCGGCACGGCTCTGAGCCTTACTGTCCGCTTCTGCTTCAAGACACTCTCGCAGATTATTTAGCTTCTTCTCGACTCACCGCAGACTACAATTCTCTTGCACTTGCACATTCGTCGATATCTAGACTGCACTATCGACGTCCGGTCTGAGCGGTGATGTGGCGGCGCTGTTGTCGCAACGTATGCGAAACGCACCGAAGCCTAAATCGCGCTATCAAAGTACTGAAGTTAATGCGCTATATATATAGGCTGAACACCTTGCCCGGTGAGAGACCTCCCCTTTTACTATCACGGCCAAAACGCTGCTGCCCATCCGTGGTTTGCCTCTCTTTGTCGCCTTTTAATACCTATTTGATACCCACGTGATGATATGGGGTAGTGGATATTCTTATTCTGCCACTACGCGAAGAGCATTATTTTATTTTAAACTAGCTATTCCCCGCGACTTCGCCCGCGCGTAATTTATTACGATTGGATTTTATGGGTTTAAATTTTTTGCGCGGACCCTTATTCTTTTTCTAAAATAAAATTATCCTAAGTTACTCCTTATAACATCAGCTATGTGCCAGTGGAAGTCCCGTCTAAATCCGTCGAGCCGTTTCGGAGATTAGCCGGAACAAACAGACAAACAGACAAACATTTAAAAAGAGTTTTTGTTATTAATACCGTATATACTTTCATATACGTTTAGTAAAAAGCTGTTATTGTAACATTACACACAGACACTTCAATTTTATTCTTCTTTTTTTTTCTATTACTTCAATTTTATTTCACAAAATTTTTAAATTTATCACTAGTTTGTCAACTAAATTCGCAGGCGCGCGCACTAGTACTGAACCAAGTTTCATCATTTCGACGTATACATGACAAATAAAGAAACAAATATAATACTTATATATTATTTACTAATATGACTATATAAAAGTAGTACCTATTAAAATTTAAACTACTCAAATTGAATAAAATTATCTTTACGGATTTTGTCGCGCTTAATTTAACTTATTTAAAGTAAAGTGATATAAAGTTATTGTGTATATACGTCACCCTAATGGGCACAGGCCTCTCCTAATTTCTGAAACTAACTTATTTGATTTATTTTTAATTACCGAAGTTTCAGGTACTACAGCACCCATAGTCATGGAGGAGATTGAGATGTTTGACGTCCCAATGTCATAGTTAGCGGGGCTACCCACGGCTTTTTAATAATAATTTTTGTTCGAACTACGCAGAACGAGCTCAATGTATCATGAAGTCTTGCAGTGGTATGCTTGGGTTTGGATTTAATTTATTAATTATAGGATCCTAAGCAGACCCATCCATCTTTCTATTGAAATAAGGATGTTTTTTTTTATTTCAATAGCCTTGCGAATCATCCTTGGCAGGTATTAGGTAATAATTGTAGGTAGAGGTCCCTTTGCGGAATACGGTCAAGAAGGCTATCTGCGTTTTCTTGCTAAGTGACCGTACTTAACCTAATTGCTTAACATTAAATATTTTATAAAAGGGGATTATCACGAACAGAGCCGTCATGAATTATTCTTCCAATTTTCACTTAGCCATATTTTGATTCGAGCTATGCGACTTAATTAAGTATTTATCTAAGTCAAAAAAGCGTAATTAAAGTCCACGTAAACAATATATGTGCGCATTCATGTCACATATACTAAGAGCAGGTTAATTACTGCGCTAGTACATACAGACCGAAGTAAGTAATGTCGCTAATATGTCAAATGGTTATATAGTAATAACAATGCGAATGTTACGCACACAATTGGGTTTATTCTGCATTTGCTACGTTGGAGTGCGCTATTTGCGTTGCTGAAAAGTTTTATATTTAATTGTTAATTTATTTTGACGGCTCCGTGCTTCGTGGTGCAGCGGCTTAGCAATGAGTTGCAGCGCTAAGGCTCGCGGGTTCAAATCACGCACGGAACAAGTATTTGTATGGTCTACAAATAATTGTTCCGGGTCTGGATGTTTGTCCTCGTGCAATTTGTGTTTGTAAACTGCCTTCACGATACAGGACAAAATCCTAGTGTGGGGGGGGGGGTTATTATTTATCTCTATTCTTATCTACTACTGGTTTAAGAATACTTAACTCTTTTAAATTTTCTCGAAAACAGAAAAAAATGTAGCATATGTCACTCCCACAGTTAAGAATCTAATGAAATAATTTTTTTTTTAGAATAGGGTGACAAACGAGCACACAGTCCACCTGATGGTGAGTGGTTGCTATGACCCATAGATATCTACATCCATCTTCAATAAATAATCAAAATATAGATGCGTTGTCACACGTGAGGACTAAGATGGAATAGCTTTTTTCCAGTAAACAGAGTCTCCGGTTCTCTAGATTCACCATACGAAACAGCAGTGTTAAGCTGCTATTCTACGCTGGTTTTCTGTGAGAGTGTGGTCCTTCCCCGGTTGAACGGACCCAGTACGTAATGTGTATCTATATGTCTTTGTTTATTTATAGTCAGCTGATCGTTTCTAATAATAATTTCAATGTATATGAATAAAAACATAAACTCTCACGTCTGTCTACCTGAGGGGTAGACAGCGACTACGGACTTCCATATGACACGATTCTGAAACTCCTCTCTCACTTCTTTCACTTCCTCACACTTAACTTAACTTAACTCAACTTATCTTTAATGCAACAGTGGCTGAAATGTAAAAAAAAATAGTTTATTTAATATAAATATGTCTATGGTGAGTCTAATTGATTAAGATGAGAAGCTCCCACATTTATCAGAGAGCACTGGCATCGGTCATAAGCAAAGGTTCAATGCGTTACTTGAGGAGATCAGTACGGGATAAAAAATATTAACTTGAACTTTAATATGGTATATAAAAACAATGTTTTTCTTTTATTACCAAATAGAAATGATGAAACGTTTTCCTGATAAATTATTTGAACAACTTGACAACATGTCGCTAGACCAAGGAAAATGAGATACAACTATAAATATGATACAATCAATTAGTATGAACTATTATCGCAAGATTTATAAAATGGATTTTCAATTACTAATGAATTTCATACATGCGTTAATCTCCCAAATTAACATTATCACCATTTATCATCAAATAATAAGTTTATCGTTTATATATACGTCTATTACAACAGTAATCATACTTTTAAATCGTGTAGTATGATAGGTAATTGCTTATATTATTATCTATCACTATCTAAATAATAGTTTATATGCCATGATATAATATTATAGATTGAATGTAGACAAACTTTGAGGAGTTTATTTACAAACTTGAGGAAAATCTCTCTAATCATATCGTAAGTTTATACGATAAAAGAACTATCGACAAGCTTAGGAAAGGGAAGAGAATTTTGTAAAAACGTTTTAATGAACAACAGTTTGTACAAAATAATTAATGTAATGTTTACAAAATTATAAAAATATACAGTGTATCTGCGATTTTAAATGTACGGTGGTGACTAATAAAGCAAAGACATTTATCATAAAATCTATTTTGATTTAATACAAATAATTGCATTACTTATCTAATTAAATTGTTTCATAATTTCCATAGTGACCAAGATAAGGCACGCCTTCTAGCTGTTTCGACTAAGGAATCTAGTCACTGGTTACACGCTCTACCATCAAGTAATCTCGGTACATTACTTGATGCGGAAAGCTTACGCATTGCCGTAGGAATCCGACTAGGAGCGGCGATTTGTCAACCCCATCAGTGTCCCTGTGGTAGCAGCGTCGACAAGTTTGGGCTCCACGGACTTTCATGTAAGAAAAGCGCTGGTAGATTTTCACGACACAGTTCTTTGAACGATGTCATCCGAAGGGCTCTTGTCTCTATAAATGTTCCCTCGGTTTTAGAGCCTTGTGGAATATTTAGAGACGATGGCAGGAGACCCGACGGTATGACATTGGTCCCTTGGGAGAGAGGTAAAGCCCTAGTGTGGGATGCTACATGCGTAGACACTCTGGCGGTCTCTCATATCAGGGGTACCTCGTTTAGAGCCGGGGCGGCATCAGAGGCAGCTGAACTGAGTAAGTGGCGCAAATATGAGTCTCTGAGAGATGACTACATAATATTTGTACCATTTGCTGTAGAGACTATCGGTCCGTGGGGTCCACGTGCGGTGGAGTTCCTAAAGGAACTCCATCCGCGGCTGGTCGTTGCTGCTGGTAATAAGAGGGCTGGTTCTTTTCTCGCTCAAAGGCTAAGTATAGCAATTCAGCGGGGAAACGCAGCCAGCTTTCTTGGCACGATACCGCGGGGAGCAAGGCTGTATGATAATTAAGTTACTAGTTTTAGTTTTTTTTTTAAATTATAGTTGTTAATATTGTATATAATAAAATATAATATACATATTAAAGTTTGTACTTCATAGCTTTACCAAAATAAATAAGCAATACTTGTAAAATAATTAAAGTAAACTTAGGGGCTTAATAGTAAACTTTGAAATTAAATTATGTAAAGGACTTTATTTTACAAGTACCTAGACGAATTATTAATTTAGGTTTTTTTGGCATGACTGACACTTTTTTAAATTTTCTCTAGACCATTTTTTTGCATAAGCATATTTGTACAATTTTGGCACAATACCATGCAATATATAATATAATTTGGAAGTATTTGATTATTTCTCTTTTTTAAACTAGGAATAGTTATTGTGATCTATTATGTTTACTCAACGTAAATATCGTATGGATATTCAAAAAGGATTTCTTATAAAATCTACCATAACATAACATCCCGTAGGCATCGTAAAATTTCGACAGAGAGTATATATGTATATAATATGGGCAGCAGCATCTTATCAGTAAGAGCCCACAATAATCGTAACAATTATGGTAAATATCGACCACTATGAGGTATGAGTCAATCAATGAAGGAGGCATATGTTCAGTGGTGGACTTTTGAGAAGCTGTTATGAATGAATGTATGAAAAAGGACATAGCCTTAGGGGTGACTAGGTAGTTACAAAATATATTTAATTTTACAACTTTTAATATCTAATTTTCTATTTGTATTCTAAATTTAAAACTTAATAATTAAATAACAGGTCATCACTAAACTATTTCAAAAATAAAAATAGCGTAAGCATTTTGTAAACCATCTAGTATTGCACCGTTTTGTTCTGAATGCAGTATAGCAGCGTGCAACAGGCGTAGTGTATACGTGTGTGCGCAGTTCCCCTTGTCTGCGTGCTGTAATAGAGCGATGACGTGATTTCCTGCGTTGAGTTATTGCTACTGTGCCGGCGCTAAATGATCTGTGAGAAGTAACTTTGAAAAAGCGTGACTCGTAAAATTTTACTTTTTGTTTTTAAAGCTTTTCTGACTAGAATAGTATAAAATAGGATAATGAAACAGTTATATATTTATTTATTTTATTTTTTATTAAACCTTTTATGCACAAAAGAAAAATCGTACATATGGCAGACTTATGCCTTAAGGCATTCGCTCCCAGTCCACTATTAGGCTAAGCAGAGATAAACATATGGGAGGTAGTGCAGCAAAAAAAAAACGAATAATGAGAAAAAAGGTAACGCAGTTCGAATAAAGCAGAATATATTATATATCTTTATACATAAAAATTACGTGTCACATTGTTTGTCTGCGATGAACTCCTAAACTATTGAACTGATTTCAATAAAATTTTGTACACTGTGTGCATTTTGTTCCAACTTGATAGATAGGATACTTTTATCCCGATAAGTGACCTTCAATATTATTTTATGTGAATTTAAAGATTTTTTCATAGGAATAGTCGTTGGAAATAGCAGAACAACGTCTGCCTGGCCAGCAAGTATATCAATTTATATCAATTATCCAAACGTTAATATTTTGAGTAAAGGTACTATCCTTTTTCAAAATAATGAATATATGAGTGCTTTGAACAATAATTTTGCTTTAAGGTTACTTTTGTAGTAATGTCATGTTACATTTTCTTTGAAGTACTTTTATATCTTACTTTTACGGGCTAATGAAGAATTTAGAGGTCAAAATGAAAAAAAAAAATAGTGGTACTGTGTTCTTAATTGTAATAAATTTTAATCGTTTTCCCACTCTCAATTTTTTCTTAAGCATATTTTTTATGCCATTGAAGTGACAAACGAACTTACAGTCTTGGTTTGGAGTTAATTAATTAATTATAGGATCTCATGCAGCTACTGCAGTCCATGGATACCTGCGGATAATCTGTGGGTTGTCACCTTTAAGAACTAGTTTGGAATGGATTCCTACCCTTTATTGCAAACACCATCAACTGTTGCTTTTCTTTTTACGCAGTTTTTGGCCTTCGAGTATTTCAAAAGTGGTAGATACTGTAGCTACATTATGGTCGAAACTCTGAAAAACCGCGCTCTAACAGAATAACAGAGCGAAATAGCTACTTAATGTTGCTATGATTAGTATAGTAAGTGTAGAGAACTGGAAACTGTTTTTATTGGCAACGAAGCGTTGCAGTCCCCAGGGGTAAAACGAATCTGCATTTTGATTATCAATCGAAGATAGATATAGATCTTTATGAACCATAGCGTCACTTTATCATCAGGTGAACTGGGTTCTCGTTTGTCACCCTAAAGCTATAAAACGAGTAACTTTTAAAATTTTCAAATAAAAATGAATACGTAATCACAAGAATTGCTGGTGCAGATAATTTTAATATGTTTCTTATCTTTATTTAACCTGCTTTGCGTTTTTATGAATGTTATATATGTTATATGAAAATTTTATCATGAGCTTATTTTGATGATAACCTAATAAGTATACCAAATAAACCGAAGTTTTAAACGTTATAATCTGTGATATATATTTTTTATATAAAAGGGGTTCTGCTATTAGTTAATATTTTAAAAAAATTATAGAATCAAGTAACCAAATTTTTTTTCATTTAGTATTACATACAAATATACTGGGTGGCGCCTAGGTTATCACGTTAAATAGGACAGCAGTTAATACAAGTTGATATATGTTTGTAAAATAATAAAATAAACAATGATAAAAGGAAATAAAAAAATAATTTTTCAAACAAAATAAATAGCGTAAAAAATTGACATGAAATAAATCATCCTTCATAATATTAGTTGACTGACCTGAAGTGATCTGTAAAAGCGGCAACGTAGCTAAATTTCGAGACTTTGTCCCATTTCTTGTCACTTCGCGCATAGAGAATTATGCCTTAAGTCCTTTATGTGAAGTAAAT
The DNA here is from genome assembly GCA_033319125.1 of Parnassius glacialis. Classification (NCBI taxonomy): domain Eukaryota; kingdom Metazoa; phylum Arthropoda; class Insecta; order Lepidoptera; family Papilionidae; genus Parnassius; species Parnassius glacialis. Next base: position 34,984,005 of record JAVANC010000025.1, read on the forward strand.
TTTTCGCTTGAATTTGTTTTCACACTCCCGCAGGGCACGGTCCCTTTGTTTTTGATTTCGCGCGATTTATAAAATTATGCCTTAAATTGTTAGCCGTAAGTACATTTTTTCTTTATATGAGTAATTCAAATTGGCAACGTTTAAACTACGTATATCGCCTTCAAATGCTATGGGTCTTTGACCTTCTAGTATTCATCAGGTGATATCTGTATGCATTTACATGATGTTATTTAATATTAAAACAAAAAAAAAATGCTACCGCGACTAAAATATTAATTGTTATATATTTTTTTTAATTATGTATGTTTATAGAAATTTATGTGGGATACGTCTTTTCATTTAATGTGATAACTTTGTCGTCACTCGGTATAATCAATGAAATTTTTTTTGGTAAAGGATACATATCCTAAATACTCTTAGTGATTTCTCTTACTTCCAATAGATAATCAAATTAAATAACATCTAAATTTCAATAGCATAGATAACTTGATGCTTACATCTGCCCCACGTTAACAAGGACATCAGGATGTTGAAAACTTTCCGTAACTAGACATGCTGTAAAGCATTCGAAAAATCTAAAGGATCAAAAATTTAATATTATTTCGAAAATTAAACGCCGTAAAATTATTAAAATTTGTCTGTTTAGGTCATAATCCAAACGTCCAACGTCAACTAAACTAACTTAGTTTATCTTAGCTCGCATAGCTGAGCCAGTTTTTCATACATGTGCGTCCACCGCAAACTATGCCAGCTAAGCTAGGAATGTATGAAAAACTGGCTCATGTATGCAAGCTAAGATAAACTAAGTTTATTTTGCGGTGGACGTTCGGATTAACTCTCTCTATTGTTCAAGTAACCAACTTTGAAGTAGTCTTAATTAACTAGCAGAAAGTCATGAATGATATATATTTAATGAAACGTAGCATGTATTCGTAATATATATATATATATATATATATATATATATATATATATATATATATATATATATATAGTATGTTTCGAGAGAATGCATTTAAATTCTGTCAACACGAACGTCCGAATGCCGTTGTACAGCTGGGCACAGGCCTTCTGTAATATTTGTGAGGGTTATGGAGTTATAAACCAGTTGGATAGTTTATGTGTATACATAATTAAATTACATTATTATTAAATTTGAATCTTTTTATGTCTGCTTTTATACGTTCAGAGCAACAGAAAAAACGAGAGTAATGTTCTTTGGATTACCTTTGTTATTTTTATATCTTCATTATGTAATGTATTATCTTGAATGTAGACAGATTAGTTTTAATAAAAAATATAGCCCGCTGCTCAAAGGTCATAACGCAAGCTCCAGCGAGGGGGTGGAGTAGGCAACAACTCATAAAATTAAGCGATTTGGATGTGAGTTAGTCTAACTGCGAGGATCGTCGCGTTAACAGCTCCCTGTCCCGTTCGCACACAGAGCCCCGCCTCGTGTTTATAGACGCATACAGTGAAGTAACATCATCTGAACTCACGCATACACGTCTGTACACCCACACAGAGGTTAAATACCGTCAGTACGGTTCCACGTTCCGTCGCACGACAATCGCTTCTAAAGCGTTTCTCCGTCGCTATTGTTCCCGCCACAATGCATTGACACTCGAGCTCGGAAGTGGCCCATTCACAAATCGTTCCGAAACACTGATTGTTTTTGTTCTATATAATTTTTATTCAGTTTTTTAATCTGTGCCGTTCAAGTGTTTTATCGTGACCGTGTAAGTGATTTATGTCACGGATATTGGACTTGTTAGGTGAGTATTTCGAAATTCTGATTAGTTAATTGCGCTTGATGAATTGAAAATTAATTAATTTTACGATTATGCAAATAAGACTTTCAAATACATACATCTAATTATTTGAGTTTTGTTAGTTTGTTTCGTAAATAAATGCATTTGAGAATCATTACATGTTATTGTTTTTGTTTATCACGGAGATTTGTTTTTTTTTAATGTTAGAAAAGTAACTTTCTTTTTTCAATTTTGATCAAACTGATTTTGAACTTTGGTTTCTGAGTTTGTTTTAAAGGATGTTTTAACTGACTTCGAAAAAGGAGAAGGTACTGAATTCGACTATATTTTGTTATTTGTGTTACATCAGAACTTTTTTCTAGGTGAACTGATTTTGATGATTCTATTTTTATTTAAAGGCTGGTGCTTCTCATGTGGTCCTATATAAATTTAATTAAGATTTGACCAGTAGTTATTGAGTTATGATGATGATGATGTTCTCATTTTATTTCTATTGAAGTCGGTTGTACAACATTTTTAATTTTACCACTTGTTTGATGTAAGAAATTAAAATTGTGTTTGTCAAACGTCAACATGTTTTACAATCTACTACCGTTTCGAAATGAGGTTCCTCTATCCGGAGAAGAATCGGCGAAAGTAACTCCGCAGATATCATATTCTAAATCGAAGTTGAAAATGAATCGACTAATAGGCAATCATAATAATATGTTCTATCATAAAAAAAAAAAAATGTGTAGTGGCGGTGTGAGAATATCCACCACCAAATATCGCCCTGTACGTGTCGTAAGAGGCGACAGAGGGAAACAAATTAGGAGATGAAAAATAAAAAATTGCGGTTGCCAACCCGCTTGCCAAGCGTGACAAAAATGGTAAATATCCTCCTATGGCTATATATGGAGGAAACTTATGTTCAGTAGTGAACTTTTATAGGCTCTTATGAATGGATTAATAAAAATAACAATGGCGTCAAATCTGGGAAAATAATAGTCGAATGTTTCATGAAATACAGTATATTTATACGTGGTAGAGCCATGCTGCAGCTAGGTATAGTTGTAACACGAATGGGTCGGCTCGATCGGGGAAAGACCACGGTCTTACAGAATACCAGCGTAAAATAGCAACTTAATGCTGCTGTGTTTCGTATGGTGAATGTAGAGAACCGGAGACCCTTTTTACTGGAAACGAGGCATTCCATCTTAGTCCTCACATGTGACAACGCATCTGCATTTTGATTCGCAATCCAGGATAAATGTAGATGTCTATGGGCTTCAGCAACCACTTACCATCAGGTGGACTGTTGTCACCCTTATACTATAAAAAAAAACTGTCGGTCATTAGTATCAAATTGAACAAAAAAAATATTTTGCCTAATTAAGATAGACAAGTTGAAATATGACAGTTCACAGATAACATAGAAAAATATAGGAGTAAAGGACTCTTGCACTAGGCTGTAATGATAAAGATGATTAAAATAATTAAAAATTAAAAATTTTGTACAACCGACTTCAATATAAATTATTGAGAATAAATCAAAAACTATTGGTCAGATCTTGATCAAATTAATATATGGGACTACATATGAAGCACCAGACTACAAATAAAAAGAGAATCGTCGAAATCGGTTAACCCAGTAAAAAGTTATGAGGTAACACACATAAAAAAAACATAGTCGAATTGAGTACCGTCTCCGTTTTGAAGTCGGTAGAAAAACATATAAAGCATTTTAAATTGGAATATCTTTGTTTAAATGAAACAAATTTTATGGAAATTATCGCGTTTAATTTAACTTTTTTTTATAGGATAGGATGACAAACGAGCACACAGTCCACCCCAGTGACGATAAATGGTTGCTATGATCCATAGACATCTACATCTATCCTACATAAAGAATCAAAATGCAGATGCGTTGTCACCTGTGAGGCTTTAGATGGAATGCCTCATTTCCATTAAAAACGGTCTCCGGTTCTCTACACTCATTATACGAGGCAGTGTTAAGCTGCTATTTGACGCTGGTATTCTGTGAGAGTGTGCTCCTTCCCCGGTCGAGCCGATCCATTCGTGCTACAACTATACTACTAATAGCTGCAGCATGGCTCTACCACGTAACTTTTTAATTCACGACGTTTCGGGTGCTTTGCAGCACCCATAGTCATAGGGGACTGAGGTGTTTGACGTCCCGATGTCATAGTTAACCCGAATACCTTCAGTTTTTTGAATATTAATTTTTGATATCCTACATTTAAAGTTAAATGAAAAGCGATAAAATCCGTAAAATCAGTTTCATTTAATGTGTAGTGTTCGCGTAGATATAAGAAATCATTATATGTTTGTTTCTTAATAATTTCAATAGGTTTAATGGAGTAATAATGTATTGATATTTATGTAATTATTGCGATTGTGTTACAGAATGTGCGTGTCTTTAAATAATCGCGCCATACGTTGTTAATTAGGTTTTTATTGTGTAGGCATTTGGTTACGAATATCGGCGATACTTGTGTAATTAACGTCTTGAGTAATGTCTTTCCGTTGGTTATTTATTTATTTAATTAAAAACTTAACACCTTAAAGCTAACAGTACATTGAGCGGACTCATGTGAAATTCTCTGCCAGTCAACCCTGGGTGCCAAAAACAAATTGTGTGAAACATAAATGAAATGATCACGCTCTCACAGCATACCAGCGTAAAAAAGCACCTTAATGCTGCAGTTTCGTATGATGAGTATAGAGACCCAGATATCCTTTTTACTGGAAACATCTTAATCCTCACGGGTGACAACGCATCTGAATTTTGATTTTTAATGAAAGATTTAAATTGTTGTTTGGAAGACTTAAATGCCACAGCATTCACTTACTATAATATATACATACTGGATTGTGTGCTCTTTTAAAAATAAATTGGTATACAAATATATTTTAATACAGCACATACACGCACTACATAGTTACATACACGACATTATATACATTTCTATTCGTAAGTGTATTAAATCACCTGATGACATCATTTGGTTTTAAGTTTACGATTTTACTGCAATGTAAGTTATTTGAAAGTTGTTTATCAAGTAATTATTTTTGATTATTATTTTTTAAAAAACATTACCCCACACTAGGATTTTCTTCTGTATCAAGAAGTTTACAAACATAGATTGCACGAGGACAAACATCCAGATGCGGAACAATTATTTGTAGGCCATACAAATACTTGTTGGGATGGGTGTGGTATTAGAACCCGCGTCCCCAGCGCAACAACTCATTGCTAAGCCACTGCGCCACGGAGCCGTCGAATAATGCCCTTCAGACCGAATTCATGGATTTCACAGGCACGGCAACCGATCTCAACAGCGACTAGCCATCTGCGCAGAACAGGATTATAGTGTCTCTATTTTCTTACCCTCTTATTTTTTTATAGGATATGGTGACAAACGAGCACACAGTCCACCTGATGGTAAGTGTTTGCTGTGACCCATAGACATCTACATTTATCCTCAATAAAGAATCAAAATGCAGATGCGTCGTCACCCGTGAGGACTAAGATGGGATGCCTCTTTTCCAGTAAAATGGGTTTCCGGTTCTCTACACTCACCACTCTTAGTCCGATGGTGCGGTAATCCGACACGACCGCAGAGAGATCGGGCGCAGGACCAACGGCCTTACGTGTTTCTGAAACATTAGGGTGAAACATCGCCAACTTGACTGAAGAATTTATTGACAAAAAACCCAATAACTGATTTTGGCCTGATTCGGCATTCGAATCCAGAACAGCATTTACGACCACTACGAGTACACCAAGGAGGCAGTCAAACAATCAAAATATATCAAGTAGCGATACATAAATATAAAAAATGAAAAAATTGATCTGCTGACCTTTACAGATGTTGAATTATATTTTCGACATATAATAAAAAAAAAAGTTGAAGTGGCAGCGTGTGCATTATTGATATGCCCTAGCGAAACTTAATTTATACATTTGGTTTGACGGTCAGTAAATAATTAAAAATTAAAAATTTTGTACAACCGACTTCAATATTAATTATTAAGAATAACTCAAAACTATTGGTCAGACCTTGATCAAATTTATATGGGATCACATGAGAAGCACCAGTTTTCAAATAAAAAAAGAATCATCGAAATCGGTTCACCCAAAAAAAAATTATGAGGTAACACTCATAATAAAAAAAACATACAGTCGAATTGAGTACCGTCTCCTTTTTGAAGTCGGTAGATAAAATAACATTAGGTAGATGAGATTTGTTTTGTAGTACCGAATAAATATTTTCTAATAAAAAAGAAATTAATGCAACTATAATTTACAATTATGTCGCGTTCAATTTGAATGATGTAATGTTATATATAAAATAAGTTCAATTAAACACGATTGCCGTAGGAATCCGACTAGGAGCGGCAATTTGTCAACCCCATCAGTGTCCCTGTGGTAGCAGCGTCGACAAGTTTGGGCTCCACGGACTTTCATGTAAGAAAAGCGCTGGTAGATTTTCACGACACAGTTCTTTGAACGATGTCATCCGAAGGGCTCTTGTCTCTATAAATGTTCCCTCGGTTTTAGAGCCTTGTGGAATATTTAGAGACGATGGCAGGAGACCCGACGGTATGACATTGGTCCCTTGGGAGAGAGGTAAAGCCCTAGTGTGGGATGCTACTTGCGTAGACACTCTGGCGGTCTCTCATCTCAGGGGTACCTCGTTTAGAGCCGGGGCGGCATCAGAGGCAGCTGAACTGAGTAAGTGGCGCAAATATGAGTCTCTGAGAGATGACTACATATTTGTGCCATTTGCTGTAGAGACTATCGGTCCGTGGGGTCCACGTGCGGTGAAGTTCCTAAAGGAACTTCATCCGCGGCTGGTCATTGCTGCTGGTGATAAGAGGGCTGGTTCTTTCCTTGCTCAAAGGCTAAGTATAGCCATTCAGCGGGGAAACGCAGCCAGCGTTCTTGGCACGATACCGCGGGGAGTAGGACTATATGATATTTAAGTTTCTAGTTTTAATTTTTTTTAATTATTATTATAGTTTTTAGTATTGTATATTTTAATAAATATTTGGGATTAAACACGATTACATTTGTAAAATCAGTTTTACTCAACGTGTAGAATTCGTCAAATGTAAGAAACCATAATTCATTTTCTAGTTAACGTCTGCTAAATTATTCAACAGTTTGGGGTGTTTTAACCCACTATTAAGTAATATGTAATTAAAGAATTGTACAGAGTCATATGTTTTATTTAACTAAGGTTCTATTCCTGTTAAATTGAAAAAAAAATGTATTATTGGCCTTTAAAATAGTGAAAAAAGGAGGATACCTGCGGAGTGTCGTTCCCTGTTTGTTTGTAATATCTCGATTTCGGATCTCGGATCTCGATAAAAGAAAAAGTCTTAAAATCCATGTCAGTAAATGTAAGTAATTAATTAAATCAACAGATATATCTTATATGTGGTAGAGCCATGCTGCAGCTATATTAGTTGTATAGTTGTAGCACGAGTGGGTCGGCTCGACCGTGGAAGGACCACGCTCTCACAGAATACCAGTGTAAAATGGCAGCTTGACACTGCTGTGTTTCGTATGGTGTGTGTAGAGATCCGGAGACCCTTTTACTGGAAAAGAGGCATTCCATCTTAGTACTCACGGGTGACAACGCATCTGCGTTTTGATTCGCAAACGAAGATAGATGTAGATGTCTATGGGCTACAGTAACCACTTACCATCAGGTGGACTGTGTGCTCGTTTGTCACCCTATTCTATAAAAAAGTATTACTTCATGTACTTGTGGTGCCGGTCCGAGATACTGGATACATGCACATGCATCTAGTGCCTCAAAAAAAGCACCCTCGGTTTTCTCACTAAATACGTTAAGATTGCTGGTGGCCCTCCCACGAACTCTGTGCATCAGCGATGCAATTCTTTTGCGAATAAGAGTGGTGAAATTATCTACGTGGGCGTCAACAAACATATCAGATACACTACAGTAACGCTATCGTGTAGTGACGGTGTAATAATATCCATTACTCCATATCATCTCGTGGGTGTCGTAAAAAATAACAGAGAAAAACAAATCAGGAATTGGGCAAAAAAACTACGGTTCCAACCCGCTTGGCAAGCGTGGCAACTATGGCAAATATTCCCCTATGAGGCAATCTATGTTTGAGGCTTATGTAACGGTACAGTTAGCTATATTACTACGCTATTTTACGCTGGTCTTCTGCACTGTCTGAACTGTGTTCCGTTCCCAGGTAGGACTGTATTCGTGTATGAGTCTATTCGTGCTGTGCCCACTGCGGTAGTGACATCATTTTGCAAAAGTCAAGCTCTAAGATCGTGACAGTGTTAACGTCACTGAAAGAAATCCAATTCGTCGTGTAGTGGCGGTGTAAGAATGTCCACTACCCCGTATTGTCCCGTGGGTGTCGTAACAGACGACAGAGGGCACCAATTGGGTGAACAATTACAAAACAAGTAGGGTAACCATATCTCAGGATTTGTCCTGAGATTTCAGGATTTTTAGACTCTTCTCAGGATTGCGACTGGATTTTGCAAATCTCATGAAATCTCAGGATTTTTAGAACTTTCAATATAATACAGCTTACATTTTAAAGATCTCTTTAATAAAAAGTTAAACAAACTAAAAATAATTTTCCTTTGGTTATAATTCCACAATTAAAATCAAAACTTATTTATCCAAGAAGGTACTTAAACAGTTTTATCATACTTAATATGTGAAGATACCTTTTTAAGTAAGACTTTCTTCTCAAACTGTAAAAAATCTCAGGATTTTTAAATGGAAATCAGGCCTCTTCTCCGGACTTTAATTTTTTCATCTGGTAACCCTAAAAACAAGAAACTGCCACAACTGCAACTCGCTCGCCAAGCGTAGCAAATATGGCAAATAATCTTTATGAGGCAATCTAAGGGGACGTCATGTTCAGCTGCGGACTTTGATAGGCTATAATAAACGAACGACATTTATTCGTAACTAGCGATCACCCTGTCTTCGCCTGGATAGGATATTTAATGTGGTGTTTTTTTTAGATTCAAGATAATCAAAGATCATTTAAAAAAAGGATGATATTATAACTCTAAGAACATTAGTAATCATCTCGTTAATCATTCTAAGCAAGCTTAAAAACGCTTGCGTTAAGAGTGGTTCACCACAATAGTCGAATGGCGGATTCGAACCCACGACTACGTTTAGGCTACTGTGGCTTAAGCTGTTATTTATATTATCAACTAGCTGTTCCCCGCGACTTCGCCTGCGGGTAATTTATTACGATTGGATTTCATGGGTTTTAATTTTTTTGTGCGGTACCCTAATACTTTTTCTCAAATAAAAGGAAACCTAAGTTACTCCTTATAACATTAGCTATCTGCCAGTTAAAGTCCCGTCAAAATCGGTCCAGCCGTTTCGAAGATAAGCCGGAACAAACGGACAGACAGACAAAAATCTCAAAAATTGTGGTTTTGTTTTATGTACCGTATAGACTTTCATATGCATTTAGGAAAAAGCTTTTCTTTTGACATTACAAACAGACATTTGAATTTTATTTATTTGTACAGATTAAAAATATCTTTAAATCTAGCCTATATTCCTCCTGATCTTGTTTTATATCTGTTCGTGATTTCACAATATGTTCAGCCATGCCGAATATTAGCCCGGACAGGCAGACAGACAGACGGACAAAATTTTAAAAATGGTTATTTATGTCTTAATAGCATGCAAATAACACTCTCGAGTTTAATAGAAACTAGTTAATTCAATACTACAGACAGACAATTAATTTGTATGTATAGATTAAAAATGCATAAATATAGAAGAGGCTATAAAATTAATTGGAGAGTCAAGTTGTTTTCTGTTCGCTGTTTCTTTAAGCGTAGCAATTTAATAATTAGAAGAAATTAATGAGACAGCCGGGAAGAGGCTGGATGACTGCGACATTACGTTTAACTTCTAAACGACCTATTTGTAACAATAATACTTTAAAACTCCTGTCTTAGTTCTTTAGGTCAAAGAACCTATGTACATTATAAATAGCAATTAATTGATTTAAAATATTTATTAATAAGTTTAACAAACATTTGCCTTTCTGACAATGTGCTTTTTATATCATTTATATGTTCAATATGATTGTTAGATACGATATTATGCGACAAAACCTTGGAATCTTGATTTTTAGGAGTTAGTACAACATACCTACGCGCTTTGTGCTTAACGCATGCAATAATAAATTTACGTTTGCGATTGTTGACCCTTGGTGGAACATGATCTCTTGTTTTTTAATAAGTGGTTAAATTAAAAATTTTGTACAATAGACTTCAATATAAATAAAATAATTTTTTGTTGATTTTTTTTAAACCGCTCGACCGCTTTCGGTAAATTTTAAATGGGACCACCTGGGAAGTATACCCTTTGAAACAAAAAAGAATTTTCCAAATCGGTTCAAGCATCTTTGAGTAATACATAAAAAGAGAGATTCCGAAGAATTCTCCTCTCTCTCTCTCTCTTCTCCTCCTTTTTTGTAGGATAGGGTGACAAAAGAGCACACAGTTCACCTGAGTGGTTGCTGTGACCCATAGATATCTACATCTATCCTCAATAAAGAATCAAAACGTTGTCGTCCGTGAGGACTAAGATGAAATGCCTGTTTTCCAGTAAAAAGGGTCTCCGGTTCTCTACACTCACCATACGGGACACAGCAGTGTTAAGCTGCTATTTTACCCTGGTATTCTGTGAGAGCGTGGTCCTTCCCCGGTCGAGCCAACCCATTCGTGCTACAACTATACTACTAATATAGCTGCAGCATGGCTCTACCACGTATAAAATATTTTATCACTTTTTGAAGATCAGGTGTTACTTAGCGGAAATCCGGAAAAGCGGTTAAAGATCAATTAGCTTAGAGAACCGCGTTATATAATAAAATGAAGTGTCTTGTCTAGTTTAAAGAGCACTGTCCACCCTACCTCAATTGCGTGCACTATCCCCGTCACCACTAATCCCAGCACCACTCCTCCCAACACCACTAAAAATACTGCTAATGCTATTATCATTATCATCTATACAAATAAATATTACTTATATACTTGCTAACCACTCCCTGCTAAAATGCTCGTAGAAGTGGTTCACGACATTATCCGAATGGCGGATTCGTATCCACGACCTTTTGAATTTGCAGTCCGCACTCTGCCATTAGGCTACTGTCGCCATTTTGATTATGATCAGGGATTATGTTTTTTTTATTTACCACTCGCTCGGCGGTGAAAGATAAGATATTTCGAGAAAATCCGAAGTCAGACTTTTTTTATATAGTATAAGGTGACAAACGAGCACACAGTCCACCTGATGGTAAGTGGCTGCTGTGTCCCATAGACATCTACATTTATCCTCGTTTGCGAATCAAAATGGAGATGCGTTGCCACCCGTGAAGACTAATATAGAATGCCTCGGTTCCAGTAAAAAGGGTCTCCGGTTCTCTACACTCACCATACGAAACACAGCAGTGTTAAGCTGCTATTTGAAGCTGGTATTCTGTGAGAGCGTGATCCTTTCCCGGTCGAGCCGACCCATTCGTGCTACAACTATACCACTAATATAGCTGCAGCATGGCTCTACCACGTACAAAACTCACACAGACTCCTAAAGGGGAAACCCGGGAAGTGAAACTAGTTCAATTGCACGCTTCTCAGACGTTAGACATGCGTGGATGGAGATAGCGTGTTATATCCGATTGCGTGAAAACGATATGAAATGGTTAATTAATAATGTTTACTACCCGCAGCCCGCAGCTTCACGTGTCTGAACAGTTTCGTTTTTTTTTTAAAGATTAATTAAGGGTTTGACTGAGTTTTTATTGCGTTGCAATATACTGTCGCATCTAGAGAAAGAGAAACATCTTTTTCAAAGTTAAAACTGATTAATAATTCCATCCATCCATCTATTACAGCCTATAAAAGTCCACTGCTGAACATAGGCCTCCCCATAGATTGCCTCATGGGGAGAATTTTGCCATAGTTACCACGCTTGACAGTTGGGTTGGCAACCGCAGGTTTCATTACTTTGAGTTGCTATCTTCTGCCTATCTTCTGTTTTAGTTTCCCTCTGTCACCTTTTACCACACCCACGGGAGGATATAGGGTAGTGGATATTCTAACGTCGCCACATGGTTTGGGGTTGTTTTAACGTTAATTAATCAACCTAGATTAAGTAATTTATTAATTATTTCGATATAATCTCTATATATAAAAATCAATTCTTGTCCGTTAGTCTCGATAAAAATCAAAAATATTTATTTTTATGAAACTTATTGTGTGTTTTTGAATGGGTACCGGTAGGTGGCGATGTTCGCTGGGGAAATCGCTTGTCTGAAATATTAGATAGTTTAGATACTTATATTAGTAGTATAGTTGTAGCACGAATGGGTCGGCTCGACCACGGAAAGACCACGCTCTCACAGAATACCAGCGTAAAATGGCAGCTTCACACTGCTATGTTTCGTATGGTGAGTGTAGAGAACCGGAGACCCATTTTAGTGGAAAAGAGGCATTTCATCTTAATCCTCATGGGTGAAGACGCATCTGCATTTTGAATCATTATTGAGGATAAATCTAGAGTATATGGGTCACAGCAACCACTTACCATCAGGTGGACTGTGTGCTCTTTTGTCACCGTATCCTATAAAAAAAACAATTGCTGAATTCGCAAGTACTGGAGTAAGAAAAGTTCAATTTAGTTTAAAATAAATTACTTTGATTTTCAAATTTTACGTGGTAGAGCCACATGGCAGCTATATAATGATTGTAGCACGAATGGGCCAGCTCGATCGGGGAAGGACCACTCTCTCACGAAACATCAGCTAGAAATAGCAGCATAATGTTGCTGTGTTTCGTGTGGTGAGTGTAGAGAAACGGAGACACTTTGTACTGGAAACGATGCTTTCCATGGGTGGTTTCCAGGGTGATAACGCATCTCCATTTTGATTCATAATCGAGGATGATTGTGGACGTCTATGGGCCACGGCATCCACTTACCATCAGGTAAACTGTGTGCTTGTTAGTCACCCTTATTGTATTAAAAAAATTGCGGCTGTCAACCCGACTGCAAGGTGTAACTGTGGCAAAATCTTCCTGTAAGGCAATCTATGGGGGAGGCCCATGTGCGTCAAGCTGTTATGCTGCAATGGATCAATAAATGAACGAAAAATTAGTTAGGCTAATTGAAATTTGAGGCATCACAACAACTTTTCAATAATCACACGATTTTATACAATAGCTCGTTGAAGATTCGGTTGAAAGTTGAATGTTTGGCAAATCATCGCATCTGCTAATTTAAAACAATAGGTAGTTACGTTAATTGATACTGTTATTTGTACGCTGTATTTGCTGTGTCATATTGTGGGAACGTAAAATGTATAGGCTGATTACGCTTTCAAAGCATTATAGACTTTTCATTACGAACTACTAGTAGGTACCCGGCGCAATGTTGCTGCAAAAGAAATTATTGCGGAAATATTAATGATTTCTTATATTCACGCGAACGAATCTTATATACACATTGAATAAAACTACTTTTCCGGATTATATAGCGTTTAATTATACTTATTTTTCATTCCTGACGTTTCGGGTGCCATCCTAATTTCAATTGAGAAGGAGGGTGGATACTACCACCTGCTAGGGATTCTGTAATTAATAAAATTGAAACTAAACTCAAACATACCACTGCAAGACTTCAAGATGTGTCAAGTAAGTTCATTCTGTGTAGATCGGACCAAAAATAATAATAAAAAAAGCTAAAGATAGTGCGGGTTAACTCTGACATTGCCACGTCAATCACCTCAGACTCCCGTGCTGGAAAGCACCCGATACGTCGGAAATTAAAAATAAGTATAACGAAACGCGACAAAATCCGTAAAAGTAGTTATATTCAAATTGGAAGGGTTATATTGTTTAATAAGGAATGATAATATATTAATTGAAATTGAACGACTTATATAACTTTCAAATAAATTTGTCAGTACGGTACACGCGCCACCTACTGTAAGTTAATTGTATTATGCCTATAACCTTTGCACAAGTGCCAGAAATAAGTTGATAAAGTTTTACTGCAATCTGATGAACGGTATGGCAGCGAAGGTTATAGGTTATACGCAAGGTTATACGCAGTCCATCTGATGGTAAATAGAAACTGTGGTCCGTGGACATCTATATCTATCCTCGATTAAGAATCAAAATGTAGCTACGTTGTTACCCTTGAGGGCTAAAACAGAATGTCAGTAGCGTTATATTTTTAACCGACTTCAAAAAACGGAGGAGGTACTCAATCCGACTGTATTTGTTTATCTGTGTTACCTCAGAACTTTTTTCTAAGTGAACCGATTTTGATGATTATATTTTTTTATTTGAAAGTTAGTGCTTCTTATGTGGTTTCAAAAATTTGATCAAGATCTGACCAGTAATTTTTGAGTTATCTTCATATTAACTTCGACTACATTGAGCATGTTCTCATTATGTTTATATTGAAGTCGGTTGTACAAAATTTTTAATTTTACTATTTGTATTAAGCATTAAGGTGCTAGTAAGAGCGCGGTCGGACCACGGTGGTCCTTTACCGGTCAGCCGGCACATTTCCACTGCAGTCATATTATCACCGTAGTAGCTCTACCACATTAAAAATGAAATACTTGTGACAAATGATTCCTTAAATTTCATAATTGAGATGCGTTCATTAATACATTGCAAACTGAAGCAGTTCCACGGATCTTAGTTTGTGATTAAGATCACGATATTTTTAATATCCGTGTGATCTTTTCTAGCGGGATGTATCCTGTTTATATCGGCTATTCCCAGCCAAATGACAGCATTAACTGCAGACTATATTAAACAAAATCAAAGAAGATTAAAAACGTAAATTAATTCAGGAAATGTAACTATTAACGCGGCCATTTGCTTTGAGAGTCGTCCTGTCAACCGGCCATGTTGGATTCGCAACTAGCTTGTAACTTCCGACGGTCTCTATTAAAATTATAATAAAACCAATGTACGCTCGCTGCTCATTTCTAAATGCAGATGAAATAAAAGTTCTGTTTTCTAAAGGAAAGGGTTCAGATTGGATTGAGCTGTGGTCGGCTGTTGGCAAGTGTAAAGTTGTCGATGGTATCAAAGAGCCCACACACATCGTAGTCGGGACTTCCGCAGTCCAGTGTGGTCGGCGTATTATATCGATTAATATCATTGTCTTTGGTATTGGTCGCTTGTGACGTCGGTTAAATCTTTAATGAGGGTTTAATTAATGGTTCTTATTATGAATAATGATACCATAGATGTATCTACGTTTTAACCTTTATGAACTTTTTTTATAGATCTATCATTGAAAATGGGACTAAATGTTGTATATTTGATTCATGTTAATGGAGGTCCAATGTTATTTTATTATTATAGAAGGTATATATTAATAAGTTTTCAACCCGGAATATATTGCAAACCTAATTAATATATACCTTCTAGCTTTACTTACTTACTACTATCTTTAGCTTTATACTATAATTTTTTTAATAATTATTTTGTTATGTAATTTTTATATTTAAAAATCGATTGCTATTTATTAGTCTCGCTAAAACTCAAAAATGGCTGAATCGATTTTGATGAATTTTTTTGTGTGTGTTTAAGTGGATCCCTGGATGGTATAGATACACAACTAGACCCGGTAGATGCCGCTGTTGTCAAAATGTAAAAATCACTCATGCGAAGCCGGGGCGGCGCGTTTGTTATATTATAAAACTAGCTGGTATCCGACGCATTGCTGTCGTAAAAAAAATAATTGTGGAAATATCATTTTCGGCTCACCTGATGGTAAGAGACTACCGCCGCCCATGAAAAACTGTAACATCAGAGGAATCAGGATAATTGCAGATGCGTTGCCGGCCTTTTAAAAAGGAGTAGGCTCTTTTTTAAGACGTATCGGTCCGAAAAATCGCTGGTGGTAAGCGATTCCACAAGAAAGTTGTGCGAGGAAGAAAACATCTTCTAAATCGCACAGTGGTGGACCGCCAATCATCCAGATGACGTGGATCGTATCGGGAGTTCTGTCGCGATGTGAAATTTGGCGGCTGACATTAATCCGAACAATTCCTCAGAGCACTCCCGAGCCGATCCGATCGGAAAGGACTCGGTCGTCGACGATTCGAGCCGTTTTGTTCTACTCCTTTTCATTTTTGATTAAGAATATTGTATCATATCTGTAAATATTTCAAAAAGAGGATACCTGCAGATTTTCTTACGCAGTTTCTTCTCCGGACAGAGGAACCTCATTTTGAAACAGGAGTAGATTATAAAACATGTTGACCAGTGGCGTAGCGTGCCTTCGAGGGGCCCTGTATCAAAATTTGTTGGGGGGCCCCAATGAAGAGTAAAGATTTCATAAAAGGAACAAAAACGCTTGCATTGAATTCAAATTATTATATATTGATTTTAAGTTATTCATCATCATCGTTACAGCCCTTCATAAGTCCAAGGAATGAAAAAACGAATAAAGGAATAAAAAACATATACATAAAAATGGTCTTCAGTTCTCTATGTACACATAAATTATCGTCAATTATCACGACAACGGCAAAAGTACTAATTCCACTAGTTCATCATCATCATCATCATCATAACAGCCCTTCATAAGTCCATTAAAGAGCATAGGCCTCACCCAAGGAATGCCACAAAGCACGGTCCTGAACCACCTGCATCCATCGACTTCCTGCATGTCTTACCAGGTCGTCACTCCATATAGTGGGGGGACGCCCTACACTTCATCCGCCGGTACGAGGCCGCCACTCGAGAACCTTTTTCCCTATCGGTTGCCGGTTCTTCGAGCTATATGTCCGGCCCATGGCCACTTCAGCTTACTAATTCGTTGGGCCATGTCGGTGACTCTGGTTCTACTGCGCATATCCTCATTTCTAAGTTTATCACGCAGAGAAACTCCGAGCATAGCCCTCTCCATAGCTCGCTGAGCAACCTTGAGCTTCCTCATCCGGCCAGCAGTGAAGGACCACGTCTCAGTTCCGTATGTCATCACTGGCAACACGCACTGGTTGCACAATTTCGTTTTCAAGTTTTGAGGTATACCTGACTAGAAGATGTGCCGTTATTTCCCGAACGCTACCCAGTCGAGTCGAATCCCTCGATTGACCTCTCGGTCGAAGTTGGACTTACTTAGTCGGACTATTTGTCCCAGGTAAACATAAACGTCAACAACTTCGAGCTTAGAGCTACCAACAACTACCGACATAGGTGTGACATGGACATTAAACATGATCTTTGTTTTGTCCATGTTCATCTTAAGACCTATCCGTTGGGAAAAACTATTGAGGTCATTAAGCATAGTGCTTAGGTCCTCCAGCGATTCTGCCATAAGGACTATATCGTCGGCAAATCGAAGGTGAGTGATGTACTCGCCATTGATGTTAACACCGTATCCTTACCAGTCCAGAAGCTTGAAAACGTCTTCCAATGCAGCGGTGAAGAGTATCGGGGATATAACGTCACCCTGTCTTGCACCTCTCTGCAATTGGATAGGTTTCGTACTCTGGTTCTGTACTCGGATAGCCATCGTAGCCCTACTGTACAAGCACTTCAGCACTTCGATATACCGACAGTCAACTTGGCATCGCTGAAGGGACTGCAGCACCGCCCGAATTTCGACGTAATTTTGATTGAAAGTCTTTGGGCTTTCTCATAGTCCACATACGCCAGAAATAGTGGTAAATTGTACTCCTCGGACTTCTGTACAATTTGCCGAAGGGTATGTATGTGGTATATGGTGCTAAAGCCTTTTTGGAAACCGGCTTGTTCGGGAGTAATGACTCTCGAAAACAGCATGTAGACGCGGCTCAAAAGGGAACTCGGTCTGTAGTTCTTCAAGAGAGCGTTGTCACCTTTCCGGAGTAGTGCCACCATGGAGGACGGAATTAAAGAGCTTCTGAAGGACATCAAGTATCGGTTTTCCACCCGCTTTCAGAAGCTCCACTGTAATTCCATCCAGCCTGGGATCTTGCCGTTTTTAAGATGCTGGAGAGCCATTCTAATCTCGCTCAGACTGACGTCCGAGATATCATCGGAATAGTGTCGGATAAGACTCGCTCTTGGATCGTTACTCACACTTACGTGTGGCTCCAACGATGATGTGTACAGCTGCCAATAGAACCTCTCAATCTCACTCAAAACCTCAGGTGTCCCGGAAACGACGCTGCCATACTCGGTCTTCAGCTTCGACAGTTGGCTCTTTCTGGCAGACAGATCTCTTGCAAAGACTTGGGAGCCCTGGTTCTGCTCGATCTTTTCTTTAATACGAGCAGAATTAAAGTTGCACAAGTCCCGCCGCATGCATTTGGAGATCTGTATGTTCAGTTGCCTGTACGCTGTCAAATCTACTGAAGACTGCAGCTATATACCCCGTCTAAAAGCCATTGAGATTAGAGTGTGATCGGAGACTTTTTGTTTCTTCTGCGGCGGGTCTTGCAAAACTTAGCTCAGACCGCATGGACAGTTTCCACGAGCTTGTCATTCATATCGTCCATTGTATTGCAATCTTCTAGGCACTGAAAACGGTTTCGTAGCTCGAGCTGAAAGGTTTCTGGACTTTGGATTAGAGCACGAGAAGGACGGAGCGTTGACTTCATTAGACGTGACTTCTCCAACTTAACGTTTAGGTTCAGTGTGCCTCTCACCATTCGGTGATCGCTGCCGGTTTTCACCCTCGCGATCACTGAGACATCACTGAATAGTTGTCGTCTGGTCGTCATAATAAAGTTAATCTCATTTTTTGTCGAACCGTCGTGGCTCGACCAGGTCCACTTCCTGTGGGGCCGCTTCTGGAAGAAAGAGTTCATCATAAAGAGTCCTTCTTTCTCCATGAAGTTCGCCAGCTGCTGGCCCTTTGGGTTCCGTTGCCCTATTCCGAATTTCCCTACTTTCAGCTCACCGTTCTCTCTTGTGCCTAGTTTTGCGTTGAAGTCTCCCATTAACACCGTATAGTGGGTTTTGGAGGAATGCATTGTTCTAGAGATATCCTCATACATTTCTTCCACCTCCTCATCGGCGTGTACCGAGGTTGATGCGTAAACCTGTATAACCTTCAGCGATTACCGTTCGGTGATTCTGAGTATAAGGTCCGCAACCCTCGTCGACACACTCCCAATCTTTACAACGTTGTTAACGAGAGACTTGTGGACGATAAATCCGACACCTCCTTGGGACAGATGGTCGCCCTCCTGGTGATAGAACAAATTGCCGGATTCGAGGATTACCGTGACCTCCCCCTCTCTTCAGACTTCGGATAATCCTATGACATTCCAGTGCAACTTGTCTATCTCTTCTTCTAGCTCCAGGACCTTCTCGTCAGTCCTCAGGGTGCGTGCGTTATAAGTTGCCATGTCGAGTCGTCGTAGGTGGCAACAGAACCTCCACCGGAGACTCTTAGCACCCCCTGCCTCGCTGTTACCATGGTCGCCACCTTAGCCAGGAATAGCGGGACTGCCGGGGACTGGGGGCCATCTCTTCGTTACTTTCATGGGGGTATATTGCCATAGTTGCCACGCTTGGCGAGCGGGTTGGCAAGCGCAGTTTTTTTATTGTTGTTTTGCTGTTATCAGAAAGATGCTGCTGCCCATCCTCTGCCTCAGTTTCCGTCTGTCGCCTTTTACGACACCCACGGGAAGATATGGGGTTGTGAGTATTCTTACCCGCCACTACACGGGCTTATGAGTTATTACTTACAATAAATACTCCTAGGAACTAAGCTAGCCAAACAATTTAATTTTCGTGCCTTTTGTTCGGCGAACATAGCTGAAGACGATTTCAGTTTTACTAAATTCTTTACTTCTTTAGAGAATAGTGATAGCCTTTCCTGTCCCATTAGAAGTCCTTGGAGTTTTTGCTTACACACGTTGGGGGCCCCTGTAGCCCGGGGGCCCCGTATCATTGATACGGCTGATACGGCGGTAGCTACGCCCCTGATGTTGACCTTACACAAAAGAAATTATAATGTCTTATTCGTACGCCAAAGAATAAAGAGTTTTCATTTAATTTCGATAAGAATTTTATAATATTAAGAACGGTTCTTTTTGACTAAAGCACAAGCAAGATTTTTTTATTGTTTTGCATTTTTGAACTTAATTCCCACCATAAAAGTTTTATTTCTATTGCAACTAAGATAGCTTTAGGATCTTTTGAACAGTATTTGTGATTCGAAAACCGAGTTTATTATTAAGTTATTAAAGTTTACATTTGTATGAATTGCAATAATTTCAAATTCTTCCTGCTCCGCGATCACGCCATAGCAACTTCGTACCGGTAAACATATTGTAACAACCCTTACCAGGTAAATGCCATGTTCAGTGTTGGACGTGTGAGGAGCTGTAATGATGATGAAATGAAATGTCTGTTGAATTTCATGTTGATTTGATTTCTTTCTCGTTCCTTAAGATATAAATACGCTCCAATTTTGCCACAGTTGGCAAATACAGTACGTCTCGCACCATTGTAGTAAGTGTTTCATGTGTGCCGAAATAAAAGATGATTATAGCATCATTAATGAGGGCATCCACGACTTTTTCTGCCACCAGGGCGGCGCCACTTTAGAGTGAGGTAAAATATTTGACAGATTTCATAGCGGGGACGATAAATCCTTAGGAAAATGTAATCTCTAAGGTTGCTTTCTGTATTATTAGTTATATTTTATATTAATTACATTAGAAATGAATAAACCAAACTATAAAATATAACTAAAAGCCGATTAAAAAAAAAGAGTTATAAAGTGCAAACAATTAAAAATCAAACCACTGATGCATTGTGTTATATATTGATATAATACTCTAGATAATGATAAACTATTATTTAAAACTAATTTCTCAATTAACTGACACTGTGGAACAAAAATCTTTACCTCAGTCACAACTAGCGACATCTGGTGAGTGGAAGATTATTAGCCCTCATTGAAAGCCATAACATCTTTCACCGTGTAGAGGAATGGTAAGGATATCCACGAAAGACGACAGAGAGAAAGAAACCAGGATATGAGCCGTAGCGTCTTTCAAATAACATATAAAAGAAAAAAATTTTGGTTAGCAACCCGCCTGCCAAGCATGCCAAATATAGCGAATATCCCCTCTATGATGCAAGCTATGGGGGAATCCCTCTAGCATGTCGCATTTTGTAAAGTTTTAAATCTGTGCATCTTCTTCTTCTCTATAAATGAAAATCAGTTACTGTTTGTTTTTATAGAATAATGGGACAAACGAGCATACAGTCCACCGGATGCTAAGTGGGTGCTGTGGCCTATAGACATCCACATTTATCCTCAATTAAGAATCAAAATGCAGAAGCGTTGTCACCCGTCAGGACTGAAATGGATTGCCTCGTTTCCAGTAAAAAGGGTCTCCAGTTCTCTGCACCCACCACACGAAACAGCAGCTATAAGCTGCTTCTTTACGCTGGTGTTCTGTGAGAGCGTGGCCCTACTGCAGTCGAGCCGACCCACTCGTGTTGCAACCACATTATAGCCGCAGCATGGCTCTACCACGTGCTGTCTTAGTTACGTCAAAACTCGAAACTAGGTCAAGCGATTCTGATGAAATTATTTGTGTGTTTGAATGGGTTCCTGGATGGTTTAGGTTCACAATTGGGTGCGGTAGGCAGCGCTATTCGTTAGTCAAGCCAGGGCAGATCATTAGTATCAATATATATTATTTATTTAAAAAAAAATATTCTTCCATTACCTTGTTTAAATATCAAAGAAGCCTGCTTTTTGTCAAATCATTCCCTAAGTATTTTAAAACCCGCCAAAATACTACAACAAGGCGTTTAAGAAGTAAATATGCAGACCTAATATATCAACCTCCCTGTCATAAAAATATGTATAAGAGAAATGTATATAACATGAGTATATTATTGTTTAACACATTACCTAAGAATTTAAAAGAAAAAGAGGGAGTCTCTTTTAAAAGTAATTTAACAAAATGGTTATTGGAAAATTGTTTCTATAGCCTAAAAGAATATTTAGAATGGAAAAATTAGTTCAATGATTTATGTGATCCTCTTACAGATAGTTTTTTTTTGTATTATGTACCAAAATATTTGCACGTCTGCGAGCAGACTAAACACATGTACACTAGATTTAACTTAAGACCCTGTCAACTGTGTTTCTTGCAAATAAAGAATTTGTATTTGTATTTGTATAGAATTGAAGTGTCTGTCTATAATACATATTGAAATAATTGCCTTCTATTAAGCTCACGGGGTTATAGACGGCTCCATGGCGCAGTGGCTTAGCAAGCAGTTGCTGCGCTGGGAGCCGCGGGTTCGAATCCCACACGGAACAAGTATTTGTATGGCCTGCAAATAATTGTTCCGGGTCTGGATGTTTGTCCTTGTGCAATTTATGTTTGTAAACTGCCTCCACGATACAAGAGAAACCCCAAGTGTGGGGGTAACGTTTTTTAAAAAATATATGCATGCTATTAAGACATAAACAACCATTTTATTAATTTTTTGTCTGTCTGTCTGTTCGAGTTAATCTTCGGAATGGCTGACCCGATTGTGATGAGGCTTTACAAATAATACCAGGACAGACCTAGACTATATTTCATCCGAAAGAACGTAACATCGGTTAAAAAAATGGTATTTGATTATATTAAATCTAAATAACGCCACATTAATAAATCTTACACAGACGAAACCGGGGCGAGTCACTAGTCTGACATAATACTCAAACAACAATGTTGAACAATATAAAATTGTATGGAGATATCTGGTAGAGGTGGTGCCAGTCCAGTTGCAGTGTGCGATGACCTTAAGTTAAATCTAAAAACGCCACATTAATAGATCTTAACCTGGTGAAACCAGGGCGGGTCACTAGTCTTACATAATACTACCATTCGTACCATTCGTGCTACAACTTACACATAACAACAATATAGCTGCAGCATGGAAGACCATGTATAAAAATACTACTTATCTTCACGCACAATCCCTGACGGGGTAGCCAGAGAGAACAGATCGCCAAGTGTCACGATCCTTACATACCTCTTTCGCTTCTTTCAGATTCATTATCTTCTTCATACATGCACGTCTAGGTATCCGAGTACTCTTGACCCTCCCCTCTTCGAGCAGTTTGCTCACATGGTCTTCGAAAGTTGGTCTCGGTCTACCTCGACGCCTTTTAATATTAACTTTCGCGCTATATATTTTCTTCACCATTCGGTCTTCACTCATTCGCTCAACGTTCCCAAACCATCGAAGCACGCCGTTATCAATTTTTGTGATAAGGTCATCTTTCAAACCTGCCATATTGCGAATCTCTTCGTTTCGCTTTCTGTCGGCCATGGTAACGCCGCACATTTTACGAAGAGATCGCATCTCCACTGCATTCAACTTGCTTTTATGCTTCTTCTGGCATACCCAGGTTTCGCTGCCATATAACAAAGTCGGTACCAACACTGCGTTATGTATTGCAAGGCGTGCACTCTTCACTACGCCTTGCCTTTTGACTAACGCAGTCAGGGCAGCATTGACTTTGTTCCCGGCAGCGACACGCCTGTCCACATCTAAATCACATTTTCCATCCCGGCTAAAAGCACTCCCCAAGTATACAATTTCATTTACCTGTTCTAGACATGTATAAAAATCTTCAAAAAAAAACTATCTTACATCTTAACTAATGCTATACCTTCACAAACAAAAGTGTTTATTGATTTAAAACATTGAACAATAAACATAAAAGGCAATAGAGGTCAAATTTCCACTCATAAAATAAGTGAACGATCCATTAAACTTTCGTTCTGAAGAATGCAGCCGGCAGTAAAAGTATTGACAAAGTTTTATTTAGCGATGATATGACGCTCGATTGTTGCGAAGCGCGCCATCATTGTTGTCATTTTAATTCAGGGTTGACTGTAATTAGAAAGGATTCTGTCATATATTCAATTCTTTTTCTTCTTTAGTTCCTTAAAAACCATAGCTGAACATGGGCTTCTCTATTTTTTTATAGAATAAGAGAGACAAACGAACACTGTTAAACTTTTTACGTGGTAGAGTCATGCTGCAGCTATATTAGTAGTATAGTTGTAGCACGAATGGGTCGGCTCGACCGGTGAAAAACCACGCTCTCATAGAATACCAGCGTAAAATAGCAGCTTAACGCTGCTGTGTTTCGTATGGTGCGTGTAGAGAACCGGATACCATTTTTACTGGAAATTAGGCGTTCCATCTTAGTCCTCACGGGT
Source organism: Parnassius glacialis (assembly GCA_033319125.1). NCBI lineage: Eukaryota > Metazoa > Arthropoda > Insecta > Lepidoptera > Papilionidae > Parnassius > Parnassius glacialis. The sequence continues at coordinate 35,008,043 of JAVANC010000025.1, forward strand.
GACAACACATCTGGATTTTGATTTGTAACGAAGGATAGATGTAGATGTCTATGGGCCACAGCAACCACTTACCATCAGGTGGATTGTGTGCTCGTTTGTCACCCTTATCTTATAAAAAAAACTGAAATTGTATTTTTGCATTATATTTCGAAGATGTGCGAAGTCCCGTAAAACACTGTTTGGAGATTCTTATTCCACAAAACAACCCCCGTCTCGGGGTTGTTTTGTGGCATTAGAGTGTTCTTTACCCCATTTCATTTCGGTTATTTGCAATTTGGTCGGTGTCGGGGATCAAAATCCGATTGGTCGCGTACTTTGAAATTTATGATGAGTGTCCTGCCATGGAGCTATCACGGCTTATTGACATTAAAATCTATTTGTGTCACTGTATGCAAATTTCTGGATGTTATGAAATTAGATTCTGGTTCTTATTATCGCGTAATTGAGTAGAAAATGGCAAAACAAGCATGATCACACATAAAACAACTTAATCCTAATAACTATCCAATGAACCTTTCATGTTGCTTCCAACGAGATACGGCTTTATACTTCGTTAGTTTCAAATTAAAATAGAGACATGAGCGGCGTATTTATTCCGATATTACGCGGAAATGATGCGAAATTGCGGAATGCACTTTAAATAACCGATAGAGAGCTCGAGTCTATCGCGCTAGGTGCACCATACATTTGGACACGAACGAGTTAGTCCTGTTTTGTCAGGACTTTTGATTTCAGACCTTGCTCATTCACTGAAAGATTTTAAATGTAGAACCAGGAAACATGACTCAATTTCTGTGAATCAACGAAATCACGGGTAGCAGCATCTGCCTGATAACAGCTAAAAATAATAAGGGATTGTGGTTGCCATACCCGCCTGCCAAACGTGGCAACTATGGCACAATCTTCCCCATGAGGCAATTTATGGAGGAGTCCGAAGTTAAGCAGTGGACTTTTATAGCTTGCAATTGAACATCCAAGTCTCATGTTGATTGTACTATAACCCTTAACTTTTAACAATTTCAAACATTGAATCCATCCAATCATTGTATTGATTAAAAGTTAATAGACGATAAGTTTTACATTAAAAGTACTTATTTAAAAAAAATAAAACAAAAGTGCACTGCACACATCGAACGGGTCGGTTTACCATAGCGAAATTCAAAAGGCTGTTTAAGGATTAAAATCTAAAGCTAATAAAAAAATAATCAAAGTGTAAGTTCAGTTTTTCGGAAGATATCTTGTTCACACCAATACTGACCAACTAATGTCCAAGTGAAATTATTTTCAATTAACTTTTTTTTTAATAATAATCGAAATCCCATAACTACGTCAGAAGCATTAATTTAAATCTCCTATTGCTATTAGTGTATTTTTTATTATATAAGTGCAATATAAAGCTGGTGCAAGTGATTTGAGTGCACGGCTCCGTGGCGCAGTGAGTTGCAGTGATAAGGGCCGCGGGTTCGAATCCCGCATGGAGCAAGTATTTGTATGGCCTACAATTAATTGTTCGGGATCTAAATGTTTGTCCATGTGAAATCTATGTATGTAAACTGCCCTCGCGAAACAGAAAAAAATCCTAGTGTGTAGGTAAAGTTAAAAAAATGGATCGCTAATTTTTGATTTGGTGACAATAGAACATTTAGCGTGCCATAGCGTATGATGTGTGCAAAAGGCAATAATTTAAAATTAAAAATTTCGTACAGCCGACTTCAATATAAGCGATTTCAATATAGGTTATTTAAGAATAACTCAATAACCATTAGTCTGACCTTGATCAAATTCATATGGGGCTACACGAGAATTATCAGCTTTCATATAAAAAAGAATCATCGAAATCGGTTCGCCCAGTACAAAGTTATGAGGTAACACACATAAAAAAACATACACTCGAATTGAGTACCGTCTCCTTTTTGGAAGTCGGCAGAAAACGACTTAAAATAGCATAACTTCATCGTTAATTTTTTACTAATTTAAAAAGTAAAATGTAACAATACAACGTAAATTTTTTAACTATATGCTACATGCCAGCGCATCGTATTTAGTTTTTTAAATTTTTTAACAATTATTGCACTATTGACACTAATAATACTCTATCTAATCTTACTAATACTTAAAATGCTTTTACTTGGCAGAGTTCACGACAGTAGACGAATGATGCATTATATTATTTTCTAGGGCTTTGCAACCTACTTCTGTAATTATGTCCGTAGTTATTTTCCGGGAATTATGGAATTTCTAGTCGTTCCATGCTCACTCACTCAATAAGACTCAAATCGACCGTCTGTTTGTTACAGGAAGCCGAGAACATCGGCGCGCGACTTCAAAGCCGCGTCTACATCAAACGACCTCTCACCATCAGCGAGTGCCTATTAAGCGCTAATTCAATCATAAAAACAAACATGTGCGACTATTTCCGTACGGTTCGCGGGTGAAGATCACACATGAGCGCGGAAAGTGAAGCAGATTGCACAGAGGAAAGAAAGAAAGAGAACGGGGGAGAAGAAATGCAAACTATAGTTTCTAATTACGTCTCACCCAATCTAATTGGACAAGCGGACAGATTGATCGATGTCAATTACTCTAATGATTATTCTTTAGATTACCAATATGCCGAGAAGAATGGTAGCCCAGAAACTGAAGAAGAGAAAATAGAAGTTGACGTCGATGATAAAGAAGATGAATTAGTAATAGCTGACGATGGTGACGTAGACAAATCAGAAAACGAACAACCAAACAGTAGGGTAAACGATTTCCAAAATGAAGTCCAAGAAGAGAGTAGAGGTAACCAAAGAGAGGAAAGCTACGAACCGTCATGGCACCCACATGTGTACGGCAAGCCGCCAAAAAAGCCCACTCCGCATACAATAGAGTACATATTAGGATTATCAAATAATAAACAGCAAACGGCAGAAGAGCAAAGAAAGTCCACTGTCAGTCAGTTGATGAACGTAAAAAGAAACTTCGATGGTAAAAAACAGTTTCATCAAGAGAAAAGTGTGGAAATACAGAGGGTACTGAACGAACGCAAGTTTGTGAGTGTGCATAAGAACAAGCTGCAGGAACAGTTGTTGCAGCGTGGTGTTAGAACTGTTGACAGTGAATGTGCAGTGCAATATAGTTTTAAAGTCGATGAACCTCTCAATCTGTCAGTGCCAAAGCCAAAGGAGTCACCAGCTTGGGGCTCCGATGAAGATAAATTAGGAAAAGGTAAGTTCAGGCTGTATTTTTTAAAGGTAAACGATCAACCAAGAAAGATCAACCAACAACCCAGAAAGTAGAAGATTAAATTTCAGCACTGGAAATAAAGCATCTGAAATCACAATCGTAGGTTTTCTACTTGAGGATGATACTTACATGAGGCAACACAGGTTCTAGCTCGAAATTAACACAAAACTAAAATTATTACTTAAATTTTATAGCTATACCAAATTATTATTCTGATATACAATGTGCTAGAGCCTTATTGTCCATGCTGTACCTGTCGTTAGGTGGGGCATAAGAGAAGACATTACCCAATATCATAATTGTCGCCATAAGAGGCGAAATGAAAAATACCAGGAAAACCTTATGGCATCCGGTAGATGGCAGTATAAAATAGAATAGAATAGAATGATTTTTATTCAATATTGATTATTACATAATACTTATTGAAAGTCATTTTTAATTTACCACTGGTTCGGAAAATACCTCTGTCCTGGGAAGAACCAGCAATCCGTAAATGGATTTTCACAGGCTGATAAAGAAGAAGAGTCTTAAGTAGAGCATGCATGTCAAACTCAAAGTCATTGGTGTGCTAAATGCGTAAAGACCGTAGAATCAGTGGGCCGCTAAATCCAACCATAAAGAAAAAAAAAAGCTTATTGGATATATTATAGATTCGGGCGGTAATCGCTTATTTAATAATTAATACTAAAATAATAGAAATATGTATTACAATCTTTTTCCAAAAAATTAACAACCTTTGTCCTTAACTAAATTACCTATTCGGGGCTAATTTTATGTGCGGAAATTAGTTTTACAACTGCAAGTGTGCGTCAGTCAACTGCGATCTCGCTGCAGATCTGTTTCCTTTCATTAGGGAAAATAACTGCTCACACTAGTAGGTGCTTCCAAACATTGATAATTGGACCCGCTCGCGGGCCGTATCAAGAGGTTGGTTTAAAAATTGGATCGGGCCGCAGGCAAATGCGTAGAGTAGAGTAATTAGCATGACTGTCTAAAAAACATAAGTATTCAGATATTTAAATAAAAGCATCTATACTCTATACAATTACGTTTACTTCTGAGTGCTAAGTATGATATCATTAGAAGATAAAATTCAAGCACTTCCCAAAGAATGAGTTAAATGGATGTAAGCATTCGGAAAAGTAAACAATACAGTTGGCGGCAATCGTTCTTCCCAAACTCAAAACATCGATATAACCATCAAAAATCCCACACGCGCGCAAAAATAAACAACAGTTTCCACGAACTTCGCGATGGGGAGGCTTTCGAAATGTGTCCCTCACAAAACAAATCAATTTCCTCCGTAACGCACGCTAAATTACTTCTTATTTCTAAACGTTGAAGTTCAATGTGCAATTCGACGTTATCGACCATTAAATCATTTTCATTTTAAGAACGTATATGGGCTATAAAGCGGCAAAGTTGTAAATCAGAGTCAATTAGACGAAAGAGTTCGCGGCCACGGCGGGTTTATTTTTAGCAGGGTAATATTAATACAAGTCGATGAGTCCGTATGCGATGAATTGTAACGCGATGTAATTGGGGTTTTATGGGCGAAAGATTAGCAACTACAGCTTGTGATTTTGTCTTTGTATGTACGTTCTTCAATTTTATATAGTCTGTTATAAGACTGTCTGACATAAATGTCGCATAATATATTTAGCTTTACTAATACTCGAACAACAATGTAGAAGAGAAAATAGGCGAAAACATTGAAATAAGAGTTGTTTACAGTATAAGTTTTGATTCCATTATATGGCACATAAAATAAAATAAAATTATCCATGTAACTATTTGCCTATAGGTGACCTGTGAACAACGATATAATTTATTTAAATAAACGCGATAAAATCCGTAAGTAAAACTTAATTAATTTTACGTATATTTTTAGCGATAATTTATGATATTTTTTATAGAATAATGTGTCGTCAAAGGAGCACACAGTCCAAATGATGGTAAGTGGATGCTGGGGCCCACATGCATCTACATGTAACGTGTAATGCCTCATTTCCAGTAAAAAGGATCTACATTTCTCTACACTCACCATACGAAACATAGCAGCATTAAGCTGCTATTTTACGTTGGTATTCTGTGAAAATGTTGTCCTTCCCTCGTCATGCCGATCCATTCGTGCTTCAACCATAATATAGCTGCAGCGTGGCCTTATCACGTATAAAATCTTATTCTTCTACAACAAAAGTCTACTGCAAACTTGCCACTGCGTGACTTATGCCCAAACACTAAAATGCTGCTCAATTTTAATACGCCGTTTCTCGTGCTGTCTCTATCACTTTAATTCAAAGTGACTGCGACACCACGAGACTTAACGACGTCTTGAAATTGAGCGTTTGAGTATTTGGCCATTAATCGTCACGGATTCACGATCGCAGTATCAAAAGTCTCGCTCGCCCGGTTATATTACGTCTGATATAAAAGTACTGAAATTAACGGAGGTCTAAGTTTTTTCTTGCATTCTTCTACTAGTACACAGCTGTTATATGAAATGATGATTTAAATATTTAGTAATTTATTTATAAATGAAAGAACAATTCATTTAAAGTACATTTAAATATGTTTATGTTTACGAGAGGCAACCCCTGCCACGCTGTCCGTGAATTTCTGCGATATCAGGGGACTTGACTCGAACCTAAACACCGTCCACTACTGTATCGAGACGGCGAAGCCGGTCTTGCTCTTTCTGACCGAGACGCGGGTGTCCTCTCCAGCTGATACTTCGTATCTCTCCTACCCGGGGTACAAACTGGAACACTCATTTGTGACTCGGACTGGAGTTTGCGTATACGTCAAAGAGGACATATGTTTTCGACGCCTAGGTAGTCTTGAAGGTTCAGACCTGTCCATCCTTTAGCTACGTGTAGACAGCGACGACTATCCTCGCGTCTATGGTGCCTCTATACGCGGTAAGGCCGAAACAGACCGCCTCATCGACCACGTCCAAATGCCTACAGATTCCTTTCTACAACAGATCCCATCTGCACAGATCGTCATCCTTGACGATTTTAACGCATATCATGCCGAATGACTCGGTTTACGTTTAACCGATTACGCAGGGAGATCTGTTCATGATTTTGCATTGGCATATGGTCTAACTGAATTGGTTACTTCGCCTACGCGGATTCCAGATGTGGAAGATCACGCACCTTCCCTGTTGGACCTTCTACTGATCTCTCATCCGAACAGATATCAGGTCTCCGTCGACGCCCCTTTTGGCTCCTCGGACTATTGTCTAATCCGAATCCGCAGTGTGGTGCCACTCACGCTTAATTCGCGGTTGCTTTCTGCAGGCTGTCGCCGTATTTGGCACTATAGGTCGGCCAATTGGGATGGGATGCGGTCTTTCTTTGCATCCTACCCTTGTGGGCGAGTTCGCTTCTCGCCGGACGACTCCAACGTTCTTGCTAATTCACATAACACATAGGCAGAATTGGCGAGGAACTAGTTCGCGTTCCTTCGGGAATCCGTGCATTCTGGTCTCTCGCCAAGGCTGTCCAAGGAAACGTCTGTCAGCCATCTCCTGCACTGGGAGGACGATTCACTGGCCCATGCCGCAAAGGAGAAAACCGATCTGCTAGGCTCTTTTTCTGCATCCAACTCGACTCTCAATGGCGGGGGGGAACACACCACCGACCATCCTGCGGTGTGCTCCATGCTGGATGTGCGGTTCATACAGCGCTCGGTTCGCAAAGTACTCCTCTCCCTGACGGAATCCCCCTAATTGTGCTGAGGACGCGAGCTCCGGAGTTGGAACCGATTGTAACGCATCTTTTCCGGTACTCCTACTTTCTAGGCGTAGTCTCGAAATCATGGAAGACGGCTTTTGTCCATCCGATCCCTAACAAAGGCGACCATTCTGACCCGTCTAACTACAGGCCTATCGCCATCACCTCCTTGTTCTCCAAAATAATGGAATCCATTATAAACTGGCAGCTCATGCGATACCTTGAGGATCACCAGCTGATTAGTAATCTCAATCCATCATAACCTCAACCAATCGTCGTAAATGTTGGTAATAAATTTCCAATACAATGTAATATTGTTCTATGGAATAAATGACTATGACTATCAAATACGCTTATCGTCGTTGCCGATCAGCTGGTGATCTTCTGGTCTACCTGACTAATAGATGGGCGGAGGCATTAGAATCAAAGGTTGACAAAAAAGTTTGGACATTGCGAAGGCCTTCGAACAGGTTTGGCACAAAGCGCTTCTTTCGAAGCTGCCTTCCTTCGGGCTTTCCAAGAAATTGTGCAATTGGATTTTCTTTTATTTAATTGAATTGAGGTTTCTTGCAGATTGGAGCATTAAGGTCGTTGTAGCCGGTGCATACTCAGACTATAAGCCTATTAATGCTGGTGTTCCACAAGGTTGCGTGCTATCACCAACGCTGTTTCTTCTGCATATAAATGATATGTTGCGAACCGGTAACATTCATTGCTATGCGGATGACTGCACTGGCTACTCTATACACCGGCTGTGCCAATATTTCTCGGGAAAACGTCACCGTGTACCAGAAAAAACTTGTGTCTGAAGTCGAGTCTTTGTTGAACAAAGTCTCGGATAGGGCGCGACTAAATCTAGTCTAGTTTAATCCCCAGAAAACATAAGATTGTGCGTTTGCCGCAAAAAAGAACCGCTTTGTCGTGTCTCCTCAGTTTCATGGCACTCCCCTTGTTGCCTCAGCCGGTATCGGAATCCTCGGCGTCGACATATCGAGTGACGTGCAGTTTCATGGTCACTTGGAAGAGAAGGCCAAATTGGCCTCTGAAAACTTGACGTGTTCAGCAGAGCGGGACAGTATTTCATACCGGCACATCGCCTGCAACTTTACAAGGCGCAGGTTCGGCCTCACATGGAATACTGTTCCCATCTCTGGGCTGGGGCTCCCCAGTGCCAGCTCCTTCCACTTGACCGCATCCAGCGCAGAGGGGCTCGAATTGTCGACGACCGAGTTCTTTCCCATCGGCTCGATTCACTAGGGCTGCGAAGAAATGTTGCATCCTTTTGCATTTTCTTTCGCATTTGCCACGAGGAGTGCTCTGAGGAATTGTTTGGGTTAATCATCAATAATCATAATCATAAAGTTCAATCAGCCGCCAAATTTCAAGAACGCAAATCGCGGAAAAGCTCCCGATACCAACCACAACATCTGGATGCTTGTCGGTCCACCGTACATACACGTATAGTACGTTTCACCAGGAGTTTTCTTCCGCGTACGACCTCTCTCTGGAATAGTTTACCACCGCGATTTTTCCGGACCGATACGACTTAGAGACTTTCAAGAAAAGAGCTAACTCTTTTTTAAAAGGCCGGCAACGCACCTGCAATTGCCCTGGTGATACAATTGTTCATGGGCGGCGGTAATCGCTTACCACCAGGTGAGCCACAAGAAAAGAGAATATTTTTTTAGTTTTCATTAATATTTTTTTTGTAAAATTTCAAAAAATATTAAAAAGCATGCAACTTCACCATCTATTAATTATATGTTATGTGAGATACGTTGGTATTATATTATATCGAGTTTTTTCAATCGTCAGATGAAAGGTATCGGATTAAAATACATAAACAAATAAAAAATAACAGCTTTATTAATAAAATATTTTAATTGTTTGACTTTTATATTTAGTCGGATAATTTATTTGATGGATAATTTTTAATGGCCCTAAGTGTAACAAACAATTCAATCGATTAATCGTTTTTATATCTCCATCTAGGCCAGTTTCCGTTAAATAAGCCTGTGATACGTAAGTTGCCTCCATAAGATAAATTATTGCCTTCCTTTTCGCCGTTTTGCCGTAAAAGTATTAAAATACTATTTTATAAGATCGTTGATTTCGTTTTTACATTCTCGACAAGTTTCTTTGAATGAATAACACTATTAAATCTACAGTCAATGCTAGTCTAATGCTTGTTGTAATAAATTAATTTATACATATAAATAAAATTGAAGTGACTGTCTTTAATGTTAAAGTAACTGGTTTCGATTAAGTTCAGAGGATTATCTGCATGCTATTAAGGCATAAACAACTACGAGTATTAAACAAAATTGTATGTCTGTCTGTCTGCAAGGGAATGGCTAAATAGATTGCGATAAAATTTGCGGACAGATAGAGAGCTGCAAGGAGTGATCTAGGTTATATTTTATCCGAGTAACTTGAAAATATTTTTTTGAATAATTTAAAATTAAAACTTTTGTTATTGAAGTTGGTTGTTAAAAATTTTTCATGTATTGACCGGGTACATCGTAAGGAGAAATAATGTTTTTAAATATTTTTTTTTCAGATTCTTAACGTAAATTTGTCTATCAAAAACCAATTTTAGAAAGGACAAAAACAGGAAGACCCAGCTTTAATTGTGTATAAGTGATGTAACCCTCGTTGCATTATATGTATTAAATAAATGAAGGAATTAAATTAAAATGTTATTTAAAATTATTAATTACCGTTACTGCCTATTAAGCCCACTGCTGAACATAGGCCTCCCCCTTAGATTGCCTCATAGCTGGGATATTTGCTATAGTTTCGTATGTGGTAGAGCCATGCTGCAGCTATATTAATAGCATAGTTGTAGCATGATTGGGTCGGCTCGACCGGGGAAGGACCACGTTCTCACAGAATACCATTATAAAATAACAGCATAACACTGCTGTGTTTCGTATGGGGAGTGTAGAGAACCGGCGACCCTTTTTACTGGAAAAGAGGCATACCATCTTAGTCCTCACTGGTGACAACGCATCTGTGTTTTGATTCTTTATTGAGGTAAGATGTGGATGTCTATGGGTCACAGCAACCACTTACCATTAGGTGGACTGTGTGCTCGTTTGTCACCCTATCTTATAAAAAGAAAGTTGCCACGCTTTGCAAGTGGATTGCCAACCGCAGGTTTTTATTTTTAGTCGTTATTAGGAAGACGCTGCTGCCTATCTTCCTATTTGGTTCCCTCTATCGCTTCTTACGTTACGGATGATAAGTGCTATAGTATGTGCCATATCGATTGAGAAAAACGGACAATGACCTCAGATATGAGCCGAGTGTCAAAAGGCGTAACTTACAAAATCTCAATTTAGATGTGATAACAATATTTAAATATTGATATTATTCCCACTTCTAGGTCAGCACATATGTTTTGTTTTTTTGTTTCTTAAATAATATTGTCTGTGGTTCCTATAAACATAGTAAAATCTTACGGTACATCGCGAAAAATGTGTTATATTTTATATTTCAATTTATGGTAAGTAACGCAGCAATTCATTTAATAACAGTTTCATATTAAAAAAATATTTGAAGCAATATAATCACCATATTGAGCTTTTGCAAATTCATCCCTTTAAAATAAACAAAACGCGCGTTACGTCAGTTCGTTCTAAAAGAAACGTGACAATGGCAGCCAGAGATGCGTCACCTTTTTTGGGCCGGTCCGCCATTTTGTTTTCATTCGTGTTCGGATAGCGCTTGCGTGTGTACGTCTCGGGTAATTCATAGCATTCATTGCATTGTTTTAGTTGAGTTTTTACTGTTAAATTTGTTATATCGTTAAGTTTTTGTTTTTTGAATCTGTTATATTAGTTTTACTGTGACGGTCGTTACTAAATCGACATGAGTTCAGGAGAATTTGGTGAAGGACCCGGTCCTTCAACATCAAGTGGAAAGAGACGTCGCCGACCCATAATAAACGTAGCAGGTACGTACAAATAGGTACAAATGCGACGACGTAGCCTTTCTATTTCTTAAAGCGCTCTTTTTATGTGACCATGTGGTATTTATTTTCTAAAACAATATGTATTTATGTGATGTAGTACTATGGTAGTATATTTTTGTCATTTATTTACAGGCCCATCTTCTGGAGCACCTTTAACGTCACCAGTAAAAAAGAGAAAACCTACCACTTTGTCGGTCGGGGAACAAGAGATTATCATTAATGTATACAAATATGTCAAAAACACCTGGCCCGAAGACGTGTATCCTTCAAACGTTAATATGGTAGAAAAGGTTTCGGAGATCTCAGGAGTCAGCAAGAGCACTATATATCGCGTATTAAGCGTGTATAGAGATTCCCATAAAATACCAGAAAAGGGAATAATTAATAAAAGAAAAAAGTCTGTAATTGACAAGTTGGACGATTTTGATAAATCGGCTATAAGAGCGAAAGTGCATCAGTTCTTTCTTGCAGGAGAATTACCGACTTTAGACAAAATTTTGCTCAGTATAAATCAAGATGACCAGTTGCCAAACTTGAGCAAAACTTCCCTGCGACGTGTGTTGCGCCATTTAAAATTCAAATATATAAAGAGAAACAGAAAAAGTGGTCTAATAGATCGCCCAGAGATAGTTCTGTGGCGTACCAGATATTTGAGAGAAATACAAATATTAAGAAACGAGGGACGTAACATTTTTTACCTTGACGAAACATGGATTAACGCAGGTCATACTATGGGAAAGGTATGGGAAGACACCACAATTGAATCTTCTCGTCAATCACGGTTAGAAGGCTACTCTACTGGCGCGAAAGCCCCTTCGGGTAAAGGAAAGCGATTAATAGTTGTACACGTTGGCAATGAAAATGGCTTTTTGGAGGGATGTGATTGGGTATTTGAATCATCATCTACTGGTGACTACCATGAGAGTATGGACGCTCTCCATTTCGAGGACTGGTTTAGAAAAGTAATAGAAAAACTGCAAAGCGGCGATGTCATAGTTATGGATAACGCTAGTTACCACTCCAGACGTTTAGAAAAAACCCCAACAATGTCTTGGCGGAAACAAAATATGCAGGAATGGCTAGAATCTAAACAGATCGCATACGTGCCCTCGGACACAAAGACCCACTTAATGGAAAAAATAAAGGCAGTTAAAGATAACTATCGAAGTTACGTCACCGACGAGATGGCAAAAGAAAAAAGCATCACAGTGGTAAGGTTACCTCCTTATCACTGTGAGCTTAACCCCATTGAACTTGTGTGGGCAGATGTGAAAGGGTACGTTGCACGAAAAAATACAACTTTCAAGTTAAAAGATGTTAAAAATTTACTTAAAGATGGTTTAACTCAAATCACGCCAGATAAATGGAAAAACTGTGTTCAGCATGTCCTTAAGGTTGAACAAAAAATGCGTGGCATGGATGATAGAATTGACCAAACTGCAGATCGCTTTATAATTAATGTTACAGATAGTTCATCAAGTGAAGATACGAGTGATGATTGCACCGAATAAAAATAAAGTTCTTATATAATATTAAAAATAAAGTTTTATCTTTTGCATAAGTACGTACTTATTCGGTGTCGTTATCACTCGAATCTTTATATGTGTTATAAATTAATGTTTTTTGTTGTTAAATGAATAAAGTACTTTATAACAATAGATGATTTTTCTTCTACAGCGATCTTTCACATAACTTTTTAATAATAGTTAATAAATATATATTATATCAATCATTATAAAAAAATCATTATAAATAAAGAAAGTACTACATATAAAATGTGCCTATATATTGAAGGTTTGTAACCCCTGGTTAAACGACCGAAAGGTCATTGTCCGTTTTTCTCAATCGATTTGGCACATACTATAGTGGATATTCTCACACCGCCACTACACGTCACTTAGTCTCACAGAATTGTTAGTGAATCAGCATAATTACATTTCTAAGTATCGGTGGCAAGCCAGCGGAGCGAGAGTCATTTTCATTCCAATCTCCAATTGCTTTTGCATTCTATATCGTAGTGTATCTAATGAGGATCGTATCCAGACATTGCAGATTTATCACTCCTAACAAAGTGGCGATCCATTTTCGATCTTGATCACTTGTGATAATGGCGTGTTTGTTATAATACAGACTGGATGTCATCGAGTGGTAATAAGGTATCAGATGAATAGGGTGACCAGACGATTTTATTTTTATAATAAGATTTTACGTATTTCATTTTAGCGATTTGGAAAGACACTTGTACTAGTTTCAAAATATTTATTTAAAAAAAAAGATATAGGAATAACGATATGTTCCTTATTCTTATATATGATGATGCCGTGAGCGAAACCCGTCGGGTTTTATAATTTGTAAATAATAATTCAAAATCAATATTGTGCTAGTACAAGATCTATCTAGATCGCTAAAATAAAAATGAAGTTTCACCAAGTGACAACGATCGCAAATATAAATCATTATATTGTATATACTTAGTAATCATTGTTTATATGGTAGATAAGTTTCGTAGCGGCAATCGCAATGATCAAATACATTTAAATTAAATTCAAGACCGATGCGCTTACTCTTCAAACTAATTATTTAAATTAAGTGGTTTTTATGTTAATTTAATGCACGTTTACTAATTAATATTTAAATTAATTATGAGTTCAGTTCATAACATTTACATGTCGCTTAATAATATTATGAAGGTATATAAAATATCTTCTTCTTAGTTGCGTTGAATAGAACTTTTTAAGAAGCAACTAAATTTTGAATGTGATTATCTAAGAGAATCGACTTAATTCACTCTATTATATTTAATGATTATTTTAATTAATATGAAATTATTTAGAAAAAAAAATAGTAGTGTCATTTTTTAAATAAATTATAGTATACAGATTTTTTTTTTATAGGAAAAGGGTGATTAACGAGCACACAGTCCACCTGATGGTAAGTGGTTGCTGCGGCCCATAGACATCTACATCTATCCTCTATTACAAATCAAAATGTAGATGCGTTGTCACCCGTGAGGACTAAGATGGAATGCCTCATTTCCAGTAAAAAGGGCCTCCGGCCACCTGCTCTCACCAAGCGAAACGCAGAGGTAAACCTCTACTTCACGCTGGTTTTCTGTGAGGTGCTGATTTTAAGCTATACAGTCTATATAAAAATAAAATTTTATTGATAACAAGCAACCCCTCCCGGCTTGGCCTGGATAGGATAGGATGTTTACATTTAAGACCATTTATTTTATCAATTTTTCGTTTTTTTAAACGTACTAGTTTTACTAATATATAATATAATATAGCCTCGATCCTTGTAATTATTTTCTATCTGTTCGTATAAAGTCTAATCTCATCACAATCATTCAACTATCGCGAAGATTAGTCCGGAAAGAAAGGCAAAAAATGTTTAATGATTATTTGTTAGTATTTGTATAATCAGATGAGCTTAATAGAAGACAGTTATTTCAATATTACAAAGATATATTGCTAAGAAATGCAAGCAGTCGATGGATGCAGGTAGCTCAGGACCGTGCTTTGTGGCATTCCTTGGGGGAGGGCTATGTTCAGCAGTGGACTTGTGAAGGGCTGTGATGAATGAATGGATAAATATAGAATTACATTTCCCCTCGATAGAATCATTCGATGGTACCATCAAAATAATTGAATTGCAGGTTGGAGTTCTGAAAATGAAAATGTAACCATAATGATCTGATGCTGTAGCCAGGATCGTATTCACTCAATGAATACCTTTAACGGTATTTGAGATTAACCTTGTATTGTCTTAAAATCTGGTATTGAGGTTGAGATTGGATTGGTAAACGTTACTAACGTAGCAAACACTCTCCCTGATGGTATGAGGATGCCATAGCTATCTAACATCTCCACTCGATTAAGAATCAAACACAGATTTGTGACACCCCTGAGGACTAAGATGAAATCTTGTTACCAGTGAAAAAGATCTTTTAGCACAATCATTATGCTTTTATATCACGCTTTTATTCTGTATGAACGGAAGCCTTTCCTGGTCGAATCGACCCATTAGTGCTGCAGCTGCACGCTGTAGCGTGACTATCACGTACACTACAATAAGGAGTTACAATACAATTGTCTTTACATTTTCAACTGTAAAATATATCGTAAAGTCCCGTAATAAACTATGGTTTTTGGACACCCTCACTATGCAGCTGTGCATGTCCGCTAGGGTTGGCGATGTATTTTTAGTGGACGAATTTATTTGGATTAATACGAGTGCAATCTTAACGTGGGTTTATTGCGTCAATAGATTGAACGTGCTCCTTGCTGATGGCTTTCCAGTGTAGAGCTGTTCAAATGTTATTGCTGATTTTTATTTTTATTCGCTTACGCAAAGATACGGAGACTTTACTGCGGTTGATTTGTTCGGAGGTTTGAAATTTATTAAGTTTATTATGGTAGGGAAGGGGATTTAAAGAAAAAAAGTAAGATAGACTATTTTGACATAGACAATTGACGTAAATATCTATAATTAATATAATTTATAATAAAAATACGAAAATTAATAAATTTAGCTTTGTACGTCGAAGGTATACCTAAAAAGTCATAACTTAGTATGGGAACGCTGATTTTCAGTAATGGTTTACTTGGCATACTAATCTTCGACATAATCTACTCTTCACCTCAAATGTCAAATTCACATGGTTTTCTTTCTTTAGTAGAGGCATGCTGCAGCTATAGAAACAGAAACTTTTTTATTCAATATAGATTATAAATAATACTTATTGAAAGTCACTCTTTTGTATAATTACCACTGGTTCGAAAAAAAACCTCTCTATATTATAGTTGTAGTACGAATGGGTTAACCTGACCGGGAAAGGACTACGCTTCCACAGAATATCAACGTCAAATAGTAGCTTAATGCTGCTGTGTTTCGTATGGTGAGTGAAGAGAATCAGAGACCATTTTTACTGGAGACGAGGCAATTCTTTTTAGTAATCGGGGGTGACAATGCAAACTTGTAAAACCTGTTAACTTTATTGTATAATAAATGTTAAAAAATGGTTCTGAATTTTCGAGTGAGAACGACAGCAAGCAAGTCTTTTCAAGGATGCGCCAAGGTGGACTAATATTGCCCCACTCACCAGATGTCGGTAGTTGGGACTAAGGTGAGCTTATTTGTTGCATAGTTACGTTTTAAATAAAAGTTTTTCGATTTTTAGTGTATATATTTAAATAAAACAATGCCTCAGTGCTGTATTAGTTAATTTTTTACATATTTTTTACTCTTTTTTAAGTCTTCTATTTTAAGAATAGGTATGCGTAGTTTGGGATATCAATTTCTAATCTAGTTAATATATAAAGACAAGGGATTAGGTAAAAATAAAGTGCTCATTCTGGTAAGAGCCCTGACTGGATACTGTTGTCTTAAAAAGCTCATGTCCACCCTGGGACTAAGTAACTCAAGGGTGTGCCGAGTTTGCTTCCTAGAGGAGGAAACGCCTTTACACATCCTGACAAATTGCGGACCCTTAATGCGCAAACGCAGTACTCATATGGGAAACTATATACTTCGCCCAGAAGAAGTGAAATTACTTACAGCTAAGCAACTCCTTCTATTAATTGAGGACGTAGGGCTTAGCAGTGAACTGTAGATATAGCAGGGATCACAATAGATTTTTAGGTCGCAGTGATACTGGTCTCTCTAGACCTGCATAACTGCTCGTACAAAAAAAAAGAGACAAGTGGTAAAATGAAAAATTTTGTACAACCGACTTTAATATAAATTATTAAGAATAACTCACAAACTACTGGTCAGTCCTAGATCAAATATATATGGGACCATTAAGGAAGTATATCCTTCGAAACAAAATAATAATTTTTCAAATCGGTTCAGGCGTCTTAGAATAATTGGAGAACATACATAAAAAAGAATCCCAGCGAATTGAGAACCCCCTCCTTTTTGAAGTCGGTTGAAAATACAACTAATACTTCATAAAGAAACATTATCCCAACAAATTAACTACCCCGCTATGAAATCTGTCAAATGTTTTAGTTCATTTCTAAATGGCGCCGCCCTGGTGGCAGATAAAGTCGTGGATTGGTATATTTAAGCGGAGCGTCCCATGTTTGTGGCTCTGATGTGCAGTAGTTTAGCACTGAGTTGCAGCACTGAGGACCACGGCTTCAAATCCCGCACGGAAAACGTACATATATAATCTAGAAGTAATTGTTCCGAGTCTAGATGTTTGTCCTTGTGCAATTTATGAATGTTAACTGCCTACACGATACAGCTGAATATCATAGTGCGGGGGCAACGTTACTTAAAAGAGAGAGAGAAAAAGCTTAAGAAATAAGAAAAGAAAAGAAATATATATGTAGAATTTAGAAAGATAGTAAAACATTATCTTAACATGAAGTTTCATCCAAATTCTCAGAGTCGTTTCCGAGCAACCAATTAAACATGTAGTAATCGTCCACTATTCGAAATGCGACTTAAATTGTTATGTTGTTACATTAAGCAAGCTGTATTTCACTTTCAACTCTCAGTATATCCATATCCGAGCTCACAGTCCTCCCTGATGGTAAGTAGTTGCTGCGGCCCATAGACATCGTCATCTATCCTCGATTACGAATCAAGATGCAGATGCGTTGTCACCCGTGAGGACTAAGATGGAATGCCACGTTTCCGGTAAAAAGGGTCTCCGGCTTTCTACAATTACCATACGAAACACAGCAGCGTTAAACTGCTGTTTTATGCTGGTATTCCGTGAGAGCGTAGTCCTTCCCCGGTCGAGCCGACCCATTCGTGCTACAACTGTACCTACTACTAATATAGCTGCAGCATGGCTCTTCCAAGTAAAACATGTATTATTCTTTCAACTGCACTAGATGTGCAATCTTTTATGCTGCTATTTTCCGCTGGTATTCTATGAGAGCGTAATCCTACCCCGGTCGAGTTGACCAATTCGTGCTACAGCTATGATATGGCTGCAGCATGGCTCTACCATGTGTAAAAATTCTTCTTCTTGGCATACTCATAGCCTCTCCCTGGATATGGGTTGTCGAGGACTTGGCACTTGACAGATTGACCATCCCAGTACAAGATGTCTCAGATCTTTGAATACGCTTCCCGTCACCGGTTTAGGTTTCTAATTTTTTTTTATTGCACATAAAGAGTGCAATTGGCGGACTTAGCGCCTTTAGGCATTCTCTACGTGTCAACGACGGGCTAAGCAAACAAATTTAGAAAGCTTAACATTTTTTGTGTTAACATTGTTGTGTCTGATTGTTATGTCAAAATAACAACGTTTTACTAAATGAATATGAAAGTATATACGGTACTTATAACAAAAATACATTTTTCAATATTTTTGTCTGTCTGTCTGTTAGTTTGTTTCGGGTAATCCCCGAAATGACAACTGATTTTGACGGGACTTTCACTGGCAGATAGCTGACGTTATAAGGAGTAACTCAGGCCACCTCTATATAAGAAATATAATAAGGGTTCCGCGCAAAAAAAAATAGAGCCCATGAAATCCAATCGTAATAAATTCACGTGCACGAAGTCACTGGGAACAGTTAGTAATATTTTTATCTATTCATTCATTTCTGACTATTTGCTTTCTCTATATACCAATGCGGTCGTGAGGATGCCTACGCCCATTAACAAGAAACTACTAATAGCTATTAGTTAGACATGAACAAACGCGAGCGAAGTGCTCCGTCTATAAATTGTCCCCACCTGCTGCCTGCCAACCGTGGGATTATCGACAAATGGGCACAATCGTCAGCGACAGGGCGGCGGATGCTAATTCTGTACTTTCTAAACTGTGCAGTACTTCGCCCAATTGATTTTGATCTCTATAAGCGTAATAAATTCGAGAATCGTCTGAAGACTCTTTTTGCTGCAACCGAGACATTCCATGTTAGTCCTCAGGGATGGTAATACATCTTCATTTAGATTCTCGATCGAGGATAAATGTAGTTTATGAGTCTCATTAAACACTAAATACTGTATTGTGTTGTATTGTAAACACTAAACTAAACTCACTAAACATCAGGTGGTGTATTCGTTTGTCACCGTTATTTTATTTAAAAAAAAGGCAAGTGGACAGTACTTAAGAAAGTTTTTCTCTACGTAAACATTTTTGTGTCCTTACTAATTTTCAAAAGGTGACCATGAAATGGCGTTGTAAGAATATCCATTACTCCATATCGTACCCAGACGACAAAGGAAAACAGACCAGATGGGCAGCAGCGTCGAGTCCGCATTTTTTTTTATAGAATAAGGGTGACAAAGGAGCACACGGTCCACCTGATATGTTACATTTGAGGAGTAAGATGGAATGCCTCGTTTCCAATAAAAAGAATCTGCAGTTCTCTACACTCACCACACAAAACACAGCAGCATTAAGCTCTTATTTTACGTTGGTATTCTGGGAGAGCGTGTTCCTTCCCCGGTCGAACCGACCCATTCGTGCTACAACTATACCACTTATATAGCTGCAGCATGGCTCTACCACGTGTATTCATATTATCATACCTGGTAGAGCCATACTGCAGTTAAATAGTTGTACTAGGAATGGGTCGGCTCGACCGGGGTGGGACCACGCTCTCACAGAATACCAGCGTAAAATAGCAGCTTAATGCTGCTGTGTTTCCTATGGTGAGTGTAGAGAACCGGAGACCCTTTTTACTGGAAACGTGGCATTCCATCTCAGTCCTCAGGGGTGCATCTGCATTTTGATTCTTAATTGAGGATAGATGTAGATGTCTATGGGCCACAGCATCCAGTGACCATCAGGGGGACTGTGTGCTCCTTTGTCACACTTATTCTATAAAAAAAATATTGCCTACGAGTATATCACTCCTGGTGTTGCTCTCTATGTGATCGTAAAGTTTCATCACAATCGGTTTAGTCATTTCGAAAATTATCCCGAACAGACAGACAGATTAACAAAAATTTTAAAAATGGTCACTTACATCTCAATAGCTTTTAAATAACCCCTGAGTAATATATAGGCCAATTAATTTAATATTACAGACAGACTCCATTTTTATTTATATGTATACATAGGTGTAGATTAGATACATACTAAGGTATAGAATAAGAATATGATAAACGAGCACATAGTCCATCTAATGGTAATTGGACACTGTAGTCATCATCATTACAGCCTTTCAAAAGTCCACTGCTGAACATAGACCTCCCCCAAGGAATACCACAAAGCACGGTCTGAGCCACCTGCATCCATCGACTTCCTGCATGTCTTACCAGGTCGTCACTCCATCTCGTGGGGGGCCGCCCTACACGTCGCCTACCGGTACGAGGCTGCCACTAGAGAACCTTACTTCACCATCGGTTGTCGGTTCTTCGAGCTATATGGCTGGCCCACTGCCACTTCAGGTTACTAATCCGTTGAGCTATGTCGGTTACTCTGGTTCTACTGCGAATATCCTCGTTTCTAAGTTTATCACGCAGAGAAACTCCGAGCATAGCCCTCTCCATAGCTCGCTGAGCGACCTTGAGCTTCCTCATACGGCTAGCAGTGAAGGAAAACGTCTCAGATCAGTAAGTCATCACTGGCAACGCGACACATCACTGTAGTCATAGGCACCTACATTTACTCTCGATTAAGATTCAAAATATAGATGAGTTGTTACCCCTGAGGACTAAGATGGAATCCGGTAAAAAGGGTCTCCGGTTCTCCACACTTACCCAACGAAATACAGCAGCATTAAACTGCTATTTTACGCTGGTATTCTGTGAGAACGTGGTACTTCCCAGTCGAGCCGATTCATTTGTGCTACAATCGCAATATAGCTGTAGGGCGGCTCTGCCACGTATAAAATATTTATACAACTACGTTATTGCAAGCTTTTCTGCTCAAATACATAACGTAATATATTGGTTGGAAGTATTACAGTAGCGGTATGAGAATCCATCACCCGATTTCGTCCAGAAGATATCGTAACAGGCGACCATCAAAAATGCCAGATAAACTTATGGAATCCGATAGATAGCGTTATAATAACCTAGTTTACTTAAGACGTAAAATAACCACATCAGGCAGCATCACTAAAGGTGCTCACATCTGGTATTGCGAACGTCAATTCGTCAGCCAAACTTGATGATAATGCATCATACCATCTGGATGATTGGCGGTCCACCACTGCACGATTTAGAAGAAGTTTTCTCCCTCGCACAACTTCCTTGTGGAATCGATTACCTCCAGCGATTTTTCCGGACCGATACGACTTAGGGACTTTCAAGAAAAGAGCCTACTCCTTTTTAAAAGGCCGACAACGCATCTGCAATTCCCCTGGTGTTGCGGTTGTTCATGGGCGGCGGTAGTCACTTACCATCAGGTGAGCCGCATGCTCGTTTGCCCCCTCTCCTATAAAAAAAAAACAGCCTATAAAAGGAGAGGTCTATGGCTAGTAGTGGACTTTTATAGACTCTTAAAGAAAGAATACATATGATAGAACAACACTTATACTCATTTTCATTGAGATCTTCGCGTATTTTATTTTATTTATTTATAACAAAACAAGTTATAGCATTATAAGATATATATAGACATATAGATAGACACGAGTATAATTATTTACATACAATAAAATATATTATAATTTAGTAAAATAATTATAAAAAATTCTCACAGACCCTGCGCGCCGCTTCTGTAAACTTTGCCAGGCTGCGGTTGAAGATGACCGTTGCTTCGGAAATAATATTCAATGACTTTAAAACACGTGACTTAGGTGCAAATCTACCAGGTTTGTCTCGTACCTATGAACGACGCCTTACCACCGCCTTATCAGGCGCATACAACTGCAACATGCAACTACATCTATCCTCGATTAAGAATCAAAATGCAGATGAGTTGGTATCCCTGAAGACTAATACGGAATGCCTCGACTCCAGTAAAGAAGGTCTCCGGTACTCTACACTCTCACTCAAGCTACTATTTTACGCTTATGTTTTATGAGAGTGCGCTCCTTCCCTGGTCAAGCGGACCCATTTTTGCTACAACCATAATATAGGTGCAGAATGGCTCTACCATGTACAAATCATGTCATACGCTTGCTTAATACAAATATGGTTAAACAAAATGTATTAAATATCCAAAAAATATTTTAAAATATTGTCTTTAAAATATTTTAAAAAATTGTATTTAAAATATTTTAAAGACAATATTTTAAAATAGTAAGAGCTATGTGGGGGTTTAATTTATATAATTTATCAACGTGGTTTAAAAACTGATCAAATTTTGTTTTTAAAACAGGTTTAATACTATCGAAAAACAACGGGGCACCTAGCAGGTATAGTGATTCCATACTGACAGTTTTTATTCCTGGACAAATATGATTAAAATTTTGAATTAAAGTGACTCTATGAGAAGTAGATAAATTACTGGAAAAAAATATTTCACATTTATTGCTATTTGGTTCAAGAACAATATTTTTAAAATTTTGAAAAATATGAGTAAGATCTCCGAGGACGTCATCTGCTCTACCTCCCAGTGTACCGTCGTCTAGGTACCAGACATTCAGCTTGGATTTCAAATTTGAAATAATGGGTTGAATTCCCAAACTGAAAAGTGCTGACCCAGTGGGTCACCCTGCTGAACACTGACAGCAGAATCGATAACATGGTTTTTGTAAAACAAGTTAGTATTTTGACCGTAATATTGTCAAGGGTAATGATAAATTTCAGGGGTATTGTTAACCACTTCTTTCAGCAGTGTTACCCTATTGATTGAGTCAAAAGCATTCCTTAGGTAAACCCTCACAAGAGCATCTGCATCAGAGTTTGTTAAAAAAGTACGCACTGAATGTACCGCCGCCTCACAGCCACCTCTAGTGCCAAATCCTAGTTGAGTATGCTGAAATTTGGTCTAAAGGTTAGAGATTATGTGCCTGCAAGCTAATTTTGAAGTTAAGCGTCGAAATGTGGAACAAACGGCAATAGGACGGATACTGTTATCCTTTTTTTTGAAGGCACATAATTTTGCCCCATATAAGAATGGAATGAAATTTGGATTAACATTACCAGAAAGCATAAAGTTACATAATTTTGTAATGTCTTTAAGAAGTACTCCGCCGGCGTCACCGGCGGAAGCGCTTACAAAATCTTTAAGATTTTGAGGCGTAATTCCGTCAATGCCGCCAGCAGAGCCATTCGAAAATGACATAATTGCTTCTAAAGTGTCTTTTTCCGAAATTTGTAAAGGTTGCATAGAAGTCTTGGGAGGCAGCGGTAAACCCTGAGAAGGTTTGATCGAAGAATGCTTTTGACGAAGGCTTTCAATAATTTCGACATTACGAGGAGCCAGGATGTCGTCTGAGAATAAAATACGAGATGCATTTTTTAAATCACCATCCATTACTTTCGACTCAACTACTTTTTTTAAATCAAATTTTGGACGTGGTCGAGATAAAAGAGTATTAATTGGGTAATCTACATTTTGAAAAGATGTCTCTTTTAATTGAGACGTAACTGATTTATTTATTGTTTTATCAAAATGAAAATGGGAATACGCGAAAGTAAATAATTTTTGCCAACTATTTTCACTATTAGTGAAACAATTTTGAATAGTGCATGACAATGCTTTAGCAAGCTGCATCCTCGCACCTCTAGGAATTCTTTTAACCACTGGTACATTACGATAATAATTGTAAATTTGCTCCGAATAAAAGGGAAAATTTGTGTCATTAGCGGAATTGCTAATAGAGTTATGAATTTCTACGGCAGGCTGTCTACCGTCAGCACAATTTTGACACTGTAGGAAATCCGACTGTGAGTGTAGCGGAGCAGAGATGTTCATTAAAAATCTAAACAGATCTCTACAACACTCAAAAGTCTTTATATTACGTATTCATATTAACTTGAAATGCGCTGTACCCCGCATCTTTCCCTGAAATAATCATTTACGGCCTAAATAAAAGTACTTTACTCTATAAATGAAATATTATCACATTACTTCCCTGGATTTATTCCATATTGATAAAAATTGTATGTAGTCCACAGAACACAATTACTCTTTATCAAGATGTAGTCGTTACGCTTTGACAGTTGTCAACGGCGCAGCAGAAATATTTTCCTTTATTAATTAGTATTAGTCTGAAATCAAAAAATTATTATTATAACAACTCTCTTATATATTTTCTGATCTTTTTGTTGAAATTTGTAAGCCAGGATTGGCCTCTAAATAATAAAATAAAAGAAGATAAATATGCGTAGCTTTTGACAGTGAAAAATTTTGTCTTGAATGATAATAATGTAATAATTTCAAATATTTATTGATCTCAATAAACACAAACCCTGTGTATGTGTGTGTGTATTCTTGTACAAACTTTTCGTTATTCTTTTATATAGGAAAGTGTAACTAAAACAATGTTTCAGTCTCATTTGATGGTTAGTTGAGAACATCTTAGCCAAAGCCCAATAAAATGAGATGGAGAAAGACATAAGGTCGCAGACAGCTTAATCCTGTGCGCGCGCTTTGATTTATATCGAGTACCGACCCCGCGCCGCGCCGACCAAGATTAAAGCAATTAATGCTCTGGGGACTTGAGCTGCAATAAAATCTAGATCGGCACTCATTTACGTCCATTATTAGACGGTGTTTGCCTTATTGTTGCTTTTATGCACTACTATATAGTTCTATAGTTACATTAAATGAAACTATGGACTTAGAATATACTGGCGTAAGTATATTCCAAGTCTATGAATGAAACTAATTTTTACGAATTTTGTTGCGTTTAATTTAACTTTTTAATTCCCGACGTTTCGGGTGCTTTACAGCACCCATGGTCACGGGGGGGACTGAAATGTTTGACGTCCCGATGTCATAGTTAGCCCGTATATTAATATATTATATATTAATAATTATTATTTTTTTAAAATTTTTGGTCCGATCTACGCAGAATGAAAATGCGTAGATCAGAGAGAAATTAGTAAATTGGTTCAATGTTAATAATTTGCATTTAAATGGCACTAAAACGAAATGTATAAATTTATGACTCCAAATGTCAAACAATTAAATACTAATGTAATTTTAAATGGGGAGAAACTGAGTCTTGTAGATACCACCATTTTTCTTGGAATCACACTAGACGCGAAGCTTCAATGGAGCCCCCATATATCAAAACTAGCAAGCAGACTTAGTTCTGCAGCATATGCCGTAAAAAAGATTAGAAGTCTAACTAGTGTTGAAACAGCTAGACTAGTTTACTTTAGCTATTTCCATAGCATAATGTCGTATGGTATTTTGCTATGGGGACACGCAGCTGACACTGAAATTATATTTGTTTTACAGAAGAGGGCCATAAGAGCAATTTATGATTTAAAGCCTAAAGAGTCGCTGCGACAAAAATTTAAGGAAATTAATATATTAACTTTGGCCTCTCAATACATTTATGAAAATGTAATGTACGTACACAAAAATAAAAGTAGTTTTACAAAAATAAGTGATATTCATTCTGTAAATACTAGGAACAGACACAAGCTAGTAGTACCGGTTACTCGACTCCATCGAGTCAGTAATTCATTCTTGGGGCGATGTATACGCTTTTACAACAAAATTCCAGAAAATATACAAAATTTGACCTGCTCAAAGTTCAAAAACTTTATTAAACTAAGTTTGTATAAAAAGGGTTATTATAGTATTAAAGAATTTATAGATGATAATAACCCCTGGAAATGAGGTGATCGCTACCAAGCTATTTCTAATTTGTTGTGTTGTTAATTTGTGTAATATACATGATTGTAAGCTGTTATTTTTAAAAAAAAAGTCCCGCTGGGTTTCTTGCTGGTTCTTCCCATGACAGAGGTTTTTTTTTCGAACCAGTGGTAATTATACAAAGGAGTGACTTTCAATAAGCATTATTTATAATCTATATTGAATAAAAAAGTTTCTGTTTCTGTTTCTGTTTCTGTTTCTGTTTCAAAAAAAGACCAAAAATTAATATTCAATAACTGAAGGTAGCCGGGTTAACTATGACATCGGGACGTCAAACACCTCAGGCCCCCCCGTGACCATGGGTGCTATAAAGCACCCGAAACGTTGGGAATTAAAAAGTTAAGTTAAACGCGATAAAATCCGTAAAAATTAGTTTCATTTAATGTGTAGTCTTCGCCTAAATATACGAAATCATTCTATAGTTACAGTTTATACGTACCAGAGACAACCTGTAGCTGCCTTATGGTTGCTAATAATAATAATAAAGAAATATCTGACATTTATTTACCGTTACCCTCTATTAAAGTCCACTGTTCAGCACATAGGCTTCCCGCGTAGATTGCCTCATAGGTGAGATATTTGCCATAGTTGCAACGTTTGACAAGCGGGTTGGCAACCGCCGTTTTTATTTTAGTCGTTATTAAGACGCTGCTACCACTCTCCTGGTTCAGCTTCTCTCTGTCGCCCCTTACGAACCCCACGGGACGCAATGGGGTAGCGGATATCCTTATACCGCCGCTACACGGTCACATTACGGACATTTGCTTACGCATTTGTAATATAAATAAAATATATTTTGTAATTGTAATAAAATAAATTAAATTATACGAAATATGCTAATCAGAGGAGCTGTTATAATGTAAATGTTAGTTTTACGTGGTAGAGACTGACCTATCCCTCCGTCTTACTAGGTCGGAACTCTATCCAGTGGGGGGCAGCCTTATACTCCACGTACCACTCCTTACAATTCCACTTCCACTCGGCTTTCACTCGAGAACGTTTCGTCCCATCAGTTGCGGGAAGAATCACACTCTCACAGAATACCAGTACAATGCTGCTGTCTTTATATAGTGAGTGATGAGAACCGGAGAACCCTTCTAAGTGATGTTCTTACTCTAGATTAAATAAAGGTGTCTATCGGCTACAATAGCCACTTACCATCAAGTGACAGTTGGTTTGTATAAAATGTTTTATGTGGTAGAACCATGCTGCTGATATATTACGGTTTTAGCACGAACGGTTTGGCTCGAACAGGGTAGAAACACGTTCTCACAGAATACCAAGCGTAAAATAGCAGCTTAATGCTGCTGTGTTTCTTATGGTGAGTGTAGAGAACCGGAGCCCATTTTACTGGAAAGGAGGCGTTCCATCTTAGTCCTCACGGGTGACGACGCATCTGCATTTTGATTCTTAATTGAGGATAAATGTAGATGTCTACTGGCCACAGCGACCACTTACCATCAGGTGGACTGTGTGCTCGTTTGTCACCCTACACCATAAAAAAAGTGTTTTTTTTTTTATAGAATAAATGTGACAAATGAGCACACAGTCCACCTGATGGTAAGTGGTCGCTGTGGCCCATAGACATCTACATTTATCCTCGTTTGTGAATCAAAATGCAGATGCGTTGTCACCCGTGAGGACTAAGATGGAATGCCTCCTTTCCAGTAAAATGGGCTCCGGTTCTCTACACTCACCATACGAATCACATCAGTATCAAGCTGCCATTTCACGCTGGTATTCTGTGAGAGCGTGGTCCTTCCCCGGTCGAGCCGACCCATTCGTGCTACAACTATACTACTAATATAGCTGCAGCATAGCTCTACCACGTATAAAACCGTGTAGTGGCGTTGTAAGAATACTAGTTACCCCATTTCGTCCCGTGGGTGTCGTAAAAGGCGACAGAGGATAACTGAAACAGGACGTGTGCAGCAGCATATTCCCGATAACAACTCAAAATAATACAACAAATGCGGTTGCCATCCTGTCTGCCAAGCTTGGCAAACAATACAAGTCAAAATATTACCCACGTTTTATGGTCCGCCGCAGTCGGATTAAAATGAATCAATCACGTTGATGAATGAGGGCATCCACGACTTTTTCTGCCACCAGGGCGGCGCCACTTTAGCGTGAGATAAAATATTTGACAGATTTCATGGGGGGGGGGGCGATAATTTCTTAGGAAAATGTAATCTTTAAGGTTTCTTTCTGTATTATTAGTTATATTTTATATTAATTACATTAGAGATTAATAAACCAAACTATAAATATAACTAAAAGACGACTTTTTAAAAAAAAGAGATATAATGTGCAAAAAATTTAAAATCAAACCGCTGACGCATTGTGTTGTGTATTAATATAATACTCTAGATAATGATCAACTATTATTTAAAATTAATTTTTCAATTAACTGACACTGCAACAAAAAACTTTACCTCAGTCACAACTAGCGACATCTGGTGAGTAGAAAATTATTAGCCCTCATTGAGCTTCGAATAAATCTATTTCTAGACTGTAGAGTAAACGATGCTAATCAAGATTATAATTGCTATATCGTCTGATAAGTTTTGATCTACGCAAATTAGAGAGGATTAATGAATTTTTGACCGTCCTGTCTCGAAACTTGGGATACTTAAATCGTTTAACTTGTCCTCTTAGATAAGTTAAATTGGGAATTATTAATTTGAATCATTTTAGTTTTATTGTCTGACTGTTATACCGTTTAATTAATCTACTCATTCGACCTTGATCTTATTATATGATTAAATAATTCTCTTAATTATGTAAAATAAGATATAATTATTTATGAATACAGGAAAAAAACGTATTTCATTAGAAATAAAATTAATGAATACAGTCAGGTCAGACGTTATTTTTGCGGATATTCATTATGTTAAATAAGTGAACATTTAATAGCTATGATCAAGGTGAAAATAAAAAAGTGTTACCTAGTTTTTTTTTTAATAATACAAGTGACAAACGAACTTCATTCGTAGGCCACCTGATCGTAAGATACTGCTTATCTAAGTGTAAGTGGCTGCTAATGCCATGGTCACCTGCAACCAACTTCAAACAAAGGAGGCTAGTCATGCGCCGTTACCTGTAATTATATTGACTCCCCCCCCTCCCCTTCCCCCTATCCCCCCGTGACCGTGGTGCTGTAAAGTACTCAAAATATCGGGAATATAAAATAAGTTTTGTAATCAAAGAAAAAATAATATCTGTAAAAACTTTTTAATAAACGTGTGGTGTTGGCTTAAACATAAATCATTATTTACAGAAATAGCTTGGAAGCCACCAACTTATTCGCAGGGGTTATTATATCAACTATGCATTCATTTACAATATAATAACCCTTTTTATTAGTTTCCGTTTAATAAAAATGTTTAAACTTAGTAAGAGAGACACCTTGTATGTTTTATGGGAATTTGTTGTAATATCGCTTACACATTGCCCTATGAATGAATTACTGATTCGTGGAGGCGAAAACCTAAAAACAAACATACTACGAACAAATAATCAAAGTTTTGTAATGAAGTCACGTCTGTAAGAGTTCGTTGGTCACACTAAAATGCTACGTTGCTTTTTTCAGATGAATTCAGAACAAATATTAATCTATGACTACTGAGATTTATCTAGCCGTCATATCAATATTTATTACCCGCCCTGACTTAGGAAAATATATTACAATCAAGTTGTAAGTAAACATAACATAATATATATTTAAATGAATTTCTTTCTTTCATTATTTTTTTCTTTATATTGTGGTACAGGTACTGATGTCGGCTTTGAAAAAAATTACCATCAGAAGTGATATTAATCAGGCAGCTTATGATTTATACCACACTGAACATAGCCCTTCTCCATAGATTGCCTCATAAGGGGATATTTGGCATAGTTACCACGCTTGGCAAGCGGTTTGGCAACCGCAGTTTTTTATTTCTAGTAGTTATTAGGAAGACGCTGATGTGTTTTCCTATGTAGCCTCTTACAACACCCACGGGATGATATGGGGTAGTAGATAATTCTTACACCGCCACTATGTGGTATATCCTCAATCCTTAATTGATTGCATCGCCTAATATGAATTGCCTTTTTACCAGGAAATAGACTCTCCGGTTCTCTTACTCTTCGTTACTTACTCTGGCAGACATTGCTAATATGAACGTTAACGAACTACATCATTTGTGCAAGCGATAATTATGAGCTTGACATTGACAGTATGAACCAAAACAATGTATGTTTTATTTAATTTAATTTACTGTATTTGTTACACATATTATCTAATATATAAAAATTAATATTTGTTTGTTCGTATTTTATGCACTGCCATATCGTTCATCAGATTGCGGTAAAACTTTGCCAAATTATTGCTTGCACTTGTGCAAAGGTTATAATGGCATAGTACAATTAACTTGCAGTAGGTGGCGCGCGTATCTATAATATATATATAGATATATATATATATATATATATATATATATATATATATATATATATATATATATAACTATATATATAACGCGTAAATATAACTTCAATGAATGTATAATCATTCATAAATAAACAATATAAACTCTTCCAAATTTAAAATGATTTATCCAGATTTAAAATGTAAAAGTTAATGTTTCTTTTTGTACTATAGCTATATTTTATATTAATAAGATTAAAATTAAGTAAACTAAATCACAGATATTCATAAAAGTAGAAACATTTAAAAAAGGTTAAAAATGTGCAAAAAATTAAGGACCAAACCACTTGTGTATTAATATAATACTTTTGAAACTGATAAACTTTTATTATAAACTAACTTCTCAATTGAATTAATTGTGTAACAAAATCTTAACGTCAGTGTCAACTAGCGACATCTGGTGAGCAGAAAATTATTAGCCCTCATTATTTCTTCTCCGGCAATGCACCGGGTAAAGCTAGTAATATCTGCCGACTTCCAAAAAGAACACGGTACTCAATTCGACTGTATGTTTTTTTCATGTGTGTTACCTCATAACTTTTTACTGGGTGAACCGATTTGAATGATTCTTTTTTGTTTGAAAGCTGGTACTTCTGGTGTGGTCCCATATGAATTTGATCAAGGTCAGACCAATAGTTTTTGATTTATTCTTAATAACTTATAGTGAAGTCGGCTGTACAAAATTTTTAATTTTAAATTATAGCTTTCTACACTCCGTCTGCATATTAACTTTAACTATAACAAACCTCACACTGCCACGTGCGCGCAATAGGCTTAAAATCCTCAGTCGGTAAAAATCAGTTATTGAATTTTTCTTTCAAGAAATTCTCAGTAGCAGGCCGGAGTCAGAAAGCTGGCGGTGTTTCCCCGTACCTCCAAAGCACGTAAGCCGGGTACCTGCGCTTGATCGATCTCCGTTCGTATTACCGTCCCATCGGACTATGAGAATGAGGGAATTGATAGTGCATTAATGCTTGCGTATACACCTAAGCACTATATCCTGTCCTGCGTAGATGGCTAGTCTCCGTTGGGACTGGCCATCGTGACCAAACCTCGGTCTGTGGGACATTATGTTATGCTTAAATAGGGGTACAAAGTTTTCTCTTCAAGTATTAATATTTGTAGATAGATGCTACAATTTTCCACCTACTATTATTATAATGTAATACACATAACCTCAAACCAATAAAAAGACCGCACGACTTAATGGAAAATGGTATAACTTAAATCTTCAATAATTTAACTGCACATTTAATGACCTCGGTGATGAGTGCCATCACTCAATCAGCCGGGAATTACTCAATATTTTCTTTTCGAAGGAGATGCGTTAATAGCGCGATAAATTGCACCGCGCCCGCACTAAAGTAGCTCTTTGATGCCGCGAGCGTAATTCACGCGTTCCGACATGCGTTTGTGGCCGCCTTTATGAGCGTACGGAATGGGAAGAGGGTGACCAGGAGACGGAGTATCGTGGGATTTGAGTGTAACGAAGTTAATCTAGATCAACTGTAAGTGATTACATACTAACTTCACGATGAGCCAGAGAAAAATTTAAAACATAAGAGGCCGTTCATTAATCACGTGAGACTGGAAGGGGGAGGGGTTTGTTCCGGCTACTCTCCGAAACGGATGGACCGATTTTGACCGAACTTTCACTGGCAGATAGCTGATGTTCTAAGAAGTAACTTAGGCTACTTTTATTTTAGAAAAAGAATTAGGGTTCCGCGCAAAAAATAAAACCCATGAAATCCAATCGTAATAAAATACGCGCGGCCGAAGTCGCAGGGTACAGCTAGTGTTATCATAAATTATAGCATGAAACAATTTGCTTATTTAAGTAGTGTCTCAAATTTAATTGGTTTTTATAATTACTTTAATAAGATTTTCATCATTTAATATCATGCCAATGTTTACTTAAAGATAATTTCTTGATGTCGTATATTACTGGATTTTGTTAAGTCAGTGCGCTTTACTATTTTCAACTGCATCACCACTTACCATCATATTAGACAGTTGTCAAGTGCTGGCCTAGAATAAAAAATACATAGGTACTATTCCTATACAACTTATTTAGAAACCTTTAGTTTTGGCAACTCCTAAAAATGTATCAAGTATTATGAGCGTCCTGACATATATTTAAATCATGGTGATCCTAGCATGCCGCAGTTGTTCTATCGTGGTCTGGTGCAGATGATGTTTGGATAGATGCAATTAATTATAGTGCATTTTAGAATTATGAGCGCGATTCTGTCCGCATCGGACTATATTTTGTACGTTTGTTTGTATTTCTGTCCACATTAAAACAAGTCGTTTTGATGGTGCCTTTTCCTCTTGTATGCTTATAATACATTATATATTTTGTGTTATAAAGGAGATTTAGTAGGGGTATAAGCATGCGGTAGTGCCACGCTGCAGCTATATTATGGTTGTAGCACGAATGGGTCGGCTCGACCGGGGAAGGACCACGCTCTCACAGAATACCAGCGTAAAATAGCAGCTTAACGCTGCTGTGTTTCGTATGGTGAGTGTAGAGAACCGGAGACCCCTTTTACTGGAAAAGAGGCATTCCATCTTAGTCCTCAGGGGTGACAACGCATCTGCCTTTAGATTCTTATTCGAACATAGATGTAGATGTCTATGGGCCTCAACATTCACTTAACACCATGTGAACTGTGTGATCGTTTGTCACGTTTTTAATCGACTTCAAAAAATAGGAGGTACTCAATTCGACTGTATTTTTTATGTGTGTTACCTCATAACTTTTTTCTAGGTGAACCGATTTTTATGATTCTTTTTTTATTTGAAAGCTGGTGCTTCTCCTGTGGTCCTATATAAATTATTACATAGTTAGTATTTGCTATTATGTGTAATAATTACAAATTAGTCTAATAGTTAGACATACCTCTAAACCTGAAAACGAAATTGTACAACCAGTGCGTGTTGCTAGTGATGACTTACGGATCTGACACGTGGTCCTTCACTACTGGCCGTATGAGGAAGCTCAAGATCGTTCAGCGAGCTATGGAGAGGGCTATGCTCGGGGTATCTCTGCGTGATAAACTTAGAAATGAAGATATCCGCATCCGAATCGACAACCGATGGGGAAGAAAGTTTCTCGAGTGGCACCCTCGTACTGGTAGGCAAAGTGTAGGGCGACCCCCCACTAGATAGAGTGACGACCTGGTAAGTCATGCAGAAAGTCGATGGATGCAGGTGGCTCAGGACCCTGCTTTGTGGCATTCCTTGGGGGAGGCATATGTTCAGCAGTGGACTTATGAAAGGCTGTAATCATGATGACTTGCTATTATCTTTTCACACTTTATGTTGGATATATTGGTAAAGTGTGGACGGTACGATAGGGTAATAATAACGGCTTGAATAATCAATTTGATGTTAAAATAATATTATGTATTTGGGAACACAAATCTAGCTTAGCGACAACAGCTTGATGGTTAAGAGTGCAAAGTCCACTTGCTGAAAATACGTCTCACCCATAGATTGCTGAACATAGGTCATAAGTTGCCACGTTTGGTAGGCAGGATGACAACTGCAGTCTATTTATTTTAAGTTGTTTATTAGGAAGACTCCTAGCCATCACCTGGTTGGTTTACCTCGGTCGTCTTGCAGAACAACTTACTCCGCTACACAGTTTATTTCCTAATACATATCTATACATACATAAATATAAAATTGTAGTGTCTGTATGTACTATTGAAATACCTGGCTTCTATTATTATCAGGGGGGTTATTTGCATGCTAGTAAGACGTAACAACACTTGTATTAAAATTTGTGTCTGTATGTCATTGATAAAAAAATAACAATATATTATTTTATACGTGGTAGAGCCATGCTGCAGCTATATTAGTAGTATAGTTGTAGAGCACGAATGGGTCGGCTCGACCGAAAAAGGACCACGCTCTCACGGAATACCAGCGTTAAAGCAGCTTAACACTGCTGTTTCGTATGTTGAGTGTAGAGAACCGGAGACCCATTTTACTGGAAAAGAAGCATTCCATCTTAGTCCTCACGGGTGACGACGAATCTGCATTTTGATTCTTTATTTAGGATAACCACTTATCATCAGGTGAACTGTGTGCTCGTTTGTCACCCTATCCTATAAAAAAAAATATTAATAGATCCTATCGAGGGAAATCCGGGACAGTTTGCTATATATATATATATACCTATGACTGCTTCTTTGGTCTAGGTTTGAATCCCGAATCAGGCCAAAAAAGTCAGTAATTGAGGTTTTCCATCAAGAATTTCTCAGTAGCTGCCCGAAGTTAGGAAGTTGGAGGTGTCTCACCCCCGCGCCTCGGAAAGCACGTAAAGCCGTTGGTACTGCGTCTAATCTCTCTCCGGTCGTGTCGGTTTACCGTCCCATCGCATTATGAGAGTGAGAGAATAGAGTACAACAAGTGCATACACTTGTGCACCATAATCCTGTCCTGCGCAGATGGCTTAGTCTCCATTTAGGCTGGCCGCCGTGACCGAAATTTGGTCTGGAGGACATTATATACCTATATAACCTAACCTTTATATTATATATAGGTATGATTCTATCATAAAATATATCATGTGGAGACGAAAGAGAATACAACACTACGCTTCGTCAATAGGCGTTAGAATAGGCGACTGTGAGAAATGTCAAAAAATCTCATGGTTTCTAAGGTAGAGGTATAATCGTTTAGTTTCCGAGAGACGTACAGTAACCGGACCTGCCACGAGATTTTGCGTCTAGTTGTGAGCTATCAGGATACTGATTTTATATACTGTGTTCCCCAATCTACCAGCCATGCTTGACGAATGTTTCTTATTTTAGTATGATGTCCAGAAGTGGCCTGTAACAGGCTCTTTGCGTGGTCAATCACGTGTACGCATCGCGCTCGAAACATGCTCATTCGGCACGAAAAAGTTGACATATTTGCCGACCGTTTTTGAAGTTATACTTCTTTTGAGCGTTTGGGAAAAATTATGAGAATGATTTTTTTACGATGCGCGCGCACACCGACACGTAAAAACGACACCATGGAGTTGTTACGATGTGCGCGCACACTGACACCTAAAAGCGATAACTATATTTAACGTACTTATTCAAATATATATGAATCTATAACACGTGTTTTATTTATATTATTGTAGAGTATGTAAGCCATATTGTAGGCTTAAAAAAAAACTAAGATCTAAGAGATGTGTTGTCATTGAATAAAAGGTATAATTTTCTTTTGTGTTTTAGTGGTGAAATCTTCATAAATACACTATATTTGGCGACGTGGAAAGTTAAATAGTTACAAATAAATAATGTCAAATAAAGGAAATGTGTTGTTTGGCAACAACCACCACATGCAAGAGTGAGGTATTTTTATGAGTCGATTTTTGTTCAGTTCTGTATGGCAAATGATTATCATGATGACACTGACAAAGCAGGAGTTATGAGAAGAGCTTTTTGCTCACATCATTAGCAGAAGATACATATCGCCTAGTACGCGATTTACTAGATCTAGCTTATCAGCTTATACTACATCAATCAGTGGTGTTAAGGTGACACCAAGAAAGAGGGAAAGATTAAAAACAATATCTAAATTAAAGATAAGATTAATAGACAAAGAAAAAAGTTAAAAAATGTACATGTTCAAAAGAAAGTATAAGATCTAAAATAATTCAACACACACACATATATATATATATATATATATTAATCAAATTATATTAGCATTAAGTGCTTTACTTTCCATGCAAAACAAATTGTTTTGCAATAAGTTTTGTAAAACAAACTTAAGTGTGGAGATTTTATCGCAGTTTTGCATTCTCAATATAATGATGTAAAATCGTTAATATAGTTATTTATATCTTTATAAAGAAAAAAGAGGTTAAATTTACCCATCAAAAGACGTGATTGATGTATGTTTATACTTTATTTAAACAATATTAAGAGTAAATATAAAGATTAAAAATCTTAATAAAAACAAATAACAATTTTTTAAAACGTTACCTACACTCTGGGATTTTCTTCTGTATCGCGGAAGAAGTTTACATATATAGATTTCATAAGTACTAACCATCCAGACTCAGGACAATTATTTGTAGGCCATACAAATAGTTGTTCCGTGCGGGAATCGAACCCGCGGCCATTAGCGCTGCAACTCATTGTTAAGCCACTGCGCCACGGAGACGTCAATTAATTGTCACCAGGTTCTTAAATAATCTTTAGTTATTTTTGTTTTGTTAGGCTTAAGAAGTATAACTTCCTACGTACGTACATAAGTCACACACACGTTTTTTTTTCTTAATAATGCATATATGTTATTTAAATAAAAAATAATGTCGATTTTTTATTATTTAATTGTTTTATAATTCAAATAAAAATTTAAAATTGTTTGAAATTTGATAAGCTTTTAATTTGTTATCCATTATTTATCTATTATATATATATTTGATATACTACAATATTTCTAACTTTGTATATACGATTTATTATTTTATTCTGCATTACAAGATTGTCTGCGGATTAATTTAAATGGATAAATAATGTTGCAAAGAGTAAAAAAATGTTCATCATTAAAAGTAAAGGATTGCCAACTATTTATCCTTCATTGGAAGTATAAATAATTGGCAACACTAATCAGAATATAAATCTTCGGCAGTTCAATAGTTGTAATAATAAACAGGTAAATTAAGTCGTCAAAGGAGACAGCTTGCTAACTAGGTAATCTACTACGACTATATATGGACAGTCTTCTAACGGAATGGGTATGATTGATGTGGTGGACAGGGAAATGCAACAAGAGAGAGGCGGCAGTATCTTTATGAAAAACTGCATTTGCCAACCCGCTTGCCAAGCGTAGCAACCATGGATAAATTCTCTATAAGGCAATTTATGAGAGATGATGATGATGGTGATGATAATGATGATGTGAATGGATATTATTACCATTTGACAGCTAGATTTCTGTGGTGGCGGGTATATGAATCCCGCACGGAACGAGTTCTTTACATTATATGGCCAACGTAAATGATATTTGTCTATCTGCAATAAAGGATGTTTGTCTATCTGCAATTTATAAGTTACGTGAGGCTAATATGGTCATCCGGTTAATATGGTCTCTTTCTTATAACTCAAAAACTATAGCGTCGTTTGCATAGAACGCTCTGTGATACGATAGCGCTTGATCAGTCAATGAAATAAGGGTCAAAAGGGTACTGTTTTATCGACGCCATTTTCACGGTTTTTTTTTATATGATAAGGGTGACAAACGAGCACACAGTCCACCTGATGGTAAGTGGTTGCTGCGGCCCATAGACATCTACATCTATCCTCTATTACAAATCAAAATGTAGATGCGTTGTCACCCGTGAGGACTAAGATGGAATGCCTCATTTCCAGTAAAAAGGGACTCCGGCCACCTGCACTCACCAAGTGAAACGCAGAGGTAAACCTCTACTTCACGCTGGTTTTCTGTGAGGTCGTGGTACCACCCCGGTTCGAGCCGGCCCATCTGTGCGACAGCAAAAGCTGCCACGTGGCTCTACCACTGTTAAAACATGTTAAAAGGTTGACATTTTCGTAAATATTTTAGTCGATTTTAGTATTGTGAAGAATAGTTACTTTTTTTAAGTTGATTTTTCGAACTGTTCCTAATTATTACCAAAGCTTATTTGCTATATTCTTCGTAATATATTAGTTGTAGTATACAATTTTGTGTTTTTGTCTCTGTCCTCCTCCTAGTTTTGGTTTATAGGGCGGCAAAGCTTAAGGTGACCATATTACCCTCACGTACCTTATACCAATGGGAAATAGTAACAATAACAGACATTTATTTTTATAGTAGTTATTAGATTTCAAAAACTGGCTAAATTCCACCTGACCGTTTCCAGTTCCAAAGAAAGAGGCTCGGCATTGTCACTCCTGACAGACGAGGCATATGTGCTTATTATGGAATTTAATCATCATTATCGTTATTACAGGCCTTCACAAGTTCACTGCTGAACATGGGCCTGTTCTAAGGAATGATTTACGCATAAGTAAGGCGGTTTAAGAATATCCACTATCCCATAATCCCAATTCGTTCAGTGGATGTCGTAGGAGGTGACAGATAGAAACAAACCACGTGATAACTAAAACGTTTTTCTGGCAACAGCTAAATAACAATGAAAAAGCTATGGTTACCAAGCTTGGCAAATATGGCAATATAACTTTTATGTACATATATCAAAGTTGATTAAAATTAGTCAAATGTTCAATAAGTAATAACACGTCTAATTAAACTGGTTATAATTATTTACACTGTAGATATGTGAGATGAAAAATTTTACTAAAGTGCATACGTAAACATACAGACATAAAAAAAACCGTAAAAATTTTAAACTTACGATAAATCGGCCGCATTACAAGAACTCCCAAATTATAAGTTAATGAGCCTACCACAAACTTCATAAAACGAACTATCGTTAAAGAGGAAAGTTCTAGAGTGGTCGCGATTTATTGAAGCTACCATAGAATGTACGCGACAAGTTGTAAGTAATCGCACGCGTAAGTTACTCAGGGTCGTTATTAGTTGCTTTGCGTGAATCTGATAACAGGGTACTTGAGACAATTATGTAGATATGTGTTAATTTAAGTACTTATAAGTAACTTATATTGTTATTAAGGAGTGTGAAACGATAAACTGTTGCGTTTCCGACAAACTAGCTTACAGTTTGGCAAAATTTAAAATGTAAATAATGTAACACCCTTTCTA
The DNA here is from genome assembly GCA_033319125.1 of Parnassius glacialis. Taxonomy (NCBI): domain Eukaryota; kingdom Metazoa; phylum Arthropoda; class Insecta; order Lepidoptera; family Papilionidae; genus Parnassius; species Parnassius glacialis. The sequence continues at coordinate 35,046,904 of JAVANC010000025.1, forward strand.
AGAATAATTTAAAAAAAGATGTAATGCTAAGAATAATAGGATATAGGTGTATTTAAGACCAGAATGTATAGGCTTTTAATAACCTAAGTCGACGCGCTTTTCCATCTTCAGCTACATAATATATAATCACCTTTTTATAGAATAAGGTTGACAAACAAGCACACAGTCCACCTGATGGAAAGTGGATGTTGTGACCCATAGATATTTATATTTATCCTCGATTAAGGATTAAAATTCAGTTGCGTTGTCACCCCTGTGAACTAAGATGGAATGCTTCGTTTCCAGTAAAAAGGGTCTCCGGTTCACTAAACTCACCACTCGAAGCAGCAGTATTAAGGTTACCAGGTGGGATAGTACGGAAACACTGGTTTTTTTATAGGATAAGGGTGACAAACGAGCACACAGTCCACCTGATAGTAAGTGGTTGCTGTAGCCCATAGACATCTACATCCATCCTCGATTACAAATAAAAATGCAGATGCGTTGTCACACGTGAGGACTAAGACGGAATGCTTCGGTTCCAGTAAAATGGGTCTCCGGTTCTCTACACTCACCATACGAAACACAGCAGCGTTAAGCTGCTAATTTACGCTGGTATTCTGTGAGAGCGTGGTCCTTCCCCGGTCGAGCCGACCCGTTCGTGCTACAACTATACTACTAATATAGCTGCAGCATGACTCTACCACGTCTAACAGGTTTGGAATGTGTAAAAAGAAATTATCTGTTGTTTTATGTATGGTGGCTCCAGGTGTCCATAAACTGCAGTGGTCACTTACCATCAAGTGCACTGTAAGATCTTTTCTGATCTGTTTTTATAAAAAAAATGCAAGATTTGTATGAAAAACGCCTTCACGATAATGGAGATACCTAGCGTTCGCCTTCACGATGCAGTAGTAATTTCTATCGTGAGGGTAGCTTTAAAAAAAGTTTATGCATATGTTTCACAGAGAAAAGCTGAAACCGACCGGTAGAAAAATAAACAAACCTGAAGCTATGAACATATAATAAACACAAACAATGCTAACACATATTTCGCCGCGAACTTGACGCGCCAGCTGCCCCACATCCCGGCTCCCGTAATCCCGTGTCGATCCCACTAATTTATTCTTCCTCGTCTTGTTTTCCTTGTCTACCGGAATACACTGAGGCATATCGGCAGTTAATGTTTCAGTGAGACCGATCACAAGGTCTTAGGTATTCGGTTGTGTAACACCGAGTTTGAAACGTCTATTTTAAAAATAGTAGATACTATACTATAATATATAAGTAATAGGTATGTAGGTACGTAATTACTTAATCTAATGGTAGTAGCAGTGTAATAATAACCATGTAGTGGTGTTATAAGAATATTCACTACCCCATATGGTTTCATGGGAGTTGTAAGAGATGACAGAGGGCAACAAACCGGGAGATGGGCAGCATCGTCTTCCTAATAACAACTAGAAAAAAAACTGTGGCTGCCAACCAAAACCGACCAACCAAACGTGGCAACTATGGCAAATAGATATTTACTATAGTTGCCACACTTTGCAATAGATGGAATGCCCCGTAAAGGAGATCCTTTACTGGATATTCTATCTGTTCCATTCCAGATTATAAGAGTGTATATGCTATGATGATATATGTATGCTATGTTGATAAGGGCTATGCAGTATAGAGTATTAATATAAAAACACAATATTAAACATTAAACGAGCGACGCCGCATGAGGTAACGAGTGTGGCAACACGTGGAAATTTGCAATTTGCGAGTTGCACATAATTCCGCGTACGGCGACACGTACGTTCACATTGTAATTAATATCTGTTTGTACGTGTGATACTTAAATCGTCGCCGTCAGCAAAGCATTGTGTGCATTAATGAGACAGACAACGTGACGAGCGAAGATGGTAGCGGAGCGGGTAGCGGAGCGAAAAGGGGGTAGCGGGTAGCGGCTGCAGTATCAGTGAGATTATTTCGTTTATTTTCGTTTTTAAATTTAGCCCAATATCATCCCGACAATGTCGGAAGGTGATAATTGGTTATGCCGAAAAGATTCTAATGGCTTTCGGTATATGGCGGTATAAGTATCTCGTTTGTGCCAGATGTAAAATTACTTACCACGACAACATAAAGCAGCGCCAAAAGCGGTAAGCGCAAAATGTAAAGTTCAGATACAACATCAGAAACACATAATATATAATCACAATACGTCCTTCATCTCGGGATGTCTAAGGACATTTGGTTTAACTATAAAGGCGTTATACTACATTCATCTTATCTCGAATGCGATAGGGATTGATCTTTTTGAAACTAAAGAATAGTGAGCCAAGAAAGCAACAGTTGAACATTAAAAATTAATTTGAGATTTTATGTTTTCATATATATTTAGAAAACACGAAAATATGAGGCCATTAAACGATTAACAATGGACACTAAGTACTTAAAAGAAAGTATACATCTCCCTGATATTATTGTATATTATTGTTGTAATTAACATTAAATTGATTTTTTAATAACGTTACCCCCACACTAGAATTTTCTCCTGTGTCGTGGAGGTAGTTTACAGTATAAACTGCACGAGAACAAACATCCAGAACCAGAACAATTATTTGTAGGCCATACAAATACTTGTTCAGTGCGGGATTACAAACCGCGGCCCCCAGCGCAACAACTCATTGCTAAGCCACTGCGCCACGGAGCCGTCAAATTTGCACGCACTTCACAATAGCCTATTCACTCTTGCATTGAAGACATCTACATTGACGGAAAGTCAGATGTTGGCTCCGCCTTTGGGCTAAAAATCAGTTCCCTTATCGCCAGCGGTGACGTTAAATCGTATGAAAGAAAAAAGTACTTCAGAAAAAAAATTTAAATTAAGAAACGTTTAAAAGTAAAAAATGTATTTTACACATTATTAAAAAAAATCAATCAGATGAGCGATTTACTAGTGTGTCCTCACCTTTACGCATATATAAAAGTGCACACATCACAATGATCGCTCTTCTCTCACGTAACGACACCGTATTGTTCGCGCCGCTGCAATTAGCGCTAATTATCCACTGTTATAGGTTACTGAGAGAAATATACGGAGTACAGTGGGAATATGAAAACGACTTACTTGATTTCTCATTGACTGCTTTAAAAAGTTAAAATGCAGAAAGTTAAGTTAGAAAGGTTATGTCTGTTAATATGATAACTAAGTTTTTGGCCAACTCCTTCATAAATCTCACGACTGATTTTAAAAGTTTCTGTAAAAGTTTTGATATATAATAAAATATTCACGGTAGAGCCATGCTGTAGCTAAATTATCTTTCACAGAATATCAGCGTAAAATAGCAGCTTACTACTGCTGTTTCATATGGCGACTGTAAAGAATCGGAGAACCTTTTTACTGCAAACGAGGCATTCCATCTTAGTCCTCAGGAGTGACAACGTATCTGCATTTTGATTCTTAATCGAGGATAAATGTAGATGTCTATGGGCCGCAGCATCCACTTACCATCGCATGTACTGTGTGTTTTACTGTACTCATTTTCACCAATACTCTATAAAAAAGTCAGGTCAGGTGGACAGTAAGTTCGTTTGTTACTTTAGTTATATAAAAAAAAAATATATATAAAAAATTGCTTTGCGATTCTACGCATAAAGGTCTCGCACTGATTTTAAAGAATCATTTTTACGTAAAATTTATAGTACCTACGTATAGTTTTCGAGATAATCGCAAAAATTGAGTTTAAAGTTGTTTTATTGATAATTTAACTCAAAGTCACTATATTACTCAAACCCACTATTCCAATGGTTGTCAATCACTATCAAAAACTTCTAAAACATATTCCGATTTATCGAGACTATATCTGTCAGTCGACATTCGTTTGACGTAAAAATTTAAATTACCTTTATCGCTACAGTGTTTAAGTCTAAGAAAATTACGCATAATATTCTTAGCTTTATGTTGTAAGTAATCAAAGTGTAGTGCCAACGAAAATTAGTTTCAATTTCTTAGCACTTACTGGATCATATATAGATCATACTTTGACCAAACATTGTCCCAGCAAACCAAAGAATTGTCACAGATCTGCAAGTGTTTTATTTTTGTTTAATTTCTACACGAGTAAAAGGTAGTCACTAGGTATTATATCTTTTAGTTATAGGAATTATAGGTACTTGACAATAACTGTTCACCATATTTATTTTATGGTGATGTCATATAGTAATAGTATAATAAGTATAAGTGTATTATAAATTACTTAAGTTGTTTTTGTATAATATGTTTGTATGTAAGTATGCTTAAAATTTTATTATATTATGTATTGTTTAAAATTATGTATGTTTATGTATCATGTATAGAGTATATTATTTATGTTATTTGTAGTTATATATATTTATTTTTGTATTTACAAGTATAGTATGTATATGTTTATATTTACATTCACGTATATATTCTCAAGTTTTTATGGCACCTGCTTAAGTTTCTCTGCTTAGCTCATGGTTGCCTGGTAGAGAATGCCTAAAGGCATTAAGTCCGCCAATTGTACATCTTAAGTGCAATAAAGATTTAAAAAATTTTAAACAGTGGTAGAGCCACGCGGCAGCTTTTGCTGTCGCACGGATGGGCCGGCTCGAACCGGGGTGGTACCACGACCTCACAGAATACCAGCGTGAAGTAGAGGTTTACCTCTGCGTTTCGCTTGGTGAGTGCAGGTGGCCGGAGGCCCTTTTTACTGGAAATGAGGCATTCCATCTTAGTCCTCACGGGTGACAACGCATCTGCATTTTGATTCGTAAACGAGGATAGATGTAGATGTCTATGGGCCGCAGCACCCACTTACCATCAGGTGGACTGTGTGCTCGTTTGTCACCCTTATCCTATAAAAAAAAAAAAAATATATAGACAATGGTACCGCGCAATTGTATTATAACATTAATACAGTCGAATAATTAAAAAAAAAATTGTACAACCAACGTCAATATAAATTATTAAGAATAACTCAAAAACTATTGGTCAGACCTTGATCAAATTTATATGGCACCACATGTGAAGCACCAGATTTCAAATAAAAAAAGAATCATCGAAATCGGTTCACCCAGTAAGAAGTTATGAGGTAACACACATAAAAAAACACAGTCGAATTGAGTACAGTCTCCTTTTTGAAGTCGGTAGAAAATTAAAAGTTAAGCTTAGTCTAATGTGTATTTTATTTACAAACATTTTCATATGATGACAACCTATCCTATCGGAAAGATAAAGACTATAGTATCTCAAGCCACCCACGCGGATAAAAAACCTTATGATTTTTTTAACCTTTAAGAATTAACATTGGCAAACATTTCATACAGTACGTGAGGTTAATACTGTGGTCATCCGGTTAATATGGTCACTTTCTTATAATTCAAAAACTACAACCTTGTTTGCATTGACTCTCTCTGTGATACGATAGCTCTTCATTACTCTATCAAATAATAATGGATCAAAAAGACACTGGACGCTGCTTTATCGACGCCATTTTGACAGTTGATATTACAATAATTATTTTAGCCGATTTTAGTATTCTCACAGAATAAAGTATTGTGTAGTGTAGTTAGTTTTTTTTTAAGTTGACTTTTTGAAGTGTTCCTAATTATTTCCAAAGCTTGTTTGCTATTTTTTTCGTTTAATATATTAGTTATAGCATACGACTTTGTGTTTTTGTCTCTGTCCTCCTCTTAATTTTGGTTTTATATGGCGGCAAAGCCATAAGCCATAGGCATAGGTGACCATATTACCCTCAAGTACACAGAATCGCACCACTTTCACGTATCAAAATCCACTTCATATTATTATTACAGGAGGAATAATGCGTCGGCGGTCAACATTGAGTTATAATGTACTATGTACATTGAGTTATAATGCAAGGTCGCGGAGAGTCGTGGTAGCTCAGATAATTAGCACTCGCTGTAAATTTCATAGTACACAAACGACCCGGGTTCGATCCCAGCCGGCACCAATGAAATTGTAATTGAAATTTTAAGTGCTGATTTACCACTTGCTCGGCGGTGAAGGAAAACATCGAAATCCTGAATGACTGAGTAATAGAAAAAAAAAGACATGTGAAGTTCGCCAACTTGGGGCAGTGTGGCGGACATTTCCTTGTCCTAAAACCCTTTCAGAAATGAGAGGAGGCCTGTATCCAGCAGTGGGAGGTTATAATAGGCTGTAACTAACTAACTAACGGTCGCGGAGCAGGAATTTTTGTATTGCTTTGCATTTTTAAACTTAATTCCCATCATAAAAGTTTTATTTCTATTATAACTAAGTTAATTTTAGGGCCTATTGAACAGTATTTGTGATTCGAAAACCGAGTTTATTTTCAAGTAATTAAAGTTCACATTTGTATTAATTCCAATAATTTGAAATTCTTCCTGCTTCGCGATCACGCCGTAGTACATTGTAACTCAATGGCGGTCAAGTTCCCAAAACTTCCAATTATGGCAAAAGGATATATATAGGAACATACCTCAATATTTGTCAATATTTGTCTAATTCTGAGTACTATTATATACTATTTTTATTATATACTAATGTGGTGTTTCTTAGATTTATTTTATGAATTTTTCTATTTCTCAAATAAATCTCCAAGTGATTCGGATATAATATATCCAAAATACCATTGCCCTCTATCAGTTCACACACACTGTCTGAGAGACAGACAGACAAACAGACAGGCAGACAAAATATTTAAAAATGGTTGCCCGTAGACACGAGTAACCATTTTTAAATTGAGAACAATAGCATGCAAATTATCCCATCAACTCGCATAAAAGGCTGGTAATGCGATATTACAGACAGAAGTTTCAATTTTATTTATATATATATTAATATCAAATTATGTATAATATCAAATATTACAAATTATTTGTTAAAATACGACTACTAGTTTAGAAGTTGCGGGAGGGAATAAAACGTAAAAAATTTAAAAAAAAATACAAGTTTTTAAACACTTTTGAAAGGTTTTTTAGTCTGTGTATGAATTAACACTATAATGCGCCTCTCGGTCCACGTGACCGCGCCCGACGGCTGGGGTCCTGTCACCGGTGCCAAGTATTTTAATTGCCATCGGTCGTAGCGGATTGATTGTGATCGCTCGAGCCCGTTGATTGACGGACAAGCGTTTATAGCTTTTAATAACTTCACTTTCCCGTCTCATTCTCACTTGAGTTTTTTTTAAATATAGAATAAGGGTGATAAACAAGCCCACAGTTCACCTAATGGTAAGTGTAGACTGTGGCACATTTACATCTATATTTATCTAGATTAAGAATTAAAATGCAGATGCATCGTGGCCGGGAATGTTGATTCTTTTTGGATATTTTTTTTAAAAACGTTACTCCAACACTAGGATTTTGTTCTATATCGTGGAGGCAGTTTACAAACACACATTGCACAAGGACAAACATTCAGACCCGGAACAATTATTTGTAGGCCATACAAATACTTGTTCCGTGCGGGATTCGAACCCGCGGCTCTTGGCGCCGCAACTTAGCATTAAGTCACTGCGCCACGGAGCCGTCATATGTATGTGATTTGTTTCAAAATTCATAACTGATGTAGAGTAGGTGTTTATCTATTTATTTTCAGCCAGTATCTATTTTATAGTGAAAAATCGATTTCGTTTTTTTTATTTCAAAGGTAATTTAAAGTAATGTTTACCTTGTTGCAGAAGACAATTACTTATTTTAAATTTAAAAAAATACTTGGCTTTTTTCTAGTGAAGCAGTCCGTTCGTGATACCAAAGATGTATCTTTAGCAACAAAGTGTAAATTTAAGTGGCAGAGCCATGTCGCAGATAATATATTATGGTTGTAGCACGAATGGGTCGGCTTCACTACGTTAGGACCACGCTCTCACAGAATACCAGCTTAAAAAGCAGCTCAATGTGCTGTGTTTCATATTGTGAGGGTAGAGATTCGGAGACCCTTTTTACTGGATACGGGGCATTCCATCTTAGTCCTTCGGGGCGGCAACGCATCTGCGTTTTGATTCTTAATCGAGGATAGGCGTAAATGCCTGCGGGCCAGAGCATTCACTTACCTTCAGGTACATTGTAAGTATGCTCATTTGTCATCCTAAATCTATAAAAAAATTAGATATTACTGCGTATTTAACATTGCACTAAACAATTGATATCAAAGAAAGCTAAGAAAATTTACTTTAAATAGATTTAGTTTGTAACTAAGGCGTGCTTCATTTTGAACTATTGCGAGACTTGGAACCTAGATCCCACGGTTCATCGTCACGAATGTCTCCCCATATATGGGTAATTACGCTGGGCATATTTGAAGCGTTTTACAACGATTGCATTACTTTATTTATATATATTTATTGTTTTTCAATAAACTGTAGGTACATTCAATTTAAGCAAAGCATTAATCTAAAAATAGTATCTAATAATAGGTGTAAAGATAAATCTTGTTTGGTTTTTACGACACTGTGTGTTAATAAAAAGCCTTTTATTTAACTTATTTTAATAATAAAAATAAATGATAAAAAGCAGGGAAAATACTCTGTCTCAGGTGTATGTGCTACATAGATATCCTATTCAATATTTTCGTTTTCTTATATAATATGCAATAAAAATACAGACTAATTAGGGTTTAATTGCAACAACAGCACCACCTACCGGGTCCAATTGTGAATCTAAACCATTCTCTAATCAACTTAATCACACACACAAATTTCATCGAAATCGGTCCAGCCGTTTAGGAGGAGTTTAGTCATATACACATAGACATATATATATATATATATATATATATATATATATATATATATATATATATATATATATATATATATATATATATATATATATTGATAGACTATAATGAAAATAAAATGCAAACTAACGGTGCTAATTGAAGAAACCGGAACTAAAATACTAACTACATAAATAAAACTACGAAAAACTTTGGCTGTTTGGATATTTTCGAATGTGATGTGATGTTATGTAATTATAACATTGATATTTATCTTACAGATCCTTCAAAATTAATCAAAAGAAAAAAGTCCACGGAAGATGTCCGTTCACCGCTCGGTGGCGAAGGATCTTTGACGAGCGAAGAGGGCGAGGAGCCAGGAGCCGGGAGGCGGAAGAAAGCGCGGACTACGTTCACGGGTCGGCAGATCTTCGAGCTGGAGAAACTGTTCGAAGTGAAGAAGTACCTGTCGTCTGGCGAGAGAGCTGATATGGCGAAACTTCTTAACGTGACGGAGACCCAGGTACGTGTACAGCTCAGATAAAATCTTTTTAAAAGTTAGCTCACCTAAGACTTCGTCACACACTAGGGAGTACAAGACTACTCTAAAGAAAACAGAAGAATGAGAGAAACATTTTTGTTTGAAAAACACACAACATTGAAAAACATAGAAAACCGTACTTAATAAAAGTAACTAACAGTTGTGTTATATCAAAAAGGATCCCGCCTCAGGGATAAAATGTGGGATAGGTACCACATCTTGGTTCTTTAATCTTGGTTTTTCGTCGGTTTCTTAATTGACTAAACGAATAACCGGACTTTTTTTTATCTTTTATCTTATATCTTTAATAAGGGTGCCAAACGAACACACAGTCCACCTGATGGTAAGTGAATGCTGTGGCCTGTGTGAATCAAAATGCAGATGCCTTGTTACCCTGAGGACTCGTTTTCAGCAAAAAGGGTTAGACATAAACATATTATTTATTTAATTATAAATAAATTTATTACGCTTCTGGCACTATAATATTCTGTGTGCAATTGATAGCTTTCACCTATAATGTGCTCTCAGTTGAAAGCAATCTGAAATCGGTCGGATAATGGTCTAAATAGGCAATCTTAAAATGTTCATACAGTGTTAATTACAGTATTTCCATTACACGCTTCATCAAGACGTTATATAATTAATCTAGCCATTTAATTTTATATACTCGCCTTAAAATACATTTATAAATGGAACAAACCTCAACTATCACTCAACAAATACACAAGAACTTACTTTTTTCATCGTAACCTCAAAACGTCTATCTGCAGACGTATGTTACAGTGTTTAGAGCCATTCGACAACGCTAATTACTTAATGGGTCATCACCTCATAAGGCTGCCGCTCGTTTCTCGAAATCATCGACGAAATTAAACGCTTTCGCCGTAACCCACACGTCGTCTGTATTACTCTTCGTTTTGGACGAGGCCTAAATTAGGAGATGTAGCGGGAAGTGTATATTTATCACGTTATGTTTTCCTAGTATTCATTTTCGTGGAAAGCTATAAAGCAAAGCTGTGAGGAGTTAGGACATCCTAACTACATGAGATTTTTTAATAGAAGACGTGGCAAGCGAGCATACCGCTCATCTGATCAGTGATCACCGTGATCTATGAACACTAGGGAAATTGCAGGTGAGTTGCTGGTCCCTTAGAAAGTAGTAGACTCTTTTCTTGAAGGTTCCTAAGTCGTACCGAGTCATTGAATACTTCTCCAACTGTCGCCGAGTCATTACTCAAACAGAATGTTAACACCTGTTTAAAAGAATTTAGATTTGAAAAAGTACTATCGCAAGATGTTGTAAAATACTTCAAAACTATTGATGTAAAGAAGACCGCAGATTTGTGGGGGATTTCCGTTACAGTTATTGCGTCCATAATAGATTTAATTGCACCTCATCTTGCTATTATTTTTAATACTTGTATCGATTCTGGTGTGTTTCCTGATTTAATGAAGTATAGTAAAGTAATACCTTTATTTAAATCTGGTAGTACATTGGACCCCGCTAATTTTAGACCTATTTCTGTACTACCAACTCTCAGTAAAATTTTTGAAAAAATAATTTTGGATCAATTGTTAACTTTTTTTAATACAAATAAATTACTTTATAAAAACCAATTTGGTTTTATAAGGGGTCGCTCGACGTCTGACGCCGGTGTTGAGCTTATGAAATATATTTTTAATGCCTGGGAGAATTCACAAGATGCCTTAGGTATTTTCTGTGATCTTTCCAAGGCTTTCGATTGTGTTCATCATGAGACATTAATCAGGAAACTACAACATAACGGTGTAAAAAATTTAGCGCTTAGACTTATTACTTTATATTTAAGTAACAGAATTCAAAAAGTAGTGATTAATGGTAAAGGTTCCTCCGGATCGGTAGTATCAATGGGCGTTCCTCAGGGCTCGATTCTTGGCCCATTCCTGTTTTTAATCTATATTAATGACTTACCTTATCTTGTAGGGGACAATCACGATATAGTATTATTTGCTGACGATACCTCTTTAATTTTCAAACTCAAACGACAGTTAATTAATTATGACGATGTAAATAATGCTCTATCGAAATTGGTACATTGGTTTAACGTCAACAATATGCTCTTAAACGGCAATAAGACAAAGTGTGTTAAATTTACAATACCTAATGTAAAACATTCGAATACCAATGTGCTATTAAATGGGGAGGAGTTGAGTCTTGCGGATACCACTGTTTTTCTCGGTATTACTATTGACGCGAAACTTCAATGGGGCCCCCATATATCTAAATTAGCAAGCAGACTTAGTTCTGCAGCATATGCTGTAAGAAAGATTAGAAGTCTCACAGATGTTGAGACAGCTAGATTGGTGTATTTTAGTTAATTTCATAGCGTAATATCTTATGGAATTTTGCTATGGGGTAATGCGGCTGATATTGAAGCTATATTTGTTTTGCAAAAGAGAGCCGTACGGGCGATTTATAACCTAAATTGTAAAGAGTCCCTTAGAGAAAAATTTAAAGAAATGAACATATTAACTTTGGCATCGCAATATATTCATGAGAATGTAATGTATGTGCATAAAAACATAAATAGCTTTAATAAGAATAAGGATGTGCATACTTTAAATACTAGGAACAAACATAAACTTGTAATGCCAGTTACTAGACTCCACAGAATCAGTAATTGATTTATGGGGCAACGCTTTTACAACAAAATCCCAGAACATATTCAAAGTTTGTCAGTAAACAAGTTTAAAAGTTTCATTAAAGAAAAACTGTACAAGAAGGGTTATTATAATATCAAGGAATACATGAATGAAAATAACCCCTGGGAATAGGGTGATCGCCACCATGCTGGTTCTATGAAAATATCATTTAAAAATTGTATAAACAAAATTATTGTTAAGTGAAATTATGTTAAAAAAAAGTCCCGCTGGGTTTTTTTCTGGTTCTTCCCAGGACTGAGGTATTTTCCGAATCAGTGGTAAATAAAAAATGGCTTTCAATAAGTATTATGTAATAATCAATATTGAATAAAAAATTATTCTATTCGATTCTATTCTGTCGATCGAAAAAACAAGCTGGCGCCATTAAATTCTACAGTGAAGTTGTGCGATGTAGAAAATTCCTCATAAATTGCACAGTAGTTCACCGACGTCCGTTGAGATAATGAGGACGAAATTTCTAGTTGTGTCGCAATGTAAGATGGCGGATTCAGCAGCTTGAATTAATCCGAACAAGATTGGCTCGTACCCGCTCATAGACATACGTGGAACATACACTAAACAACAGAGTCATAAACGTCAAGACGTAAATAGTAAATACAATCTGGACAAATGGTGCAAAGGCAATCAAATTTAGTGTATACTTAGTATAAGCTACACGCATCTAAGTACATAATAATATAAACCTAAAAGTAGTCTTACAAATTCTTTTCTTACTTACGTTCTTTGCTTGTGTTATGTTTTTGGCCGTTGAAGCAAATCGGTAGATTTTAGAGCAACATCTTCTGAAGTTCTAAGGAACTTCTGTATTTAAAACAGAGTCGAAAAAGTCTATAGCGTGATTTAGGATTGTAACAATATGGTGAAAACTTGATAATTCTGTAACAATTTGACGACTTCGTGTCAGATAGAGAGCGTTCACTGCCAATTAAAATTACATCCTCTGCAGCTAAAATTCCACGCTAATTAAATTTCTTATATCCATTAGATTAGAGACTGACGTTTAAAACACCCACATATTGATTTCTTGACATTACATTATAAACTGTAACCGTTTGACTGCCTCGTCGGTCTAATAGTCATAAACGCGGTTGCTGATCATGAGGTCCCGGGTTCGAATCCCAGGTTTGACCAAAATCAGTAATTGGGTTCTTCTGACAAGAAATTCTCAATAGCAGCCCGGAGTCAGGAAGTTGACGGTGTTTCACTTCCGTGCATCGAAGAGCACGTAAAGCCGTTGGTCCTGCGCCTGATCTCTCCGCGGTCGTGTCGGATTACCGTCCCATTGGCCTATGAGGGTGAGGGAATAGAGAGTACACCTGTGCTTGCGTAAACACTCGGGCACTGTAATCCTGTCCTGTACAAATGGCTAGTCTCTGATGAAACTGTCCGCTTTGACTGAAATTCGAATTCCATCATATTAGTATTGTTATATGTTATTTAATAACTTTCATACATTTGATTTAAACAAAACGCTTTCTTCTCTCATTTGGACTAATTATTTGGATGTCCTAAAGCGAGATAATTATACTATCACCAAGGTGGTATGAAGGGGACCGAGGTGGGGTGACGGGAGCAAGTGAGGGCGTCCCCCGCGACGTGACGTGATCCGGCACATATGGCGGCACTAATTAAAAGCGGGCCTCTTTATACCGCCCGACACGCGACAAGTCAGCTGTGATACATCGAGCTAACATCTTGGCTGAATTGAAATTTATCGAACAAAGATTTTAGAAAGAGACAGAGATTTCGTAAGCTTTTAATAGGACACTTTCGTTGCGAAATATTTGTAAGGACTCTTTCTTGCCGGCAATTTCTTTTTAAGTTTTCCGTGTAGTAGCTGTGTGAGAAAATCCACTAGCTCATATCGTACCGCGGGTTTCGTAAGAGGGGACAGAGGGAAACAGACAGGAGAAAGACAGCAGCGTCTTCTTATTAACAGATGAAAATGATGGTTATGTATTTATTATTAATTTTGTTTTATTATGATTATTAGTTTAATAATTATTTATTTATTAATAAAATATTTATCAATAAAATAATAATAAATAGTGAAGTACATAAAAAGAGAACAGAAATAAATGTAAGTATAATAAGTAAAAAGTTAAATTACATGATGCTCAGTTCGGGTTTAGGCCTGAACTATCAACGGAGAGCGCAATATTGTGTCTCAAGCAGACTGTGCGGTACTACACGGATAGGAAGACTCAGGTTTATGCGTGTTTCCTGGATTTGTCTAAAGCCTTCGACCGAGTGTCTTATAAAATCCTATGGCAAAAATTAAAACGGGAAAGTAGCTTGAGACCAGAATTGGTTTCACTGTTAGAATATTGGTACGGTAACCAGACTAACACAGTTAGATGGGGTAACGCCTTAAGTGATCCCTACAAACTAGGCTGCGGAGTAAGGCAGGGAGGGCTGACGTCACCCAGGCTGTTTAATCTTTATGTTAACAGACTGATTGAGAGGCTCAGCAGAGCAGGTGTCGGCTGCTCAATAGACGGTGTATCCATGAATAATCTTAGTTACGCAGACGACATGGTTCTGTTGAGCCCCTCAGTCAGCGGGCTTCGAAAGCTGTTGAAAATTTGTGAAGAATATGCCGAGGAGACTGGACTCAGTTACAACTCAAAAAAGAGTGAATTTGTTGTCTTTAGAGGCAAAAACAAACCACTTGATTTCACGCCACGTATCCAGCTATGTGGGATTCCTCTGAGACAAGTGGCTGAGTTTAGGTACCTCGGACATATTCTAACTGAACGCCTGGATGATGACAGTGACATTGAACGAGAGCGCCGAGCGCTGTCGGTCCGGGGCAATATGTTGGCTCGTAGATTTGCACGTAGTACGACTCAAGTCAAGTTAACTTTGTTCAAGGCGTATTGCCAAAACTTTTACACGTGCAGTCTGTGGACTGACTATACGCGGCGGGCCTACAGTGCTCTGCGTGTTCAGTACAACAATGTGCTGAGGGTGATGTTGAGGAAGCCTCCACACTGCAGTGCGTCGGCTATGTTTGCGGATGCTCGTGTGGACGACTTCTACGCGATCATGCGCAGGCGTGCCGCGTCCATGATGAGCAGGCTAGTGAGGAGCTCAAACACCCTTCTCGGCGCATTGGCTGTGAAGCTGGATAGCCCGCTCTGGAGGGCTTGGAATGGTGCACACACCAGCACCAGGAGAATCCCACCTGGAGTTCGCTATGTGAGACTGGGGGTAGGTTAAGCTACTAATATAGGATAAGTACTATTTTAACTAACATTTTAATATCAACTTCTATTGTATTCCATACTAACATTAGGCTAAGTAAGTTTTACTAACAATCTATGACTATTGATGGTCGAAATAAAGTATTATTATTATTATATTATTATTATAATGTTAAAAAATTGATAACTATGTGTATATTAACACAAAATACGGTAATCAGTTGTTGCTTTTAAAAACGCGTAAACGGAGCACAGATTTTACTGAGGGTTGCTCCCGCCCAAAATACCTGTCACCCTCAAGTTGCACCCAAAGCAGTTCTACTTCAAAAAGTATATTAAAAAAGAAAATTTTTATAGGAATTCGTTTCTTGTTCAAAAGCTAGTAACAAACAAATCTTCATAACAATATAATTCTTATATTAAAACGTATTGCGGTCTAGCAAAGTCTCTTAATTTTTAATTTAGGACCTGTTCAGATTAAAGTAACAGTTTATATTGTGATCCTCAGTTGGGCACAAGCTCTATGTAATTACTCATTAACTAAGAAGGTTTTGGAGCAGGGAAGTGCTTACAAATGATAATATATTAAAGTTGGTAAAAATTACCTCGCGTACATTCACTCGATATATCACTATCGAGCGGATGTACGCGAGGTAATTTTTACCAACTTTAATATAATGAATTTTCGCAAAGTAACAACACCTGATCCTATTAATTAATGATAATATATATACAGGACTGAGATGTTTCAAATGACATATCGTACTCGTGTCGTGTGCTAAAAGTAAGACTCTTGAGTGTATTTGTATGAGACCAGCAGTTTATTCTTAGTTCTTGTCCAAATATTCTAATTGCTTT
This sequence comes from Parnassius glacialis, assembly GCA_033319125.1. NCBI lineage: Eukaryota > Metazoa > Arthropoda > Insecta > Lepidoptera > Papilionidae > Parnassius > Parnassius glacialis. The sequence goes on from JAVANC010000025.1 coordinate 35,062,928, forward strand.
ACACTTAACGTGTTAATAGTGGCTATTTATTATAGCGTTACATGAAATATTATCATCATTATATTATTAAATTCAAATATCAGCAAACTATATTTTATTAACAACTAAAATGTGTTGCAATTTTTTTTTAGAAAACATAATTAATCAAAGCATCATCATAATCGGATAAATATAGAAACACATACGGGACAAATAAACAGACATTTTTATACATAACTAGCTGGTTACACGGCGCGTTTCTGTCGCAAAAAAAATATTTGAGGAAATATCGTTTTAAATTTGCAAGGGTCATATTATTTAATTAGGAATGATAATACATTCATTGAAATTGAATGACATATTGCTTTCAAATAAATATGTCGATACGACATTCGCGCCACCTACTGTAAGTTAATTGTACTATGCCTGTAACTTTCGCGCAAGTGCAAGCAATAAGTTGACAGAGTTTTACCGCAATCTGATGAACGGTTAGGTATGACAGCGCATAAAATACGACCAAACAAAATTTAATTTTTATATATAAGATTCGGCCTTCTCTATAAATTACCTCACAGGGGTGATTTTTCTATAGTTAAGGTGCTTGGTAGGCAAGTAGGACGAGGTCAGACAGTTGCAGTTTTTTATTATTTTGGAAAATGCTGCAGAACATCTCCTGGTTTTACTAGCCCTCTAGCGCCTCTCACAACAGCTGCGTGATGATATAGACAGTGGATTATTTTTACGCCGCCACTACACGGCGATACACATACTATATTTCATCATCATCATCGTCATCACAGCCCTTCATAAGTCCACTGCTGAACATAGGCCTCCCCCATGGAATGCTACAAAGCACGGTGCTGAGCCACCTGTATCCATTAACTTCCTGAACTAGAGTAATCGACAAAGCCTAATGGATTAGTAAGATAAAGTGGCAATGGGCCGGCCATATAGCCCGAAGAACCAACAACTGATGGGGAAGAAAGCTTCTCGAGTAACAGCCTTATGGCGTCCCCCCACTAGATGGAGTGTCGACCTAGTAAGACATACTATATTTACGACAATAAAAATCTAGAGACTAAACCAACGGGCAAGCGAGCATGCGGCTCACCTGATTCTAAGTGACTACCACCGTCCATGAACAACTTCAACGCCAGAGGAATCGCAGATGCATTGCCGGCCTTTTAAAAGATCCCTAAGTCGTATCGATCCAGAAAAATCGTTAGAGCAAGTCGATTCTACAAGGAAATGTTACGAGGAAGAAAAATCCTAGTAAATCGCAGAGTGGTGGACTGCCAATCATCCAGATTGGATGGTACCGCGAACTTTGGCGCGATGCGTGATGGTGAAATTGAGCGGCAGGACTTAGTCCTCCCAATTACTTTAAGATCGAACCCGGGTTGGTCGCGTACTGTGAAATTTACTACGTATACGCCCCTAAGCTACCGAGGTTCCATTTCGGCTTGAACTACTGAAATAGAATTAATAATCATACATTTTTATAGTAACGTGTGATAATGACATATCAACACTCGTCTCTCTCTAGTTCTCCCAGACATTTGTATTTTTAAAGTGAAAAAAATCCCAACCACTTAAGCAGTGGAACGTTCGTAATTTGTCTCCATCCCGTCCCCTAATGACTCAGCGATGATGCCACGTGTTCAGATGCTCCCCAATGTTGAACTCAATTATCGGTCTAGTGATGTGCATGAGTCAGGCAAAGACCAAAATCAATAGTACTTCTTTTACTATTGGAGTTTACTCCTTAAGAATTGATTTTTATAAAACACGGGCTATACAGGGTTCTATTGCGATAACCGGACAAATTTTCAGAGAAGATTCAGAATTTAGTACGTGGTAGAGCCATGCTGCAGCTATATTACTGGTATAGTTGTAGCACGAATGGGTCGGCTCGACCGGGGAAGGACCACGCTCTCACAGAATACCAGCGTAAAATAGAAGCTTAACACTGCTGTGTTTCATATGGTGAGTGTAGAGAACCGGAGACCCTTTTTACTGGAAACGAGGCATTCCATCTTAGTCCTCACGGGTGACAACGCATCTGCATTTTGATTCGTAATCGAGGATAGATGTAGATGTCTATGGGTTACAGCAATCACTTACCATCAGGTGAACTGTGCTCATTTCTCACTCTTATCCTATTAAAAAGTGAGTATTAACAAAAAGTCAAGTCGTTATGTTGTCCATACATATATATTTAATGCGTGTAAAGATGGCGACATGTAATGGTTGAATTTATTTAATACTAGCAAAAAAATTCATCAGAATCAAGGCAGTTCAGGTTTTAGCGAGACTAACAGACAGCAATTGATTTTTATATATACTTCGAACATTCTAAATATAAATAACGCCACATTAATAGATGCTGTTCAAGCAAAGCCGGGACGGGTCGCTAGTCATACAAACACATCACCCTGTTCGAAAAAACTATCATTCGTCATATTGTTAAGAATAAAGTAACAAATAAAACTATATTGTAAATGTAAATAATTAATTATAAATGATCACATACCTTCAAAGCTTCAAACTCCAGTCAGTCGGTGGAGCTGACACGCACAATTTTTTTTTAATTTTACTAACTTAACGTTAAAAAATTGTTGCCATGTGTCAAATACTTGAATATCCCAATTTTTACCAGTATTTTTTTCTTTCTAAATTCCCATTAAAAATTAGAAGCAAGACTTTTTTCGGGGCTACTTTATTATTAATTATTATGATCTGAGACCACCATGCCTGACCGGACTGTCCCGCCAACTTTAAGACTCATCAATGGTCGCCTTACTCATGAATACCATTTGAACGTTTTTATGTTTATAGATTTATACATAAATATTCATGAATTTGCTTATGAACAACACCGTTAATGTGTATTTTACGGAAATGGTGTACGTTAAAGGAAAAGGATAATTTTTATTTTACAATATTAATCATAAGACTACATTGTACTGTAACAGGCGGAAATTATATTCACGTAAAAAAAACCTTATACATTTCACTAGTAATACATTAACGTTAGTCTCCAAGACAACAATCCTCATGCCTAGTAGCCCGTCGGGAGCGCTCGTTAACGAGATGGGGACAAAAACAGCGCAGGCGCAAAAAGCGCAGGAAAAAGTGTCGTTCTTGGGTTGAGACGGCCTGACTTTCTTAATGGGACCAGTAGTTTCTTAGAACCCCTTAATAACAGATTGAAAATACTGTAAACTGTCCTATCCTGGCATTGTGATAATTTTTGTGACATTCTAGAGAGATTAAGGAGACCGCAGTCACAGTAAATATATAGTAGGAACAGTATGGAAACTTCGAACAAACGCTCGAAAGGGCACACTCACACAAACATGCGCAACGACGAGACTTCTAAGCGCTCGTCGCGGTGCTCTCAGTAGCGAGCGTCGCCACGAACGTATTGCGTAGTATACGGCTGTTTGAACTCGGCTTCATCAAAACCGGAGCTATCTTATTTTAAGCTTCCTGCTGATTTTGAAAGGTAAGAATGCTTTTTATTGTCATTGTTATAATCGTTATCGAATTTATAAGTCCGTGTGATTGATCATAATGAATTCGTGAACTTATTTGTACATCAAGAATGCGGCGGTTTTGAGGCTATTAAAAAGCTGATAGTGCAATAGTGGTAACAAAAAGTAAATCCAAGATGGCGGCTGCAATAGTTATAATTTTTTTCGTCATGGGTTTCATGGGTTTCGAGGGTGTTGAAACCGATAGTGCTGTCGAAATATAAATCCAAGATGGCGGCTGCAATAAGTATAAATTTTTTCGTCATGGGTGTCATTTTCATAGTTTTTGAGTATGTTGAAGCCGATAGTGCTGGTTGAAATGTAAATCCAAGATGTCGACTGCAATAGGTATCAATTTTTTCGTCATGGATGCATCGATCACTAATAAAAAACATGGGTGTCATTTTCATGGTTTTCGAGGGTGTTGGAGCCGATAGTGCTGTCGAAATATAAATCCAAGATGGTGGCTGCAATAGGTATCAATTTTTTCGTCATGGGTGTCATTTTCATAGTTTTCGAGGGTGTTGAAGCCGATAGTGCTGTCGAAATATAAATCCAAGATGGCGGCTGTAATAGGTATCAATTTTTTCGTCATGGGTGTCATTTTCATAGTTTTGGAGTATGTTGAAGCCGATAGTGCTGTTAAAATGTAAATCCATTATGGCGGCTGCAATAGGCATCAATTTTTTCGTCATGGGTGTCATTTTCATAGTTTTTGAGTATGTTGAAGCCGATAGTGCTGTTGAAATGTAAATCCAAGATGACGGCTGCAACAGGTATTAATTTTTTCGTCATGGGTGTCATTTTCATGGTTTTTGAGGGTGTTGAAACCGATTTTTCGTTGTTGCTTTAAAAAAGAACACATAAACTGCAAAGTAGCTGATCTTATTTATAAAAAAATAAACAAAATCGGTTTCATAGTACCCTGTCCTTGTTTCCCAACAGTTTATTTAAAAAAATCCTGTTCATTAGAATGATATTTTTTTTACACAGTTAAATTCAATAATAAAGAACTCCGAACTTGTCATAGCAGACGAAAATATTTTTCTGTAAATAATTTGTAATAATCTATACAAATAAATAAAATTGAAGTGTCTGTTTGTAATGTCAAAAAAAAGTAAATACGGTACTTATAACTAAATAACAATTTTAAAATTTTTGTCTGTCTGTCGGTCTGTTTGTTCCGGCTAATCTCCGAAACGGCTGGACCGATTTTGACGGCACTTTCACTGGCAGTTAGCTGATATCATAACGAGTAACTTAGGCTACTTTTATTTTAGAAAAATAATTAGGGTTCCGCGCTAAAAAATAAAAACCCTAACACGCGAGCGAAGTCGCAGGGAACAACTAGTGAAGAATAAAGGTACGTTTTCGTCCAGTGCGTTCCCGCCGAAACTTTCAAAAGGTTACGCCGTAATGACAAAGTTAAAGATCTATAGTTCTACAAGTTGTGTGTTAATATTAAATTCTTTTCCGTGTTTAAACTATCGTTTTTTGCTGAGATTACCTATTTAATTTGTAAGCTAGTTATTTATATTCGATTGATTGATAAAAAAAAAGCAATATCGAAACATTAAAAGTTACAACCCTATTGCTTCAATGGAGCGTAGGTAATTATATCCTCAACTAGGCTTAGTTTCCATACTGTTCATATTTATACTGTGCCGCAGTCCACCTTTATAGTTACTTGGTAGAGCCACTCTTTTTATTTATTTTTTATTTTTTGAAGCAACAAAGTAACTCACCTGATGGTGACTACTGCAGTCCATAGACAACTGCGGCTTACTTCAAAGAAGGCTACAGCTGTTTTGTCAATTTTGAGGAACAAAATGGGACGTGACAGCCCGTAGTTATACTGACTCTGACTGACTGAATAGTTAATGGAATCAGGCGTTACTTCGCGGAAATCCATTATATTTAAGTTGGAAAAATATACTTTGCTCATATCCGCCACGCGGCAGCTTTTGCTGTCGCGCGGATGGGCCGGCCCGAACCGGGGTGGTACCACGACCTCACAGATTACAAGCGTGAAGTAGAGGTTTACCTCTGCGTTTCGCTTGGTGAGTGCAGGTGGCCGGAGGCCCTTTTTACTGGTAATGAGGCGTTCCATCTTAGTCCTCACGGGTGACAACGCATCTGCATTTTGATTTGTAATAGAGGATAGATGTAGATGTGTATGGGCCGCAGCAACCACTTACCATCAGGTGGACTGTGTGCTCGTTTGTCACCCTTATGCCTTATATATTAGCAAGTTTAAATGTTTTGTTAAGTTGAAACTGTATAAAAAGGGTTATTATAGTATAAATGAATACATGGTTGATAATAACCCCTGGGAATGAGGTGATCGCTTCCAAGCTGTTTCTAAAATAAATTTTGTACTTATATAGTTGTATAACCATTATTGTAAAATTTGCTTTAAAAAAAAAGTCCCGCTGGGTTTCTTGCTGGTTCTTCCCAGGACGGAGGTTTTTTTTCTTCGAACCAGTGGTAAAGTAAAAAATGACTTTCAATAAGAATTACACATGTGATCTATATTGAATAAAAAATTATTCTATTCTATTCTATTATCCTATAAAAAAAATTCCAACTTTAACTCACTATACTCTTCAGATTGGAACATAGCTGTACTGACAGAAATTGGTAAGGGTGGCAGCTACCAGACGGAATTCTTAGAAGAAACTAACTTTAAACCAAAAGGCTGCAGATATAATGTAATGCACACATTACACACTATTATACCGAGAGTGTAATGTCTCACTGTCTGTAGTTATGTGGGCTTTCTATCTCATTCACACCGAAATACAGAAGTGCAGACACAACACTCAAATTTGCTGTCACACTTGAGAATTAACATAGAACGCCTCACAACCTATGATAACACTATTTAAGCCGGAGCAAAGCGGCGCAGACACTGATTGGCGCCAAGGATTAGGTAAGAGTGGGGCATCAATTTTCTATCTTGGCAACATTAAAAAAAAGGTTAAAAAGGAGTTCTTTCATAAACAGAAGTCTTTTTAGGCTGAATGGCTATTTTTTTTATTTTATAGGAGAGGGGGCAAACGAGCATGCGGCTCACCTGATTGTAAGTGACTATCGCCGCCCATGAACAACTGCAACACCAGGGAGGGAATTGCAGATGCGTTGCCAGCCTCTTAAAAAGGAGTACGCTCTTTTCTTGAAGGTCCTTAAGTCGTATCGGTCCGGAAAAATCGCTGATGATAACCGATTCCACAAGGAGGTATGGAACTTTTTATTCCATCCTCTGTGGTGCCCATCGGAGGCAGATCCCAGCCATGGTTTGGTCGCTCCTGCAAAATAGCATCACGCTATAAGCAGGAGTGTTACCAGGCCTGGGCTGACGCATCAACGTCTCGGGATGTAAACACCAGCGCACTTAAAAAGAAGTATAATTCCGCCTCCAGGTCCTTCAAAAGCGTCATTGCCATGGCAAGGTCTGAGCACATCGGCAAAATTGGCGAGATGCTAGTTCGCCTTCCTTCAGGAACCCGTGCATTCTGGTCTCTCGCCAAGGCTGTCCAAGGGAACTTCAGTCAGCCATCTCTTCCATCTCTGCATAGAGAGGACGACTCACTGGCCCATGCCGCAAAGGAGAAAGCCGATCTGTTGAGCTCTCTTTTTGCGTCCAACTCGACTCTAGATGACGGGGGGAACACACCGCCGACCATCCCGCGATGTGAGTGCTCCATGCCGGATGTGCGATTTACACAGCGCTCGGTCCGCAAAGCACTCTTCTCCCTGGACGTCAGCAAGTCGAGTGGGCCCGATGGAGCCCCTCCCATTGTGCTGAAGACGTGTGCTCCGGAGTTGGCACCGGTTTTAACGCGTCTTTTCCGGTACTACTACTCCCAAGGCGTAGTCCCAAATTCATGGAAGACAGCTTTGGTGCACCCAATCCCTAAAAAAGGCGACCGCTCAGACCCGTCCAACTACAGGCCTATCGCAATCACCTCCTTGTTCTCCAAAATAATAATAATAATAATAATAAGTTCTTTATTTCCAAAAGGTACATAGTACAACCAGATATTTGCTTAACACTTAATAAAGCTAATTTTGTACATATATTTGAAACATAGCATCTGCAGCCGAACTAGGAGACCTGTGCATCAGCTGACAGCGCCATATCCCCACCGTTAATTTACATGAATATTAGGATGAAAACAAAAGTTTATTAATTAATATTGTTTAACAAGTTTGTACCTTATACTAACATAGCCTAGGTACAATGAAATTTAATGGATCATATGTTCCATATGCTAAGTTATTACTTATACTATATATATAATATGTATATAAGGCACAAAAAAGAAAATAATTTATACTAATAATGTCATTCCTCTCTCTTAAGATGTGTAATGTATGACTGTAAGAAGTATTTGTGTAATGAGTGTAATGTGTGTGAGCAATTTAAGGAGAGGAGTGTGTAAAGTGTGTGTGTGTGTGTGTGTGTGTGTGTGTGTCTGTGTGTGTGTGTGTGTGTGTGTGTGTGTGTGTGTGTGTGTGTGTGTGTGTGTGTGTGTGTGTGTTGTGTTTGTGTGTGTGTGTGTGTGTGTGTGTGTGTGTGTGTGTGTGTGTGTGTGTGTGTGTGTGTGTGTGTGTGTGTGTGTGTGTGTGAGTGTGTGTATGTGTGTGTGTGTGTTTTGATTATATTATTACTTTTATGTTATTACCTTTATACGGGTAACATTGCGTGTGAGTTATATAAGAATTTATGTTTAATTCTGAATACTAAGAAGGTTTTCAGTTTCATTATAATTTAATTTTTGTAGGTAAATCTGTACAGTTTTTTTACAATCTACTTTATTAAGGTGGTAAATGTCTAATATTTTATTTAGTTTATTATATAAGTGTGGTCCTAAAAATGCAAAGAATCTTCTTATAAAAGTTGTTTTAAAATTAGTTGTATCTACGGAAAATTTCCTGCGTTTATTTAAGTTCGTTGGGTTGTATAGCAATAAACTATGCTGTTTCTGAATGATCGTTAATATAAACAGTTGATGGAAGCCATTATAAACTGCCAGCTCATGAGGTACCTTGAGGATCACCAGCTGATTAGTGACCGCCAGTACGGTTTTCGTCGGGGTCGATCAGCTGGTGATTTTCTAGTCTACTTAACTCACAGATGGGCGGAGGCAGTAGAGTCCAAGGGGGAGGCATTAGCCGTTAGTTTGGACGTAGCGAAGGCCTTTGATCGGGTCTGGCACAAAGCGCTTCTTTCGAAGCTTCCTTCCTATGGGCTTCCCGAGAAATTGTGCAAATGGATCACCAGTTTCCTTGCTGATCGGAGCATCAAGGTCGTAGTAAACGGTGCATGCTCTGATCTCAAGCCTATCAACGCTGGTATTCCACAAGGCTGCGTGCTATCACCAACGCTGTTTCTCCTGCATATCAATGATATGTTGCTAACTGGTAGCATTCATTGCTATGCAGATGACAGCACTGGTGATGCCTTATATACCGGCCGTGCCAATATTTCTCGGGAAAACGTCGTCGAGTACCGGGACAAACTTGTGTCTGAAGTCGAGTCTTTGCTTAACAAAGTCTCGGATTGGGGCCGACTAAATCTAGTCCAGTTCAATCCCCAGAAGACACAAGTTTGCGCGTTTACCGCTAAAAAGAACCCCTTTGTCGTATCTCCTCAGTTTCAAGGCACTCCCCTTACTGCCTCAGCCAGTATCGGAATCCTTGGCGTCGACATATCGAATAGTGTGCAGTTTCGTGGTCACTTGGAAGGGAAGGCCAAATTGGCCTCTAAAAAGCTTGGCGTGCTCAGCAGAGCGGGACGGTATTTCATGCCGGCACATGGCTTGCAACTTTACAAAGCGCAAGTGCGGCCCCACATGGAATACTGTTCTCATCTCTGGACCGGGGCACCCCAGTGCCAGCTCCTTCCACTTGACCGCATCCAGCGCAGAGCGGTTCGAATCGTCGACGACCGAGTTCTTTCTGATCGGCTCGATACACTGGCACTGCGTAGAGATGTTGCATCTCTTTGCGTATTTTATCGCATTTATCACGGGGAGTGCTCTGAGGAATTGTTCGGACTAATTCCAGCCGCTCAATTTCACCATCGCACATCGCGACAAAACTCGCGTTACCATCCATACCATCTGGATGATTGGCGATCCACCACTGTGCGATTTAGAAGTTTTCTCCCTCGCACGACTTCCTTGTGGAGTCAATTACCACCAGCGAACTTTCCGGACCGATACGACTTAGGAACCTTCAAGAAAAGAGCTTACACCTTTCTAAAAGGTCGGCAACGCATCTGCAATTCCCCTGGTGTTGCGGTTGTTCACGGGCGGCGGTAGTCACTTACCATCAGGTGAGCCGCATGCTCGTTTGCCACCTATTCTATAAAAAAAAAAGGAAGTCGTGCGAGGAAGAAAACATCTTATAAATCGCACAGTGATGGACCGCCAATCATCCAGATGGAGTGGATGGTATTGGGAGTTCTGCCGCGATGTGCGTTCGTGAAATTTGGCGGCTGGGATTAATCCGAACAATTCCTCAGAGCACTCCCCATGGTAGATGCGAAAGAAAATGCAAAGGGATGCAACATCTCTTCGCAGTGCCAATGAATCGAGCCGATCGGAAAGGGCTCGGTCGTCGACGATTCGAGCCGCTTTGCGCTGGATGCGGTCAAGTGGAAGGAGCTGGCACTGGGGAGCCCCTGCCCACAGATGGGAACAGTATTCCATGTGAGGCCGAACCTGCGCCTTGTAAAGTTGCAGGCGGTGTGCCGGCATGAAATACTGTCCCGCTCTGCTTAGCACGCCAAACTTTTTAGAGGCCAATTTGGCCTTCTCTTCCAAGTGACCACGAAACTGCACGTCACTCGATATGTCGACGCCGAGGATTCCGATACTAGCTGAGGCAACTAGGGGAGTGCCTTGAAACTGAGGAGACACGATAAAGGGGTTCTTTTTAGCAGTAAACGCGTAAACTTGTGTCTTCTGAGGATTAAACTGGACTAGATTTAGTCGCCCCCAGTCCGAGACTTTGTCCAGCAAAGACTAGTTATGTTTATTGTGTAATAAAGTATTTTGATTTAACACATATAAACTGTAAAGAGGGTACCACTAACACATAATTAAGTGCGATGTGCGTGCGACCAAAATATACCCAAAACAGCAGGGACTGGCTGAAAACCAGGGCTGAGCATAATGGCCAGGGAATACTGAGTCTGTTCCCGTTGCCTCACATTATAATCGTGTACTTAGTGATAGTAGTTAATTTGTTAATTGTGAATGTCCATTTTTTTATTGAATTTTAAGTCTAAATATTTTTTATGTGTATACTTTATTTTCATTTGTAAACGTATTATTGTGTGGCAATAAATGTTTATTATTATTATTATTATCTACCCAGACGAAGCCATGAGCAGTAAGGGATTTCAACCACTTATCTCTGTAGTTTAAATATGGCTGCATAAAAATGGGTCAGCTCGATCGAATAATATCATAGCAAAAATAGCAGCATAGTGCTACTGTGTTTCGCATGATGACGACCACCGGGGTCCTTTAAAACTTTAAATGATAATAATAGATAATCATATTACTTCATTTAATTTTTAACAATTTACATAAGGTTTTGTTTGCTAAAAATGCATTCAAGCAAATGATCATTTCAGTTAACCGTACCGAACCGTAACCATAATGTGCACCGAATATTTACCATCAGTGTGTACGCACCCTATTATTGTTCAAAGTGCCGACTATCCACTAATTGACGATCTACTTCAGACATTACAAACTATAAAAAAGTTTAACAAGCTATTATGACCTTTGCCGTATAAACACTAGAATTCATATCCCAGTGCCTGTTTTGAATTTTGTTGTGATTGAAAGTCACGTTGGGCATTCTTTCGTTGATACAGGACGTTCATTTTTTGTTTACATATGGTCGTTCAAAAATTTAAAATAAAAATTTTACACCTAAAATATACTTCATCATCATCATCATTACAGCCCTTCACAAGTCCACTGTTGAACATAGGCCTCCCCCAAAGAATGCCACAAAGCACGGTCCTGAGCCACCTGCATCCATCGACTTCCTGAATGTCTTACCAGGTCGTCACTCCATCTTGTGGGGGGACGCCCTACACTTCGCCTACCGGTACGAGGCTGCCACTCGAGAACCTTTCTTCCCCATCGGTTGTCGGTTCTTCGAGCTATATGGCCGGCCCACTGCCACTTCAGCTTACTAATCCGTTGGGCTATGTCGGTTACTCTGGTTCTACTGCGAATATCCTCATTCCTAAGTTTATCACGCAGTGAAACTCCGAGCATAGCCCTCTCCATAGCTCGCTGAGCGACCTTGAGCTTCCTCATACGGCCAGCAGTGAAGGACCACGTCTCAGTTCCGTAAGTCATCACTAGCAACACGCACTGGTTGTACAATTTTGTTTTAAGGTTTTGAGGTATTTCTGACGAGAAGATGTGTCGTAGCTTCCCGAACGCTGCCCAGCCGAGTTGAATCCGTCGATTGACCTCTCGGTCGAAGTTGGACTTACCTAGTCGGACTATTTGTCCCAGGTAAACATACTCGTCAACAACTTCGAGCTTAGTGCTCCCAACAACTACCGGCATAGGTGTGACATGGACATTAAACATAATCTTTGTTTTGTCCATGTTCATCTTAAGACCTATCCGTTGGGAGACACTATTGAGGTCATTGAGCATAGTGCTTAGTTCCTCCAGCGATTCTGCCATGAGGACTATATCGTCGGCAAATCGAAGGTGAGTGATGTACTCGCCATTGATGTTAATTCCGTATCCTTTCCAGTCCAGAAGCTTGAAAACGTCTTCCAATGCAGCGGTGAAGAGTTTCGGGGATATAACGTCACCCTGTCTTACACCTCTCTGCAATTGGATAGGTTTCGTACTCTGGTTCTGTACTCGGATAGCCATCGTAGCTCTACTGTACAAACACTTCAGCACTTCGATATACCGACAGTCAACTTGGCACCGCTGAAGGGACTGCAGCACCGCCCAAATTTCGACGGAATCAAAGGCTTTCTCATAGTCCACATACGCCAGACATAGTGGCAAATTGTACTCTTCGGACTTCTGTACAATTTGCTGTAGGGTATGTATATGGTCTATGGTGCTAAAGCCCTTTCGGAAACCGGCTTGTTCGGGAGGCTGGAAGTCGTCAAGTCTGCGCGCGAGACGATTCGTAATGACTCTCGAAAACAGCACGTAGACGCGGCTCAGAAGGGAAATCGGTCTGTAGTTCTTCAAGAGAGCGTTGTCGCCTTTCTTGAAGAACAAGACCACCGCACTTCTGCTCCACGCCTCTGGTGTAATGCCGCCATGGAGGACGGAATTAAAGAGCCTCTGAAGGACTTCAAGTACCGGTCTTCCACCCGCTTTCAGAAGCTCCGCTGTAATTCCATCCTCGCCTGGGGCCTTGCCGTTTTTAAGGTCCTGGAGAGCCATTCTAATCTCGCTCAGACTGACGTCCGGGATATCTTCGGAATAGTGTCGAATAAGACTCGCTCTTGGATCGTTACTCACACTTGCGTGTGGCTCCAACGATGACGTGTACAGCTGCCCATAGAACCTCTCAATCTCACTCAAAATCTCAGGTGCCCCGGAAACGATGCTGCCACATTCGGTCTTCAGCTTTGACAGTTGGCTCTTTCTGGCAGACAGATCTCTGGCAAAGACTTTGGAGCCTTGGTTCCGCTCGATCGCTTCTTCAATACGAGCTGTATTGAAGTTGCGTAAGTCTCGCCGCATGCATTTAGAGATCTGTCTGTTCAGTTGCCTGTATGCTGTCAAATCTGTTGAAGAATGTAGCCTCATCTCCCGTCTAACAGCCATGAGATTAAGAGTGTGATCGGAGAGTTTTTGTGTTCTTCTGCGGCGGGTCTTGCAGAACTTAGCTACGACCGCATGGACAGTTTCCACGAGCTTGTTATTCATATCGTCCACTTCATTGCAGTCTACTAGGCACTGAAAACGGTTTTGTAACTCGAGCTGAAAGGTTTCGGGACTTTGGATTAGAGCACGAGGGGGACGGAGCGTTGACTTCATCAGACGAGACCTCTCCAACTTAACATTTAGGTTCAGTGTGCCTCTAACCATTCGGTGATCGCTGCCGGTTTTCACCCTCGCGATCACTGAGACATCACTGAACAGTTGTCGTCTGGTCGTCATAATGAAGTCAATCTCATTTTTTGTCGAACCGTCGGGGCTCGACCAGGTCCACTTCCTGTGGGGCCGCTTCTTGAAGAAAGAGTTCATCATAAAGAGTCCCTCTTTCTCCATGAAGTCGGCCAGCTGCTGGCCCCTTGGGTTCCGTTGCCCTATTCCAAATTTCCCTACCTTCAGCTCACCAATATCTCTTGTGCCTAGTTTTGCATTGAAGTCTCCCATTAACACCGTATATTGGGTTTTGGAGGAATGCATGGCTCTAGAGATATCCTCATACATTTCCTCCACCTCCTCATCGGGGTGTGCCGAGGTTGGTGCGTAAACCTGTATGACCTTCAGCGAATACCGTTTGGTGATTCTGAGTATAAAGTACGCAACCCTCGTCGACACACTCCCGATCTTTACAACGTTGTTAACGAGAGACTTGTGGACGATAAATCCGACACCTCCTTGGGACAGATGGTCGCCCTCCCGGTGATAGAGCAAGTTGCCGGATTCGAGGATTACCGTGTCCTCCCCCTCTCTTCGAACTTCGGATAATCCTATAATATGCCAGCGCAACTTGTCTATCTCTTCTTCAAGCTCCACGATCTTCTCGTTAGTCCTCAGGGTGCGTGCGTTGTACGTTGCCAGGTCGAGTCGTCGTAGGTGGCAACCGAACCTCCACCGGAGATTCTTAGCACCCCCTGCCCCGCCGTTACCATGGTCGCCACCGTAGCCAGGAATAGCGGGGCCGCCGGGGACTAGGTAGGGGCCGTCTGTTTGTTGTTTTCATCATTGGGGTATTTGCCATAGTTGCCACGCTTGGCGAGCGGGTTGGCAACCGCAGTTTTTTTATTGTACTTTCGGCTATTATCAGGAAGATGCTACTGCCCATCTCCCGCCTGTTTCCCTTTGTCGCCTTTTACGACACCCACGGGAGGATATGGGGTAGTGGATATTCTTGACCGCCACTACACGGCAAAAAATATACTTACGGTATAATAATTTTGTAGTCTTATAATCTAAATTTTATATGAATGTATATACACACATATATATATATATATATATATATATATATATATATATATATATGCACTCCATTTGATTAGTAAATGATAGAAATTGTATTGATTACGGATAAAGCTAGTAAATAGTATAACAAGCAAGTAAATTATACCAATTTCAAAATTTATGTTAACTATAAATAACTATAAATTAAGAGGGGTACTTCACTCTATATTAAATCACAGCAGTAAAGTACCTCCTCTCAAAACAAGTTACTAAATTTAAGTAGAGATTGCGTATAAAATAAGTAATGGTATACTCCCGTCAGAATCACTTGTAACCTTTGGCGGAAAATAAACTGTTTTAGTACGTAGGGTTGAATAATATAGTAATTTCAGTTATTTTAGTTATTTTTACTGTTAGGTAATGAACTAATAAAGAATTTTGAACCATTGCAAACAAAGGTAAAATATTTAAAAATATTATATGATTATAGATCAGCCTGTATAGTGTTATTCGCACCATATGTCATCCGTCGGTTTTTGCCGTCCCCCGCGGTGTCGCAACTCCTACGCGTTCTGAAATCTAATTAAAAGCTCTAAGATGTGTATCGGGTAGAATTACTAAAATATTTTGGATTGGAAACAATTGGGACGATTAGGTTCTGGGCTGTGGGCCCTATTAACAAGATAGACTGCAATATTATATGTATTTATGTTATGTTATAATGATTTGTAGCTCATATCGGTTTATTTGTGGTTGGAATTATACTACTACGAACAATACGCACAATAATCTATACTCTATATCTATACATACATGTAAATAAATTTAAAGTGTTTGTCTGTAATAATGTATATGCGCTCAAACTTCGTCGAGAATATAAAAATAGGCGAATTACTTATACATTTTTGTATCATTATATGGATATGTTTTTTTTTATTTTGTTATCTAGTAACTATCGAGTCGATATTATTCAGATCTTTATACATTCTCATATCTAAATACAACTAAACAGTTGGTAGATTAAGAATTGTATTTTATTTTTACTATTATAAACCAGTGCTTGACTGCTATCCACCTGATGGTAAGTGGTGACAGCCGAATATGGTAAAGCGCACTGACTTAGATTAAAAAAAGCCTATTTACTATTGCCTTTAAGACTCGCACATTATAATCGGATGGAAAGAGATATACTTTCAAACGTGGTAGAGCCATGCTGCGGCTATATTAGTAGTATAGTTGTAGCACGAATGTGTCGGCTCGACCGGGGAAGGACCACGCTCTCACAGAATACCAGCGTAAAATGCCAGCTTGACACTGCTGTGTTTCGTATGGTGAGTGTAGAGAACTGGAGATCCATTTTGTTGGAAAAGAGGCATTCCATCCTAGTCCTTACAGGTAACGACGCATCTGCATTTTGATTCTTTATTGAGGATAGAAGTAGATGTCTATGGGGCACAGCAATCACTTACCATCAGGTGGGCTGTGTGCTCGTTTGTCACCCTGTCACCCTATCCTATAAAAAATATACTGGTAACGATAATGTAAACCGTTACGTTCGAATGCGTGGTATGTCGACAATAAAGGGGTAGAGACCACCCGAGCGTCTGGTTGTCCGATGATGGAATGGAGGAGACATGAAGTCATACAATTCCTGCGTACACTCTCCGTTGTACGTACAAGCGCTTAGGCTTAGTTTAGTGGTAATCGTGACGAGCTTCGATTAGACGTTTGACTTTGGGTTTAGGTTTCGTTGTGTTGTGTAATCAGAATATTACATTGGAGCTGATGTCTGTTTATTTTATTAACCGACTTCAAAAAGGAGGAGATACTTAATTCGATTGTATGTTTTTTATGTGTATAACTTTTTTCTAGGTGAACCGATGATAATTCTTCTTTTATTTGAAAACTGGTGCTTTTCAAGTGGTCCCATATAAATTTGATCAAGATCTCACCAGTAGTTTTTTAGTTATCTTTAATAATATATATAGTAGTCGGTTCTTGATTTTGGTAACATAATTTTATCTCAATTAAAAACATAACGCAGTTGCGGACTGATTCTTACCGGCAAACAATTCACACCATAGTCACACAATCGCGCACCTGGTCGGTATTTGCGCCGAAGTGTTTGTGTCTGAGGTAACACTGCCATGACATCATGTTTAGTCGGATGCCTTTCCGTTTGCAGCGACCTAATGTATCTAGAAATATATTATTATTGTTAGTGTCCGACCGAAGCTTCGGCTTTGGCTTGATCTTCCACTACCTTCATCCGCGGCCAGCGCTCTATGTGTTAGTTCAGAGCTGATCTATATGTAGCGCAGTACATCGAAACTTTGATAGCGTGATTTAAGCTTTGATGCGTTTCGCTGGTAATGCGACGACAGCACCGCCACAATAGTAATACTTATTTATAATTCCTTGGACATGTAAGATTCCTAGCGATGTTTCCTTTATAGCTGCCATCGACGGCGTAACGCGCTTAAATCAACTGTGCATGTGCGGCTCTACTATCTCCCGCGCATGCGCAAAGACACAGAGTAGTGCACATTTTTGTTTAGAATGGCTTCTCTAGTACGTAGTACATATAACTCAATGACCGCTGGCAACATGGTATATCGGAACATAAAATTACAATTAATAGTTCCATTGATATCAGCAGGACTCGACCATAATTTCCTCGTCTCCTATGAAATTTTGTCGCGAGTGTTTTTAAATATATTTTTTTATAGAATAAAGGTGAAACCGAGCATCCACTTACTATGAGGTGGAAAGTGGATCCTGTGGCCAATAAATATCTACGTCTGCCCTCGATTAAGAATCAAAATGCAGATGCGTTGTCACCCCTGAGGACTAAGATTGAATGTGTTGTTTCCAGAAAAAAGTATCTCCGGTTCTCATCATTTACCATACGAAACACAGCAGCATTAAGCTGCTATTTACCACGCTGGTATCCTGTGAGAGCGTGGTCATTCACCGGTTGAGCCGACCCATTCGTGCTACAACAGCATGGCTCCACCACGTATAAATATATTATATTTTCTAGTACGCGAACTAGCTTCAATTTAAAATTTAATGAATTTAAACTTTTATTCTCATTTCCAGTTATTAAATAACACTTTCCTCAAAACTACAAATCTATCTACATAATACATATCAATATCTGAACTCTATCATAATCAACCGCGCAAATTAATTTACCTCCGCTTTGCTTTCAACCTATTTAACAAACATATTTCGTAGATAAATTATGGCGTATGCACGGCGACACAGAATACGCAACGTTTGTACAAATCTGCAAGCGAAATTCGCACTTAAATATGCACAATAGGTTCTAAAATAAATAGTAAATTATTTTCAATTGCGATACCTATTTACACGTTTATAATCCACCAAACATAAATAGATACGCTTTGAACGATTCTCTTTAAAATAATTCTCATAACAACATAATTGACATCCGATTGTGTATCATTTTGGGTTGCATTAAAGTTTACATTTGATTGCGCTCCGTTGGTTCGTTGTTCGTTGGCTATGAATATTGAATTTGTAATACGAGCAAACGATCGCAACTTTGTTCAGGGTTGCCAAGTTACAGAAATTGGCTTCCAAGCCTATAATGTGACGGCTTCAAGCTTAAATATAACATTAAATTATTAAGCCTTGTTAAATTTTGCATCTTGTGAATAAAGACTATAAGAGTTCCATTACAAGATAGGCTTCTTATAATAATTTGGTTGGTTGGGCTCTAGAGCGTTCGTGCAGTTCAAATTAATAGAATTTGAATCTTAACACTTGATGTTAAGGGATGTTTTATTGCGTTTCGAGGTGCTTACTGTTAAATGTACCACATTTTATTGTCTTGTCAGTATTGTATTGTCAGTAAACGTTGTTGTTGTGAATTTTAAGTTATAAATTTGTATATTGCCAGGCATAACCCTGGTAATGTACATTTGTACATTACTTAATTTTTAAATTATTACTTTAACGTAACAGCCTTTAAATAAATGTCTAAAGATTTGTAATAATATTTTTTTCTTTTCTCGTGTATTTTTGAATGATACAACAAGTAGAGTTTATCATTCAAATTATGCAGCAATATAATTGTGAATATGGTCTCTGTTACGTAGGACAAACAAAATAAATTGTTAAAAATCCACCGAAATAAGCATACCCATAGTCGATGTGAAACACCGACACAAAGTATATGAACGTATTTAGGGATCGTCCCGTAGGATTTGCAACACCAGAAAAGATGATTCGCGAGGCAATTGAAATAAAAAAAGAAATTTAATTACAATAGCGAAGTCGGCTGGTTTCAACCATCTGCTTGGGATAGCATAATTAATAAATATAAATCCAACCCCAAGCTTCCACATTACTGTCCACTGTCCAAAAATTAATATTTAAAAGCTGAAAGGATGCCCAGGCTAACTATAACATCGGCACGACCAATCTCCTACTCTCGTGACCATGGATGCTGTAAAGCACCGGAAATCTCGGGAAGAAAAAAAAAGATTGTGTGTACCTATGTACGCACGTAGAAAGTTATACTTCTTTAGCGTTGGTAGTTTAACAGTGGTAGAGCCACGCGGCAGCTTTTGCTGTCGCACGGATGGGCCGGCTCAAACCGGGGTGGTACCACGAACACGACGGCGTTTCGCTTGGTGAGTGCAGGTGGCCGGAGGCCCTTTTTACTGGGAATGAGACATTCCATCTTAGTCCTCACGGGTGACAACGCATCTGTATTTTGATTCGCAAACAAGGATAGATGTAGATGTCTATGGGCCGCAGCAACCACTTACCATCAGGTGGACTGTGTGCTCGTTTGTCACCCTTATCCTATAAAAAAAGCGTTACAAAACAATAAAACTTGAGAGACAATTACCCACTGAGGTTGTCGCTTTTAGGTGTCTTGTGCGCGCGCATCGTAACAACTTCATGGTGTCGTTTTTAGGTGTCGGTGTGTACGCGCATCATAAAAATTCACTCTCATCATTTTTCCCTTTTTCCCTAACGCCCCGTAATAGAAGTATAACTTCAAAAGTTAAATAATATAAATGAAACGCGATAAAATCCGTAAAATTAATTTTATTCGTGTAAATAAATATAAGAAATCATTATTTTGTGTAATTTTATTCATTAACGTGAACACGTTTGAGTGTGTGTTGGTATAATAGGAATATGAAAGACTGATAATAGCATGCTTCGAAGTGTGGAGGTTAGATCAAAACTGCCACACTTGGCAGATATATCAGCGTCAATAGTATCACCGACAAGCATCCCAGACAACCCGCACCATTAATGTTGCTTATCAAAATAAATCTAGAAATTCCATTTAATTGAGGCAGCTTGAAACTATTAGAGGAGAACATCTTTTTTATCTTTCTTTTTTAATTTCTTCTTCTTTCACTCATTCATTCTTCAGCCATACAGTGAGTGGCCTCTTACACTGTAGAGAAAATCTTCTTTAAACGTTACGTTTTGCAAGCAAGTTGACGTTCGGTTTACCAGACGTTCCACATATTTTTGACCTTACTTCCCATTGCTTATAGGTACCTCTGTATTTCACGCTGTAGTTCACACGAGTTGGTTATATAGACTTCTATCGGAAACTATAGAAGGAAATGTGGTAATAGATACTTATATGCTACCACTACATGGCCCAACTTTTGTTGATTTGACAAGATTTCACATAAAAAATTCTTTGCTCATCTTCCTCCTTTATCCCAGGCCAACAAAGAAAGACAAACGCGGAGTGCTGCGTACATTTGAAATACTGCCAAAGCCATGCTCAAGTTTGGATACGCACTCACGTACACGTCTTTTTAGGGTTCCGTAGTTATACAACGAGGAACCCTTATAGTTTCGCCATGTCCGTCTGTCCGTCCGTCCTTATTATGCACAGAGACCCTAGGTGCTACAAATCTGTAATTTAGCATAGTTATATATACGGTTCACGCCTAGAACTGCGAAATAAAATCTTAAAAACATTTTTATATTGGTTACTTCCCATACAAGTAAATGGAGGATTTTTTTACCCGTTCATTCCATTATGTGTGGTATCGTTAAATAGGTCTTTCAAAAATATTGGAGTGTGGAATAACATATTTTTCGCTCAGGGGTCCGTTTGCAAAATATTTAGCATTAAAAATGGTACTTTCATTAGTCTCATGCCCCCCCCCCCCACACTAACTAAACCGCTGTTTTTGGAAATGTGAAAAGTATACACTATAGTAGTGTCTATAATGAAGGTAAAAGGAAAACTATCGTTTTGTATGTTGACCAACTTATAAAATGCACTTGAATTAGTAAAAATTTCGTTACAACTCCATAGAAAATGACCAAAAACTATTGCATTAATTACTTTGTAATGTTATTGTAAACTGTTAAAAATAAACATTTTATGAAGACAACGACTTATATGCATTAGTACTATTAGCTTTGCTTTTTTATTTGCGGGATAGACAGGGTATTATTATTCAAATCCAAAAGTTTTTTTAAACTTTTTTTGAATACCACTAAAGTTGGTTTGAAAATAAGTCCTTCAGTAAACGTGGTACAGCCATTGAAACGTGGTAGAGCCATGCTGCAGCTATATTAGTAGTATAGTTGTAGCACGAATGGGTCGGCTCGACCGGGGAAGGACCACGCTCTCACAGATACCAGCGTAAAATAGCAGTTTAACGCTGCTATGTTTCGTATGGTGAGTGTAGAGAAGCATTCCATCTTAGCCCTCACGAGTGACAACGCATCTGCATTTTGGTTCTATGTGCCACAGCAACCACTTACCATCAGGTGAATTGTGTGCTCGTTTGTCACCTGTATCCTATAAAATAAAGTTACCTACGATATTCCTATTTCGGAAATTTTTAGTCCTTATAGCGGTCAAACTGCGAACTCATTTATTATGCTCATTATCAAGGAAGCCCACGTATTGTGACGGGCAACTACGGAACTTTACCTCCACATTATGCATGACCCGACACGCACTTGGCCAGGCTTTTTCTTTAGCAGTCCTTAAAAATCCACTGCTGGACCATGTTGTTGGTTGCAAACTTGCAAATGATTTAAGATGCCTATGTATATATATGTATAATAATTATACATGAGTGTTTATTTCGCAGTTATTTCTTAAATAAACATAATCCATATCTACATATTATATTTCATCAAAAACTATTAACGATTTACGAATTATTGTAAAATTTATTTATTTTACATTCCGGCAATTAATAGCTTTCAATAAAGATTGAAATAAAAAATAAAAACTGTCGTATTCGTTTTGTCAAAGCTATCAACGAAGTGGATCGGATTGATCGATACCGGGCATCGATGTTAATATCGTCGTAACTCGAATTCATAAACAACTGGTCCCATTAATGTTTGATGGATGACGCGGCCCGCATCAAACGCGCCCGCCTCATTAGGTCTAAAACAGAGCGGGATGCTCTTGTTTTGGTAAAAGTCATTTGGGAAAGTTTGGTTCAGATTTATATATTTAAGCTGAATTTGTATTAATGCTAGTTTCATCACCATATTTTCTATCAATAATGTTTTTTTTAATGTTTTCAAGAAAGAATAAAAGAGGAAAAGGTTGACACTCTTTCCTCAAGCAAATTTACAATGCAGAAGTGAACGGCAGAGTCGGCAAGGGATGCCCTAGACAAAAGTTTATCGACCAAGTTTGCGATACATTGAAGATGGGCCAAATTAAGAGAACCTTTAACTGACAAGCATGTGTGTGTGGGTATATGTATGTAAAGAAGGCAAGAGAGGTGTGTTCGGATCAAATCAAATGGAAGTCTGTATAATCTGCCTACCCCTCTGGGTGTAAAGCGGGAGTGTTTAAGTGTTGTATATATTTTCTATCATCGCTGAACATGTGGCAAAAAAGCACATAAAATTTAAATTGACACTGATTCGTATCCGCAGGTACGTTCTTGCGCTTAGCTCTTGTACTCTAAAGAAACTCATCATCATCGTCATTACAGCCTATCAAAAGTCCAACAGTTGAACGTAGCCCCCCCCCCTCCTCAATAGATTGCTTCATAATTGCCATAGTTATCAGTTGGTGGTTCTTTTTTGAGAAGGTCTAGTTTTTAAGAACCAGTGTACATTTTGACGTTCATAAAAGCTTTAAACAAGTGTCAATTGGATAAAATAGTTTTGATATTGACTTTGATAGGTTATATATGTATTAAGACATCTGTATTAAGATATCTTAGGGGTGATTTTTCATAAAAATTATTCATCAAATAAACAATAATCTGACAGAATATAAAAGTGAAACAATTGATCGATCTCTTTCGTACAACTGCAATTTTTAGTTTGTCTATGTTGTATTTTATCTTACGAATCACTTTAATATGCGTATTGAAAATCGGTCCTTAATATCGTTATAGTGATATTTTATTTATTTATTTATAATTCAATGCACAAAGTAGTACATATGGCGGACTTAATTTCATAGAGCATTCTCTCTCAGTCAGCTATTAATCCAGATAGAGATAGATATATAAAAGGCGGTGCAGCAAAAATCAAAATAAAATTGATGATAAAAGGTGAAATAATATATACAAATATACAAAATGTATACATTATCTATACAAATGTCATTCAATTCCGAAATGAAGTAATGACGAAGTAGCGTCAGGCCAAATCGAAACCGGCTATTAACCAAACATAATTAATTTAAATTATCATCTCAACAGCGCCGAAAAAGCCCCCGGGGACGACGTAAAAAGACGTTTTAATTTTAGGAAGCCATCCGGAACCCCGTGTAAATCCCTTTTTGATTTACTCTCTATTATTGTAGACGCGGTATTATACTAACAAAGTCAGGATGTGGGTTTTTTATAAGAGCATCATTTTGTTGCGGCACGGATTAAGAAAGACACTTCTAACGGCTTTATTTTAGAACTGGTTCATTATATAAATAATGTTAATCGTTTTAATGAATCTTAATGATTTGTTAAACTAATACACGTATAAATCAACCTCTAAGTCCCTTCTTT
The DNA here is from genome assembly GCA_033319125.1 of Parnassius glacialis. Taxonomy (NCBI): domain Eukaryota; kingdom Metazoa; phylum Arthropoda; class Insecta; order Lepidoptera; family Papilionidae; genus Parnassius; species Parnassius glacialis. Next base: position 35,086,634 of record JAVANC010000025.1, read on the forward strand.
GTGAATTAAATAGAAAATTATAAAGGTTTATAATACGGTTTTTATAATTTCGAAGCTCAACGTGGCTTCATCTTGTTTTTTTTTTAAAGAATAAGGGTGACAAGCGAGCTACTTACTATCAGGTGAGCTGTGTGACAGCAGATAACCCCCAGAACTCAATGAAGGACAGTATTTCGATATTACAGACGGATACTTCAATTTTATTTATATGTATAGATTTACGTCGCAAGTTTTTGGCTATCTTGTATTGCAAAGCTTTTATTAGCTTCGTGTGTAACTATCTATCTATCTTTGTAACGGAATATTTTAATTCACCAATTTGAAGACGGTTGATTGACTTGAAAATTTGCATTGCTAATATTATATCATGCTAACGTTTTACGCGATTTAGAATTATATGTTATTGATAACGTGACCATTTTTTTTATGTCATAGCGGGACGTCTCTTACGGAGTTATGGTAAATAAAAGTTTTTGGTGGTTTACAAGTTTTCTTTTGTTATGGAAGGTAATAACAATAATAAAAAATAATCCTTTTTTTTATAGGATAAGGGTGACAAACGAGCACACAGGCCACCTGATGGTAAGTGGTTGCTGCGGCCCATAGACATCTACATCTATCCTCTATTACAAATCAAAATGCAGATGCGTTGCCACCCGTGAGGACTAAGGTGGAATGCCTCATTTCCAGTAAAAAGGGCCTCCGGCCACCTTCACTCTCCAAGCGAAACGCAGAGGTAAACCTCTACTTCACGCTGGTATTCTGTGAGGTCGTGGTACCACCCCGGTTCGAGCCGGCCCATCCGTGCGACAGCAAAAGCTGCCGCGTGGCTCTACCACTGGTTTGGCATCCGCAGTATTTTTTATTTTCTTGTTATATTAGGGAGACGCTGCTGCCCATCTCCTCTGTCGTCATTCACACCCATGGGACGGTATGGAGTATTCTTACACTGCTATGTAGTGGCCCCTTAAATAATAGTGGCGATTTCCCATATTTTTGCGTCCTTGGATGATTCCGTCTAGAAACAACTTATATATAAAATGAGTTTAATCATTTTTCTATGATTTTTCAAATAAAAATGTATTTTAATTTTAGCCACAGAAAAAAACACCGTATCAAGGGCCGATGATAATACAATATATTAACGCCTATGACCCAATATTCAAATATTCGCACTAGAACCGTCACACCTCATGATCAATGCGTGTTGTTTAAGTTTTCTTAAACTTTAATATTATATTACGCTAACGTTATACGTGTTTTAGAATTATGTATATGTTATTGCAGTATTCCAACAACTAGATTTTGTTTCATGTAAGATTACTCGCGGAAAATATGCAAACTAAAATACGAGGTATACAATTTAACAGAAAATGTCAAACGCGAAGACTGTGACGGCGTGGCTAAGGGACTGCTTTCGTGAAAAAGACTAGAAGTACCCAACATATATCCTACTCACTACATAATTTGCATCCGTTAAAGCCTATAAAACTCCACTGGCGAACATAGGCCTTCCCCATATATTGTCTTAGGGGAGGGGAATTGCCATAGTTGCCACGCAGTTTTTTGTTATTTTGAGTAGTGTTCAGGCATATGCTGCTGACCATCTCCTGCAGCAGTTTTCCTCTGTGGCGTCTAACGACACCCTCGGGATGATATATATACACATATACCCATATTTATAACGTGGTAGAGCCACGCTGCAGCTATATTTATAGCATAGTTGTAGGTTGTAGCACGAATGGGTCGGCTCGACCGGGGAAGGACCACGCTCTCACATAATACCAGCGTGAAATAGCAGCTTAATGCTGCTGTGTTTCGTATGATGAGTGTAGAGAACCGGAAACCCTTTTTACTGGAAACGAGGTATTCCATCTTAGTCCTCACGGGTGACAACGCATCTGCATTTTAATTCGCAAACGAAGATAGATGTAGATGTCTATGAGCCACAGCAACCACTTACCATCAGGTGGACTGTGTGCTCGTTTGTCAACCTTATTCTATAAAAAAAGACCTCCACTTCACGGCTTTCAGATACATACATAATATTATCTAGAGTAAATATCAGTCACGGCGGCCAATCTCAACGGAGATGGATTTGCGTAGGACATGATTATTGTGTACGAACTTAATCACAAGTGTTGGTACTCTCTATTCCGAACGTATAACACCGCCAGCTTCCTGACTCCTGGCTCCTACTGAGACTTCTTGATAAAAAAACTCAATAACTCATTTTGAACCGACCCTGGATTTAAACTGCAAAACCAATGAAGATTTTTTTTTATAGAACAAAACTGACAAACGAGCACAAAGTCCACCTGATGGTAAGTGGTTGCTGTGGCCCATAGACATCTACATCTATCTTCATTTGCGAGTCAAAATGCAGATGCGTGTCAGCCTTGAGGACTAAGATGGAATGCCTCTTTTCCAGTAAAAAGGGTCTCAGGTTCTCTACACTCACCACACGAAACACAGCAGTATTAAGCTGCTATTTTACGCTGGTATTCTGTGAGAGCGTGGTCCTTCCCCGTTCGAGCCGACCCATTCGTGCTACAACTATACTATAAATATAGCTGCAGCTTGGCTCTACTACATAAAAACTTATCTTTAATAAAACTGACATGAAAAAAAAATTCATTAGAAAATAAAACCAATTAGCAGAATGCTGCAGTTCATCTTTAATAAATCTTTCGCCGCGAGTGAAGAGGTTTCGACCAATCCCGACTGCATTTTTCAGTCCTACGCGCCTTCATTTCCATAGGCTTTTGGTGCGATGCCAGGTTTTCTAGAACATGTCTCTTTTTAGTTTTTTTTTAATTAATAGCAATTTAAAAGGCCTGTTTTTCATTTTGTGTGAGATTCATGGTATAGATTTTTAAATAGAATAAGGCGTTATTTTGCGAAAATCCGTTTATTAAAGATGTTAAAAATTTATTAGGTAAGATTCACGTAATAAAATAAGATGTATAGCGGGACGTGGTCTTCAAACAAGGTAAGATACATCATTTTATATAATTACGCGGATCTTTTAATATGCTACCTGGTACCCGGCGCGTTCTTGCCACAGAACTAAATTATGACAAATTATTTAATATATGTAAAATGCTTCCGGTACATGAAAAGTTAGATTACCTAATTGCTTTAGAATAATATAAAATAAATAAATATAAACACCTATAACGCATAAATATCGTACCAGGCAAGTTGAGAAGGGTAAATCTGTTATACCACTCCGCTAATATTTAATAGAATAGATTTTATAAGAGATACGTCTAAAGACATAAGCACTGTAACATTAAAGAAAAGACTGAAAGATGCATTCCTATGAAAAGTATAACGTACTAGTACTACATATAATATGTATTAATTAAAGATAGAGATATTTATTGTAATAAATATACCTAAGATAAATATGTATGTAAAATAAAATACATATTAATGTATAACAAAAGAGCGCCGTTATCGCCAAGAAACTGTTGCACAGTTTGGCGATGTTTATTATTATTTTAAATGCGTGTATTTTATATGAATAAAAAATTAAAAAAAAATGGGAAGAGTTATATTGTTAAATTAGGAATGATAATACATTCATTGAAGTTGAGTGATGCGAGTTGAGTCTTTCATATTAGTAGTTCATAGTAGTGGTTGATACGTTACTATTGTAAGTCAATTGTACCTACTATGCCCTTCTCACAAGTGCAAGCAATAAGTTGACAAAGTTTTAGCGCAACCTGATGAACGGTATGGCAGCGCATAAAATACAAACAAACATTTTATTTTGTAACCGGTGGTTAGTTTGAGTTAGCTGTTAGTGATCGTGTATATATCCTAAGTAAAGATGTAGATATCTCGTCCTGATGTGGAAAGAATATGCCTTAATCACGTTTGGACTTTGATTTGACGTGCCTTCCCGCCGCTTATGTTAACGAGAAGGTTGTACTGCCATCTTTCGGAAACAATAAAACCTTTTTGATATATTACACAATCGCTTCTTACAACCATTGGGTAATGGATTCTTTTTTTATAGAATAGGGATGACAAAAAAGCACACACTCCATCTGGTGGTAAGTGGATGCCGTGGTTCATAGATATCTACATATATCCTCAATTAATAATCAAAATGCAGATGCGTTGCCATCCCTGAGAATTTCGATGTAATGCTTGATGCCTTGTTTCTAGTAAAACCTACACTCATTATACGAAACTCAACAGCATTGAGCTGGTATTCTGTGAGAGCGTGGTCCTTCCACGGTTGAGCCGACCAATTAGTGCTACAACTACACTTCTAATATAGCTGCAGTACGGCTCTACTACGTAAATACCATGTATCTAAAGTTACACCGTTAACACGGTAAATACAATAGCTTGTTATCAACATAGCCCTGTAGCCTGTAAAGTCATAATTATTCAATGGCTAACAGAGTTAATTAAGTTATTATTTCAAATAACTTAAATTTTAAAGCACGTGAGTTATTTTCGGGTTAATAAAGTCATTTAAGCTTTAATTTCCTACTCACGAACACTTTTTTGGTGCGGTATGAAGGGAAAAGAGGGACAGGGCACAAATCACACAAATAAACAATCAAATAAAATCACGAAGAACACTCATCGACTCTTATGCAAATACAACCTTACATACTCAGCACTCAACCTATCATCCACCTCTTATTATAAAGCAACAAAGAGCAGAATCGCATGTAAGTTGATTTTACGGCGGCAGTATCAATAATGGCCGTTTAAGCACTCATTCCCTTGTTAGTGTTGGGCAAGCGTTGTCGATGTTTACGTTTTTGATTACTCCGTAATGCGTTGGGTTCGGAGCTTCTTTGAAATGTTCGTCGAAACCGTTTGATGCTTTAATTGCGGCTTGAAGACGGGGTTAAAAGCGCCTTGTTTGTAAACGAATCTGTGATGTGTCTGGAAAAAAATAACTGACGAAAATAAAGCTATTAACGTTTAATTAAAACGTTAATGACTACAAAATTATTTTAGTACGATAAAAGTGAATTTATTCGTTGATACTTAATGATAAAATCTAATCAATTTAAGTAGATGTGGATCGTAATCTATTGTTTTTCTGAGAATAATAACGTCCTCCAGATCGAATTTTTATTTTTTTATTTTTATTTTAAATTTCGGTCTTGGCGGCCAGTCTCAACAAAGACTAACCATCTGCATAGAACAGGAATATAGTGCTCAAGTATATGTGTAATCGCAAGTGGACCTGAGTGCACTATCGATTCTCTTGACTCTCATAGCCCGATGGGACGGCAATCCAACATGACTGGAGAGAGATCAGGCGCAGGACCAACGGCTTTACGTCATTTCTGAGAAACACCACTAAATTGCTTCTGATTTCTTGAAATTTTTTTTTTCAGAAAGACTCAATAGGTAACTGATTTTAGTCCAAACTGGGATTTGATGTGTTTACGACCATTAGACAAACAAGACAGTCTAAAAACAAATAGTATAAGAACAAGAATTATGCAACCTCGCAGTCAGTGTCAGTGTAGCGCGATCTTGTACTACATAGTGATGACCTGGCGAGGGATGGAGAGATTTAATAGATGCAGATGGCACAGGATCATGCTCTATGATAACCTATAGGGTATGGAATTGTTATGGACTGTGATGCTGAATAGTAATAATTAAAATTAGTTTAGACTGTGTACCTACTCAATCAATTATCAGTACCAGGTGAAAACTCTCACCGGAACTGATACTTGTATAAATAATAAATCCACAATTTGATTAATGATCGCGTTCTAACATTCCTAAATGTTTAAACACACTTGATATCTGGTTTAAATAGCTTACAACGATTCTGCGTTCTTAATTTGTTTTTTATAGGATAGGGTGACAAACAAGCACAGCCTACTTGATGGTAAGTGGTTGCTGTGACCCATAGCATTTACATCTATCCTCAATAAAGAATCAAACTGCAGATGCGTTGTCACCCGTGAGGACTAAGATGGAATACCTCTTTTCCAGTAAAAAGGGTCTCCGGTTCTCTACACTCACCATACGAAACACTGCAGCGTTAAGCTGCTATTTACGCTGGTATTCTGTGAGTGCGTGGTCCTTTCCCGGTCGAGCCGACCCATTCGTGCTACATCTATACTTCTAATATAGCTGCAGCAAGGCTCTACCACGTATAAACCACGTATAGTTGACGCATGTTTTAAAAGGTCTGCTTTCAGCAGTGGCTGAAGAATGCCTAATTCAACAAATTGTAAATTTTGGTTACTGAAATCATGATAATCTTCAGGTTCGCTGACGGCTCGATAGGTAGCTAAGTGATTAGCGTTTACGCGAGGACACAGGTTCGAGTCCGCAAATACTTGTATTTTCTGCCGACTTCCAAAAAGGAGACGGTACTCAATTCGACTGTATGTTTTTTCATGTGTGTTACCTCATAACTCTTTACTGGGTGAACCGATTTCCATGATTCTTTTTTTATTTGTAAGCTGGTACTTCTCGTGTGGTCTCATGTGAATTTGATCAAGGTCAGACCAATAGTTTTCGAGTTATTCTTAATAACTTATTTTGAAGTCAGCAGTACAAAATTTTTAATGTTAAATTATTATGCCTTACTAATTTTTTCCACGTCTGGATGTTTGTCCATGTGTAATATTATGTATGTAAACTTCACTCTGATACAGGAGTTAATACTAGTGCGGTGGTGGTACTTTAAAAAAATAACTACATATTTGACTGAATCAATCATATTGCAAATAAAAAACCATCTGAGGTCAAGACGTAGGTGCTTCTGTCATTTCTATTTAAATCCGATCACATGTTTTAGTTAATATCGACACTCATTTAATTAATATTCGACAAGGAGACATCCTTAGCAATTTCGAAAACATACCACCCTTCACTTTGGAATCTCGTAAACCATATTCAGAATAAACCCTCGTCGTGAAATGAGACAAAATATACGCATCGGTTCGTAACAAAACGAGACAAAACAAACAGGATGATGTACGCTTTTATGAACGCCATAATGGGTTAAATTGGTCCTTTAATAAGAAACGGCCGATGTCATAAAGTGTCCAGAATGAAACTGTCAAGTTCGAGACGCGATTCTTTACGATCACTTTCTTTCGCTTTACTCGACCAAATAACAGTGACCTCAGATATCTTCAAAAGATTCTAAGTAATTTTATCGTCACAGTTGATGGAGGTAAATGCCTTATTAATTTTGTCGTGTTGGGACAATAAAACAATAATGCCTGTGAGTGGAATTTGAAATTCAATGAGCGGATAGGCGAATGTTTGTTAGTACTGTTGTGGTCAAAAGTGATAATCATTTTTTTTATGGATTAAGCGCGCCAAACGAGCACACAGTCCACCTGATGGTGAGTGGGTCATCTACATTTATCCTCAATTGATTCTCAAAACGCAAATACGCCTGTCACCCCTGAGGACTGAGATGGAATGCCTCGTTTTCAGTAAAAAGGGTCGCCGGTTCTCTACACTCACCATACGAAACACAGCAGCATTAAGCTGCTATTTTACGCTGGTATTCTGTGAGAGCGTGGTCTTACCCCGGTTGAGGCGACCCATTCGTGCTGCAACCACAATATAGCTGCAGCATGGCTCTACCACCGAGAGCCGTGGTAGCTCAGATGGTTAGCGCTCGCTGTAAGCTTCACAGTACTCGAGCAACCCGGGTTCGATCCCCGCCGGCACCAGTAAAATTGTTAATTGCAATTTTAAGTGCCGATTTACCACGTGCTCGGCGGTGAGGGAAAACATCGTGAGGAAACCTGCATGTCTGAGAAATAAGGAAAAAAAATATATTTCGAAGTCATGTGAAGTTCGCCAACACGCATTAGGGAAGCGCGGTAGACAATTTCTTGCCTTAAAACCCTCTCAGAAATGAGAGGAGGCCTGTGCCCAGCAGAGGGACGTAAATAGGCTGCAACTTTTATGGCTCTGCCACAAAATTAAAAAAGGTAAAATTTTTATGGTTTTGTAATTTTTAAACAGTTTAAAGGGTATGTGGCAAGTTCTTCTCCAATGGTCAACCTTACCTGAAGATGGTATAACCTGTGTCAATTAGGGCTTCTAATCTTACGCATACCAGATGTCGCTAGTTGTCACTGAGGTGAACTTATTTCTCACGCAGACGGTTGAAAATTGTCAACATCATTGCAAAATTGCGTCTTATATAAAATATTTTAGGTTTTTAGTGTATGAATATATTATATACTAAATAATTTAAAAATATAAATTTTGTACAACTTACTTCAATATAAATTATTAAGAATAACTTAAAAACTATTGGTCAAACCTTGATGAAATGTATATAGGACCAAATGAGAAGTATCAGCTTTCAAATAAAAAAGAATTATCGAAATCGGTTCACACAGAAAAAAGTTATAGGTAGCACACATAAAAAAGGCAAAAAACATGCAGTCGAATTGAGTACCGTCTCCTTTTTGAAGTCGGTAGACAATACCTCAGTGGTGTGTTCTTAATTTTGTACATATTTTTAACTCATTGTTATTTTTTTTACTTTTATGATTATCCGCAATTTGGTTTATCAATTTCTAATCTAATTAATACAAAATACAAGTAACAAGATAGAAAGAAACATATTTACATTTTTCTAACAATTTAACTTCCTCGCTATGAGATCGGTCAAATATTTCAGCTCATTGCAGAGGGGCGCCGAGCGGCAGAAAAAATATGGATGCCCTCATTGACCAACGTGTCTGTAGCAATTGAGCAATTACGGTATATTTTGTAGGAAATCAGCAAATCGATTAATGATGAGGAGTAAAATTACCAGTGCATTACGTAGTTAAAAACTGGCAATTACTTTATTTGACTTTTACCTTTTAGTTGAATTTCTGGACGCATATAACATTTAACGTTTGGCGGTGTATGAATTTAATAATAATTAAAAACTATTTTGGGTGCCATATAGGGCGACTAAGGGTGAAATAACCATCATAGTGCCGACGGGTATAATCACATTTGTAAGACTTCTGTGATCAGAAGTCTTATCCTTATCCTATAAAAAAAACTAATCTACCAGTCAGTCGTAGCAGTTATGACAAATCCTCCGTAATAAGGGAGTGTTTCGTGTTAAGTAGTGAATTGTTTAATACAAAAATAATTACTGTAAACATATATAAACATTTGTAGAGTTTTAATGAAAGCTTTCATAGTCTACGCTAATGAAACGTATCGTTGAATGTACCAATGAATCACTTTTCCTGGCGATAGTACTAATTAACTCATAAAGTGAAATTAATGCCTGCTAATTATTGGATGTCTGTACCCTTTCGTATCTCGTAATTATTCCTGCCGAGCGCTCACCAATGTTCATTCGCATTGACCTAACGGATTATGTGGTATCAAAAGTATCTACAATTATTAACAAAATGGCGTGTCGACAGCGAAGGAAGAAAGCGAAATTTGAATCTCATTTTATAATCTCATATGATGAAAATGATCTTCCTCGTACACACGTCGTGTTTAAAATTATAAAATAAAGAATTAATGATTTTTTATATTTACGCGAATACTATACATTAAATGAAAATAATTTTACGGATTTTATCGCGTTTCATTTTAACTTTTCAATTCCCGACGGTCACGGGGGGACTGAGCTGCCTGACATACTGATGTCATAGTTAGTCCGGGTTACCTTCAGCTTTTTGATATTAATTTTTGGTCTGATCTACGCAGAACGAGCATATAATATCTTGAAATCTTGCAGTGGTATTTTGTAAAGCGCCCAAAGTCTCGGGAATAAAAAGAATAATGGCAGAAAAATAGTTGACAAAATTATCGCGTCTAGAAATAAGTTATATATAAAATGAGATTTATTATTTTTCTATGATTTTTTAATTCAAAATGTATTTTAATTAAAGCCACAGAAAAAAAGAAATATTTTTGGGAATATCAAATGACTTAAATCATTTTACTCTATTCAAGTATTGCCATTTAGTATATTCGTACTATTTTCGTATCCACACTGTAAGACTACCAACACAACACATAACTTATTTTTATATTAAGTTATTATTAGTAATAACTATATTATCAGTAATATTAAAAATAAAAGTGATATGGTTGAGAATCAGACTCTTACAAAGAACTTCCTACAATAATACATTATCTCAATTATAGTAATATGTAACAATTCCATTTAATGTTATGGCGACACTAGCTAAAACAAAATGTCACTGTTTTTTTTTACTGGCTTTACGGCTCTGGGTTCTAGCCCTTCTGAGAATGTCACTATGACACGAAGTCCCTGGAGCCATGCCAAAAATATACATTTATAGTATACAAATATATAATAGAGATACAATAATGTAAAAACTCTTAATTATGTATTATGTATTAAGCTAACATCAAACAACCACAGGAAGCATGACTTTTCCAAGTGACATAAGACAACCTAAAAAGGTTCAAATCTAAATGTCTTTTTTTGACGCCTTCTCTGGACAAAATTCTTTGACAGAGTTATTAAGGGACTGACGCTTATTATTTTAAGATATTTTTGATATATAGACGCTACCATTCCTTCTCAACTAATTTTATGTATGAAAGTCTGCCACTGTTTTTTAGAATTAAACGCGATAAAGTCCGTAATTTTTTTTATTTGTCTATACAAATGATTAATGTAAATTAAACTGTGTGGTGGATGTTAAGAAATCCATCGTCCCCATTTTATCCTGTGGGTGTGCTAAGAGGCGACTTAGGGAATTGCTTGTAAGATATTTTGGCTTCGGTAGATGGCGATGTAACCGTATTCTATTTGGACACACACAAACACACAACAAAAACACTCAGACAGAAGGTGGGAAGTAGTGTCAAAGATACTAAATGTGAAATAGCCTATAGCTTCCCTATTGGAAGAGGTTCATGCCCAACTGTGGACCGTTTGTGGGCTACAATCTAGAAAGATAATGTATGGTATGTAGGCATCATACGTGAAGTAGCAGTGTAAATAGCAACTTGACGCTCTTGCAATCATGTCGACTGTGTGCTCGTTTATCCCCCTCATTCTATAAAAAAAGTCTATAATACTAAATCTAGCTTTATGAACGAAATACAACTTCAAATATGAATAGGAATGTGGCTATAACTGCGAACAAAATTTGCATCCTTTGACAACTGTGTAGCAATTTTCTAGCAGACTGTATCTAAATAGAGACCTAGCCCATTTCGCGCCAATTATATCTTGTGTCAGATACACCCGGCAAACATGATCCGTTTTCCACATGATAAACTGCACTTTGTCATTTTGTAATACGGTTGATATTACTTTAAAGGCGATTCCTGCAACGGAATTGATACAATCCGAGCAATAATTGTTGTTTGTGTATAAAATGAGCTTTGAATTGGAGTGGTTAAGGTTGGTTATGGGTTGGGGGTAGATAGATCAAAGAGCAGGGTTCATGTCGTTGTATGACGTATTCTCTACAATAACATGGCGATGTTCGAAACTGGGAGTTAAGGGAAAGTTATTCAATATTTTATTTAGAACACGTTATTGTACTAAATGAGTATAATTTAGTACAATAATGTTTTTAGAATGAAAAAGACTGAAGTGATATATTATTGGAAGTGTTTGTTCGTAATTTAATTACGTACCTTCTAAGTTAAATGTCTGTATAAATGGCGCTTAAAACCCTTAAATTTAATTTCTAACGTCGAAAAATATCTAATATTAGGTAAAAAAAATACATTTATTGTAGAGCAGAACCCTTTGCATTTCTGTATATTACATGTTAATGTGCTCTGCCTGCTCTACCTTCACCTTAGTAAAGTTCAACGACTATGTGGCGCAGTGGCTTACCACTGAGCTGCAGCGCTTCCATCAGGCATTCCGTTTTCGTCCTCAGGTGTGACAACGCATCTGCATTTTGATTCTTAATCGAGGATAGATGTAGATGTGCAGGTATAACTTATAATTATAGGTTATAATTTATAGTAGGTAGGTAGGTAGGCAGGTATAATTTGTAACTACAGTTTAATAAAAAAAAAACATGCGTGAGTGTCGTGGAACACACGGTGGGAACGAAGTTCCTTTCGTAGTATATTATTATTGATAAACGTATTACATTATTGATTAATAAATACAAATAAATGAATTACTAACGTCTATTAAAATGAAGCGTCATTTAAAATAATGTTTCTTTCAAGGCAAGATAATAAAAAGTGCAAGGCTGATAGATATTATTCCATCTTGCTTGCACTAAAGAAAGGGGGTTGTGACGAAAAAATCTCACACTTTTTCTCACCAAGAGACTTCGTTCAAAAAAAATAAGTAGGTAGTTGTAGTAGTCGGTGCCTTAACATCAATACCATTGAGTTACGATTTGCCGTCGAACATTTAACGCGTTGTGGAGAGAGCAATTTGGCGCAACCGGCTCGGCGACAGTAACAGCTTCGCTCCCGGGTAGGGTTGCCTACTGTTTATTCATGCATTCGTTCTTTATATCCTTAGTATTAAATGACCACTGCTGAACACAGGCCTCCCCATAGATTGTCTCTTAAGAGATTTGCAATAGCTGCCGCAAATGCCAGGCGGGTTGGCAACCGCAGTATTTTACTATTTTGAATTGTTATCCGAAATTTGCTGCTGCCCATCTCTCTGTTCCTCTAACACCCCATGGGATAATATGGTGTAGTCGCTTTTCTTACGACCCCATTACATGGAAAACTGTCTATAATAAGATAATTTCTGAGGCTAAATAACTAAAAAAAAAACCCTAATTTCATCAGAGAAGGCACCTAGGTACTACCAGCTGCTGGGGATTTTCTAACCCAAACAAACCTTCGCAAGTCTTTAAGATACAGTTAGCTTTTTCTGCGTATATCTGATCAAAATTAATAATTTTAAACTGAAGGTAGCCGTGGTGAAGCCATACGTACTGGAAACGTTGGAAATATAAAATAAGTTAATATACGTGATAAAATCCTTAAAACTCCTTAAGATTAATATATAATCTACAATGTTCATTCGTTTTTACATTTTGTGTTAAATTGGAATGTGATAAATAAATCTTGAATATGTATATTTTTTTATATGCCCTCACTACGATTTTTTCTGTATCTTCGAGGCAGTTTTAAAACATAAATTTCACACGAAAAAACGTCGTGCGGTATTCGAACCCGCAGCCCCCCGTGCTGCAACTCATTGTTAAGACACTGCGCCACGAAGCCGTATGAACGTTCTGAAATCATTGCGACATTTAGAGATTGGCGTCAGCCCTGCAGTTACCGAAGATAGCAGCTTAGAAACAACTCTGTATGATTAACCGGGAAGCGTCTATTTCCACCGCTTGATTTATGTCAGGTGCAGATAATTCGCTCCGTATCAAAGACGCGATGGATCGTGACGTGCGGTCAACGATTTATGGATCGCTTTGATATTAAGTGGTAGCTATCTTTACAATCATTAATGGGTATAAAGATTTTATGTTTGTTTTGGTTGAAGTTAATTTTAGTACCTTTTAATATTAAATTCTTGTATTGTAGTGTAATTTTGTGATAAACTTATGTTTTCTTTAAATTTGTAGAATTTGTGGAGAACCGGAGCCTCTTTTTACTGGAAACGAGACATTTCATCATAGTCCTCAGGGGTGACAACATTCGGCATTTTATTCGCAAACGAGGATAGATGTAGATGTCTATAGATCACAGCATCCACTTACCATCAGGTGGACTGTGTGCTCGTTTGTCACCCCATTCTATAAAAAAATTATAGTCTCTGGAGCTACGCTTGAATCCTAGCCTTTTTCAAGGAGAAATATCCACGCATACCGACCGGCTAGTATGAATTATGTTGGGAGTCGGATTTGCCTTGACTAAACTCCATGGTTGAAATACCTTTGCCTCATATAGGTAGCTAACGCTGTGAGACTTTTATGTTAATCCTCAAATGTGACAGCGCATTTTGAACCTGGAATTTTATAAGTAGAAGAGAGCCAGTTATATTATGATTGTACCACGAATGAGTCGGCCCGACCCAGGTGGGACCACGCTCTCACAGAATACCAGAGTGAAATGTGTCTATGGGCCACAACACCCACTTACCATCAGGTGGACTGTGTGCTCGTTTGTCAGCTGTATTCTTTAAAAAAAATAGTTGTCATTCAAGGCCTGCAATAACCATTTACCATCAAGTCGACTAAAATTGATCGTTACTTCCGTATTAGAAAAAAAAAATTAATGCTATTATAGCTATAATTTTTTTGTGATAAGTGGCTCTCTACGCAACAGTACTAAAGCTCTCATCACGAGAAATTTCGATGATCTGTCCGCCCGTTTCAAAGCAACAATACGACTGGAGGTTAATTAGGCTGAGCCCTCGAGCAACCCTCCTCCCCCTCCCCTCCTCTCCCCGCAACAACTGTGGCAATTTAGGCATCGTTGCGACAGTAATGAATACTGTTGCGATTTCAATCCGTCGAGGATTAAATGTTTCGAATTGTTTCCATTTGTCATTTCTAACCGTGGGGCTTACGGTCAGCGTACCTGTTGGTTGAGAGGTCTTGGCTTCAAATATTAGTGAATATTTCTGAACAAGATAAATATTTATAAATTTTCAGATCTCATAGATGTCTCTGATACGATAATAGTATAGAATAGAATAGAATAGAAAAATACTGATTTTATCGCGTTTAGGTGAATTATTTTTAATTCCCGACGTTTTGGGTGCATTGCAACACCCATGGTAAAGGACGACTGACGGAGACATAGTTATCCCGGGCTACTGGATATTAATTTGTTTCGGCTTTTGGATATAAATTTTTCTGGGCCCATCTGACGGCTCCGTGGCGCAGTGGCTTAACATTGAGTTGCATCGCTGAGGGCCGCGTGTTCGGATCCCGCACGGAACAAGTATTTATACGGTCTACAAATAATCGTTCTGGGTCTGGATATTTGTCCTTGTGCAATTTATGTATGTATCGCGGAGGTACCGCGATACAGGAGAAAATCCTAGTGTAACGTCTTGTCAAAAGCATCTACGCAAAGCGAGTTGTATCTGGAAGTTGCACTAGTATTGTCTTTTCATAGTATTTCTTATAAGTATCCTCTTTTTCTACCTCAGCATTAATTGGGAATAAGAGTATTATTAAAGACGGATGATAATGAGAAGATGCGCGTCAGCTAGGTGTAATAAAACCACATACAAATTGCAAATAAATTTTTTTTTGTTTTATAGAACAGGGGGCAATCGAGCATGCGGCTCACCTGATGGTAAGTGACTACCGCCGCCCATGAACAACCGCACCACCAGGGTAATTGCAGATACGCTGTCGGCATTTTAGAAAGGTGTAAGCTCTTTTCTTGAAGGTATCTAAGTCGTATCGATCCGGAAAAATCGCCGGTGGTAAACAATTCCACAGAGAAGTTGTACGAGGAAGAAAACTCCTAGTAAAACGCACAGTCGTGGACCGCCAGGCATCCAGATGGTGAGGATGGTATCGTGAATTTTGACGCGATGTGCGTTCGTGAAATTTGGCGGCTGGGATTAATCGGAACAATTCCTCAGAGCAATCCCCGTGGTAAATTCGACAGAAAATGCAAAGGGATGCAACATCCCTACGCAGTGCCAGTGTATCAAGCCGATCAGAAAGAAATCGGTCGTCGACGATTCGAACCGCTAAGCTGGATGCGGTAAAGTGGTAGGAGCTGTAATTAATTTTAATTTAATTTAATTTTGTTGTGGTCGAGATTTGTGAAGTAATGTTATATCTGTACGTTTGAATACTGATTCTAGTAACGCACTTAACGGGCACCACTGGGTTTTTGTGACATGTTGTATATATAGTATAACACATCTGTAATTATCCAGATTATTTGATTGAAACGCGTTATAAGACCGTTGCGTAAGCGCGATGTACACGACACGGATGCGTGACGTATCCGAACGGACACTGCCGCTGTAACCCAATCACCGGAAGCGCGCAATTATCGCGTACCGCTGGGTCGCGGCTTCGAAGACGTTTATTGCGGTCCGCGGATGCGAACGATCCGCGATTCTTGGAAATCGCTTTGATGTATCATTATTTATCGCTTCCTGATGGATATTAGATGCATAATCGTGCTTTTACTTTCGATTGATATATAATTGATTGAATGGAATTAATTTACAAACATTTAAAGTCTATATACAAATGAAAAAATTGTCTGTCCGTGATATTTTTTTTTAATCAAAAACTTCTTTACAATCGAAAAAGCAATACTAAAAAGAGTCAAACATATACTATATGCAACGTGGTAGAGCTATACTGCAGCAATATTAGTAGTATAGTTGTAGCACGAATGGTTCGGCTCGAACAGGGAAGGGTCACGCTCTCACAGAATACCAGCGTAAAATAGCAGCTTAACGCTGCTGTGTTTCGTATGGTGAGTATAGAGAACCGGAGACCCTTTTTACTGGAAAAGAGGCATTCTATCTTAGTCCTCACGGCTGACAACGCACTGCATTTTGATTCTTTATTGAGGATAAATGTAGATGTCTATGGGTAACAGCAGCCACTTACTATCAGGTGGACTGTGTGCTTGTTTGCACCCTATCCTATGCACCTATATATTGCACCTATGGTAATATCGGATTTGTAGCGACGAAAACCCTGTGGTGTGCCACCTTCGTCGCTTTTCTATAAGACCACAGGAATATATACAATCCAAGGTTGAACTATCACCTATCAATCCAATGCTACGGACCTGTATACTTATAAAATAATTTGAGCATACGGGAACACTGTCAGAATGATACGGTAGGTTGACACGTAGTATATGTACCTTGCTAAAAAATTAAGGAGACAAAAAGGGATTTATTTATTTATTTAAACATGTATATCTCTATGTATATATAAAAAAAAACAATTGCTGTCTGTTAACCTCGCTAAAACTCTAAAGATTTCGATGACATGTTGTGTGTGTGTGTGTGTGTGTGTGTGTGTGTTTGTGTGTGTTTGTGTGTGTGTGTGTGTGTGTGTGTGTGTGTGTGTGTGTGTGTGTGTGTGTGTGTGTATGTGTGTGTGTTTGTGTGTGTGTGTGTGTGTGTGTGTGTGTGT
Organism: Parnassius glacialis; assembly: GCA_033319125.1. Taxonomy (NCBI): domain Eukaryota; kingdom Metazoa; phylum Arthropoda; class Insecta; order Lepidoptera; family Papilionidae; genus Parnassius; species Parnassius glacialis. The sequence continues at coordinate 35,103,697 of JAVANC010000025.1, forward strand.
GTGTGTGTGTGTGTGTGTGCGTGTGTGTGTGCGTGTGTTTCAGTGGGTCTCTGGGTGGTTTAAATTCACAATTATACCCGGTAGGTTGCTCTATTGGCGAGATACAGTAATCACCCGCGTGAAGCCGGGGCAGATATCTACTATATTATAATATGGACGTTATGTGAAACGTGTACCTAAGACAAGTTAATACCACTGTATAAAGTCTTAGATTTGTGTACGACCCAATATGAACTCTTTCCTTTGGTTTAATATTATATAGAAATACTATAGAAGAATCCAGTGTAATCTTTGCTAGAAAACAGACGTCGGGTTATCGTAGCTTTAAACAGTGTAATATCAAAAATATTTCCAATGCACGGGTACACGGGTATCGTACACTTTGCAAATTGAAACGGTCGGCGCATGAAGGGAGTAAGATGGCGCACTTGTCTTGAGGGGGGGGGGGGGGAGTTAAAATTCAGCACGTATTTCTGTGTAAGGAATTTCTTACTGGTACGGATTCAGTGAAATGGCAAAACGACGTGGAAAATGGATGTGACTGGTGAAGTGTCTATTTTGTTCAGGGTTTTAGTTTTAACTAATAGGGTCACTTTATTGTTCGTCTGTCAAGATTCTGTTTATGCAGCTTCGAAAAAAGACGTGTTTCACAATTTGATTGCATGTTTTTTGATAAGTTTGATACGCTATATCTTCGTCAATTGCCAACCGATTTCGATGATTCGTTTTTATTTATCAAATAATACGGCCACTTAGGTCACATATTTTGATACTTGCAAAAACCTGGTTGAGCCAGGCGGCAGCATTTGCTGTCGCACGGATGGGCTGGCTCGAACCGGGGTGGTACCACGACCTCACAGAATACCAGCGTGAAGTAGAGGCTTGCCCCTGCGTTTCGCTTTGTGATTGCAGGTGGCCGGAGGCCCTTTTTACTGGAAATGAGGCATTCCATCCTAGCCCTCACGGGTGAAAACGCATCTGCATTTTGATTTGTAGATGAAGAAGAAGAAGGATAGATGTAGATGTCTATGGGCCGCAGCAACCACTTACCATCAGGTGGACTGTGTGCTCGTTTTTCACCCTTATCCTATAAAAAAAAACACACACACTCATCAAAACTTATAGGATGTTGCCCGTTGTACTAGAATCATAAAGTTTGGCAAGAAGCAAACTTTATGATTCTCGCAGCAAAAAAAGGAAACAATTCGAAAATCGTTAACTACTAAAGTTACCAAGTTAATTTTTTTTGGAATACAAACGTACATTTGCAATTGAAACATTTCACATGATTTTTTCCATAGTAAAGTTAAGTTTCGTAACCCTTAGCCATATTGTCCCGTGTGTTTCTTAAGAGGCGGCAGAGGAAAACTGAAACAAGAGATTGGGCAGCAGTGTCTTCGTGATAAAAATAATAAAATACTGCGGTCGCCACCTCGCTTTGCACAACTATGGCAGAATCACCATTATGAAGCAGTCTATGAGGAGGCCTATGTTCAGCAGTGAACTTTTCTACCAACTTCCAAAAGGGGACGGTACCCCATTTGACAGTATGTTCTTTTTTTATGTGTGTTACCTCATAACTTTTTTCTGGGTGAACCAATTCGATGATTCTTTTTTCAATAGTTTTTGAGTCATTCTTAATAATTTATATTGAAGTCGGTTGTACAAAATTTTTAATTTTTCATTAAATAGGCTGTAACAGATAGAATGATACGTTAGTTTGTCATTGAATCCGACGTACGTTTGATCAATGTTCGGTGCTTATAGTTCATAATTAAGCTCATACAGAACCTTCAAGGCGCGAGTTCAACTTGCACTTGACCGGTTTTTAGGGTTCCGTAGCCAAATGGCAAAAAACGGAACCCTTATGAATTCGTCATGTCTGTCTGTCTGTCCGTCCGTATGTCACAGCCACTTTTTTCCGAAACTATAAAAACTATGCTGTTGAAACTTGGTACGTAGATGTATTCTGTGAACCGCATTAAGATTTTCACACAAAGATAGAAAAAAAACAATAAATTTTGCCGGTTCCCCATACTTAGAACTGAAACTCAAAAACTTTTTTTCCATCAAACCCGTACATGTGGTGTATCTATGGATAGGTCTTCAAAAATGATATTGAGATTCCTTATATATATTTTTTTAAACTGAATAGTTTGCGTGAGAGACTCTTCCAAAGTGCTAAAATGTGTGCCCCCCCTCATGCAACTTCTAAAATAATAAAATGATAAAACTGAAAAAAATATATGATGTTCATTACCATGTAAACTTCAACCGAAAATTGGTTTAAACGAGATCTAGTAAGTAGTTTTGTTTTTAAACGTCATAAATCGTGAATTATGTTACTTGCTGCTACGGAACCCTTCATGGGCGAGTTCGACTCGCACTTGGCCGCTTTTTTTATAATAACATTTTTAGTCAACCTTAAACTTCATATTAGAATATGATGAGTTAGAATAAGTAGTTCATCCCCCAACCCCAACTGCATTTTTATTCTCAACTAGCTGTTCCCCGGGACTGCGTCCACGTGGAATTTATTACGATTTGATCTCAATGGTTTTAGTTTTTTAATGTTAGAAGTACGATTGACGAGTTATATACGTGGTAGAGCCATGCTGCAGCTATATTAGTAGTATAGTTGTAGCACGAATGGGTCGGCTCGACCGGGGAAGGACCACGCTCTCACAGAATATCAGCGTAAAATAGAAGCTTAACACTGCTGTGTTTCGTATGGTGAGTGTAGAGAATCGGAGACCATTTTTACTGCAAAAGGGGCATTCCAACCTAGTCCTCACGGGTGACAACGCACCTGCATTTTGATTCGCAAACGAGGAGAAATGTAAATGTCTATGGGTCACAGCAACCACTTACCATCCGGTGGACTGTGTGCTTGTTTGTTACCCCATTTCTAAAAATAAAAAAAATAGTTACTCCTTACATTACGCTGTGCTATTACGCTAAAAAAAGCGATCGTAATTACATGCTGTTGGCCATTTTTACTAACTTCTCGGTGGTTTCTATGCATCTATGACCATACTTTCTTCGCAATTCTTAACAGACTCATTAAGGTTGCCACCTTTTATGAAAGGAAGTAACTAAGATAGTAGTAGCAGACCCCAAGGGTATTATAAAGTATAATATATGACGCTTTGTTTTACAGAAGAGGGCCATAAGAGCAATTTATGTTTTAAAACCTAAAGACAAAACACAGCAAACAAGCTGCGACAAAAATTTAAGGAACTTTCGCTGTCCCGTGCACTATAAAAAAAAAAATACATAATAAAGGTCATTGCTATTGTCTTACTATTGTGTCTGCAAACTGGACAGTGAAAGTGTTAATATATTAACTTTGGCCTCCCAATACATTTATGAAAATGTAATGTACGTACACAAAAATAAAAGTAGTTTTACAAAAATAAGTGATATTCATTCTGTAAATACTAGGAACAGACACAAGCTAGCAGTACCAGTTACTCGACTTCATCGAGACCGTAATTCATTCTTGGGGCGATGTATACGCTTTTACAACAAAACTCCAGAAAATATACAAAATTTGATCTGCTCAAAGTTCAAAAACTTTATTAAACTAAGTTTGTATAAAAATGGTTATTATAATATTAAATAATTTATAGATGATAATAACCCCTGGAAGTGAGGTGATCGCTACCAAGCTATTTCTAATTTGTTGTGTTGTTAATTTGTGTAACATACATGATTGTAAGCTGTTATTTAAAAAAAATGTCCCGCTGGGTTTCTTGCTGGTTCTTCCCAGGACAGAGGTTTTTTTTCGAACCAGTGGTAATTATACAAAAGAGTGACTTTCAATAAGTATTATTTATCTATATTGAATAAAAAAGTTTCTGTTTCTGTTTCTGATTGGCAACCCTACTTTCATGTCCTAACGCTTAGTATGTAGCAGAATGATAACGGAAAGAAAAAAATATTTCTTAAATGCTTTTAAACGACTTAAAAATGAGAGGAGGGCGACTGTATTTTGTGCTTATTTTTTGTAGCAATGTTACGCAATAGCTTAGCCGCTTGTGAATTGATTTTTATTTTTTTTAATTTCATAAAATAGGCTATATAATACCTCAAGGGTAATGTCATTTAAATTTCTCATTTAAAGGTGAACAATAAGGGAATTAATATTTTATGTAACTATTGTTACGTGGTAGAGCCATGCTGCAGCTATATTATGGTTGTAGCACGAATGGGTTAGCTCGTCCGGTAGGACCATGCTTCGTATGGTGAGGGCAGAGAACCGGAGATTCTTTATTGCTGGAAATGAGACATTCTATTTTAGTCTTTAGGGGTAATAATGCTTCTGAATTTTGATTCTTAATTGAGGATAGATGTAGGTGTCTATGGACTACAGCATCTATTTACCATTAGATGGACTGAGTGCTCGGTCGTCACCCATATTCCATTAAAAATAACGAAAAAGACACGATTGTTTAGTTGACTCAAAAGGGCCAAGAACTTAAACTTTTAAAAAGTAAAAGTTAACTTCAAAGAAAGCTTAAAAAGACTTCAAGACACTATTATGGCTTAGCAATTTTTATTTTCGTTTGTTCTATAGCATAAGTTTTTACCTTTTAAAGTTCAATTTTGAACCATTATATTACAAAGCGCTAAATTCAGATGATGCAAATTAACCGTCGAAGTGAAACTGTAATCCTGAAATAGATCCTATCTTATTCACGCGATTGACCCAATTGCCCTCTCCGTTATCCATCCCCGAGTTAATATTTATAGACACGTCTCGACTATCGGCTTTAAGTAATTAAATAAACATTTTGTCGAAGGCGCCTCGTAATTTCTATTTACTTATCATAAGTCAATACTTTACTACCCTCATACCTGATGGTAAGTGGTTGTTTTTAGAATAAGGGTGATAAACGATCACACAGTCCACCTGATGGTACGTGAACACTGTGTCCCATTCATCTATCCTCGTTAAGAATCAAATGCAGATAGGGCCCCTGAGATCTAGACGAATGCCTCCATTCCAGAAATAAGGGTCTTCGGAACTCTACACACATACGAAACAGCGCAGCATTGAGCTGCTATTTTAAGTTGGTACTACAACAGTGATATAGCTGCAACATGACTCTACCACAGTCTACCTTCTTCTTCGACTGTAACTCTACTACGTATAAAAATACGGAGATGCTGAAGCGTTTTTACTTAAAATAACACAAGTGTTAAAATGAAAAATTTTGTACAACCGACTTCAATATAAATAAAATGAGAACATCATTAATGTAATTGAAGTCAATTAAATACGCATTATTAAGGACAACTTTATAATCTACGGGTAAGATCTTAATCAAATTTATATGGTACCACATGAGAAGCACTAGCGTTCAAATAAAAAAAGAATCATTAAAATCAGTTCACCTAGAAATAAGTTCTGAGGTAATTACACATAAAAAATACATTCAAATTGAGTACCTACTCCTTTTTTGAAGTCGGTTAAAAAACCTATATTCACTCTTGCATTGATGAAATTGTTTTTGAAGGGGAATACTGATTGGCAAACAATTTGACTCCTTTGGTGTATGCATTACAACGCCGAAGTTCTGGTTGATAACATAGGGGTGGAAGTCCGCCGAGAGTCTGGTTGCGATGGTGGAAGGAAGAGGGCATAACATTGAAAATATTCTCTTTCAATGCTGAAGCTGAAGACCGTGGTATTGTATTTTAATAGAATTATTCGTTTAATCTGTCGATTATTAGTAATATTCGAATTTCTCATACGTATGATATGTGGAAGCATTCTGGGTCAGGTGTTACAGCGATTCTTCATTTTGATTTTTAGTCGATGATAGATTTAAGTTTCCGTGAACCAAAGCGATGATGGTATCCATGTTTTTGACACCAGGGCGGCGTCACTTAGTAGTAAGGTGTATCTGACAGATTTCATGGCTGGAAAGTGCTACGGATCTGTGTACGTTAGGATATACGAGTATGTCAGGAATATGAGAAATGAAGAAATGTTAAGGGTTAATGATTATTTCTGTAATATTAGTTACGTTTTTTATTATTTAGATTAGAAATAAATACACCAAAATACGGATATTCCTTAAGAGTTAAAAAAAGCAAAACATTAAAGAGCAATCCGCTGAGGCTTTGTTTTGTGTATTTAATTATTATTCCAGAAACCGATAATTTGTTTATAGGATAATGGCGACAAGCGAGCACACAGTCCACCTGATGGTAAGTAGTTGCTGTGGCCTATAGACATCTACATCCATCCTCAACTACGAATCAAAATGCAGATGCATTGTCACCCGTGAGGACTAAGATGGAATACCTCGCTTCCAGTAAAAGGGGTCACCGGTTCTCTACACTCACCATATTAGACACAGCAGCGTTAAGCTGCTATTTACGCTGGTATCCTGTTAGATTTAAAACACAACATCTCGATTATATGATATCGTATGACTAATCACTTCACCTCGGTCCCAACTAGCGACATCTGGTGAACGGAAGATTATTAGTCCTCACGATTACCATCAGGTGGACTTTGTGCTCGTTTGTCTTCCGTACCAATCCGCGGTACTGGTCTAAAGAAACTCTCGAGCATAGGCTTTTTATAGAGTATAAAATAAACAACTTTTAACAGTGTGTAAGTGACATTTTAATTTGGATGTATAACTTAAGTAATACGACCAAATTAAATTGTGTATAGATTATTACACGTCCAAATTAAAATGTCACTTCCCAGATACAAGGTAATAACTAAATGCGTACTCATCGTTATTACAAAACAGTTGCCGGGAGGCACAGGCGTCACTCCGCGACCCTCGCAGACGTGCTCTATCAGCACACCATCGCGAGTGGGCAGGATTAATTGCACCGTTACAATTGGGGGGCGCTTCAATTAATGGGCTTTTAAAAATTCAAAAGATTCCCGCTTAGCAAAATTCGAAGAGTTTGCGGGGTCGCTCGAGTCCGCTCCACTTGGGGCGGAATCTCTTTTGTGTTGTGACGAGAGTTCACAGATTAACTGCATTGGCAATTCTATTTCCATCTGCTTAATAATACGGTTCTAACATTATACACTTCCCTTTTATCCAATCGGGGCACGGCCCAAAAGGAGGATAATAATTTTTACTGGTATAGATATGTTATGGACTAACTGATTAAGAAGGCATTATTCATAATGTCTAGAGAGTTTGTAAAATGTCTAATGAAAAATAGGTAATATGATAAAAACTATGGAAATAATTAAATTGATCAGCCTTACTGAATGAAGTCCGCTACTTATTGGCCGAGTAATTAAAAGATAGGTCAGGTTAAGTTATAACCAGAAAACGTAATAAATAATGTCGCTATTCATATTGCCCGGGTATTATAAATAGTGTCCCGATTAATTGTTCCAAAACATATAAATGTGTTTTCGTTTCTAGTGAACTAGTTAATTAATTTTAACAAAGAAAAGTTAAAGTTACAGCCTATATACGTCCCACTGCTGGGCACAGGCCTCCTCTCATTCCTGAGAGGGTTTTAGGGCAAGGAAATGTCAAACTTCACATGTCTTCCAAATATTTTTATTATTTCTCAGACATGCTGGTTCCCTCACGATGTTTTGCTTCACCGCCGAGCACGAGATAATCAGCACTTAAAATTGCAATTAACAATTCCGTTGGTTCCGGCGGGGATCGAACCCGGGTTGCTCGCGTACTCTGAAATGTACAACGAGCTACCACGGCGCTTTACACGGTAATTTTAACAAATAATAATTTAATCGATTTGTCATAATTACACAGATAACAAATAGTAACATAGACTTTATTATGTACGCGGTAAGTACGTGTATCAATTACCCATTCGACACCTTTTCTCCCTCCCCATCGGTTGTAGGTTCTTCGAGCTATATGACTGACCAATTATCATTTCAGCTTGTTAATTCGTTGTACTACGTCAGTTAGTATGGTTCTGCGGATATCCTCATTTCAAATTCAATCACGCAGGTAAACTCCGAGCATAAAGGATGACTCACGCTAGACCGTGCCGGGTCCGAGCCGAGTGTCGGCCGTAGCACGGTCACCAAGCCGATCCCGTGCATGTTATTGCAACCGACCGGGCCTCGACCGAGCAATTATCATTGCGCCGTGATGCAGTATACTCATCCGAGCAAAAATACTGTTGTAACTAGACTACAATCGTTCAAATCATGTTGAATTTTGACGATCTGGAATTAGCGGCTATTGCGATCACTCTGGACGATGAAGAATCTGATAAATCTTCTACTACAAAGAAATGGCCGAGCCGAGCCGAGTTGTTTCCGAGCGTTGTCCGTTGCCCGGCCGTCACTCGGTTGCCGCTCGGTATAGCGTGAGTGTGTCCATACAAAATATATGTAATATTAGTTGACCGTGCTACGGCCGACACTCGGCTCGGACCCGGCACGGTCTAGCGTGAGTCATCCTTTACCCTCTCAAATGACTGTATAGCAAGTCGTGAAGAACCACGTCTCAAACTAGCAACACGCACTGTTTGTACACTCTTATTTTCACGCTGCCTAGACGAGTTGAATCTGTTGATTGATTTTTTGTTGAAGTAAGTTGCTATGTTTCGTATGGTGAGTGCAGAGAACCGGAGACCCTTTTTACTGGACAGGTGGCATTCCATCTTAGTCCTTACGGGTGACAACGCATTTGCTTTTTGATTCGTAAATGAGGATAAATGTAGATGTCTATGGGCCACAGCAACCACTTACCATCAGGTGGACTGTGTGCTCGTTTGTCACCCTTATCCTATAAAAAACGTCCCTTACCTAATCGGATGATTTGTCCTAGGTAAACATACCCTTCAACAACAAAAACATAACTTTTTAATTCAATATAGATTATAAATAATACTTATTTAAAGTCGTTATTGTTTTTAATTTACCACTGGAACTATTGCATACCTTAAGCGAAAGCGCAAGGTAATGTTCTACTATCGCCTAAAAATTAAAATTCCAACATTTTATCGAATAAAATCGTATCTAGCAATCATATTATACATATAAATGATATAAAAAGCACATTTTTAGAAAGATAAATGATTGTTGAACTTATTAATAATTTTTTTAAATCGATTAATTGCTATTTTTAAATAAAAAAAACGTTTTAGTGGCTTATGGTGTGGATTTATCATGTCCCTGTAGCTTGTAAACACTATAACTTTTGAAAATATCAATTGTTTAACTCAATCTATTTTTTAATCTCTTCATCTATCATGTGGGAAGCCACTGAATGTAAATGGCAGTGTAATTTTGTTTTGTTTAGCTATAATTAATTTTTTTCGGCTCCAAAATGGCGAAATTTTCGTTGATTTGGTTACCTCGTATATAAATTGTTTCTGTAAATGGGGATCTACAGCCACAGAGTAGTTTAGTTCACAGAGTACCTTTGTATTAAGTTTAGTTCGGCTTCAGTCGCCATAGATAATACACTATATACCAGTCAGTCGCCGTCGTGAGTGGACCACAGAGTACTTTCCTATATGGAGTGGACATTGTTTCGGTTGTTTTCAGCGGCTCAAAAAGATCGCTGTACAAAATACAAATACACAATATTCGAATAACCAAATTTCTTAAATACTTGATTATAATAATAATAAGAGATTTTTTTATTACAATATTTAAAAGCACAGAATAAATAATAGTAGTACGTACTAAAAGTAAGTAGTATAATTTTTTTTGTCATGGGTGACATTTTCATGCTTTTCGAGGGTGTCGAAACCGATAGGGTTGTCGAAATGTAAATCCAAGATGGCGGCCGCAATAGGTATCAATTTTTTCATCATGGGTGTCATTTTCATGGTTTTCGAGGGTGCTGAAGCCGATAGTGCTGTCTAAATGTAAATCCAAGGTGGAGGCTGCAATAGGTATAAAATTTTTCATCATAGGTGTCATTTTCATGGTTTTCGAGGGTTTTGAAGCTGATAGTGCTGTCAAAATGTAAATCCAAGATGGCGGCTGAATTAGGTACCAATTTATTCATCATGGGTGTAATTTTCATGGTTTTCGAGGGTGTTGAAGCCGATAGTGCTGTCAAAATGTAAATCCAAGATGGCGGCTGCAAAATATATCAATTTTTCATCTTGGGTGTCATTTTCATGGTTTTCGGGAGAGTTGAAGCCGATAGGGTTGTCGAAATGTAAATCCAAGGTGGCGTCTGCAATGGGTATCAATTTTTTCATCATGGGTGTCATTTTCATGGGTTTCGAGGGTGTTGAAGCCGATAGTGCTATCGAAATGTAAATCCAAGATGGCGGCTGATGTAGGTACCAATTTTTTCATCATGGGTGTCATTTTCATGGTTTTCGAGGGTGTTGCAGCCGATAGTGCTATCGAAATGTAAATCCAAGATGGCGGCTGCAATAGATATAAATTTTTTCATCATTGGTGTCATTTTCATGGTTTTCGGGGGTGCTGATGCCGATAGTGCTGTCGAAATGTAAATCCAAGGTGGCGGCTGCAATAGATATCAAGTTTTTCATCTTGGGTGTCATTTTCATGGTTTTCGAGGGTGTTGAAGCCGATAGTGCTGTCGAAATGTATTTAAACTACTTTAATAATTCCGTATAATCATGTTATACGTAATTTTTTTAATGCGCTTAAGGTATGCTCAATTGGATTTACCAATATATTTTATATCTCATAACTTTCTCTTTTCAAATAATGTAACTCACTTGAAACAAAGAGATATTCCTCGAAATAGAATAAATCCAAAACCACAATAAATCGAAAATGACTAATCCAATAACACCACCGTCAGTTAATCGTGTCTGATGAAAGCATGTTTCAATAACCCTTCCATGAACACACATCCAATGAAAGGGTGTCGAAACCACGCGGTGTCTACACGAGGCTTCATGAGAAAAGTATTCAGCTATATTACGGGGAAATAACTATTAGTGGTGGACAGTTGGCTGTCAAATAAAATCGCGTTTGAAAGTCGCGCGGTGTAAGGTCTGTGGCGCAGCGGAAGCAAAATTCAGTAGGAGAGAAGCGATCTAACGCTACAATGTTCTTTGATTAGTTATCATTATTATTTTCCTTATTATAGGCCATTGCTTGACAACGCTAAGCTGGATGTGTGATGATGATGTTCTAGATGGTAAATATCACAGTCTTAGCGTAACAAAACCACGTGCTCGGCGGTGAAGGAAAACATCGTGAGGAAACCTGCATGTCTGAGAAATAAGAAAAAATATATATTTCGAAGACATGTGAATTTCGGCAACACGCATTGGGGCAGCGCGGCGGACATTTCCTTGCCCTAAAACCCTCTCAGAGATGAGAGGAGGCCTGTGCCCAGCAGTGAGACGTACATAGGCTGTATCTTTACTTTTTTACAAGCGTAACAAAAGGCTATTCACTCTTGCTTTGAAGACGAACGCTGGCAAATTATTCTATTCCTTTGCTATACGCATTACAAAAGATAAAGCAAACCATTTATTTCGTACGCGTGGAGTATCGACAAAAAGGGAGAAGACCTGCCAACCGCCTGGTTGTGGAATGGGCAGAGATTTTCAACCAATACTGTAAGAAATCCAAGAAAAAATTAGTTTCGTTCAATGTGTAGTGTTCGCGTAAATATAAGAAACAATTATTTAAAAAATTGCAGTATAAAGCAGAAATTAAATTTAAACTTGAAGCCTTCCAAACGTTCTCCATGTAGCAATTAGAATTTCCATAAATTAGACTTAATATAGCTTCTTCCAAATAGAAAAATATTAACTGTATAGTTTCTCGCTTCCACTGTATTACATGCCTTAGCGAGAGTGCGCGAGTGAAGTAAAGTCTCTCGGGAATAACTCTCGTGAAATTCTTGTAAAGTCATTTTTCAGCGGCGAGGTGTGTCGACGCGACGGAGCGCGCTGTACGAGACGAATAAAAATAAATATCGCTTTCGCCGAAGCGGAGATGTTTGGACTCTGGTTCTGATGTCTTTGATATTTAGGATTATTCGCTCCATGTTTCCACCGGTTTGATTTGTCGCGTAACGGTTTTTTGTGGCTCCGGAATCCTCGTCTCGACGATTTATGCCAACGACGCCGGTTGCATTCGTGTCGACATTTCAAAACAAGCTTTGATATGTTAAGGTATAAAGAATTCTTTGTAAATATACCGAGAAGTCTTTGTGGCAATGTTTAGACAGACAGACAGGATAGATGTCTATGTTTTGTGTTTGATTGTTGATAAGATTTACAAACTGAATCTGCTTGCAGTGTTAGTTTTAGTTATTGTTGACATTAAAGATTTTAAATAATGAAAAAGCTTGAAAACTCATGTTTTGTAAGTACACCAAGGATTGTTGTAACAATGCAGAAATAGTATACACACATCAACTACGACTTATTGCACAGTGAAAATGTTATAACTAATATAGTTATAATTAATTAAGTTATAACAACTTCATTATAATGGATTGCCGCAAAGTAACGCCTAGTTTGATTAATTATCTTATTGCGCCATTAAAAGTACACGTCGCATGTTTAAGAATTTTATTTTTAAGAATTTTATTGCTTATATTAACTTATTTTAAATCTCATCTTATCATCGTTAATAGTTTTAAACTGAAGGTGGTGTTTAACTATGACATTGGGACGTAGACCATCTCAGTCTCCCCCCTCCCCCTGTGACCATGGGTGCTGTAAAGTACTCGAAACGTCGGGAATTTGAAATGAATGAAAGAATGTATCCATTCATTCTCTCTTCACAATAAGTACTTAATCTTAGCGCTTAGTATTACGAAAGTTCCAGACTGGTACCTAACTTGTGAGAAACTGATGCCTGATTAGGTATTAAAATAAAAACAGGTTTTAATGGTAGTGAAAGTTGAGTGTGGCAGAAGAAGCACGAGAGTAGAATAAATGCTGTAGAAATGTGGTCATTAAGGAGTATGTTAGGGATGAATTTGAATGACAGAATGAGAAATTGTGTGATAAGAGAAGAGTGTGGTTTGCAAGATGACGTTGTGACCAGGATTAAGAAAGTAATGCTTCGGTGGTTTCGTCATGTAGAAAGAATGAATGAGGAAAGAGTGACAAAGCAAATTTATGATGCAGAGGTGAACGGCAGAGTCGGGAAGGGACGCCCTAGACGAAAGTTTATCGACCAAGTTGGCGATATATTGAAAATGGGCCACATCAACAGTACTTTTAACCGACGAGCGTGTATGCGTAGGTATATGGATGTGGAGGAAGCGAGAGAGGTGTGTGAATATCGTGCCAAATGGAAGTCCATAGTCTCTGCCTACCCCTCTGGGTGACAGGCGTGAGTGTTTATGTTTTATCAGGCGCCAGTCCATAAAATAAGTTTAGTTTCATTATAATGTGTACGTAGTGTTTGCGTAAACCTAAGAAGTTATTATATATAAATGTAATTAACACATCGAGTCAATTTGTCCGCGCATCGCACCGCACTTATGTGATTGACGCGTGGTCACCACACGCATCCGCACGATCGGATGTCTGCGGCTGTGGAGGAAACAATTAGTGATGTACATGTACGCATAGGCAGCGACATTTACGAGTATTCATCTTAATAAATAATATCATATTGTCTGTCACTACAGCCTCTCAAAGTCCATTGCTGAACAAAGCCTCCCTCGTACATTTTTGACAAATATACCCGGGGATATTTGTCAAAAATGTCACACTTAAGCTCATTGCTGCAGTAAACGCTACAGCGCTAAAGGAATGGTTTGCAATCTTTTCTTAAGTTACACTATTAAATTCACAAATCATAATACAGTGCAACCTTAAGATAACGTACCTCAATATAACGACTTCCTCGATTTAACAAATTCTTCGTAATCCCCTTGAATTGGCCATAAAAGTCAATGTAAAATATCCCTTTACATTACGAACATTTTTTGCGAACAACCTTTTTATAACGAATTTTCAACTATCAAGAAAAATACGTCTAATTAACGAATTTTGTAAACCCAAAACCTTTATATAACGTACACACCAATGTATGACTTAATCTCATAGTATGTGATACATGTCGCGACAGGTTTCGACACGCTTTTCCTCTTTATAACGAATTTTAGACCAACCTAACCTCAACATAACAAACCTCACTTCCTATCTGTTATATCGAGGTTGCACTGTATAAGAAATAGCTAGGTAACGTCCACTTCCTTCCTAGAGGTTAATATCATCTATAATTTCTTAATATTAGAAAAACCTTTTTATACAATCTTTATTTAATAAACATTTTTAATATAGCAATGTACAAATTTTATTTATATTGTATTTTTGTATTTTGTTGTAAAATAGTATACATTGCCCCAAGAATGAATTACTGACTCTGTGGAGTGGAGGAGTGGAATAACATGTACTACTAACTTGTACATCCACATTTGATATATGTAAGTAGCTATAAAGATGAATTCTGCGGTCAACCTTAGTTACTGATTCAATATGTCGTGATTGAGTGGTCGATGTAGCTACAAGTAGGTGTGTTTGTGATTCCTGCGGTTATAATGGCAAGGCGCCGTCTATACAATATACCATCATGTAATATAATCGACATATAAAAGTAATATATATATATATATATATATATATATATATATATATATTAATATATACATATATATGCCTGTATGCTAAAGCTGTTTTACGCTGTTATACTTAGCTATATATTTATTTTTGCATATTAAATGCTTGCATTCAAACGTAAGGTTGAGGTATATTATTTAAAATTACTTGATTAATGTTATTGGTTTATATAATATTATAATTTCCTATACTAGATTGTATGTATTTTATTGGTAAGTATAGTATGTATTTTTATTTATATGTATATATACATTTCTATATATGTATGTACATATGTCTGTATAAGAATTGTAAATATGTATAAAGTAACATATTTATATCATATTATATTTTTTGATAATTAGTAAGTTTTTTCTGTTGCGTCTATACCCCTATGCCCTATGGGTATAGCCGCAACAGAAAAAACTTACTCTCACCACACTACCAAAGGTTAGCTGGCAGGGAATGCCTTTTCGGCATTAAGTTCGCCTTTGTACCAAATGTTTGTTTGTTTGAATGCAATAAAGAATTTTCTATGTATTTATCTACCTATGCTTTAATTCCTCCCTCTTCTTTCCACCATCGGACAACTAGACTGGCGGCGGGTTTTCACGCCTTTGTTGTCGATATTCTAGTATACTTTTGTAACGCTAAGACAGTGCGATTTACCATCCAAGTTTTCATCACCACTTACCGCCAGGTGAGAAAATCTTACAATTTTTCTCGCCTAGCCCCCATCCGTCAAATTCGTACCATGCGATAAGAAACTTCGTGCCAATAATTTGTCGCATCTGGGCCTTACCAGTACCATGAAAAAATAATGTACCGTCTGTGTTACTTCTAGCTCGATGTAAAAACTGACTAATGATTATTATATTATTATTTTAAATGCTGACCATGCTGATATTTCGTTAATTTTCAGATATAAACGGCAATATGGCGAAGTGAATAATGTTATATCAAAAGTAATTCACTGGTCTAACTTCAACAATTTACTTTTGAACGGTCATAAAATTAAAAATTAAATTCACAACACCAAATGTTAAACAGGTGAATACCAGTGTGCTTTTTTTCTCTCTTTATTTGGTCTACAAAACAGAACACAATTTCAACATGCTGACAGGTATTATATAAAACAAAGATTTCAAAATTTTTATTTTAAACACAGCTTGCACAAAATGTATCAGTGATTAACAATAAAGTTTGGTACTTAAAGTTATGTTATATTCATGCTAAACTAAATACCAAATTAAATTAAATTAAGTCTAAAGTAAGTTACATACTTTTAAATGGGGACGAGCTGAATTTAGTTGAATCCAATGTTTTCTCGGAATTACAGTTGACGCGAAGTTTCAATATGGCCCCATACTATATCTGTACTAGCTGGCGAAACTGTAGCTTATTATGCTGTTAAAAAAGAGAAGAAGCCTTACTAGCTAGATTAGTTGATTTTAGTTCTTTCCATAGCATAATGTAAAAAAGGGTAATCCGACTGACATTGAAACTGTCTTCGATTTACAGAAGAGAGCCCTAAGAACAATTTATAACATATTTCTGATGGAATCCTTTAAAAGATTAAAAATTTTACAAAATAAATGTATCAACTTTCGGCTCTCAGTATATTTACGAAAATTTAATGTATGTATATACTCAAAAACAAAAACAGTTTTATTAAAATAGTGATGTACATTCTGTTTATAGTAGAAACAAGCACGAGCACGCTATTTCAGTACCTAACTTGACTCCAAAAATTCAGTAATTCCTTCATAATTGTTGCTATATTACCACAGTTTAAAGAGATAAATAGGTACTTCTGAAGAGTACATGATCGAAAATAACCCGATCGAGTCAAGATAATATTCTTATAAATTTCAATAAAATATTTCATTTCATTTTATTACTTAATACCTAATTAAATTTTTAATAAAATATTCTTTTATTTTTAAATTTAAAATACTAATAAAATTTTACTTACGAGTTTGTACCAACCGAAACATGTTAGATATTTGCTTTAGTAATTAACATTCCTTTAAACTAGAGTCCGCAATGTTCACTACAAGAGGCTTCCATTAAATTTAGCGGCGTCCAATATAGCAACGACCACGAAACCTGGAAGGTGCAGAGCAGACAATTAAAAGGCAAGGCAAAGTGGGCTCTAATTGTTGGCGGCGGTGTACGGACGGCGACTCAAGTGCCGACTGCAGTCGTTAAGTTACGGGCTATGTCCAAAGTTTGCAGTTTTGTTATTCGATACTTATTTCTTTCTTTTAATTTATTGATCATAGAACCGGCAGCACGTTATCAATATATAGAAATTTTTAAATATTAAAAATTCTTACCTTATATACATGAACATACTATCGCTTGGCATTGTTGACAAATTAACTATTTTATAGTGATTAGATTTGACGGCTTCGTGGCGCAGTGGCTTAGCAATTAGTTGCAGCGCTGAGGTAGCGAATTCAAATCCCGCACAGAACAAGTATTTGTATAGCCTACAAATAACTGTTATGTGTCTGTATGTTTGTCTTTGTATAATTTATGTATGTAAACTGCCTCAATGATCCGAAAGAAAATCCTAGTTTGAAGGTACCGTTTATATAAAATAACCGGCCAATTGCGAGTCGGACTCGCGCATGAAGGGTTCCGTAACATCGTAATACAATCAGTCTAGTAGGGAGCACCTTTAAAATTTTGATTTATTCAAATTTTAAAATTTTGCCCCCTTTCCTTTAAAAAAAAATATTGTGTTATTTTAGCGGCAACATAAATCCTACACATTGTGTGAAAATTTCAACTGTGTGCCTATTATGGATCATGAGATACAGCCCGCTAACAGACAGACGGACGGACGGAAGGACGGATGGATGGACAGCGGATACTTAGTAATAGGGTCCAATTAGTTACTCTTTGGGTACGGAACCCCAAAAATTAAGATAGATATTGATATATTTATATATTAATAATTCTGATTAAGTCAATTTTTTTTTTCATTTCAATTTGATGTCATCGATATTGATGATTAGGAAATATTATCATTATATCCCATTAAAACGATACTCGTTAGTTGATTTGATTTGTGGATTGATACCTACACCAATGCAATCATTAATAGATATTAGATTTTTCATCTTCATCTACTGCCGGACATGGATCTCCCTATTTGTAGGAAGGATTTGCCTCAATCGTCAAGCTTGGCAAGTGGATTAACGATCGCGGTACCAGACGTGAGCACCTTTGACGCTGCTTTCTGTCGCCATTTTCGTTATCCTGCGTCTGATGCAAACGAGATATTTATACCACTATTAATTTTTTGTATTTATTTTATAGGATAGGGTGACAAACAAGCACACAGTCCACCTGTTGGTAAGTGGTTGCTGTGGCCTATAGACATCTACATCTATCCTCGTTTACGAATCAAAATGCAGATGCGTTGTCACCCGTGAGGACTAAGCTGGAATGCCTCTTTTCCAGCAAAAAGGGTCTCTGGTTCTCTACACTCATCATACGAAACACAGCAGCGTTAAGCTGCTATTGTACGTTGGTATTCAGTGAGAGCGTGGTCCTTCCCCGGTTGAGCCGACCCGTTCGTGCTACAACTATATGACTAATACGAGTATAGCTGCAACATGGCTCTAACACGTATGAATTATATCATATTTTTAATAAACAAATGGTAAAATTAAAAATTTTGACTTTAATATAAATAAAATGAGAACATCATCAGTGTAGTCGAAATCAATTAAATACACATTATTAAAAATAACTCGAAAACTACCTGTCAGATCTTGATCAAATTTATACGACATTAGAAGCTCCAGTTTTCAAATAAAATAAGAATCATTAAAATCGGTTCACCTAGAAAAAAGTTCTGAGGCAATACACATAAAGAATAAAGTCAAATTGAGTACTTCCTCCTTTTTTGAAGTCAGTTGAAAAAAACTAGTAAATCTGTTAACATTACTAATATTTCTTTAAACTACTCCTGGTACGCTTAAATGCGTGTGTTAAGAGTGGTTCACCACAGTAGTCGAATGATGGTTGACCCACGTTTTGCGTTCGCGGTCTGCACACTGCCATTAGGTTGCTCTCGCTTAATCTATCAGAAGCCATAAGATCTTTTTGGCGTATCCCATAGTCTTAGATACTCATAACTTATCAAAGGTCTCTTCGCAGGAGAGGTTTGACTTTCAAAAATGCTTTGTAAATGCCAATTTTGAAAATATAATATATATAACCAGTGGTAAAGCTTAAATTGTAAGTATCCTTGTAGTCTATATTCAATAAAAATGATTATATTCTGTTGTTAAGCCACCACACGGAATTAGATTAAAATATAAAACTTTTAAGGAACGGTATAGTGAAATGGTTATTTTAAGGGCTTTAATGGACGTACTGTTCGTTAATTTTATAGCATTTTTATCTTAATAGGTTTATGTCGCTCTGCTGATTGATGGAAACCAAGGTCAAGTGGTGTTTGTTGTACTTTTATTGTGGAGATATCTTGATGACCCTTGCATATTTGAGATAATTTTCTGAAGACCGAAATCCGGACGTAGTCATCTGCGCAGGATAGGATTATATTGCCAAAGTGTACGCACAAGTAAAGGTGCACTCTCCATTCCTTCACTCTTATAGTCCTATTGGACGGTAATCTGACACGATCGGAGAAAGATGAGGCGCAGGACTTACGTGCATTCTGCGCCCCGGGGATAATACATCGCCAACTTTTTGACTCCAGGCTGTTGACATAAACGAATGAAAACTGATTTTGGTGCGGGACCTCATGATCGATAATCGCCTTTAGGACCACAAGATCGACGAGACAGTCAATCAATCAATCAATCAGTTAGTCATTTAATCAATGTTTGCGATAATTCCTATTTAAAAGACATGTGAGGCCGCCATCCCGCATTGTTCTTCTTTGCTCTATAACCCAGTCAGAATTGGAAATAATATAATTTAAAATTAAATATTTTGTACAGCCGACTTCAATATAAGTTATTAAGACTAACTCAAAAACTATTGGTCTGACCTTAATCATATGGAACCACACGAGAAGTACCAGCTTTAAAATAAAAAAGAATCATCGAAATCAGTTTACCTAGTAAAAAGTTATGAGGTAACACACAAAAAAAAACATACAGTCGAATTGAGTACCGTCTCCTTTATGGAAGTTGGCAGAAAAAAATAACCTTTATATTTCCTAATTCAACATTTTAAAGGCTTATAAATTAATAAAACTTTCGAACCAGTCGATTGCAAATTTTATGGCTGTCTGTACCAACTTTATTGATTATTTATTAAAATATTCCGACATTTTTCACATTCACATTCAAATTCAAATTGATTTTTTTAATTAAATTGAGGATTTAAAATAAACAATTTAGTGTTTGCAGTTTGCAATAAGTAATTGTTAAATTTTAACAGTTATTAGGTATATAATTAATTAATTGAGTTTGTTTACTCGTTAGTAACTACTTTATGTAGCCTACTTTATTTGAAGTTGGTTACGTGTGTACGCACGAGTTTTTTTTTCGCTTTTTCTCCATTCAAAAAGGAGCGTACGTGGTAGAGCCATGCTGCAGCTATATTAGTAGTATAGTTGTAGCACGAATGGATCGGCTCGACCGGGGAAGGACCAGGCTCTCACAGAATACCAGCGTCAAATAGCAGCTTAACACTGCTGTGTTTCGTATGGTGAGTGTAGAGAACCGGAGACCCTTTTTACTCGTACTTGGTAGAGCCATGCTGCAGCTATATTAGTAGTAGATATAGTTGTAGCACAAATGGGTCGGCTTGACCGAGATAGGACCAGGCTCTCACAGAATACCAGCGTCAAATAGCAGCTTAACACTGCTGTGTTTCGTATGGTGAGTGTAGAGAACCGGACACCCATTTTACTGGCAAAGAGGCATTCCATCTTAGTCCTCACGGGTGACAACGCATCTGCATTTTGATTCGCAAACGAGGATAGATGTAGATGTCTATGGGCCACAGAAACCACTTACCATCAGGTGGACTGTGTGCTCGTTTGTCACCCTATCCTATAAAAAATAAATTCTATAAAAATATCTAATTCTTTAAAACTATTCAAACCTTTTAAAATAAAGTGTACACTTGCGGGGTGCACTGTACGTACGCAATCAATTAGGGCGCGTGTGGATGAATTTTTATGCAAATGTCCACGCCGGTGGTCCCGCGCGCCGCGCGCCGGACATCACGCGCCATTTTATCGCGCTATCTTTACTTTATCGCGGGAAAATCTTGTCGCTTTTATTATGCAGTTTGTATAGCCATAAGGCCAATTATGTAATTAAGATAATTGCAGTAATTGCCGACAGAAGTAAAAACTTAAAACTATGATACAACAGTGTTTTTTTTTGCAGTTTTCACATATTTTGTAGTATGTATAATATAGTGAAATTATTAACACATTCACACCTAACGGCAATATATATTTATATAGTTTATTTGTTAATCAAAACATTTGATAAGCTGCGCAAGCCACGACTTTTTCTGCCACCAGGGCGACAACTTTATTTATTTATTTAATTCAAAAAACTTGTGGCTTACAGAAAATCCAATACGCACACAAGGTTAAATTTTACATGCAAAAAAAATTCAAAAATTGTATCCATCCATAACAACAAAAATTAATAATCATAAATTATAAAATAATAGTAATATAGAATCTTCGAAGTTTATAAGAAATTAAAACTATAATAAAGCCAATTAAAACAATAAAGTATTAATAATTATACAATGAAATATTTTGTCATATCAATTTATAATGCAATTTCAATAAAAACTAATAACAATCCTTATAAGCCCATAATTAAAATTACATCTTTTAAACGTGGTAGAGCCATGCTGCAGCTATATTACTGGTATAGTTGTAACACGAATGGGTTGGCTCGACCGGGGAAGGACCACGCTCTCACAGAATACCAGCGTAAAATAGCAGCATAACGCTGCTGTCACCCTTATTCTATAAAAAAATCTTAAATATAAAGTATTAAATAGTACATAGTAAACGAAATTAAATTGTCGAATTCTTAATTGTCATCTCATCAATCATTTTACAAAAAAGAGCTGAGTGAGTATGTCCCCTACAAGTGTTAATGCTCGATTTGTTGGTGAAAAGCAGCACGTTTGGTACGCGTAACTGGTCTATCTAGAAGACGCGGCCTACGGCGCCGAGCCACCGTTCCTCCACTATCTCTCTGCAGATACTTGGGCACCAACAAACCGATTCTCTCCATAACCGACTGGCAGTCCAACTTGTGGTGAATTATAGAAAGATAGTGCCTAATAGTTGACATCATCCTTCTAAACATTAGGGTTTCAAAATCAACCATACCCAAAACGAATAAAGAAGGATACAAATGAGGGTAGTACTACTCACTTAGGGATTACGTGAAATATTTGACAGATTTATTTGTTAGAAAATTATAAAGATTAAATATTGTTTATTTTTGAAACATTAGTTATATTTTATATTAATAATTCGCAACTTTAAGATGATGATGAAACTCAGCGAACAACAAAATAAATAAGTCCCAACTAGCGACATCTGGTGCGCGTAAAGATTATTTTATCATTGCCATAATAGTAATTAATATCAACACGATGACGTGTTGATATTTATTACTATTATGTCAAATGCTGTAATAACAGTTTATAAGTTATAAGTTCATACTTGTAGCTACAGATAAACTGTTATTACAGCATGTTGATGACACGAATCCATAAGATTTTTTTTATTATAATTTGTTACATAATTTTGAAGTGAGAACTTCAAAAAAAATTATATGATAGACCCAGTAAGCAGGTAAACTATTGCAGTGGCTCTACAATAATTGACAAAGCAATAGGTTATAACCTGAAGTGGTTATAGGCCGACCATATATCTCCTGAAACTGGAATTGAAGATCTTTGAGGGAAAAGGTTCTCGAATGGTAATGACTGGTACATAGGCTGCACTAAAAGTATCGGGAATGGAATATTTCCACTGTTCCTGTCATATTAAAATCTTTTTAATTGAAAACTCCTTGGTTTTAAAAATCGAATATCATTAATTTATTTAAAAAAAGATTCTCGGTCTTGTCGCAAGGTTTTGTCAAACTTGTTTAGTCGTTGAGAAAATGGAATTGACTCGAGAAAGTTCAAGAGCGATGATTTATTATGACTTTCGAAGTGGTTTAACACAAAAAGAGTGTGTTGACCGGATGATTTCTGCATTTGGTGATGAAGCCCCATCCAAAACCACAATTTATCGCTGGTTTGCTGAATTTCAACGTGGACGTGTCAAGCTCAGTGATGATCCCCGTCAAGGTCGTCCAAAAACTGCAGTCATCCAAGAAAACGTTGATGCTGTGCGTAAGCTGATTGAGGAAGATCGACATGTGATATACCGCGAAATTCAGGCAACTGGCATGAGTCAAATACAAATAATCTTGCATGAACAATTAGGTGTAAAAAAGTTGTTTTCCCAATGGACACCGCATTCGCTCTGTGAAGAGCAAAAAGCGGCTCGCGTTATTTGGTGCGTCAGAACTCTCGAAAGATTCCACGCAGGATCCTCAAATGTTGTGTACAACATCGTATCAGGTGACGAATCCTGGATATATGCGTACGAACCCGAAACAAAAAACCAGTCACGAGTTTGGGTGTTCGAAAATGAGTTAAAGCCAACAAAAATTGTTAGTTTACGGAGTGTTGCAAAAAAAATGATGGCCACGTTTGTCTCCAAATCCGGCCATGTTACGACTATTCCTCTTGAAGGACAAAGAACAATTAATGCAGAATGGTATGCTAGCATTTGTTTGCCACAGGTCGTTTCTGTACTCCGTAAAGAGAACTGCAACCGCCGCATCATCCTCCATCACGACAATGCGAGTTCTCACACCGCACACAGAACAAAAGAGTTTTTTAGAGCAAGAAAACATAGAATTATTAGACCATCCGCCGTACAGCCCCGACCTAAGCCCTAATGATTTCTATACTTTCCCTAAAATAAAGAATAAATTGCATGGACAGAGATTTTCATCACCTGAAGAAGCTGTGGACGCCTACAAAACGGCCATTTTGGAGACCCCAACTTCCGAATGGAATGGTTGCTTCAATGGTTGGTTCCATCGTATGGAAAAATGTGTCAAATTTCGCGGAGAATACTTCGAAACGCAATAAATACATTTTTAAATAGTAATATTGTGTCACTTCCTAGATTCCCGAAAGGAGATGAACTTGATTCCATACAAGCTTGGGCCCGGCGTAAACAAACTTAAAATATAAGTTACTTTGAAAATTTAAATATTTGCTACTTTTATCCAAAAATCATATTTTTGCCGGGCCTGGGGTTTTTGTTTTTATTTTGTTTCATGATTTGTAGGTTATGTAGTAAAATCACTCGTTCTTGTGATAGGTTGTTTGAATAAATTGAAAAAACGCAAAAGAATGGAGTCTTGTAGTTGGGTCATTATCAGGCAACTCATTATTTGGTTGATTTCGGTGGCATTTTTTGTTTTTAAATTTAGGCCTTACTAACATGAAATATATATTCTAGAGTTAATTTAATATATATAAGTAGAAGAGGGAATCGTATAGACCGAATGGTTAAGAAGGTATTTAATTTAAAAAAAATGGTGTCCACCGAAATCAATATTTTAATCACCGAAATGAAATATGTATAAAGTAATTTATATTTCAAAGATAATTTTCTTAAGGTAAATTTACTGCCTAAGTACTACTATGAACTTATGATCTGTAAAGAATTGCAGGTTAATTTGACAATAAAAAAAAATATTTTATCAAGGCTTATGTTTAACCATTTTTATTAATTTTTGTGAAAACTTACAAAAATCAACTTTGGTAGGAAGCGTTAAATTATTATATTAAATGTAATTAAAGATAGTAGTCTTAAACTAACATTATAGGAACTTAAAAAAAATCAGCATTCTTGGTCGAGATCTAGCTTAATCACAGACAATTTACCTATTGAAAAAAATTACTACAAAATCACTTAAAAATCAATCCTTTAAACAACATCAACAATTGTAGAAGGCACTTACATAACTAATAGTATTTGTATTTTTAATAAAAATATTACTTTGTCTTTTGATTTTAAGACAATTAAATAAGCTTTAGGTATAATAATCACCCAGCATTAAATTAACAATGTAATAAACTTCTTATAAAACTTTGAATTACAGTTTTCAATCCTTAATTAAAAAATGTTATATTCCTCGTCACTACTTTCTTTACAATTTACAATTTTGGAGACTACTTCATTCATTAATGTCGGAGCAATATTTTCACAATCTGTCGACACACGTGTCCAGAAGCTGTCACTTTCATGTAATCCAATGTCTGAAGGTAAGGTATGGGACAGGCGCTGTTTGGTTTCATAGAACTCATCAGCAAGATCAACAGAATAGCTACAACCAGGTTGAATTAGAATATTCGATAAAATTTGAGGCTTATTAGATTCAGTTGCACTGACTCCACTCCCTTTTTTGGCTTGACTTGACTTTTTAATCAGATTGATCTTGTCACTCTTGTTCTTGTTCGTTTTATCAGTCAACAGTCTATCAGCTTGCTCGCCTATGATGTATAATCCTACATGATACCCATGTTCACATGACAATGAATTATTTTTACATTCACCTTCGGCGCAACTCATTTTTCTCATTGATAGTTGGTTGGGCTTATTGGCGTTCCAAACTACCTGATGTACTTTCATAGTCCCTGCAAATTGCTTGAGATTGAATGGAATTAGCAACTCTTTTTCATAAATACCGGAATCGTCAATAGTTTTCGTTATAATACCTTGAACAGATTTCAGATGAGTCATCAATGATGATAAGCTTGTGATATCATTGCCTTGAGCAACTATTCGATCAGCTGTTCTTTTGGGTGTTGCACCGACACCATCTGGGGCTCCTTTTCCATGGCCACTTTCTGTATAATTCCATGTAATACTAGTCAAACTGGGAAAGTACCAATGGAGTTTACTGATAATATAAAACATTTTACGGTTTCGGTACTGAGCCGACGGACTATCAGAAATGAAATGTAGTATACGAATATTGAGATTTTCATCTTCTATGAATTTTAAAATCGGAAGTAAATGTTCCCAAACGGCTGGTGCATCATGGCGTAAAGACTCTGATAATGTACACATCGACTGAACTTTCAGAAGTCCATTTTTATGATAATAAATGACCACGGTATGCAGGGTTATTTGTTGTCGGTTACCCCCGAAATTAACGGCTTGAATTTCATTACCGTATTTTGTGCTGTAATTTTCACTAAAGTCGCAGTGAATTATACACTCTTCCTCAGTGAGGTCGCTTTTAATTTTTTTAATAAACTTGTTTTGTGCGATCATAACTCCACAGTGAGTCATGTATGAAGGTAATATTTTTTCAAATTTTAAAATGGTGTCCCTGGGGAAAGTAGTCACTTTATCTTTCGTTGTGTGAATGGTTGTTTTTGTAACTCCATTCTTGTAATAAATTCTTTTACTTTTTTGCCAAATCCAGTAAAACAATACTTCAGTGTTATTGAATTCATTATAGATTAAACTTTTATCTTTGCACTCATCGCATTTTCTAGTTAAACATGACACATTCGAAGAGTCACAGCACAGTGATGACAAAATATCTTTGGTAGATTTTTCTTGAATTAAGTTGTTTTTTTTAAAGCAGTCACCATCAAGTCCATATTTTCATGTTCGATACAAAGACAGGTTTCTGGTTTATTTACATTAGGTTTCAGTATCCAAAACGGTCGTTTTTTGCAAAAACTGGAGTAACTAATTTTATTTTGGGGATTTGTTTGCTTAAACTTAGTATATAAGTCTTTTAAAGAATCATTTAAATAGCGTCTTCGTTTTTTATTCTTTTTCTGGGTAATGAACTCCTTCTTCCCAGAACACATACGACTGTTTTCATCTTCTTCAAGAAAAGTTTTGATGTCCTCTTCCACATTATTTTTAATTGTTTTTATAGTGTCTGATTCACTTTGTTTAATATCTTCAGTATTATTTTTACTTATATATTCATATTCTCTTAATTTAGCACTTTGGTATTTTAATCTATATATCTGTTTTCGCTGTCGTTCGTTAACAGTCTTCAATTGATCAATTTTCTCTTTCTGTAACTGATATATTTTGTTCATGCGGTATTTAAGTCTACGTATGGTAACTTTGGTATTCAGTTTCTTGTTAGCTTTTGGAGTTGGAGGAAACTCCTTTTCAATCACACGAACTAATGATCTTGTACATGGCTTTGACATTTTACTTATGTCACTAGACGGACTCAATGGTGCTGACGAGCCTCGATAAGCCTTAATACGCTGAGGTAAAGGAAATGAAACGACGGATGTACTTGATGGTAGCAAATCAACATAGGAACTTTCTTCAGTTTCAAGCAATTCTGATAGTATTGTTTGTGATCGTGAAGTCACCAAAGGATCGTCAGTTTTGTCGGTTACTTCTGGTACGATTATTAAATCCTCTTCAAGACACCTCATCTCTTTACGCCTTCTTTTCAAATTGTGTTTGTTGGAAGATATTCTGCTTCTCTCTCTTAAAATTAGTTGTTGGCGAGGATCTAATTCAGTTACAGAATTTATCTTTCCTTCATTCTTCCTTTTATAATACCGTTGTCCATCTTTCTCTTTGTGCACTGCGTAAAGCTCTGGATCACTCTTAATGCGAGCTTTCCGACGTCGTTCAGACAATCTCTTTTTAGCCAACCGATCTTCTTTTAAATCTGACATAATCTCAATACTGAAACAAGATAAGGGTGGTAAGAAAGTTAAATTTACGATCATAAAATGTAAATAAATAACGATTGGTTGATTTCGGTGATTTCAAAATTGATTTCAGTGCACCTGTTTCCACCGAAAACACCGAAATCAATGCCACTGAAATCAAAATAATAAACAAAATCCTAAATGTTTTCAAAAATAAACTGATTCTTTTATATTAACCTCTTGTTTTGAAATCTAATACATAAAAGACATAATTTTATTATAATTTAAAAATATTAATTCAAATAGTTGTGGATAAAATGGATTCACCGAAATCAATTTTAGGGGTATTCCAAGCCACCGAAAACGATTACGTACCTCAATAAAAGAGTGACGCGGTAACGCACAGACGCGTTGATCTTACCACCAATGCGGCGCGACTGACAGTTTGTATTGCTCGAACAACTATTCTCAAAGTCACTAGAGTATGGGATATATGAACGGATTGGTGCGCGCCACTGATATCAATCCTAAACGTTGGACGTTAAGACAACCAGATGTAACTTGTCTACTAAGGCCTAATGTGCTTTAGTAATATTATAAATGGAATTAATAACTATCTAGTTGTTTGTGAACACATGTCAAATAGTGCCGAATATTGGAAGAAAAAAGATAAAAAATAATTGCCGTCCCAATATGGGGCCGGACGCGGCACCGAGGTCAATATTTTCGAGGTTTTTAATTTTTTTAACTAACTTATATTTAATTTATTCAAAAAAGAACATATGCCCCTCCTAATATTTTGATCGTACCTGTTATAGAAAAAAATATCAAGTTGTTAGTAATCCATTTCGTACTGGATTTAGACCCGGATACGCCTTTTTGAGCCGTCTGAGAATGACCGAGTTATTATTATATAAAGTAAAATAAAACTCAACCTTTTTTAATTGTTTAACTATTTTCTGCAATTATCAATAAAATGTCATCTAAAAAAACAGCTGGAGGCTGTACATTGTCTGATCTATTCCTCTCAAAACTTAAGTATCACGTTATTTTCATTATATGGGCGCAACACACTACTGTCCTGTGATCCGAGGGAAAATCCAAGAGTCAAGTTAAATAAATCCACGAAAGTAAAAACACGAAATCTATCCAAAAAACAGCTACAATGCCAAATGCGCATGCCGCATGACAAGCTGAAACGTGAAGTTACTAGTCTTCTTCGGAATATGCAATGATCAATAACCATACAGCCTATTCAGTCGTGTAGGATAATATTCAAATGTTATTTTTGATTTTATGACATAGCCTCTTCAATTGATTTCTAAATATATTATTTTATTCAATATTTAATAACTACAGATTCGAGTCAATGTTTCAATATTATGATTATTTTTTTTGGTAAGGAAGGTTATTTTATTATAAAAATAGCCTTCATTATCTATGGCCATAGACAGAACAGAAAGATATTTAAAAACGTTTCGGTTTTGCTAAAGCAAAAGCATTAGCTTTCTATTTCAGTTAAAAAAAAATGTTTTGATGATTGTCCGAAGGACTACAGAATTATAATCCATTTATTTATGCTTATCATTTATCGTTATATTACCTACATAATATTTTTGTATAACTGTTACGAACGATGTCAACAACCCAATTTCATACATCTCCTTTTTAATCAGCCGGTGAGCGTTAAATTATAGTTGCAGCCTATATATACACAGGCCTCTTCTCGTTTCTGAGAGGGTTTTAGGGCAAGGAAATGTACGCCTCGTTGCCCCAATGCGTGTTGGCTAACTTCACATGCCTTCGAATTTTGTTTCTTATTTCACAGACATGCAGGTTTCCTTACGATGTTTCCTTCACCGCCAAGCACGTGGTAAATACGCACTAAAAATTTCATTGGTGCCTTCGGGTATCGAACATGGGTTGCCTCGCATACTATAAAATTTACAGCGAGCTTTTAGCCTCTGACCTAACAATGTTCGTTAGAAAGAAGGAGAAAAAATATTTTATCACTAATACCAAAAATTGAAAATTGCAAATAAATAAGATCTTTAAAAAAGTCTAATTAGGTTCTCATTTTAAGCAATTCGCTGCTGTAATAAATCTCTGCAGCTGATCAGTTTAATATTGATGTTTGCTGCACGGATAGTTTTTTTTACAGAACTGAAGTGACACATGAACTTACAGCCTACCTGATGGTAAGTGTCTGCTGCAGTCCATGGACACCTGTATCAGACTCCAAACAAAGAATGCGTTGCCACCTCTAGAACTAAGCTGGATTGCCTCATAGCCTGTAATTAATAATTATACTGTATGTGGACTAGGGTTTTGGCGGGAACTTGGCCGGCGGCGTTTTGCTGCTCCTGTATTATTGTTTAAATAATTGTTTGAAGTGGACTTTGATATGTGAAAGTGGTGCGTTTTTGTGTATTAAGTGTCTGCGCATGTGAACTATTAGTGGAAACGGTGAAACAAGTGCTCTGATGTTGATGTGATTCTCAAAATAAGGTGTCTGTCTTCTTAGGCGCCTTGAGATACCATCGCCAACCGTCAGCTGTCTGCTAGCTCAAGTTGCCGTCAAAATCTCCCAAGGGCTGCACAATGTGACGGATCAACATATTGTGAAGCAGTATACTATGAAGGATAATTATTATAATATATTGTAACTTCAGGCTCAGATGGGCTAGATCCCAGAGTCGTAAAGCCAGTTATTAAGAAGAATGTATGTGGACTCTCTATACACTTCACACGGAACACATCTATTTAATGACAGAAATAGAAAGAGGCGCATATCCAGCAGAGAACTTCACAGGCCGATGATGAAGGTGACGAATTGTCTTAAAGGTTTCCCATGTTTAGAGTACTTTGCAGAACCCATTGTCACGGAAGACACACGTAATCAGGGTTCGTTTAAATTAATGTTAATTTTTTTGATTGGATAAGGGTGACAAACGAGCACACAGTCCACCTGATCGTAAGTGGTTGCTGCGGCCCATAGACATCTACATCTATCCTCTATTACAATTCAAAATGTAGATGCGTTGTCACCCGTGAGAACTAAGATAGAATGCTTCATTTACAGTAAAAAGGGCCTCCGGCCACCTGCACTCACCAAGCGAAACGCAGAGATGAACCTCTACTTCACGCTGGTTTTCTGTGAGGTCGTGGTACCACCCCGGTTCGAGCCGGCCCATCCGTGCGACAGCAAAAGCTGCCGCGTGGCTCTACCACTGTTAAAAATTACAAATGGCAAGTAATTATAACTTTTAACAAAAAGTAAAACCGACTTCAAATTGA
This sequence comes from Parnassius glacialis, assembly GCA_033319125.1. Classification (NCBI taxonomy): domain Eukaryota; kingdom Metazoa; phylum Arthropoda; class Insecta; order Lepidoptera; family Papilionidae; genus Parnassius; species Parnassius glacialis. Next base: position 35,134,309 of record JAVANC010000025.1, read on the forward strand.
TAAAAAAAGAAGTTATTTGTTTTCTACCCTTAGGGGTGGAAATTTTTCTCCAAATTTATATGGGACTACCCTTGAAATATAACCTATTTAATTAAAAAAAATCATCAAAATTGATGCAAAACTTGCGAAGATATCGCCTACATACAAAACATAAAAAAACATACAACCGAATTAAAAACCTCCTCCTTTTTGAAGTCGGTTACAAAGGAAAAAAATATCTGAACTACTCATAAATACTTCTTAATTTTTGTTATACCTATCCTAAACTAACCTAATATTGAACACGAGGCTAATATATATATCCAATAACTCACTCATAGACCCTACAATTGGCAAGCCCGATCACAATCGTTACGATCGCTTAATAAGTTAGTGATCTCGCAAACCCTCGTCTAAAATCCTTAGATAAATCCTATCGGAATCCAACGTATTGTGGTTAATTAGCGTCTATATATAACCGAGTCCTTTCTGATCGGCTCGACTCATTGGCGCTGCGAAGAGATGTTGCTTCTCTTTGCATTTTCTTTCGCATCTACCATGGGGAGTGCTCTGAGGAATTGTTCGGATTAATCCCAGCCGCCAAATTTCACGAACGCACATCGCGGCAGAACTCCCGATACCATCCACACCATCTGGATGATTGGCGGTCCACCAATGTGCGATTTAGAAGATGTTTTCTTCCTCGCACGACTTCCTTGTGGAATCGATTACCATCAGCGATTTTTCCGGACCGATACGACTTAGGGACCTTCAAGAAAAGAGCGTACTCCTTTTTAAAAGGCCGGCAACGCATCTGCAATTCCCTCCCTGGTGTTGCAGTTGTTCATGGGCGGCGGTAGTCACTTACCCATCAGGTGAGCCGCATGCTCGTTTGCTCCCTCTCCAATAAAAAAAAAACCACTCGAGTAACTCCCAGCACTCTATTTAAAGACTGCAAGTTCGAAACACTATTTGTTTTGTCCTCCTTAATGGATGGTATGGAGCGGATTGCGCGGTGTTTCACTCGCGAGTCTATTTTAATAAACTTTTTGACCACTTTGGCCGACTTCACAAAAGGTGGATGGTTACAATTCAACTGTGTGTATTTTTTTGTATTTATGTTATACAATATCTTCGTTAATTGTAAACCGATTTAAATATAAATAAAAAGTATCATCAAATTCTTTTTAGGGTTCCGTACCTCAAAAGGAAAAATTATAGAATCACTTTGTTGTCCGTCTGTCTGTCTGTCAAGAAAATTTTTCTCAGGAACGCGTGGAGGTATCAAGCTGAAATACTCAAATACTCAAGCCTACTGTCCTTTGAAGCTGTGAAAAAATCAAACTTCTAAGCCAACGCAATCAAAACATACAGCCGTTTATGCCGCAAATTTTCAACATTCGCAAAGGAATCAAAACCTTTTTTTTTTGCGGATGGAAAATCATCTAATGACGCCTTTCGCTCTGGGTGGAGCGGAAGGGAGTGTCAGACTTTTACTGACTAAAAACCATCCGTGTTCCTTCAGTGCCCTTACGTTCCGGAGCCGCGGTATCTCTTTCGAACAGCCCGCAGCTCCGGCAGGCGTCGGCCCTTGCGGGCCCCTTCACGCTGCTGACAGCTCTTTGAGGCGCGCGTGGAACAAAACGCGCCGTCGACACGGCCTGTCGTCGTTAGACGGACGGACGGCGAGCTACCCATTGCTCGCCGTCCACAGGCCCGCGCCTACGGTGGCCGGGGGCCACGACGTAGCCCCCGACGCCCGGGGCGTCTCCCGCGGCGGCCGGGAAGGAAAGCTGCTGCTCTCTCCTTCTCCCGCTCCGCCACCTCCTTCGCTAGCATCACTGCTTCGCAGAAGGTGGTGACGGCATCCCATTCCGTCTCGCTCCGGACCATGGCTTCGACCAGGGCCGGATGCGAGATGTCGCCGCCACCTATCGCCGCTACGAGGACACAGCGGTGCTCCGCCCAAGCAGGGCACACCTCCACGGTGTGCTCCACCGTGTCCTCCGGTCGATCCTCGCAGTGGGAGCACCCGGGCGTTTCCTCCCGCCCGATTCGGTGCAGGAACCTCCCGAACACACCGTGTCTGGTGAGGACCTGCGTCAGGCGGAAGGTGAGGACGCCGTGGCGTCTCTCAAGCCACTCCTCAAAGAGGGGTCTTATCGCCGCTATAGTGGCGTGCCCCGCACGGGGTTGCGACAGTCGCTCTCTCCATGTCGCTATGAGATCATGCCGGAAGTCTGTCCGCTGCGCGACAACTTGCCGCGGCAGCGGGGTTTCCCCCCGGCATAGTGCCTCCGCGCGCCATTCGTGCAGGCGTGCGAGTACTATCGCCTCCAGATCCCATGGCGGCAATCCGGCAAGGAGGCTCGCCGCCTCGCGGGAGATCGTGCGGCAGCCGCGAACCATTTTCACGGCAACCACCCTTTGGGGCGCGTTCAGGTGGTGGACGGCAAGCCGCGCCGAACCACGCGCCCACACCGGGGCCCCGTAAAGGGCAATGGACCGCACGATCCCCGCGTAGAGCCTCCGGCAGGAGGCGTTTGGCCCCCCCCAGGTCCGGCAGGAGCCGCCTGAAGGCAGCCCCGGTCCGTTCCAGTTTGGGAGCCAAATGTCGGAAGTGCTCAACGAAGTTCCATTGGCCGTCGAGGACGAGTCCTAGGTACTTCAACGTCGACTCGACGCCGATGGATACTCCTCCTACCATCACTGAGGATCCCGGTGGTGGCCTGTTCCTAGGACCATGGAAGTGCATGGCCTCGGACTTGTGCAGAGCCACCTCGAGACCCAGTTGCCGGATCGTCTCAACGACTATCGTAACCCCGCGTGTCATAGTTTCCGCCGCCACCTCGTACGACCCCCCTTGTGCCAGTACCAGCGTGTCGTCAGCGTAGCAAACTACGCTGACGCCGGTAGGGAGGTCGGCGCGCAGCACCCAGTCGTAACCGATGTTCCACAGGGGCGGCCCCAGAACCGAACCCTGTGGGACACCGCACGACATCTCTCGCCGATTCCACTCACCGATGCGACCGGGGTAGATGACGGCCCTGTCCGTCAGATAGTCCTCGACTATACGACGGAGATAGGTCGGCACCCGGTGATACCGGAGTGCCTCCCTAATGCAGCTCCAGGGCATGGAGTTGAAGACGTTGGCGATGTCGAGAGACACCGCCAAGACAACCTCCCCCCCCCCCTGGCCACTGCATCCCCCGTCGTGAGGGCTCTCACGCGCATGATGGCGTCCACCGTAGAGCGCCTCTTGCGGAAACCAAACTGGGGTTCCGCAAGATCCGGCCCCGTCCCCGCAAGGTGCACGGCGAGGCGGTTTGCAATTACTCTTTCAAAGAGCTTGCCCACCTCATCGAGCAGCACCACGGGCCGGTATGCGGACGGAGAGTCCGCAGGGCTCCCCGGCTTCCGCATGAGGACCAGCTTCCCCGTCTTCCAACGAAGCGGGAATTGGCCTCTCTGTCTGTCTGTCAAGACCCTTTTTCTCAATAACCCGTGGAGGGATTAAGCTGAAATTCATATGAAATACTTATGTCTACTGTCCCTTGGAGCTGTGAAAAAATCAAACTTCTAAGCCAATGCAATCAAAAGATACAGTCGTTTAAGCCGCAAATTTTCGACATTCGCAAGAGAATCAGGGAATCAAAACCTACAGGGTTAAGGGTACTTGGAAATCGCACTAAACAATCTAATTTAATATAATATGTATTACTTGTGAGATATATTGTGTTTTCATGCGATTGCCAAGTCAATCTATGTATCAATCTATGGACTGAATAAATTAACCGACGTGGTATTACATGGATCTCACAACTTTTTACGGTAGAAGAACTTAGTTGCGAGACTTGGCATTTTTTACAAGTTATGTTTTTGATAGCATTACATTGATAGATAAACACCATTCGATATTCGTTTTCTAATATATAAACAAACCGCTAATTTTGTTTACTAGACTTATGACCAATCACTTTTAAGATATTAAAATAATTTCATAGCACGTTTGCAAGCTAAGTTCTATCGATTGCAATATCTAAAACATCACAGAAACCTTTATTTTGAGAAATAATTTATTTCTCAAATATAAAATGTATTTATTATTATTTTCGCAATATAATCAAACTGAATGAGCCTGTGTCCTGCGGGGCACCTTCATACTATTTTTTAATAGAGTAGGGTTGACAAACGAGCACATAGTCCACCTGATGTTAAGTGGATGCTGTGGCACATAGACATCTACATTTATCCTCGATTAATCATCAAATGCAGGTGTTGTCACCACTGACGACTATGATGAACGAAACGCAGCCAGCGTGTGATATACCGCGGGAGTAGGATTGTTGGATAAAGTAAAGTAGTTTTTTGTTTTAGTTATTTATTATTTTAAGAATCAATAAAAAATATAATTAACATAGCATCAGGAAAAACATTACTAGGTAATATTACTAATACCTACTATCTATCAATTCATGTCTGAAAAAAATTATTTTATTTTGTGTAATATATTTTATAATGTTGACACTTAAAAACAGAGAAAAAAATTAAATTGTATTCTCTCCATTTTATAACACGGTTTTAAGTACTTTATAAATACGTTGTTAATTACATAGTTTAATTATGTTACAATGGACTCTTATCAGTCAATTCTTTCACGAAGCAAGGCGTCCGTTTGGCGCGTTCGTATTATTTCATATCAGGTCCCTCCCACTTGGTCCTCTGCCAAATTGTTGCCTCCGAGGAGTGGCCAATGGGAGGGTTCCTCTCGTCGCCTCCGATACCTCGGCCAATAGCAGGCGTTGTCGGCTGCCCACGCGCATGGTAATTTCGTTTGCAATAACACGATGAGCTCTCTGCTTTGTTTGGCATCTCTATTGATGGAGTAGGTACAATACTTACTGGATACGGCGCGTCGTTTTTGATAGATTATGATGTTAAATATACAGGGTTATCTTTCAAAGAGTAGCCAAAATTTATACTAAGTTCAAATATATAAATAATGATCTACCTTTATTGCAGTTTCTGAAAATACGAGATGAGACTTCTACTTTTATTTGAAATTATCCCAAATTGAATGTGATTTCTGAGCAACAACGTTTTTGCCTACCGACCTTTACGAATGTGTGCGTGCGCAGTAAAATCAGTTACAATAATGCATTACCGCGCATTTTGAACTGAAAAGATAAAAAGGACAGAATGTTTGAGATTTTTTTTATTAATTTTTCTTCACCATTTGCCTATATTACTTATTCTGAATCTTCTCTGCAAATTTGGCCGGTTATTGCAAAATAACCCTGTATAAGTGATACATGAGTTAAAAAATTAAAATACATTTAAAAATATTAATTCTCGACACCTATAGCAAAATAGGCATCGGGTATTTTTTAAAACTTTTTTTACACTAGACTGTAAATAAAAAATATAAATTTAAGCCACGTCTTTTTGATAGATTAGTACATTAAAATGTTGATTGTGGATACTGTTTTTTATATAAGTTTAAAAATTAAGATAAAAGTATTGCAAAATTTATTTCAAAAACCCTCAACACTTAAAGAAAAAATAGGCATGTAGCATTTTGAAACTTAGATTTTTTTTAAATACGACTGTTATCTGTGGAATTACGGCGTTTAATTGATGGTATCTAAATGTGGAAATGACTTTGAATGTCTTTGTTATAAGACAAAACCATTTAAGATAAGATAAGTTTTTTTTTACATTTGTCATCATAATAAGTCTTTCTTAATACCTAAAATATAAAATAAAAAACTTTCATACTAATATTTGCGACTTATTTACCTTATGCAATTTCATATTATTTGTTTTGATTAAAAAAATATTGTTTCAATAATATTAATAGCTTTAAGGAGTACCTATGTTAGGGCTGAATCTGAATGACAGGGTGAGAAATTGTGTGATAAGAGAAGAGTGTGGTCTGCAAGAGGATGTTTTGACCAGGATTAAGAAAGGAATTCTTCGGTGGTTTGGTCATGTAGAATGAATTAGTGAGGAAAGAGTGACAAAGCAAATTTATGTTGCAGAGGTGAACGGCAGAGTCGTGAAGGGACGCCCTAGGCGAAAGTTTATCGACCAAATTGGCGATATCTTGAAAATGGGCCAAATTAAGAGTACCCTTAATCGAGGAACGTGTATGCATAGGTATATGGATGTGGAGGAGGTGAAAGAGGTGTGTCAGGATCGTACCAAATGTAAGTCCGTAGTCTCTGCCTACCCCTCTGGGTGACAGGCGTGAGTGTTTATGTATATGTAGGTAATATTAATATTACCAAGCTAATGTCCTAGGAGACGAGAATGGCTGCATGCTGAATGATGAAGTTTCGAATTTTAAGAGATGGAAAGAATACTTTGAAAGCGTGTTTAAGAGTGAAGAATCGTCTGAAGTAAGTGAAATAGAAATTTCGGAAGAAGTGGAGAGAGGTAGGGAGATAAGTGTAGATAAAATAATGAAAGCAACGAAAAGCATGAAAGCAGGTAAGGCAGCCGGATATGATAGAACATCAGTCGAAATGCTAAGGGCTGGACAGGGTGTGGTTACAGGCTTGCTGTGCACCTTGTTTAATTTATGTTGGGAACTGAAGCGGGTACCGGAAGACTGCTGCAAAGCCGTTGTAGTCCCAATATATAAGGGAAAGGGGTCACAGCAGGACTGTAAAAACTACCGTGGTATCAGCTTGCTTAGCATTGTGGGTAAACTGTATGCTAAGGTGTTAATTGAAAGAGTTATGGAAGAAACTGATGGAAAAATTTGGGATGTGCAAGCTGGATTTAGAAAGGGGATAGGGTGTACGGATCAAGTCTTTTCCATGCGCATGATTGCGGAGAAGTTTTTGGCCAAAAACCAGAAAGTTTTTTATGCGTTCATGGACTTGGAAAAGGCTTATGACAGAGTGGACAGGAACGTGTTATGGTAAACACTGAACTCATTTGGGTTGAGCGCTGGCTTGATACATGCATTGAGGTCTCTTTATAGGAACTCTAGTGCTTGTGTGCGGATCAACGGGATCTACTCGGACTGCTTTGGCATTCATAAAGGTGTCAGACAGGGATAAGTGGCTTCCCCGTGGTTGTTTAACCTATTTATGGACAGTTGTTTGCAAACTTTGAAAGTTGAAGAATGTGGGTTGAGAATGGGTGAGTTAACCGTCAAATGCCTTTTGTACGCCGATGATCAAGTCATATTTGCATCGTCGGCGGCCGAGTTTCAAATGATGGTTACTTTAATGAACTGCTCATTGAAAGAAAGGGGTATGAAAGTGAACGCAAGTAAGATGAAAGTGATGGTTTTTGAAAGAGAAGAAAGTAAAACGTTATGTGAAATAAGAATAGAAGGGGAGTTGATTGAGCAAGTGGATGAGTTTGTATATTTGGAATGTTTATTTAGCAGGGATGGTAGATATGATAAGGATATAGAATGACGAGTGAACGCAGGAAATAGAGTGAATGGGGCTCTACACGTTATTATGAAGAGTCAGAATGTGTCAAATAAGGCACGTATGGCAATTCATAATGCTGTGTTAGTCCCTACTTTAATGTATGGTAGTAAAAGTTGGGTGTGGCAGAAGAAGCACGAGAGTAGAATAAATGCTGTAGAAATGCGGTCTTAAGGAGTATGCTAGGGCTGAATCTGAATGACAGGGTGAGAAATAGTGTGATAAGAGAAAAGTGTGATTTGCAACAAAACAAACAAAATTTTGTGACAAGGATTAAGAAAGGAATGCTTCGGTGGTTTGGTCACGTAGAAAGAATGAACGAGGAAAGAGTGACAAAGCAAATTTATGTTGCAGAGGTGAACGGCAGAGTCGGGAAGGGACGCCCTAGACGAAGGTTTATCGACTAAATCGGCGATACATTAAAAATGGGCCAGATCAGGAGTACCCTTAACCGACGAGCGTGTATGCGTAGGTATATGGATGTAAAGGAGGCGAGAGAGGTTTTTTTTTTATTTTTTTTTATAGGAATAGTGTGACAAACGAGCACACAGTCCACCTGATGGTAAGTGGTTGCTGCGGCCCATAGACATCTACATCTATCCTCTATTACAATTCAAAATGTAGATGCGTTGTCACCCTTGAGGACTAAGATGGAATGCCTCCGGCCACCTGCACTCACCAAGCGAAACGCAGAGGTGAACCTCTACTTCACGCTGGTTTTCTGTGAGGTCGTGGTACTACCCCGGTTCGAGCCGGCCCATCCGTGCGACAGCAAACGCTGCCGCGTGGCTCTACCACTGTTAAAACCTCTGTCAGGATCGCGCCAAATGGAAGTCTGTAGTCTCTGCCTACCCCTCTGGGTGACAGGCGTGAGTGTTTATGTTATGTTATGTGTCCTAGGAGCCATGGCCCTTATTCATTAGGCTATTGTTGCATTAAAATATTTATTGTAATCTTACAAATTTTCACTACATAATGATAATTTACATGATATTTTCAACATCTTTATAATGATTGCCGACATTTCTAATACAGGTAATATCCTACTATATTTGGGATTTGAATAATATTAATTCATAATGAAATACATAGTGTGTAGGCGAAATTATTATATTTTAATAAAGGTTGACTATAGCGTGGGCTGTTAATAAAGGCTGAAATCAGCAAAAAATATTTCTTTTGAAAATAAAATATCGGAGTTGGCAACCGCAATTTTTTCTATTTTCAGTCGTTATTAGGAAGACGCTGCCCCTCTCCTGATTTGTTACCCTCTGTCGCCTCTTATGATCGGGATGATATGGGGTAGTGGTTATTTTTACACCGCCTTATTAAATATTATTCTCGTTTTATTATTATTTTCTTTTTTATTTTCTCAATATTTAACTTGGTAATAGACAAAACATGTTTGGCGACGGCTCCTGAGTTCTTGCAAAGGGCACCAGCAGAATATCAGAGCTGTGGTTCTTACACCGCGGCACAATGCTGGGTCGAATGCCTACCTATTTTTTGCTGCATTAATGATAATGTACCTACTTAATATAGTGTATTCATGTGTTGCAATTATGTGTTATTTAGCTTCAAATAAAGACAATTCTTTCTTTCTTTCCTTCTATATATATTCAAAATATTATAATGTTGATTATAAACATTATAGGCTGTAACGAAATAATCGATTTCTCGCATAGTTAGCCTCATAAGCGCGTTTGTAAAAGGTAGGTTTTAAGTTAAGCCGCAGATTAATTCAAGGACTGTGTAATGCGATTTTACTCAACAAGTATAGAGATTATGGATTTCGTACAAAAAGATAACATCGCGGTTTTCACGTGTGGTTTCAAGATTAGTTACTTAATTGGATGGAATTGTTTTAAATCCACGTTTTAAACGTTCAAGCAGTTTATTTTGGATACGTTGCAGGCTGTCCTTAAAAATCAAATAATGTGGGTTCCACACGGTGAGAATTTAAGATGCGACCTAACGAATAAATTATACAACATGTAACTAAAACCCAGTGGTGCCCGTTAAGTGCGTTATCAGAATCAGTATTCGAACGTGCAGATATATTACTTTACTTCACAAATCTCGACCACAACAAAATCAAATTAAATTAAAATAAATTTTTAAAGTGTTACCTAGCTGACACGCGCATCGGTAAAGCAAGGTCTTTGATAATACTGTTGTTCCCTGACCAATGTAAAAGTAAGTACCTACTACACAGGAGAAGATTCAAGTGTGGAAGTAATGTCTTTAAAAGAAGTGGTGAAATTAAAAAAAAATTAAAATAAATTTTTATTTTTAACAGTGGTAGAGCCACGCGGCAGCTTTTGCTGTCCCACGGATGGGCCGGCTCGAACCGGGGTGGTACCACGACCTCACAGAAAACCAGCGTGAAGTAGAGGTTTACCTCTACGTTTCGCTTGGTGAGTGCAGGTGGCCGGAGGCCCTTTTTACTGGAAATGAGGCATTCCATCTTAGTCAAGCAAGGTCTTTGATAATACTGTTGCTCCCTGACCAATGTAAAATTAAGTACCTACTACACAGGAGAAGATTCAAGTGTGGAAGTAATGTCTTTAAAAGAAGTGGTGAAATTAAAAAAAATTGTACAATCGACTTCAAATAAATTATTAAGGATAACTCAACAACGACTGGTCAGACCTTGATCATACTTATATGGGACCACAGCTTTCAAATAAAAAAAGAATCGTCAAAAGCATTTCAATCGTCGAATTGAGTACCTCCTCCTTTTTGAAGTCGGTTAAAAATAAATAAACTGCACACTAACATATTTACGAAAGCCTAAAGAGCATTAAATCATGAAGCAAATACAAAGAGGAGACGTTGTAATTAAATTTCACTATGTAACAACGCGTGACAATTTGCGGGGTGAGGGGATGCAAAGCCCCGCCCACTTTACATTATCTACATCTACCGATAAATAGTAAAACTACTCGAATCATTCCATATCGATGTTGCAATGTAGCTTAGCTACCTTGACATTAGATGGCGGCATGTCCACAAAATGTTATAAAGTATAGAAATAATATTTTGGCGATTAAAATTTCTTTATGTCTGAATGCAAAACAAATTTCAGCACCTTCGTATGATTATTTTATCATTACTGAGCTCTACGTACCTTTATATTTTTAGTTCACAGGACACAAAGTGTCGCCATCTAGTGTGGAATATATTTAATTATATTTGAAAGCCGACGCAAAGAGATTTTTCTAGAACTATTTTAATAAATTAGGTGTAAAATTACTTACAAATGAAATGTGATGCTATCCATAGCATCGGAGCGTCTATCTCATGAAGCAAATACATTCAGACAAAGAAATTTTAATCGCCAAAGTAATTTTTTTATAGTTTTCATGATAATTTTGGGAACAAGCCGCCATCTATCGTCAAGTAAACCTCATAAAAATAATAAACAGACAGGGCCGCAATTAGAATTCAATTATTTTACCCAGTAACCCAGCATTCAATATTAAAATGAAGGAAATTGTACTTGGCTGATTTTTACGGAATGTTTAAGTTATATTTAAGTGACATTCTATATGCAAAGAATCACTTAAATACAATTTAAATATGTTTATCATTTCGTGAAAGTCAACCTTCAAGAAATATTTATTTTATCCATAAAATAGTCTCTTTGAAACTAAATATTCTATGTTCAATATTAAGTAGGATATTTAATTTGGAACTAAATATCCTACTTATCTCACTAATATTATAAAGGCGACGTTTTGTGTGTTCTTTCTGTCTCCTTGAGCTTATTCCACACTAAGTATGTACTGTGTATGTGTAATTTTTTCACGCAGTAACGGCTAGACTATTATTTATGTGTGGGCTCTGAGGGAGAACAAATAATAGACAAATTATTATAATTAATATAATTTTATTTACAAATCAATTAAAATATAAATATTTTATGCCAAATTAGGCATCCGAATGCACTTTTTGAATGCCAATATAAGAACATTAAATTGTATTTAAGTGATTCTTTGTATATAGAATGTCACTTAAATATAACTTAAACATTTCGTAAAAATCAGCCTAAGTACAATTTCCTGCATTTTAATATTAAAAGTTGTGGATTACTGGGAAAAATAATTGAATTCTAATTAGGGCCCTGTCTTTTTGTTATTTTTATGAGGTTTACTAGACGAGAATACGACCTGTTCTCAAAATGATTATAAACTATAAAAATAATATTTTGTGATTAAAATTTCTTTATGTCTGAATGCAAAACAAATTTCAGCACCTTCGTATGATTATTTTACCAATACTGAGCTCTACGGACCTTTATATTTTTAGTTCACATGCCACAAAGTGTCGCCATCTAGTGTCGAATATATTTAATTATATTTGAAAGCCGACGCAGAGATTTTTCTAGAACTATTTTAATAAATTAGGTGTAAAATTATTTACAAATGAAATGTAATGCCATCCATAACGTCAGAGCGTCTATCTGAGTAGTTTTTACACAATAAAACACAATACTTCATCCTTTTCTTCTTAATACTACGAAAATACACCGATTTGCGATTTTTTCAACACATAAGCGCACAGGACGAATGCTGACATTATACTAATTAAAGCCACGTCCACTATGATGACGTCAGGACCTACTTAGAATCACAGTGCACAGTTGATTATGCCGTCTCCCCTTTGTATTAGCTTCATGCATTAAATCAAACACCATTATTATATATGACTAGAACACTTATCCGCAATTACTTCGACGATAAACCGGTTGCAGGTCAAGAATATAAAGTGGCGTTTCGTTTAATAGACTGTTTTATATATAATTTGGTGTAGTGCCAACTGACTGCCACTTCACGCTGCCGCCGCAGTGCCAAAAACTGCAACGCTGCATGCAGCTGTAGATATTACGACACGCCTCGGCAACGTGGAGCAAGAAACACTTGATGTGGCATATTTAACGTGGTATTGAATTATACGCAAGCGTAGTTTGTTATTGATGCTATTTAGAATATGCAATGGGCCAGCTCGAAGAACCGACAACCGATGGGAAAGAAAGGTTCTCAGCGGCAGCCTCCTATTGGCAGGCGAAGTGTAGTTCGTCCCCCGACTAGATAGAGTGACGACCTGGTAAGACATGCAGGAAGTCCATACCGTGCTTTGTGGCATTCCTTGGGGGCCTATGTTGAGCAGTGGACTTGTGAAGGGATGATGATGATGATATTTAGAATTTTGATTTGAGGCTAGTCACACATTTGCTAAGAAAAGTGCTTCTTTATTTTATATTTTGTAGTATCTTTTTTATTTTGAATAATAATTTAGAACAGTTTTCTTGAAGAATAAGAGGAGCAGCGTTGTTGGGGTCTAAATATTGTATAATTAATATAATAAACAGTCATTTAAATATTTCGATAAGAAATTACGTATTCCCATTCCTTCTTCTTTTCTTTAAAAAAAAACTTTTTCTTTTGTTTAAAATATAATAAAATAAATATCAATTTAAATAAAACTAATTTTACGGATTTTATCGCGTATATTAACTTTTTTACATTCCCGACGTTTCAAGCACTTTACAGCACTCATGGTCACGGAGGGGACTGAGGTGTATGACGTCCCAATGTCATAGTTAACCACGGCTACCTCCAGATTAAAAAATTATTAATTTTTGATCCGATCTACGCAGTATGAACTTACAGTATCATGAAGTCTTGCAGTTGTATGCTTGGGTTGAGATTTAATTTTATTAATTATGGGATCCCAAGCAGATGGTAGCACCCAGCCATCTTCTCTATTGAAATTAGGATGTTTCTTGATTTCAATAGCCTCGCGAATCATCCTTGGAAGGAATCGGTGTTCTTTAGCGAGGATTTGTGGTCTATCAAATCTAATGTAGTGACGGGGGCGATCCTGTACGTGTTCACAGACTGCAGACTTCCCGGAGCGTCTATTCTTCACATCAGCTATGTGTTCTTTAACGCGGGTTTTTATAGATCTTTTAGTTTGTCCTATATAAGAGAGACCACATTCACAATCAAGCTTGTACACTCCTGCATCTTGCAAAGGAATATTACACTTGACTGATGGTAAAAACTGACTAATCTTCTTCGGCGGCTTGAAATATGTTTTAATGGAAGCACGCTTCAAGATGTAGCCACTCTTGTCAGTGACACCTCTGACATATGGCAGTACAGCAGGCACTCGCTCGACTGTGGCCGGCTTCACTCGTTCACTGTGACGTAGGCGCGGGACCCGAAGCTTATTGTCGTGCAAAACTTGCTTGACGTGTTGGAGCTCGGCGGCCAGGTGTTTACTGTCACAGATCCCTCGTGCTCTCTGAAACAAAGATTTACCCACGGTAGCTAACTGTGAAGGATGGTGGTGAGAATCACCGTTTAAGTATCTATCTGTATGGGTCTTTTTTCTATACACAGTGTGGCTCAAGGTGTTATCAGGATTCCGAATTACTAATACATCTAGAAAAGCTAAAGAATTGTTTGCCTCTAACTCCATTGTGAACTGAATTTTAGAATTTAAGGAGTTAAGATGGTCTAGAAATGCAGTTACTTTATCTAAAGGGAGAATTGTGAAAGTGTCGTCTACGTACCGCTTGTAGAATCTTGGGTTTACGGGAGAAGTACGCAGGGCTTTCTCCTCAAAGTCCTCCATGAATATATCGGCAACAATGGGAGATACAGGTGAGCCCATCGCCACTCCATCTACTTGCTTGTAGAACTCCTCCTTCCACAATAGGTAGCCAGATGTAAGGCAGTGTCTAAGTAATACTGCATATTCTACGGGCATGTTGTTTTGCTCTAGCCTTCTAGTAACAATCGAGATGCAGTCTTCAACAGGTAAGCATGTAAACAGAGACTGCACATCAAAACTGACCATAGTTTCATTGTCTGCCAGATGTAGGTCTTTAATCTCGCTGACAAAATGGTAGGAATCCTTTGTGTGTGCTCTTGTATGTCCCCTGAGCGGTGAGAGTATATTCGCTAAGTGTTGAGCCAATTTGTAAGTTGGTGAATCGATTTGGCTCACTATAGGACGTAGTGGAGCATTGGGCTTGTGTATTTTTGTGGTCTCTCTTATATAGGACAAACTAAAAGATCTATAAAAACCCGTGTTAAAGAACACATAGCTGATGTGAAGAATAGACGCTCCGGGAAGTCTGCAGTCTGTGAACACGTACAGGATCGCCCCCGTCACTACATTAGATTTGATAGACCACAATTCCTCGCTAAAGAACACCGACTCCTTCCAAGGATGATTCGTGAGGCTATTGAAATCAAGAAACATCCTAATTTCAATAGAGAAGATGGCTGGGTGCTACCATCTGCTTGGGATCCCATAATTAATAAAATTAAATCCCAACCCAAGCATACAACTGCAAGACTTCATGATACTGTAAGTTCATACTGCGTGGATCGGAACAAAAATTAATAATTTTTAATCTGGAGGTAGCCGTGGTTAACTATGACATTGGGACGTCATACACCTCAGTCCCCCCCGTGACCATGGGTGCTGTAAAGTGCTCATAATAAAAAAGTGATAAAATCCGTAAAATTAGTTTTATTTAAATTTTCGTCCTATCTCAATTCTCCCATACCTCTCTTAAGTTCTTGAAGCCTGTGTTTTTAAGCAAATATCTGTGTTCATTGCAAAACATTACCTGCTGAATGAATTTCAATCGGGATTTCGCTCCGGTCACAGCACTACCACTTCGCTTATCAAAGTCACAGACGATATAAGAAAAGGCTTGGATGAGCAGAAATTAACAGTGGTAGCGCTTATTGACTTTTCAAACGCTTTCAACACGGTAGATCATGGTATCCTCCTATCTATCCTTAAACACCCTTAATTTTCAGCCCCAGCCTTGGAGTGGTTCTTTTCTTACATTCGCGGCCGCCAGCAATCGGTTCGTTCAGGTCAGTGTTTTTCTGCATGGACTGAAATTGAAGCCAATTTGTAAGTAAGGCTCAACACTTAGCGAATATACTCTCACCGCTTAGGGGACATACAAGAGCACACACAAAGGATTCCTACCATTTTGTCAGCGAGATTAAAGACCTACATCTGGCAGACAATGAAACTATGGTCAGTTTTGATGTGCAGTCTCTGTTCACATGCTTACCTGTTGAAGACTGCATCTCGATTGTAACTAGAAGGCTAGAGCAAAACAACATGCCCGTAGAATATGCAGTATTACTTAGACACTGCCTTACATCTGGCTACCTATTGTGGAAGGAGGAGTTCTACAAGCAAGTAGATGGAGTGGCGATGGGCTCACCTGTATCTCCCATTGTTGCCGATATATTCATGGAGGACTTTGAGGAGAAAGCCCTGCGTACTTCTCCCGTAAACCCAAGATTCTACAAGCGGTACGTAGACGACACTTTCACAATTCTCCCTTTAGATAAAGTAACTGCATTTCTAGACCATCTTAACTCCTTAAATTCTAAAATTCAGTTCACAATGGAGTTAGAGGCAAACAATTCTTTAGCTTTTCTAGATGTATTAGTAATTCGGAATCCTGATAACACCTTGAGCCACACTGTGTATAGAAAAAAGACCCATACAGATAGATACTTAAACGGTGATTCTCACCACCATCCTTCACAGTTAGCTACCGTGGGTAAATCTTTGTTTCAGAGAGCACGAGGGATCTGTGACAGTAAACACCTGGCCGCCGAGCTCCAACACGTCAAGCAAGTTTTGCACTACAATAAGCTTCGGGTCCCGCGCCTACGTCACAGTGAACGAGTGAAGCCGGCCACAGTCGAGCGAGTGCCTGCTGTACTGCCATATGTCAGAGGTGTCACTGACAAGATTGGCTACATCTTGAAGCGTGCTTCCATTAAAACATATTTCAAGCCGCCGAAGAAGATTAGTCAGTTTTTACCATCAGTCAAGTGTAATATTCCTTTGCAAGATGCAGGAGTGTACAAGCTTGATTGTGAATGTGGTCTCTCTTATATAGGACAAACTAAAAGATCTATAAAAACCCGCGTTAAAGAACACATAGCTGATGTGAAGAATAGACGCTCCGGGAAGTCTGCAGTCTGTGAACACGTACAGGATCGCCCCCGTCACTACATTAGATTTGATAGACCACAAATCCTCGCTAAAGAACACCGATTCCTTCCAAGGATGATTCGCGAGGCTATTGAAATCAAGAAACATCCTAATTTCAATAGAGAAGATGGCTGGGTGCTACCATCTGCTTGGGATCCCATAATTAATAAAATTAAATCTCAACCCAAGCATACAACTGCAAGACTTCATGATACTGTAAGTTCATACTGCGTAGATCGGATCAAAAATTAATAATTTTTTAATCTGGAGGTAGCCGTGGTTAACTATGACATTGGGACGTCATACACCTCAGTCCCCTCCGTGACCATGAGTGCTGTAAAGTGCTTGAAACGTCGGGAATGTAAAAAAGTTAATATACGCGATAAAATCCGTAAAATTAGTTTTATTTAAATGTGTAGTGTTCGCGTAAATATAAGAAATCATTATAAATATCAATGTATAAATTGAGTGTTATGCTTTATAACACGTCGTATGTTGGGGGCGTAAGGCGAGGGAGTCGTAAGAGACGACAAAGCGAAACTGAGACAGACGAGGGTAGTAGCATATTTCTTATAACAGCTCAAAATTATAAATAATTACGATTACCAAGCATGGCAGCTATGGAAATTTCAACTGTGAACTTAAATGCAACAGCATTGAATGAATGAATGAATGACGAATGCATTATGCATCTAGTTAGACCAAGTTACACAAAACGTATCTAGCCCACACTCTGATCAAAATCGAATTACATATTATAAAAAAAATCCTTAAATAATTACAAGAAGATATAAAATAAACTATTTGATTTAATTCCGATACAAACTTCATAAGATAATAATATTGTAAGTAAAGATTGTATTTTTTTTTTTGAGTAACTGCATCAAAATATAAATGATATGTAATTTAATTAAAATATTATAATTATATTTTAAAGTATTTTGAAATAATATTGTTAACAATGTTTGTTTTATTTTTAACAATATTTGTCGGTTAGTTATGCCATATCCCATAGAATTATTCCATGCCGTATCCAGTACTTCTGTTAATCTTCGGCATACGTTTAGAAACCTGTATCCGGAGTGCATTCATATTACTCGGGGCTAGTTCTCGAGAGCTGTTCTACGCTTTGATGTTATCGTCTCACTTCCCATATCTGTACACTATTCAGTTTATAAAGCTTCTTTACACTGAAGATAAGTCAAACCTGCGATACTCGAATATTTGGCTTTTCGCTTAAGTAAATTTGATTTACAAGGTTAACATTTTTATTTACAAAATTATGTAATAATTTTTTTATGTGGGATGGGCCCAAATAAATACCTTCACTGACGTTGTTCTGCTCTTTTCGTTTGGTGACCTGGTAAGTTTCACTCCGAATCCACTCCGGACTTTTTACAGCGTAGATATAAAATTTATAGAAGTTCGACCACAGCGCCACCTATGGAGTCCAGATTTAGTGATTTTCATTTTTGGCATGTATTTTGGATATGTATGCTTTTAATCCAGAAATAAAGAATTTGTAAGTAACTTGTCTACATCGCCACTCATCGAATGAAAGCCTGGTTATTAATCAGCAACCATATTGAGAAGTAATTAAATATTAAGCCGTAATAAAATTTGATTATTCACAAAAAACAGCATTTAAATCACTTGGTTAGCATTCAAAGGTTCTGTTTGCAATGATAAAAAGTCATTCGGCAATTCTTGTTTCGCAAATAATCTTGATAATGTTCAGGGACTTAATCATAAATAGGCAGCTTACAATAATATGAGTTTGCCTAATAAACAGTCAATCCGCAAAACAACTAAGTACTTGATCAGCAAGATTCACGATTGGTTAGCAAAGAAAATATTACTAAATATCGTTTGTTCGATCGCTATTGATGATTGTTCATTTTAATTAATACAACTTTGTGTTGTACTTTGTTGTAAATACAATTTAATTGGTAATAATTGACCATAAAATCGAGCGAAGCGAGCTCGGGATTTGGGGCACCCCGACTCGGACAGTTTAGGTTAGCACTTAGAAGGGGATGGCGGGGTCGAGTGAAAGAGTGAAGCGAGCGAACAGACCCCGCTATCCCCTTCGTGGTTATTTTTTTATAAATTACCCAGTAATAGGAGCCCCGCTCAGCAGGGCTCCGTCGACTACTTAAACAAAAATTGCCGATTTATTTAATAATGTTTGCTAGCCATGGTTTGCTGACCAATTATCTATTTCAGCTGTTAGATTACATTTCTCTGCTGACAAAGACATGAATACTATGATATCCCTTTAAATAACAGCCAAACATATTGCGTAAATATGATCCCTAGCCGTCGAGGCCGACCGATTTTTAAATGGTATCTGGGCGTCCGAACTTTCGTGTTAGAATAAAAAAATATAATTATCACAGCTATGAAAACTATCGTGATAAATTTGGAAAGTAAAACATTATCCAAATACAAAACTTCATCCAAAGCGTTAGAGTGATTTCCGAGAAATCAATTACATAATATGTTATGCAGGCCACACAGAAAGTTTTTTTTTTGTTATAAGACAATGGTCATTTATAAATTTATTTTGAAAATACGATTATTCACAAGTAAAAATAAGAACGTTCCAATTTCAAATTTCCCTCCACATTTTCTACGAGCTAAATTGAAATATCGTGTTTTATTGAAAAATGAATCTGCGTCGGGAAAATTTTCGCGCATGATATTTTACCTGATATTTTACGATTTAAAATATCGCCTATAACCGGGCTAATTATTTGATAGACTTCAAATGACAAACTTATATAACTTAATTAATGGATAACTTATATTAACAATTTTTTATTAAACTTATATTAAAATTAACATTTATTATGTATATAGTATCATTAATAAATGCCCACCCATTCACTGCCTTCCTAAGAAATAACAACATTACCCCCATGCCGCCTTATACTGTTATTCAACCCGCCCATCGGCGGGGCCGGCATTTCGATAAAGTATCATGACCCGCCCATCGGCGATTTCGGCATGAGGCCTTAGATTTCGACGTGAGATATTTTTAATGTCTAATTTACGACGAATCAAATGTATCTTAATCTGCGTATAAGATAGATTTAAGCACGAGCTTAGTACAAGGAAGTCTAAAATGAAATATAAAAAGCATACATTTTAGGGCTTTCTTTTCAAGTCATGCGTAGTCAACCTTCTCGTATGTTTAATTTTTTTCCCACGGCTTACCTCTTTTGGATTAATTTCTACCTGTGAACGAATATTTCGTTCACAGGTAGGACTTAGGCAGAGGAGATCATAGATAAATAAATATGTAGCAAGCTAGACCTAGGAGGAGATAGTCTACCTTCGATGCACTAAGTCAAATAGCAAACGAACTTCCAAAACGCTCAGCAAAACTCTAGTTGTGAAAACCACGAACGTCAGATGCGAGTGAAAGCTTTTTTCCGTAGACTATTTTTTTCTATAACATGTTACTTACTTACGTTAAATCATAAATTATGCAAGTTGTAAAATTAATGGTGTCCATAACAAAAGGTATCGGCACTTCTTTTGTTTTCAAAGTGACTATTACGGACCAGATCCTTTTGTTTAGATTTGCATTCTTGTCTTGTTTCCTATTTACCGACAGTTTATGATCTCATCTGTATTAAACCACAATCCGAAATAGGTCATTAGCCAAAATTAAATCATAAATCATACCGAAAAATTGTATATGGTCGGTGACCAAAACAAAGGTGTCGGCATTTTGTCCGTTTTCAAAGTGACGAATAACGATCGCCTCTTTTTATGTAGATTATCATCTGCATTCTTATCTTGCTTCCTAGTTACCGACAGTATATTGCCTTATCTAGAAGGTGTTACAAAAAGCGGTAATGCTCTTAGGAAGTGATTTTATTGCTCAAAAACAACAACTTCTTCTATGGGACCTACATCGAAATCTCAAAGAAAAAAAATACTTCTCCCCACACAAACTTGTCTTAGCTGATCGGTGGTTTAGTATGGGGAAGCCAACTTTTTTGAAATATCGATGTAGGTCCCATAGAAGATGTTGTATTTGAGCAATAAAATCACTCCCTAGAAGGATTACCCGCTTTTTTGTAACAACTTGTATATGGTTACGGTTTTATAGTTTTAATAATAAGGTGCAAGGAACAATAACGTTTATATTTTATTATCACTACATGTAAACATACTTTATTTTTGATAAAATTTTTAACAAAAGGTTTGTTAATTCTGAATACGCGTACTGCCCGCCCATGGGCGGGGTCGGCATGACAGGTCAGAATTGTCCTTTTCTAAAATCTTAGATATCCGCAGGCCGTTTTGGTTACGAATCAGTCATAATAAAACGAGTTATCAGACATAATCTTATAATTTTTTCATGTTATTTGGCATACTTATTAAGGTTTGAAATCCGCCCGCCCATGGGCGGGCAAGGCACTGAATAGGTTAAAGCGACCGTGTAATATAACAAACCTGTAATATAACGAATTTCAGCACGGTCGACTAACTTTGCCATTTGCCGGCTGTTGCGGAAGGAAATGTGTTAGCAATGAAACGTTTTTTTTCCAGTTCGTGGCGTTTACTTTAATTGTTTATTGAATTAGATACTGAAAGCCGTGGATTCAAATCCCGCACTGAAAAAGTATTTGCCCTGTAATATAAGTATTTCTATGTTTCGATTTTACAGAGAGAGTTTACATACTTAAATTACATTAGGTTTGAACAATGTAAGTGTGTAAACTACATTTACGATACAGGAGAAAATCCTAGTAACGTTTCTTTTTAAAATAATTGATGACAATAAGTGAATTACATATAAATATATTTATTGCGTATTGTAGATCGGGAAGCATTCATGGGATTTTACACGATCACTTTCGCGTGAGGATAGTTTCGGGTTAAATGCCACTACCCGAAACTATCGTCACGCGACCGCAATCTAATCTCATCGCGGCTCAGAAGCAGGCCCTCACGGATTGATGCTGTGACATGTTTACTAAATTGGAATCAAATTGTCTGGGCGTGTTTACAACATTATTACTGGTGATGAATCTTGGATTCGTCAATACGATCCAGTCGACGGTTTGGTCGTTTCATAATGAACCATTATGCGTTGAACTATAGTATGTATTTGGTGTCAATTCCTTTACCTAATAGAAGGAGCGTTTGCGAAATACTGAATGGTATACTACCAAAAGATTGCCAAAAGTGTTTACTGCTGTGTATAGATGCTGGTGGGCGTTCTTTGATTAACTTATATCTTTTTAGCTTCATAAAACTTTCTGAATAACCCATGTATATACAGGAATTGCTTACTTAAATTATTACATATAAAGATTGTTAATATTTTTATTTATTACTTTATTATTATTTTAGTTTAGTTTGTTATTATGTATTACAAATCATATATGCGTGGGTATATGGACGTAAAGAAGTCAAAAGCAGTGTGTAAAGATCTTAGAGTATATAATTACAGCGCGCGCAACGAAGTGGGAGCAGTAGGCACAGGTGAGAACAACACGGCGTTTCCAGCGCGAGTGCTTTTAATCGTGGTTGAGTGCTAGCAGTGCGCATTCCGTCAGAGTTTTTTTTTATATTTATGTATCAAAATGGAAAATGATCACTACTACTACTACTTTAATTATATACTCTAAGGTCAGGAAGTATGTAGTCTCTGCCCACAGAACACAATTATTACTCTCTACTAAGAGAAGAACGCCAACTCCATACTAAAAAACGGAACACGTGTTTACGAGTGTGCACGAAAAGCGCTACGGTGGACGCCCATATAAAACTTTTTTAGCGGGAATTTCAAACCATTGTATTCTGTAACTTTAAACTTTTTATTTAAGGCTTATTCGAGTAATTTTGGCTCAAGCCTCACAAACCTATGGGGTAAATTCCCATATTTTTGAGAGGTTGTACCAAAATTACCCGAATATACTTTAGATTAGTATGTAGGATAAAATAAAACTATAAATAAGTATAGTTATGTAATTTTATTTTCTGAAAGACAGATTGTTTTATAAACGATACATTATTATTGATGTGTTTTATTGTTTTTGTACATAATATTTCCACGCTGGTTACTGATGTATAACACATGTTATTGTCAGAGAGTTATTCTTCACAGAACATTAACGTAAATTTAAATCAGCAAAATTCTCATGGTGAAAACTTAACTCAGCCCAAATACATGATCTGAAACAGATAAAATTCGAGTTAATATAGTAATAATCCCTACGAATAACGATCAATACATTTAAAATGCTTACCAAGACTTACCACAATATTGTTAAAAGTTTTTCTTCTACTATTGTAGGAAACCTGCAGAAAGTAATTAGATGATTTTGTGCTTTTTGTTTGCACAACGCTTAATTTACTTTCGATTCTGATCACACATCGTGAATAATTTTTTTTTAATAATAAATTTATAGTCAATATTTCTTAGAGACATCTCACAAAAAATATTTACAGACACAATCGTGAAGAAACGACTACAAACGAAAATGAAGTATTCTGAACCGATAATAACTGAATTGCAGCAAAAAGCAATAACAAATATAAAAATCTCAACCTATTAAATAAATTTTAATCAATTTCAGAAAATATTTTCAATATGAAAGACGTTGACAAATAAATGTCATTTTTTTCTTCTTTTAATTCTTGGCTTCTCTTGATAGAATTCTGCTAATATTAAATAATTTAATTTAAATGAATTAAATTGTGCAAATCTCACAGTAGTATGCACTCAGAGTAGTAGTATGCAATTATACTTTAAAGAGCAAACCAAAAAAAGTTTAACACATAATTAACATTTTTAGTTTCTTTCGATATAATATGAATTTGTGTATCTAATTTTTAAAGTGGCAATCTAAAACAACATGAAGGAAAGAAACAGCGATATTTTTTCTCGCTTTATTTTAACAAGCCCAACACAAACATTGACAAAATCATGATTGTGTGCAGATTTTTCAGCTTTCATACAAAGTTGCCTCACCCTGTCTCTGCCTAACCCTCTGAGTGACAGGCACGAGTCTTTATATGTTTTTGAAACAAAACAAACTGAAATTTTTTTTTACCAATCTATAGCAATATTTACGTTGTTATGTTGCAAATATTGGATTTGTAGCTTTAATCCCGGAACAGGTATATGTACACAGAGTATTTGATAAATCCGGCTACACGTCTATGAATGGGCACAAATCTCGTTACAGTTGGAACTGCAGAGTAATCAATAACCGGAACCGCAGCCACTGACGCGCGTGGATATTAATAAACGTTGCAACTATCAAAAACTATTCAAACAACTGTCCGCAAAATCGTTGATGCTAAAACTTCGCATGCAAACCTTTGTTATTGATGTACCAGAGAAATTATTAATGTAGTTTTACTTTAATTTCTGTGGTACAAGAAGTGCCTTCTAGGGGTAGCGTATGGCAATCCAATTTTGCATGTCATCCCGTCGGTGTCGTAAGAGGCGACTGACGGAAACTGAAACGGGAGATTAGTGGCAGTATCTTTCCAATAACAATCTTGTAATAATAAAAAATATCGTCACGTAATAACATAAGAGCCA
Organism: Parnassius glacialis; assembly: GCA_033319125.1. Classification (NCBI taxonomy): domain Eukaryota; kingdom Metazoa; phylum Arthropoda; class Insecta; order Lepidoptera; family Papilionidae; genus Parnassius; species Parnassius glacialis. The sequence goes on from JAVANC010000025.1 coordinate 35,158,369, forward strand.
TGATAGCTCATGAATTAAGAGCTTGTCGTAAATTTAACAGTAAGGGAACAACCCGAGTTCGATCCCTGGTTCCCAAAGAAACAATTAACGATAATTTTGCAGGTATTTTGTCGCATGAACATTGTCGGGAAACCTACATTTTTAAGAAATTAAAAAAAATATAAAATTGTAAGACATGTGAAGTTCGCAAATACGCATTGGTGCAGCACGGTGGCCATTTTCTTGCCCAAAAACCTTCTTAGAAATAAGAAGAAACCTGTGCCCAGCAGTGGGTACATGAAAACACCAGCAAACACTAACTTGTAACGTGTGGGATTCGTACCCGCTGTCAGTACCGCTGCTAACAATAAGCCACTTCGCTACTGTGCCGTCAACCGAACCATGTGACAGACTGATGAGGTACTCTCACCACGACAAACCTAATGATCTTTTGAAGTTAATTTATCTAGCGTATTTTCCTCTGGGCATGCAACAAAGCTCGCCAGTCAATAACAGAATCGTCGATGGTAATTGCAATTATTGTTTGCTCGTAATAAACGCTGGGCCGCCACGGGCTAATGAGCTGAATAATACCGCGCTCCAATAAAATATAACGCCACGCGTCTCGCATTGACGTAGACGAGGACTGGACATTGACAACTACTAGATATGACACGTCATGCAGGTTTCCTCACGATATTTTTCTTCTCCGCCGAACAAATGGTAAGTCAGAATTTAAAATGCGTGTCATGTAGTGAATATGTAAGAATATCCACTACCTCATACCGTCCCGTGGGTGGCGTAAGAGGCTAAAAGGCGTAAAACAGGAGAGGCAGGTAAAGGCGTAAGGCAGGAGATGGGCAGCAGCGACTTCCTACTAACATTTATAAAATAAATAAGTAGCTTAGGTCACCATGCCACCATGAATCGCTTACAGAGACAGTACAACTTAATATCTAAGTCTTACAACATCGACATCTTTTCTGACAAGCCGTTGAAATTTAGACGCAAGCTCGGTCAGTTTCTCGAGTCAATGGTGTCTGTTTGATTCAGGTCTATATCTATTGTTTGATTTTTTTAACATATAAAAATAGATGTTTCAGTTTTCATTTGCTTAGTATTAACTAACCTATTTAAGTTTTATTTGCATAGTCCACATTTGCATGCCGTGGCAGCCTATAATTAAGATGACGCTTAGCTTTAGTTTTATATTAATTTTACCTTAAAATCCATTATTGTATTAGTGTTCGTCTTGTTGGTTGTCCTTTTAAATAAATTAAAAAAAAATCTGTGGGACCCCTCAAGCGTGGCAACTATAGCAAAATACCCTCTATGAGGCAATCTTTGAGGAGGCCTATCTTGAGCAGTGGACCTTTATAGGCTATAATGGATGTATGGATCATTTATTCAACACAGCAATGTTTGGTTTACAAATTTTACCATTTTTGAGCGTTAAGAAAAGCATATATTATGTCATAAATAACTTAAAAAAAAGTTTGTTCCTTAGATTGCTTTTGTTATAATTAAATTTAATTTACTATCATATAATATTGTGATTATAATTTTAAAAATATATAACGAAACACAATAGTTTCTAATTTGGATCAAATATGTGACACATCTAGCATATTTATATCCAAGCGCTTTTGATCAATCAAACATTCGCCGCTTATTCCATCGCGAGTTTTAAACACGAATTATGTATTATGTTTATTATAACAGTTTTCACAACAAAGCTGCGCTTTCGTGCTCGTAGCGATGCTTATTAAAAGGATTTATTTATCCAAGCATAAAATACAAGACACGTAGAATTTGTATAATTTAAATTGTAACTAAGCTTATCTAATTTTCTGCCGACTTCCAAAAAGGAGACGGTACCCAATTCGAGTGTGTTTTTTTTAATGTGTGTTACCTCATAACTTTGTACCGGGTGAACCGATCTCGATGATTCTTTATATGAAAGCTGATAGTTCTCGTGTGGTCCCATATAAATTTGATCTAGGTCAGACCAATGGTTATTGAGTTATTCTTAAATAACTTATATTGAAGTCGCTTATATTGAAGTCGGCTGTACAAAATTTTTAATTTTTAGTTATTGAATAGTAACTACCGTGTAGTGGCGGTGTAAGAATATCCACTACCTCATATCGTTCCGTGGGTGTCGAGTGAAGCGACAGAGGGAAACAAATCAGGAGATAGGCAGCAGCGTCTTCCTAATAACGACTAAAAAATCGGTTGTCTGTAAAGTCGGTTTACTGACGATAGTTGAACGTGACAACGTCATAAGAAATATTTAATATCGAAAGAATCATTACCTTTATTGCCGCAATTATCGTTGCTATAAACAATTGACACCACATTCGCTCGCACAGTCGCTCGTTCCGCGCTCTCGCTTGCACTTTAAATGGAACGCATAAGTAACGCCGCATGAGTCATGTTTTTTCGTTCGTGCAGCGAGCTTCATCGATTTATAAGACGTTGTCACGTCAAAACAAAGAACCCGCCAAGCGTGGTAACTATGGCAAATAGACTCCCTATGAGGCAACCTAAGGGGAAGGCCTATGTTCACTTTAATAGGCTCTAACGGTAACGGTTATCTTATTTTAATATGCCTCTCCCAAGTCATATTAGTTTTGTAAAAAAAGTATTCATATACTTACTTTACTGCACTTTATCTTTTGTTTACTGGATTCTAGTGTACATTGTATTTTCTATATCAGATAATGATCACCATCATTGTCATTACAGACCTTCACAAGTCCACTGCTGAACATAGGCCTCTCCCAAGGTATTGCACAAAGCACGGTTCGTATCAGATAATCCTTTTATAAAATGTCCGATCCATAGTACTCATCGCGACGGTATTAGACTTTGTTAGTCGCTGTCGTTCATACTCAAATAAAAAAATGTTTTCGTCGCTAATTTCACGCCCACGCGTTAGCAAACAATTATGTTAAAGCTAATCTACTCATAGTTTCGCAATTTGTGTTGACCGCGTAGCCATGTTTATTTGGCGCGGTTACATAATATGTATTCTTCGTTCACGACCTTACTGAATTTTTCAGTTGATTTGTCGTTAAACTTTTGATATACAATATTAATTATTTAAATGTATAGGATTATTTTGAACTAACCATCCTGTCCCGGCTTCGCGCGGTTGATTTCTGGATCTCGACAACAACGCCACTTACCGGGTTCAATTATGAATCTAAACCAGTTTCTAATCAATTTATTACACACATAAAATTTCATCAAAATCGGTGTAGCTGTTTAGGAGGATTTCAGCCACATACACAAGGACAGACGAATTATATATAATCTATAACCTTACTCTTAAATCAGCAACTGGATACGTAAAGCCGAATATCGGACTAAGTGGCATGCTTTGGGAGAAGCATATGTTCAGATGCCTACGCGAATATTACCCATTGAATAAAGCGAATAATTTTATTATAAATATTACGGGTTTTACCGCGTTTATTTTGATTCACGACGTTTCGGGTGTTATACAGCATCAATAGTTACAGGAGAACTATATATATATATATATATCTTTATATATAAAAAGTACGTGTCACGTTGTTTGTCCGCGATGGACTCCTAAACTACTGAACTGATTTCAATGAAATTTTTGGTCAATGTGCAGTTTGGTCCAACTTAAAAGATAGGATAGCTTACATCTCAATTTATAGTCGCAATACAATATTATTTTATTGAAAATTATTTGTCTATTATTTGACAGTCACAATTATCTTTTAGCTCCAAACGATTCTGTCAGATGACGATATCTGTTGACTGGATTGAGTAAATATTTAATAGATGGCGCTATGTTAAAAAAAATAAATATTGGTAAATCCAATTGGGCATACCTTAAGCGCATTAAAAAAATTACGTATTACATGATTATACGGAATTTTTAAAGTAGTTTAAATATTGGTAAATCCAATTGGGCATACCTTAAGCGCATTAAAAAAATTACGTATAACATGATTACGGAATTTTTAAAGTAGTTTAAATACATTTCGACAGCACTATCGGCTTCAACATCCTCGAAAACCATGAAAATGACACCCGTGATGAAAAAATTGATACCTATTGCAGCCGCCATCTTGGATTTACATTTCGACAGCACTATCGGCTTCAACTCTCTCGAAAACAATGAAAATGACACCCAAGATGAAAAAATTGGCACCCACTTCAGCCGCCATCTTGGATTTACATTTCGACAGCACTATCGGCTTCAACACTCTCGAAAACCATGAAAATGACACCCAAGATGAAAAAATTGGTACCTACTTCAGCTGCCATCTTGGATTTACATTTCGACAGCACTATTGGCTTCAACATCCTCGAAACTCATGAAAATGACACCCATAATGAAAAAATTAATACCCATTGCAGCCGCCACCTTAGATTTACATTTCGACAACCCTATCGGCTTCAATTCTCTCGAAAACCATGAAAATGACACCCATGATGAAAAAATTGATACCTATTGCAGCCGCCATCTTGGATTTACATTTAGACAGCACTATCGGCTTCAACTCTATCGAAAACCATGAAAATGACACCCAAGATGAAAAAATTTATATCTATTGCAGCCGCCATCTTGGATTTACATTTCGACAGCACTATCGGCTTCAACACCCTCAAAAACCATGAAAATGACACCCATGATGAAAAAATTGATACCTGTTGCAGCCGCCATCTTGGATTTACATTTCGACAGCACTATCGGCTTCAACACCCTTGAAAACCATGAAAATGACACCCAAGATGAAAAAATTGATATATTTTGCAGCCGCCATCTTGGACTTACATTTCGACAACACTATCGGCTTCAACACCCTCGGAAACCATGAAAATGACACCCATGATGAAAAAATTGGTACCTAATTCAGCCGCCATCTTGTATTTACATTTCGACAGCACTATCAGCTTCAACACCCTCGAAAACCATGAAAATGAAACCCATGATGAAAAAATTTATACCTATTGCAGCCACCACCTTGGATTTACATTTCGACACCACTATCGGCTTCAGCACCCTCGAAAACCATAAAAATGACACCCATGATGAAATAATTGATACTTATTGCGGCCGCCATCTTGGATTTACATTTCGACAACCCTATCGGTTTCAACACCCTCGAAAACCATGAAAATGTCACCCATGACAAAAAAAATTATACTACTTGCTTTTAGTACGTACTACTATTATTTATTCTGTGCTTTTAAATATTGTAATAAAAAATGTCTTATTATTATTATAATTAAGTATTTAAGAAATTTGGTTATTCGAATATTGTGTATTTGTACAGCGATCTTTTTGAGCCGCTGCAAACAACCGAAACAATGTCCACTCACGAAGGCGACTGAAGCCAAACCACAGAAAAAAAAACAAAAAACCAGCACAAACTATATAGAAACACTACCAAACCAGTGGCATACAGTCCATACTATAATTTTTCTTAGAGGTATTATTATGTCATGACAGTTTGTCCATGTTGCAGTAGATGTCACTTTTTTAAATTTAGCCATGCTTGGCCAATTAAGAATCAAACAAATTAATGAATAGTTTAAAATACAATCGAACCTTGCTAACTTACTATTTTGTTACAAAACAAATTTGTAATTAAATTTTTAGTATAATTTATTTATTTTACATTATTCCCTATATATAATGTACTCTGTGAGCCAAACTAAACTACTCATTACTACTCTGTGGCTGTAGCTTCCCATTTAGAGAAAGAGTTTTGGCGGGAACTCGACCGGCGGCGGCTTGCTGCTCCTGAATTATTGTTTAAATAATGGTTTGAAGTGGACTTTGTAGTGCGATTTTGTGTATTAAGTGTCTGCGCATGTGAACTATTAATGGAAACTGTGAAACAAGTGCTCTGATGGTGATGGAATCTCAAGATAAGCTGTTTGTTTGCATAGGCGCCTTTAGATACCATCGCCAACTGTCAGCTGCCTGCTGGCTCAAGTTACCGTCAAAATCTCCCAAGGCTGCACAATGTGACGCATCAACATATTGTGAAGCAGTGAAATATGAAGGAAAATTATACATGAAGACAAGGCTGTATGGCATAGTTCCTTTGCGTGCTCTCTCGAGCGAATAATAAAAACAACAACAACAACCATTTAGAGAAATATTTTTGTATACGAGGCTAACAAATCAACGAAAATTTCGCCATTTTGGAGCCGAAAAAAATTAATAATAGCTAAACAAAACAAAACTACACTTCCATTTACATTCAGTGGCTTCCCACATGATAGATGAAGAGATTAAAAAATAGATTGAGTTAAACAATTAATATTTTCAAAAGTTATTGTGTTTACAAGCCACAGGGACATGATAAATCCACACCATAAGCCACTAAAACCCTTTTTTTTATTTAAAAATAGCAATTAATCGATTTAAAAAAAATATTAATAAGTTCAACAATCATTTATCTTTCTAACAATGTGCTTTTTATATCATTTATATGTATAATATGATTGCTAGATACGATTTTATTCGATAAAATGTTGGAATCTTAATTTTTAGGCGATAGTAGAACATACCTTGCGCTTCCGCTTAAGGTATGCAATACATTTCGACAGCACTATCGGCTTCAACATCCTCGAAAACAATGAAAATGACACCCGTGATGAAAAAATTGATACCTATTACAGCCGCCATCTTGGATTTACATTTCGACAGCACTATCGGCTTCAACTCTCTCGAAAACAATGAAAATGACACCCAAGATGAAAAAATTGGCACCCACTTCAGCCGCCATCTTGGATTTACATTTCGACAACCCTATCGGCTTCAACTCTCTCGAAAACTATGAAAATGACACCCATGATGAAAAAATTGATACCTATTGCAGCCGCCATCTTGGATTTACATTTCGACAGCACTATCGGCTTCAACTCTCTCGAAAACCATGAAAATGACACCCAAGATGAAAAAATTGGTACCTACTTCAGCCGCCATCTTGGATTTACATTTCGATAGCACTATCGGCTTCAACACTCTCGAAAACCATGAAAATGACACCCAAGATGAAAAACTTGGTACCTACTTCAGCTGCCATCTTGGATTTACATTTCGACAGCACTATCGGCTTCAACATCCTCGAAACTCATGAAAATGACACCCATAATGAAAAAATTAATACCCATTGCAGCCGCCACCTTAGATTTACATTTCGACAACCCTATCGGCTTCAATTCTCTCGAAAACCATGAAAATGACACCCATGATGAAAAAATTGATACCTATTGCAGCCGCCATCTTGGATTTACATTTAGACAGCACTATCGGCTTCAACTCTATCGAAAACCATGAAAATGACACCCAAGATGAAAAAATTTATATCTATTGCAGCCGCCATCTTGGATTTACATTTCGACAGCACTATCGGCTTCAACACCCTCGAAAACCATGAAAATGACACCCATGATGAAAAAATTGATACCTGTTGCAGCCGCCATCTTGGATTTACATTTCGACAGCACTATCGGCTTCAACACCCTCGAAAACCATGAAAATGACACCCAAGATGAAAAAATTGATATATTTTGCAGCCGCCATCTTGGACTTACATTTCGACAACACTATCGGCTTCAACACCCTCGGAAACCATGAAAATGACACCCATGATGAAAAAATTGGTACCTAATTCAGCCGCCATCTTGTATTTACATTTCGACAGCACTATCAGCTTCAACACCCTCGAAAACCATGAAAATGAAACCCATGATGAAAAAATTTATACCTATTGCAGCCACCACCTTGGATTTACATTTCGACAGCACTATCGGCTTCAGCACCCTCGAAAACCATAAAAATGACACCCATGATGAAATAATTGATACTTATTGCGGCCGCCATCTTGGATTTACATTTCGACAACCCTATCGGTTTCAACACCCTCGAAAACCATGAAAATGTCACCCATGACAAAAAAAATTATACTACTTGCTTTTAGTACGTACTACTATTATTTATTCTGTGCTTTTAAATATTGTAATAAAAAAATGTCTTATTATTATTATAATTAAGTATTTAAGAAATTTGGTTATTCGAATATTGTGTATTTGTACAGCGATCTTTTTGAGCCGCTGCAAACAACCGAAACAATGTCCACTCACGAAGGCGACTGAAGCCAAACCACAGAAAAAAAAAACAAAAAACCAGCACAAACTATATAGAAACACTACCAAACCAGTGGCATACAGTCCATACTATAATTTTTCTTAGAGGTATTATTATGTCATGACAGTTTGTCCATGTTGCAGTAGATGTCGCTTTTTTAAATTTAGCCATGCTTGGCCAATTAAGAAACAAACAAATTAATGAATAGTTTAAAATACAATCGAACCTTGCTAACTTACTATTTTGTTACAAAACAAATTTGTAATTAAATTTTTAGTATAATTTATTTATTTTACATTATTCCCTATATATAATGTACTCTGTGAGCCAAACTAAACTACTCATTACTACTCTGTGGCTGTAGCTTCCCATTTAGAGAAAGAGTTTTGGCGGGAACTCGACCGGCGGCGGCTTTGTGCTCCTGAATTATTGTTTAAATAATGGTTTGAAGTGGACTTTGATATGTAAAAGTAGTGCGATTTTGTGTATTAAGTGTCTGCGCATGTGAACTATTAATGGAAACTGTGAAACAAGTGCTCTGATGGTGATGGAATCTCAAGATAAGCTGTTTGTTTGCATAGGCGCCTTTAGATACCATCGCCAACTGTCAGCTGCCTGCTGGCTCAAGTTACCGTCAAAATCTCCCAAGGCTGCACAATGTGACGCATCAACATATTGTGAAGCAGTGAAATATGAAGGAAAATTATACATGAAGACAAGGCTGTATGGCATAGTTCCTTTGCCTGCTCTCTCGAGCGAATAATAAAAACAACAACAACAACCATTTAGAGAAATATTTTTGTATACGAGGCTAACAAATCAACGAAAATTTCGCCATTTTGGAGCCGAAAAAAATTAATTATAGCTAAACAAAACAAAACTACACTGCCATTTACATTCAGTGGCTTCCCACATGATAGATGAAGAGATTAAAAAATAGATTGAGTTAAACAATTAATATTTTCAAAAGTTATTGTGTTTACAAGCCACAGGGACATGATAAATCCACACCATAAGCCACTAAAACCCTTTTTTTTATTTAAAAATAGCAATTAATCGATTTAAAAAAAATATTAATAAGTTCAACAATCATTTATCTTTCTAACAATGTGCTTTTTATATCATTTATATGTATAATATGATTGCTAGATACGATTTTATTCGATAAAATGTTGGAATCTTAATTTTTAGGCGATAGTAGAACATACCTTGCGCTTCCGCTTAAGGTATGCAATACAAACGTTTAATATAAGCTACAATTTAGTAGTATAACCACCACGTGTTGCTGCAAAAGATAGAACCGATTTCAAAAAAAAATTGCAGACTGTGTGCAGTTTGGTTCAACTTGAGAGATAGGATAGTTTTTATCCCGATAAGTGACCCTTAACTTTTATATTGCTAATCTCAGGAGTTTTTTTAGGAAAGCAAATGGTCGTCGGAAAGGGCGGAACAGCGTCAGCTAGTATATATATATATATATATATATATATATATATATATATATATATATATATATATATATATATATATATATATATATATATATATATATATATGTGTGTGTGTGTGTGTGTGTGTGTGTAAGTAGATTGTTTTATTTGTTGTTTCTTTTATCCAAGCTAAAGGATTAGTCGAATTAATCTACTTACATGCATAATAATTCATTCGTCCAGGTAACTGAGTAGGTACAAACACTAGGCCCAATCAATTTTTTACTAATGTCCTCGAGAGCGAAATCCGTCACGGCGGTCGGTCTTAACGAAGACTAGCCATCTCCACAGGATAGGATTATAGTGCAGGACTGTGTGCACGAGCACAGGTGCACACTTTATTCCCTCACTGTCATAGGCCTATGAGATGGTAACCTGAGACGGTCTGAGAGAGATCAGGCGCAGTACCGACGGCTTTACTTGCTAACAAGGCAAGAAGCCAACACTGCAAACATCTTGACTCCTAGCTGCCATTGGTAATTTTCTGATAGAAAACCCAACAATTGATATTGACCCGACCCGAGGTTATGTTCATTTTTACTTCTTCTAAGCTAAGTTTTATTTTATAGAATAAGGATGATAAACGGGCACACAGTTCACCTGGTGGTAAGTGAATGCTGTAACCACTAGATATCTACATTTATCCTTAAATGAGAATCACAATGCAGATGCGTTGTCACCCCTGAGGTCTAAGATGGAATGCCTCGTTTCCAGTAGAAAGGGTCACCGGTTCACCATTAAGCTACTATTTCATGCTGGTATTTTGTGAGAGCGTGGTCCTACCCCGGTCGAGCCACCCATTCGTGTTACAACCACAATATAGCTGCAGAATGGCTCTGTGTTATGTGTTAATGTGCGAATTAAGGGTTCGCAATCAGTTAGGATGTGCAGAGGCGTTTCTTCCATTAAGAAACGGAATCGGTACATAATTGAGTTAATGAATACCAAGATGGACATGTGCTTTTTTGAACAGCATTGTTCAGTCAGGACTCTTGCCAAAATACGCAGGTTACCAGCATGTTCTTACCCAATTCCAGGGCTTATGAAGCGAATTTACTACACTTTTTACTTACTTGCTTTTACATGACCCTATTGCTACTGTTACAATTTCTAGGCCAAACCAGAAAAGGATAAAGGGTAATTGATGGTCATATCTACCATCAACTAATACCAATCGCTTAAACACAGACGCACCATCTGACTCCCAAACGTAACTTGATACAGAGACCAAAAAAATATTCCACATCCCGCTCTTGCTTGGATGATGGATGCCGCGGGGGAAAGGGAGCGATGATCGAGCCGAGCTTGATAGGGCGGCGGTCTTCAATGAATAATTGTTAGATTAACGAGGCTTAGTCATCGGTTGCCATCGCCGCCGGCGAAGCGCGTTGAGATAACGTTAGAGATGCGCTGTAGTGGTGTGGCGTGACTTGCTATCGATAACTTTCACACCCAATTTACACAATCTTTTGTAGAATAAGGGTATAAACGAGTACAGTGTCCACCTGATAATAAGTGGATGCTATCGCCCACAGACATCCCATATTTATCCTCAAATAAGAATCACAATGCAGATGCGTTGTTACCCCTGAGGCCTAGTATGGAATGAAGGAATGAATGCGAAACACAGCATTAGGCTGTTACTTTACGCTGGTATTCTGTGAGAGCGTGATCCTTCCCTGGTCGAGCCGATCCATTCATGTTACAACAATAATATAGCTATATATAATATATATTAAATAAATATAATTTATCTAATATACAGGGTTAATTTTCAAAGAGTAGCCACATTTTAAACTTAAGTTCAAATATATAAATAATGATATACAGTTATTGCAGTTTTTGGAAATACGCGTAAATGAGGCTTCTACTTTTATTTGAAATTGTCCCAAATTGAATGTGACTTATGGGCAACAAGGTTTTTTCCTACCAATAGACCTTTACAAATGTGTTTGTGCGCAGTAAAACCAGTAAAAATAATGGGTTACCACACATTTTGAATTTAAAAGATAAAAATACAGAATTTTTGAGATTTTTTAATTAATTTTACTTCATCATTTGCCTATATTACTTATTCTGAAACTTCTCTGCAAATTTGGCCGGTTATTGCAAAATAACCCTGTATAAAAATAATTTTTGTTTATTCGTATTTTATGCGCTCCCATGCCGTTTATCAGATTGCGTTAAAACTTTGTCAACTTATTGCTTGCACTTACGCGAAGGTTATAAACTTATAAGGCATAGTACAATTAACTTACAGAAGGTGGTGCGCGTATCGTATAGCCAAATTTATTTGAAAGTTATATATCATTCAATTAATGTATTATCCTTCATAATTAAACAATCATCATCATTACAGCCTTTCATAAGTCCACTGCTGAACATAGGCCTCCCCCAAGGAATGCCACAAAGCACGGTCTTGAGCCACCTGCATCCATCAACTTCCTGCATATCTTACCAGGTCGTCACTCCATCTAGTGGGGGGACGCCCTACACTTCGCCTGCCGGTACGAGGCTGCCACTCGAGAACCTTTCTTCCCCATCCGTTGTCGGTTCTTCGAGCTATATGGCCGGCCCATTGCCACTTCAGCTTACTAATCCGTTGGGCTATGTCGGTCCCTCTGGTACTACTGCGGATCATTTCTGAGTGTATCACGCAGAGAAACTCCGAGCATAGCCCTCTCCATAGCTCGCTGAGCGACCTTGAGCTTCCTCATCTGGCCAGCAGTGAAGGACCACGTCACAGTTCCGTCTCTTTTTTATTATATATTTAATTAAACAATAGGTCTTCTAAATTTAAAACTACATTTTAAAACCAGGCAACACGGCGGGTACCAGCTGGTACATAAATAATCATTATAACGTTTTACAGGATTAGTATATTTAGCCAAATATTAAGGGAAAATAAACTTGAAACTGAATTTTCAGTGTATGCTGCTTATTGTACAATAAACCATGCTACAAAAAAAGGTTTCATATTCTTAGCTTAGCCATTTTTTTACGACATACCTTATGACGTAAAATTGATTCATATAAAGTTACCATGTATCTTTAAAATAATAAAAAAAATTATAACCTTTAAAGTTAAAAAGTATCAAAATACTTTTAACGCAAATCATCGTCATCATCATTACATCCCTTTACAAGTCCACTCCTGAACATAGGTCTTCGCCAAGGAATGCCACAAAGCACGGTCGCAAATAAAACATTAATGATTAGAATGGATATATAATTTTTATTCAATATCGATTACGGGAATACTTATATAAAGTCATTTATGCTTTACCACTGGTTCAGAAAAAACCCAGCGGGACTTTATTAAACATTCATTTACAATATAATCTCTACATAGTAGTAAACAAAGTCGCTTCCCGCCGTCTGTACGCTTAGATCTTTTAAAGTACCAGACGGATTTTGATGCGGATTACATCAATAGACAGAATAATTCAAGAGAAAGCTTTATATGCATAATACATGCATATTATGTATTATATAATTCTTCTATTCGTGTGTATGTGACTGAACTCCTCCTAAATGACTGGACCGATTGTGATGAAATTTTGTGAGTGTAATTAAGTTGATCAGAGAATGGTTTAGATTCACAACTTGACCCGGTATGTGGTGTTGTTGTCGAGATCCAGAAATCAACCGTGCGAAGCCTGGACGGATCTCTAGTTTAGATATATGGCGCTATTCTATCGACACTTTAATCGCTTACGGTAGCGTCACTAGCCATCAAAGCCGGCACTAATAGGGTCGTGTAGGCTGATCCGCGAACAAAGCGACGCACGGCGCTAATATTGATTGCCTGCGCGACTGTGTGCAGCGAGACCTTCCCTGTGACACTTGCACACACATTCATTGTGTCATATTGTATGATGGCAATAACAAGAAATGCTTTACGCTTTATAGCATTAATTCGTTATAAAATTTCCCACTGAGATTTCAGTGTAAGACATATCTTTATACTAGCAAACTACACGGCTTCGCCTAGATGGGATATATTAATGTGGCGTTGTTTTTTTCTTTTACACGTTATTTACCGCACGGAAAAAGTAATTGTATGGTTTACAAATAATTGCTCCGGGTCTGAATGTTTGCGCTTGTGCAATTTGTATTTGTAATCTGCCTCCACGATATAGGAGAAAATTCTAGTGTGGAGGTTACGTTTAAAAAAAAAATATATATATATATATTTAAGTTACTAGTACTCCGGTAACCACTGTAAGTAAGCTTAGAAAGCTTGTATTAAGATGGTGCACCACAGTAGTCTAATGGTGAATTCAAACCCACGATATTCTTTGTTTGCAGTCAGAAGCATGTACCATTAGACTACTGTCGCTTTTAGATAGTCAATTTTTTTTTTGATTTTAGGACAAGGAAATGTCCGCCACGCTGACCCAATGCGTGTTGGCGAACTTCACATGTCTCCGAAATATTTTTTTCTTATTTCTCAGACATGCAGATTTCCTCACGATGTTTTCCTTCATCAGCGAGCACGTGGTAGATCAACACATAAAATTGCAATTAACAATTTCATTGGTGCCGGCGGGGATCGAACCCGGGTTGCTCGCGTACTGTAAAATTTACAGCGAGCGCTAACCATCTGAGCTACCACTACTCTTACTGGCTTTTTAGGCCACTCCAAAAAGAGGGAGGTTGTCAACTCGACTGAATGTTATTTTTCGTATGTATGTTACTCAATATATTCGTCAATTGTGAACCGACCTAAGTAAATTATTTTTTATTTCTTAGGAAAATAGGGGAGGAAGTTTATAATGTATTACATTCAAACTTGTCACATTTCTTCGTTCATACAAAAGAGTCACATTTTTAATCTATACAAATAAATAAAATTGAAGTGTCTGTTTGTAATGTCAAAATTACAGTTTCTTCTATCTGCCTGTTTCTTACGGTAGGACCGATTTTGACGGGACTTTCACTGGTAGATAGCTGACTTCATAAGGAGTAACTTAGGCTACTTTTATTTTAGAAAAAGAATTAGAGTTCCGCGCAATATTATTAAAACACTAAATTACACGCGGACGAAGTCGCGGGGAACAGCTAGTCTTTATATATAAAAATTACGTGTCACATTGTTTGTCCGCGATGAACTCCTAAACTACTAAACTGATTGCAATGAAACTTTGCACACTGTGTGCAGTTTGGTCCAACTTGAGAAGATAGGATAGTTTTTATCCCTACAAGTGACCTTCAATATTTTTTATTGTGAATTTAAGGATTTTTATAGCACAGGGTCGTCGGAGAACAACGTCAGCATGGCCAGCTAGTTTTTAATAAAATGTAAAAGCCTAATTCGAAGAACTTCAAAGATTTCTTCTTTCAGTTTTTTGAAGTTTTGAAGTTGTAACGGAATCTAATTTTAAAAATGTTTTTCTGGTCTACCGAACATATTATGGCCAAATATTCAAATGCTGCCCAATTTTAAGCCGCCGTTAAATCTCGTGCTGTCTCTATCACTTTGAGTCAATGTGACTGTGACTCCATGAGACTTAACGACATCTTAAAATTCAGTAACGTTTAAGTATTTGGTCATTAGAATTGATATAAGTTAAAGCTATAGGTTATGACATAAACACACAATTATGCTAAATAATAATTTTGAAATTAGACGCTTCTTTGTTTTATTATTTTGGACACAGAACCGCACTTGTCTTGTTCTATATCACACTAGCGAATCACCCCGACTTCGCCTGTTCTGATGTTACTGGGATTTAAGATAATGAAAGACAATTTATTTTAATAATTTGTTTTAATTAGTTTTTCGAATATAGCCCTAAATCGCTCCTGGCAATGCTCTCTATCTGTTCGTGAATGTCATTACAATCAGTTCAGTCATTTCGAAGATTAGCCCTAACGGAGAGACAGACAGATAAAAAATTTAAAAACGGTTATTCATGTTTTATGGCATGTAAATAACCCCTTCTGCCCAATATAAGCGGTTATTTCGATATTACAGACATATATTTCAATTTTGTTCATACATTTAGATAAAGACTTATTTTAGTTAAGTTTGTGATGTTCTATCCAGATTTTACGAGGTAGAGCCACGCTGCAGCTATATTATGGTTGTGGCACGAATGGGTCGGCTCAATCGGTGAAGGAGCACGCTCTCACAGAATACCAGCGTGAAATAGCGTTACATTAACATGTAATTTAATCATGAAACTGCTCATTACTCCATCTCTATTCTACCCAAGGTTAGCTGGTAAAGAATACCATATAGCGTTACTCTAGCCTTTTGTACAAACTTTGATACAATAGAGAAAAAAAAAATAAAAAAATACCCACAGTGAGATAAACATTGGAAATGGATTTCGAATTATAGATCAACCTTTACTATATCGTATTGCAAAATCATATCTAGGTTTTTCGTCATAAAGTAGATTTTCTTTTAACTGCAATCTTGAAAGGTTTGAGCTTCAGGCGATCTAAACTGTTTTTGTAGGTAAAGGAATATCAAAAAGGAATTTCCTTCGTTATAAAAACGGACCCATGTTCCAAAAGAAAATTTCCCTTGTTATACTTTTGACGGACCTAGTTAAACAATTACTGAAACAATATTTTGGTTTAGTAATAAAGAACCGTGCTAAAAATACAACTTAAGAATATATTTTTTGCACATGGCGGAGCCAAGCTTCAACTATTGCATATAATATTGCTCGACCAGGGAAGGATGACACTCTTACAGAATATCAGCGCAAAATAGCAGCTTATGCTGCTATATTTCGTATTGTGGGTGTAGAGACATGGAGACGCTTTTTACTGGGAACGTGGCGTTTCATCTTAGTCCTCAGGGGTGACAACACATCTGCATCATTGTGCAATCGAAGATAGATGTAGATGCCTATGGGCTGTAGCATTCACTTACCATCAGGTAACTCGAGAAACTTTTCTCCCCATCGGTTGTCGGTTCGTCGAGATATATGGCCGGCCCATTGCCACTTCAGCTTACTAATCCGTTGGGCTATGTCGGTTACTCTGGTTCTACTACGGATATCCTCATTTCTAAGTTTATCACGCAGAGAAACCCCAAGCATAGCCCTTTCCATAGCTCGCTAAGCGATCTTGTGCGTCCTCATACGGTTAGCAGCGAAGGACCACGCCTCAGTTCCATAGGTCATCACTGGCAACACGCACTGGTTGTACAGTCTCGTTTTCAGGTTTTGAGGTATACCTGAGGAGAAGATGTGTCGTAATTTCCCGAACGCTGCCCAGCCGAGTTGAATCCGTCGATTGCGCTCTCGGCCGAAGTTGGACTTACCTAGTCGGACTATTTGTCCCAGGTAAACATACTCGTGAACAACTTCGAACTTAGTGCTCCCATCAACTACCGGCATAGGTGTTGCCGACATTGACATTACCTACACATGATAATCTTCATTACATATATACAGTGAAACCTCGATAACTGTGGCACCTTAAGGGACCTGAAATTGAAATTTGTCCCACTTAAAGAGGTATTCCAGCGGTTTTCCATTTACCCAGTGTCTCAGATATCCAGGTATAAATAAATATCTGTCTCATTTACAGAGGGTTCTATTAATAGAAGTGAGAATAGAGATTATTTCAATTACAGAGGTGCAATTATTAAATAACAATTATATAATATACATATAATAAACAATTAGCCAAGTGTGGAATTCGCGGGTAGAATAATAATTAGTAAACAAACGGTACACAAAATATAGTCTCAGTAAAAGAGGTAAAATACACCCGCTGTCTCAATTATAGAGGTAATTATAACGATAAAATCGATGGAACTAATCCCAGATATAGAGGTTTGCTTTGTCTCACTAACAGAGGTAATTCAGTGCTAAAGTGTTGGGACCTAAGCATGATTTCCAGCTATGGAGGTTTCTCACTTATCCAAATCCCACTTAATCAAGTTTTACTGTATATAGAAGAAAACAAACGAAGAGACGGGCAGCAGCATTTTCCTGATTACAACTTAAGAAAAAACTGCAGGTGCCAACCAGTCGGACGAGCTTGGCAACTATGACAAAAATCCTTCTTTGGACAATCTATAGGCGAGGCATAGTAAAGTAAAGTAAAGATTAAATAAAAGTAGTTTTTGCGGATTTTACTGCGCATATATTAACTTATTTCATATTCCTGACGTTTCCAGCACTATTCATCACAATAATTTTAATCTGAAGGTCTGGGTGGTTAACTATGACATATGGACGTTAAATAACTCAATCCTTCCCGTGACCATGGGTGCTGTAAAGTGCTCGAAACGTCGTCAATATAATATAACTTAACATACGTGATAAAACCCGCAAAACTAGTGTTATTTAAATGTGAAGTGTTCGCGTAAATATAAGAAATCATTATAAATTAAAGTTATACCCTATATACGTCTTACTGCTGGGCACAGGTCTCCCTTAATTTCTGAGAGGGTTCAAGAAGTGTCCGCCGCGCTACCCCAATGCGTGTTGGTGGACTTCACATGCCTTAGAAATATATTTTTTTTATTTCTTAGACATGCAGGTTTCCTCACGATGTTTCCCTTCACTGCCGAGCACGTGGTAAATCAGCACTTAAAATTGCAATTAACAATTTCATTGGTGCGGTGGGTATCGAACTCGGGTTGCTCGCGTACTGTGAAATTTACAGCGAGCGCTAGAGCTGCCACTGCGAGGCCTATGTTCACCAAATTAATGTACAACAACAACTCGGAATTCGTATTTGAAAATTAAATTAACCATTTGTCTCATTAATCAAATTTCTATGTAACTAATTGGTTTGCAGTAAGATCTATGTAGGTAATAACTTAGATTGTTATGCGAGCTAGCGCAAGACATCAATTGGTTTAAGTTATCTGTATTCAGGCGCGGTCGCAGCCTGAAGTTTTGGCGGGGGTCACTATAAAATATGTCGAGTAAATTAGACTATTGCACAATACACAATTTTATTGCACACATTATAAAACAAATGGCAGTCTTTTATTTTTTTTGGCAAATCGGGTAATATTTGAGACGTCTGGGGCTATCTCTGGATGAATATAAACCTGTCAGCCTCTCTTCTAACATGTTTGCTCTCCACCAAGTTTTTACACGCCCTAGCGTAGAAAATGATCTCTCTGACGTCGCACCGCTTATAGGTAGAGTTGCCAGAATTTTCAGTCGTCTTTATATTTGGGTAGAGATCATCGTCGCAAACTTCGATTGTAGAAACCACACACTTAGGAAATTTTGTATCAGTATTTTCTTTGGACTCCCGTTTCCACTTTGAAATCCATAGCTGGTACTCTATAACGAGAGTGGCAGCAGGAACACTCGGAACACTCAAGAAATGGGAATAACATTCTGTCAACAATGTCGGGAATTTAAAAATAATAATAATTAAACGCGATAGAATCCGTAAATGTAGTTTTATTCAATGTGTAGTGTTCGCGTAAATATAAGAAATGATAACATTCTGATACTTTCGTCACATTAAGAAGATCTTCTTCTGTATATTCAGATTTTGGCATAAAAGAAGAATGTCATAATATAAGATTTTTCTACGTGGTAGAGCCATGCTGCAGCTATATTAGTAGTATAGTTGTAGCACGAATGTGTCGGCTCGACCGGGGAAGGACCACGCTCTCACAGAATACCAGCGTAAAATAGCAGCTGCTGTGTTTCGTATGGTAAGTGTAGAGAACCGGAGACCCTTTTTACTGGAAAGGACCCATTCCATCTTTGTCTTCACGGGTGATAATGCATCTGCATTTTGATTCTTTATTGAGGATAGATGTGGATATATATGGGTCATAGCATCTATTTACCATCAGGTGGACTGTGTGCTCGTTTGTCACCCTATCCTATAAAAAAATTAGGCATTGCCAGAAAATCGGTCCTGTAGGTCAGCCATTATGCTATCTATCAATACAATATAAACAGTCCTCCGAAAATATTTCTCGTCATTTCCTTGATAATTATCGAGAAGTGTGTCAGTAATTTTTATAAGATTTTTTATTTGGCGTGTACGAATCGGGGGGAGGGGGGGGGGGGGGTTCACGCTATCACAGAATACCAGCGTAAAATAGCAACCGGAGACAATTTTTACTGGAAACGAGGCATTCCATCTTAGTCCTCAGGGGTGACAATACATCTGCATGTTAATTCACAAACGAGGATGAATGTCGATGTCTATAAGGTACAGTGCGTCAGGTCAGGTGTACTGCTTGTTCGTTTGTCACCCTTATTCTATAAAAAATATTTAGACACGGAACAAACAAAATAACCCAACGCGCATTATCTTTACGTAAGTTTCGAGGTAGCCCTAGCATATAATTACAATGTATTGTTCTATTATCGATATCTGTAATTAACCGGTACAGGCATCCCTAGGCACGTACGCACAATTAGCGCGGCTTTGACATGTCACACATAACCCCACATTGTATCATCCGACCTGCGACCGTGCCTTTCCCTCTCGCGTGATCTCCATCACCTGTCTCTCTCTCGCCGAGGCACTTATGCGCAATCAATAATAATTATCTTCGTGTTTGCAAGCAAGTGGATTGCATTGTACTGTAATGTTAAGGTGGACTAGAGTGACCAGCTGTTGAAATGGATATTTTTGTTTCTATTTCTTATTATGCTGTGTAAATGTAGCAACACAATAAATTAAATATTTAAATGCACAGCATAGAAAGTTGTAAAGTAAAGATACAGCCTTTAACTGCCTCACTGCTGCAACATATATGTTATTTCTTAGACATGCAGGTTTCCTTACAATGTTTTCCTTTACCCCCAAGCACTTAAAGTCGATCCAAAACAAGTTGTAAAATAAAAAAATATACAATCGACTTTAATGTAAATAAAATGACTTTTTTAACAGTGATGAATTTTTAGCCACTTGGCAGCTTTTGCTGTCGCACGGATGGGCCGGCTCGAACCGGGGTGGTACCACGACCTCACAGAAAACCAGCGTGAAGTAGAGGTTTACCTTTGCGTTTCGCTCGGTGAGTGCAGGTGGCCGGAGGCCCCTTTTACTGGAAATGAGGCATTCCATCTTAGTCCTCACGGGCGACAACGCATCTACATTTTGATTTGTAATAGAGGATAGATGTGGATGTCTATGGGCCGCAGCAACCATTTACCGTCGGGTGGGCTGTGTGCTCGTTTGTCACCCTTATCCTATAAAAAAAATGAGAACATCATCAATGTAGTCGAAGTCAATTAAATACGCATTATTAGTGATATTTCAAAAACTACTGGTCACATCTTGATCAAATTTATATGGGACCACACGAGAAGCACCAGCTTTCCAGCAGTAGCACCAGCAGAAAAAATCATCAATCATAAAATCAATTATCAAAATCGATTCACCCAGAAAAAAATTCTGAGGTAATACTCTAAAAAATAATCTAAATGAGTACCTCCTCCTTTTTGAAGTCGGATAAAATCGCAAAGATTTTGTAAACTGCCTTTTTTAATATTGAGCCATCATGGATATATGTATACAATTAAGATTGTAGTAATTGTATTATTTGATACGGCGGCGACGTGTCGACGAGGATTGCGTTTTATAATATGCTCTTTATTATAATATATATTGTTTTCACAATATTTACTTTAAGATAAGATAAGATAAGATATTTTATTTACTAAAACATGTGTGAGAGATACATTGCATGTGTAGAGATATATTCTTGGTGTTAGTGTTATTAGTATCAATATATCTGACCGATATTCGGTTTGTAAAATTGAAAAAAAGAAGATATTACAAAAATCCATCACACAGCACTCACATTTAATTTCATTTGAATATTAGAAAAATAATTAAAATTTAAAGAATAATGACGATTTTTATATAAAAGCCTATATACACTATGATTTTCTCCTGTATCGCGGTGATAGTTTACATACTTACATTTCACAAGGACAAACATACATTTTGACATCGGACTGTCCGGAACTATTTCACGGTGTGGATACAGTACATTTGTTGTCAGAGCGAGCCAGAGTCAAATGTCGCATGTTAGTCGGATTAATTTGCGAGGCCATTAGGCGGAAGTGGCATGTCGTCCATTGTTGGTGTGTTTGTGTGCCTGCTTGTCTGTTCGCCCGCGACCTGGTGCTTAACGAGCTCGCTTATCGTAATGAGCCTACTGCAATCTTCCAGCATCGTCATTATAAATTATTTTAACCGACTTCAAAAAGGGAGGAGGCTTCTCAATTTGTCTGTGTTTATTGAAGTGAAACTTTATCGACGTAGTGGAGAAATTTTGTACGGTATTAAACATAAAAAAGTCACGTTTTCTTGTAACGTTTCACCGCCACGGCCGCATGAGTATTCTATAATTTAACCAACATTTGTGACATATAAAATAAAATAAGAATGATATGTCGTAAAGTAGTTTCACTTCGTACATACGAAGTGAAAATTCCCTTAACCGCGTTAATGATTTTCGGTAGGGAAAAAACTTATGGGTTCGCGTCACCGATGACCTTGACGATGATGCTTGTGACGTATTGAGCTTGCGCCAGACTAGCGACGCGTATTATAGCAGCCTGTGTGATGTATATGCATATATTATTGAGTTTTCACTTCTGTCGGCAGTTCTTATGGCTGCTTGTTTCATTTTATATATGTTTCGGCTATTTTTTAACTGACTTCAAAAGATGATTATTTATTTACTTTATTAACAGTGGTAGAGCCACGCGGCAGCTTTTGCTGTCGCACGGATGGGCCGGCACGAACCGGGGTGGTACCACGACCTCACAGAATACCAGCGTGAAGTACCTCTACTATTAGGTACATAATAGAGTACGTGAGGATAATATGGTCATTAGGTTATCCCGTTGATATGATCACTTTGTTATAACTCCAAAACTACAGTTTTGTTTGCATAGATTACTCCGTGATCCGATAAACTACAACTTTATTTACAATGACTCCGAGATACGATAGCTTTTCATCGGTCGGCTTGATATACGGTCAATAGGGCGCTGCTTTATCGACGCCATTTTGACAGGTGACATTATAGTAAATATTGTATTATGTAGTGTAGTTAGTTTTTTTTAAGTTAATTTTTGAAGTGTTCCTAATTATTTCCAAAGCTTGTCCGTTGACAGTACAGTAAATATGGTCATTATAACTGTTTTTTATGTTGATTTTTCGAAGTGTTCCTAATTTTGATATTTTTTCTTAATATATTAGTTATAGCATACGACTTTGTGTTTTTATCTATAACCTCCTCCTAATTTTGGTTTTATAGAGCTGCAAAGCTATGGTGACCATATGTTATACTCACATACCTTATGTGTTTTTTTATAGAATTAGTGTGACAAACGAGCACACAGTCCACCTGATGGTAAGTGGGTATTGTGGCCCATAGACATCTACATTTATTCTCGATTGAGAGTCAAAATGCAAATGCGTTGTCATCCCTGAGGACTTAGATGGAATTCCTCGTTTCCAGTAAAAAGGGTCTCCGGTTCTCTATACTCACCATACGAAATACAGCAGCATTAAATTGCTATTTTACGCTGGTATTCTATGAGAGCGTGATAGTCCTACTCCGGTCTATCCGACCCATTCGTGCTACAACCATAATATAGCTGCAGCGTGACTATACCACGTGTGATTGCAATAAATGTTTCTTCTTTGTACTTTTTTAAGCCAGGGCCTGAATACTATCCCACCTGATTGTAAGTGATGATGCAGCCGAAGTTAGTAAAGCGCACTCTTAAGATGAAAGCTCCAGGGTGCCCGCGAAATTAAAATTTTCTTACGTTTATTGCAATTTGTAGGTCAGTGTCAGGTTGTATGTTTAATAAAATATGATTCGCGACCGGGACGAATATGTATTTACAGAATTATAATGTTTATTGCAATTTGTAGGTCAGTGTCAGGTTGTATGTTTAATAAAATATGATTCGCGACCGGGACGAGTATGTATTTACAGAATTATAATCATTATAATCATCAATACAACCCTCTAAGTCCGTATAATCCTATTGTATGGCTATTTTCAGAAAAACTCATTCAAAGGAATTATCTGAACTTGGAGGGTTGTATTGGTGATTTTAATGTTAATAATTATGTAAACACATACTCGTTACGGTCGCGAATCATATTTTGTTAAACATTCAACCTGACCCTGACCTGCAAAGTCCAAAAAATTTGAATTTTGCGGGCCACCCTGGAGCTTTCACCTTAGCCCATTTAACACTCGCATATAACTGTTTTAGCATCACAATCCATAAAATTATCCATAAGGCTGTTGTCACTTATAAACAACACTTTAGCAGTACTATAATATTATGATATAAATGATATCCTGCAATAATCAAATTCTTAACAAGCGACTCGTCCCGGCTTCGCTTGGGTAGGATATATTAATGTAGCATTATTTAGACCTAAGTAAATTTTTAGATTTTTAGAAAATAAAGATATACTTAATAGCCTAGAATCTAGAGCCCTTCCGGCATTGCTCTCTATCTGTTCATGAAGTTTCATTACAATTGGTTCAGCCGTTCCGAAAATTTGCCCGAACAGACAGACAAACAATCAGATTTTTTAATGGTGATGCATGTCTCAGTGACATGAAAATAAACCCTCTAATAGCTCATTAAAGGTATTTTGATATAACAGACAGGCACTTCCATTTTATTTATTACTAGCTGTTCCCCGCGACTTCGCCCGCACGTAATTTATTACGATTGGATTTCAGGGGTTTTAATTTTTTACGCGGAACCCTAATTCTTTTTCTAAAATAAAAGTAGCCTAAGTTACTTCTTATAACATCAGCTATCTGTCAGTGAAGGTCCCGTCAAAATTGGACCAGCCGTTTCGGAGATTAGCCGGAACAAACAAACAGACAGACAGAAAGACAGCCAGACAAAAATTTTAAAAATCGTGTTTTAGTTATAAGTACCGTATATACTTTCATATGCATATAGTAAAAAGCTGTTATTTCGAAATTACAAACAGGCACTTAAATTTTATTTATTTGTATAGATGTACTCGTATTTATAGATTATAGACACAGATTAACTAACAGATACTAGTATGGATAACATTATTTCAACGCAACATTTTTAAATAAAACCATAAATATGAAATGATGACAATTGTTCCAACATTTGATTCAATGCCTCACCGTTACGTAAATTATTAATCCAGGCTTTATATAGCTCCCGGACCTCCAGGGAGTCCGGAGTTCGGCTCCTTAATTAATGCCCCGGGAAGCCGTAGGTAATGTGGGCTTAACGGTTCATTTTTATTATTGGCCGGCTCGTAGGTTTACTGCCGCCACTTCGTTCGCCCAGTTTCAACACTCGTGTTTGCTTTCCTCGTTTTATTGCTCCACTTACGCCTATTTTCGAGTGTTAAGTGAATACACTAAGCGGCACAGTGGGCGCGAGGTTTTAATAGAAGTGTTTAATGGGAAATTATATTTGTTTTCGTTATTGAAATTTAAAAAAAAAACATTCGACCATTTGCTACTATCTGCTTGGAATCGATTGAATAGAAATTAAAAAATAAAATAAAATAATAAATAAGGAATAAAATTAAATCCAAACCCAAGACAAGACTTCAAGACACTGTAAGCTCGTTCTGCGAGGATCGGGCCAAAAATGAATATCCAAAGACTGAAGGATATTTCCTTCACTCAACTAAATACCTTAGTCCCCCCCCCCCCCCCACGTGACCATGGTAAAGCAAGGTAAAGGAGTAAAATAGACTACTTGTAACTTTCTTGCCGCTTCTTATCACAAGATCTCGCGCAATAGGCATTGTTGAAGCGATGGTGTAGTTTTTTGATTTTCAAAATAGTTATTAAACTATTTTGAAAATCAAAAAACTATCGATTGAAACTTTGCCTTGACATTAGTCAAGGCAAAGTTTTAATCGACTGCCCCAGAAGGAGCGTAATGTTTTTCGAGCGTATGTATGTTTATTTCTTTGATACGCTCTGTATCCTAAACGACTTGATAGATTTTAACATATGGAATGTCTCTAGATTCATCAAGTTGTAGGAGTTACATAAAGTATAAAGTTTTTCTCTTTTTATTTAACTGTTGTACAAGTCGAATTTTTATAATTACTGTTTAAGCTTGAAATATTTTGACAGACTGATAACGAAGCATTCCACCTTGCTTATCAGGAGTGACAATGATTCTGCATTTTGATGATTATATCTATTCTTATCCGAAGGTAGATGTAGATGTTTTTGGCTCCTATATCTTATTACCATAAGGTAGATAGTGGTTATTTAATTTTTTTATAGAATATGGGTGACAAACGAGCACACAGTCCACCTGATGGTAAGTGGATGCTGTGGCCCATAGACATCACCTACATTTATCCTCGATTAAGAGCCAAAACGCAGATGCATTGTTACCTCTGTCGACTAAAGTAGCATGCCTCATTTCCAGTAAAAAGCGTGTCCAGTTCTCTACACTCACCATACGAAACACAGCAGCATTGATCTGCTATTTTAAACTGGTATTCTGTGAGATCGAGACCGTGGTATTCTTCCCCGGTCGAGGCGACCCATTCTTGCTACAATCATAAGCTTCAGCGTGGCTATACCACGTATAATTTTTTGTTTCAAAAGTATTCTATTAAAACATATCTGTTTTCAGTTAAAATCCTTCAGCTAAATATCATAACGATAGCGCATGCAGGACTCGAAAGTTTCCAATTTCTTACCCTTCAATTTTTAACTCACAGAAGTGCTTAATACAGCATCTTGTCTTTTGTAAGAGTGGAAGAAAAATATTTTTTTAACAATTTACCGAATTATATAAAAATATTTGAAAGCCCTGCGGAATTTAATACACAATTAAAAACATTACACATTAATAAATGTTATTACTTTTTAAATTATTTTTGACGATTAATTACAAAGATGACAAGGAAAGAATACTTCGACTGCAGTGTATTTATAAATTGAATTAATTTATATGAAATAATAACATTGAATGTTTATGATATGACATATAATTTATGTTTTACAACTAGATAATTCAAAAATAGTTAGCCCTCTAGTATTGCTATGCCCTTGCAGGTTGTCACATATATACCTATAAATGATGTACCATCTTAAATTTGTAATGTGACATGCAAGAATGATTTGAATTTGAAAGAAACACAGGTATGAAAGGAAGAAGCGAACGTTTGAGTATATTGGCGCGCAAATATTATACTCGTATATTATCGTTTTCCTATTGAAACAGTAGCGTTATCCTCGATGCGTTTCACCAACGCAACATCAATCGAGAGGGAATCAAACCGTGTCGCCTATTAATTCATCCGGCGACGTATCGATTGCGTGTAGGGCCGTCGATGTTTCCGAATAAATTGAAATCCTTTTTGATAACTCAGTTTGGGATACTATCATAATTCGTTAATACACTAGCTAATTCTTCTAAACTATTTCTTTTCTTTATTATGCCAATGGTTACAAGAGTTTGAACCAGATGAATACCTAAATCAAACGCTAAACTTTCAACATAGGGTAACAAATCTATTTTTTCCCTCTATTTTAGCAACGGTTAAAAACGGGAAACGCTGTAGGTAATAATAAAAAAGTCCTCCAAAACGACTTTGGTCTCGGCGGCTAGTGTCCACTAGCCATTGGCGCAGGATAGGATTACAGTGCCCGAGTGTATGCGCAAGCACAGATGCACTCTCTATTCCCTCACTTATAATTGGACGAGACGGAAATTCGACATGACCGGAGAGTGATCACGCGCAGGATCAACGTTTTCACGTGCCTTCCAAGACACGGGGAGTTCTCAGTAACTTAAAGGTGTCTCTTACTTGTGTTGATAAAAAAAATCAGTAGCAGCGTAGAGCTGACTCTACGCTGCCACTGAAAAATTTTTGTCAGAAAAACGATTGTCTCTCCATTTTGTTATCTTAATAATATCTTATTTATTTAATAGTCGAACTAAGATTTTTATAGGCTTCAAGCTCAAAATCGTAAATCTTCTAAAAAACTTAAATACAAATACAACAAACAATAATTCCATCCATTTGGAGCCCATGAAATATAACCATTAAACATAAGCCTCTCCCATTGGAATCCGCAGTTTTTATTATTTTGAATGTTATCACGATGATGCTGCTGCCCACCTCCTGTCTCAGTTTCCCTCTGTCGCCTCTTACGACACCGGCAGGACGATATAAGGTAGTGGATATTCTGCCAAGGTGCACACTTAAATAAATATTTATACCTAGTAAACCGTACGAAATATCCCATATAAATGCCGTATTATTTCTGGGTTGAGGCAGCCCTACGCACATCCCGCTGAGTCCTTCTCCCCGGGGCAGGGATCGATCACCCCGTAATTAACCGTTTGTTAGTCGATACATTTGTGTTATCCCACTCACACACGCACACACTATGTGTAAGCACGGATTATGTTAAGGAGTTTATTTTAGGGATATAAATGCTACATATTAGGACGACGGTATGCGAACGCGATAATGAATATTATAGTTTTGCTAATTATACTGGCATCTGTTAGATATTAATATACAATATTGTTGTCCGATATTTTTTATGGAATAAGGGTGACAAACGAGCACATAGTCCATCTGATTGTAAGTGGATGCTGTAGCCCATAGACATCCACATATATCCTGAATTAAAAAATAAAGCAGATAAATTGTCACATCAAGACTAAGATGGAATGTCCCGTTTCCAGTAAAAAGGGTCTCTGGTTCTCTACACTCACCATACAAAACACGGCAGCATAAAGCTGCTATTTTATGCCAGGTATTCTTTGACCAGGTCAGCGTGGCTCTACCACGTACAATGTTGCTCTGGGACTTATAGGTTCTATCTTAAAGTGGAACTTATAACAAAAAAGAATATGTCAAATGTGTTACTTGCCTAGCATGGTTTAAAAGGAGATTAATAGGATCTTGGATTTGTGATTTCGGTGATAAGCTAGCCACATTAACGTCCTTCACAATTTTCCATCTATACCCTTTTTGGTTAAACATGGTCCGAGTGGCGTGATGCTTTTCGGACTCCGCTTACCCCTCGGGGATTATAGGCGTAACGTATATGTATGTAATAATAATAATGATGCGGAGAAGTGTCTCGAAATATAGTAAAATTTTGCAACAGGCTCTGGTTGGACCCATGTCTCCACGCACGCCTATTAAACGACCGGACCTCATCAAACACGAAAATTGGAGAAATAATATTAGAATAATAGTTTCTTTATTAAAATTACTTCAGTTGAGTTTACATATTATTATTTTTTTAAATGATATTTACGTGATAGAGCCACGATGCAGATATGCTAGTTTTACATAGCTGTAGCGCGAATGGATCGGCTCGACAGGGGTTAGATTACGCTCTCACAGAATATCAGTGTGAAGAAGTAGATTAATGCTGCTGTGTTTCGTATAGTAATGTTGTAGCGAACCGGAAACCCTTTTTACTGGTAACGATGCATTCCATCTTAGTCCTCAGGGGTGACAACGCATCTGCGTTTTGATTAATTAATAGATGACAGATGTAGATACCATAAGGTGTAGTAGGTGCTCGTTAGTCACCCTTATTCAATAAAAGAAAAAAAATTGAGAGCGAATTCTGACCTGCTAGCAGAGAAAAATTCAGACCTATCCTCCTTTATGTATAGATCACCCTTAATGCACTTCGCATTATTTATAAAAAAATACCTAACTTAAATTATATATTTTTCAGGTAAAAATCTGGTTCCAAAACCGAAGAACGAAGTGGAAAAAGAAAGACAACGTCACCAATGCAGAAGTGGCTGAAATAAAGCAGCAGAACAAGCCCAGTTCCGAAGAGAAAAAGACAGAAGATGTCAAGGAAGACCCTCTAGCATTGGATATGTCTAAAAAGAATTGTAATAAGATTTTAAGCGAGAAACTTAGAAGTACAAAGCAGACAGTCCAAAACGCAGTGCCAAAGCCGAGAAGAGTGGAGAAGGGAGTAGTACTAGAGACAATATGTGACGCTAATGATATTGAAAGTAGAATTTCAATAACGAAGATCACGAACAAGCTATCCAGTACTGATATAGCGGGGGAAGCTTGTAAGGTTTCAGTGAAGAGCTTCAGTCCAGAAGAAGTAAAAGACTTAAAATTCGACAGCTTAAGTAGAGACGTCGAAATGTGAATTGTAAATTAATATAGGATAATAGTGCTGAGAGATCTCTTGTTAAGTTTATCTGTCAATATCAAAGACTTCTATTTATCCTACTAGCCCGGCAATTCAGAACATAAACTGTGTCACAGAAGATCGTGGGGGCGCCGGCTGGTAGCTGGCATGGTAAATATGTCACGCAATTGTATTTTCATTTAAGACAGTCACTGTTTTTAGACGAATACGAATTAAAGTTACATATTTAACTGAAATAAACTTCAAATCACTTTGACAAAGTGCGCACATAAAATGTAACAGCTTTTTCTTAGTCACGTTAAACAAAATTACAGTGTTAGATTGTCAAAGACAGCGCTCGCGGTTTACAAAATAAAGAACTAGTCTTTTCGCCCACCCGCATTCGACTATAGAAGTTATGGAGAATTTATCATAACTAAGTGCGCAAGTTATTAAGACTGTAGAGCCCGTCTGGTAGTACATAGAAGTCTGTTCAATACTGAATTTGTTGTTTTGAGATTAAACGCCTAAATGAGGATTGCAAAACGTTTCGACTATAGTAAAAATTTTAGCTTTTATTGTTTAATTTCGAAAGACGTAAAACTGGAGCTTAATTATAGTAACTGAGATTAATAATTTAATATTTTAAGTGTATTTAATTATTCCAAAATTTTACCATGTTAAACTAAAATCTACAGTCGGACAACTACGTATACGATAAGCAACACAGATTACACCATCCGTCCGACGTCGAACATTAGATCAATCGCTGTAACTGTGTTTACTTTGTGTATACTTCTTATTTTTAATTTGTACAGTTTTATATATTTTCACGAATTCCAAATGAAATCAACATGGCCGCTTCGCAAATTTCAAAAAGTTTGTATATATTAAGTAATTTTTATGTTAACGTAAAATGTTTTTCCTTTGTGTTAATTTGGAGAGTATTAATGAAAGCAGTCTAACAATGCGTTTTATGTTTACTAACAAAGATTTTAAAGTTTCTTTACTTCGTTTAAAAGTATTGTAATTACTTACCTTCTTGTAAAATATAGGTATAATATTTTAATTTTAAAGTAAAAGTACATTTATAGGAGAAATTAAAATCAGTTTATTATTTGGCCATGACTTAATAACATTAAAAAACGTTTTTTGAATTATTAAAATCTGTATCTCTACACTCAATTTTTTTTAAATTCATTGGCTCAAATTTTGAATTTTGTTTAAACTTTACAATAATATGTTTTCTATAACTAAATTTTAGTGATAATAAGGCATCTTATTAATTATCCCTTTTTACACACATTTAAAAATTAATTTATACTCTATAATAGAATGTATGATAGGTACAAATGCGTATGAAAAATGTACCTAAATTCTTATAATTTGTTGTAATAACTTCTTTATTTAATATTATAAAATGAATGTGTAATGAAAAGTAAATGTACCATACATTTACTGATTGGAAAAAATATAACACATTAGAAGAGAACCAATCTATTTTTTTTTTGTAATAATAATACTGTCATACGTTTATTGTTGTGGCAAAGAAACTTGCCAGTGTAATGCAATAACTACCTGCGTTTGATCTCTGAAAAGTACAATCAGTCGGTTAAAAATAATCATAGATCTTCCACTAATCAAAAAAAAATTAAACAATAAGTTGTCCTGATGTATAGTTTTTGTTTAACAATAAATATAGTCACGGGTTTGCTTTTAAATATTGTCTTTCCAACAATATAGAGGTGAATATCTAATTCAACCGACAAACTTTGAAGACATGTTGTGGTACAGAATAAATAATATGGTTGACGTATCATATTTAAATTGAACAGATTTCAATATGCAATTGCAAAAAAATTATTTCCCCTCACAAAATATGACTACATGATACAACAAATAATTCTACATACTTAAGGGAAGTATTAAGTCAAGTGTACGTGAGGAGCTGATGTCTAATATAGGTATAGTACTTGTATTACTGATCACCAGGATCCTCAACCCACGGGAGTAGTAGTATAACAAACATCAAAGATTATTGCAATACTAAATCGTGCGATATTTTTAAGATTTTTTTCTTCAAGGTTTGTCGGATAAAGATATCATGCGTGTGTAGATGTTAAATATCTCAAATATTTTGTGCAATAATCGCCCTACTGAAATAGTTGTATAAGTACTTATTGAGATTGATCTAAATATTATAATTACGTTCATTGCTTGCTCTCACTTACACTCTACTTGAATATAAATCTACTTGAATATAATTTATAAGCAATACAGGAATGTACGAAATGCTTTATACGTTTATAATAATTAAGTGTTTACGAATTTTTTTGGTTACAAAATACCTTTAAAAAAAGTTGCAAGTATAACAAAAAAAATATCATGCAACTTTTACACTACCTACTGACTGCTTGGTAGCGGGCTCTTTAGCATTCTGGTGTGGAGTAAGTTAATTTCGTTAAATTTATTTAAGTTTTGGAACTCTACGCCTTTACATAATAATTTTCTTTAGTAAAGTAATTGTAACAATGTCTTAACGGGTAAAAGAGGTTTTTGAATTATCACTAAAAATAGTTCTTTTTTTAATGAAGAATTTTTGGCTTGGATGCTTGTCGTTTAACCCATGTTTTCATTTCATAGTGATAATAATCCTTTATAGTACACAATATGTTGATGTGTCACATTGTGCAGTTATTGGGAGATTTTAACGGCAACTTGAACCAGCAGATAGTTGGCGATAGTATTTCAAGGCGCCTAAGCAGACAGACACCTTATCTTCTATCCGGAGCACTTGTTTCACCGTTTCCACTAATAGTTCACATGCGCACACATTTAATCATCGATCACTATAAAAAACTATGTAGATACACAATCCCATGCAAAAGTTCTCTAAAAGCTGTCGCCACTTGTTTTGACGTAATTCTAGTTGAAATAAATATACATTAATCTAAATTCAACCTTAAACGCAGTACCTAAAGTTTATTCACAAAGCTACGTACAAATTAAAAGCGCACCCAAATGTTCGTGGGCGCTCTTTCGGTAAGGACATTTTTGTCACTGATTGTGTATCTAGTTTTTTATTAGTGATCGATGCATTTAATATACAAAATCATTCAAACCATTATTTAAACCACAATACAGGAGCAGCAATCCACCGCTGCTCCGGTCAAGTTTCCGCCAAAACTCTCACTAAAAATAGCGTCACTGTGTCACAGATAAAAAAAACCAAGGCAGGAAACGAACCAATTACATTTATATCCGACTTCAAAAATAGATGAGGTTCTCAATTCGACTGTATTTTATATTATGTATGTTACATGAGAACTTTTTTCTAGGTGGACCGATTTATATATTTCTTTTTTTATTTGAAAGTTGGTGCTTCTCATGTGGTCCCATATAAATTTGATCAAAATATGATCAGTAGTTTTTGAGTTATCCTTAATAATACATATTTAATTGACTTCGATTACATTGATGTACTTCTCATTTTATTTATATTGAAGTCGATTGTACAAAATTTTTAATTTTAACAATTGTATGTTACCCCCTTAGACTAACAAAGAAAAATAAAACGGAGCGCTGCGTACATTTCAATTGACCAAAAACTATGCTCTTTTTTTCTTTAGTGTACGTGAGATGTGTTCTTCTTACATTCAGTTGAGCGTGGTTTTGGCTCAGTTTTTACGTCACTTAAATTGTACGTAGCGTTCGGTCTTTCTTGCCACATCTATCAAAATGAAAATGACCAAAAGCAGTGAATATTGAATTATCAATTAGTATACCTATTGTAGTAATCTAAGTATTGAAATTGTTGGCGAGAAAATTGTAATTTTGTCTTTTGATGTTTATTTAATTAACCTTTAAAACGGTTCAAAATTTAACTGTTCAACGTATACGAAAACCTGTGAATTATAAATAGAGGTAACTTTTTTCTAAAGTTGTATAAAGAAAAATAAATAAAATTAAGGCAAATTTTTAGAGAATAAATCCCTCGTACAAATGAACTGTGAAGTCGGTAACATAAGTAAAGCTAAGTTTCTACAAATTGAAAGTCTGTTCACACTATTATTTAAATGTTTTGTGACAGCAGCATGTAACGCGCGTGTGAAAAGATTTAAGAATAAGAATCTAAAACTCTGCTTTAATCATTTTGTAGCCCTAGTTCTGAAATACTTAAATGCTACTCATTGTTAAGATGCCGTTAAGTTTCGTGCTATCTTGACTTGAAGACATCTTAAAATTGAGTAGCGTTTAACGGTTAGTCTTTTAATATCATTTCATGTCGCTCAATATTCAAAGATCATACAGATTGTATAAATTTTGTGTACAATTTTTCATGTTTTCGATTGCTTCCTATAGGCGTAAGTACAAATTGTAAATTTGTCTGTTAGATCGAAAAACAAAAATAGTTATAGACGTTTTCAAGAGCGTATTGATACTGATGTAGATTTAGATGAATAGAGTAAACGGAATGAAAAATAAATAGTTTTCCATATACTTATTTTATTTTTATTTTCAACTACCGACCCTCCCCGGAATCGCGCGGGAGGATGTAAGGGGGGATAATATGTTTATGCGAACTATATAGGGGGATAATATGATAGCTGACGGATAAGGCTTATGGAACAAAGATATGGAAGGAAATTAAATCACAAACACCGTACTGATTTCACAGACTGGAGATGGGCAGCACCATTACTTGTGTAAGAGTATCAGCTTTGCGTTCCTAGCCTACCCAGCCGGATAAATTATGGGTAAAAATGATTAATAATAGTAATAATATCCTTTACACTAAAATAAAGGTAGTACTAAAAAAAAGTGATATTCATTGTGTAATTATACTAGGAATAGACACAAGCTAGTAGTACCAGTTACTCGACTCCACCGATTCAGTAATTCGTTCTTGAGGCGATGTATACCCTTTTACAACAAAATCCCAAAAAATATACAAAATTTGACCTTCTTGAAGTTCAAAAACTTTATTAAACCAAGTTTGTATAAAAAGGGTTATTATAATATTAAGGAATTTATGGATGATAATAACCCCTGAGAATGAGGTGATCGCTACCAGGCTATTTCTTATTTGTTTTGTGTGGTTAATTGTGTAACATACATGATTGTAAGATATTATTTTTTAAAAAAGTCCCGCTGGGTTTCCTGCTGGTTCTTCCCAGGACAGAGGTTTTTTTCGAATCAGTGTTAATTAAACAAAAGAGTGACTTTCAATAAGTATTATTTATAATCTATATTGAATAAAAAAAAATTCTGTTTCTTTAGACAGAATCTGTGCAAGACAGGATTATAGTGCACGAGTGTATGCACAAGCACTCTGTTCCCTTACTCTTGAGTTCCGATCTCCAGTCCGATGGGATGGTAATCCCACACAACCTGAGTGGGATCAGGCGCGGGACCAACTTTACTTTCTTTCCGAGGCACGGCGATAAAACACCGTCAACTTCCTGACCCCGGCCTGCTACTGAGAATTTCTTGACATAAAAACTATATATTTTATTTTATTCCGAACCGGGATTCGAACCCAAGACCTCATGATCAGCAACCGTATTTACGACCACAAGACCAACGAGACAGTCAATCGATAAGGATTATTGTAATATTATATACATATTATATACATGGATGTTATTAACCGTATATAGTGTCCGACACTATTCCGATGATACCCTGAACGCCAGTCTGAGCGAGATTAGAATGGTTCTCCATCACCTTAAAAATAGCAAGTCCCCGGGTGAGGATGGAATTACAGCGGAGCTTCTCAAACATGGGTAGAAAACCGGTACTTGAAGTCCTTCTGAAGCTCTTTAATTCCGGCCTCCATGGTGGCACTACTCCGCAGGCGTGGAGCGGAAGTACTTTTTTATAGGATAAGGGTGACAAACGAGCACACAGTCCACCTGATGGTGAGTGGTTGCTGTGGCCCATAGACATTTACATCTATCTTCGATTATGAATCAAAATGTAGATGCGTTGTCACCCGTGAGGACTAAGATGGAATGCCTCGTTTCCATTAAATTACTAATATTACCTCATAATACTAATACCACTCTAGGTAAGCTTGAAATACTTGTGTTAGGAGTGGTGTACGACAGTAGTTGAATGGCGGATTCGAACCCACGATATTTTGAGTTTGCGGCCCGCCCCCATAAAACTACTGTCGTTTCAAAATTTGTTTTCTTTTATTATATAAAATCAATAAGCGTAATTTATAAATTACTATCTGTAACCGACCACGAGTTGCTTCAATTCAGACTTTCTCAAAAATAATAAAACGCTTATGTATTCGAATGCAATGTATTATCAAAATTTTAAAGCAATCGTTGCATAACTTCTTGAGATTTGAGATCGAACATTTACATTTTAATAAAGACAGTTATTGAAAAAAACACTTTTTCCTTTTTCAAAACGGTTTCACGAAATTAATACCCAAAGACATTTAAGTAGTAGATTTAAATCTCTTTGTTACTACCCAACTGTATATTATTTATAAAACCTAGATATATGTGTGACTTAAAAATGTTAACAATGATGATGATGATGATGATCCTAATATGTAAAATGACTCGTGACTCAAAACTCGCCAGTTGTTAACGTAGACAGAATCCACAACAAGATGGTTTACTGATATCAATAATATATTTAAATACATTTTTGGTACTTAACTGGGCACCTAATAATAAAATTCATGGGTGATTCGTCGACGAATGCACGTGGTTTAAGGCTGATGCGCTTCATTATTTACTACATTTAAAGAATACATGATATTTTGATACCATGATAAACGAGTCTATAGTGACTATAGACTCGTTTATAGTCCACATGATGGTAGGTAAGTGGCTGCTGGTTACTGCTGCAATTTGTTTTTTTTTTTAAGATATTTGGCTTGGATGTCCTTGTCCTTTAAGCCATGTCTTCATTTTATTCGGAATTCAAAAATACTTCTTTACAATATGCCGATGAACGAAAAGTTTTTGGGAGATTTAGACGACAGCTAAACCAAACGGATAGTCGATGATGACCATCGATGACAGTATCTCAAGCGCCTTGAGATGGCGCCATCTATACGAACGAAATAACTTGAGGTTTATATAAAAATCGGCTTACTTGTTTCGTCGCATCCACTTATAGTTTATATGCGCAGACAATACAATAATTTAAAATTAAAAATTTTGTACAACCGACTTCAATATCAATTATTAAGAGTAACTCAAAAACTATTGGTCAGACCTTGATCAAATTTATATGGAACCACATGAGAAGCACCAGCTTTCAAATAAAAGTAAGAATCATCGAAATCGGTTCACCCAGAAAAAAGTTATGAGGTACACACATTAAAAATACAGTCGAATTGAGTACCGTCTCCTTTTTCGAAGTCGGTAGAAAAATCGCACAATTTTTATGTATAAAAACCCACTTTAAACCATTAAATAAATGCTAAAACAGGAGCAACAATCTACCCACGGTCAAGATCCCGCCAAAACTTTTCAGCTCATGTCATGGACCTTAAACCACAGATTAAATAATGCTGCAACTTAAAAAATGGCCACAAATTTTTAAAATTCACTTCTGAACATCGGCTTCTCTCGTCACTATGCTAAAAATAAATACGAAATGGTTGTAGCGCCATCTGTTGGTGACCATAAAACCTCCCGAGCATGTCGCCTCTACGGCATGGGTTGTCTGAAAAAACAAATGAATGCCATTTTACTATGTAGACTTTTTCTTATTTTTTATTTAAATAATAACTGCTCACTGACATTAATGCCAATTGCATGATATACGTAATAGCGCCATCTATAAGCAATTGAACATACCATGTGAATGCGATTGTTTCGATTATTGCCATCTACCGGAATTGTTTTAAACTAGAATGCCAAAAAAAACAACAGTTTTAGAATAATAAATCTTGGATTTCAAATTTAAAAGAAAATAAAACCGTATTATGGTACTTTTCAATAATGTGATTTTTTTTTAAATAATTTCTCTGTATTCATTTGCACTTACTGACCTCTATTGTTAAGACGCTATATTCAAGGAAGGAAGAAAGGAAAGAAGTTCAAGAGAGTTACGATAGATGACGATATATCCATATTATTAGTTAACAATTTAACTAAAATGGTAAAATTTTGTTAATTATCTAATAACATTTCAAAGATATTGACTAATGAAGAAATTGATTAAAACTACTTTTATGGATTTTATCGCGTTTAATTCTGCTGGTTTTTAATTATCGACGTCTCACGGTTGTCACGAAGGACTGAGGTGATTGACGTCCCGACGGTAACCCGGAGTATGTTCAGCTATTTAATTATTACTTTTAGTTCGATCTCCGCAGAATGAACTTACTGTGTCTTGAAGTCTTGCAGTTGTATGCTTGGGTTTAGTTTTAATTACATGATCCCAAACAGGTGCCTTTATAGATCTTTTTGTTGGCCCTATATAAGAGAGACCAGATTCACAATGAAGCTTGTACACACCTTCCTACATCTTGTAGAGGAATAATGCATTTGACGGATGATAAGAACTGACCAATCTTCTTCGGCGGCTTGTAGAATGTTCTAATTGAAGCTCGCTTCAGATGTAGTAAATCTTGTCTCTGACACCTCTGACATATCAAAGTAATTGCGTTTTCAGAACATCTTAATTCCATAAACTATGGCTCCTTCAGTTAATCTATGATGGAGGTCCATGTTCAGCAGTGGACTTTAGATAGACTGAATGATCTGAAGTCGCGGGTGTGTACGTAAGCGTTCCCATGCCCCTTCTTTTTATAAGATAAGGGTAACAAACGAGCACAAGTTCCACCTGAATGGTAAGTGGTTGCTGTGAACCATAGACATCCACATGTATCCTCAACTACGAATTAAAATGCAGATGCATTTTCACCCGTGAGGGCTAAGACGGAATGCCTCGTTTCTAGTAATAATGGGTCTCCGATTCTCTACACTCACCATACGAAACACAGCAGCATTGAGATGCTATTTTACGCTGGTATTATGTGAGAGCGTGGTCCTTCCCCGGTCGAGCCGAACCATTCATGCTATAACCATAATAATAATATAGCTGCAGCATGACTCTACCACGTATAAAACGTATGCCCCTTCTGATATATACGGCGAAGGTGGAACACCATGGGGTTGAGTCGTTCCGAATTCGATGTAACCCGTTCTTGCTCCCGCGAGAAGTAAAAAAAGAAGTCTGTAATCTGAAGCTCATAATGATTGAATGCTTATTTAAGCTATATGAAAGGTATGTAGTTAGATGAAGATTTACGATTATAAATGATTAGCAATATTTAGAACGGATGTATCAATTAGCGCAGTAATTTTGCAAGCTCCCATCCTGAGCAAACGATGTCAGCCGGGATGGCATTAACCGGGGATTATGTTTGTTATTCCTTATTCCGCCGGAGGGCAGACCCCCGGGTGCGAGGAGTGACGACGATTTGTCTCCGAGATGTTTCTGGGAGAGCAAACATCTTGCACGGATTGTGCTCGATTGTTTTATAGTGAGAATTTTGTTGTGTTTTTTTTTCATAGAATAAGGGTGACAAACGAGCATACAGTACATCTGATGGTAAGTGGATACTGTGGCCCATAGACATCTACATTTACTCTCGATTAAAATTCGAATTGCAGACGCGTTGTCACCCCTGAGGACTGCCTCGTATTCAGTAAAGAGGGTTTCCGGTTCTCTACACTTACCATACGAAACACAGCAGCATTAAGCAGCTATATCAGGCTGGTATTCTGTGAGAGCGTGGCCCTTCCACGGTTGAGCCGACCCACTCGTGCCACAACCATAATATAGCTACACCGTGGCTCTACCACGTAAACGTTACGTGTTGTAATTTATGTTTATTTTTCTTTGATCTATCAAAACACACGAACGAACGAGTCATTCTTAGTCCTCAGGGGTGACAACGCATCTGCATTGTGATTCTTAATCGAGGGCAGATGTAGATGCCTATGGGCCAAAGTATTAACTTACCATCAGGTGGCCTTTGTACTCGATTGTCACCCTTATTCTATAAAAAAAAAACGTAAGTACCAGCATTTTTATTATTTCTGTGGCCAAAGTGCCTGTATTGCTGTCATAGTAGTTGGTATTCTACCTGTATCAATTTGAGTGGAACACATGGTTATACAAGAGCCGGTATATCAAAAGCCGTGAGGCGTTTTATTTTAGTTCTCAGAGGCAGTGGAGTAGCTTGTGATGCTTGCGTCCGGTGCCGCTTGTACCAAACAAGTCGGCCTAAAACTTTGATCATTTTCTTCGTCTTCATCAGGCTGTAGAAGTCAGGACTTCAAGAGCTCAAGACTAGGCTAGACATGAGCTTCTTGCTCTCAGAGGCAGACGTCTCGCACCTTTGGCGCTAATGGTCGATGCCGGTCTGAGTATATTGATGATTATAATGTCCTCCAGACCGAATTTCGGCCACGGCGGCAAGTCTCATAGAAGACTAGCCATCTGCCCAGGACAGGATTCTAGTACCAGAGAGTATGCGCAAGCACAGGTATACTCTCTATCCTCTCACATTATAAGTCCGACGGGACTGTGATCCGACACGACGGGAAAGAGATAAGGCACAGGACCAACAGCTCTACGTGCTTTCCGAGGTATGGGAGATTTTCTTGACAGGAAACCCAAAAAAATCGTAAATCTATGATGTATTATGTTGAATTATTTTATCTTTACGACACGACAGTGATATAATAGTTGGAAATAAAAAGAGACATTAATTTGAATTATATCAATAATAATTTAATAATTAACGTTATAGGCTTAGCATTTTAAACCTATGCAAACAGATTTAGGAATTTATATATTACATGTAACTTACGTTATACGTTTCTCTAATAATTTAACAAAATAATCTTGCATTTGCATTGCATGACCTATTCACACTACAGATATCCTTGCTTACAGTGACAGCGGCATGTATAAACGAATGGTCTCATTTTATTTTATCAAAATTTTCCGCCTCGTGTGTAACGCCCTCACAAATACTGAATAGGGTTAACATTAGATCCATCTGTGACAGGACTTTCATTAAAATGGTTAGTTATTAGAATGTTTTTATTACAAATACGTTAAAATATTGTCAGTTTCAATATTTGAATTTATAAATGCTAGAAACTCAAAACGTGATCGTCAAAACTAATTCGTAAGTTGTAGAAACGTGATTCGTAAATTACTTTAAGGGAATTAAAAAAAGACAAGACAATAAAATTAAAATATCAATAAAATAAACATGATAGTGGGCAGGAGCGACTTCCTATTAACAACCAGAAAAAAAAACTGCAGCTCCCAACCCTCCTGCCAAGCGTGGCAACTATGGTAAATATGACCTTATGAGGCAATCTATGGGGAGGCCTATTTTTTTTTTTTTTTTATAGGATAAGGGTGACAAACGAGCACACAGTCCACCTGATGGTAAGTGGTTACTGCGGCCCATAGACATCTACATCTATCCTCTATTACAAATCAAAATGTAGATGCGTTGTCACCCGTGAGGACTAAGATGGAATGCCTCATTTCCAGTAAAAAGGGCCTCCGGCCACCTGCACTCACCAAGCGAAACGCAGAGGTAAATCTCTACTTCACGCTGGTTTTCTGTGAGGTCGTGGTACCACCCCGGTTCGAGCCGGCCCATCCGTGCGACAGCAAAAGCTGCCGCGTGGCTCTACCACTGTTTAAATGTCAGCTGTGAACTTTGATAGGCTGTAATAGATAGATAGATGGATAGTTAAAAACAATATGAAAGAACGGGATTACAGTGTGTGGTTTTCGACCGCAGATGATAGATAATATGATATGATATTTTTTATAGGATAAGGGTGACATACGAGCACACAGTTCACCCGATGATAAGTGATTGCTGTGGCCCATAGACATCTATATCTATCCTCAAATATGAATCAAAATGCAAATGCGTTGATAGTGAGGACTAAGATGGAATGCCTCGATTCCAGAAAATAGGGTCACCGGTTCTCTACACTCACCAAACGAAACACAGCAGCGTTAAACTGCTATTTTACGCAGGTATTCTGTGAGAGCGTGGTTCTACCCCGGTCGAGCCGACCCATTCGTGCTACAACTATACAAGTAATATAGTTTTAGCATGGCTCTGCCACGTAAAGATATAATATAACCACGTAATGATATTATTTTTTTTGGATTAAAAAACACGACCTTTTAGTTTTGAAGTCTGTACCCTTAACCATTAGACTACTGTTGCTTTTGTCATAAATCTTTATATAATATGTGATTATTCTGTACGTATATTTGTCACTTAATTATCCTAAACGGCTGGACCCAAAGAGATATATACCTACTAAGTCAGTGGCTGGACCGATTTTGATGAAATTTGTTCTGCGATTTCGAGTCTCTGAATGGCTTACATACACAATTGGACCCGGTAGATGGCACTGTTATCAATCGTGCGAAGCCGGGGTTGATCGCTAGTATCTTATATTCTAGCATAATTAAATTTACTACAGTTTTTTGGTGTGCGTTGAAACAGAAACTTTTTCATTCAATATAGATTATAAATAATACTTACTGAAAGTCACTCTTTTGTTTAATTACCACTGGTTCGGAAAAAAAACCTCTGTCCTGGGAAGAACCAGCAAGAAACCCAGCGGGTTTTTTTTTAAATAACAGCTTACAATCATGTATGTTACACAAATTAACAACACAACAAATTAGAAATAGCTTGGTAGCGATCACCTCATTTGCAGGGGTTATTATCATCCATAAATTTCTTAATATTATAATAACCCTTTTTATACAAACTTAGTTTAATAAAGTTTTTGAACTTTGAGCAGGTCTAATTTTGTATATTTTGTGAAATTTTGTTGTAAAAGCGTATACATCGCCCCAAGAATGAATTACTGACTCGATGGAGTCGAGTAACGAGTTAAG
This sequence comes from Parnassius glacialis, assembly GCA_033319125.1. NCBI lineage: Eukaryota > Metazoa > Arthropoda > Insecta > Lepidoptera > Papilionidae > Parnassius > Parnassius glacialis. Next base: position 35,201,048 of record JAVANC010000025.1, read on the forward strand.
TCATTCCACGTGGTCGCATTATGAATTAAGAGAACTCTGTGTTTCTGTACTAGCACATCTCAAAGACGGAAAAGTCCCCGTGACTCAGTACACATGGTGTCCCCACAGCATTGCGACTTGATGACTGATCGGTGCGATTACGTCGAGCGTCGGATTAGCCCCAATTTTAAATTGTTGATTACTTTCCTACCTACCACCTCCCCTTCCCCCCACAACCCCGCCGCTTCTCACCTAGCCCCCGCTCCCGGGCCGAACGCTTCGCGGATCTTCGCTCCAATGACAGGTTGTTAAAAATTTAAAAATCTACCTTCATTTTTCCTTGAGAATTTCGAAGGATTTATTATTCTATCCTCCTTTACTCATTTTATTCATAAAATGAATATTTTCTCTCATTATAAGAAAAAAAAAGTGTTTTTAAATACATTTTGGTCTAATAGTCACTTAATGATTTCTTTTTACGCGAACACTACACATTTAAATATTTAAATATACCTAACTAGTTTTTACAGATTCTATTGCGTATAATAACTTATTTTATATTCTCGGCGTTTCGAGCACTTTACTAGTACCCATGGTCACGGGAGGGGGGGGGGGGGAAGGTTTAACCACGGTTACCTCCAGATTAAAATTATGAATTTTTTGGTCCGATTTATGGAGTATGAACTTATAGTATCTTGAAGTCTTGCAGTTGTATGCTTGGGTTGGGATTTAATTTAATTAATTATAGGACCCCAAGCAGATGGTAGCACCCAGCCATTTTCTCTATTGAAATTAGGATATTTTTTTTGATTTCAACATCCTCGCGAATCATCAGTGGAAGGAATCTAATCGTCTATCAAATCTAATGTTGTGACGGGGGCGATCCTGTACGTGTTCATAAAACTGAGGTGTTCAGTCTGCAGTTTTTTTATAGGATATGGTGACAAACGAGCACACAGTCCACCTGATGGTAAGTGGTTGCTGTGGCCCATAGACATCTACATCTATCCTCGTTTGCGATTCAAAATTCAAATGCGTCGTCACCAATAAGGACTAAGATGGAATTCATCTTTTCCATTAAAAAGGGTATTCGGTTCTCTACACTCACCATACGAAACACAGCAGTGTTAAGATGCTATTTAACCCTGGTTTACAAATTAATATACGCGATAAAATCCGTAAAAAATAACTTTATTTAAACTAATATTCACATGTTGGTAACTTAGTAAGTACTCGTATAATAACATGTAATTAACAGATTTACGAAATTCACAAAATAGTTGGCAACTGCTAGAATAGACGTTGATAATTGACATTAGGTATATTGACTTCAATTCATTCATTCATTATTCAATATAATAACGCCCTGAGCTTAATAGAAGCCCTTTATTTCAATATTACAGACAGACATTTTAGTTTTATCTATATGTATAGATATGTTTACTAGGTTTTAGATACGTGGTAGAGCCACGCTATAGCTATATTAGTTGTAGCATGAATGGGTCGGCTCGACCGGGGAAGTACCACGCTCACACAGAGTACCAGTTTCATATGGTGAGTGTAGAGAACCGAGACTGCCTCGTTGGTCTAGTTGTTGTGGTAGTGCGACTGACCTTCATGAGGTCGCGGGTTCGAATCCCGAGTCGGGCCAAAAGAAACAGTTATTGAGTTTTTCCATCAAGAAATTCTCAGTAGCTGCCCGGAGTGAGGAAATTGCCGGTGTCTCAACTCCGTGCCTCGGAAAGCACGTAAAGCAAATATAAGCATGTAAAGGTCCTGCTCCTGTTCTCTCTCCGGTCGTGTCGGTTTACCGTCCCATCGGGCTATGAGAGTGAGGGAATAGAGAGTGCACCTGTGCTTGCGCATACACTCGTGCACTATAATCCTGTCCTGCGCTGATGGCTAGTCTCCGTTGAGACTGGTCGCCGTGACCGAAATTCGGTCTGGAGGACATTATTATTAGAGAACCGGAGACCCTTTTTACTCCAAACGATCCATTCCATGTTAGTCCTCACAGGTGACAACGCATCAGGTGTCCTTGGACTTAGCTATTTACCGTCAGGTGGACGTCAGCGCGTTTGTCACTTCAGTTTAATAATGATCCAAAGACCTTTATTGAGAGATTCTTTAACGAAATTGAATATTTATGTGCTCGTCTACATAAGATTTTTTGTTTTAAAAAAAAGTTACCCCGCACTTCGATTTTCTTACGTTGACCTCATCACCTAGTTTACTTACCTAGTTTACATGTATTAATTGCATACGGACGAACATCCGGACACGGAACAATTATTTGTAGACCATACAAACACTTGTTCTTTGGCAGTCTACAGCGCCGCAACTTGATGCTTAGTCACTGTGCCACGAAGCCGTCTCAATATAATTCGGTTTCATTAAGGAACTCCGAAATAGCACGGTTAATAACGTATTAGGCTGGATTTAGTGCTCGACCGACGGTCAGCACGTACCGTACGCCCTAACAGTACGTCCTGATCGTCGGTCGAGGCCAAGCGCTTAACTGACGGTAAGCTTTGTTAGACGTGTACAATTACGAAGGAAAATTATTCCATTTGTTAACTCTATAATATGTGCGTACTATTTACGCAAACGATTACGGCATAAAAGACGTAGAAGATATCATGTGCACCCAATAATTGTAGATTGTTTAATTGAAGGAGAATTTTGTTCATTGTATTCGAAATTGCGAGAACAATGTTCAATCAATGTTCATTTTTGTTCGCGATAATGCGCGTGCGTACGGTCGGTCGCTCTGTCAGCGTCGCACTGTACGCACGCATGTACCGCCATAGCGCGTCAGTAACCGACGTGCGTCAGACTGACGAACTCGACCGACGGCCCTCGTACGCGCGACGTAGCCGTACGCGCGTAGTACTTCATCAGCGCTGCACTGTAGCCGTTAATAGGTTTACATTGATATAGCTACGCTCAATCAATGTCAGCGCTCACCGTCGATCGAGCACTAAATCCAGCCTTATACGAGTCCAAGATTAAAACAGTAATTATAAAACCTGACTACGTAAGAAAGTTTACTGAAAAGAGAAAAGTTTTATGTCTTATGTCGCTCCCACATTAAGTCGAACCTAACGACACCTCATATGTAAAATATATCAAGTTGTTTCGGCTACAAAAAAAAACTGTCGTCGACTGTAAGTCAAAGTTCTGTTACGGCCAGCAACTGCTTATCCCAGGAGTAGGGTCCCCCGCGGCCCCATAGACGGAGAACCTACAAGCAGATGCTGGTTGGGCCTGCTACAGGCCAAAGGTGAAAATTTTCTAATTACAATAAACAATTAGGGGGGAGCATTACATTCTAATAAAGGGAGCTTACGTACCTCTATCCAAGGCGACTGGTCCCTCAGGATTCGGTCAGGTCGCGTATGGATGTATAGTGCTAGGAAAGTAAGGGTCAGTGATGTGTATCTGGGTGTGGCTGGTAGTGTTATTGACCTTATTAGACCGTTACCCTCTGCAGCAGTTCGGCCCTCAGCACCTCTCCAAATTACGGTCTCCTTCCGCAGTCACTTTCTTCGCTTTCTACGATGACAGTTCCTTAACTCTGCCGTACGATTAACTACCTTACAGAAGCCACTAACTCTCGTTTGTTATAAGATTAACACGCGCGACCGGATCAAAGGTCACTACCGTTCCGCGTCGCAACAGTTATTTCTGGAACATCAAATGCCGCACTAGCTATTATTGTCGAATGCACTTATACAGATTCTGAGCTAGATACAATGAGTCCCGGGTGAAGCTAACAAGAAGGAATGCGCGTTACGTATTCTAAAACCGTATATTTCCTAGATGCGCGTGTCGTATTCCGCTTCCGACTTCCCGACAAAATACAGCGTGCCGCCGATCGCAGCTCTGAATTTGGACTCTTAATTTTTCTAGGGCGTTCTCGACTCCCATCGTTCAACACGCTCGGACGTTCAACACGCACGAACTTCATCTCGTATCGCGCCGAGCCGAGTGCCATCTAACGTCGATGCTTGACATTAGCGCTTTTGCGCGAACAAGTTCTTAGCTTCAGAAACTTGTAAACATTATTTTTGGGTTGTTAAGAAATATTTTTTTCGGTGAAGTATTTTTTTATTCATCATCATCATCATCATTACAGCCTTTCATAAGTCCACTGCTGAACATAGGCCTCCCCCAAGAAATAAATATATATAATTTTTATAAAACTTAAACAAATGTATTTTCATCGATTTTATATATCACTTACGTGACTGTCACACTCAGATGAGTGTGAGAGTCACGCAAGTTCAGTGCTTTTCCCAATCCCAAAAGGGCCCAACATGTCTAAAGAAATTTTCACTTCAATAGATATACATAGATATTCTAGAAAAAGATTATCCTCTTTTTGGGGTAGTCGGGTAATGAAACAACAAACCACGTTTTTGCTAAACGGAAACACATTCACTAATTCGCAGTTACGAAAGTTAATCACGATTGCCCACAGGCCCACGGCGCAGGTCACTCGGGGCGAGATTTACCGGCGCCCGGCTACAATAAGGCGGCCCTTGGCGACCCCATTACGCTTGTACACCGATGTCTAATCGATGTCTAAAGGTAGACCCGTGAGGGAGTGTTTTGTTTCACATGCAATCTTATTTAGTACACAACAAAATACTATTGCCTATATTAGCTAATGCATACGGCGTGTAGTGGCGTCTATTAATAATAGTTCTAGTTTAAGGGAAAGAGGACCTGAGAATGCAAAATTGTATGGTCTGAATGCACGGACAGCTTCCGAAAATGATTTCCACCAGCAACTCATCACTGACTTAGGGATTGTAAAGAATATTAGAAGAATAGCTACACAGGGTCGTGCACATTCAAAGAGTTTGTCCAGGAGTACCATATAAGCTATGGTTTCAATGGACTTGATAATGAACGGTATAAGGCTGCTGGTCGCGAGGTTAAGATGTTCGAAGGCAACCAAGATGGTAATACGGTGAAAAAGAACTAGTTTGAAGCACCTATTACAGCACAGTACATAAGGATAAACCGCATGCGATGGCGTGAAAATATATCGATGCGTGTGGAGCTCTATGGTTGCGACTATGTTGCCAACACGCTATACTTCAACGGTTCGTCATTAGTGAAAATGGAGCATCTCCGCGATCCGATTTCGGCGCCCCGTGAGAGGATCCGTTTTCGCTTCAAGACCAGCGCGGCGCGTGGAGCGTTGCTGTACTATTATATTATTAGACTAGTGCGGTGTAAGAATATTTACTACCCCGTATCGTTTCTTGAGTGTCTTAACCCTTTCGCTGTCCCGTGCGCTACATATACTCGCAGGTCGTTGCTATTGTCTTAATATTGTATCCGAAAACCGGACAGTGAAAGTGTTAAGAAACTGAAACAGGAGATGTGTACGACCGTCTTTCTGACAACAACTCAATTTGCAATTGCTAAATCGCCTGGCAAATGTGGCAATTGTGGCAAATATGGACATCTTTGTTTGGTACATGTCAACTTTTTATACAAATAAACCTAGCAAGCTAACAGCATAGCAAAGTGGCGAAGCAATCGGCTTTGTAGCGGTTTCTAACGGTTGCCGTTGAGTAATCAGTTTCAAAATAGGAGATTCAGATGCCTGGGTGATCAGTAATCGTGGGACAGACGGACAGACGGACAGACATCGTGAAATCAATAAGTGTCTTCGCAAGCTTCGCCACTTAATAAGGGTGACAATCTAGCATACAGTCCTTATGGTAAGTGGGTGCTGTGGTCCATAGACACCTGCATCTATCAACAATGAAGAGTCAAATTGCAAATGTGTTGGCACCCCTTGTAACACGAAAATTTTCGTGTACATTATTTTAGCATATTTATATTATTACAGTCGATGAATAGACATCAGTGCGCCATCTAACGTCATTAGTCCGAAGTAACTAGAAACGTATATTGACGAATCGAGCTAGCTAATTGCATGCAATTGACCTTTCGTGTTAGTTCGAAATCCTACCACGGATCGACGGTGGCGCGTAGCCCAAGGGAGGCCTAGTCTTTTTGAGCGAGCCGTTGTAATGATCGGACACGCACATATATAATTTTTGAATCGAAACGCCGGAACATGAATTTAAAGTGACGAGTACTTGGGCGTACGGCCCCTTAAACACAATGTCTACAGGCAGTTTAATGTGTTGAAACACATCATCCCATAAATTGTAAGTACTTAATGCTTTTGTCTTCTTAAAAGCACATGTGCTCTAATTAACGGTACATGGTATTTCATAGATTCTTTTGTCTTGTCATAGGGGTCCTTAGTCCTTACTTTGAGTATGGTCCATTATCAAGTTTAACTATGTGAACGAGGAGTGGCAGCTTCAACTGGTGGCTATATTGGGACTGGGCGGTCTGGAGACCGCGACCGGAGTACACCTGGAGGACAGCTGTTACCTCACTGCTTCGCGGGATTGACCATAAACAGTGTAATATTGTGTAATCCACCAGGTTAGTCAAAACCTCAGTTCCCAGTGTATTTTAAAGTGACAACTTGATATTTGGTGCTATCCGTATGAACTTTAGAAGGAAATAAACCACTTTTTGTCTGTATATGTAACTTTGAATTTTCATTTACTAATCATCCAACAACAGGCGCCCTGGGATACTTTTATTTTGATACTCGAGTCTCTTAACTCTCCGATGACCGTAGCCGGTGAGTAGCGCCCTAAAAAGTGTTATAAAGTGGCTACCCAACGTTGAACCTTAAGTTGCTGGATGTTAGTAGATGAATTAACCTTAATTGTAACTATTTAAGCTGTTAAAAACCCATTTAATATGAAAACTTAGTGAAATTTAATGTTAACATTTTTTTGATGTAGGTAGATTTAAGTAAGCTTGAGAACAAAGAAAGTTTAACTTGAATGTGATTTATATGTACTTAAATGAATTAAAACTTAACATAATAAAAATATTTGTGCTATTTTAAGTAGATATTTTTAATATCAACCGATTTAAGACTTTTTTGTAACCGTCAGTACATTTTAACAAAATGTCGATCCACAAGTATATAGACTCATTACATAAAGATGAAATCAGATATGAACTCGCCATTATTGGTGTTTCCACAGATGAAAATGTAACCACCGACGCAGTGAGGAGGCAGATCCGCCAGGTGTACAAACTTGCACGCCGTGGAAGCATGAAGTGCGAACCACTCCAGTCACCCAGTATAGCCTCTGAACTAGAGATCTGCACCCCAAAAGTCGAACTTCTGGAATCCCAGCTGCAGGCGGGTAAAGTAGATGATCGCAATTTGACTCTTAAACTGTCTCGTCGTGCAAATTATTTGATGGATAGGTTGGCTCGTATCTCAGAAAGTAGTTCGCATTTGTCAGATCTTCGTAGTCGTTTGATTCGCATTTTGAGTGTCATAGACGGTGAAGATAGCAACACGGATAGTGAATACAAGGAAACCCAGGCACAGCCGTCTAACCAGAAAGTGGAAAGTAACGTGATCTATGTGAAAGACGAACCCTTGAACCTAAATACATTTAACTTAAAATTTGACGGAACCACGTGTGTTCGTGTATTTATTGAACGGCTTGAGGAACTTAAAGAGGCTCGCAACATTACTGAAGCTCGCATACTTTCAGCTTTTTCTGATCTTTTAGAAAACTCTGCTTTATGTTGGTTTAGGAGTAATAAGGATAATATCCACTCATATCCACAATTATTGAAATGCTTAAGGGACGACTTTGATATTCCCGATTTAGACTATAAACTATTAAATGAAATAAGGCAGCGTACACAGGCCAGACACGAAACGATAGTAGTCTATCTTTCCATAATGCAGGGAATGTTCTCGCGACTCACTCACCCGTTGTCGAGTAGACAACAACTCGAAATCTTGATGCATAACATTAGACCAGAGTACATGAAAGATTTAGCTTTACATGATATAACCTCTGTAGACAAACTTAAACTTTATTGTAAACAGTTAGAAATGGCGCGATCGCGTGCGGAACAATTTAGTGAACCTAACTTGAATAACTTTAAAATTACAGCGGACTTAAATAAACAAACGCCGCGATCTCACAGTAAACAAGTCTCTGTGCTGAATGAAGCTGGCTCTTCGAGGCAATTGGATAGGAAATGCTTTAGGTGTGGATTAAACACTCATTTCACTAATCAATGCAATTCGAAAGAGTTAGTGTGTTTTAAGTGTGGATTAAAAGGTGTTAAGCGTACAGATTGTAGTAATTGCAATTCAAAAAACTAGTTAACACGGAACTATCCAACACCTTTAATAAAAATAGGTCTTATACGTCCAATAATGAAGAGGTAGTTCTGTTTAAAAAAAATACTAGTGATATAAGACCATACTTAAAATTAAAAATATTGAACTTACAAGCTTTTGGCTTATTAGATTCGGGTGCAACTTGTAGCATTATTGGAAATAATGCGCATTTGATCTTTTTAGAACACGGATTTCAACTCAACCGGTCTGACACTGAGCATTACGTAAGAACTGCTGATGGTACGAGATTGCATTGTTTAGGGTATATGTTCTTACCTATTGAATTTAACAATAATTTCAGAGTGATTAATTTTTATGTTGTTGCACAAATAACTTCACCTATAATTCTAGGTGTTGATTTTTGGCAGGTGTTTGACTTAGGGAACGACCTTGTATCCGAAGTACAGTTTGACCGAAAGTCGGAGTCACCAATAAGTAATAGCATAAATTCGGTTTCTCTTAATAAAGGCCTTGAAGAATACGAGTCTTTATCCATAGAACAAAAACAAATCATTGATAATTTAGTCCAACAGTTTGATACAATTAACACAGTTAAAGTAGGTTTGGGACGTACCAATTTAATTCATCACGTCATAGACACAGGGGATAGTAAACCTATTAAGCAAAGGTACTATCCATTATCACCTGCTAAGCAACAAGCACTTGAAAAAGAATTGGATAGAATGCTTAGTTTGGGAGTTGTGTCACCTTCACAGTCAGCTTGGAACTCACCTGTAGTAATGGTTCAGAAGCCAAATGGGGACCTAAGGCTTTGTCTAGATTGTAGAAAATTAAATGCAGTTTCCAAACCCGATGCGTATCCTCTCCCGTATATAAGCAACATATTGGATCAGCTCCGCGACGCGAAATATCTAACGTCAATAGATCTTTCCGCTGCGTATTGGCAAATACCCTATGATAGCGAGCAATCAGCTGATAAGACCGCGTTCACAGTGCCACGCCGGGGGTTATTTAGATTCAATGTAATGTCGTTTGGCCTTGTTTCCGCGTCAAGCACAATGCAAAGATTAATGGATAGGCTATTTGGTCCCGAATTTAACAACAAAGTATTCTGTTTCCAAGATGATATAATCATAATATCCAGCACTTTCTCAGAACATGTGCAGCTCTTGCATAAGGTCTACGCAAAACTCAGGGACGCAAACTTGACTATAAACATGGATAAGTCTGTCTTTTGCCGTAGAGAACTTAAGTACTTGGGATATTTAGTTGACAAACATGGACTTAGAACTGATCCGGGAAAGGTAGATATTATATTGAATTATCCAACTCCTACTTCCGCTAAGGAGGTTAAAAGGTTTCTAGGCATGGCAGGCTGGTACAGGAGGTTCATTAACAATTTTTCGAAAATTAGTAAACCGTTGAATAAATTAACTAGCAAAAATGTCCGCTTTGAATGGACTACGGAGGCAGATGAGTCATTTAACCACTTAAAAACCGCTTTAGTGTCTGCTCCGATACTTAAATGTACAAACTTTGATTTGCCTTTTTCTATCCATTGTGATGCTTCCTCAGTGGCTGTGGGCGGAGTCTTAACCCAGACTTATGACGGGGTAGAACATCCCATAGCATACTGCAGTCGGTCTCTTGCCAAAAATGAAATTAATTTTTCCACATCGGAGAGAGAACTTATGGCCGTGATTTACGCATTAGAGCAATTTAGATCTTATGTAGAAGGTACAAAGTGTAAAATAATAACCGACCACGCCTCGTTATTATGGTTTTATAAATTAAATAACCCATCAGGTCGCTTAGCCAGGTGGAGCATGCGATTGAGTCAATTTGATTTCGAAATAGAACACAGAAAAGGTAAATTAAATGTTATTCCAGACGCACTAAGTAGGATTCAAGTTGATGCAATCGCTACGCCGGCTACCAGTGATGCGTGGTATAGACATGTATACGAAGATTGTCAGGCCAACCCTCGCAAATATCCCCACTTCATGGTAAAAGACGATAGATTGCTTAGGTACTCTAAAAATAAATATGAGTTAACGAAGGAGTTTAATTGGAAGTTAGTGGTACCCGAGGAAGACAGGTTAGGTATTTTAAAGAAATGTCATGATGAACCAGTTAGTGCTCATTTGGGTGTCTTTAAAACCCACAAGCGTCTTAGTCTTAATTATTACTGGCCCAGCATGTACCAAGATGTGAAAGAATATGTTAAGAAATGCGAGATATGTAAACAATACAAACCCGTCAACACGGCTAGACCTGGTTTAATGGGAAACCCGAAGGAGGTTAACAAACCCTGGGAGGCCATATGTTGCGATTTGCTAGGCCCATTTCCGGTTTCTCGCAATAGGAATATTCACTTAATTGTATGTACAGACTATTTTAGCAAGTATGTCATGTTGCATCCTATACGGACCGCAACAGGCGCTGCGGTCGCTAAGTTCATAGAAGAGAAATTGTTCCTAGTACATGGCGTATGTAAGACTATCTATATTGACAATGGTCCACAGTATGTGTCTAATCAGTTTAGGCAACTGTTACATAAATATAACGTACCGAATATCTATTATAACCCGCGTTATCACCCACAGGTAAATCAAGCCGAAAGAGCGATTAGGAACGTAGTTAACGGTATATCATGTTATGTAGGTACCGAGCATAAACGATGGGACGAGAACATCCCACAGTTGCAATGCGCACTTAATTCAGCCGTGAATGATACCACTAAGTTTACTCCGTATTTTCTTGTGCATGGACGGGAATTCATAATAGATGGAATGTTACACAGCTTAGATAGCACTCAGCCAGTTCAAAGATCACAAGTAACTCTCGGTGAACCACAAGCATACAGTAAAAAATTAGCGGAATTAGACACCATATTTCAAAAGGTACAAAAGCATATTAAAAATGCTCATTCTAGAAATGAAAAGTACTATAACTTAAGAAAACGACATATTGAGTTAAAAGTAGGTCAAATTGTATATAAACGTACCCATTACCTATCTAATGCCTCAAAGAGATTTACGGCTAAACTAGCACCAAAATTTCAAAAATGTGTCATAACAGCGAAAATATCACCTTTAGTGTATACCTTAGCCAGCATGGAAGGTAAGACACTAGGTAATTTTCACATAAAAGACATCCTTAAACAAGATGACTAATAGTTTTGTAGAATGTGAGTGAAGAGTATGATTGAGTGAAAGAATGTAAGAACAATAAAAATTTTCAAAATTTATATCCACCGGTGAACTTTTTGAGATAAATAATCTGTGATTGTATTGATGAACGAGCGATAGATAACTAGTAGGTCACCTTATGTTGTGAACATCGGCGCAAGTTAGATAAGAACTTGTTTTTTATGCCCGCACTCTGGAAATTTTATAAGAAAATGCCTACCAGGCAGTGCGTAGCATTACTTAAGCCGTTTCTTTTAACTTAATATGATTAAACGTTAATTCACTTAACTTAATGCGAGTTAGATATTTAACTTAACTTAATACTTAATATGATTTGCAAATCACTTAACTACTCAACTTAATAAACAAGAACACGTTCGTTTTTCGACTACTTAGAGAAAAGGCAAGTCGAAACGTAAACATCGTGTGTAGGCTTAGTGCACTGTAGGCTGTAGGTATTCGATTCTGTCTCGTGATGTTACGTCACGCACCGCATGAATGGTAATAGACTATTCGCGCGTAGAATTCGGGAACGTAATTATTCATAGGTAGTTGTATTTTAATAGCAAAAAAAAACATGTAGGAATAAATGTAAATAAAGTTGCATGCCATTAGACTAATATAGGTGTAACAATTAGTGTAGTATTTTCTAAATTACAACACAAGTAGGTAAATTTGTGGTAGTGTTTTTTTTTGTGTCAACAATACAAGTAGGTAATTACATTTTGAGGTTAAATTGTTTAGTGGAATATAATGTTACTAGGTATACAGATACAGAAATGAAAATTAGGTAATAAGTAGAGCAATAATGAGCTTTGTGTAAGATTAAACGTCGTAATTAAGTGATTAAGTGATGGCTTGGTACTTGTTAGTTGTTGGTGCATGGGTGACTTGGAATTTACTATCCGTGCGAATATTTTTAGTCAGATTGGATTAGAGACACATTACAACTTCTTCACTGTATTTGGTATTCAGGCGTTGTTCTGCAGGTGGCACGAGATGTCTTCGGAATAAGTATCTTCATTACGAAGAACTTTTTAACCCAAGCAAAGGGGATGTGTAACACGAAAATTTTCGTGTACATTATTTTAGCATATTTATATTATTACAGTCGATGAATAGACATCAGTGCGCCATCTAACGTCATTAGTCCGAAGTAACTAGAAACGTATATTGACGAATCGAGCTAGCTAATTGCATGCAATTGACCTTTCGTGTTAGTTCGAAATCCTACCACGGATCGACGGTGGCGCGTAGCCCAAGGGAGGCCTAGTCTTTTTGAGCGAGCCGTTGTAATGATCGGACACGCACATATATAATTTTTGAATCGAAACGCCGGAACATGAATTTAAAGTGACGAGTACTTGGGCGTACGGCCCCTTAAACACTGTCTACAGGCAGTTTAATGTGTTGAAACACATCATCCCATAAATTGTAAGTACTTAATGTTTTTATCTTCTTAAAAGCACATGTGCTCTAATTAACGGTACATGGTATTTCATAGATTCTTTTGTCTTGTCATAGGGGTCCTTAGTCCTGACTTTGAGTATGGTCCATTATCAAGTTTAACTATGTGAACGAGGAGTGGCAGCTTCAACTGGTGGCTATATTGGGACTGGGCGGTCTGGAGACCGCGACCGGAGTACACCTGGAGGACATCTGTTACCTCACTGCTTCGCGGGATTGACCATAAACAGTGTAATATTGTGTAATCCACCAGGTTAGTCAAAACCTCAGTTCCCAGTGTATTTTAAAGTGACAACTTGATATTTGGTGCTATCCGTATGAACTTTAGAAGGAAATAAACTACTTTTTGTCTGTATATGTAACTTTGAATTTTCATTTACTAATCATCCAACAACAGGCGCCCTGGGATACTTTTATTTTGATACTCGAGTCTCTTAACTCTCCGATGACCGTAGCCGGTGAGTAGCGCCCTAAAAAGTGTTATAAAGGACAAGGATGGTCACGAGTAAAAAGGGTCATCGGTTCTTGTCATTCACCACACGAAACACAACATTATTCTGCTGTTACATACTGGTATTCTGTGAGAGCGTGGTCTTTCTCCGGTCTATCCATTCGTACTGCAAATGTAATACGGTATCTCGTGGCTCTTCGTATAAACACTACATTTTTAAACAACAAAAAATCGCGATACCATCCACACCATCTGGATGCTTCTTTTATTGCTCGCACAACTTCTTTGTAGAATCGGCCACCAAGCAATATATCCGTACCGAAACGACTCAGGGACTTTTTTAAAGACCAGCAACGCACCTGCAATTCTCCTGGTGTTGCAGTTGTTCATGGACGACGGTAGTCACTTACCATCTGATTAGCCGCATTGTTTGTACCCTGTCCCATAACAAAAGTCTCATATGTAGTATAGTTCTGCAGCTGTACATATTAATTATAATGATCTGGAAAGGATTTTATTACGTTTTTTAAAAAAGATCCACTCTTACGATTTACTAGAGACCCACCCGGCGTCGTCTGGGTGGGGTCTATTAATATTGCGTTAGATTATGACAATCAAATATCATTTATTTTATCAATTTACCGTTTTTTAAATCTTCAAGTTTTGCGATTGAAATATTTTTTTTTATGATAAGGGTGACAAACGAGCACACAGTCCACCTGATGGTAAGTGGTTGCTGCGGCCGATAGACATCTACATCTATCCTCTATTACAAATCAAAATGTAGATGCGTTATCACCCATGAGGACTAAGATGGAATGCCTCATTTCCAGTAAAAAGGGCCTCCGGCCACCTGCACTCACCAAGCGAAACGCAGAGGTAAACCTCTACTTCACGCTGGTTTTCTGTGAAGTCGTGGTACCACCCCGGTTTGAGCCGGCCCATCCGTGCGACAGCAAAAGCTGCCGCGTGGCTCTACCACTGTTAACAAAAGCTGCCGCGTGGCTCTACCACTGTTAACAAAAGCTGCCGCGTGGCTCTACCACTAAATATATAGCCTAAATCCCTCCTGGCATTGCTATCTGTTCTTAAAGTTTCATCGCAATCGGCTTAGCCATTGTTTAGACAGCCAACATTTTTAAATATGTTTTTTTTTGTCTTAATAGCATGCAAATAACTTCCTGAGCTTAATATAAGCCAGTTATTTCAATATTATGATTTTTTTTATATAGAATTAGATTGACAAACGAGCACGCAGTTAACATGATGGTAAGTGGGTGCTGTGGCCCATAGATTTTTCCTAAGATGGAATGCCTAGTTTCCAGTAAAAAGGGTCTCCGGTGCTCTACACTCACCATACGTAACACAGCAGCATCGAGATGCTATTTTACGCTGGTATTTTGTGAGAGTCGAGCCGACCCATTCATGCTTCCACCATAATATGACTGCACCGTGGCTCTACCAGGTAAAATACAGAAACTTCAATTTTATTTATATGTATAGATAAATACCAAAATTACGGTCAATAAAACATGTTAAGTTGAGCTCCTTTGCCTACAATAAGCCTATTAACAATAATTACTTCCAGCCCCATTATCAGAAGTCGATCGCAACACCTTTGTGTCCAGATGTTCCAACGTGCGATTACACGTGCCACTGAGCATTGTTAATATCAGACAAATTGTCGCAAATATCGGCCATTGTACGCGACAGATGGCTCTGACTAGCAAAAAACATATTTAACATTTATTATGACTTTCGATTAGATTTTTGTCGACTTGTTACCGCCATTCTGATTTTAACCGAATTCAAAAAGGAGGAACTGTTCTTTCTGGGCGAACTGATTTTGATGATTTTTTTTTTTATTGGAAAGCTGATGCTTTTCATGTGTTTCCATATAAATTTGATCAAGGTCTGACCAGTATTTCTTAAGTTAACCTTAATAATTTATATTGCCGTCGTTTGTACAAAATTTTAAATTTTATTACTTGTCTTGCACAACGTTGCTGTGTTTCGTACGAGTGACAAAGCATCTGCATCATCGTAGTAATATGTAGATACTATATACTAAAACAGACACCGGTACTTGATCGTTTGCAACACGTGTTAGAACCCATAGACTCAAAATTAGTTTGTGCCATAAAGTATGTGTAAAGTACTCAATGCCTTCGACCACGCGCTTCGTACAAGTCGCAACAAGTCTAGCATTGAACGAAACGTGGAGGGGACGTGCATGAATTGAATTGCACAAATGCGACTAGAGAGACAATCAGTGCTTGCGAACGACACGCACGAGCCAATCAGCTCGACTTATGCGCAATAAGCCAATCAGTGCGACATATGCTCAATAACGGTCACCGCTAGACTTTCGTGCCGCTACTTATACTACTGCACGGATTTTGTTCGCGGTGTCTCTTCCAGTACGTAGCCCCGAAACGTCGGGAATTAGTAAAGTTAGAATAAAATACGATCGTAAAATTATGGATATCGCCTCCTACTGCTCATCACCACAAACAACTTCAAACAAAGAAGGTTACAGATGCGTCATCACTTTTGAAGACTAAGATAGGATGCCTCACAGCGTAATTATTCTGGTTTCTATCAGGCCAGTACACAGTAATGCACGCTCTATTTGGCGTCAGAAATAGGTAAGAGGTTGGTGACTTTCTAGACTGACTGTTAGGCACAAGACTCGCACCCTCTAATAATCATCACAAAGGAACACCGATTCCTACCGAGTACGTTTCTTTAAGAAACATAATTTCATTAGAGATCTAGGAGTATTTACAACCCTCCACCTCCCATGGCCTCATCAACCTTGCTGTTATACGGGCCGAATCTCGCGAGATGCACGCGGTACTTGCTCAGGGCTCTTTCCCGCGTGCACTTTCTTGACTCTCTACAAGTTATTGACACTACTCCTTGTCCCGTTTTTCCACTCTCCCTTTCTAGGCTGGACAAACACAGCACGCCTTCGGTTCCGGGCTGATCTTCAGTGTATAGGCGTATCTCTCCATGGCAATCCTCCTTGCATGCAATCCGTACGCAAACTCACGTAGCCGGTCAAAGCTGTCCTGACCGTCGTCGAGTTCCAGGTAGAAAACCGGACCAATTCTTCCGCTCACCATTCCATCCATAATCTCACACTGCAGGTCATCATAAAGCATACAGCTTAAGCGGTGTAAGATTCTCGCCCACTTCCACAGAACGTGGTGCCTATTCTCGTAGGCCGCTCCACACTCTCACATACTCGATTCAGCCAATTTCATATCGAACAGTCTCTTTCTGAAACATCCATGCCCACTGAGGATCGGTGAGACTTGGTAGTCCGGCACCACCCAATTTGCATTGAGTCGCGCTGCCTCGTCCTTCGATCTCGGGGTATTACTCGAGTCTAGTATTAGAGTCTCATTGCTGAGCACAGGCTTCCATGAGGCCTTTCTGAGTGGGTTTTTGGGCAAGGAAAAGTCCACCGCACTGCCCAAATGCATTTTAGTGAACTTCACATGTCTTCGAAATATTTTTTTCTTATTTCTCAGATCTGTTCTATTCTTTCACCACCGACCACGTATTTTTTTTATAGGATAGGGTGATAAGTGAGCACGCAGTCCACCTGATGGTAAGTGGATGCTGTGGCCCATAGACATCTACATTTATCTTCAATAAAAATCAAAATGCAGATGCGTCATCACCCGTGAGAACTAAGATGGATTGCCTCTTTTCCAGTAAAATGCGTCTCCGGTTCTCTACACTCACCATACGAAACACAGCAGCATTAAGCTGCTATTTTACGGTGGTATTCTGTGAGAACGTGGTCCTTCCCCGGTCGAGCCGACCCATTCATGCTACAACTATACTACTAATATAGCTGCGGCATGGCTCTACCACTTTTTTTTATAGGATAAGGGTGACAAACGAGCACACAGTCCACCTGATGATAAGTGGTTGCTGCGGCCCATAGACATCTACATCTATCCTCGTTTGCGAATCAAAATGCAGATGCGTTGTCACTCGTGAGGACTAAGATGGAATGTCTCATTTCCAGTAAAAAGGGCCTCCGGCCACCTGCACTCACCAAGCGAAACGCAGAGGTAAACCTCTACTTCACGCTGGTATTCTTTGAGGTCGTGGTACCACCCCGGTTTGAGCCGGCCCATCCGTGCGACAGCAAAAGCTGCCGCGTGGCTCTACCACTGTTAGAACGTATAAATGTGGTAAACCAGTACTTAAAATTACAATTAATCACTTCATTGGTGCCGGCGGGGATCGAATCCGGGTTGTTCGAGTACTTTGAAATTTACAGCATGCGCTAAGCCCCTGAGCCACGACGGCTTCTGGGTAAATGGGGATCTAACTTTGATTAACTATGACATCAAGGCATTGAAGAATCGTAGTTCTTCCGTAAAAGTGCTGCATAGGGAGTTTTAAAGAATATTTTGAAATGAGGTTCAAATTAAATGTGATAAAATCTGTAAAATTAGTTCTTGTAAATAAGTAAGTATATAATATTCATTTAAAATTATTTTACTCCTTATCCTTGATTATGCTGATGCATGCTGCTCATGTCACTAAAGATCAACTAAATAAACTTGAGCGTCTTTATAATTTCGCAATTAGGTTCAAATTTGGCCTTCGCAAATATTAGGATCATGCGTCCGAGTTTCGTACTAACTACTAAGCTTAAGTGGCTCCCTATCAGAATCACATTCTATTTCTACTGAAATCCTGAAACACCGAGATACAAAAAAAAAAATTAGTTTGTAGGCGCAGATAAAGATTAATTGATAACATTATTTTTAATGTATGTAACATGTATGTTGTTAGTCATTCAACACATTATTTTGTTTGCAATAGCGAAACGAAAAGAAGCAATTCTCATCTATATAATCAGAAATCCCAATAAAATGTATCTTTTTCAATGCAATCACACTGATACCACATAATAAATAATAGTACTACGTACTGATACTCAGAACTGTCTATAAAGATTTTAAAAGTGTCAGAGCGAATTATCCGCGACTTCTAACAGACGCAGTGCACATTTCACCTCCCGCGCTCTGCGTGATTCGCCCATTTTGGCGGGAACTATGGCTTTAATCCCATTCAGGCCGCACGTACGTAATCCGATTATTTGTAATAGATCTGAACCACTTTTCACACCATTTGTCCCTAAACATTCAATATCCAAGGGACCGCCAACATTCGCTTACAGTTCACTGAGACGTTATTCCAACGCGAAAAGGACTCTTTTGCTATGAATTATATTTGAATGGATAAATGTTTGTGTATAATGTAAAATCCACACAATCGATATTGATAGGCATAATGCGATTTCTGACAAATTCCGTGAGATTGACGCCATTGTGACGTGTTGTGAATGACAGTTTTGGAATGGATCCTGGTACAATAATAACTAATATCTACTAATATTTTTTTATATTACTAATAACTTGTATTTTGTATACGAAGCATAGCGCCTTCAACTCTATTTGAGTTTTTCTTTTATAAAACTGAAGGGACAAACGAACTTTGCAGTACTGCAGTCTGCAGTACATAGTTGTTAAAGAACCGCCACGCTGTACGCTCCGCCAAACGCTCGCTATTCAGGTTTTAGGTTAGGGCTTATTAAAAAAAAACATCATTGCTTCATATACTGCTACTTTTATATATACAAGAGAGATGCTGATGCATTTATCGTTGACTTATCACAATAAAAAGCTTTCGATAAGTCAGTGAAAGGTGTTTCCGAAGCAACGCAGCATCCCAACAAAACAACGAACATCCGACTGGCTATTATCAAATTATAAAATATCGCGTGGCGCTGATCTGCTTATCAACGTAAATTATGTCCAGATTATAGCAATAAAAACTTATTAAATAAATATATTTGTTTACGCGGGGCCGTGGTGGCGACTTAAGGTGTTTATGCTTGGGTTACATGGAGCTATTTCATTTATTTATTTATTTATTCTTTATTGTACTCCTTAATCTAAGAGAATACAAAGGGCGGACTTAATAATACCTTGAGGCACTCTCTACTAGTCAACCCATGGAGTGGTGACAATTTGAATTAGATGTAGCAATATAGAATAAAAACAAAATAAAAATGATAATTAATTACGTTTGTTACATATACATTTTACTAATATATACATACATACATAAGCATACGTATATTCATATCAACATACATATACAAATAGTACATATAAATAACTATGAATATATATGTCTAAAAATATAAATGACATGGATGATTCATGTAAGAAGCGTTGTCTTTAATAGATGATTACGCACCAATTTTTTAAAAGCGTACTTATTGGGAGCTTTTCTGATGTCGTCAGGCAAGGAGTTCCAAAGGCGTGTATCCTGAAACGTAAAGGAGTTACCATAGAACTCGGTGAAGTGAACTGGAGTACATATTTTGTTGTTAGAAGAAGAACGTAGAACCCTATCATGAGATGAGGAGAGATAGCGAAATTTACTCTTAAGATAAGAAGGCAAAAATGGGTCATTTAATATGGAAAAAAGAACAAATAATATCCTAGAAATACGCCTCTGCCGGATTGTAAGCCAATTAAGCTTAAATCTAAATTGAGAAATATGGTCATACTTACGAAGCCCGAAAACAAATCTTATACAGTTATTGAGAATGCGTTCCAGCTTGTTCAGAAGATCCTGGGACAGACAGGGTAACACACATCTGCAAAATCATTTATGGGTAATATGAGCGATTGCACAAACATGATCTAAGTCTTTGTGGGGAGAAAATGTTTTAAACGATATAGAGAAAGTAACGTGGCAGTGACTTTACGACTCACTTCAGTAACCTGAGTTCTCCAATTCAGCGTGCTGTAATTGTGTAGGCCAAGATTTTTTACAGACTTACTGAACGGTATTGTAATCCCATTGTAATAGATAAGGATGTCTGTAAGATTAATCTTGGCTAGTATCCTTGAGCTACCCACCAGTATAGTTTGGTATTTCGAAGGATTGACCACACTCCATAACGAGTAGACCAATTCTTGATAGCTGATAAGTTGTTATTTAATTTTTTAATCTCATTATGGATATTCCTAAATTCAGCTTGCACGTATAGCTGAAGGTCATCGAAGATGGAGGTAATAAAGTTTATAAAAATTTAAAAAAATATAGGAGAAAGTAGACCGCCTTGTGGCGCACCACCTTCCACATCAGCCCAAGCTGAGGTTATTTGCCCCACACAGACTGACTGCTGTCGACCGCGAAGATAAGATGCAAACCATTCCAATGCTGTAGGGCCAAAATTTAGATGAGACAGTATGGAAACAAGGATTTCATGATCAACTGTGTTGAAAGCATTTAAGAAATCAACTAGTACCAGTACTGTTACTTTTTTTCTTTCATATCTTGTCTAATATCATCTGTGACGTTAATTAAAGCAGTACTAGTACTATGACCAGGGTGAAACCCAGACTGATATATACTCAGTAGGTTATGTTTCGAAATAAATGTAGAAATTTGCTTGTAAACACAGGATTCTAAAATTTTGAAAAGAAAGGGTAGAATGGATATAGGGCGAAAATGATTGGGAAGTATAGGAGATGGAACTTTTGGAAGGAGCTTTATAAAAGCCCTTTTCCAAAGATTAGGGTACTGACCTGAATCAAGGGAAACATTTATAACATGGGAAATTGCTGGAAGAAGATGCTCTAGTATAAATATTATCATGTGTCTACTAATCTAATCATAACCCACGGGCTTGGACTAAATTGCTAAAATAGACTTTTTGACATCATCCTGAGAAACAGGAGAGAAATTAAAGGTAGATATATTAGGAATTTGCACAGAAGCAATGGAAGACATAGTTTGAGAGCGAATTGTATGGTCCATTGCTGTTACGAAATGTTGATTGATTTCATCAAGTGATAGAATAGGACGACAATCCAATGTAGCTGGCATGCAAAGACCAAAAGATCTAAGAAGTTTCTACACTTCGGCGGGAGAAGAGTTGTTAATACAATTATAGAAATATCGGCGTTTAGCTGCCCGTACCATTTGATTGCACCTATTTCTGACTGCTTTAAAAGATAACCAATTTTCTTCATTATGTTCTCTCTTAAAACGGAGAAAAGCTCGATTACGTCTAGACATTGCTAACCTTACGGCCTCTGTCATCCATGGGGCTGAAGGACTCTTCAATCTAACCTTGTGAACTGGGACATAAGGGGCAATTTCATTAATTTATTCATTACAGTCTATAAGAAGACGTATGGACTTACCTCGGTCTTTTTGTTGAATAAGCAGCAAACGAGCGTGCAGCTCACCTGATGGCAGCAATGATAGGTATGTTGTCAACCGTTGAGGATAGATAGGCTCCTTTTTTGATGGTCCCTAGGTGATGGATGGTTATATTGATCTGAAAAAATCCTTATGACAGCAGTTTTCACAAATAGTGGTGTTGATCAATTTTTAGATCTTATGTGGGTGTAAACCAATAATCTAGGAGGTGTGGATGGTATTTTGAACTTAGTATTTTTTTTTATAGGATAAGGGTGACAAACGAGCACACAGTCCACCTGATGGTAAGTGGTTGCTGCGGCCCATAGACATCTACATCTATCCTCGTTTGCGAATCAAAATGCAGATGCGTTGTCACCCGTGAGGCCTAAGATGGAATGCCTCATTTCCAGTAAAAAGGGCCTCCGGCCACCTGCACTCACCAAGCGAAACGCAGAGGTAAACCTCTACTTCACGCTGGTATTCTGTGAGGTCGTGGTACCACCCCGGTTCGAGCCGGCCCATCCGTGCGACAGCAAAAGCTGCCGCGTGGCTCTACCACTGTTAAAGTATCGACGTGCGGTTGTGAATCTAATAGATTGAACTGTCTGTTATCTTAATGAATTAATGTTTGTCAATCAGAGGTAACTCCTAGATTAATATAATTAGGCTTGCCATTAAAATATAATATTTTATACATGGTAGAGCTACGCTGCAGCTATATTATGGATGTAGCACGAAAGGTTCGGCTTGACCGACCAAGAATCACACTATCTCATAATACCAGCTTAAAATAGCTACTTAACGCTGCTGTGTTTTGGTATTGTGAGTGTAGAGAACCGGAAACCCCTTTTACTGGAAACGAGGCATTCCATTTTAGTTTTCAGGGATGACAACGCATCTGAATTTTGATTTTTTGTCGAAGATAGATATAGATGGCTATAGACCGCAGCATCCACTTCATATTAGGTGGTTTTTATGTCGAGATGTTATCAGGAAGATGTTGCAGCCCCCCATTTTCAGTTTCCCTCTTTGGTGTCTTAGGGATACCACAGGATAATATGGAGTATGTATTTCTTACGTTCTCGTGTACGTGTGTGTGTGTGTGTAGTATGTACCCCAAAACTGTAATCAGTTTTGCACTGATTTACTCCATGCTCGGTGGTGAAAGGGGTGTCTGTTTATATCTATACCTATAAATAAAATTATATAATTAACTAGCTGTTTCCCGCGATTTCTCCCGCGTGGAATTCATAACGATTGGATTTTATGTTTTTTTTTGCGTGGCACTCTAACTTTTTTTCTAAAATAAAAATAGAGTAGCAATTTCGGGTGCATTGCCGACGTTCAAAGATAGAGTAGGCTTTCTTAAAAGCCCATAGGTTGTATTAGCCCGAAAAAAATTCCGAAAAAAAAAAATAGTAGATTATATAAAGTATTAGTGCTAACCAAATTATAGATCTTATATGGCCTGTCTGTTTCATTAATTATCTTGAGGTCTCGGCTTCTAGTTTGAGAATTTGGAACTTTGGCGCAACGTGCGATAGTGAATCTCATGGCTATTATAATCGTCTGTTGTCTGCATCTTAATGAATTAATGTCAGTAATCAGACCCGTAGATATTTTGGCTTGCCATTAAAATATTTTTTTTATAGAAGAGGGCAAATGAACATGCGGCTCACCTGATTGTAAGTGACTATCGCCGCCTATAAACAACCGCAACGCCAGGGGAATTGCAGATGCGTTGCCGGCTTTTTAGAAAGGTGTAAGCTCTTTTCTCGAAGGTCCTTAAGACGTATTGGTCCGGAAAAATCGCCAGTGGTAAACTATTCCACAGAGAAGTTGTACGAGGAAGAAAACTCCTAGTAAAATGCACAATAGTGGACTGCCAAGCATCCGGATGGTATCGTGAATTTTGACGCGATGTGTCGGATTAATCTGAACAATTCCTCAGAGCACTCCTCGTGGTAGATTCGATAGAAAATGCAAAGGGATGCAACATCCCTACGCAGAGCCAGTGTATATAGCCGATCAGAAAGAACTCGGTCGTTGACGATTCGAACCGCTCTGCGCTGGATGCGGTCAAGTGGAAGAAGCTGGCACTGGGGTGCCCCGGCCCAGAGACGAAAACAGTATTCCATGTGAGGCCGGACTTGCGCTTTGTAAAGTTACAAGCGATGTGCGGGCATGAAATACTGTCTCGCTCTGCTAAGCACGCCAAGTTTTTAGAGGCCAATTTGGCCTTCCCTTCCAAGTGACAAGTATTGGATATGTCGACGCCGAGGAATCCGATGCTAGCTGAGGCAGCAAGGGGAGTGCCTTGAAACTATATATATATATATAAAAATGCAAAACGCCTGGAGAGATTTAGAAGTAATATGGTAAAAAACCTTCCATCGCTTTCTTATAAGAACAATGCAGACTTTTTATATGGAGAATTATTTACCCTTATAAGCAATGAATTTAAAAAAAACATTTACTTCTAAAACATTCTCTGGAAACAGTCGCAAGGCATTTAATGAGTGGGCGACAGTAGGAATTCATAAAAGCAGACGAAGGTTATATGACCTTTACCATGAAAGATCATATAATCCTTTTGATGCTTTTAAAGAATATGTCAAAAATTATTCTAAAATGTTTAAAAAAGTTTGCTCCACAGCCAAATCGTTACATATTAGCAACAAAATTAAGACGGCTAAGAATAAAATTAAAATGACGTGGAGTATAATTAACAGCGAAACCGGTAAAGAAAAACCTCGTAACTCAAACTATCAATTAAAAATTAACAATGAATTGACTAAATCAAATCAAGAAGTCGCAGCGGTGTTTGAGAAATATTTCACTGATATTCCTATTTTGACAACAGAGTCTTTGAATACTTCTCCAACTGTCGCCGAGTCATTACTCAAACAGAATGTTAATATCTGTTTAAAAGAATTTAGATTCGAAAAAGTATTACCGCAAGATATTGTAAAATACTTCAAAACCATTGATGTAAAGAAAACCGCAGATTTGTGGGGGTTTTCCGTGACAGTTATTGCGTCCATAATAGATTTAATTGCACCTCATCTTGCTATTATTTTTAATACTTGTATCGATTCTGGTGCGTTTCCTGATTTAATGAAGTATAGTAAAGTAATACCTTTATTTAAATCTGGTAGTACATTGGACCCCGCTAATTTTAGACCTATTTCTGTACTACCAACTCTTAGTAAAATTTTTGAAAAAATAATTTTGGATCAATTGTTAATTTTTTTTAATACAAATAAATTACTTCATAAAAACCAATTTGGATTTACAAGAGGTCGCTCGACGTCTGACGCCGGTGTTGAGCTTATGAAATATATTTTTAATGCCTGGGAGAATTCACAGGATGCCTTAGGTGTTTTCTGTGATCTTTCCAAGGCTTTCGATTGTGTTTATCATGAAACATTAATCAGGAAACTACAACATTACGGTGTAAACAATTTGGCGCTTAGACTTCTTACTTCATATTTAAGTAACAGAACTCAAAAAGTCGTGATAAATGGTAAAGGTTCCTCCGGATCGGTAGTATCAATGGGCGTTCCTCAGGGCTCGATTCTTGGCCCATTCCTGTTTTTAATCTATATTAATGACTTACCTTATCTTGTAGGGGACAATCACGATATAGTATTATTTGCTGACGATACCTCTTTAATTTTCAAACTCAAACGGCAGTTAATTAATTATGACGATGTAAATAATGCTCTATCGAAATTAGTACATTGGTTTAACGCCAACAATATGCTCTTAAACGGCAATAAAACTAAGTGTATTAAATTTACAATACCTAATGTAAAACATTCGAGTACCAATGTGCTATTAAATGGGGAGGAGTTGAGTCTTGTGAATACCACTGTTTTTCTCGGTATTACTATTGACGCGAAACTTCAATGGGGCCCCCATATATCTAAATTAGCAAGCAGACTTAGTTCTGCAGCATATGCTGTAAGAAAGATTAGAAGTCTCACAGATGTTGAGACAGCTAGATTAGTGTATTTTAGTTACTTTCATAGCGTAATGTCTTATGGAATTTTGCTATGGGGTAATGCGACTGATATTGAAACTATATTTGTTTTGCAAAAGAGAGCCGTTCGGGCGATTTATAACCTAAATTGTAAAGAGTCCCTCAGACAAAAATTTAAAGAAATAAACATATTAACTTTGGCATCGCAATATATTTATGAAAATCTAATGTATGTACATATAAACATAAATAGCTTTAAAAAGAATAAGGATGTGCATACTTTAAACACTAGGAACAAACATAAGCTTGTAATACCAGTTACTAGACTCCACAGAATCAGTAATTCATTTATGGGGCAATGTATACGCTTTTACAACAAAATCCCAGAACATATTCAAAGTTTATCAATAAACAAGTTTAAAAGTTTTATTAAAGAAAAACTGTACAAAAAGGGTTATTATAATATCAAGGAATACATGAATGAAAATAATCCCTGGGAATAAGGTGATCGCCACCATGCTGGTTCTATTAAAAATCATTTAAAAATTGTATAAATGAAATTATTGTTAAGTGAAATATGTTTGAAAAAAAAAGTCCCGCTGGGTTTCTTGCTGGTTCTTCCCAGGACAGAGGTATTTTCCGAACCAGTGGTAAATAAAAAATGACTTTCAATAAGAATTATGTAATAATCGATATTGAATAAAAAATTATTCTATTCTATTCTATTCTAAACTGAGGAGATACGACAAAGGGGTTCTTTTTAGCGGTAAACACGCAAACTTGTGTCTTCTGAGGATTGAACTAGGCTAGATTTAGTCGCCCCCAATCCGAGACTGTTCAGCAAAGACTCGACTTCAGACACAAGTTAGTCCCGGTACTTGGCGACGTTTTAAAATATTCTTAGTAGTCTTTAGTTTAATTCCGCTATCATGTTGATGGTGAGGGGGGGGGGGGGGGAATTGGGACTCCGGCCACCTTCACTCGCCAAGCGAACGCAGAGGTAAACCTCTACTTCACGCTGGTATTCTGTGAGGTCGTTGTACCACCCTGGTTCGAGCCTGCCCATCCGTGTGACAGCAAAAGCTGCCGTGTAGCTCTACCACTGTTATGTAACCTTTACCGTTTTTTTTGTTGCAAAGAGGTTAGAAGACTAATGCAATCTCATAGGTTTGCGTTTACCGTTGCTACTTCAGTAGTAAAAAGATTATTGTGAACAGGTCTATCTTAATAAAAAAAAAACAAATTTATAATTACTTACGTGGAAAAGGCAATCACGTGTCTTAGTAATAAATACAATGTAAACCAACGCTAAAGATTAAGTACGGCGAGGAATATTCTCCGAGCACGAGTCCCGGCGTCCCGTCTTATTATGAACTTATTCTCATCTCAGTAAAATAACGGCTTATTTTAATGCAATAAAAATATTTGTTTTCGTCGCGCGTTCGCATTAGAGGCCGTCTTAGCGCGACTTGTTTGGTTAGCGTTATTTAGTACCAATAGCTGGGACTTTGCGTCGAGTTTTATGTGATGTAATTTGACAGATTTTATGGGCTTAAGGTGGTGTAAGGTTAAGTGACACGAGCGATCGCGTTCATGCGCCATTATGATGTGGCTGAGGTGTGCTACAGAAGATATAGGTGATGAAATAAACATAAATTGAACATCTATTTAGCTAGCAACAAACAAGGTATTTACTAAGTTAAGCGTGTAGTTGCAGAGTTGGAAATTAGAATATCCACAACCCCATGTCATCCTATGGGTGTCGTAAGTGGCGACAGAGGAAAACTAAACAGAAGATGGGCAGCAGCATATATATTTCTAATAACAACTCAACATAAAAGAAAAAACACGGTTGCCAACCCGTCTGTCGAGCGTGGCAACTATGACGAAATCCTCCCAATGAGGCAATCTATGGGAGAGTTCTGTGTTCAGCAGGGTTTATAGGTTATAATGGAAACAAGGTATGACATAGATTTATTATCATACTAGTTTCCCAGGCAGACGTTATTCTGCCCTTTCCTGAGATGACCCTTTCTCCAATAAAAAAATAATCCTTAAAACCATAATAAAAAATGTTAAGGGTCACTTATCGGGATAAAAACTATCCTATCTCTCAAGTTGGACCAAACTGCTCACAGTGTGCAAAATTTTATTGAAATCAGTTCAATAGTTTAACAGTTCATCGCGGATAAACAATGTGACACGTAATTTTTATATATAAAGACATCAGTCCAGCTGCGGACTAATGTGAATTCATAACTTAAAGATTTCTTTAACAAAATGTGCTACTTGACACCACAACAGCACCCTCCCTAAAACAGAAGAGGCCTATGTACAGCGGTGGACCTTTTCGGTTTAATCCGAAGAACGTGGCTACTAAAATAATAATAATAATAATGTGTGACGGCCAAAAGTGGTGACGCCGACGTGATTTGAACACGAACACTTCTGATCTGTATTCAGATGCGATAATCTCTTTCAGGCCGAATTTTCGCGGGGGCCAGTCCAAACTGAAGGCTAGACATCTGCGCAGGACAGGGATATAGCGCCCCAGTGCATGCAAGCACAAGCACTCTCAATTCCCCCGCTCCTATAGTCAGATTTTAAAATAATTCCACACGACCGGAGAGAGATCAGGCGCACAGGAACAGGACCAACGGCTTTACGTGCTTTCCGTGGCATGGGATAAAATATCGCCAACTTGCTGACTTCGGCTCTTACTGAGATTTCAATTTTTTCTATATTTTTTTTATAGGATTGTGTGACAAACGACCACACAGTCCACCTGATTGTAAGTGATTGCTGTGACCCATAGACATCCACATATATCCTCAATAAAGAATCTCTACACTCTCCATATGAAACACAGCAGCGTTATGCTACTATTTTACGCTGGTATTCTGTGAGAGCGTGGTCCTTCCCCGGTCGAGCCGACCCCCTCGTGCTACAACTATACTACTAATATAGCTGCAGCATGGCTCTACCACGTAAAACCAAACTCAGTTATTGGGTTTATCTTGACAGATGAGCCCTGTAACTGAGTTTGGCCTAACTTGGGATATACGTACTAAACAACTGGTACTTAAACAATTTGATGTTCAAAAGAGCTTTAAACGTGCCTAAATGGAATAAAAAGTTTAGACTCTGACTTTGAAAACAACCTATATAAAGACTAGTTTTTTCAACGATAACTAAGTTGAGCCTTGTTAAATTAAATATAAAAAATCCTCAACAGTCATTAATATAGTGTGTTAGATGAGACTAACGAACAGGTAGCGGGTTCTGTGCCGGCGCGGCAAAGAGAGCAGACCGAGTACAGCCGAGCCTGATAAATGAGCCTCCATTGTCAGCTACCGGTCTTAACGCTAGCGCGTAAAGTGATTGAAGAAGATGGGTTCCGTAAGATAATAATCGTTCACATTTTAAAAGCTTTCATTTAAAATATACTTTAAAGTGTTTTAATGTGTTTGTTAAGAGAATTCTTTTAAAATAATTAATAGACTCAGGGGTTACTTTGCGGAAATTCATTATGTTAAAATTGTTAAAAACTAACTAGCTAATGCCTAATTTAAAACACACCATTTTATTATATTACGCAGATTTTAGGCCATTATTTTTAATCTCTTTAATTTTTTTTAAGTCTATTTATAGTTGGACATAAGCCCCTTTCATATTCCCCACGTTTTGCTGCAATAGGCAAGGTAAGGTTTTTTTTGATTGACGTAAAAGTGATAAAAGAATACACAATTCACCTGATGATAGGTGGAAACTGAGTCCATCCACATCTACATATATCCTTGATTAGGAATCAAAATGCAGATTTTGTTACGTCCCGAAGAATAAGATGGAATGCCTTGATACCAGAAAAAAAAAGAGTCTCCAGCTCTACACTCACCATACGAAATACAGCAGCATTAAGCTGCTATTTTTCCCTACCCCGGTTGAGCTGACTCATTCGTGCTACAACCATAATGTAACTGTAGTGAGGCTCAACAATTGCGTTGTTGCGTTTGGTTGCAGCATTACGGGCTGCGGGTTCGAAAAAGTCGGAATGTGCGTCCTTATGCAATTTATTTATGTAAACCGCCTTTACGATACAGGAGAAAACTGTAGTGTGTAACGTTGCTTTATGTAAGAGTTTAACGTTAAAAATTGGTTTATTAGTTAACCATGCGGTGCCCTAAAATTTGAAAAATAAAAAGCTCCAACGCCTTTGTTCGGCGGTGTATTAAATGGTAAAAGTTAGACGTTAGAGCTTATTGACGCGTCGATATGAAGCACAGAAATCTAAATAATAAGACATAGATTTCTGTGATATGAAGCATACGCTTTTTCATTTGGCTTTTTTATTGATGCACGAAGTCATTAGTAACACCAGCAATATTATGCGTTTACAGAACGTGCTCTATGAGAGGTATCATTTTATGAATTATAATATTCATTAAAAACTGTCAGTTAGTTTTCCATTGCTATCAACTTTTTTTTTAAATTAAATACTTATACACAGTTATATCAATGACGGGGCCTATGTTTAGCAGTGAACTTTTGATAGCCTGTAATAAAATTGGTAATTTCCAGCAGTGAAACCCTCTTAAAGTCCACCTGTTGAAAAAGTAGAATTAAGTATTGATTATAATAGAAACTTAATGCTGATATGTTTCGTATGGTGAGTGTAGAGAACCGGAGAAACTTTTTATTGGAAACGAGGCATCCATCTTGGTCCTCAGGGAAGTCAACGCATCGAAATTTTCATTTTTAATCGGGGATAAATTTAGAATGTCTATTGGCCACAGCACTTACGATCAAATGGACTGTGTGCTCGTCACCCTTATTCTATAAAGTAGATTTCCTGAATCCATCAATTTGTATCCATCGAAGCACAAGTGTGGTTAAAAAGTATCTTCCATTAACAGGACATTAGCTTGTGCAAACAAACCGACAGTTCGTCTATCTGTTGGTTGTTGTGATAGGATCGGTGACGCGGCGGAGATTGTTTGTGTGTCGTCAAGCTCGTTTGTGGGACGAGACATCCGTTCCCGACACCAATTTGTGTCCAAAGGCACATTGTGTTTGTTACCATCATTTTGCTACGTTTTTGTCTTAAAAACGTTACCTCCACACTAGGATTTTTTCCTGTATTGTGAGAGCAGTTTACATACATAAATTTCATAAGGGCAGATCCAGATTCGTAACGATTATTTGTAGACTATTAAATACTTGTTTCATGTGGGATTCGAACCCGCGGCACTGAGTGCAAAGCTACTGCGCCACGGAGCCGTTACTTATTATGTATGTTAGTATGTATGTCTTTTTTCGTATATTGTTTAAAGTAATTATAAAACACATTAAAAGTGCAATGAACTTTTATTTATCAACTCCCGATTTTGATAAACTTGTCGTTCATTGAAAGATGTCTTAATCGAGAGTGTTCTTAGCTTGTTTCAAGAAAATCTGTTCAGCCGTTTGAAGATCATCAGTTCTTTTTGTGACGGGGGTTTTTAAATTTTTAATAGGCCATATTTCGCTATTAATATAAGCTTTTTTTATAGGATACAGGTGACAAACGAGCACACAGTCCACCCGATGGTAAGTGGTTGCTTTGGCCCATAGACATCTACATATATCCTCAATAAAGAGTCAAGATAAAGATGTGTTGTCACCCGTGAGGATTAAGATGGAATGCCTCGTTTCCAGTAAAAAGGGTCTCCGGTTCTCTACACTCACCGTACGAAACACAGCAGCGTTAAGCTGCTATTTTACGCTGGTATTCTGTGAGAACGTGGTCCTTCCTCGGTCGAGCCGACCCATTCGTGCTACAACTAAACTACTAATATAGCTGCAGCATGGCTCTACCATGTATAAACTTACCGGATAGTTGCGGTGTAAGAATGTCCACTATCCCATATCGTGCCGTGCACTTCGTAAGAGTCGGTGGCAGTAAATTGGAACTCGGAACTCGTGCAGTACCTTGAGGAGCACCAGCTGATTAAT
Organism: Parnassius glacialis; assembly: GCA_033319125.1. NCBI lineage: Eukaryota > Metazoa > Arthropoda > Insecta > Lepidoptera > Papilionidae > Parnassius > Parnassius glacialis. The sequence goes on from JAVANC010000025.1 coordinate 35,232,607, forward strand.
AACCGCCAGTACGGTTTCTTCTTGTTTACCTAACACACCGATGGGCATAGTCGGTAGGATCCAAGGAGAAAGTCTTGGCGGTTAGTTTGGACATAAGTGTGTGGAAATGGAAATTATTATTAACTGTCAGCTCATGCGGTACCTTGAGGAACACCAGCTGATTAGTGACCGCTAGTACGGTTTCCGTCGAGGTCGCTCAGCTAGAGATCTTCCAGGTTACCTAACTCATAGATGGGCAGAGGCAGTGGAGTCCAATGGGGAGGCGTTTGGCAGATTGGGTTTGGCACAAAGTGCTTCATTCGAAGCTTCCTTCCTATGGGCTTCCCGAGAAATTATTCAATAGGATCACCAGTTTACTCTTAGATTGCATCATGAAGATCGTAGTCGACGGCGCATGCTCCGATTTCAAGCCTATGAATGCTGATATTCCACAAGGCTGCGTGCTATCGCTTACCCTGTTCCTTCTGCATATCAACGATATGTTACAAACCAGTAACATTCATTATTATGCAAATGACAGCACAGGCGATGCCATATACGCCGACCTTGGTAATATTTCTCGGGAACACGTCATTGAGTGCCGGAATAAACTTGTCTCTGAAGTCGAGTATTTGCTGAAGTCTCGGATTGAGGGCGACTAAATCTAGTCTATTTCAATCCACAGAAGACACAAGTTTGTGCGTTTACCAATAAAAATAAACCTTTTGTCATATCTCCTCTATTAAAGACACCCCCCTCGTTGCCTCAGCTAGCATCGGAATCCTCAGACGTTCAGTTCCTCGGTCACTTGGAAGGGAAGGAAAAATTGGCCTCTAAAACCTTGGCGTGCTTTGTAGAGCGGGACAGTATTTTATGCCAGCACATCACTTGCAACTTTATAATGCGCAATTACGGCCTCACATGGAATACTGTTCTCATTTCTGGAACGGGGCACCCCAGTGCCAGCTCCTTCGTTCTCCTTCTCCTCCATCCAGCGCAGAGCGGTTTGAATCATCGGCGATCGAACTCTTTTTGATTGGCTTGACTTACTGGCACTGCGAAGAGATGTGTCCATCATATATGTGATCTAAAAACGCTATATTAACAGACCATTATCCAGGAGAAGTAAGAGCAGGTCGCTAGTTGAAAATAAAAAATATACAGTCTGTTACACATACTAAAATAAACTTCCCCCACTAAGGTGCAAAAGTTAACTAATTAAATAGACTGCATTCGAGTAGTGACCAATAAAACTACAAAAAAAAAAACTCTTCACGCGACGTTTGAAGAAGTCGATCAATGGACTCCATTCATTCACCTAAAGGTGGGCAAAGTAGAAAAAAGTTCTTTATCCCATTTATTACGGCACATTTCCGTTTCGTTGCATTGTGTCAATAGCACGGACGTTCATTGAATTTAGGAAATAGTAAATTTTGTAAAAAAAAAGACTGACTTCAAAGTGACACGAATACGTATTGACTCGCGACACTTTTGAAATTACGTGAATGTACAGATATTGTTTGCTATTGTATTTCGGAATTAATTTCTACCTTCAATAAGTTAAACATGTGAGACTTATTTCTAATATGTAGGTTACAATAGGAGTTGGATGTTGCAGCACCGTTCCATTTTTAAATTAGTTTTATTCTATTTATTTATTATCTATTATTTTATTATGACTTCAAGTGCTACGGATAAAACATAGCCTAGATCCCTCCTGATATTCTATGCTGATATTGCTCTCTGTATTATATTACGTTTAGTTTCAGCACAATCGGTTTATCCATTTCGAAGAATAGTCCGGTACTTACAGACGGACAAACAGTTTAAAAATTGTTGTTTAAAACAACACCCCGAGCTTAGTTTTTTTTTTATAGTATAACTTAATAATTTTTTATATATAGTACTCGTATAAGTGGTTGCTGCGGCCCATAGACATCTACATCTATCCTCGATTACAAAAAAAAAAAGCAAATGCGTTGACACCCGTGACGACTAAGATGTACTGCCTCGGTTCCAGTAAAAAGGATCTCCGGTTCTCTACACTCGCCATACGAAACACAGCAGCGTTAAGCTGCTATTTTACGCTGGTATTCTGTGAGAGCGTGGTGCTTCCCCGGTCGAGACGACCCATTCTTGCTACAACTATACTACTAATATAGCTGCAGCATGGCTCTACCACGTCCAAAAATAATATACAGAAACCAGATTTTCGTAATTACAGACAGATACTGCAATTTTATTTATATTTAAATAAGAAATTGATTAAAAAGATATGTCTCTCTTAATTTATCTTTCGAATAAAATAGATGAATATTTATAATCCAAATTAATCACTTCTGGTCACATCAACGCTTATCATTAAGGAGTTTGTATTATTTTGGGAGTCGCCAGAAAAAAAGGGACAAAAACCCGTCGGCGTAGACAGCGTGGCACCATTCACATACTGCTATGTATCGTTTACAAAAATCTTCAAAAATATATTTTTAAAGTGGTACCTGCGTTCATTCAGCAATAAACCTTATAACTTAAGCTTTAAGTGTGTTTTAACTGAAAATTTATCTAGTTGCCCTTTCATTGTACTTAATTTGATGTAAGGGAATTTCAACCTTATATCATTGGAATAAAGAGAGTGTAGTACTCATGTGTTAAAGTGTCCTAATCTGTCAAAAGCGAAGGAATGTTATTCAAAGGTAATGGATAGGTATAGGAAGGAAGTGGTACGCAGGTACGCGCGCACACAATACGCACGGACTGGGGGAGGGTTTTGTGCGTTTCAAATTATGGGCCTTTTATTGCATTATTGGGTGTAATTGGTCTGATTACAGATTTTATAGATAGTAGCCGATGGATTGAAAAAAGACCAAGCGATTTCCTCCTTAATGTACACAAGAATTCCGAGTTCCCGTTGGTACCAATGTAATTCTTAACCTCGATGTGATAAGTCAATTGTTAACTTTGTGTTTTGGAGGAAAATATTATGAGGAAACCTTTTTACTAAGGAACCAATGACAAACCGTCCACTTGATGGTAAGTGAACACTCTGGCCCATTGCTACATACATCAACCCTTAATTAAGAATCAAAATACAAATGAGTTGTCCACTGAGGATCAAGATGGAAAGCCGCGTTACCAATAAAATGGTCTCCAGACGAACTTGGGATTGAAATTGGTAACTGTAAACGAGGATTTCATTCAAAAATATCTTGTTCCATGGTCTCTTAACCCATTCCCTATCCCGTGTACAACAAATAGTTCGTTTCTAAGTGAGTAAGAAATTGTTGATAAATCTGAGATCATTCCTGACATGTTCATTTATATTGAAACATTTTTATGCATTTATTTTTATTTATTTGCTTGAATAAGGTTAAACATTGGTTCATATTTCTTATATTAAGTATATTCGACTTATTCTGCCCGTTTAGCACAACAATATGTTTTATTTATACACTTTATGATTGACGCTGAAGCTTGTCGAGCCTACTCGGCTAAAATTATCTACTATGGCATTGTGTGAGAGAGATGATTGCTGCTAGAGCGAGAAGGTTTATCCTTTACACAGCGGCCAGTCGGCGCACTAATGATGCCTGTCATTAATAATTAATATTATAATGTTTCTGTCAGGTCTGTGGTAAGGCTGTAACATGGCAATCGACATAATCTTTATCGATATCATTCGATAATTTAAAAATACAGTCATTTTCGTCGTGTATTGGCAAAATTTCATGTAGTAACGCTACTCTGCAGATATATTATGGTTGTAACATGAATAGGTCGGCTCGACCGGGGAATGAGCAGCACAATACTGCTGTGTTTTGTACAGTAAGCGTAGAGAACCGGAGTCCCTTTTTACTAGAAACAAGGCTCTCCATCTTAATCCTCATGGGTGATAGCGCATCTGCAGTTTCATTCTTAATTGAGGATAAAGGTGGACTGTGACTGCGTGCTTGTTTGTCACCATTATTCTATAAAAATTTAAGAGAATAGCTTCCTTATATTACATGTATATCGTTAAACGCTGCTAAGTTGAGGTACAACTAAATGATGAATAATTATGACATAAATATATATGTAGATATGATAGTTGATTGAATTTTTCTATATATATATATATATATATATATATATATATATATATATATAATTATATATAAAAAATATATAACTAAGAACTAATAAATATAACTGAATATATATGTAGATATGTAGTCTATGACACTCCGGCGATGAAGAGGGGTCTGAGAACTCTTATTTCAAAACCTGCCGAGCTATTTACAAAGAAACATACACCCGAAAAACATAATTTTTCGAAGTTCGTTTGTTCGTTTCGTAGTCGACTACAAAACTTGAAGCTATTGGAATGGACGTGCTGAAACCACCCAGGAGAGGAACATCATCGTATATAAATCAAAAGGATTTAACACTTAAAAAAAGCCAACAAATTACAAAGTAATAATTCAATTATATGTGAAGTTCGATTGTGGACGCTCTGGAGTAAGTAACTTACTTTATCACTCCATTACTCTTAGAGAGCTTCAAAAATGAGATGCTGATAGATATAGACATTCCATGTTTGGCTTCGATACACTCACATGGGACACATTCAGAAGTAAACAGTAAACATACAATCATAGGTTATTAAAATATATATACAAACATTTTTAAAATGCGCGGTTTTTTAAATATTATATCGATATTGATACAGAGTTTCAATATTAACGCACCCTTTAGCGCTGTTTCATACAAAAACTATCGATAATCCTTTTTGGCTACTGGTTTTCTAACTTTTTTTATTAAATGGATTATAGAACCTATTTTAGAACTCCATTCATTTAGTAATTTAACCCTTATTGCCTTAATAATAACGATCATCAAGTCAGCACGAAATCGTTGGCTTTAAAAATAGATTTAGACGGATGGAGTTATTAATGTAAGATTTATTGGTTTATGAGGTAGAGGCCGCTGAGGCATGGGAGCGAGGCTTTACGACTTGGCTGTAGATCGGATGTGGGCAGACACCCTTGCTTAATGAGCTTGTTTGAATTACTAGATGTACGAGAGTAATGCTTTGTGTACTCGTATCATAGCCTTTATAAAATATAAATAATTTAACATTTACGTGGTAGAGCCATGCTTTACGTGGTAGAGCCATGCTGCAGCTATATTAGTAGTATAGTTGTAGCACGAATGGGCCGGCTCGACCGGGGAAGGACAACGCTCTCACAGAATACAAGCGTAAAATAGCAGCTTAACACTGCTGTGTTTCGTATGGTGAGTGTAGAGAACCAGAGACCCTTTTTACTGGAAAAGAGGCATTCTATCTTAGTCCTCACGGGTGACAACGAAAACTAATTTTATGGATTCTATCGCGTTTAAATAACTTATTTAATGTGTAGTGTTCGCATAAATATAAGTAATCATTAACAAAAACAATTAGATAAATACCGCGTAAGTAGCGGTATGAGAATACCCATTACCTTATATAATCCCGTGGGTTTCGTAAGAGGCGACAGAAGGAAGCTAAAACAGATGGGCAGCTGCGTTTTTCTAATAACGACTGAAATAAAAAAGAAACTACGGTTGTCAACTCGCTCGCCAAGCATGCCAACTATGGTAGATATCCCCCCCCCCCCCTCCCCTCCCAATGAGTAAATATGGGAAAGGACTATGTTCAACAGTGGGCTTTAGATGCCTACCTAATGGTAACGGTTAACTAGGTACCAACGTTATACGATAACATCTAAAATGCGATAAAGGGGAAAAGAGACGGGAATAAGAGGATATAACTTTTTTTAGAATATGGGTGACAAGTGAGGACACAATACACCTGAAGGTAAGTGGATGCGGTGTCTATGAAACCTACATCTATCCTCGATTGAGAATCAAAATGGAGACTTGTCACCACTAAGGACTATGATGGAACGCCTCATTTTCGTTTTCCTTCATCACCGACCATGTGATCACTTTATTTATTTATTTTGTAAAATGTGTATGTTTTACGGTTGTTATAAAAGATATAACACATTAACCATTTCTGGTTTACTAAATCATTGAATTTTAAAAATAAAGTATTACTAAGTCCATTATGAAGAAAAATTATACAAAAAAATTACAGACGTTGTAATTAACAATAATTTAAAATTAAAAATTTTGTACAACTGACTTCAATATAAATTATTAAGCATAACTTAAAAGCTATTAATCAGACCGTAATCAAATTGACCACATGAGAAGCACTAGCTTTTGAATAAAAAAAGATCATCGAAATCGGTTCACCCAGAAAAAAGTCATGAGGTAACAAACATAAAAAAAAGAAAAAACACATACTATTTGCACTATTACACCACTAATATTTATAATTTTATGTCACAATATAATATATTAAATGTCAAAATATTAATATTTAAAAAGATTGGTCAAAAGTGTAAACATATTTTGTTCCAACAACTCACTAATCGAAAGACGTTCATTAATTAGCCACTTTTTCTACTCGTTTCCGAAACGTTTCCTTGGTTGCAATTTTTTGTTACGGGGTATTGCGTTAAATATTTTTATGCACATTGCATACAATTCTTATGAAAATTAACTGTTTTCGGTATTTTATCAAGGACTAATTTATCAGGATTCCAGGTTTTGATTTAATTGTCTCCAGCAGTTATAAACAGCTCAGCGTTATTTTCTTACAAATTTTGCTGTTTCCAGGATATATATGCAAGGACGTGTTAAAACTTTTAACTGTCTATATATTGTTTGCATTTAAAACGCACTTTAAATAGCAACTATCAATTTTATAAGCGGCTGCGTGGATCGATTGTACTGTTAACACAGGTACACAGGAAACAACTTGCTCGAAGGTTTTATATTTCTGTTTCCAAAGTATTTCAAGCTCAAGGGATGGGGGGGGGGGGGGGCTATGAGGCATCCAAACTTAGTCCTCAGAAGTGACAACGCATCTGTAACATTCTTCGTTTAAAGTTTGCTGCAGGTTTCCATAATAATAAAAATAATAACCGTATGGAAGGAGAAGGAGCTCTACGGGAGGTTCTACAAGGCTCTATATGAGCCTTTCGTAGATACAGTCGTCACTCCACTGGCTACGTTGCGGTGACTTCTTTGGGGAAACCGAGGGTTTTGTCTGTGCGATACAGGATCAGGTTATTAAGACCAATAATTATCGGAGATACATCCTAAAGGATGGCACTTGTCTTGAAGGATGGAGCTTGTCGCCATCCCGGTGAGTCACTTAGGCATGTCATCTCCGGTTGTTCGACGCTTTCTAATTCTGAGTATTTGCACAGGCACAACTTAGTAGGCAGGATCCTACACCAGGAGCTCGCTCTGAAATACGGTCTCGTGGATACTGATACTGACTGATACTGGGACCGGGCCATCATCACAGACAGGACTATTCTTGCGTATAAGCCTGATATTGTGCTGATGGACCGGGCACAGTCAAGGATATTTTTGGACGACATTACCATTCCTTATGACGAGAACCTCGTGAAAGCCGAAACAGATAAGCTGACAAAATATCTGAACCTGGCTCACGAGGTGACCGACATGTGGGGTGGATTGCCGGCCGAAATTATTACCTGTAGTCGTCTCTGCGAACGGGTTAATTCCAGTCAGCCTCTCGGGTCATCTGAGGCGACTGGGACTCCGTGACGGACCGCTCCAAGTTCAAATGCAGAAGGCGGTGCTCCTCGATACCGCCCGCATCGTCCGCCGGTTTCTTTCCCTTTCCCTCTAACCCTCGGCCGTTTGGTTTCCCCTGCCGAGGGCTTCCATCTGGTTGGGTTTTTATATATTTATGTATTTTTTATATTTTTTTAATTTTATTGATATTTATGTACGTTTACCATGTTTATTTACAATTATATATTTATATTGCCCAACCAGATGAGAAAAGTTAGAAATACAACATAATAATTTCTTATTCAGGAAAAAAATTTCAAAAACGCACATTTGCATCTGTGCCTGAATTAAGCATTGAGCGTGTATCTCAGGCAACAGTGCTCTTATGGGACAATTTTACAAAAATCTTTCTGATTTAGAAACTTACGTAAACATATCAACAATATTGCTTTAAAGTATGAAATTAAACTTAAATATTTGTTAGTTTTTAAGTGTGGAGTGTCAATTGTACCTCTTTCTTTTCATTCAAGTGTTTTGTATTCAAGTCATTTGTATTCAAGTGTATGTTTTTTTTCTTTTTTATGTGCCTCAATTTTTTTCGAGTTCAACCGATTTTGAGGATTTTTTTTATTTGAAAGATGGTGCTGCTCATGTGGTTCTAACTAACTCGTAGTTTTTGAGTTATCCTTAATAAATTATATTGAAGTCGGTTGTACAAAATTTTTAATTTCACCACTTTTTCACGCACAAATTTTTTTTAAAGGGCTCAAAAGTAAGTTGCGGTATGCAAGTTGGTTTGCTACGTCCTACCCATATCACCTATTTCTAGGTAGGATGTATTTGCTTGCTACTCTAGCACTTAAAAAAAAAGAGGATTCATTTCCACATCCGTGAGCGAACAGTTGTTCCGTGTATCTATGTCAAGTTGTATAAAGTGGATATTTGAACTAAAATCAACAACAACCTGTCGAGGAAACGTCACGGGCATATCGTTCACTGTTATTACTGTCACTTCGGCTCCTGACGGCGACATCTTTTTCGATTTTTTGTACCAGCTAAAACTATCAACGGCGCGAATAATAAACGATATTTTAGTAGGTTATGACAAAAACGTGATGTGTTGATGCGTTTTATAGATTTATTGGATACATCTTTGGTTTCCTTTGTCACTTAATTATAAAAAATAAAAAGAAACACTATCGTATCTTTGGTTTCCTTGGTCATATAGTAATAAAAAAAAAACACTATCGCAACACTAACTGTATATAACGGGCTTAAAATAATATTTTATAACGTTCAATGACCGTATTGTTAACGCTAAGGTGGGCACCTATATGAAATCTCGTATAAATGGCTTAAAATCTTAAATGAAATCCAGGTTTTAGTTTGGAATATCATAAAAGTTTTCATAGCTCATTACATTTTGGTCTTTAAGTGATAAATTTGAAGACGCAACGGAACGACATGTTACGTAGATTTGGATTTTATTAAGATTACGGGATATCGGATAACCATAACGATGAAATGAAATGAAATGAGATGAAATGCACTGAAATGAAATAAAAATTATATTTATATGTGATAGAGTCACGTTAAAGATATAATATTATGGTTGTAGCATGAATAGGTCGGCTCGCCTGGGGTAGTAAAACGCTCTCACAAAATACCAGCGTAAAATAGCAGCTTAATGCTGTGTTTTGTATGGCGAGTGTAGAGAACCGGAGATCCTTTTTATTGGAAACAAGGCATTTCATCTTAGTCCTCAGGGGTGATAGCGCATCTGCGTTTTCATTCCTTATCGAGGATAAATGTCGATGTCTATGGGCCACAGCATCTACTTCCCATCAGGTGGACTGTGTGCTCGTTTGTCACCCATATTCTATAAAAAAATACAATGTACTGTGTAGTGGCGGTGTAAAAATACTTACTTACTCTGCGTCCCGTAGTTGTGGTAGAAGGCGACAGAGGGAAACTGATACAGGAAATATTATGATGGACACATTAAGCTCGTTCTGCGTAGATCGGACAAGAAAAAATATAATAAATCATGTCCTCCAGACCGAATTTCAGTCACGGCGGCCAGTTTCTACAAAGCCTTGCCATCTGCGCAGGTCAACATAATTTTGTTAATTTGTTATTTTTTTATATAGAATAAGGTGACTAACGAGCACATAGTCTACCTGATGGTAAATGGATGCCACGGTCCATAGACATCTACATCTATCCTCGATTAAAAATCAAGATGTAGATGCATTATCATTCCGGACACCAAGATAGAATGACCCGTTTCCAGTAATAAGGGTCCCGGGTCTCCAAACTTACCATACGAAAACAGCACACCGTAAAATAGAAAACAGCAGCATTGAGTTTCTACTTTACGCTGGTATTCTGTGAGAGGTCGAGCTGACCCATTCGTGCTACAACCATGATATACCTGCGCGCGGGGCTCTACCACCTAGCTATAATTACACAAAAACGAATCTATGCATTAATTAATTACTTTATTTGACAATAAATTAACTTGATCATCTCGATTTTCTGTGTTATCTTCCAAGCATCCTACTGCGTGGACCAAATCGTAGCACGTTTTATTGCCTATAACAGACAATAATCCATCGGTCCGTCCGTTCGTCTGTCGCAACGCGTCATTAAATCGCCATCGCTTGTCACTCCGACATAAATAACAACCGCTTTATATGTGTGTATATTTTTATGTCTCATTTATTTATAGTTCGCTATATTACGTTTAAAGTTTCCCGATGTTTAATTATGAGTGTGCTATGATTAGGGCCGGTTATTTCAGGACATCAATAGTCATTACGTACGGGTAACAATTAAAAATGGCGTCAGCGATGGTCAAATAAGCGTTGTTTCACACTTTGTCGTTCGTGACTTTCAAAATTGTACCTACTTACCTTAACTGTTGCTCGGATTATTGGTTAACGTAATTTCCGTTAATTTGTTAATTTTTAATAGAATAAGGGTGACAAACTAGCATATAGTATGTAAACTAGCATAGTACCTGATGGTAAGTTGATGCTGCGGTCTGTATCTATAGACATCTATCCTCGATTAATAATCACAATATAGATGCATTGTAACCCCCTTAGGAATAAGCTGGAATGGCTTGTTACCAGTAAAAAGGTTCTCCGGTTCTCTAAACTCATCATCATTCGTACCAGCGTCAAATAGCAGCTGCTATTTGAAGCTGGTATTCTGTAAGACACTCTCACAACTCCTTACCCGGTGGAGACGACTAATGCTGCAGCATGGCTCTACCACGTGTAAATTTTCATATAATTCATTAAATTTATTTAACTATGTCATTTAATTTGTGTTTTTGTAAACTTATCAATTAAAACTTATCAATTACATAAAATATGGAATTATTACTTTTTAAATTTTTACTCTGCTGTGTTCGACGCTCGTTCATCCGATGAAGTAATCTTTACAGTAAGAAATAGAACAGTGTAATGATCACTTTGACGAACAGTTTTATGTCATGTAATAACAACGTTCTGTGTTTGATGGACGATAACATCCTACGTAACAGTTAATATTTGACTAAGGTCACATACGTACTTTAACTGCTCATTTGAAACAACTGGCCCTTGTGGATTCAATGGAACTATCTATGGAGATTGTGGATGGAGTAATTATATAATATAATTATATCTAAATACACACACGCCCAAGCACACGCACACGGATACACATACGCACACGCGCACGCGCACGCACGCACACATGTAAGCGCGCACGCACGCACGCATGTACACGCACAAATACTTGCAGGATTCGAAGCCGCGGACCTTATCGCCGCAACTCAATGCTAAGCCACTGCGCCACTAAGTCGTCAACCGCACGTAACGGTTTGGCAACCGAATTTTTTTAATTTTGTTCAGCTGTTATCAGGAAGATGTTGCCCATATCCTGGTTAAGTTTCCCTCTGTCGCCTCATACTATATCTACGGGATGATATGGGGTTGTGGTTATTCTTACACCGCCACTACGGTTGACAGATATGTAGTAAACACAACAACCGATTAAGCCCATAAGGTCAAGACAAAGGGCCACCCACGTTGTTTAACCAACTAATCATTTATTTATATTTTTATTTGTTTATTTATTATATATTTATAACATCATTAAAGTTCTATTTACCAATGCGTTTTACCGTATAGTGACGGTGTAAGAATATCCCCATATCATCCCGTGGGTGTCCTAAGCTCCTAAGAGACGACAGAGGGAAAGAAAACAAGAGATCGCCAGCAGCATGTTCCTAATATCGATTAAAAATAAAAAAAACTGCGGTTGCCAACCCGCTTGTCAAGCGTGGCAACTATGGCATATATTTTTTTAGAGGATTCGGGTGACAAACTAGCTCACAATCCCCTTGATGGTAAATGGTTGCTGTGGCCCATAGATATCTACATCTATCCACGTTTCCAAATGAAAATGCAGATGCGTTGTTACCGCGAGGACTAAGATGAAATGCCTCGTTTCCAGTAAAAAGGGTCTCCGGTTATCTACACTCACCAAACGAAACACAGCAGCATTGAGCTGCTATTTTACGTTGGTATTCTCTGAGAGCGTGGTCCTGCCCCGGTCGACCCATTCGTGCTACAACAATACCAGTAATAAGGCTGCAGCATAGCTCTACCACGTGTAAATATCCCCCCTATAATGCAACCTATGGGGGAGGCCTATGTTCAGCAGTGAGCATTAATAGGCTGTAACGGTAACGCCATCAATAGACAAAATAGTTATGATGGCCTCTATCGGAAACTTAAGATGAAATAAAACTAATATTAATATATTTCTTTTCTTTTTTTATGCATTTCTAATCAATTTTAAAAAGAATTAATTTGATAAATATTATATAAAAAAAATAATATAAAATACAACAAAAATTTCAGAAAGAAACAACAACTCTTACATTTTCCGAACCAACTTCTTCCGCTATCAAATCTGTCAAATATTTCATCTCACTCATGAAGAAAAAGTCATGGATTATTTATTTTGTGTAATATTGCGTTCTTTCATATTGCGAACAATATTGCCAACTTTTGAATTTGAGTTTAAATTTAAGTTTTGTCGAAATTTTTGCCTTGACTGCCATGTTTATCATGTTAATGTTTACTGCAAATAAACTGAGAATGCCAGATTTAACTCCACTCAAGTTGCCGGGGATGTTACTTTAATTGCAACTGGGCACATCTACAAACATGAGTGTATTTCATTTGATGAACTATTTAATATCGGCGACTCCGTAACGATAACGCTGCGACTTAACTTTAAGAGTCCCGACCGTCGAGCGTAAACAGCACAAGCTCCGAGCGCAACTGAGGGTAGATGAATACCTCGCTCATTTACATGTAATAAAAAGTGGCATTAAATCCAACTTTTGATTAATAGCGGCTCATGTCGAGGCAGTTAAATGGCGTTATTTATTACATTTTAAAATGTTTTAATGTGTACGCAGCTTTATCGACTCCAGCTCGCTTCGAACTTTGGATTATGATCAGGGCAATGAGTCCGCTGTTGGCAGTTGATGGAATGTGGACAGTGTGCTTTGTTTTTATAGCGGGTAACGTATTTTACAAGTATTTAAAAAAAATAACTTTTTAAGTAATAACCACAATAAAACTTAAAGAATTCAAGATTATACATACAAACATAGCATCACGGTTACAACTCAAGAGGGGGCAGGCAGATTCCAAAGAGCAGTGAGCCAACATATGCACAAAATTAATATCCCATTAATCGCCTTTTACAAACCAGGCAAGTACTGTTACTTGCAAACATTATGCCGACTCTGTATTCGGCATAATGTTTTTTGTTTTAAATTCCACAAAAACATGAAAATAAATTAATTTCATGAATTCGAATTTATCTAATACATAAAAAAATAATTTTTGTTTGTTCGTATTTTATGCGCTGCCATACCGTTCTTCAGATTGTGGTAAAACTTTGTCAACTTATTGCTTGCATTTCTGCGAAGGTTATAGTCATAGTACAATTAACTTACCGTAGGTGGCGCGCCTGTATCATACCGACAAATTTATTTGAAAGTAATATATCACTCAACTTCGATAAATGTATTAACATTCCTAAATCTATACAAATAAATAAAATTGAAGTGTCTGTTTGTAATGTCAAAATACCAGCTTTTTAAAATGCATATGAAAGTATATACGGTACTTAAACAAAAACACAATTACTATTATAAGTACCGTTTTTTTTTCTGTTTGTTCCGGCTTATCTCCGAAACGGCTGGACCGATTTCGACGGGATTTTCACTGGCAGATTGCAGATGTTATAAGGTGTAACTGAGGCTACTTATATTTTAGAAAAAGAATTAGGGTTCCGCGCAACATAATTAAAACCCTAAATTACACGCGAGAACAGCTAGTAAACAATATAAGCCTTCCAAATTTGAATCGATATTTCCACAATTATTTTTTTTTCTGCGGCAGCAACACGCCGGGTACCAGCTAGTATTATATACCATACACTATATAAGACATACATAATGATAGCCTAGTTGGTATAGTAGTCTTAAGCACGATGATCATGTTGTCCCGGGTTCAATATCCGGGTCGGACCAAAATCAGTTATTAAGTTTTCTGTCAAGGAATTCTCATTGATGACCAACGAGCACACTTACCTGATGGTTAGTGGATACTGTTGCCCATAGACATCTACATCTATCCTCAAGCAAGAATCAAAACGCAGATGCGTTGTTAACCCGGAGTACTAAGATGGAATGCACAATTTTGAGTAAGAAGGTGGACATCAGGTGGACTGTTTTTTTGTACGCTCGTTTGTCACTCTTATTCTAAAAAAAAGGCGACTTCGAACCCACCACTCTTAAAGTCGCGGTTCGTAAAATTGACTTTTGTTGCTTTTGTTTTGTCTAATGCTTTCATCGAGAATATGGTAAATAATGTCTTCCATACCAAATTTTGGTCACGGCGGCCAGTCTCAACAGAAACTAGTCATCTGCACAGAAAATAACTACAGTGCCCGAGTGTACGCGCAAACACAGGTGCACTCTCCATTTCCTAACACTCACAGTCCGATGGGACGGTAACGTAAGACTTTCCGAGGCACGGAGGTGAGACACCGCCACCTTCCTGACTCCGGGCTGCTACTGAGTATTTTTAACGGAAAAACTCAATAACTGATTTTCGGCCCGAGCTGGGATTCGAACTCAAGACCACATAAACCGCAGTTGCGTTTACGACCACTAGATCAACGCGGCAGTCAACATGATCACTTAAATATCAGGTAAGAGGTCAGCCCTTGAGTTTGACCTCTCGCGTTACGTCACATTTACGACGACCTTATCACACTCTATGGTGATTTAATTATGTTTCTACATAAAAGGGCTCTAAAATGTTTATAACAAAACGATATCAAGGAACTTTCTTATCGAGATATTTTCTATTTGTTTAATATCAGTATTTTAAACAACACGGCCTAAGGATAATAAATATTATTTACCGAGACGACAGTGTTTTATATGTGGTATATATACATGCGTTACGTGGTTGTTTTTTTATAGGATAGGGTGACAAACGAGCACACAGTCCACCTGTTGGTAAGTGGCTGCTGTGGCCCATAGACATCTACATTTATTCTAGTTTGCGAATCAAAATGCAGATGCGTTGTCACCCGTGAGGACTAAGATGGAATGCCTCGTTTCCAGTAAAAAGGGACTCCGGTTCTCTACGCTTACTGTACAAAACACTGCTGTATTGTGCTGCTTATTCTCCGGTCGAGCCGACCTATTCGTGCTACAACCATAATATATCTGCAGCGTAGCACTACCACATGATTTTTTTATAGTATTAGGGTGACAAATGAACACACAGTCCACCTGATAGTAAGTGGTTGCTGTGGGCCATAGACATCTACATCTATCCTCGATTGCGAAACAAAATGCAGATGCGTTGTCACCCGTAAGGACTAAGATGGAACGCCTCTTTTCCAGTGAAAAGGGTCTCCGGTTCTCTACACTCACCATACGAAATACAGCAGTGTTAAGCTGCTATTTTACGCTGGTATTCTGTGAGTTATAGAATAAATGCGTCAGCTTGACCGGAAAGGACCACGCTCTCACAGAATACCAGCTTAAAGTAGCAGCTTAAGCTGCAGTGTTTCTTTTAGTGAGTGTAGAGAACCGTAGACCCTTTTACTGAAAAAGAGGCATTCAATCTTAGTTCTCACGGGTGGCAACGAATCTACAATTTTAATCGACGATTGATGTAGATGTGTTAGGGCCACACCATCCATTTATTATTTATTTTTTACATAATTATAACATCCTTACGGTTCTATTAACTAATGCGGTGCAATAATTAACCTTTATGTAAGTAAAACACTGACTAATAAATAAAAATAACTTTCAACATGAACATAAAATAAAATACTTATAAAAATTACAATTTTCGACGCATTTGTGTGCTGCAACTATGAACTTAGTCTGACTGAATATAAATACATATTGCAATTTCCTGTGAGATGATGTTAACATGGCGTATTATCAGTTGGACTCTGTGCTCGTTTGTCCTCATTGTTCTATAAAAATACATGTTTACCATTACACCCAGAATATGCAGATAAATTAGACGTTGTGTGTCATTCTGAACCGATGCTCCTAGAAACGTAAATATCAAAGATTTGTGGTGATCAAACTGAACTTTAGCGAATTGATTAGTTGTTAAGGATGATTTAAGAGCAATAAAATGCAATTCCAATCAATTTAACTTGAGTTTCACAACCTCCGCATTAAACGCTCGATGTTTTAATCACGGACAAGCGGACATTGTTCTGGATATACGGCGCGGCTTTAATTGGCGTTTATTGCATTTACTGCGAGGTATAATTTTTAATAATAATAGCCCGACGCCATATTGGAATTTAACCTGCTGTTGAGGTGCAAGTTGATTAATTAGAGGGACAGAATACAGACAGAATATCAGCGTAAAATAGCAGCTTACGTATCACAATAGTTAGAGGGAATTAATAAAAATCTTAAAATGTCTTTTAGTTCCATTCCCCGCGGTAAGGTGTTAAGAACGCCAGCTACGTTTCTTCGCTGAATGGTTTTACTTAGTCTTTGAGCGAGAAAAGAAGTAGCTCTCTTATCACCAGCAGTGACGACCATGCGCGGATACAGTTTCTTTAGAAACTTCACAGCTCATGGACTTAACGGACCGATAGTGTTTACAGCAAATGGCACAAATATGTAGTCATCTTTTAGAGACTCACTTTGAGTATACGAGGTCAAGAAGTTACCTCACTGCACATGGTGGTACAAATCTATCCTAAATGTCGGAGAGGTCCATATAAAGAAGTTAGCTGGTTACAAGATGATAATAATTATTGGGTATTACATATAGATAATTTAAATTTGCTGTTTTTCGTAGTGACCTAAAAATTGGATGATTTTACATTCTAATATAAATTACATTTTTAATAAATAAAAATTTACGAATGAGATAGTAATTTGATTGTAAACTATGAATCTAAGAAATACTTGTATTGATAACTCCTAAAAAGTATTTCCGTTGACTTAAGTATCAAACACCGAATTATCGTTAGCCAATGACCTAAAAATTCTTTGGTCATTGTGATCAGTTGTGATTAAGTTAGGTTATGATTTAGGCGGTTATGATTTTGATAAAAAATTATATAATTTGTTATTTTTATGACACAATTCACTGACGGTGGTCACCAGAGTGGTGACCATAGAAAATTGCTATCATTTATGGCAGTTATAACATTTACATTCACTCACGTAAACATATTAAACTTAGATAACGATTCTTGCTTGCACGTGGTATCGTCCCACACAATACTGTTTTGTAACTTAAAATATTTTTATAGCTTAAAATAGCAATTGAATATAGTACAAGTAGAGCCATGCTGCAGCTATATCAGTACCTAGTATAGTTGTATCACGAATGGGTCGGCTCGACCGGGGAAGGACAGGACAGGTAGTTTTTTCATAGAATAAGTGTTACGGCCTGCAACTGCCTATCCCAGGAGTAGGATCCTCCGCGGCCCATGAACGGAAGAACCTACAAGCAGGTACAGGTCGGACGTCCTAACGCCAAGGGTTAAGTCTCTAATTACATTAAAGGATCAGGGGGGAGCGTTACAATTATTGAACAGAGCTTACTTACCTCTATCCAAGGCGACTGGTCCCTCAGGATTCGGTGAGGTCGCGTGTAGATGTGTAGTGCTAGGAAAGTAAGGGTCAGTGATGTGTATTTGGGTGTGGCTGGTAGTGTTATTGACCTTATTAGACCGTTCCCTCTGCAGCAGTTCGGCCCTCAGCTCCTCTCCAAACTACGGTCTCCTTCAGCAGTCACTTTCTTCGTTTTCTACGATAACAGTTCTTTAACTCTGTCGTACGATTAACTACCTTACAGAAGCCACCAACTCTCGTTTGTTATAACGCTTGACTCGCGAAAATTAACACAGAACGTACGGATCAAAGGTCACCGTTATTTCTAGAATATCAACTACCGCACTAGTAACTAATACGGTCGAATCCACTTATACAGATTCTGAATTAGACCCTAAGTCCCGGGATGAAGCTAACAAAACAGGAATGCGCGTTACAATTCCCAGTGGTATATTTACTATACGCGCCTAACATATTCCGCCTCCGACCTCCCGACCAAGAACGCGTGCTCTCTCGACGCGATGAAAAGGACTACTTGTTCTAGCGTGCCCTCGAAACGACCGGACGTCCAAAACCGGTATCGTAGAGGCACGCACGCCCTCTGACGTCTATTATTGACACTAACGCTTTTGCGCGAACAAACCCCCGTCCCGGACATAAGGATTTAGGTCCGCGAGCAAACCGGTCAGCGGGACAGGGTCGCGACGGCAAGTTGCAAGACCGAATCTACAACCAAACTAGGCCACCTTACGCACCCCATCAGATCTTGCAACCCTAACCAACGCCTCAAAATTACAGCCCCAACGTGGCCTAGCCGGAGAGTTGAACTGGATGCCCTTCCTGGACATCGCAGCACATAAATAAGTCCTATTCCTAGACAGAAGTCCGACGACCTCCTTCAAACACCTATCTGCGCTCCTATGATTAGTTCCGCAATCCGACCGGATCAGGTCTGCAAACAGCGACGCGACACGAAGCGGCCCAAAGGGACCTTCCAAGCTTCAGTGCAGAGAGCACCCCCAAATTCTCCATGAACGTCATCTGTGGATAGCTAAACGAAACGCACAGATAGTCCCTAGTATGAATTTTCAAACAAGTAGGCATAACCAAGCCATCCTATAATCATTTACCAAATGGTGCGACAGCTGATTTCCATCTGATAATCTACAAACCAGATAGCCCTTTAAGCAGGTAATCCTATGCTCATATTTCAACTAATTTTTCAAAAGCATGAATGTTCAATTACAGAATTAATTAAAACAAGTAATCACCGATGCACATAGGTCAACTTGGCAAAGTAAACAAAACAATAAACGTAAGAGACAGCCTATTTCTTATTTCAAATAAATATCTTAGACAGTGCCAACAAAATCTAAACCAAAAGAGAATTGACTCTTATTTCCTTCGGCAACAACAGGGTTATCTAATTTCAACTTTCCTTATCACAAAGCAAAATGATCAAACACTATCACAAACATATACATAATTTTCAAAATAGCGCGCCATTCAAATTTCAAATGAATTCAAACCCTCCTTTAAGCCCAGACGCGACAATCAAATACAATTACAAAGCATACGCACAAGCATTAAAAAAGGGCACACAATTTAATCTCAATTTTCCGTGCAACAACAAACGCAGTGATCAAATGTATTTACAAAACATATGCAGTAGCATTCAAAGGAGTATTTTAAATTCAATTCTTTTAATCACAACCGCTATAATATGAATTTCGCGGAAAACGCAAAAATTTTAATTTTAATTCAAAGAATTCTTAACCAAGTGCTCGACCAAACCAAATCTAATACCCCTTGAGAGCGTGATTCAACGCTCCAGGGGGCCCTAATCTTCCCACCACCAAGTGGAGGCCACACCGCGTGAACCCGAGACTAACAGAGCGCAACCGCTAACAGTCGCCACTCGGGTTGTACGCCCTTACTGAGGCCGTCGGCAACAGAACAGCTTGACAAGTGGACTGTTGACGGCTTAAGGCTCAGTAGAGGCGGCCGTGGTGGGAGCTAAGGCGGCAGCTAGCTAGGGCCGCCTCCATCAAATGGGGTACAGTGGTACACCAGTCGCGGCCACTCAGCTAACGGGAGTGAGAAGGGTCCAGTGGACCGATGAGTGGCCGTGAAGTTCCTCTTCGCACGCTGAGGGGGGGTGATGACACCCCCGCCCCTGGGGGAATTACCCCCCGACTGGTCGGGGGAGGGACCCCTTTCAAACCTAGGGGTCTGTTGGCTACCCGGCGGGCACCGAGCGTCGCCCGTCAGAGGGCGTGGCGGAGCGCCCCGCCCGTGGGGGTCGAGGGCCTGGCAGCGCCCCGAGAGGAGACGCCGTTCGCACCCAGGCACAGTACGGCATGGTGATTGCCCTGGCAATGCAAAAAGGGACGCCGGTGCGGACAGTCTCGCTGGAGGTGCCCTTCCACACATGAGTAGCACCAGCGGCGCTCCTTGGCGATAGTTCGCCTGGCCGGAACCGGCTTACTTAATAATTTCGGGCAAGACGTTACCCGGTGATCAGATGCTCGACAATAGGAGCAGGGGGGGGGGGGGGGGGGGGTTGACGACGACTTGCCCGGCGGATTCCGCCTCACACTGGGCACGGCTCGTAAGTCGTCAACGGTGACCGCCGCGTTCTCAATCTGCCGGCACTGCTCCTCCAAAAATCGCAGCAGGTCACAGAAGGGCGGAATATAGGAGGCCTCGTCCCCGCCGTACCTCTCCTCAAAAAGTATTCTAAGGTCGAGAGGTAGGCGGGACAGCACGATGCGGAGCAACAAAAAGGCCCATTCGCCCACTTGTAAATCCAGCCGCCTCAACGTATTACAGGCCACCAAGACTGGATCCAACAGGTCCAGACGTAGTCTGGCCCGGTCATTAAGCAGCGGGAGGCTCAGAAGCTGCTTAACATGTTCGTCCGCAATTCCCCGGACGTTGGCGTATCTTCTGGCTAGGAGGTCCCGAGCAGTCTGGTAGGCGTCGTCCGACAAGCTCAAATGGCTGACAAAGCCCAGGGCCTCCCCCTCCAGTGAGGCCAGGAGGTACGCCATCTTCTGGCTCGGGGTCAAGTCACTCCGGGCGTCCACTAGGCCGTCGAAAAGACCAACGAAGGTCAGCCATTCGGAAAGGACCCCGGAGAACCTTGGCAAGTCCAGAGTTGGGAGTCGTCCCAACAGCTCCGGCTGAGGCTGCTTCCGAAAGGACTCGGGCAGGCCACTCGTCCGAGCTTCACGCGCCTCCTCGGCATACCTGCCTTCAGCCTTGATCAACTCGTCCGTGAGCGAAAGGAACTGCTCATAGTCTGCGAAGCAGGAGTCCAGGACTCCCTTTTCCACATCCGAATCCTCGACCTCAGCGTAAGCCTCCTCCACTGCAGCCCTTCGAGCATCGACCTGCTCGAACCGCTTCATCAAGTTATGGACCCTATCCGGTCGACCTATCAAAGCATGGGCGCTGGTGGCCCAGCGTAACTCAGTCCGCAGGCAACGGATTAGCATCTTGGGCGAGGACATCACTACTAAATACAAATTACGACGCGGCTGGAGCTCAATTACAAAAATAACAAATAACAAATAAAAAAAAATTAACAGCTAACAAATGCAGTGCCTATCAAATCGAGTTGAATAGAAATTAAACAACTAAGAACCGCTATTTATCAAATCAAATACAAGTTAGTACAAAAGAAAAGACAAATCAAATTAACAATAACAAATACTAGTGCGATCAAATCAAGTTAAATTCAAATTACGTAAATACAAATTACTACTCTTTAGTTCAAATACAAATTACAATACGAAAGATACATAACGAAGATACACATCAACAAAAAATGATCAACAAAAAATGCCTATCTCGGAAATCGACCCTTCGATAAGTAATCCACTACAACTATCCAACAACGATAATTAACCGATTACGTAAAAATAACCATCTACCTACATGACGCAAACTCCCGCTTGTGCGCTAGCCGGGCGCGGCTTTTCAAATTTACCCGCTAACAACAAAAAAAGCAAGCCACCAAAGAAAGGGATTTTATTATTACGTATATAATAAAAAAATATATTTTTACGTATTACGGACGGGCGTGATTGTAGACACAAATTAAACCAATCAACCCAACGCTCCCTGCCATCAAAATTGTTTAATTTTTATCAAACACTACGGTCGGTGAATCGACCGGGAATCGATCCCAGAACCGCGCTCTGCTACCAAATGTTACGGCCTGCAACTGCCTATCCCAGGAGTAGGATCCTCCGCGGGTACCATGAACGGAAGAACCTACAAGCAGGTACAGGTCGGGCGTCCTAACGCCAAGGGTTAAGTCTCTAATTACATTAAACAATCAGGGGGGAGCGTTACAATTATTGAACAGAGCTTACTTACCTCTATCCAAGGCAACTGGTCCCTCAGGATTCGGTCAGGTCGCGTGTAGATGTGTAGTGCTAGGAAAGTAAGGGTCAGTGGTGTGTATTTGGGTGTGGCTGGTAGTGTTATTGACCTTATTAGACCGTTCCCTCTGCAGCAGTTCGGCCCTCAGCTCCTCTCCAAACTACGGTCTCCTTCAGCAGTCACTTTCTTCGTTTTCTTCGATAACAGTTCTTTAACTCTGTCGTACGATTAACTACCTTACAGAAGCCACCAACTCTCGTTTGTTATAACGCTTGACTCGCGAAAATGAACACAGAACGTACGGATCAAAGGTCACCGTTATTTCTAGAATATCAACTACCGCACTAGTAACTAATACGGTCGAATCCACTTATACAGATTCTGAATTAGACCCTAAGTCCCGGGATGAAGCTAACAAAACAGGAATGCGCGTTACAATTCCCAGTGGTATATTTACTATACGCGCCTAACATATTCCGCCTCCGACCTCCCGACCAAGAACGCGTGCTCTCTCGACGCGATAAAAAGGACTACTTGTTCTAGCGTGCCCTCGAAACGACCGGACGTCCAAAACCGGTATCGTAGAGGCACGCACGCCCTCTGACGTCTATTATTGACACTAACGCTTTTGCGCGAACAATAAGGTTGATAAACGAGCACGCAGTCCACCCGATGGACCTCGATTGATCCTTGATTAAGAATCAAAATGCAGATGCGTTTTAATCCATGAGGACTATGATGGAATGCCTCGTTTCCAGTAAAAGGGTTCTCCGGTTCTCTACACTTACCATACGAAACACAGCAGCATTAAGCTGCTATTTTCCGCTGGTATTCCGTTAGAGCATGGTCCCATCCCGGCCGAGCCGACCCATTTGTGCTACAACAATAATACAGCTGCAGCTTGGCTCTACCACGTGAAAAATCTATACTAGATTAACTTTCTTTTTACTTCTTTGACAGTCTGTTAACTGTCCACGACTGAACATATTTTCCATATTGTTTGTCTCGCTTGGCGTCATTGATGTTCGCAGTACCAGATGTCTAGCACTGTTGACGCTGCTGCTCCTCGTCCTCGCCGGTCTGTTTTAGGTCTTGTGTGAATGGAATGATTACTGATGTCCATCGAAAGCCTTCAGATCTTTCGACATTTCTCACAATTGCCTCTTACGATACGCTCGAGACGAAATGGGGTTGTGTTTTCTCTCACACACGGAATATAAAGAATAAAAAAGATCAATTTCGAATCTCCTATCTCTGAATGCCGAAGCATATTTATGTTTGGGTATCCGAAATTAATCTATACCTACATAGAAATGAAATTGAAGTGTTTGTCTGTATTATCGAAATAACTGACTTTTTTCAGACTCAAGGTGTTATTTGCAAGGTGTTAAGTCATGAATAACCAGTTTTAAAATGCATCTGTCAGTCTTTGTAGGGCTAATCTTCGAAATTGTAAAGTACGTAAAGTTGCAGCCTATTTACCTCCCACTGCTGGGCACAGGCCTCCTCTCATTTATGAGACAATGAAAACAAAAAATACAAGAGGTTTTAGGGCAAGGAAATATCCGCCGCGCTGCCCCAATGCGTGTCGGCGAACTTCACATGTCTTCATAACATTTTTTTCTTATTTCTCAGACATGCAGGTGTCCTCATGATGTTATCCTTCACCGCCGAGCTTTAAGTGCAGTAATTTTAAGTGCTGATTTACCACGTGTAAATCAGCACTTAAAATTGCAATTAACAATTTCATTGGTGCCGGCGGGGATCGAACCCGGGTTCCTCGCGTATTGTGAAACTTAAAGCGAGCGCTAACCATCTGAGCTTTTTTTTTATAGGAGAGGGGGCAAACGAGCGGCTCACCTGATGGTAAGTGACTACCGCCGCCCATGAACAACTGGTAGGTCAACACCAGGTAGGGAATTGCAGATGCGTTGCCGGCCTTTTAAACAGGAGTAGGCTCTTTTCTTGAAGGTCCCTAAGTCGTATCGGTCTGGAAAAATCGCTGACGGTAATCGATTCCACAAGGAAGTCGTGCGAGGAAGAAAACATCTTCTAAATCGCACAGTGGTGGATCGCCAATCATCCAGATGGTGTGGATGGTATCGGGAGTTCTGCCGCGATGTGCGTTCGTGAAATTTGGCGGCTGGGATTAATCCGAACAATTCCTCAGAGCACTCCCCGTGGTAGATGCGAAAGATCTTGCAAAGGGATGCAACATCTCTTCGCAGTGCCAATGAATCGACCCGATCAGAAAGGACTCGGTTGTCGACGATTCGAGCCGCTCTGCGCTGGATGCGGTCAAGTGGAAGGAGCTAGCACTGGGGAGCCCCACTAGAGCTACCACGGCTCTTTGAAATGGCTGATCCGATTGAGATGAAACTTTACAAACAGATAGAGAGAAATTTAAGGAGGGATCTTAGCTATATTTTATCCGAAAAAGAGTACGTAAGTACAATATACGTCAATAGAAAAAGATGAAGTTTAAAAAAAAGAACGAAAAAATTTATAATCTTTTATTTGATTATTATCTTAAATCTCGAGAACCTATCTTTCCATCGGTTATCGGTTCTTCGAGCTATATGACTGGCCCCATTGCGACTTCAGCTTACTAATCTGTTGGGCTATGTCGGTCACTCTGGTTCTACTGCGGATATCACGCAGAGAAACTCCGAGCATAGCCCTCTCCATAGTTCGCTGAGCGACCATGAGCTTCCTCACACGGCCAGCAGTAAATGGTTATACAATCTTTTTTTCAAATTTTGAGGTATGCTTTAAGTTGAATCCGTCGAGTGGCAGCCTCGTACCGGTAGGTGAAGTGAGGAACGGCCCCTCCACTAAAGTGACAATCTGGTAAGTCATGCAGGAAGTCGATGGATGCAGGTGCTCTGGGCATTCCTTGGGGGAGGCATATATTCAGCAGTGCACTAGTGAAGGTTTGTAATGATGATGATGACGATTAGCTTAAATCTGAATAACGTCTCATTAATAGACCCTATCCAGGCGAAGCCGTTGCGAGTCACTAGTAACAATATAAAATTAGGAGTATTCTTTCATCCAAGTATCTCACCTAAACATGATTTGTGTTTACGAGGCCATTGTTTTAGGTGAACCATCTTACGTCAGTGGACGTCTTAATTTATAGTGCGTCAGCGGCACTAAAACGGTTTATTATTGTCGTGTTTTACTGACCTTGTTTAGTATCGTACAATAAAGTTAAATGTTTGAATCGATTTCCGATCGATTTGATTTGTTTCTCTAATTGTTAGGTCCAAATGAAAAAGATGTATCGATTTATGTTTTTAATATAAAATATTCAAATATTGATGTATACCTACTGTTAAAATACATTGAGTCTTTGAGCAACGACTTTTGTTTTATAAAAGGTTAGCACGAATCTAATTGAAACACATTGCACACAGACAGCGCTTAAAATGAAAGTGTCTTTGAATTGCAGTTTCTACTTTCCTTCAGGTGAATTGTAAATTCATTCGTCACTTTAATTTCATAAAAAGAAATGTGTTTTGCCTGTCTGCGGCCTGTCGATTAAACCTATTTAAATAAAATAAAATAAACGAGCCGTGGTAATTCAGTGGGTAGCGCTCGCTGTAAATTTCACAGTACGCGAGCAACCCGATTTCGATACCCGCCGGCACCAATGAATTTGTTAATTACAATTTTAAGTGCTGATTTACCGCGTACTCGGCGGAGAAGGAAAACATCGTGAGTAAACCTGCATGTCAGAGAAATAAAAAAAAACAACACGCATTGGGGCATCGTGGCGACACTCACTTGCCCTAAAACCCTCTCAGAAATGAGAGGAGGCCTGTGCCCAGCACAAAGACGTATATAGGCTGTTAATTTACTTTACTTTAAATGAAATAAAATAAATAAATAAATTTGCGTATTTGTGAGTGTGTATTACAATACAATAATTGTTTTCTTTATCAGAAACAGCAGTAAAACAGTCAATTGCACCTATGTTCCAGTCTCATATCGTTTGGATCGGAGTGACAATAAAGTATAGGATATTAATTAGACGTCGTTCCGTGGGCGATGTGGGCGAATACATAAATCAAGCAACAGACAGACAGACGGACGGACCGCACTGACGCTGTAAATCTACTTGAACGTGAATCACACACTGCGCTGTGGATTTGTTACATTTATTTCAAAATATATGACGGATTATTTTGGATTTTTTTTTAAAGAATAATGGTGACAAGCAAACACACAGTTCACCTGATGGTAAGTGGATACTCTGGCCTATAGATAGACATCTGTCATTAAGAATCAAAATGCTTAACCAGGGTAGCTCTCATTGATTACCAGCGTAAAATAGCAGCTCAATGCTGATGTGTTTTGTATAGTGAGTGTAGAGAACCGGAGACCCTTTTTACTGGATAAGAGGCATTCCGCTTATTCCTCACGGAGACAACACATTTGCATTTTGATTCTTAACCGATTATAAATATAGTAGTAGTATGTATATATGTGTCTATAGGCCACAGCATCCACTTACCATTAGGTGGACTGTCTGCTCGTTTGTTACTCTTATCCTATAAAAAAAATGTTTATCTGCATAAACCACTCAATAATTGTAAGTGTAATGTTAATGGTGAATATGCTACCATCTTTCTTTTCAATGTACATGTTGTATTATACGTGTTATATTGGTAAGGAGTCATTCAATCTTAGTCCTCAGGACTGACAACGCACATTATTACACATTATCCACTTACCGTCACTACTTACCTCTATGTTAATTTGGTCTATTGGTCTTGGATTAACTACGCCGTTGGTCTAGTGATCGTAAAAGCGGTTGCTTATAAGTCCAGGGTTCATAAGGGCTGATCGGGGGTCGGGCCATAATCAGTAATTGGGTTTGTTCAGAAATACTCAGTAGCAGCCCTGAGTCTGGAAGTTGGCCGTGTTTGGACGTTACCTACCCCCGTAAATAAGGTGTTTAGTGTTTCAAGCCTTAGCGCCTACGTCTGATCTCCTTCCAGTCGTATCGGATTACTGTCCCATTGTACTATGAAAGTGAGGGAATATCGAAATGATATAGCACCTTGCGCTCGGACACTATAATCCCGTCCTGCGCAAATGGCTAGTCTCCATTGAGATCAGCCACCGTGACCGGAATTCAGTCTGGAGGACATTATATCCTGTGCTAATTTAACTTAATTGCATAAATATAACACAGATGCAACGAGTACCGTCTGTGTGGTCGTTTCTCTAGTTGATAGAATAGTTAATAAGGACCCAATCGTCCGTCGCCCGCGTGGGTCGGTTTATCTCGTTTTTATGTTTACCCATTCGTTAATATATTGCCGTTTAGGTAATCATTGGCGCTCCAATTAGTTGGTGTATTTTGGTTACTTATTGAGCCTTTATTAAATCGTTTTCAATAATTTATTACCAGTCAAAATAATTTAAGCATGCGTCATTTTTCATTAGAAATTAATTTAATGTAAAAAGTAAAGTAAAGTTGCAGCCTATTTACGTCCCACTGCTGGGCACAGGCCTCCTCTCAATTCTGAGAGGGTTTTGGGGCAAAGGAATGTCCGCCGCGCTTCCCCAATGCGTGTTGGCGAACTTCACATGTCTTCGAAAATATTTTTTTTTATTTCTCAGACATGCAGGTTTCCTCACGATGTTTTCCTTCCCCGCCGATCACGTGGTAAATCAGCACTTAAAATTGCAATTAACAATTTCATTGGTGCCGGCGGGGATCAAACCCGGGTTGCTCGAGTACTGTGAAGCTTACAGCGAGCGCTAACCATCTGAGCTACCACGGCTCTATAGAAATTAATTTACTTAAAAAGAAATGAAGGAAGTACAATAGTTTGTACCAACATTCAAAATAAAAAAAAACGAAGGTGATGAAAATTAAGCTTTTAGTAAAAGTAAAATCTTATTTCAAAGAAATATTTTTTTTTAATATAGAATAAGTGTGAAGAACGAGCACACATTGATTGTAAGTGGATTCTGTGGCCCATAGACGTAGATGTCTAAATGTATTTTTAAATTCGCTTACCACCCCCACCAGTATGCGTGGTGGTCCAACACTGTGCGATTCAACAGGAGTCTTCTTCTCACGAGTTCTTCGTAGAATCTGCTACCACCAGCGATTTTTCCCGACTAATACGACTTAAAAACTCTCAGGCAACGCACCTGCAATTCCCTTGCATTTATAGTTGTTTATAGGCGGCGGTGGTCTCTTAAATCAGTTGCGCCACAGTCGTTTGCCCCCTCTCCTATAAAAAAAATGTATAATGTCATTCAGCAGTGAGAGGATGCTGTGGCGATCTCAACTCTTAAGTGGTCCTGATAGTACTGCGAGGGTGTCGGAGTTAGTTGCTATTTCCCCCGGCGTGCATTGGAGGGTAAAATGGTTAACATTGTAGGGTTTTACCTTTTTTTTATAGAATAGGGTGATCATCGGATACACAGTGCACCTAATTAAGAAATAATAGAGATACGCTGTCACTCCTGAGGACTTATTTTGTAGCAGTAATATATTTAAAACATATTACTGTTTTACAAAAAAAGCTAAGTCATTTCATTCATTTAATTCAATTTTAATTCATTTGTGATTTGCATATATTTTAGCTCCTATCAGGATTCGAACTAAGAAACCACGACTTCGTCAGGTACTCTGACCGTTAAGCCATCTGGTCGTGATATCATCAAAACACATTATATAAGCTAACACTGTCTATAACGCCATTGTTCCTTACAATGTTACACATAAGAGTTCCGGATATAAATCAGCGTGCACATACTTAACCACCTCCGCTAAAATCCCCGAGCGTCCCCCAATACCAAGAAATCACACTCGACCGAATTGCGTAACACTTCGCCCCCAGTTTAAAATGGAGTCATAAATAAAAGGTACCTAGACGCCGCACCTTATCGCTTCCAACCCGAGCCACAACAAATGAAAGAATACCACCCCGGATACACTCATCCCTCCCAAGGATACACCCTCCACACGAACCCTCCCCCCTCGCTCTCAACACGGTCGGTAGAACGTTGTTTTACATTTATAACTACAAGGAACATCGCAGCTGAAATTCACGATCGCTGTGAACTGACTCGTTTAAAATTGAACTATATCTTAAGTGAACTAAGTTCACTTTTGTATAGTAGATGGGGGAGCCAAATGGTTGTCATGGTTACGAGGCTGCGCTTCACGATTTTTGCTATAGGGGCCTGCTTCGATTGCCTTCAGAGGTTTTTCCGATCGCTTGAGATGTAAGGGGTCGTACAGAATGACGTTATCGCTGTAAAATACTTCAAGATATCTTACGGAACATAATCGGTGTTTTTCCATGAACCGATGAATTATTTTGTTGACAATTCTTAAAGTTACAAAGTACATTTTTCTAGAAGGATATTTCAGACTTTTATTACCTATTAATATCGGCAATTAAGTTATAAAATTCAATGTTGTTTTTGAATATTAACACAAAGTTCTTCGGTTTTCTCTTTACCTTTTCTATTATTTTTGTAATAAAATTAATATACCTATGTTGTGGCATATGCTGTAGTTATCTGATATTAAAGCATTCTGCGTGTAAAATAAAATACCAAATACATACACTACCTATATACACGACATACCTATAAATACAAATTAAGTGTCGTGTCCATCTGTACTTTCGAAATAACTGCGTTTTATTGGGATGATACATGCTATTAGACATAAATAACCATTTTTTAAAGTTTTTGCGTGTTTGTCTGTTTGTTCGGGCTAATCCTCGGAACGGTTAAACCGATTATGATGAAAATTGACGAACAGACAAACAACAATGATAGGAGTCATCTAGGCCAAATTTTATCCGAATCATTTGTTCTTTTTTTGTGACAAATCGAAAAAAAATATTGCATGCCGTAAGCGCAAAACGCGCAGGTATGTTCTGCTAGGGTCTAAAAATTAAGATTCCAACGTTTTGCCGCATGAAATCGTATCTAGCAATCATATTATACATATAAATGATAAAATTAGTAAAAAGCTGCTAATAGGGTGTAAGGGGCTCCGCCAAGATCTTGGAGCCCAAGCCAACCTCGCCCGCACGTGGCGCACCTGCTAGACAACGGAAAGGGCTCTGGCGATGCCACTATTCTGGGATTCGTCCTAGGGGTTCAGGGGTCAGACGGCAGTCGCCCCGGTAATTGGCACTACGCCACTCAAAAAAATGGAAAGAAAAAGAAAGAGATATACGTTTAGGACTAGGGCGTCGCCACATAACGACGCGCATGGCGATTGCCTTAACCCTGCGACAAGTATGCGAGGGCTACCGGGCCCCGTGCGAGCCTGGCTAAAGACGTTAGCACCAACTATGAAGATTCGCTTTGCAAACTGGAACATTGGCACGCTTACGGGACGCTCCGCAGAACTTGCGGCCATACTTGCCAGGCGTAAAGTGGCAGTGGCATTCCTGCAGGAGACACGGTGGAAGGCCAACAGGAACCGGAATATTGGGCACGGCTACAAGCTGATCTATACAGGCTCTTCTGGTGTGGAGAACGGTGTGGCAGTGGTGCTCGCCGAGTATTTCCACGATAGCGTCTTGGAAGTTAGACGCATATGCGACCGACTTATGGTAGTAAGGTTGCTTATTGAGGGGGTCGTGACCCACTTAATAAGTGCCTACGCCCCACAGGTCGGCTGCAGCGACGTGGATAAGACACTGTTTTGGGATCGGCTCGGAGATGTACTACGCGGCATACCGTTGTCCCACGATGTCGTTTTGGGTGGCGACCTGAACGGTCAGGTAGGCGAGGTGCAGGGGGAGTATGGACGTGTCCACGGCGGCTATGGTTACGGTCGAAGGAACGCAGAGGGGGAAACCATTCTCAGAAACTGCACTGCAGCTGACCTGGTCGTGGTGAACACGTTCTTCAAAAAGAAAGCCGAGCACCTGATTACCTACAGGAGTGATCGGAACGCCACTCAAATCGACTATCTACTGACCAGGAGAAGTCATATCAGTCGCGTGGCCAACTGTAAGGTCATACCCGGTGAGTGTCTCGCTGCCCAACACCGACTTCTTGTCATGGACCTCTGCGTAAAACCCCGTCGCAGACACGCCGAACCTTGCCGCCGTCAAATCAAGTGGTGGCTGCTGGATCAAACCAGATACTGAGAGTTTGACTCTGCCGCTGGGGATATTAGTCTCGACATAGCAGGCAAGTCCGTCCAAGAGTGTTGGAAAACCATTCAGACAGCAATCACAAAGACAGCAAAACAAGTTCTCGGCGTGGCGAAAAGGGGCCGCAAAATCGACAAGGAGACCTGGTGGTGGGACGCCACAGTCCAGAGTTCATTACGGGAGAAGAAAGCGCTCTTCAAGACGTGGCAAGCGACCATATCTCCTGAAGATCGCGCATCTTACAAAACAGCGAAAAGAGCTGCCAAGAAAGCTGTAGCCAGAGCCAGGCGTGACCACTTGCAACCATTATATGCGAAGATGGACACTCCTGAGGGGCACAAGCTAATATATAAACTGGCGCGCTCTAGGGCCAAAGCAGCGCAAGATATTACTCGCTGCTGCAGCGTCAACGGCCTTAATGGCGAGCTCCTATACGATGATCGTGCGGTGAAGGAGAGATGGCGCTCTAATTTCCACGTTTTGCTGAATACTCAGCACCGGGAAGTGCACCCTCCCGAACAACTCCCGAACCATGGACTCGTGCCACCGATTACACCTGACGAGGTCCTCGCATCTCTTCGTTACATGGAGAATCGGAAAGCTGTCGGACCGGACGAGGTGCCCATTGAAGCGTGGAAAGCGCTGGGGGCTCGTGGTGTGTGCATTGTTACTAACCTTTTTAATAGAATCCTAAGCGACCGAATAATACCCGATCAGTGGTGGCTTAGTATAATAACGCCGGTCCACAAGGGTAAAGGGTCCGTTCAGGATTGCGGTAATTACCGCGGTATAAAGGTGATGTTACACACCATGAAGCTCTTCGAGCGCATTATTGACACCAGGATCCGACAGGAGTGTACAGTGTCGGACTCCCAGTACGGTTTACAACCAGGACGCGGTACCATGGACCCTATATTCGCCCTAAGGATCCTCATGGAGAAGCACAGGGAAAAGAATATGCCTCTGCATTTTTTATTCCTAGACCTGCAGAAGGCCTTTGACTGTGTTCCCAGGGAGATGATCTGGTGGGCGTTGCGGTTGAAGTTGGTACCAGAGACCTACGTGGAAATCGTACGTTACATGTACCGCAACTCCGATTCCATAGTCAGGACCGCTGTTGGTGATACCACCCCCTTCCCCATAACCGTAGGCGTGTACCAGGGCTCCGTCTTAAGCCCCTATTTCTTCAGTGTGATATTAGACGAACTGTCAGCCAGCGTACAGAAACTACCGCAGCCTTGGCTGCTTATGTACGCTGATGATATCGCACTGGTAGATGGGGACAAAAGACAGCTCACCAGACTCCTGCACGCATGGAGGGAGGCGCTTGAGAACGGCGGGCTGAAGCTAAACGTGGCGAAGAAGGAGTATATGGCCTGCAACAGCACAGATCTGACGTCTCTCCGCATAGGCGACGACACCGTCGACAGTGCACGGACCACTTCAGGTACCTTGGATCTGTGCTTGATGCGTCCGGGGACATCGATCGCGACTTCAAGACCCGTATATCAGCGGCTTGGGCGAAATGGCGCGAGGTAACGGGTGTCATTTGTGACCCCAAAATGCCGGTCAAGCTGAAGGGACAGGTCTATAAGACCATCATAAGGCCTGTCCTTACGTACGGCAGTGAAGCGTGGCCGGTGCTGGAGCGACACCGGCAGTTGTTGCATGTCACGGAGATGAACATGCTGCGGTTGATGTGTGGCGTCACGCGGAAAGACCGTGTACGGAATACATACATACGCGGCAGCCTCCATGTCCATGACATCGCTGACAAGCTGCAGGAAAGTCGCCTCCGCTGGTACGGTTACGTCTTACGACGACCGGCAAGCTACGTGGGAAACAAACGCCTGGACATAATCCTACCTGGCACCAGGAGTAGAGGACGGCCCAAGAAACGCTGGTTTGATGTCGCGCAGGATGACATGCGCGCCAATGGGCTAGTTGCGAGGGACGCCGAAGACCGGGCAATGTGGAGGAGGAAGTGTAGGAAAGCGAACCCTGGGTTCTCCCGCGCTGAGCGGGATGAGCAACCAGGATAAACGCTAGGTAGAAGAAGTAAAAAGGACATTGTTAGAAATATAAATGATTGTTGAACTCATTCATATTTTTTTTAAATCGATTAATTATTATTTTTTAAATAAAAAGTGGTTTTAGTGGCTTATCGTGTAGATTTATCAAGTTCACATGGAGTAGTGAACACGATAACTTTTAAAAATATTAATTATTTAACTCAATCTATTTTTTTAATCCCTTCGTCTATCATGTGGGAAGCCATGGAATGTAAATGGCAGTTTAATTTTCTTTTGTTTAGTTATAATTAATTTTTTTCAGCTAAAAAATGGCGAAATTTTCAGTGGTTTGTGAGCCTTGTATTAATTTATTTTAATAAATACACTGTTACACTCCGTCATTCGTCATTCCGGCCTCGGCCGCCGTTGTGAGTGGATATTGTATCGCTTGTTTGCAATGAAAAAGATTGCCGTAGCAATAAAAAATATTCCAAAAACCTAATTTGATACATACTTGACCAAGCTAAGATATTATTATTATTTTTATGATTACAGATTTTTATTAAAATATTTTGTTTCCCTAAAAGCACGCATAATTTATACATAAATGTACGTATACGTCTTGGACTTGAAAGACCTGAAAGTGTACTTTGATGACTGCTACTGGAACTCCTCGACGAGGAGAACTAGATGTGCCGAATTTGGGCTGGTTTGTTAATTATGATAAGACCTTACCTCCGGACTTTATAGAGTGACTTGAAAGTGTACTTCGGTGACTGCTACTGGAACTCTTTGACGAATATAACTAAAATTTACATTTTTTTTAATTTTTCACGATCGTATGAACATTAGGAGTCGTGCATTTTTGGATTTCCCAAGCTTTTTTTAAATTGAAATTTTTAATAAAATGATCGGTAAATTAGAAGCATAGTAATAATTATAAGGTTTTTAGTGTTAACTAGTGTGTAATTAAACTACTTTAAAAAATTACGTATAATCATGTTATACGTAATTTTATTAATACGCTTAAGGCATGCACAATTGAATTTACCAATATATTTTTACTAGCTGTTCCCCGCGACTTCGTCCGTGTGGAACTTATTACGATTGGATTTTATGGGTTTTAATATTTTTTTGCGCGGAATCCCAATTATTTTTCTAAAACAAGAGTAGCCTTAGTTACTCCTTATGACATTAGCTATCTTCTAGTGAAAGTATCGTCAAAATCGGTTCAGCCGTTTCGGAGATTAGCCGGAACAAACAGACAAACAAAAATTTTAAAATTGTATTCTTGTTATAAGTACAGTATATTATACTTTCATATGCATTTAGTGAAAAGCTGTTATTTTGATATTACAAACAGACACTTCAATTTTATTTATTTGTATAGATTTTATTGGTAGTTATTGGTTCAAATTTTGATAGAGCTGTTTTTTTCCAGATCCATCATCTTAGATATTTCTGCTACATAGTAGTGCTGGATGGATTCTTGTGTTCAATTTTGAGGGGTATCGAGTGTTAGCTTAATTGTAAGCTGTGATGCTTCTAAGTCCTCAGAGGTCAGAAGTGACCTTTCCTGCTCCTTAACTGCTTTTATTTAGTTTTTTTTTCTAAATCAGGGGCGTTGCACACGAGGATTTTCTCTTGTATTGTAAGAGTGTAAAAACATAAATTGTACATGGACTAACATCCAGATACGGGACAATTATTTGTAGATCATACAAACACTGACGTACGAGTTTCGAACCCGCATTCAAGCGCTTAGGCGCTACGCTACTGAGCCGTTATCTAACGAGAGGATATATTTTAATTTATGGATACACGATAATGACAATAATCTTTTCAGTCTGGGGTATTATTAAATGATGTATTTTTTATAATAAAAACCGGTAATACTACGTTTTTATCCGACGAAGAAAAAAAAAAGAAAGAAGAATGCGTGGTTGGATTGGTTAGCAACAAAAGCTAACCAAAAAGTTCAAAAGGCAACGGATGAGGAGATAAAGGAAGCAAGAACGAAGTATAAAAGATTGAAAACAGCAGTGAAAGAAATTGTGTCTAGAAAGAAAAAAGAACGAAAGGATGATTTCGATAGGAGACTCACTAAAGATTTCCAGTCAAACATTAAGTTTTTCTGGAAAACCATCAAAACAGCCAGAGGAAAAACTTCTACCTCGGAGCTGAGTACAATCAGGAGTCAAGATGGGAGCATTATAAAAGGAGAAGAATGTGTGTTAAAGAGATGGAAAGAGTATTTTGAAAGTTAGTTTGAAAGAGAGGATGTGCAGGTACAGCATCTGCCACCTTCCACGGAAAATAATATAAATGTTGATGAAAATGAGATAAACATGGATTAAATAGTGAAAGCGTTGAAAAGTATGAGATTAGGTAAGGCTGCAGGGTATGACAGGATTACCGTCGAGATGCTGAGGGCTGGAAAGGGCCTGGTGGCTAGTCAGCTCTACCGCCTTTTCAATCTGTGCTGGCTAAATGGACAAGTACCGGGAGACTGGTGCAAAGCCGTAATCGTGCTATTGTATAAGGGAAAAGGGTCACGGCAGAACTGCATAAATTACCGTGGTATAAGCCTTCTCAGCGCCGTCGGTAAATTGTATGCGAAAGTGTTGATTGAAAGGGTTGTGAATGAAACAGATGAGAAAGTATGGGATGCACAAGCGGGATTTAGAAAGGGAATGGGATGTACGGATCAAGTCTTTTCCTTGCGGTGCATAGCCGAAAAGTGTTTGGCTAAAAACAAGAAAGTCTACTGCGCGTTCGTAGATCTAGAAAAGGCCTATGATAGAGTGGTGAGGAATGAATTGTGGTCAGCACTGTCCGCGAACGGTGTGAGCAGTATCCTCATACGAGCATTGCAATCTCTTTATAGGGATTCTAGTGCTTGTGTAAGCATAAACGGGGCATACACTGAATGGTTTAATATCGAAAAAGGTGTTAAACAGGAATGTGTAGCGTCACCATGGCTGTTTAATTTGTTCATGGACAATTGTTTGACAGATTTAAAAGAGAATGAAAGTGGGTTGAGAATGAATGAGTTACTCGTCAAATGTTTTCTCTATGCTGATGACCAAGTATTACTTGCGTCTTCGGCCGAGGAGTTGCAGGAGATGGTAACTGCTATGAGTGGAGTTTTTGTTAGAAAGGAAATGAAGATGAATGTAAGGAAGACGAAAGTGATGGTGTTTGAAAAAGATGAGGCAGTGACAGACTGCAATGTCGTGATTGAAGATGAACAAATTGAACAGGTGAAAGAGTTTGTGTATCTGGGTTCAAAGTTTACAAGAGATGGAAAGTGTGAGAGTGATATCGAAAGAAGAGTGAATGCAGGAAACATGGTGAATGGAGCTTTGCATTCCTTTATGAGCAGTCGGAAGGTGTCTAACAAGGCTCGTTTGGCTGTGCATGAGGGGGTGTTGGTTCCGACACTCATGTACGGAAGTGAAAGTTGGGTATGGCTGAAGAAACATGAAAGCAGAATAAATGCATTTGAGATGAGAGCATTAAGAAGTATGATAGGAGTTAAACTGAGTGACAGGATAAGAAATAGTGAGATAAGGAAACGTTGTGGTCTGAAAGAAGATGTAGTGACAAAAATTGAGAAAGCTATTCTGAGATGGTTTGGCCATGTCGAGAGAATGAATGAAGAACGTTTGACGAAAAAAACGTGTATAAGGCGAGTGTGAATGAAAGTGTTGGAAGGGGTAGACCTAGGCGGACATTTCTAGACCAAATCAGAGTCGTCTTGAAAAAAGGTCAAGAGTACCCTAAACCGTAGAGCATGTATGAAGAGAATAATGAAAGTGGACGAAGCGAATCAAGTATATAAGGATCGTAGCAAGTGGAAAGAAGTGGTCTCTGCCTACCCCTACGGGAAAGAGGCGTGATTATATGTATGTATGTTATCCGACTTCTAACAAAGAAGGTGGTACTCATTTCGACAGTACTTTTTTATGTATGTTACCTCAGAACTTTTTTGTAGGTGAAACGATTTTGATGATTCTTTTTTTATTTCAAAGCTATAGTATGTGCCAAATCGATTGAGAAAAACGGACAATGACCTTTCGGTCGTTTAACCAGGGGTTACAAACCTTCAATATATAGGCACATTTTATATGTAGTACTTTCTTTATTTATAATGATTTTTTTATAATGATTGATATAATATATATTTATTAACTATTATTAAAAAGTTATGTGAAAGATCGCTGTAGAAGAAAAATCATCTATTGTTATAAAGTACTTTATTCATTTAACAACAAAAAACATTAATTTATAACACATATAAAGATTCGAGTGATAACGACACCGAATAAGTACGTACTTATGCAAAAGATAAAACTTTATTTTTAATATTATATAAGAACTTTATTTTTATTCGGTGCAATCATCACTCGTATCTTCACTTGATGAACTATCTGTAACATTAATTATAAAGCGATCTGCAGTTTGGTCAATTCTATCATCCATGCCACGCATTTTTTGTTCAACCTTAAGGACATGCTGAACACAGTTTTTCCATTTATCTGGCGTGATTTGAGTTAAACCATCTTTAAGTAAATTTTTAACATCTTTTAACTTGAAAGTTGTATTTTTTCGTGCAACGTACCCTTTCACATCTGCCCACACAAGTTCAATGGGGTTAAGCTCACAGTGATAAGGAGGTAACCTTACCACTGTGATGCTTTTTTCTTTTGCCATCTCGTCGGTGACGTAACTTCGATAGTTATCTTTAACTGCCTTTATTTTTTCCATTAAGTGGGTCTTTGTGTCCGAGGGCACGTATGCGATCTGTTTAGATTCTAGCCATTCCTGCATATTTTGTTTCCGCCAAGACATTGTTGGGGTTTTTTCTAAACGTCTGGAGTGGTAACTAGCGTTATCCATAACTATGACATCGCCGCTTTGCAGTTTTTCTATTACTTTTCTAAACCAGTCCTCGAAATGGAGAGCGTCCATACTCTCATGGTAGTCACCAGTAGATGATGATTCAAATACCCAATCACATCCCTCCAAAAAGCCATTTTCATTGCCAACGTGTACAACTATTAATCGCTTTCCTTTACCCGAAGGGGCTTTCGCGCCAGTAGAGTAGCCTTCTAACCGTGATTGACGAGAAGATTCAATTGTGGTGTCTTCCCATACCTTTCCCATAGTATGACCTGCGTTAATCCATGTTTCGTCAAGGTAAAAAATGTTACGTCCCTCGTTTCTTAATATTTGTATTTCTCTCAAATATCTGGTACGCCACAGAACTATCTCTGGGCGATCTATTAGACCACTTTTTCTGTTTCTCTTTATATATTTGAATTTTAAATGGCGCAACACACGTCGCAGGGAAGTTTTGCTCAAGTTTGGCAACTGGTCATCTTGATTTATACTGAGCAAAATTTTGTCTAAAGTCGGTAATTCTCCTGCAAGAAAGAACTGATGCACTTTCGCTCTTATAGCCGATTTATCAAAATCGTCCAACTTGTCAATTACAGACTTTTTTCTTTTATTAATTATTCCCTTTTCTGGTATTTTATGGGAATCTCTATACACGCTTAATACGCGATATATAGTGCTCTTGCTGACTCCTGAGATCTCCGAAACCTTTTCTACCATATTAACGTTTGAAGGATACACGTCTTCGGGCCAGGTGTTTTTGACATATTTGTATACATTAATGATAATCTCTTGTTCCCCGACCGACAAAGTGGTAGGTTTTCTCTTTTTTACTGGTGACGTTAAAGGTGCTCCAGAAGATGGGCCTGTAAATAAATGACAAAAATATACTACCATAGTACTACATCACATAAATACATATTGTTTTAGAAAATAAATACCACATGGTCACATAAAAAGAGCGCTTTAAGAAATAGAAAGGCTACGTCGTCGCATTTGTACCTATTTGTACGTACCTGCTACGTTTATTATGGGTCGGCGACGTCTCTTTCCACTTGATGTTGAAGGACCGGGTCCTTCACCAAATTCTCCTGAACTCATGTCGATTTAGTAACGACCGTCACAGTAAAACTAATATAACAGATTCAAAAAACAAAAACTTAACGATATAACAAATTTAACAGTAAAAACTCAACTAAAACAATGCAATGAATGCTATGAATTACCCGAGACGTACACACGCAAGCGCTATCCGAACACGAATGAAAACAAAATGGCGGACCGGCCCAAAAAAGGTGACGCATCTCTGGCTGCCATTGTCACGTTTCTTTTAGAACGAACTGACGTAACGCGCGTTTTGTTTATTTTAAAGGGATGAATTTGCAAAAGCTCAATATGGTGATTATATTGCTTCAAATATTTTTTTAATATGAAACTGTTATTAAATGAATTGCTGCGTTACTTACCATAAATTGAAATATAAAATATAACACATTTTTCGCGATGTACCGTAAGATTTTACTATGTTTATAGGAACCACAGACAATATTATTTAAGAAACAAAAAAACAAAACATATGTGCTGACCTAGAAGTGGGAATAATATCAATATTTAAATATTGTTATCACATCTAAATTGAGATTTTGTAAGTTACGCCTTTTGACACTCGGCTCATATCTGAGGTCATTGTCCGTTTTTCTCAATCGATATGGCACATACTATAGTGCTTTTCATGTATTATATATATATATATATATATATATATATATCATTCAAGTCCACTGCTGAACACTCCTGTTCAGGCCTGACTGTTCGTTTATCACTTTTATGTCTTAACAAACTTTTCACTAACATTATTTTAATTAAGTTTTTAGGAACCCGGAACAATTATTTGTAGGCCATACAAATCTTTGTTCCGTGCGGAATTCAAACCCATTGCCAAGCCACTGCGCCACGGAGCCATGAAACATATATATGAGAGTAGTTATTGTAACAATATAATACATATGAAACTGTATCCTATAAACTAGATTACTAGACATACCATAAAAAGGCTCAATTATGCTCTACGCCTTATAATGCCAGAGGGAACTTTCATGTAAAGAGACTCATCCATTCGATAAATGTTTTGACCGAATATATTATTGCGGAGGCGTCGCCGCTGGTTTGGGCCAGTTCCACATATTGGTGTATATTTTTTTTAAATAGAATACGGGTGATAAACGAGCACACATACATTAACACATTTTTTTTTTTATAGAATAAGGGTGACAAACGAGCACACAGTCCACCTGATGGTAAGTGGTTGCTGCGGCCCATAGACATCTACATCTATCCTCTATTACAAATCAAAATGTAGATGCGTTGTCACCCGTGAGGACTAAGGTGGAATGCCTCATTTCCAGTAAAAAGGGCCTCCGGCCACCTGCACTCACCAAGCGAAACGCAGAGGTAAACCTCTACTTCACGCTGGTTTTCTGTGAGGTCGTGGTACCACCCCGGTTCGACCGGCCCATCCGTGCGACAGCAAACGCTGCCGCGTGGCTCTACCACTGTTTGTTTGTTTGTAGACATCTACATATGTATATCCTCGATTAAGAATTAAAATGCAGACGCCGATCACCCCTAAGGATTGAATACCTCGTTTCATGTGCAAAGGGCCCCCGGTACTCTAAACTGTGACACAGGTATACCGGTACACAGGTATACTACGAGAGCGTAGTCCTTCCCCGGCCGAGCTAGCTCATTCGTGCTACAACCATAATATAGATGCAGCTTGCCTCTACCACGTATCTCCGTTGAGTAGCGCATGGAATACGTTATCATGATCACTAGTTTGTTTGCAAAATTATAGGCGGTTATGTGATATGCCATTGTGATACCGTATCTGATGTTTCCCGTTCCGTACAAAACTCCGTATGTGATGAACCTTGTATCGGATATATGTATTATGATGTTTTGATATTGTAATCTGTCTCGGTGTTACTCTGACCATCAAAAAGGATACCCCACGCCGCTACATGGTCTTGTAAAGTTGGGAGGTGGTAAGATACTGGGATCGGAGGAATTTGTAAGGTCCTCATTTAAACATTGTTATATCAATACGCTAATGTGATACTAATGATATAGTTAAGTGTGGACGCGTTTTTGACTTGATACGGCTGGTGATACGTTGTAGTCGAAATGGGCATACTTAATATAGGTACAAGTACTTGACACACGCCTGATACGTTAAGACAATCACATGTAGATCTGGCTTCAGTTGTTGAAACACCCAAATATGCGTGGTCCTTTACTGTCTCTCTCTTTCCTGCTACTTTTGGTTCAAAGCCGTAACGGTGAAAATCTAAATTTAGTAATAAAAATAGACTATTTTAATGAAAAAGTTCGAATTAGACTGGAAAGTATTTAACAAGTATAATATATTAATTCA
Organism: Parnassius glacialis; assembly: GCA_033319125.1. Lineage (NCBI taxonomy): Eukaryota > Metazoa > Arthropoda > Insecta > Lepidoptera > Papilionidae > Parnassius > Parnassius glacialis. Next base: position 35,274,319 of record JAVANC010000025.1, read on the forward strand.
TGAATTGTTACTTTCTCTTTTAATGAAGCCTTTTGTATTACGTATTTTAGTAAACTATTATAAAAACTGTCTCCTTTATATGAATTAACAAAAAATAAGAAGAAAAAGGGTCTCAATATGATGAGCACAATTAATTCAAAATGATGATTTCTTAAATGTATGCATATACTACACATTAAATGAAACTAATCTACTTTTCCGACGTTTCTAGCTCTTTACAGCATGGTCACTGGTCATGGGCTAAGGTGTTTGACGTCCTGATGTCATAGTTAACGAAGGCTACCTTCATCAACATCTTGAAGTCTTGAAGTAATGCCTTAGGTTTGGATTACAATAGACTCGCGTATCATCCTTGGTATGACTCGGTGTTCCTTTACGAGGATTTGTGGTTTATCGAATCTGATGTAATGTTTAAGACGATCTTGGTCATGTATACTGCAGATATCGCGGAGGTTAGATGAATCGAAAATTTGTTTAATTTAATGATTCAATATAATAGATATAAAAAAGAAGTTAAATATGCTTTTATTTTAAACTAAGTAAACGCTTTTCCGGTGGCAGCGGCAGCAGAATCCTTAACCCCTTTTCATTCGTAGGTATCATAAGAGGCGACTGAGTGAAATGTCATAAAGATTTTCTCTTTCGATTGGCAATAACCGTCCAGTTTACACCAGATAATTTTATACGTGGGAGAGCCATGCTGCAGCTATATTATGTAGTATAGCTGTAGCACGAATGGGTCGTCTCGACCGGGGAAGGACCACGCTCTCACAGAGTATCAGCGTAAAATAGCAACATAAAGCTGCTGTGTTTCGTATGGTGAGTGTAGAGAACCGGAGACCCTTTTTACTGCAAACGAGGCATTCCATTTTAATCCGCACGGGTGACAACGCATCTGTATTTTGATTCGCAAACGTTAACAGTGATAGAGCCACGCGGTGGCTTTTGCTGTCGCACGGTTAGGCCGGCTCGAACCGGGGTGGTACCACGACCTCACAGAATACCAGCGTGAAGTAGACGTTTACCTCTGCGTTTCGCTTGGTGAGTGCAGGTGGCCGGAGGCCCTTCTTACTGGAAATGAGGCATTCCATCTTAGTCCTCACGGGTGACAACGCATCTGCATTGTGATTCGCAAACGAGGATAGATGTAGATGTCTATGGGCCGCAGCAACCACTTACCATCAGGTGGACTGTGTGCTCGTTTGTCACCCTTATCCTATAAAAAAAAAAAACGTGGATAGATGTAGATGTTTATGGATCACAGCAACCACTTACCATCAGGTGGACTGTGTGCTCGTTTGTCACCTTTATTTAATAAATTAATTAAAAAAAAACAGTTTACCTTTCTTTTTGAAAAGGCGGCAAATAATACTCAAGCAATATTTTTACTAACCGTTTATTTCAACCACATTACGTTGATCGACCACGCTCAAGTACGGTTTGGTACATAACAATAATATTATATAATTTTCCTTTTTGTATTGTATGTATGTAGATTCTATCGCTTGAACATTTAATAATTACATGCAGCAATTACATACAAATCAATCTATAAGGTAATTTTATGTAGGTTGTTCCCTTTTAACAAAGAGTCAGATAATAAGGCGTTGCTTGTAATTTAAAGTATTATTATGAAATTAGGATAAGAATATATTTAAGTAGGTATTATTATTCGCTAAGCATATGAAAACACCTCTATGTAAAATACATTTGTGTTTTTGAAAAATAAATATTATTTAAAAATAACTTATTTCATTAACAAGGTAAAAGATGTTGTGTTAAGGGCTTTTGGTAACAATATCTATCGTTAGAAAATGGTTTTCATAATTAGTTAATTATTTTAATTTGTAGTACATACACAAATTAAACGAAATATCTTGCTATTTACAAAGATTGAATCTATGGATTAGCACAGACAATTCACAGTGAAACTGCTCTGTGGCAGGTATAACAGAAAATATTTGCAAGCTCTTAACAAACAAAAACACTTAAATAAAACGAAATAGTATTTTGCGTGGCGATCGCTACAAGTAGTTATAATAAAGTATTTATTAAATTCGTTTAAATATCTATTTACAATTTAATCCCTTATTTCGTACAATATACAATACATTGCAGTATGCTTTAACAAATACGAATTTTGCACCCTATTTTTATATTTACATATATAACTAACGTTAAATTAAAAACTTCCACTTTCGAGTTTCTAGCATGTTGCTCGAAAATTATATTTAATTTATTTGCAATGGTTTCAGTTGGCACCGGGAATATTTTCCATTCAAATGTACATTAAAAACCTACTTAATATTTTTAACTATATGGTATTTTGTAAAAACTAACTAACTATAATAAGTTACTTAATACATATGGCGTTACTATTATGCGTATATTTACAAATCGAAGTAAAAAGTTACATTTACACTGCATGTTATAGTTAAATTAGTAAAGGGTACAGACAGTACTCAAAATTATCAAATCGAATAGAGAATGATTAAATCATGTGTCTAATCTTAATTATATCAACTGTTTTTCCTGGCCTAATATTTGTTTTGTATTTACCCGACTACCACAGGAGGTCAATGTTTTTCGAGAGTATATACGTACATATGTATCTTTGGCACGCTCTGCATCCTAAACTGCTTGATGAATTTTAACATGAGGTATCATTAGATTAGTCTTATGTTCTTCTTAATAACTGGCTTTACGGCTCTGGAATCTAGCCCTTTTGAGCCTGAAGTTACAATATATTATAATAATTATCCTTCATAGTATATGGCTTCACAATATGTTGATGCATCACATTGTGCAGCCCTTCGGAGATTTTGACGGCAACTTGAGCTAGCAGACAGCTGACGGTTGGCGATGGTATCTCAAGGCGTCTAAGTGGACAGACACCTTATTTTGAGAATTACATCACCATCAGAGCACTTGTTTCACAGTTTCCAATAATAGTTCACATGCGCAGACACTTAATACAGAAAATCGCACCACTTTTACATATCAAAGTCCACTTCAAACCATTATTTAAACTATAATACAGGAGCAGCAAACCGATGCTGGTCAAGTTCCCGCCAAAACTCACCAGATTAGTCTTAATTATAGTAGTGACATAGGTTATAAAAGTATTATTTTTTCAGTACTTGAACTTTTTTATGCAGTCGGGTTTTTTTTAATTACTGTTTTAAATGAGATTGTTGTCTAATTTTTTACCAAAAAGTACTATGTATATATATATATATTTATTCCCGTGAAATAATAACATAATATGAAATATATTTCTGTGTACTATCTGTAGCTTTCTTAAAAGTGGTAATACGCGAAATTTATCGGCTGACTATCATCGGCATTATCACTATTAAAATTATCCTGTTCACTATCCAACGAGCCACTAGCGTTCGCGATTTCGCGCTCGTCCGCCATATTGTTTTCAATTCTATCCATACTCCTAAGTTGCCAGTTAGATAAATCGCACGGCATCTCATTTACATTATAATTGGACATTCTTGAAAAGGAATAATCGTAATTGTAATTAATGTAACGATTAGGATCGTGGTCTATTTTTGCGCCCGTATCAACTGAAGGGTTTCGATGATATAACTTCACATCACTGGGTTCACATGTCAAAGTTTGTTCTGTATCGCCCACGGTGGGCGCACGCAATCACTGACGATGGTGCGGTATGTGGTGAAGATGGAGGTCGAGTCTGGGCCTCTTGGCATCATCTTCGTCGCTGCAGGCATCGTTGTCGTGGGACTCTTGTTCGTCGCATTCCTCACCAAGCTCTTCCTGTTTACGCTTTGCCGTTGCCATTTCGGCGGCATGCTTTTTCCGCCATTTTGTTCTTCTGTTTTGGAACCATACCTGTGACAAAAAAAAAATTAAATTATTTACTAATGGTGATATTAATTACATACAATCCTTTTTTTAATAGAATAAGGGTAACAAACGAGCACACAGCCCATCTGAAGGTAAGTGGATGCTGTATCCCATAGACACACAGAACACTTAATATAGCTAGATATTAGGTGCTCTGTGCATAGACACGTACATTTATCCTCGATTAAGAATCAAAATGCAAATGAATTGTCACCCATGCCATGAGAACTAAAATGAATACCTCGTTTCAAGTAAAAAGATTCCGTTATGTGGTGATAAATATGATTGTTTTAGATATAGGGTATAATTGAAGGTTAAATTAGGTTATGGTAGCTCAGGATAAGCGCCCGTCTCGTGTTAGAATATTTAATACAATTTAAGTGCTGATTTGTAATATACATGCTCGGCGCAGAAGTAAGATATCGTCACGAAACTTATGTCCAATTTACTGCCACCATGCTATGGGGAAGTGCGTGGGACTCTTCTCTACTGTTCCTTTCTGAAATGATTTGATATAATAAAATATTTGATTCCTTCGACATGCAGGTTAAGTTACGATCTTTTTTTTCTCTACCGAGCATGTAGTAATTCACTACTTAAATATTGTTATAACTAATCTACAATGTCACTGTTTTAGAGCGAGAATCAAACTCAGTTTATTCCCGTACAACAAAATTTTAAGGCGAGATTGGATACCATGAGGTATTTTAAGCTAACATGATTCCCGTTAGTCCTTAGAAATAATTAAATATACACCAACGTAGTCTCCTTACTCTGGTTCTTAAATAAAATAAAACCAGATAGCATCGCATGGTAATGTACAATTTTTGTATGAATATTACAACAGATAATACGTGGTATGGCCACGATGCGGCTTTAATATGGTTGTAGCACGAATGGGTCGTCGTACCCGGGGTAGGCCCACGCTCTCACAGAATAACAGCGTAAAATAGCAGCTTAATGCTGCTGTGTTTAGTATAGTGAGTGTAGAGAACCGGAGACCCTTTTTACTGGAAACGAGGCATTCCATCTTAGTTCCCACGGGTGACAACGCATCAACATTTTGATTCTTAATCGAGGATAGATTTAGATGTCTGTGGGCCGCGGCATCCACTTACCAGCAGGTGGACTGTGTGTTCGTTTGTCTCCCTTATTCTATAAAAATAGTATTCTTAGTTTATCCCGGAGTACCAAAACGGCATATGTGTGTTATAATCTCCTTTTAATCTAAATATAAATATCTTTGGTAATTTCGAATTCTGTATTCAAGCGAAGGTGTACAGATAAACACACTGGCTGGCACATCTGTTTGTCTCGAACAAAACCAAATATAAAGAGCGGGTAAACAATTTTCAGCGCCATGTGAACCTAATCTGCACGGCAGACATAATAATGCCTCATTAAATACCGCCTTTAAAGCGCCACCCGCCAACTTTTATTTATCTCTCTCCGCCACACGAACTTTCTCTCCGTTCGATAAGGACGGAGATGGTAGCCGTGTTCAGAGGTAATTAAGGGTCGTTTTGCAAATTACACGGTACTTAACCAGCCATATAACGCTCGTTAATCACCGGCCCGGGTCATCCGCTGTCTCGTTTCGTCTTGTTACGGTGCTTCATTGCTGCCTCGCTCACTCGGAGGGTAGACAGAAGTTTAATTAGGTCATAAATACATTTTCATGATTAGAGGCTGGAGAGCCGGTCCTCTGTAACGACGATTTTCGTTCAGAGTGGATGTTGTTAAGAAGGCTCGTTCGGGTCCGATCAATTTGTTCACTGCTCTATTGACTACAGAAGATGTTTTAAGTTAATTGAATGAAACATGAAACTTTAGTACGATATTTTTTTTGAAAGTTCCAAATAAAAATTCCACAATTATCAACATTATAGCCGAAATCAAAAAAAGTAGGAGGTAATTAATTCGAATGTATGTGTTTTTGCATGTACTCGTAAGTTACGTATATCACGTATTTGGTCATAATATAATACAACGTGTAACAAAAACCCTGTGGTTCCAGTTAAGTGAATACTGCACAGAATACTTTACTCCTAGCGGAGTATCAGAGTCAGTAGTCAAATGTAAAGAAATAACTTTTTTTCAAAAAACTTGAACATTAAAAAATATTTTATTTAAAAAAAATCGAATTGTATGTGGTTTTATTACCTCTGCATTATCCGGAGAATAAGAGGACTGTGAAAAACCCACCTTCACCGATGCTCGTGTCAGTTAGAGGTAATAAAACCACATAAAATTTGCTAATTAATTTTTTTTAACTAAAATTAAATTTTTTAATGTTCAAGTTTTTTGCAAAAACGTTATTTCTTTACGTTTAACTACTGACTCTGATACCTTACTTAACGGGAACCACAGGGTTTTTGTTACACGTTGTATAAACTGATTTTTATAGATTAATTTTCAAACGATTTCAAAAAAAGAGGAGTTTCTCAATTTGTAGTATTTTTTATGTTTGTTCTTAGATTACTCAAAGACGCCTGAACCGATTTGGAAAATTATTTTTTTTTTGTTTCAAAGGTCTCAAGGGGTCCCATTAAAATTTTATCGAAATCGGTAGAGGGGTTTTTAAAAAATCAACAATAAATTATATTCATCTTGAAGTCGTTTGTACAAAATTTTAAATTTACCACTTGCTTTATGTTTGTTTATACTTTAGGTGTAGTCTCCCGTTTAAATTATAACTATATATTACTGCTTATATTAATTAATAAAGCAAAAATTGTTGTTGTAAGGGAGGAAAAATTAGGGATGACGTTTTAACGTTATCTAGTTATTGGTTTGAGCTTGTGATCCCCTATTCCATTAAATACGGTCCGTTAATTAATTTAAAAAAGCGAAAAGCATATTTCAAATCACTAAAAATATTAAAATAATATTAACATAAAAAATAACTTCTGAAAAATGTGCTAAGGTGGTGTATCTACTTACAAGCTACTGCTTGCATTCTTGTGTAGCTTTAAGATGCGTAGAATTACACACTATCTTTAGATCAAATAATAATAATAATAGTCTTATAGATCGTATGTAGTAGTGTGAGAATACACGCTTCGACTTTAAAAGCTATGAAATTGAGGTGGATTTTTTTATTACTTTCTTTTAAAGTCAGTTTGTTCTTTAAAAAGTTTAATCACACTGACTAATGTTTTGTGAAAACAACGCATCTGCATTTTAATTCTAAATCTGTATTAATGAGTCACATAACCCATTTATGGACTACTGAATTGAATAATCGTTTGCTGCTTTTAGTTGTATTCAAATTTATCGCTATATATAAAAATCAATAGCTGTCCGTTAGTCTCGGTGAAACTCAAAAATGGCTCGATCTCTTTTGATGAAATTTTTCTTGTGTTACAATAGGTCCCTAGATGCTTTAGATTGACATTTTTAGACCTGGTAGGCGGCGCTATTATCGAGATACAGTAATCACCCGTGCGAAGCCGAGGCAAATTGCTAGTTTTTAATAAAAAGTAGAAGCTGACTTATAACTACTAAAACGAGTGAAAAATTCAGGCTTTAGTTTTTCTATACAATTTGCTCTATATAATAGCACCGACTTCAGTATATTGAATTATTTCATTCTTTTCATTTATAGTATGTAAATTGTAATAGACGGCGCCGTGGCGCAGTTACTTAGCAATAGGTTGTAGCGCTGGGGGTCGCGGGTTCGAATCCCGCACAAAACAACCTATTTGTATAACCTACAAATAATTTTTCCAGGTCCGGATGTTTGTCTTTGTGCGATTTATGTTTGTAAACTGCCACAACGATACTAGAGAAATTCCTAGTGTGAGGTAAATTATTTTTAAAACTAAAAAAAAATAGGAGCGACTTTAGAATGTTAAATAATTTTATTGTTATTAATTGTTTAAACTCGGGTTTTGCTTTTTATTAATAGTTATTTTGATTGGAATTAGGAATATCTATCGTCTAAATAGTTTCCCCTATTATTTTTTCTAAACTAATATCGGACCATTGTTGACGTATAACCTATATATTAAAATAATAATCTTCAAAAACGGTTAACAGGAAGATATCGCGTAACATACCTATAAAAATTATACAGTCGAATTGTTAACCACCTGCTTTCTTTGAACTCGACTAAAGGCGCAAATGCAATCCAACTAGACCTACGAGTAACAACTATTTTTGTTTTACATAGATTTGTTTCTGTCAGTAATTGAAAAGATATACTCTACATTTCGCTTACTAGTTCACAGGTACAAGGTTACCTTTTTGCCTTTTGCTGTCAGTTCATCGAGTTACACGGTCGGCCCATTGCCACCAGCTTATTGATCCGTGGAGCTTTTCACTCAAACGCTCCTCATTTTTAAGACGCCGTTAAGTCCCGTGCTGTCTCTGTCACTTTAAGTAAGTGACTGTGACACAGCTCACTGAGTATAATAAATCGGTCTTAAGAACCCAATAAATACAGGGTTATTTTCCAAAGAGTAACCAAATTTTAAACTTAACTAACTTAAAACTTAACTTATCTTCACGCACAATCCCTGACGGGGTAGCCAGAGAGAACAGATCGCCAAGTGTCACGATCCTTACATACCTCTTTCGCTTCTTTCAGATTCATTATCTTCTTCATACATGCACGTGTAGGTATCCGAGTACTCTTGACCCTCCCCTCTTCGAGCAGTTTGCTCACATGGTCTTCGAAAGTTAGTCTCGGTCTACCTCGACAATTTTTAATATTAACTTTCGCGCTATATATTTTCTTCACCATTCGGTCTTCACTCATTCGCTCAACGTGCCCAAACCGTCGAAGCACGCCCTTATCAATTTTTGTGATAAGGTCATCTTTCAAACCTGCCATATTGCGAATCTCTTCGTTTCGCTTTCGGTCGGCCATGGTAACGCCGCACATTTTACGAAGAGATCGCATCTCCACTGCATTCAACTTGCTTTTATGCTTCTTCTGGCACACCCAGGTTTCGCTGCCATATAACAAAGTCGGTACCAACACTGCGTTATGTATTGCAAGGCGTGCACTCTTCACTACGCCTTGCCTTTTGACTAACGCAGTCAGGGCACTATGACTTTGTTCCCGGCAGCGACACGCCTGTCCACATCTAAATCACATCTTCCATCCCGGCTAAAAGCACTCCCCAAGTATACAATTTAATTTACCTGTTCTAGACAAATTTTAAACTTAAGTTCAAATATATAAATAATGATATACCGTTATTGCAGTTTTTGAAAATACGAGTAAATAAGCCTTCTATTTGTATTTGAAATTATCCCAAATTGAATGTGATTTATGGACAACAACGTTTTTGCCTACCGATCGACCCTTGCGAATGTGTGCGTGCGCAGTTAAATCAGTTAAAATAATGTATTAGCATGCATTTTGAATTTAAAAGATAAAAAGGACAGAATATTTGAGTTTTTAATTAATTTTTCTTCACTATTTACCTATATTACTCATTGTGAAATTTTTCTGCAAATTTAGCCGGTTATTGCGAAATAACCCTGTAGATATACCCTGAATCCGGTCTATCAATAAAAATTTCGCACTTTATAATAAAATAATTCTAGACACTTTAAGCAACGGCTTAATGGATACAGTAGTTATAGGAAAGCTGTAACACGGCCGTAAGCCTTTGTTGCGGTCTTCTCGTGCCGTTTGGGATCGTATTGGCCCTGTTTATAACGTCGTGTTAAATGCAGCTTTATTAAAATTTGCAGCTGGTACTTAGTGATAGGTGGAAGCGTGGGAGGCGCGGGGGGGGGGGGGGGGGGGGGTTGGGGCGGACAAACCCAAAATTTGATTTTATATAATTTCTAACTCTGGACTTGTGAAACTAGTTTTTTAATACAATAAAGATGACAAACGAGCATCCAGCCCACCTGATAGTAAGTGGATGCTGTAGCCTATATACATCTACATCTACTCTCGGTTAAGAATCAAATACAGTTGCATTGTCATCTATTAAGACTAAGGTAGAATGCCTCATTTCCAGTAAAAATCTCTATTTATTAAACGGTAATAGTTTAGTTTGTGTAGTTTGTGATCAGGATTAAGAAAGAAATGCTTCGGTGGTTTGGTCATGTGGAAAGGATGAACGAGGAAAGAGCGACAAAGCAGATTTATGTTTCAGAAGTGAACGGAAGAGCCGGGAAGGGACGCCCTGGGCGAAAGCTTGTAGACCAAATTGGCGATATATTGAAATTGGGCCAAATCAACAATAAACCCTTAACCAACGAGCGTGTATACGTAGGTACATGGATGTGGAGGAGGCGAGAGAGGTGTGCCAGGATCGTGCCAAATGGAAGTCCGTAGTCTGTGCTTACCTATCTGGGTGACAGACGTAACTGTTTATGTATGTATTTAATAATATGTACTTATATAAGTTAAAAATATCGGTTGGTTCTTTCGTGGTAGAGCCATGCTGCAGCTATATTAGTAGTGTAGTTGTAACACGAATGGGTCGGCTCGACCGAGGAAGGACCACGCTCTCACAGAATACAAAAGTAAAATAACAGCTTAATACTGCTGTGTTTCGTATGGTGAGTGTAGAGAACCGGAGACCCTTTTTACTGGAAATGAGGCATTCCATCTTAGTCCTCAGGGGGGACAACGCATCTGCATTTTGATTCACAAACGAGGATAGATGTAGATGTCTATGGGCCACAGCACTTATCATCAGGTGGACTGTGTGCTCGTTTGTCACCCTATCCTATAAAAAAAAATTGCAAATCGCTACAGCTTGTCAATATAACCTACTTACAAAGCTGCAGATCAGAGCCCCAGCAAAGCCTGTAACGATATTTTGATGGCTTCTGCCAACTTGGCAGTTATTAATCAGGCATCCACAGAGCCCGGCCCTGCACGATGTCATAAATACTTTTTACGGCGTTATGAGTCTTTATTACTCTTTGACAGCGCGATTTATTTCAAAAGATTGTCAAAGATTAATTTCGGATCGGAGATAATTGGTATAATCTCTTTTTAAGAAATATTTAGAAGATGCGGCCAATGTTTAAAAGTTCATATAATTTTTTTTATAGTATAGGGGCAAACGAGCATGATGCACCTGCTGGTAACTGACTACCGCCGCCCATGAACAACTGCAACACCAGGGGAATTGCAGGTGCGTTTGTTCCGATCGCAAGTCTGTGAATGTTACTCTCTCGCATCTACCTACCCATCCATTACAGCCTATAAATGTCCACTACTGAACATATTCCACCATAGATAGCTTCATAAAAAGATTTTTTTATAACAAAATCCTACTTACGAAGCAATGGGTCGGCTCGACCGGGAAGGACCACGCTGGTACAGAATCCATCCATCTATTAGAGGTTATAGAATTCCACTGCTGAACAAAGGCCTCCGTCATAGATTGCCTAATGGGGGGATTTTGCCATAGTTGCTACGCTTAGGATGCGGATTGGCAACTGCAGTTTTTTATAATTTTGAGTTGGTATCAGGTGCGGCTCGCCTGATGGTAAGTGATTACCGCTACCCATGAACAATTGCAACCCAGGGGAATTGCAGATACATTCGCGGCCTTTTAAACAGGACAGGAATAGGCTCTTTTCTTGAAGGTCCCTAATTCGTATCGGTCCGGAAAAATCGCTGGTGGTAATCTATTCCACAAGGAAGTTGTGCGAGGAAGAAAACTTCTTCTGCTGCTGCCCATATCCTGTTTTAGTTTCGTTCTGTCGCCTTTTACGACACCCGACCCACGGGTCGATATGGGGTAGTGGATGTTCTTACAGCCACTGCGCGGTCCCTCAGTTCCTTCACGCGTACTATCTCGAAAAGTGATCACGTTCGAGAGTTTTATGTAGTGGTAGTGTTCTATTCTTCCTACATTGGTATTATAATAGAACAAAAAACCTAAAAAGGTTTCTTATTCCAGAAAAGCATCCGATAGATTTATTTATTTAAGAAGTGCACTTACAATATATCTTTATATATAAAAAGTACGTGTCACGTTGTTTGTCCGCGATGGACTCCTAAACTACTGAACTGATTTCAATGAAATTTTTGGTCAATGTGCAGTTTGGTCCAACTTAAAAGATAGGATAGCTTACATCTCAATTTATAGTCGCAATACAATATTATTTTATTGAAAATTATTTCTCTATTATTTGACAGTCACAATTATCTGTTAGCTCCAAACGATTCTGTCAGATGACGATATCTGTTGACTGGATTGAGTAAATATTTAATAGATGGTGCTATGTTAAAAATACAAACGTTTAATACGAGTATAAGCTACAATTTAGTAGTATAACCACCACGTGTTGCTGTAAGTATTCAACAGATAGAACCGATTTCAAAAAAAAGTTGCAAACTGTGTGCAGTTTGGTCCAACTTGAGAGATAGGATAGTTTTTATCCCGATAAGTGACCGTCAATTTTTTTATTGCTAATTTCAGGAGTTTTTTTGGGAAAGCAAAAGGTCGTTCGAAAAGGGCAGAACAACGTCTGCCTGGTCAGCTAGTATATATATATATATATATATATACATAAGTATGACATTATCACATAAACATAGGTACGGTCTTTACGGTGGTGCAGAGAGCTATCTACCAAATTATTTTGTTACAAAAGTAATTCAAAAGTATATCAATTATATATTATGTATATCAATTACAAGTGTAGGTACTCAACATTCTCAGATTGAGTCATGCAAACTAGAGAAAGCTGTGATATAGCCATCTCTTTTATGGCAGACTCCAATTGACGGTAAAAACATCAAAGGGTTAGTATGTACCATTTATGGTGTTTACCGTCACGATTAAGACACATTTTCCCTTTAACGGAAGACTGCTATATTTAATTTAAGGGCTAACAAAGAAGATATCTATTAACCAATTTCATACAACTTTAATTAGAGGAGAAGCGAGCGTTTTCGTCGCCTGCAGCCGATAGTGTTGAAAAGCTGCTTCCCATATCCCCCCTAATTTTCGCATGTATCGTAAAATATTATATAATATATCGTGATAAGTCCATAGACATACAATAATATATATTCATTTAATAATAAAAAAAAGATGTGTGCATTTCACACGGTAGAAGTGCAACCTTCAGAAAATTAAACTTCGAGAGAATGAGACGAATGCAGAGTCGGGATTAGAATAATTGTTTGGGTTTACGGCACTGAAAATTTCGGGAATCAAGGAAGTGACACAACATTACTATTTAAAAATGTATTTATTGCTTTTCGAAGTATTCTCCGCGAAATTTGACACATTTTTCCATACGATGGCAACCATTCGATTCGGAAGTTGGGGTCTCCAAAATGGCTGTTTTGTAGGCGTCCATAGCTCCTTCAGGTGATGAAAATCTCTGTCTACGCAATTTATTCTTTATTTTAGGAAAAATATAGAAATCATTAGGGCTTAGGTCGGGGCTGTACGGCAGATGGTCTAATAGTTCTATGTTTTCTTGCTCTAAAATTCTTTTGTTCTGTGTGCGGTGTGAGAACTCGCGTTGTCGTAATGGAGGATGATGCGGCGTTTGCAGTTCTCTTTACGGAGTTCGGAAACGACCTGTGGCAAACAAATGCTAGCATACCATTTTGCGTTAACCGTTCTTTGTCCCTCAAGAAGAATTATCGTAACATGGCCGGTTTTGGAGACAATCGTGGCCAACATTTTTTTGCAACACTCCGTGAACGAACAATTTTTGTTGGCTTTAACTCATTTTCGAACACCCAAACTCGTGACTGGCTTTTTGTTTCGGGTTCGAGCGCATATATCCAGGATTCGTCACCTGATACGATGTTGTATACAGCATTTGAGGATCCTGCGTGGAATCTTTCGAGAGTTCTGACGCACCAAGTAACGCGAGCCGCTTTTTGCTCTTCACAGAGCGAATGCGGTATCCATCGGGAAAACAACTTTTTTACACCTAATTGTTCATGCAAGATTATTTGTATTTGACTCATGCCAATGTCTAAAGTTGCCTGAATTTTGCGGTATGTCACATGTCGATCTTACTCAATCAGCTTACGCATAGCATCAACGTTTTCTTGGGTGAACGCAGTTTTTGGACGACCTTGACGGAGATCATCACTGAGCTTGACACGTACACGTTGAAATTCAGCAAACCAGCGATAAATTGTGGCTTTGGATGGGGCTTCATCACCAAATGCAGAAATAGTCCGGTCAACACACTGTTTTTGTGTTAAACCACTTCGAAAGTCATAATAAATCGTCGCTCTTGAATTTTCTCGAGTCAATTCCATTTTCTCAACGACTAAACAAGTTTGACAAAACCTTGTGACAAGACCGAGAATCTTTTATTAAATAAATATATGGTATTTTTAAAACCAACGAGTTTTCAATTAAAGAGATTTTAATTGAAAAATTTTAATATGACAGGAACAGTGGAAATATTCCTGTGCACGACGCAAACAGCGTGATATAAACAAAAGACATTGTAACCGGCACTAGTTGAACAACCTAGGCGCAGTGGGCACGACGACGGTGTAATTATCGGGCCACGCCTCCGGTTCGACAACTAGCTGGGGTTGTGCGGAAGAACTAGGCGCAGCCTTATGCGGGATTAAAATATAACTTTGTGTAAATAATTGTATTACTTATGTTGAACGATAAAAAATAATGTTCTATTATAACTATGTTTAAGGTTGAATTGTAACTATGCAATAACTCTCCCAAATAAAGGCACCGTATGAACAGGGAGAGTTAGCATAGACTTAAAATGTAAACTATAATTATCAAATATAGTAAATATTTACTTTTAATATAATAAATATATTAAGCCATTAGGCACATAATATAATAACCAAAGAGCATGTTATCGTGACGCGGCCGCGGAGCAAATGAAGCCACGCGCACCGCGCCACGACGTTTTATATTTATAGTGCTGAGGCGGGGGGAAGGATTCTCCGCCTAAAGCAGCTGAAAATTATAATTTAGCACTGTAAATAAATAAAAATATTGTTATGTACACCTTAGTATAATAATTAGTTGTAAGAATATTATATAGTTAATTATGTTTGTTAGCTCGTAAGTTTACTGAATAAATAAAGATAGGCGCGGGGGTGAGGCAAGGGTCCGCTGGCCAGCAGCGGCCAAATCATATAAAAGACGGGCCGGCCGCTAGGGTCGGCAGTCGCTCTCCAGCCACCGAAAAGGCACCAGCAAGAAAAGAAAGTAAAAGTTCCTCCTCACCGCCGCTTGCCTCCAGTTAAAAGCAAGACCAGCGCGTTTTATTCCATTTTTCGCACGGCGTTACGGCGATCCGTAATATTAATGGTCCTTCGAGAAGCCGGATTACTAGAAGAAAAAGACAATATCGGTCTTGGTATTGCCGGAAGAAAGAAGCAAACCGCAAGAACGAAAAAATATTATTGTGAAGAAAAATGGTGATTACGCGTAGTAACAGCGGAGAATCATCGAAGCGTCGCAAGGATGAACAAACAACCCAGGGGGCCACAGAAGAGGCCTCCGGGGGTGACTCAGCCGCTAGTGGTTCAACAAACGCCACTAGTGAAACCACAACGGTTAGCGATACGACCGCTACCTCTGCAACCGATAGAACAACCGCAACGGAAGAAACCCAGCAAGAGGGTGATGAAAGATCGCAGTGCACAATGAAGCCGGGCGAGACTAGGTCACGCCGCTCCGTAGCCTCACGCAAGAGACTCCTCGCGGAGTTAGAGGCGAAAGAGCGGTTAGCCGAACTCAAGCTCGAGCAGGCTCAGTTGCAAGCAAGAACGGAATTGCAAGAAATACACGTGCAGCGACTACAAGCAGAAGCCGGATCAACCGATGATGAAGATGAAGAAATAGAAGACGATTTGGCACCAGTGCGCATTAGTACATGGTTGCAAGAAAAACCTGCATCGCAACCCGCGCCACAACCAGCACTGCAGATCGCACCACCCGTACTTCAACAGTGTGCGCCGCAATACGCTCCGCAGCATACCGCGCCGCAGAAAAAAGACTATGAACAGGCGCAGCAACAAATCGACGTCGCTACCTTAGCCGCTGCTCTATCACAAGCAGTACGAAGCACAAGGGAGCCGCCGAAATATATACAAGAGCTGCCCTCATTCAATGGTAGCAGCAAAGAATGGCTCAGCTTCAAGACAATGTACGAAGAATCTTCAAAGTACTTCACGGCGAACGAAAACATAGCGAGAATACGCCGAAGCTTAAAAGGGACAGCAAAAGAAGCCGCAGGTTGCCTACTTATAAGCCAACCAGATCCCAGAATTATAATAGAAGCTTTGGAAAGGAGATTCGGACGACCAGAAGCGTTAATTCACTTGGAAATAGAGAAGCTGAAGCTGCTGAACAAAGTTACGGACAATCCCAGGGAGCTATGCATATTTGCAAATCGCATAGCAAACGTAGTGGGCACCGTGGAAGCACTCAAGAAAGCACACTATCTGCATAGTCCAGAAATGACGCGAGTTATCACAGACAAACTCACGCCCATATTGAAAAGCAAATGGTACGACTATGCAGCCAGAAAGAAAGAAGATATCCCAGAGCTTAAGAAAATATCAATGTTCTTAAACGAAGAAGCGGATAAATGCAGCGCGTATGCCTTGCCGGAGTTCATCACAGAGGACAGCGAAACGAGAGAGCGAAGACCGAGAAAAATAGAACGTGCCTTCGCCACAAGCAAGAAACCATATGAAGAACGCTGCCCTCAATGCAAACAAGAACACAAACTGCCCGATTGCAAGTCATACGCCGCTCTGTCCACAAATGACAGATGGGAAGTAGCAAAGAAGTACAATATCTGCTACCGCTGTCTGCGAGGCAAACATCGTCGATTGCTGTGCAAAGCTCCACCGTGCGGAAAAGACGGATGCATGATGAAACACCATAAATTGTTGCATCACGACAGAACAGCAGTAATGGAAAAAGAACCCGCTATGGAAACCGCAACATCGGCAAAGGAGGTCAACACAGCGACTCGACCGTACAAGCACCGCCGCGCTTACCTAAAGATTGCGCCCGTAACAATAAGGGGGCCGCTGAGCTGCGTCGAAACATATGCATTATTGGATGAAGGAAGCACGGTCACCTTAGTCGATGCCTCAATCGCCGACGTCATCGGCGCCGACGGCCCAGCCCACACAATGTGGATAAAAGGGGTCGGCTCGGAGATGAAACACGAGAAGAGCAAGATCGTCAGCTTTAAAATAAGAGGAACGTACGCGCAAGAAGAACACAACATAGAAGCAGCGCGTACGGTAGAGCGGTTGGACTTCGCGCCAGAATCCGTGAATGAAAATCACTTGGAGAATTGCCCACATCTGTTGGATATCAAAGAGGATATCACCTACGAACGCGCCTCACCGAAAGTACTAATCGGGCAAGATAACTGGCACCTCATAGTGTCTAGAAAACTGCGCGTCGGCCGTCGAGACCAACCAGTCGCCTCATACACCAACCTGGGCTGGGTTCTGCATGGCTGTCATAGCTCATTGACGTCGACGGTCACCTTCTGCGGCAGACTACATCAGAGGGAAGATGCACCACCGATAGAAGAAGAAATAAAAAATTATTTCAAATTGGAGTCACTGTGCATCGAGCCGAGAAGACCGAGAGAAGATCCCGAGCAGCGAGCCATGCAAATATTGAACGAAACCAGCCAGAGGTCAGCGGACGGCAGATTCGAAACAGGGTTGTTGTGGAAACAAAAGGACTTCCAAATACCAAATAATTATAAAGAAGCGGAAAGGCGCCTGCACACATTAGAGAAGAGGCTCGACCGAGACAGCAATCTCAAGCTACAGTACGAAGAACGCATAGAGAACCTCTTCAACTCGGGTTACGCAGAGCGCGCGCCAATGCCACCGCCGCAAGGAAGGACATGGTATCTGCCACACTTCCCAGTCATCAACCCTGCGAAACCGAACAAGCCGCCGAGATTGGTACACGACGCCGCAGCGAAGACAGCCGGAATATGTCTCAACGATATGCTTCACTCGGGGCCCGACTTATTACAATCATTGCCCGGAGTGATCATGAGGTTCCGACAGTATCCGTATGCAGTGAGCGCCGACATAAAAGAAATGTTCATGCAGATTAAAGTGCGCAAAGAAGATAGAGACGTTTTACGTTTCTTGTGGAGAGGCAAGCGGCGGGAGGACCAACCGGAGGAATATAGGATGACGTCAATCATCTTTGGAGCGACATCATCACCATGCACAGCATTATACATCAAAAATAAAAATGCTGAAGAACATGCTGAGGCGTACCCAGAAGCTGCGGTCGCCATAAAAAGAAACCATTATATGGACGACTACTTGCAGAGCTTCCACTCTGTCACGGAAGCTCAGCAAACTGTAAAAGCAGTCGATCACGTCCACAAACAAGCGGGATTCGTACTCAGCGGGTGGACATCGAACGAAGAAAAAATAATAGAAGAAATAACGACAGAGCATAGACAACACGACGCGACCGTGTGCCTGGGCAGAAAAGAAACTGAGAAGACGCTAGGCCTGCTCTGGCATGTACAAAGCGATCATATTGGATTCAATACTAACAATATGAAGATGCCTGCCGACGTAAAAGAAAAACAGCGCTTGCCAACTAAACGAGAAGCGTTGAGCGTCATAATGGCATTATTTGACCCGCTGGGGTTAATATCACCGGTGACCACCCCAGCGAAGAGAATATTTCAAGACACATGGCGTTACAAGGCGGACTGGGACGACCCTCTGCCAACAGAATTAAAAGAAAAATGGGAAGGCTGGATTACTTCACTTAACGCCATAGAACAACTAAGAATACCGCGATGCTACGATTACAACCCGGTGTCGACGCGCCAACTACACACATTCGTCGACGCAAGCGAGGAGGCCTACGCAGCAGCAGTGTATTGGAGGACGGAGCGAGCAGACGGCAGCGTTAACATAACATTGGCCGCCGCCAAGAGCCGCGTAACACCACTGAAACCAGTCTCCATACCACGGCTCGAGTTACAAGCGGCACTGCTGGGAGCTCGTCTGGCGCAGACCGTGGTCGATGAACACGATGGCGACATAGCGGGCAAGACATACTGGTGCGACTCCCGTACTGCACTGGTGTGGATAAGATCGGAGCCTCGCGCGTACAAAGCTTTCGTCGCTCATCGCCTGGCGGAGATAGAAGATACAACCAAAAAGAACGAATGGCGTTGGCTACCGTCTAAAGACAACGTGGCAGACGACGCAACCCGAGCCACACCAGATAGGTTCGACGACTCGCACCGATGGTTCCGAGGGCCCCCGTTTCTGCAGCGTCCACCGGCAAAATGGCCGCAGGAAGAGAAAACGACACAATACGACACCGGGGAAGAGCGAGAAATATGTAGCATCGCTGTTAAAAGCGAAGACTCGCCAACAACACATCTTCCACAAATAGGAAGATTTTCTAAATGGATTCGCCTCATAAGGGCGACAGCGAGAGTCCTCCTATTCATCGACATGTGCAGACCAAACAAGCACGTGGTGAAGACTGGGCGTAAACGCAACAAAGCGAGACAAGGTAGCGACCCTGGCTGGCAGAGAACAAACAAACGTAACACCCCCGCCAAGGAGAAAAAGGCGACTCCTACTGCCTCATCGCTTGTAGGAATACCGGCCGCTTATCATATGAGAGCCGAACAACTGTGGGTGCAAGCCAGTCAGCGGGAAAGCTTCACGAAGGAGCTCAAGAGGATCACCAGCGGAAGTGTGCCGGGAGGCGACGACAAACTAGGCCACCTGAGCACATACATTGATGAAGAGGGGACCCTACGCCTTAGGGGTCGAATAAAAGCGGCATCAGAAGTGGAGGACGACATGTACGACCCTCCCATATTAGACGGGAAGCACGCGTACACTCGTCTGTACATAGCACACGTACACGAGAGGCTGCATCACGGAGGCGTAGAAACAGTTGTGAACGAATTAAGACAGAGATTGTACGTAAGAAAAATACGTCCAGTAGTGAAAACTGTCATCAAAGGATGCCTACCGTGCCGTCTAAGAAAAGCCAAGCCTGCATCACCGTCTACAGGAAACCTGCCGTCCGCACGCCTCGCTCATCACGCACGTCCATTCACATACACCGGACTAGACTACTTCGGGCCAATAGAAGTCACAGTGGGACGACATCGCGAAAAGCGCTATGGCGCGTTATTTACCTGCATGACGTCGCGAGCAATACACATAGAAGTAGCCCACTCGTTAAGCGCAGACTCAGCCGTGTCGGCGCTTAGGCGTTTTATGAGCAGAAGAGGATGCCCAAAAGAAATATGGAGTGACAACGCTACGTGCTTCAAGGCAGCCGACAAGGAGATGGCCGAAGCAGCACTCACAGCCCTCGAGCACGAAACCACATGTCAACAGATTGTGTGGAAGTACATACCGCCATCAGCACCGTTCATGGGCGGCGTATGGGGGCGAATGGTTCGCTCCGTGAAAGAAGCCCTACGCGTCACCCTCAACGAGCGCTATCCCAGTGACGAGACATTGGGGACCCTGCTCGCCGAGGTCGAAAACACTGTCAACTCCAGACCCCTCACACACGTCTCAGTCGATCCAGGAGACCCTGAAGCCATCACGCCGAATCACATCATCATCGGTCCCAACTCGCACGTACCTGCGCCGGGGCACTTCAGCGAGAGTGACGCGACGGCCCGCCAGCAGTGGAAACGAGCTCAAGCCCTAGCCGACGTGTTTTGGAGAAGATGGGTTAAAGAATACCTGCCCCTACTCCAACACCGGCGGGAGCCCAGCAGCATAGGAGTATCGCCGAAGATTGGAGACCTAGTCATCATTTGTGACTCCAATCTACCACGCAACACCTGGCCCAGAGGGAAAATAAGTAATGTATATCCTGGCGTCGACGGAGAGGTACGAGTAGTGGACGTAACCACCAGCAGTGGGCATGTGCTAAGGAGACCAACGAAGAAGATCGTCGTGCTACCAGAGGGATCGCAGCGTGGCGACGGCGGGAGAATGTGCACGACGCAAACAGCGTGATATAAACAAAAGACATTGTAACCGGCACTAGTTGAACAACCTAGGCGCAGTGGGCACGACGACGGTGTAATTATCGGGCCACGCCTCCGGTTCGACAACTAGCTGGGGTTGTGCGGAAGAACTAGGCGCAGCCTTATGCGGGATTAAAATATAACTTTGTGTAAATAATTGTATTACTTATGTTGAACGATAAAAAATAATGTTCTATTATAACTATGTTTAAGGTTGAATTGTAACTATGCAATAACTCTCCCAAATAAAGGCACCGTATGAACAGGGAGAGTTAGCATAGACTTAAAATGTAAACTATAATTATCAAATATAGTAAATATTTACTTTTAATATAATAAATATATTAAGCCATTAGGCACATAATATAATAACCAAAGAGCATGTTATCGTGACGCGGCCGCGGAGCAAATGAAGCCACGCGCACCGCGCCACGACGTTTTATATTTATAGTGCTGAGGCGGGGGGAAGGATTCTCCGCCTAAAGCAGCTGAAAATTATAATTTAGCACTGTAAATAAATAAAAATATTGTTATGTACACCTTAGTATAATAATTAGTTGTAAGAATATTATATAGTTAATTATGTTTGTTAGCTCGTAAGTTTACTGAATAAATAAAGATAGGCGCGGGGGTGAGGCAAGGGTCCGCTGGCCAGCAGCGGCCAAATCATATAAAAGACGGGCCGGCCGCTAGGGTCGGCAGTCGCTCTCCAGCCACCGAAAAGGCACCAGCAAGAAAAGAAAGTAAAAGTTCCTCCTCACCGCCGCTTGCCTCCAGTTAAAAGCAAGACCAGCGCGTTTTATTCCATTTTATTTTTTTTTTCCATACGGCGATCCGTAATAATTCCGATACTTTTAGTGCAGCCTATGTATTCATTATAATAATGTTACCAAGTTTATATATTATTTTACATTTTATTTCACACATATATATATATATATATATATATATATATATATATATATATATATATATATATATATATATTACATTACATATTATACGTTATAAGTGTTCGATTTCAACAAAAGACACGAGTGAATTATGGCGACTAAAGTATAATACGAGGGTAACACCGAAAGTTCTTAGAAAATCAAAAACTGAACAAACTAGCAAGTTATTACTTTTATTACATCTTTTCAAAATAGTGTCTAAAGGAGGATCCTACTGCAAGGTCGTTTCTCCCGAACTTTTTCCAAGACAAGTGGCAAGCAATTGTTAGTGTACCACTCTGCAGTAACTGTTTTTCGATCTACTTGTTACGTAATGACCTGTCCTTACGAAAAACGAGGCCACCATCTTTTTTCCCACGCTTCGACCTCTTTTCACTTTAGTTGGCAACTCCTCGGAAGGAAACACCCAGATAGCAGACTGTCTCTTAGTTTCAGGATCATAACAATGAAACCAGCTTTGGTAACCCGTAAGTATGTCGAACACAGCATTAGAGTCACCTCCGTTAAATCTTTGAACAATTTTACTACACCAATCAATACGACGGAGTTTTTGGGCGTCTGTCAAATGATGAGGTATCCACCGGGCACATAGTTTCCTGATCGCTAAATGTTCATGGAGGATTTTGTGCACTTGACTCATACCGATGCTTAAACTTGTCCGAATCTGCTGATAAGTCACTTTTTTGTCAGTCTCTATCATACGCCGCACAACACTTATGTTATCTTCAGTCGTCGCCGTAGAAGGCCATCCCTCACGGAGATCATCGGTAAGATTAGTGCGAGCACGGTTAAACTCATTAAACCAGTTGTAAACAGTAGCTCAAGATGGGGCTTCATCGTGAAAGGCCAATTGAAGTCTATCATAACCTTCTTGTTTAACTAAATGACGTCGAAAGTCATAAAAAATCATTGTATGAAAATTTTCTCGCGTTAATTTCATGCTGACGTGACACAGACAATTTTCAATTTGCCGCCAAATCGTAAATAAATGACAAATTAATAAAATACATACACAATAATATTGGCAATATAATAAAAACATTTGAACTTAATTTTTTATTATATCGTTTATAAGTGGCCAGTTCTAAAAACTTTCAGTGTCGCCCTCGTATTAGATAATAGAAACCACTGTATTTGATGGTCTCGCACGCTAAATCTTACACTCCGATTAATTATTCTAAGATGCTACAGATGTAATATCATCATCATCATTATTACAGCCCTTCACAAGTCCACTGCTGAACATAGGCTTCCCCCAAGGAATGCCACAAAGCACGGCCCTGAGCCACCTGCTTCCATCAACTTCCTGCATGTCTTACCAGGTCGTATCTCCATCTAGTGGGGGGACGCCCTACACTTCGTCCGCCGGTACGAAGCTACCACTCGAGAACCTTTTTTCCCCATCGGTTGTCGGTTCTTCGAGTTATATGGCCGGCCCATTGCCACTTCAGCTTAATAATCCGTTGTGCTATGTCGGTGACTCTGGTTCTACTGCGGATATCCTCATTTCTAGTTTATCGCGCAAAGAAACCCCGGCGTGGTATGTTGTCTCTTTTTACTGTTGCTTTTTTGTTTAATCGAGATTCAAATCACAACGATTCTAAAGAAATTTTCACTTCAAAAATTCGAGTCTATAAGACAATAAAATCTAATTAAATGAAATAACATTTTTGATTGGTTAAATTAAATTTTACATATAATATGATGGGTTGAAGATAAGCCCCTTTTTTATTTTAATTCTGGCAATGAAAATTTAGTGATGTATAGTGGCACCTCTATTCCATCTACAGTATTAAATAAAAATATACGACAACACTTTCAAAGAACAAGAAAAAAATACTGACTTCAGTCTGAACCCAAGACCCGAGACTAAGAACTAGTGAATGAGGTTATCGCTACTATGCTATTTCTAATTTGTTTTGTGTTGTTAATTATTGTGTAACTTTAATGATAGTGAACTGTTCGTTTTTTTTTGTAAAAAAAGGTGCCGTTAGATATTTTTGGTGGTTAAAAAAAAGAAGTGACTTTCGCTAACTATCATCTATAATCGTTATTGAATAAAAAAGTTCCTATTTCTACATAAAATATGCAACTATGTCCACTTCTAATGAATCAGAAATAAAGATTGCTTTCGAGTATTTCGTAATATTAACTACGATTTATACGACGGTAATAAATCCACCAAATAAAAAAGATAGTAAAGACCCAATAAAACAAAAGATCCTATGTATCAATAAGCCAGATTATATTGCAGATCAATATATCAATATCCTACACACAAAGCAACGCAACAAAACATTTGTAATAAAAAACTGGCAACAAACAGGCCTCGTGTACCTACGCATTATAATTGCGCCATTTGCTTTTACAACCGAGGTCGCCGCGGAAATCAAAGCTTTCTTCTTAACTTCTATTGCCTCGTTTCGGCCATTTTTTGTCGTAAAAATGTGGCTAATAAGCAATAATTTTTTTTATATAGGATAAGGGTGACAAACGAGCACACAGTCCACCTGATGGTAAGTGGTTACTGCGGCCCATAGACATCTACATCTATCCTCTATTACAAATCAAAATGTAGATGCGTTGTCACCCGTGAGGACTAAGATGGAATGCCTCATCTCCAGTAAAAAGGGCCTCCGGCCACCTGCACTCACCATGCGAAACGCAGAGGTAAATCTCTACTTCACGCTGGTTTTCTGTGAGGTCGTGGTACCACCCCGGTTCGAGCCGGCCCATCCGTGCGACAGCAAAAGCTGCCGCGTGGCTCTACCACTGTTAAAATATTATTCTAGTCGTGTTGTTGTTATTAAAAGACAGTAAGAAAGTTTCCTAAAAGTATAGTACAGTAATTGATACATCTATCCATTCATTACAGCCCACAAAATTTCACTGCTGAACATAGGCCTTAATGACTGTTGCCTTAATGCTGAATGTTATCGGAAAGATGCTATTGCCTATCTCCTGTTTCAGTTTCCCTGTGTCGCCTCTTACGATACCCGCAGAACGACATTATGAGGTAGTAGATATTCTTACACCGCCACTTTTAACAGTGGTAGAGCCACGCGGCAGCTTTTGCTGTCGCACGGATGGGCCGGCTCGAACCGGGGTGGTACCACGACCTCACAGAATATCAGCGTGAAGTAGAGGTTTACCTCTGCGTTTCGCTTGGTGAGCGCAGGTGGCCGGAGGCCCTTTTTACTGGAAATGAGGCATTCCATCCTAGTCCTCACGGGTGAAAACGCATCTGCATTAGATCAAAATGATCTGTAACAGAGGATAGATGTAGATGTCTATGGGCCGCAGCAACCACTTACCATCAGGTGGACTGTGTGCTCGTTTTTCACCCTTATCCCATAAAAAAAAGTAGTTATCTATCAATTTTCAAAATACAGACACCGTATTTTTCCATTAGAAAAATACGGTCCACAGCCAACTTGATTCCCTAAATGATCGTATTTCTATCTAGTGAGAATATCCGCAATAGAACCAGAGTAACCGACATACCACAACCGATTGTTAACCTTTTCGCTGTCCCGTGCACTACATATAGTTCATTCCTATATTGTCTTACTATTGTGGCAGAAAACCGAACAGTGAAAGTGTTAAGCTGAAGTGGCAATGGGTCGGCCATATAGCTCGAAGAACCGCTAACCAATGACGAAGAAAGGTTTTTGAAGGCTTTTTTCAGCAAGGGCTATTTTCAGCAGTGGACCAGTTATGCGATGTAATGATAATCATGATAGCTCTGTTCATCTTATTAAATGAATCCGGTCTTTCTAAATCTGGCAGCAGAAAAGGACGTCCATATTCCATTCGTTATCATTGGCAGCAAGCACTAATTGTTTCCTCAAAGTGTATTATAAAATTACGTAGATTTTTCATCGGTTTATAAAAGTGCATCGCAGGAGATTTTATGTTTATCTTTACTCTTAATAGATAGATTGAAGTTCGCAGGAGCAGACACCTCTCGCACCCTCGACGATATAGTCCTTTCACCGGTTTGGTAATTTAGCGCTTGGCGTAAACGAGATGCGTGTACTGTACTATATTTTTAAATTAATGTAAAATGTGACATGTGCTTAAAATCTTGAAATAGTAATATAAACGATGAATTTATTAAAAGTAAACTTAATTAAAAATATAAAAGTGAAAATGTAAATTTGTTTAAATTGTTGTATGTTATCCTAATATTAGATGTAAAATTCTGGTCGTAAGATAACTGACTAAAGCATAGAAATAAGAAGACATTAGGATAATGTGAACAAATAGTAAATTGCACAGCCCAATTGAGGTCTGAGTCTATAAATGCGACTTAACCAACTTCGCCAAACAGCGTAATCGTTCGCTCGAGGACTTTCCTCGTATGTAACAAAAAGACGTATGTTTATTATTCTATTTACGTCGCAACTAAACAAGTTGGGCCCTTTCACGCGAACCAACAACATGATTACTTATATTATTATTTTCTAGTTCTCCTTTATATCCCGACTTACCCCTGTATTCAATTACTTAAGTGGTAGAAGACGAAGAGAGGAAACATTATCTTTCCCGCTTCGTTTAAAGCGATCGGATGCCGCTGTTTCATTCTTTTATGGAGGGTTGGCATAATTATGTGAATATCTATTATTTTTCTTAAGAGAGCTTTGTAATGGCTTGATAGAGATAATGCGCTTTCAGTGGCGAGAAATAAAATGTCTTAGTTCGTCCGCCATCTTGCTTTTCGGGTTATTATTAAGGATGATAAGTCAAAAATACGTTCAAATACATTTTTATTGAGCTGTTAAAAAAAGAAAAGCTACTGTGTGAATCCATGACTTTAATTATTGTGTTTTATTACAATTAAATACAACGCTATGAAATATTTTAAAGATATCTTGTTACTCGCTAATACGGTCTCGCTGACATAAAATGTTTAGCAATGCTATATTTCTTGTATTTATCTTATTTGTTTTTTTGTTAATTAGTCTATTATGTTGTCTATGGTCCACTTTATGCTATGATCATTTTGTCTTCCAAATGTACTGCTACACAAAACTCTTATTTAATACTTCGAAGAGATCTATTCAGACGGCATATTGTAACGATAATGCTGAAAATGGTAAAAGAAAAGGAGGCCTTTGTGCAACTGCTTACTGCCTGTGTTACATACGACCTGTCATTTCTTACCCTTTTTTTTGCGGATGGAAAATCATCAAATGACGCCTTTCGCTCTGGGTGGAGCGGAAGGGAGTGTCAGACTTTTACTGACTAAAAACCATCCGTGTTCCTTCAGTGCCCTTACGTTCCGGAGCCGCGGTATCTCTTTCGAACAGCCCGTACCCTGGCAAGTACACTATGTTAATCTGCTTGAGACGACAAAGACCTTAATTTTTTTAACATACATTTAATCTGTGTCATTAATTTATTGAAACAAATAATCCTGTTCATGTACATGTACAGAATATCGTAAAATACAAAAAGTTGTAAACAAAACAAATCATGATTTCTTATATTTACGCGAAGACTACACATTAAATGAAACAATTTTTTACGGATTTTATCGTGTTTAATTTAACTTCTTAATTCCCGACTGAGGTGTTTGACTTCCTGATGTTGGCTACCGGCTACTGTCAGTTTTTAAATATTAATTTTTGGTCCAATCTACGCAGAATGAGCTAACAGTATCTATATAGGTGCTGTAAAGCACCCGAAACGTCGGGAATTAAAAAGTTGAATTAAAGACATTTTTTCATTTAAAAAAAATCATTTTAAAATAAAGAAATAACTCGTTAGGAAAAAGATGTTTACAAGTTTATTTTGACATAAAATTATTAACGACTTCGGTGAAATTTAAACAACAGAATAAATTACCAGATCCCCAGAGCTTCCTGGTGCATATGGGCATGTATATGGTATTTGGATTTAAACTGAAGTCCCCTTTTGCGAATCTATCTAAAGACAAACCTAAAGTTCGTTTGTTTTTCGACTTACATCCGTTCACATCCGTTTTTCGACTATTTCTAGAATAATTCAAACTTTTCTCAGTTAGTATGAGTACCTACTAGTCACCTAAGTGTTGTATATTATAGAAAAGCGGATATTAAATGTTTTATAAAATTCAAGGACAATTTTAGGGCGAGTTTGTTACACTGTCCAAATGACATTAGAAGATGATCTTGAATATTTTTCTTTCTGTACACTGTTTTTCTTAGTTGGGTCGGGTTCGAATACGATGTAATTTTAGAAGAGCACTCGTTATAAAATAAGAGGGCTCAATGTCAGCATCAAAATAAAAGTAACAAAGTCATGTATTACTTAGAAGGGTCTTCGTCTTCTAGCAATTATTTTCACTATTTTTATATTAATTATTTTTTATGTGGTAGAGCCATGCTGCAGTTATATTAATAGTAAAGTCGTAGTACGAATGGGTCGGCTCGACCGGGGAAGGACCACGCTCTCACAGAACACCAGCGTAAAATAGCAGCTTAATGCTGCTATGGTTCGTACGGTGAGTGTAGAGAACCGGAGACCCTTTTTACTGGAACAGAGGCATTCTATCTTAGTCCTCACGGCTGACAACGCATCTGCATTTTAATTCGCAAACGATGATAGATTTCTATGGGTCACAGCAACCACTTACCATCAGGTGGACTGTGTGCTCGATTGTCACCCTTATTTTATAAACAAAACTATTATATTTGAATAAAAATATATTTATCAGTTCTCACGAAAACTAAAGAGACAATTACAAACTGAAGTTGTCGCTTTTAGCTGACGGTGTGTGCGCGTATCGTAAGAATTTCATGGTGTCGTTTTAGGTGTCGGTGTGCGCGCGCATCGTAAAAATTCACTCATAATTTTTTCGAAACGCGCCAATAACTTCTTTTTTTCTTTTCTTTTTCTTTTTTTTAAAATTTCAAATAATAAAAAAGCCATCGCCGTATAGTTGCAGCGTTAGAGATGCCTCTTCCCTATTTCATCCTGTGGGTATCGTAAGAGGCGACAGAGAGAAATGAAAGCGAAGATGTGCGGCAGCAATAACAACTCAGAACAATAAAGAACTACGGTTGCTAACCCATCTGCCAAACATTATAACTATGGCAAATTGGAATATTATTTATTTATGTTTAGCAGTGAGTGGACGTTTGATAGGCTGTAACAAATCATATATTTCAGTCATGTTTCTAGTAGAGGCCGTTCGAATGAAGTTAACCAAGTGTAATATCATTTATGAATGTAGTCTCCACGGCATTTTATGCAACTTAACTTACTAGACGCTATACGATAGCTGACCCCGCGATAACACTGAAGCGACGGCGGCACTTCACGGCATCATTAGAGACAAAGTCATTTGTCAAGTTGCCTTATCTCCACCCTTTGCTCGGCTAATAACAGCAAATAGTCACCAAGATTTGATTCCACTAATACCCTGCGTTATTGGGCTTATTGTATATTATTGACTGAACTTTTCTAAGTAATATGTTATCATTCAACAGGATCATTGTTCTCAGTGTTTAGTAATAATCAAGTTTATGTATTAAAATCTATACTAAGAGGGCCTGTTTCGATTCCTTGGGGTAATCACGTAAGTTTAAATATAAAAATGAAAGTGTTTTGGGGTACCTCAATGAAAGTAATATCTATTGTTAAAAAAGTTGCTAAATATAAAATGAATTGTAAACAATTGTATTACCAGAACATCTATATAATTATAAGATTCAATCAACAATTATTAGCATAAATAAATTCAATTGTTTCAATAGTTTGCGATTATGAAACTTCAAATAAAAGTGTGGTGATTCTATGAAACATATTAATAATATTTCAACAACATAGAAACAGTACGATGACGTGAAATTACTCTTAATGGATTATGGGAGATGAAGAACTCGTCATTAGAAACAATGAAGTACAAAAAAAAAATCAGTAGCAGATTATATTCGTTCCCAGCTCGTCAATAGAATCAAGTAATGATTAAATAACCTAATTACCTACCTTCTTAACGCTTCATTTAAATTACGTTACAAGACGGTTATCGATTTGAATAGGGGAGGAAAGGCGAGAGAGAGATTAAGACTTTTTAAGTATGTGAATGTAAGCCACAAACATTAAGCAATTTTTAGAATCAAGCGTTACTTTGCAGAAATCCATTATAGCCATCGCCGTGTCTATTTCTTCTGAAGGCGTCTCGTTTAAGGACGAAACACGTGTCGTATTATTGAGTGGTGTGTCTTTCCTAGTGTAGTGATAATGTGATTAGTGGTGATGGGGGTAGTGCACGCAGTTGAAGGAGAGTGGGAGGTGCTTTACAAACTAGGCAAGTCACATCATTTTCATTTAATACACATACCTTCGATAATTTATTTTTAACATCTTTAATTAAGCAATTCGTAAGTAAATAATAGTAATTATTAGATATTCCAAGTAGCATTACCGGATCAAATTGACGTTATTACACTTTTTTAAAGTTTTATAATATGACATTTTGAGTGGACTAAGTAATTTGTCGTCCAAATAGTTACATTAAAAGTTTCAGCCCCTATTTTCCACCCTCAGGGAAAGACTTGTTCTTCAAATTTAAACGGAACACCCCTTGAGGTATAGCTTATTAAAGAGAAACAGAATCATTAAGATCGGTTCACAGTTAACGAAGAGATCGCGTAATATATTACATGGATATGCTATCTAGTAAGTGGTGCTGCACCGCTTATCATCAGGTGTGATAGTAGTCGAGACTGGCTTTTAATAATTAAAAAAGAAGCCCCATGCAAATGCCAAACATAAAAGAGCACCGCCACCAGCTAACTGCGGCGGCAATTTATTTTTTGTCTGTATTTATGCGATCGGATACTCGTGCAGTCGTTTTTGAAGAATTTGTGGCCGATAGGTAAATTGGAATTGTGCTTTTGATCGATTGCCCGCTTCCGTACTAATGGATGCAGAAAGGAAATAAAAAAAAAAATAGCGACACACGAGCAACGCGTCATTTCATTCAGTGGACAAAAAATAGTCATTTGATTTATGGCCGCACGTTACATTGTTTCATATTGCCATAAAGAAAAAAATTCAAAATGTTTAGTAATTTTTTATAACATTTATTTAAACTGTTTTGTTTTTTAGGTATACTTGTATTATTTATTATTTTTATATAAAATAAATATGATGCCGATATTTTTTAATAGTTTACCACAGCAAAATATTTTTTTTTCAATTCTTCTATATTATCGGCCCATAAAAATTTACAGTTGGACATGGACCTCCTTTTGATATAGAACAAGGGTGATAAACGAACACACAATCCACCTCATGGTAAGTGGATGCTATGGTCCATTGACATCTACATAATATGTCTTCAGTTATGAATCAAAATGCAGATGCGTTGATATCCCTGAGGTAGAAAAAATGGGTCTCCGGTTCTCTACACTCACCATACCAAAACACATCAGCATTTATGCTATTTACGCTTGTATTCCTTGAGAGCGTGGTCGGTCCACAGTCGAGCCGATCCAATTGTGCTGTAGACATAAAACAGCTAGACCTTAGTTCTATCACAAAGAAATGTCTAGCAAAGGACTGTTACTGACTAATAAAGAAGCAGTAAAACTATCATGTAGTCTGTGTTACTTCCATGACTGACATGACATTGATAGAATTCGTTTCAAGGAGATCGCCATAAATAATAATAAGAAGAAAGAAGTAATTAACAAATATAAACAAACTGATTGAAGCTAGAAACACAAAAACAAACATACAACGTAAACCGGAGCTCTGTAGACTTTATCTGCTTCCAGCTGCCATAAATCATAAAAGAATTAGAGAGGCTACAAATTTGGAGTTATTAAAAAAACTCATTTGCAAATTTGGAAAGACAAGGAGATATTCAAGCGATAAACTTAATTATCTACATCGGCCGGTCTCCGGTGTGCCGTCGGCTCACCCCTTTTGGATTTTTTCACTTTAAGTAGTACATAAAAAAATTAATGCGCCACGTTTAATAACATCTACTGTATCTCTGTGGGAGCGTCAGCACGACACTGAAAGCAAAATGTTATAACACTAAAATATGAAATAAAAATATTCCTATGCCGTTTATGGAAGAACTAGAACTGCCTTTTTTAGCCAACTTTAAGTATAATAGCTAGATGCAAAATATTTATTAATTATCTTTATAACATTGAACTATACTGCTGCCCATGAAAGCCTCTACCAACAGTAAACAATAAAGGTCACAAATACGTTATCACCTCTGAGGACTAAGATAAAATGCTTTACATGAAATACCTCTTTTTTACCACCAGCGGTTTTTTTACTACCAACGGTTTTTTTTACCACCCGGGATTTTTTACCATCAGCGATTTTTCCGGACCGATACGACTTAGGGGCCTTCAAGAAAAGAGCCTACTCCTTTTTAAAAGGCCGGCAACACATCTGCGATTCACCTGATTACTCTGGTGTTGCAGTTGTTCATGGGCGGCGGTAGTCACATACCATCAGGTGAGCCGTATACTCGTTTGTCCCCTCTCCTATAAAAAAAACCTCAAAGTCTATAGAGTAGAATAGAATAGAATATAATAATTTTAGTTCAATATTGATGACATGTAATTTTTTACTTTTACCGCAGGTTCGGAAATAAACCTCTGTCTTGGGAAGAACCAGCAACAACACAGCGGGACTTTTTTAAAGCAAAACTTACAATATAATATTTATACAATTGTTATGAAAACATTTAGAAACAGCATGGTAGCGATCACGTATTTATAACGTTATAACAGTGGTAGAGCCACGCGGCAGCTTTTGCTGTCGCACGGATGGGCCGGCTCGAACCGGGGTGGTACCACGACCTCACAGAAAACCAGCGTGAAGTAGAGGTTTACCTCTGCGTTTCGCTTGGTGAGTGCAGGTGGCCGGAGGCCCTTTTTACTGGAAATGAGGCATTCCATCTTAGTCCTCACGGGTGACAACGCATCTGCATTTTGATTCGCATACGAGGATAGATGTAGATGTCTATGGGCCACAGCTACCACTTACCATCAGGTGGACTGTGTGCTCGTTTGTCACCCTATCCTATAAAAAGAAAACGTTATTCCCAGGGGTTATTATCAATAATGTACTCTTTAGTAGTATAATAACCCTTATTAAAAAAATTACTAAGTAAATATTTGAAACCTTTTAAAAGATAAGGTCTGCATATTCTCTGGGACTTTGTTGTAAATACGTATACATTACCCCATGAAGGAATCACTGATCCTTTGAAGTTGAGTAACTGGTATTACTAACTTGTGTTTTTTCATCACATCACTATTTTTAATAAAACTATTTTTGTTTTTGTTTATATACATAAAATTTTCGTAAATATATTGAGAGGCCAAAGTTAATATGTTTATTTCTTTAATTTTTCCCTAAGGGACTCCTTCGGACCTAGGGTAAAAATTAATATTATGACCTCTTTAGCAAAACAAAGATAGTTACAATATCAGTCTCATTACCCCATAGCAAGATCACAGTATGTAATAGAAATAACTAAAATAAATTTATACAGGCTCTCTACACCGTCTTTACATAGCAGTGCGAGTACTGCTATTTGACAGGAAAAATAGGTAAGAGAATAATACTTTCCCAGAAGAACTTTAAGGGAGAAAACGAGTAAAATTACATACCCGTAGTAAAATTACATGTGAAACGTCGGGAATATAAAATAAATTAATATACGCGATAAAATCCGTAAAATTAGTTTTATTTAAATAATCTTCACAGTTAAATAAGAGAAAATAAATTGTTTAAATGTTACACATTTTACTTATTTCATTATATTATTATTATATAAAAACGGACACTTATAAATAATCAAAGCCGAATGTAAAATTTACATTAAAACAATAGAAATACAATGGAAATAATTTTCCTGGATTACAGTAGAATTGGACGAAAAACTTTTCGATACAAATTACAATACCGCTTACAAAAACCGGACAACTGCAAGTACGGCAAACTTTGCAAATTAAGAAAATGTAATTAGTGCTTCCCTCCGTCCTCCCCACGGACATAATTAAAGCGAATCTTGTTGTAATTTTGACATTTAATTTTTTTCTCGCCGTCACCTCTCCCTTATTAATTAATTTAGAGAAACAGTCCTTAAAATTTAATCTCTGTTCTTCCATTTTTTTTTTTAACTTTCGGTAACTTAATGAAACGACGTAGATTTTTGATAGCGTGCCTGTTACGCGACGGTACACTTTTTTAATATTTTCCATTTCAGTCCGTGATTAATACATTCAGCCAGCGCCTTTAATTATAATTTTTTTCTACTTTTTGAAAAGTAATTCCTTATCGCACGGTACGAATTTGACGGATGAGGCTAGGCGAAAAAAACTGTAACATTTTTCCGTCACGACCCCTTTTCTATAGTGGGAGCAAGATGAAATAATTTCCATCTCCCTCGCTCTTTTTCTTATTCAATAATTAATATACTACAAAAGGAACGTCGTTCCAACCATTGAGTTATATGTACTAGAGAAGCCATTCCGAACATTGACCATGTTCAACTGAACTGTAGTGCAATCCGTACAAACTAAATATTCCGTAAATTGAATATTTGTGAATTCAATTAAATTATTATTATTAAGTACATTTTATTTAGAAATATGTTTGTTTAGATTAAATTAAGATATTTTATATTAAATTCTTGTATTTATTTTATATTAATATCTTATTTTATATCAAATTAAAGTCTTCGCGCATGCGCGACTACAACTCGAGTAGAGTAGGTCACAATTTTTGTTTGGAATGGCTTCTCTAGTACGTAGTACATATAACTCAATGGTTCCAACCGAGTGTTTCACGACACTCACGCACGTTTTTATTATTATTTTTAAATTTTGATTGGCAACTTTAGAAATGTAAAGTGCAATAATTTGATAGGTTTAAATTATGTAGCAAAAACATAATATGTTTGTGTATTTTTATTTTTTAATTGACATACTTTTGTAGAGTAAAATTAAAGTTGCCTAGTATATAATTTAGGTTAAATTTATCAGTAATAACCAATTTCTAGCTGCGGAGTTTTTATTATAATATACAAACTGGTGCCAACGCTCTTAAAATTGTTAATTGCAATTTTAAGTGCTTCATATAAGTGCACATGCTTGCGGAAACTGCATTTATCTATATGAAAAAGTTATAGCCTTGTGAAGTTTACAGAAATTACCTTTAAGAAATAGATTTTATTTACTTCCATAACAAACAATATGTTTTTTATTAATACGTCGCGCTATTTTTTTTTATTCGTATAGTTTTTACTCAAGTCAAACTATAATCATTTTTGATTTTAATGAATTTTCCAAAGATTTTTTGCATTCTTTTGGTAACAAGTGGTAAAGTTTTTTTTTACAACCGACTTTAATATAAATAAAATCATCAATGTAGTCGAAGTTAATTAAATAGGTAGGTACACATTATTAAGGATAACTCTAAAACTACTGGTCAAATCTTGATTACATATTAAAGAATCTAAATCTCTTCCTATATTTAAAAATAAATTAAAACTTTATTACCTTTCCTCTTAAGTTACTACCTGTCGTCATTCACTTCTTTTTCTTTCTTTTTTTCCTTTAATCTCGTATGTTCTTCTATTTATCTTTCTATATTATATTCTGTACACCCCTTCCGCTATCTTTTAAAAATAGTATCCTCTGCCCTAAGGTTGCCTGGAAGAGATCGCTGTTTTAGCGATAAGGCCGCCTGTTGTACCAATGTCCCTTTAACTATATAAATACTGTAATATGTTTCTTGGTGTACAATAAAGTATATTTTACTTTTTACTTTTACTTTTACTTGATCAAATTATGGGACCACATGAGAAGGTAGCTTTTAGATAAATAAAAAAACCGGCCAAGTGCGAGTCGGACTCGCGCACCGAGGGTTCCGAATAAATCCGTAGGTATATAAGTAGTAATAAGTAAGTAGGATGTTTGTCCTTGTGCAATTTATGTTTGTAAACTGCCTCCACGACACAGGAGAAAATCCTAGTGTGGGGTAACGTTTTTTAAACAAAAAGATGAAAGATAAGATTAAAATGATTAAAAATATTTTTATTATATGATGTAATTAAAAATTTTTGCTTTTCGCAATTTTTCCTTTATCTGTGATATAATAGTGATATAATACGTTGCTTCATACTAAATTTTAACCCTTTCGCTGTCCCGTGCACTACATATAGGGCACTGCTATTGTCTTACTCTCCTTCACTGCTGGCCGTATGAGGAAGCTCAAGGTCGCTCAGCGAGCTATGTAGAGGGCTATGCTCAGAGTTTCTCTGCGTGATAAACTTAGGAATAAGGATATCCGCAGTAGAACCAGAGTTACCGACATAGCCCAACGGATTAGTAAGCTGAAGTGGCAGTGGGCCGGCCATATAGCTCGAAGAACCGACAACCGATGGGGAAGAAAGGTTCTCGAGTGGCAGCCTCGTACCGGTAGGCGAAGTGTAGGACGTCCCCCCACAAGATGGAGTGACGACCTGGTAAGACATGCAGGAAGTCGATGGATGCAGGTGGCTCAGGACCGTGCTTTGTGGCATTCTTTGGGGGAGGCCTATGTTCAGCAGTGGACTTGTGAAGGGCTGTAATGATGATGATAATGATGATGATTGTCTTACTATTGTGTCTGGAAACCGGACAGTGAAAGTGTTAAGATTCTGTGTTCACGAAAAGTACCCTGTAGGTTTTGATTCCCTTGCGAATGTTAAAAATTTGCGGCATAAACGGTTGTATCTTTTGATTGCGTTGACTTAGAAGTTTGATTTTTTCACAGCTCTAAGGGATAGTACTTGAGTAAGTAATATGAATTTCAGCTTGATACCTCCACGCGTTCCTAAGAAAAAGGGTCTTGACAGACAGACAGACAGACGGACAACAAAGTGATCCTATAAGGGTTCCGTTTTTTTCCTTTTGAGGTACGGAACCCTACAAATATCAAAATCGGTTCACCGAGAAAAAGTTCTGAGATAACACACATAAAAAACAGTTGAAAAAAAGTCGTTGCTGCTAGTGATAAGAGGGCTGGTTTTTTTCTCGCTCAAAGGCTAAGTATGGCCATTCAGTGGAGAAACGCAGCCAGCGTTCTTGGGGCGATACCGCGGGGAGTAGGACTGTTTGGTAATTAAACTACTAGTTTTAGATTTTTTTTTATTATAGTTCTTAATACTGTATATAATAAAATATTGTGCATTATTTTATGTAAATAAATGTAATAACTATTGATAAATCCAATTGCGCATGCCCTAAGCGCATTAAAAAAATTACGTGTAACGTGATTATAGGATTTTTTTTAAATAGTTTAAATACACACAAGTTTTCACTAATAACCTTCTTATTATTATACTTCCAATTTTCCAATAATTTTATGTCAAACTTCAATTTAAAAAAGTTTGGAAAATCCAAAAGTACGCGACTCATAATGCTCATATGATCATCATATCGTCATTCAGGTCACTCCATAAAGTCCAAGACGTATTTAAATATAAATATACTTAAATATATACATCCTACTTACTTTTAGTACGTACTACTATTATTTATTCTGTACTTTTAAAATATTGTAATAAAAATCTCTGATTATCATATTAATCAAGTATGTATGAAATTTGGTTTTTGGAATATTTTGTATTTCTACAGCGATTTTTTTGAGCCGCTGCAAATAACCAATACAGTATCCACTCACGACGGCGGCAACCGCCGAACTGAGTGAGGCAGTTAGACTGCCGCAGTCTATTTACAATAAATAAATTAATACAAGGCTTCTAAAACACCGAAATTTTCGACATTTCGTAGCCTTATAACTAAACAAAACAAAATTAAACTGTCATTTACATTCCATGGCGTCCTTCCTACATGATAAATGAGTTAAACAATTAATATTTTCAAAAGTTATCGTGTTTACCACTCCATGTGGACTTGATAAATCTACACTATAAGCCACTAAAACCTTTTTTTATGTAAAAATAGCAATTAATCGATTTAAATAAAATATTAATAAATTCAACAATCATTTGTTTTTCTGACAGTGTGTTTTTTATATCATTTATATGTTCAGTATGATTATTAGACACGATTTTTCTTTGAAGCAAGTTCTTACTTCTTAATAAGTTTAATTTTTTGACCCTTGGGAGTGGACCAAGTAATATAACAAACTAGATTGTCATCTTAACCCTTTCGCTGTCCCGTGCACTACATATAGGTCATTGCTATTGTCTTACTATTGTGTTTTAAAACCGGACAGTGAACGTGTTAATTTAAATTACACATATTCAAAACATCATCTCTTATATTTCCACCTTTATTAGTATTTAATTTTTCTGATGTATGTATATGTATCACCCCTTAAGTAAAATCTATAGAATTATTTTTATTAACATTGACAAAAATATCGCGTAACATATATATTATATGTAGGTACTTATACAAAAAATATTATACAGTCGAATTGAAAAATTCTCCTCTTTGAAGTTGGCAAAAAAACTGTTAGCAGCATTAAAATGATTGAATAGAATAGAAAATAAAAAGAAAAAAAGGATAGGATATTAAAAAACACTTTGTATTTAATGTAGCTAGATTATAAGAATCATTATTGAAAGAATATTATAGGTAGGTAACAGTACGCTGTCTTTCATATTTGATCATTAAAATTTTATTTTTCAACGCAACTAGTCTTCTTAATTATACTTCCTTCATCCACTAACACACACATTCCCACATATGCACATACAACAATACCCCACAATCACATTCACACACTCTTTAATATACACTTACACACTATAAATTACTTTTCTTAACTTCTTACTTTTTAATTATTATTTTTCTAGGGGTTTATTATAGACTTTTTGTAATCTTACTGTCAACCTTAAGGGAAGTAGAGGGTCATTACCAACACGAGTACCTTCTGATTACTCACTGGGAAATCTCAGCAATATGTTGTAAACAAGATTACCGATATAAACGCATTATTTATTATTTATTAATTATGATTTTACCATTAGTTCGGGAGAAACCCCTGCCCTGGGTACCAGCAAGAAACAGAGCGAAGCTTTTTTTTTAAAAGATTAATTTACATGTTGTATATCTATAATATGTTGTAAAATTAAATATGACAACATTTAGAAAAAACACGGTAGCAATCACCTAATTTCTAGGGGTCCAATTATTTAGTTGAATATTTTAAACTACTTGATAGACAGGTCCTGCATATTTCCTGAGAATTTGTTATAAAAGCGTATACATTGCCCAATGAAGAAAACTGACTCTTCGGAATGAAGTAATTGTTAATATTAATAATGCGTTGAGTTCATAATGCTTAAAATGGCTTAAGTCTCATATAACATACATTAAAAGTTAATTTCATGAAAGAAAAATCATCATGTATTTTATGCTCTTTCGTTGCCGTTTGATGAAACAGAAAACATATCAGGGACGCCTATGTGCTTATCTGATTGATGCAAACTTTAAAATGCAACGAGGGCTCCAGGCGTAATCCCGCGCTATCGGCATGTAAGCCACTCATCAAGTTGGAATTAGTCGAGGCGATGACTTTTTTCATGGGAATAATACGTAGCCACGATTAAGGGTACAGTTTAAAGCGTTATCCGTGGTGGTTTTAAAATGTATACAAGTAATATGCAATTGTATTTTAGTAAGTGAATTAGAGTGAGTAATATTGAAGCGACAGAGGGAAATAAGCCAGGAGATTGTTAACAATAGCGTCATAATAACCTAATAGTAAAAATCTTCTTTTGCCAACGCACCGCTATTTTTTTAAACAAGGGTGACAAGCGAGCACACAGTCCACCTGATTGTAAGTAGTTACCCATAGACATATACAGATATCCTCGTTTGTGAATCAAATTACAAATGCGTTGTCAACCGTGAGGACTAAGATGTAATGTCTCTTTTCCAGTAAAGGTCTCCGGTTCTCTACACTTACCAAACCAAACACAGCAGGATTATGGTGCTATTTTACGCTATGGCAAATATCTCCCTTAAGAGGTAATTGAGGAAACCTATGTTCAGCAGTAGACTTTTAATAGGCTGTAATGGTAACTGAATCCATCACCGCATCTCATTCCGTGGGTGTCACAGCAACTGCGGAAAGTGCCAGAAATATCTTATGGCTTCTAGATGGCGGTATAACTAGCACGTTTACGTCAGACGTAAAATACGTACGTACGGACAACAGTGTCCCAGTGTGAGACGTTAAGATGGTATTATTCGCGAATGATCAGTAAGATTGAGCCCACGCCGCCGGTCAAGTTCCCGCCAATACTCCTAGCATTGGTGGAAACGAAGTAACTTGACCGGCAGCGGATAGCTGCTCCTGTATTTTGTTTAATGGTTTGAAGTGGATTTGATATGTAAAAGTGAACTTTTAGTGGAAACGGTGAAGCAAGTGCTCCGATGGTGATGTGAATCTCAAGATAAGATGTCGGTCTGATTAGGCAACTTGAGATACTATCGCCAACTGTCTGCTGGCTCAAGTTGTCGTAAAAATCTCCCAAAAACTACGCAATATGACGCATCGACATTTTGTGAAACAGTGTACTATAAAGGATTATTATCACTTGATACTGAGATATATGAAGACATGGCTTAAAGGACAAGCATTCAAACCAAAATCTTAAAAAAAAAAGGAACCCACGTTGAGCTGACCAATTATTTGGAGAAGCGTGGTGGACTGATTGCTCCAAAACACTTTAAAAATGAAGAGAACTGTGCCCCGCCGCGGAATTTTTATATAATATGCTTTTTTTTCTGATGTTTATTATGTAAATGTGGAGGAATATTTAGAACTTCGTGGCCATAATAAGATCATAATAAATAATATTATACTTTAGACATTTCTAATAAGCATTATTGACATGATTATATTAATATACAATTGTATACTATGACATTTTCATTTTAATTGTTAATACGCTATTCTCTTGTTATAATGTGCTTAAATAGTTGTTTAAAAATGTGTTTTCTATTTCATTTGTACTATACAATGGTCTCCTTTCAATGGTGAAAAAGATCATTAAATTTTGGTTACATGTTACAATATCTTTTCTTTCGCTTAAGACCTTTATACCGAAAATATACAAAAATTAATAAAACTATTGGTAAATCCAATTGAGCATGCCTTCGCATTAAAAATACAATATCTTTACTTTCGCTTAAGACCTTTATACCGAAAATATACAAAAATAAATAAAACTATTGGTAAATCCAATTGAGCATGCCTTCGCATTAAAAAAAATTACGTATAGCATGATTATACGAATTTTTTTTAAAGTAGTTTAACTACACACAAGTTTTCACTAATAATCTTATTATACCTCCAATTTTCCGATAATTTTATGTCAAACTTCAATTTGAAAAAGTTTTGAAAATCCAAAGTGCACGACTCATAATGCTCATATGATCATCATATCATCATTCATGTCACTCCCAAAAAGTCCAAGACGTATTCAAGTATAAATATTACATCCTACTTACTTTTAGTACGTACTACTATTGAATAAAACTGTTTTTTACGGATTTTATCGCGTTTATTTTATTATTTTTATTCCCGACGTTTCGAGTGCTTTTCAGCAACCCATGGTCACGGGGGGGACTGAGATGTTTGACGTCCCGATGTCACAGTTAGCCCGGTTACCTTCAGTTTTTTAATATTATAAATTAATATATTAATTAATTTAAATTAATATAAAATTAATAATTAATAATATTAAAAAACTGAAGGTAACCGGGCTAACTGTGACATCGGGACGTCAAACATCTCAGTCCCCCCCGTGACCATGGGTTGCTGAAAAGCACTCGAAACGTCGGGAATAAAAATAATAAAATAAACGCGATAAAATCCGTAAAAAACAGTTTTATTCAATGTGTAGTGTTCGCGTAAATATAAGAAATCATTACGTACTACTACTATTTATTATGTGCT
The DNA here is from genome assembly GCA_033319125.1 of Parnassius glacialis. Lineage (NCBI taxonomy): Eukaryota > Metazoa > Arthropoda > Insecta > Lepidoptera > Papilionidae > Parnassius > Parnassius glacialis. The sequence goes on from JAVANC010000025.1 coordinate 35,316,087, forward strand.
TTTAAAATATTGTAATAAAAATCTCTGATTATTATAATAATCAAGTATGTATGAAATTTGTTTTTAGAATATTTTGTATTTATTTGTACAGCGATTTTTTTGAGCAGCTGCAAACAACCGATACAGTATCCACTCACAACGGCGGTTGACGCCGAACTAAGCGAGTAAGGTACAGGCAGTCTCTATTTACTGAAATAAATTCTAACACAAGGCTGCGAAAACACCGAAAATTTCGACATTTAGGCCGGCCACATACATACGGAATTTCTCCGATTCGAGATTCCGTATAACCGCCTGTGCGTTCGGAATCCCGAACGGAAAAAAGCCGCTCCGTACGCAAGTCTTTCATAGATTTTGTACGAGTGGCAACACACATACGTAAATTCTGTACGGAATGCGCTCAGTGTTCGTCGCACGACCGAAGCGAGTAGGTGTGTTTATGTATGTTTTTACATTTAATCTTATAGGTGTGTATAGCTTTTCGTAACCTTTCATCTTATTTTATTTAATAATTCGTCGAAATAATTTACAGACTTCCATATTTAAAACATATTTCTGGATAGATAGATCCTTTTACATAATATTGACTATATTGTAAACTTAGGGTGATAAGGGGCTGCACCCAGTAAGAATAATACAGCAACAATGGAATCACAATTAGAAAATTGTCGTCATTTTTCGCTGGCAGAACGTCTAGACTCAATGGCTAACGTCTCTTGACTGACCCTGGTTATTCCGAACGGAAAAAAAACGTATGTGTGTGATGTATTCACGGAATCCCGATTCGGGATTCCGAAAAGGAATCACGAAACGGAATTCCGTATGTATGTGGCCGGCCTTAGCAGCCGAAAAAAATATATTATAACTAAACAAAACAAAATTAAACTGCCATTTACATTCAATGGCTTCCCACATAATAGATGAGTTTTAAAAATAGATTGAGTTGAACAATTGATATTTTTAAAAGTTATCGTGTTTACAAATTAATAAGCACTTAATAAATCCACACCATAAGCCACTAAAACCCCTTTTTTATGTAAAAATTGCATTTAATCGATTTAAAAAATATATTAATAAGTCAACACTCATTTATCTTTCTGACAATGTGCTTTTTATATCATTTATATGTATAATATGATTGCTAGATACAATTTCATGCGACAAAACGTTGGAATCTTGATTTTTAGGCGCTAGTAGAACATATTTTAACAGTGGTAGGGCCACGCGCCAGCTTTTGCTGTCGCACGGATGGGCCGGCTCGAACCGGGGTGGTACCACGACCTCACAGAAAACCAGCGTGAAGTAGCGGTTTACCTCTGCGTTTCGCTTGGTGAGTGCAGGTAGCCGGAGGCCCTTTTTAAAGGAAATGAGGCATTCCATCTTAGTCCTCACGGGTGACAACGCATCTACATTTTGATTTGTAATAGAGGATAGATGTAGATGTCTATGGGCCGCAGCAACCACTTACTATCAGGTCGACTGTGTGCTCGTTTGTCACCCTTATCCTATAAAAAAAAATACCTATGCGCGTTTCGTTCGGCATGCAATATACAAAATTTGACCAGCTCAAAGTTCAAAAACTTTATTAAACTAAGTTTGTATAAAAAGGGTTATTAAATAATTTATGGATGATAATAACCCCTGGAAATGAGGTGATCGCTACCAAGCTATTTCTAATTTGTTGTGTTGTTAATTTGTGTAACATACATGATTGTAAGCTGTTATTTAAAAAAAGTCCCGCTGGGTTTTTTGCTGGTTCTTCCCAGGACAGAGGTGTCTTTTCGAACCAGTGGTAATTAAACAAAAGAGTGACTTTCAATAAGTATTATTTATAATCTATATTGAATAAAAAGTTTTGTTTTTGTTACCACTTAACAAATTATTTGTTTTGATATTAAACCAGTCTTCTCATTCAGTCACACTGCAGCTACGCTAGCGTTACATAGCTGCAGCACGAATGGGTCCGCTCGACCGAGATAGCGCCACACTCTCACAAAACATCAGCGTGAACTAACAGAATGAAGCTGCTTTGTTTTACATGGTGCGTGTAGAGAACGGGAGACCCCTTTTTTCCGGTAACGAATGGTTATATCTTAGTCCTCAGGGGTGACATCATTTTGATTCTTAATCGACGATAGTTGTGCATGTCGGTGGGCCATTCCATTCCATTGGGCATTCACTTACCAGCAGGTGACCTATGAGCTCGTTTGTCACCCTTTTTATATAAAAAACTGTACTATTAAAAAAACACTTAATAACACTTTTAATAACCCGTTACCCACGAATTTAACGTTTAAAAAAAGCAGCCAAGTGCGAGTCGGACTCGCTAGGAGTAAAGTATTCTGTGGACTCGCCCATGAAGGGTTCCGTAGCAGCAAGTAACATCATTTACGATTTATGACGTAATAAAAAAAAACTACTTACTAGATCTCGTCCAAACCAATTTTCGGTGGAAGTTTACATAGATATATACATACATCATATATTTTTTTAGTTTTATCATTCTCTTATTTTAGAAGTTATAGGGGGGGGGGGGGACACATTTTACTACTTTGGAAGTGTCTCTCGCGCAAACTATTTAGTTTAGAAAATAATGATATAGAAACCTCAATATCATTTTTGAAGACCTATCCATAGATGTAGACACGTATGTGTTTGATGAAAAAAATTTTTTGAGTTTCAGTTCTAAGTATGGGGAACCCCCAAAATTTATTGTTTTTTTTTCTATTTTTGTATAAAAATCTTAATGCGGTTCATAGAATACATCTACTTACCAAGTTTCAGCAGCATAGTTCTTATAGTTTCGGAAAAAAGTGGCTCTGACCTACGGACGGACAGACAGACAGACATGACGAATCCATAAGAGTTCCGTTTTTTGCCATTTGGCTACGGAACCCTAAAAACCAACACATATATTACGCGTTATATCCAAGCAACTAAGCACAGTACAGCTACCATTGCATTACCATCAGTTTACAACGGTATAAAATCGACATAATTAAGTGGGGATACGCGATAAGACCGGCGGACGCCCAGACCGCCGGCTCAGTCAAAACAACAAGTAATGCCTTAATTTAAATTTAAATGACAGCTAAGCCGACCGATAGCATCGGCGGAGCCCGGCTAAAAATTGTGCACTGTCATTTGTGGAACAGAGGGCGGGATTTGTTCGGAAGCTAAATCCTCATGCTTGTATTAAACAAAGAATAGGGTGACGGAATTTAAATGATTTCTTATATTTACGCGAATACTACACATTGAATTAAACTACAAATTTACTTATTTTTAACTGTTCACAGACTGCAGATTTCTCGAACGTTTTCAATGTCGTCCCCGCCATTACATCAGATTTGATAGCCCACAAATCCTCACAAAATAACACCGACTCCTACCAAAAATAATAGGCGAGGCTATTGAAAATAAAAAAAAACATCCTAATTTTAATAGACATTATGGACGGGTGCTACTATCAGCTTGGGATCCTAAAATTAACAAAATAAAATCCAAACCCAAGCATAACACTGAAAGACTTAACGGTAAAACTATTGGTAAATCCAACTGTGCATGCTCTATGCCCTAAGCGCATTAAAAATTACGTATAACATGATTATAAGGAATTATTTAAAGTAGTTTAAATACACACAAGTTTTCACTAATAACCTTATTATTATACTTCCAATTTTCCAATAATTTTATGTCAAACTTTAAAAAAGTTTGGAAAATCGAAAAGTGCCCGACTCATAATGCTCATATTATGATCATCATATTGTCATTCAGGTAACTCCATAAAGTCCAAGACGTATTTAAATATAAATATACTTAAATATATATGTACATCCTACTTACTTTTAGTAAGTACTACCATTATTTAATCTGTACCTTTAAAATATTGTAATAAAAATCTCTGATTATTATAATAACCAAGTATGTATATTATTTGACGGCTCCGTGGCGCTGTGGCTTAGCAATGAGTTGCAGCGCTGGAGCCGCGGGTTCGAACGCACGGAACAAATATTTGTATGGCCTACAAATAACTGTTTCGGGTCTGGATGTTTGTCCTTGTGCAAGTTATATTTGTAAACTGCCTCCACGATACAGGAGAAAATCCTAGTGTGGAGGTAACGTTTATTAATTAAGAGAAAAGAGATGTATGAAATTTGGTTCTTGGAATATTTTGTATTTTGTACAGTGGATGTTTTTGAGCAGCTGCAAGCAACCAATACAGTATCCACTCATGACGGTGGTAGGCGTCGAACTAAGTGAGGCAGTCAGACTGCCGCAGTCTATTTACAAAAAATAAATTAATACAAGGCTGCTAAAACACCGAAAATTTAGACATTTAGTAGCCGAAAAAAATAATTATAACTAAGAAAAAACAAAATTAATCTGCCATTTACATTTCATGGCTTCCCATATGATAGATGAAGGCATAGAAAAATAGATTGAGTTAAGTAATTGATATCTTCAAAAGTTATCGTGTTTATCACTCCATGTGGACTTGATAAATCTACACCATAAGCCACTAAAACCACTTTTTTATGTAAAAATAACAAATAATCTTTTTTTTTATATAGTATAAGGGTGACAAACGAGCACACAGTCCACCTGATGGTAAGTGGTTGCTGCGGCCCATAGACATCTACATCTATCCTCGTTTGCGAATCAAAATGCAGATGCGTTGTCACCCGTGAGGACTAAGATGGAATGCCTCATTTCCAGTAAAAAGGGCCTACGGCCACCTGCACTCACCAAGCGAAACGCAGAGGTAAACCGCTACTTCACGCTGGTATTCTGTGAGGTCGTGGTACCACCCCGGTTCGAGCCGGCCCATCCGTGCGACAGCAAAAGCTGCCGCGTGGCTCTACCACTGTTATCTCGTCGATTTAAAAAGAATATTAATAAATTCAACAATCATTTATCTTTCTGACTATATGCTTTTTATATCATTTATATGTTTAATATGATTGTTAGACACGATTTTATGCTACAAAACGTTGGAATCTTGATTTTAGGCGCTAGTCGAACATACCACGTGCTTTGTGCTAGGCATGCAATACTGTAAGCTCGTTCTGCGTAGATCAGACCAAAAATTAATGTTCAAATGCCATGAAGGTAGCCGGGCTAACTACGACATCGGGACGTCAAACATATCAATTGAACCCCCCCCCCCCCCTCCCCCCTGGAACATGGGTTCTGTAAAGCACCAAAACGTCGGGAAATAAAAAGTTTATGAGATAAAATCCGTAAAATTAGTTTCATTTAATGTGTAGTATTCGCGCAAATATAATAAATCACCATAAAAAATGTAAATGTCAAAGACATGTGAAGACCGCCATCTTGCACTTACTGAATGCTTTTATACATAACCATCTCATGATGATAAGAGATCTGCGCCCAACCGTACTACGTATACTTAGAAGGTACCTTTCCTTTTTTATATCTTTACTACAGTAAATTACAAGTCCACAAGCTAGTTGTACAAGTTACTCGACTCCAAAAAGTTAGTAATTTCTTCATGGAAAAATGTTTTTCACTTTCACAACAAAGTCCCAGAAAATATACAGGAGAATCTATCAAAAAGTTTTTTATAACGTAAGGGTGACAAACGAGCACACAGTCCACCTGATGGTAAGTGGTTGCTGTGGCCCATAGAAATCTACATGTACCTATCCTAGATTACGAATCAAAATGCAGATGCGTTGTCACCCGTGAGGACTAAGATGGAATGCTTCGTTACCAATAAGAAGGGTCTCTCGTTCTCTACACTCACCATACGAAACACAGCAGCGTTAAGCTGCTATTTTACGCTGGTATTATGTGAGAGCGTGGTTCTTCCCCGGTCGAGCCGACCCATTCGTGCTACAACTATACCAGACATATAGCTGCAGCATGACTCTACCACGTATAAAAAGTTATCTTTTCTTTTTAGTTAGTTTTTTTTTATAGGATAAGAGTGACAAACGAGCACACAGTTCACCTGATGGTAAGTGGTTGCTGTGGCCCATAGACATCTACATCTATCTTCGATTAGGAATCAAAATACAGATGCGTTGTCACCCGTGAGGACTAAGATGGAATGCCTCGTTTCCAATAAAAAGGGTCTCTCGTTCTCTACACTCACAATAGGAAACACAGCAGCGTTAAGCTACTATTTTACACTGGTATTCTGTGAGAGCGTGGTTCTTCCCCGATCGAGCCGACAAATTTGTGCTACAAGTATACTATATGTATATAGCTGCAGCACAGCTCTACCACGTAAATTATTAAGTAAAATCTGTTTTAATAAGGTTTATTATACTACTAAATAGTACATGATCAATAATGACCCCCTGGGAAGGAAGTAATCACTGTCATGCTGTTTCTAAATCTTTTCAATTGTATAAATTATCATTCTGTAAATTAATTTAAAAAAAAATGTTCGGCTGGGTCTCTTGCTAATTTTTTTTTAGGACAGAGGTTTTCACGAACCAGTGGTAAAGATTAAATTTAAACTTTAAAAAAGTAGGTATTCTTGTAATTTATTGAATAAAAAGTAATATATTCTATTCTATTCGACAGCTGAACTATGAGGTGACTAAAGGAAACTTAACCAGGCAATCACTTCAGGTAGGAGCATCTTCCTGATAACAGCTTAATAACAATAAAAAATAGGTTGCCAAACGACTTGCCAAGCGTGCCAACTATAGCTTGTAACCCCTCTGTGAGATATATAATTGATATATAATTCATTTTTTTCTTAACAGGAAGGAAATAGACGATTGTAGAAAAGTTTTTTTAATTGATTAGATATAGGATTTTTGTCAAACGTAACAAAACATAAGTACAACTAGGGAACAAATACTTCAATTACCCGGAACTATCAATAATGAGGGGCGGGAATCGTCCGGGACTGAATCCCCACCCTATCCCCAAGGAGAGCAGCGCCGATAGCGTATCACCGCCGAAACAAATTGAAAATTCCCCATAAAACCTATCGCAACACCACAATCGTAATAGCGCTCCCACTACCTTATATAACAATAGAAGTAAATTGCGACGAGCTAGATTTAGCGCTCGAGTTTTGTAACTTTAATCTGGTTTGAATGGAGAAAGCAAAGACTGTCTTAAATTTTCCCGAAATTTGAAAATGAACCAGGTTACTACAACTAACAGCTTTATATAGATTGATGATATAATACATTAAAATTTGTAATTTTTAAAATATGTAATATTTGGCTTCGATAGATGGCGCTATACTTTATTTTACTGTTATGGCTTTACATATAAATGTATAGGATGATTTTTAAACTTCATTTTAAGGCATTAAAATATGTATTAGTTTTAATTACTAACATTGTGTCGCTTTCAACAGGCAATGGACATGCATTTATTCAGCAACTTACACCCATACAGTTTTGATACGGAAAATAAAATGATACAAATAAAAACACCACAGATAAAAAAATAAGGGAAAAAAGGCATAAAATAAACTGATTGCATCAGTGACGTGATGCTGAAAAAGGAACTCAACCATAGATTTAGTAATAAACTGTATCTATAGATTCAACATAATGCTATAATATGTAATCGCACGGTTGCGGTAGCGTTTGTTTTCAGCAATGCCCATTAAAGCTGGACTCGCCCGCGAGGGTAGTGTGTACGCTATATTTCTGTGTTCGAGAAAGATGTTATGAAAATTATTAATAATAGATGGCGATGTAACCATATAATTTACGCTACAAGTAAAATATCTCAGCTCACACCTGCTAATGAATCTCTCATCAATCTGCATGACAGGCGTGACAATTAACGTAAACCCTCCTAGTCCTACAATGGAAGCGGCTCTTATCCATTAGTTTATGTTTAGGCTATTCATCATCATCATTACAGCCCTTCACAAGTCCACAGCTGGACATAGGCCTCCCCCAAAGAATGCCACAAAGCACGGTCCTGAGCCACCTGCATCCATCGACTTCCTGCATGTCTTACCAGGTCGTCACTCCATCTCGTGGGGGGACGCCCTACACTTCGCCTACCGGTATGAGGCTGCCACTCGAGAACCTTTCTTCCCCATCGGTTGTCAGTTCTTCGAGCTATATGGCCGGCCCACTGCCACTTCAGCTTACTAATCCGTTGGGCTATGTCGGTTACTCTGGTTCTACTGCGGATAACCTCATTCCTAAGTTTATCACGCAGAGAAACTCCGAGCATAGCCCTCTCCATAGCTCGCTGAGCGACCTTGAGCTTCCTCATACGGCCAGCAGTGAAGGACCATGTCTCAGTTCCGTAAGTTATCACTGGCAACACGCACTGGTTGTACGATTTCGTTATAAGGTTTTGAGGTATGTCTGACGAGAAGATGTGTCGTATTTTCCCGAACGCTTCCCAGCCGAGTTGAATCCGTCGATTGACCTCTCGGTCGAAGTTGGACTTACCTAGTCGGACTATTGGTCCCAGGTAAACATACTCGTCAACAACTTCGAGCTTAGTGCTCCCATAAACTACCGGCATAGGTGTGACATGGACATTAAACATAATCTTTGTTTTGTCCATGTTCATCTTAAGACCTATCCGTTGGGAGAGACTATTGTGGTCATTGAGCATAGTGCTTAGGTCCTCCAGCGATTTCGCTCGTGATCGTGATCGTCGGCAAATCGAAGGTGAGTGATGTACTCGCCATTGATATTAATACCGTATCTTTTCCAGTCCAGAAGCTTGAAAACGTCTTCCAATGCAGCGGTGAAGAGTTTCGGGAATATAACATCACCCTGTCTTACACCTCTCTGCAATTGGATAGGTTTCGTACTCTGGTTCTGTACTCGGATAGCCATCGTAGCTCTACTGTACAAACACTTCAGCACTTCGATATACCGACAGTCAACTTGGCACCGCTGAAGGGACTGCAGCACCGCCCAAATTTCGACGGAATCAAAGGCTTTCTCATAATCTACATACGCCAGACATAGTGGCAAATTGTACTCTTCGGACTTCTATACAATTTTCCGCAGGGTATGTATGTGGTCTATGGTGCTAAAGCCTTTTCGGAAACCGGCTTGTTCGGGAGGCTGGAAGTCGTCAAGTATGCGCGCGAGACGATTCGTAATGACTTTCGAAAACAGCACGTAGACGCGGCTCAGAAGGGAAATCAGTCTGTAGTTCTTCAAAAGAGCGTTGTCACCTTTCTTGAAGAACAAGACCACCGCACTTCTGCTCCACGCCTCCGGTATAATGCCACCATGGAGGACGGAATTAAAGAGCTTCTGAAGGACTTCAAGTACCGGTCTTCCACCCGCTTTCAGAAGCTCCGCTGTAATTCCATCCTCGCCTTGCCGTTTTTAGGATGCTGAAGAGCCATTCTAATCTCGCTCAGACTGACGTCCGGGATATCTTCGGAATAGTGTCGGATAAGACTCGTTCTTGGATCGTTACTCACACATGCGCGTGGCTCCAACGATGATGTGTACAGCTGCCCATAGAACCTCTCAATCTCACTCAAAATCTCAGGTGCCCCGGAAACGATGCTGCCACATTCGGTCTTCAGCTTTGACAGTTGGCTCTTTCTGGCAGACAGATCTCTGGCAAAGACTTTGGAGCCTTGGTTCCGCTCGATCGCTTCTTCAATACGAGCTGTATTGAAGTTGCGCAAGTCCCGCCGCATACATTTGGAGATCTGTTTGTTCAGTTGCCTGTATGCTATCAAATCTGTTGAAGAATGTAGCCTCATCTCCCGTCTAACAGCCATGAGATTAAGAGTGTGATCGGAGAGTTTTTGTGTTCTTCTGCGGCGGGTCTTGCAGAACTTAGCTCCGACCGCATGGACAGTTTCCACGAGCTTGTCATTCATATCGTCCACTTCATTGCAGTCTTCTAGGCACTGAAAACGGTTTTGTAACTCGAGCTGAAAGGTTTCGGGACTTTGGATTAGAGCACGAGGGGGACGGAGCGTTGACTTCATCAGACGAGACCTCTCCAACTTAACATTTAGGTTCAGTGTGCCTCTAACCATTCGGTGATCGCTGCCGGTTTTCACCCTCGCGATCACTGAGACATCACTGAACAGTTGTCGTCTGGTCGTCATAATGAAGTCAATCTCATTTTTTGTCGAACCGTCGGGGCTCGACCAGGTCCACTTCCTGTGGGGCCGCTTCTTGAAGAAAGAGTTTATCATAAAGAGTCCCTCTTTCTCCATGAAGTCGGCCAGCTGCTGGCCCCTTGGGTTCCGTTGCCCTATTCCAAATTTTCCTACTTTCAGCTCACCGTTCTCTCTTGTGCCTAGTTTTGCATTGAAGTCTCCCATTAAGACCGTATATTGGGTTTTGGAGGAATGCATGGCTCTAGAGATATCCTCATGCATTTTCTCCACCTCCTCATCGGGGTGTGCCGAGGTTGGTGCGTAAACCTGTATGACCTTCAGCGAATACCGTTTGGTGATTCTGAGTATAATGTACGCAACCCTCGTCGACACACTCCCGATCTTTACAACGTTGTTAACGAGAGACTTGTGGACGATAAATCCGACACCTTGGGACAGATGGTCGCCCTCCCGGTGATAGAGCAAGTTGCCGGATTCGAGGATTACCGTGTCCTCCCCCTCTCTTCGGAATTCGGATAATCCTATAACATGCCAGCGCAACTTGTCTATCTCTTCTTCCAGCTCCACGATCTTCTCGTCAGTCCTCAGGGTGCGTGAGTTGTACGTTGCCAGGTTGAGTCGTCGTAGGTGGCAACCGAACCTCCACCGGAGATTCTTAGCACCCCCTGCCCCACCGTTACCATGGTCGCCACCGTAGCCAGGAATAGCGGGTCCGCCGGGGACTGGGGGCCGTCTGTTTGTTGCTTTAATAATTGGGGGGTATTTGCTATAGTTGCCACGCTTGGCGAGCGGGTTGGCAACCGCAGTTTTTTTATTGTAATTTTGGCTATTATCAGGGAGATGCTGCTGCCCATCTCCCGCCTGTTTCCCTTTGTCGCCTTTTACGACACCCACGGGAGGATATGGGGTAATGGATATTCTTGACCGCCAATACACGGCTAGGCTATTCATATCTTGGATATTGTAAAGTACGGTAAAAAAGAAGTTAAATATCCACCCAAACTGTGCTATAGCGTAACAATGCGATACCTCAAGTACTGCGATTAATCAGCCAATTATCTACCAAGCGTGGCGTAATGAAAATTATTCTCAATGATGAAGAGGCCTACGTCCACAGTAGACTGATGGAAACAAATAATATGATTGATGTGCGCCAATTTTCATACGCCGTTGGTTCTCCGTTCAAAGGAAATCCATTTTGTATCGGTACCAAAGTGAAAGGCCAATCGAAGTCTATCATAACCTTCTTGTTTAACTAAATGACATCGAAAGTCATAAAAAATCATTGTATGAAAATTTTCTCGCGTTAAGTTCATGCTGACGTGACACAGACAATTTTCAATTTGCCGCCAAATCGTAAATAAATGTCAAATTAATAAAATACATACACAATAATATTGGCGATATAATAAAAAAATTTGAACTTATTTTTTTAATATATCGTTTATAAGTGGCCAGTTCTAAAAACTTTCAGTGTCGCCCTCGTATTAGATAATAGAAACCACTGTATTTGATTCTCTCGCACGCTAAATCTTACACTCTGATTAATTATTCTAAGATGCTACAGATGTAATATCACCATCATCATCATTACAGCCCTTCACAAGTCCACTGCTGAACATAGGCCTCCCCCAAGGAATGCCACAAAGCACGGTCCTGTGCCACCTGCATCTATCGAGTTCCTACATGCCTTACCAGGTCGTCACTCCATCTAGTGGGGGGTCGCCCTATACTTCGCCTACCGATACGAGGCTGCCACTCGAGAAACTTTTTTCCCCTTCGGTTGTCAGTTCTTCAAACTATATGGCCAGCATATTGCCACTTCAGCTCATTTATCAATTAGGCTATGTCAGTCAATCTGGTTCTACTACGGATATTCTCATTTCTAAGTTTATCATGCAAAGAAACCCCGAGCATAGCCCTCTCCATAGCTCGCTGAGCAACCTTGAGCGTCCTCATCACTGGCAACACGCACTGGTTGTGCAATTTCGTTTTCAGGTTTTGAGGTATACCTACTGGTACATTACAGTGGTGTATTATTTACTTCCAAAAGCCAATTACTACTCAATTTTACCTACTAGGATTTATATTCCCACCTTTAAAAATATTCATTTACAAATTTCGTTATCATAAACTAAATATCAAACAAAAATAATCAATAACCACAGACAAACATTTAGACTTTATTTATTTGTATTATAACGCGGTTAATCCGCGGACGCAATAAATCTGCGCGGACAGGAGCGAATTCAAAATGGCGGCGTTTTTTCGCGCGAAAAAGAATTGGCCGCGGAAAGCAGGAATGAGCGGCAGATTAGGCCGGGATAAGTCCATGTTATTAATGGACCGGAGATACACACGACAAAATGGATAACAAATGGATGTGCTCCCGTGTACGAAGTTTTTTTGTCTTACATTTGTTTATAGGTTCGCTGCAGTCGCGTGAAAATAAGTCGATATTATTTTTATGACTTGTTGTTGGGTTTATTAACACATCAAGTATTGAATTTGCGTCTTTGGATTTTTATAATGAAAATGAAAATGTAAAAATATGTTTATTTATACAGCTAATGGTGGTAAAGATTATAATATTATGTATAACATAAGATAATAAAAAGGAAGTAAAATAGTCTTATTTCTCTAGTATATGATCACAATCTAATGATCTTATCACATCAACTCCGTTTGAGTGTTTAAACTGGGGTGTATAATTCCGTGGTCCTCACACTAGGCATGTCTGTGTCGTGAAGCCCTGATAATAGTTACATAGTATGACAACTCAATACATATTTCTAAAATACTAGCTGTGCCCGCGGCCTCGTTCGTATTAAATAATTTATTTACATTGTTTTAAAGACGATTAACTTGGTTTCCTCGGTTAAACCTTGTTACTTTGAGCCTAACACTACTTTTCCGACTCGAATAGAAGCTACCTAATACGCATAAGATGTAATTTCTGTTCCATGCACTTGATGAAGTGTTAGGGTTACTGCAGCACCGAGAGTTTCGTAAAAAGATGTATTTAAAAAAAAGAATAATATTAAATAAAATAATAGAGCCAATTTGGTCGATAAACTTTCGCCTAGAGCGTCCCTTCCATATTTCTATTAAATCAGTATAACATGAATATAATTCGATATACTTAGTGACAAGAAGTAAGGATGCGTTTTAAAACCTCAATTTAAATCGTTTTACATTGTATATACTGAAGTAGAGTATCCGTATCGTAAAGGTAGCGACGCCATAGCACTTCAAGAGGACGATAAAATCCTACACTCCTACAGTAGCGATGCCCAGAAAGGTAATGGGTATATTCTCACAACGTCGTAGTAAAGTTCCTGTGGAGTAGAAAAGTTTTTAGTAACTATTCACTTGTACAAGCACTTTTGTACTTTATGTCTTATTGCAGCGAAAACCTGGAGATCGTATAACGGTCATTTGACGTATTATTACATAGAAAACGAGTACCTAGCGAAAACCTGGAAATCATAATATAACGCTCATTTGACGTATTATTACAAAGAAAACGAGTGCCTATATGAAGCAGCGTTGTATCGGTGTAAAATAACTCATCATCCCATTTCATGTTTTTTTTTACAGAATAAAGGTGAGAAACGAGTCACAGTACACCTGATGGTATGTCGATGCTGTGGGCTATAGACATATACATATAAAATGCAAATACGTTGTCACTCCTGAGGACTAAGATGAAATGCCTCGTTTCCAGTGAAAAAGGTCTCCGCATCAATCTGCTATTTCACGCTGGTGTTCTGTGAGAGCGTGGTCCTTCCCCGGCCGAGCGAAAACATTCGTGCTACAACCATAATATAGCGGCGATGCTCTACCACGTATAAAATAGCGTTCTAAGACTTTGGGAAGTTCCAAAAAGATCTTACACGCTAGGATAGATGCAGCATAGACATCCCGTTTAGATTCAGATTTAAAATAGTCAGACTAGCGACGAGAACTAGGATCAATAGTGCGAGACATCTAGCATTGTGACTACATTACCACCTTCATAGGTGTATTAAAACACCATGCCATGTAACTGTAGACACTAGAGACTCATACAGAGTTGTAGATTTGACGGCGCTGTAATCGCGCCGTAAACGGAACCGTAAATCACGCTATCAAAGTTCTGAAGTTAAAAGCGCTATATATAGAACAGCTTCAAAATAACACTTGGATAAACACCTTGCACGGTGGTAGATTTCCCCTTTTCCTTCCATAGTCAAATAGACTTTGAGGGCCTGAAGTAGAAGAAGAATATGGCGCCAAGTTTTACTTGGAGGTTAAGCACGAGCCAAATCAAAGATAGAGCGCGTCACCGGTTTCTGAATCATTCAATACACTTACACAAGTGTCCGTATAGTATAGTGTAGTTACGCGAAAGAAGGGAAATTATTAAGTTTACTTTTGTCACATAGGTATAAAACTTTAAATTTTTTTTTATTGGTTCGTTAGAAGTCTGTTAATGGGTGTATGGCGTGAAGTACAGCCTACTGCGCATTTAATTCAAACCTTCTAGAAGCTCTGAAGGCACTGCGCAAACGTGGACACTTTTGTTACCGACACGGCACACCATCACAGGCAACCGTAGTTGCTGTGTCCGTCACTTCAATTCGTTGCTTTTTTACGTCAGTTTCAGGATGGATGTTAGTGAAGAAACATTAGCTTTGCTTGTTGTATTGATAACACGTCGACGTAGACGTCGTCGCCGTCAATATTTACAGGCAAATCAACCACGTCAATGTCAGCGCCGTACAATTGTAACGGAATTTGCTTTGTGTTGCTTGTGTCTTCAACTGACGACTTTTACAGTTACCTACACCGAACACTCTTTATTGGCGGTCGGTATGTGTCAAGTGGAAGCAACTGGACACAAAAAATGTCTGCGTCTGTGTAGGGAGTGGCTGATTTCATATTGATTATATAAGAATAAAATATTCACTGGTAGCTTGTATACCACACAAAACACAAAAGTGTCTACGTTTGCGCAACGCCTAACTTGGCTTAACTATGAAGTTTCTGAGTGACAGTGGACGTGTGTTGATATGTGTGCAACATTACTAGAATTATGACAGTTATTATGTAATGTCCTCCAGAACTAATTTCGTCTTGGCAGCGAGCCAGTTTACGTGGTAGAGCCATGATGCAGCTATATTAGTAGTATAGTTGTGGCACGAATGGGTCGCCTCGATCGGGGAAGGACCACGTTCTCACAGAATACCAGCGTAAAATAGTAGCTTAACACTGCTGTGTTTCGTATGGTGAGTGTAGAGAACCGGAGACCCTTTTTACTGAAAAAGAGACATTCCGTCTTAGTCCTCACGGGTGATAATGCATCTGCATTTCGATTCTTTAATGAGGATAGATGTAGATGTCTATGGATCACAGGAACTTACCATCAGGTGGACTGCGTGCTCCTTTGTCACTCTATTCTATAAAAAAAACAACAGTCTCAACGGAGAATCAAGTCATCCGCGCATTATATAATTATCGTTACCAGTGTGTCCACAAGCAAAGGTGTACTCTTTTTTCCCTCACTCTTAGATTTCGATGGGACGGCAATCTGATACAAGCGCACACTTTTCGTGATTTCTGAGGCACGAAGGTGATCGGCGTTTCATCGACCGCCATCTTTCTAAGTCTGGGCAGCTACTGAGAATTTCTCGACAGAAAAATCCAGTAAGTAATTTTGACCAGACCCGAACCCGAGATCACATGATCAGCAGCCGTGCTTACGACCACGAGACAGTTATTATATAAAATATATGTAACTCGGTCACTTCTCCTATTTTCTAATAAAATATTATGAAATAATATTATGTTAAACTGAAAATTATTCAACGTTATAAAAGACAATCTACAACAATGAGAACGCCAAGCGCACAAACACGGTAACATCGTGTCGCTCGCTTGCGACAACTTTTCCAATAATATGATGCTACACTCTCTTAACAGGTACACTGCAGGCCAACAAAACTGTGTTAATACAATACAATACAACACTCTTTATTTTACACCAAGTAAAGATAAAAACATGCGTGAGTGTCGTGGAACACTCGGTTGGAATGAAGTTCCTTTCACAGTATATTTTTTTATTTTATTGATAAACGTATTACATTATTGATTTACAAATACAAATAAATGAATTACTAGTGTTTATTAAAATGAAGCGTCATTTAAAATAATATTTCTTTCATGGCAAAATAAGGAAAAGTGTGAGGGAGACGGATATTATTCCATCTCAATTCTTTATAGCCGCCAAGGCCGTTAACACGTCAGAAGGAGCCGTGACGGAAATATCTTACAATTTTCTCGCCTAGCCCCCTTCCACCAAATTCGTACCGCCCGTCGTTCCAAAAATAACAAAAGAAATAAAAATAAACAAATATTGATGGTAAATCAAAAGACAATCTCCTCCGGACAACCCGGAAGAAGAATTAATTAAAAATATAAGAAAAAAAAGAATAGAACTAAAATAAGGAAAGATACCAAATGATGCAGTAAAAAGACAACAATCTTTAGATAGATCAATGACCATAAATAAGAAGAGGAAGACTTAGTATAGATTATTTTAAGTTGTTATATCTTGTATAATAATCGATATTAAATTACTTTGAGGAATTGTTAAATGAAAAACACACACATTAAATTTTAATTTATAAAAAAATTATAGCGGTGTTTTAAACAATTGTAATAAACAAAAAGAATCTTATTTGTTTGGTCATAATAATTGTATATAAATATTGGCTTCTATACATATTAATAAATAAAGATTTCAATTTGGGGGATAAATTTCTAAAGGTAAATTCGATATCGAAAAAATATTATACAAGGCATCGCGAAAGAGAAGCATCTTTTATACAAGTGCCAAATGACAAATGAGCACACAACATAATACGGTATGAAATGACCTGTAGACTACATTTATCCTCGATTAAGAATCAAAATGAGGATACGTTGACATTTCTGAAAAATGTGGAGTGTCTCGTTATAGAATGAAAAAATCCTCCGGTTCCTATCACTCAATAATGCACTCAAATACGCTATAACATTACGCTGCTGTTCTACCGGAGACATCACATATGTCAAGCCTACTCATTCGTAATTGTAATAATCAGCTGCAACGTTGCCTACCCGCATAAGAAATATTTTGCAAATGTTACATTTTATTTATACTTTCCTAGTTAAGTCAATCAGTTATTATTTAATGAAAATTGTTACTCCTAGACCCCAAGTCAAAATATTCAATACAGTTAATGCTCGTAATCTGTAGCTTTAAATGAAAGACAATACTAATTCAATTTATAAAAAAAACCTTCCGACTTTTTCGGGCACGCAGTGTACATTGGAACAGAGGGGTTGACATTTACAGCTTATGGCAGCAATGTTTCCTTAACGAAAGAGATAGCGTTGTGTTCAATACGATTCACTCTATTCATTTGGTATGAATACTGTATACACAGCAATGGCATATAGGACAACTTTCCTAATAGAAAAGGAGATAACAAAAGATAAATGTTAAAATTATGTCAACCTTAATAGAATCATATTGCATCACGGCTGCAACATGAATATGTCAGTCTGGTGGAAATAATGATTTTTATTGTGGACGTTTTAGAGAAACAGTAACTTCCATTAATTATCATCTAATTTCTAGGTTGTAGCATTTCTATTCTATTCAGTTTAGGTAGGTTTTTTTAATTATTATAAGCCAGCGCTTGACGACGTACCACACCTAGTGGTAAGTGGTGATGCAGCCGTAGATGATAAACCGCACCGTCTTAGCGTAGCAAAAACCTATTCATTCTTGCCTTAAAGACGCCCAGATTGTATTCGGACGGAAAGATAGACGCTGGCAAATTATTCCACTGCTTTGCTCTACGCATTACATAATAAATTTTTTTTTTTACAACCGACTTCAATATAAATTATTAAGAATAACTCAAAAACTATTGGCCAGACCTTGATTAAATTCATATGGGATCACATGTGAAGCACCAGCTTTCAAATAAAAAAAAGAAGAAAAGTTATGAGGTAACACACATTAAAAAAAAGCATACAGTCGTTTGGTTCTAATGCGTGGAATATCGACAACAAAGAGTTGAAGACCCGCCGACCGCCTGGTTGACCGATGGCGGAAAGAAGTGTGAGGAATTAAAGTGTGTACTACCTTCTTACTTATTTGTGCCGCAAAACAGTAGCGCAGCACTGTATAGAGAGCCAGCATAATAACAGACTGAGAAGCATTCCGTTTCAGTTTTCAGAGGTGATAGCGTATCTGTAGCTTTCTTTGTTTCAAGTTTTTTGCAGTCGTCCATGAGCTGCAGTGCAATCTGTTGTCTAAATATTTTACATCTGGCGCAAATAACATGTAAAGATATTAAGTGTTTATAACGTTTTCTATTGTAACCTCTTCATACACCCACGGGACGAAAAAAGGTAAAGATCTATCTTACGCGATCATAGCAAAAAAATATAATATATATGTAAATAGAATTGGCCTTGCGAGATATTAAAGCATTTGCCGAAATCACCGTTGCTGGCGTTTGGCAAGCTAATGAGACTCGTCCTTAAACGTGGTAGAGCCATATTGCAGCTATATAATGGTTTCAGCTCGAATGGTTCGGCTTAATCGGGATAGTACCACGCTCTCACAAAATACCAGAGAAAATAGCAACTTAGTGTTGCTGTGTTGCGTATGGTAAATGTAGAGATAAAGACCCTTTTTACTGGAAACGTGGCATTTCATCTCAGTTCTCAGGGGCGACAACGAATCTTCATTTTGATTCTCAATCTAGGTTAGATGTAGATGTCTACGTGCCACAGCATCCACTTACCATCAGGTGAACTGTGTGCTCATATTGCCACCACTATTCTAAAAAAAATCGTTGAACTAATCGCCATACTCTTTCGCCCGCCATTGTTATCTAAATTATGGGTGTGACAACTTCGATATGATTGTTCGGAACGACACTAGAACAAGGTTTCCTTTTGAAAACCCTTTTTTAGGTATAAGATCTAATAACTTCAACTTTATTTTGATATTAAGCAAAGTTATCGTCAAATAATGTACAAAACAACGCAGATAAGCTCACAGAGCGACAGTCTTGGCGCAGGCTGCTGCGGGCCAATCCTAAACGCATTACCCTATCGATTCCGACCGCTACATGTGTACTTCGCGACTACATCTTCACCCCCTCCTCCTCCAGGGTGGGAATGGGGGTAGACAGCGGAAAGTCAATATGTGGAAATAATAATAAAGGATCGCGCGTCCCGCATACGTATCGTTGCATTATCGTTGTCTTATCGCGGGAACATCGGTAACGAGTCGGCGCAACGATAGTCGTTCAAGTTGCTATGTTATTACTTATTTTAGGCTTTAGGTTCGATTTATAAGATTATGTTTTGTGTTCTTTGGCTATTTGTTGCAGAGGCTATTTTTATCCGACTGCCCCAGAAGGATGGTAATGTTTTT
Organism: Parnassius glacialis; assembly: GCA_033319125.1. Lineage (NCBI taxonomy): Eukaryota > Metazoa > Arthropoda > Insecta > Lepidoptera > Papilionidae > Parnassius > Parnassius glacialis. The sequence continues at coordinate 35,335,643 of JAVANC010000025.1, forward strand.
CGAGAGTATGTATATACGTCTGTATGTCTATTTCTTTGGTATGCTCTGTAGCCTAAACGGCTTAAAAGATTTTACCATAATATGAGGTGTCATTAGACTCATCTTAATTGTTGGAATGACATACATAATATTATATATTGCATCTACAAATACAAAAAAGGAAGAGGAAGATTTTTTTAAATAACGACGATATTGGTATCAAATATAATCTAATAATTCCTAAAGGAACTCCATCCGCGGCTGGTCGTTGCTGCTGGTGATAAGAGGGCTGGTTCTTTCCTCGCTCAAAGGCTAAGTATAGCCATTCAGCGGGGAAACGCAGCCAGCGTTCTTGGCACGATACCGCGGGGAGGAGGACTATATGATATTTAAGTTTCTAGTTTTAGTTTTTTTTTAAATTATTATTATAGTTATCTAATAATCAGATCAATTCCAAACTATATGCTGTCTAGTAATTACTATTTTAACCTTTGAGTTTCTATAGAAAGCCAATATAAGAGATAAATTAACTTATTTTTGAATCTGAATCAGGATATGTGGTTCGTTATTATCTGATAAGCTCCAATAGAAGAAAGTAGAATGGAATATTTTTTATTCAATAAACATTACTAGAATACTTATGAAATCCATTTATAGTTTATCACTAGTTCCTAAAACTCTATCCTGGGGAGAAGTAGTAAGAAACCCTGCATATCTGATTTTTAAATTTTTTTTATAGGGGAGGGGACAAACGAGTATGCGGCTCACCTGATTGTAAGTGACTACCGCCGCCCATGAACTACTGCAACACCAAGGGAATTGAAGATGTGTTGCCAGCCTTTTAGAAAGGAGTAAGCTCTTTTCTTGAAGTTCTCTAAGTCGTATCGGTCCGGAAAAATCGCCGGTGGTAAACAATTCCACAGAGAAGTTGTACGAGGAAGAAAACTCCTAGTGAAACGTACAGTAGTGGACCGCCAAGCATCCAGATGGTATGGATGGCATCAGGAGTTTTGCCGCGATGTGCGTTCATGAAATTGGGCGGCTGAGATTAATCCGAACAATTTCTCAGGGCACTCTCCGTGGTAAATGCGCAAGATAATGCAAAGGGATGCAACATCTCTTCGCAACGCCAGTGAATCGAGCCAATTGGAAAGGACTCGGTCGTCGAGGATTCGAGCCGCTCTGTGCTGTCAAGGCGAAGGAGCTGGCACTGGGGAGCCCCAGCCCAGAGATGGGAACAGTTGACAATAAAGTTGCAGGCGGTGTGCTGGCATGAAATACTGTCCCACTCTGCTAAGCACGCCAAGCTTTTTAGAGGCCAATTTGGCCTTCTCTTCCAAGTGACCACGAAACTGCACGTCACTCGATATGTCGACGCCAAGGATTCCGATACTGGCTGAGGCAACAAGGGGAGTGCCTTGAAACTGAAGAGATACGACAAAGGGGTTCTTTTTAGCGGTAAACGCGCAAACTTGTGTCTTCTGAGGATTAAACTGGACAAGATTTAGTCGCCCCCAATCCGAGACTTTGTTCAGCAAAGACTCGTCTTCAGACACAAGTTTGTTCCGGTACTCGGGTAAAATGGCGTTGAAATAAAAAAAATACAACTTTATGAGATAGAAACGTTTTGTTCGTAACATTTTCAAGTGTATGAATTATTTGTCAAAATAATTTTTGTCAAAAATTATAAGTTTTTTTTAATAGGATAGGGTGACAAACGTGCACACAGTCCATCTGATGGTAGTGTTTGCTGTGACCCATAGACATCTACATTTGTCCTCAATAAAGAATCAAAGTGCAGATGCGTCATCACCCGTGAGGAGTAAGATGGAATGCCTCTTTTCCAGTAAAATCGGTCTCCGGTTCTCTACACTCACCATAAACGCACGAAACACAGCAGTGTCAAGCTGCCATTTTACGCTGGTATTCTGTGAGTTGTCAAATCCACTGCTGAAAATATACCTACCTTTTAGATTACCTCATATGGGGAATAACTGCCATAGTTTATAACAGTGGTAGAGCCACGCGGAAACTTTTGCTGTCGCACGGATGGGCCGGCTCGAACCGGGGTGGTACCACGACCTCACAGAATACCAGCGTGAAGTAGTGGTTTACTTCTGCGTTTCGCTTGGTGAGTGCAGGTGGTCGGAGGCCTTTTTTACTGGAAATGAGGCATTCCATCTTAGTCCTCACGGGTGACAACGCATCTGCATTTTGATTCGCAAACGAGGATAGATGTAGATGTCTATGGGCCGCAGCAACCACTTACCATCAGGTGGACTGTGTGCTCGTTTGTCACCCTCATCCTATAAAAAAAAAGTTGCTACGCTTGCCAACAGCAGTTTTTGAAGTGAAACTTCTTTATCGACGTAGAGGAGAAATATAGTGCGGTATTTAATAAAACGTTACGTTTTCTAGCAACGTTTCACTGCCGGGGTTGCATATGTACCTATACTATTATTAATCTACTATGATATGTTGTAAAGAAGTTTCAATTCGTACGTGTGCACACAATTTCACGCACAATTTTTTTTTATTATTTCGGGTTGCTATCAAGAATATGCCCATCTTTTGAGACACCCACAGGATGTCCACAGTAGGTATGCTCACATTAAAATATTTTTAATATCTATTCTTATTACAATCTATCTTTATTGATGATTTCTCATATTCAAGTGAACACTACACATTAAATGAAACTAATTTTACAGATTTTAATTCCGCGTAGATCGGACCAAAAACTAATATTCAAAAACTTAACGTAGCCGGGCTAACTATAACATTGGAACGTTAAACACTTCAGCCCCCCCCCCCCCCCCCCCTGAACCATGGGTGCGTAAAGCACCCGAAACGTTGAGAATTAAAAAGTTAAACTAAACACGATAAAATCCGTAAAATTTGTTTCATTTAATATCTTTATAGATGTTTTTTTGTGACCTTGTTTTAATACTTTAATCATCACAATGGTTTAATAAAGATTATTGATCAATATAAAAAGTAAATTAGGATCTTTGTGTTATTACGAATGTAAGATATAGACAAAATAACACAAAGGAAACCTCTATAAAGGCAATAAAACAATATCAGTAGCTTGTCCATAAAAAATCTCGGCGCGATCAGCACATACCCGCATGAAATTTGATGTGCCATCATGTCGATGTTATGAGACGTAACCATGTGTCCGGTATTTCCTCGGACAGTCTCTTATTTTTACATTAACCTTTATCTGACATGCCATATGGTGCGAGCGTTAGAAAAAGAAAGAAAGAAACATTTCACCACCAAACAATATTAGGAAACGTAGAAATTCGTAGAACAAATTACAAATTGGTAATTATGTAGTTATATGATGTCAAAAAGGTATCCGCCTCAGTGATAATCTGTGGTGCACCACAGTTCTAGTTTTCAGTCGGGACCTTAATTGTCCCACGAATAACCGGACATTGATGTAAAACAGCACTTAAAAATTACAAAAATTAAAAATTAAAGTAATAATAATTATTATAATAGAACCAGAAACTATATTATTATACATACGTCTAGGTTTTACGATTAAAGCCTTGCAACTATTTGTAGTTTTTAAGACGTTGTATTATGCATAGAGTATACAAACGATTTACAATTTTGTATTAAGTCTATGACAATTAAGGATTACAAATTAGATTAGGAAAATATGGTTTATTTTCGGATTTTACCTATTCTAATTTCGTCCGTGAGTGTGTTGTTTCTAAAGATTACAAACTAGCTTAGAGAAATATGGTTTGTTTTCCGATTTCACCTGTTCTAATTTTGCCCAATGTTACTTCCTATAGATAAGGGTGTAACCGTCCCATTTACGCCGAGATCGCTTATTTGCCTGACTGTATTAGTAATGGCGAATCCATTTAAAATGATACTAAATTAAAATCAGATGGCTATTCCTGGCAAATTAAGGACATATTATACAACGATCCCATAGTTAAGGAAAGTTACTCAAGACTCAAGTTTTGAATTCGAATGGGAAAAAGATGTAAGTTCCTGCAAAAGACAATTAATTTACTCATGGGTCAGATTGTAGTGTGGTTAATTGCCTTTGTGTCCCGGTAAATATAATTCCACCAATGTGTGCATGTTAAAAAGAGGCAAAGTTTCAAGAGAAGTACAAAAGACGATCGCGGTTGTCAGCTCCGCCGCTATGAATTGAGACTCGGGCGGGTGCTAAGTTCTTTAGCAGTTCTTTAACTAAGAGCTAAAGGAATTTACAACATTCTTCAATTTACTTAAAATATAGTTTTTACATTTTTTGTTCTTGAATTATTAACTAAGAATTTTGAATAGTCAACAAATTACGTTAAGCATGATGCTATTTAATACAAACTTAAAATATTCTAGTTGTTCTATTTTATACTTCAATTATGTTAGATGTGTATATAGTTAAATATAAAACTTGTCAAGTTCCAACTTTATTTTCAAATAACGTAACAAGTTTTATTTTAAATTAGTTGGAAAACGTTGTACATCCTATAGCTATGATTTATGATGCTGCTATGGAACTTGGCAACCGTTCGAATTTCAACTTTTCTATCGGCGAAGCCGACAACCGCGTGTCATATATACTTGATTTGGTTCCTTTAATGTTTTTGAATAAGTATAAATATGTGCATGACCTCAACGATTTTCTTACGTTTACACTTAAATGTATATGAATGTAATGCTGAAAACTGATTGGTTGGTAAATAAACTAATTAATAAAAAAATATTTTCCGCAGTGTCCGAAACGTCGATAATAGCTGGTAACACTACTATTACGACGTCAGTTTCAGTGCGATTTCCACTCAAACCGATCCATGAATAGATATGGCCGGCAGTGGCGAGTAATGAAATTCCTCTAACGTGATTATGTTTTTTCGATTCTTCGTATTGTTGTCTCCTTGATGGTATTAGATTGACATTGTTAATAGATGAGGCTAACGACATTATAAAGGTCAGTTACGATGATGTATTTCTGATTGGTCAGGACTTCGTTCGATTTTCCTTCCAAACTACCTCCACGGATAACTTTAGAGTCGTGTCATAAAAAATAGAGCCGTTAGCCGTTATATATTAAACTCACTGCTGAACATAGGCCTCCCCTTTAGATTGCCTCATAGGGGGGATATTTGCCATATTTGTTATGCTAGGAACCGGGTTGGCAACCACAGTTTTTCATTTTATAGTTGTTATTGGGAAAACCCCGCTGCCCATCTTCAGGGTTGTTTACCTCAATCGCCTATTACGTCATCCAGATGACGATATAAATGCAGAAGCACTCAAACGAAAAATATATTAAATTATTAGTGAGTTGCGACTTAGAATGATTTTCTAGATATGTTGGAAATTACCATTAAGAACTAAATTTAAAAATAGTCCAGTTGTCTTAAAAATTAAATAAAAACTATTTATTTTTCAATGTAAGTCTTTAAAATATTTAGTTTGCCGTCAACGTATTTCTAATCTACTACCGTTACAAAATGAGTTTCCTCTGTCCGAAGAAGAAATCGCGACGATAAGCTTTCTTATAGTTTCTCCTAGGATAGATGTTTTTTTTCATACCAGACCCATTGCTGAGCACAGGCCTGCTCTCTTTTCTGAAAAGGTCAGTTAGCAATAAGTCTGCCGTGATTCAGTGATTGGCGGACTTCACATCTTCGAAAGAGAATGACTTTCAATAAGTAATATTATATTAAGTGCCCTAAATATCGGGAATTAATAAAGTTAAAGTGAAACGCAAAAATTTTTTTTTTATAGGATATGGGTGACAAACGAGCACACAGTACACCTGATGGCAAGTGGTTGCAGAGGCCCATAGACATCTACATCTATCCCCTATTACAAATCAAAATGCAGATGCGTTGTCACCTGTGAGGACTAAGATGTAATGCTTCGTTTCCAGTAAAAAGGGTCTCCGGTTCTCAACACTCACCGTACGAAACACAGCCGCGTTAAGCTGCTATTTTACGCTTACATTCTGTGAGAGCGTGGTGCTTCCCCGGTCGAGTCGACCCATTCGTGCTACAACTATACTACTAATATAGCTGCAGCATGTCTCCACCACGTATAAAACTCTGTATAAAAGTTTTTTTTATAGAATAAGTGTGTCAAACGAGCACACTGTACCGCTGATGGTAAGTGGATACTGTGGCACATAGACATCTACATCTATCTTCGATAAAGAATCCACATACAGATGCGTTGCCACACCTGAGAACTAAGATGGAATGCCTCGTTACCAGTAAAAAGGATCTCCGGTGCTCTACATCATACGATACTCACGAAACGACATTAGGCTGTTATTTTAAGCCGGTATTCTGTAAGAGCGTGATCCTACTCCGGGTGAGCATACCCATTCGTGCAGCCACATGATGGTTGTGCTACAATCATCATGTAGCTGCAGCGTGGGTCTACCACGTATAGTTCAGTTCAATGTGTGGTTTTCGAGTAAATATGAAAATTTACTAGCCAGCGCTTCCTCGATTTACTCTAGTAAAACCTATCTATATAGTTGCAGCCGGGCTATTTAAATATGTGTACCAGTTAAGGCAATACCACAGTGACTCATAGTTGAGTCACTCCGATACCAAACATAAGCGATACTATCTAAATAATTCCCAACCGAAAGATAATCTAATAAGAATGTAAATTACGTGCGCTCCGCAAAAGAAAAACTAAAATCAATTAAAGACACGTCTCAATTAACTGCCCGCTAATAATAGGAGCGACCTTTATCTTAATGCCATCGAGATTTAATATATCACTCGGTCGTACGCATAACATCGGTAATCCTTCCATCCGTCCATCTTGACAAATGAAAGTTAGCCGACGTCTCAACGGAGAAATTAAATACAACCATCGATAATTATCTACATTTATAACTACCCCACTTTATTAATGTAATGTACCTTCAACTATATTTCAAACGTATTAAGTTTAATCTTTTTCAAAGTTGTAATTGTACTTAGGCTCTTTTTCAACTAGTAATGTATAGTAACTGTCAAATATGCTCACACCGAATTACGTACAATCTTATGTGCAATTAACGGCGATGCGATAATGTGCTGTAACATGTTTAGCCTAGAGTTTAAATTTAAGCATGTACTAGGAGTTGTATAGGGTCAAATTATAGGGTCACTGGTCGATTGCTATATCATGATAGGTATTACTGGCCGGCGGTTGCCACAGAGGGTTTCATTAAGGTCATTAGCGTGGCTAATGAGCTTTTAGGCTAAGCGCGAGAGCTTAAAGTACGAAGTTCAATGTACTATTACAGCCTACTATGTACGTATCTTAGTTTTTATTGTTGGGGCATGGGTAAGTGTTAACTTTACTGCTTCACGGTTCTGACGTGTTTGACTCAAAGTGCTAAAGTCATCATATAAGAACAGTATTTTTTAGAGCTCTTTGGGGGACGTCTATGTTCAGCTGTGGACTTGTGAAGGGCGTAAAATTACTGGACATTCTGAACAAAGACCGTTGAGCCGATTCAATATTATACGAAATTGAAGCAAAGTTATACGTATTGCGCCTATTGCACCCATTCTCATTGTTGACAGCATTCCCCTCCAGACACTCAAATTACATTTTTTTTTGCATTATTTTTCTATCTCTTCAGTTCCATATATACGTATCCAAGCGAGAGTTCATGACAAGAAATAGTTTGACGCGCTTTGTAGAAAAGTCTCCTCTCATTTCTGAGTATGTTTAAATCAAAGAGAAGTTCACCCACAAAATATTGAAAAATATATAAAATTTTTGGGTTTGAATCCGAGACCATACCTAATTTTGTACAAGGAATATTAATCTAAATCTCATTGTATCCATGACAGTCTACTACTGGACGTAGAATTCTCAAATATATTATGACAAGCGGTCGTAGAACTAAATGTCTCGAACTTTTAATCTTACCTTCACCAATCTAGATTCTAGAAACACAACTAAGTAAACAAAATCGAGGGAACAAACCAACTATATAAACATATTCAAGTGAACATGTATTACATTTATAAAATATATTATATTAAACAAATATATTATATTAAAAAAATATTATATTAAAACTTCAGAAAAATTACTGGCCACTAACATTTTTGTGAACGTGTGGTAAAACTACATTTAATAATTATCCGAAATTTAAAAAGAATTTAAACGCATTTCGAAATAAAGAGGGAAAATGATTTTGGCGGGTACTTGACGGCCGATGGATTGTTGCTCCTGCTTTATGGTTTATTTTAACGGTTTAAACAGGATTCTGATTCGCAGTAGAAGTAATGCGAATTTTCGCTTTGTCTACGTTTTCTATAATCTGAATATCTGCGCATGTGCACTATCAGTTTAAATGACGAAATGGCTGCTTCGATGTTGATATAAGCTTGGCTTGCAAGTTATTTTATCCACTTAGGCGCCTTAGGAATTTGTGATACTGTCGTCCCTTTGCATGACAACGGTGAAATTACAACCATAGTAGTCCATTACCAAAGTAAAAGTAGAGAAAACTTAACTTGGTCACATTTAGAGAGATCTGTAACGTAAAAAAAAACCGGCCAAGTGCGAGTCGGACTCGCGCACTGAGGCTTCCGAACAAATCCGTAGATATATAAGTATAAAATTATTAAAAATATTTTTATTATATGATGTAACTAAAAAATTATGCATTTCGCATTTTTTCCTTTATCTGTGCTATAATACGTTGCTTCGTACCAAATTTTAAGATCCTGAGTTCACGGGAAGTACCCTGTAGGTTTTGATTTCCTTGCGAATGTCGAAAATTTGCGGCATAAACGGCTGTATCTTTTGATTGTGTTGGCTTAGAAGTTTGATTTTTTCACAGCTCCAAGGGACAATAGACTCAAGTCTAATAATACTCAAGTATTTGATATGAATTTCAGCTTGATACCTCCACGCGTTCCTGAGAAAAAGGGTCTTGACAGACAGACAGCCGGACAACAAAGTAATCCTATAAGGGTTCCGTTTTTTCCTTTTGAGGTACGGAACCCTAAAAATGGAATAATTATCAGTTTTCATTTCTTATTTTTGTAAAAAACAATCATCGCTATTTTGTCGTAATTTGTTGACTATTAGCGTTGTATCACATGATGTATAATAGCTAAAAGACAAAGTATTGAATAATTACTATAATACCCTTGTTCCCTAGAATTTTTTGAACAGTGTAGGTACGCACCACAGAACACAATTACTCTTTATCAAGAGGTACACACTACGCACATAGAAATATGTTACGTCTGTCTGACATAAAGATAATAAACTAAATGGCACCTGCCACAATTTTTTCACCACGCTATGTTTTGTCTGGAAAATAATGTTAACTGGCATTAAGTCCGCCCTTTGTAACCTTTATGGTCCAGGGTTCAGGCAATAGACTTTAAATAAAAAAATTAATGGTGTACAGCCATTTATGGGAGACCATAAGATCTCTTGTGCCAAATGAGGTGATATATTTTCTTACGGCATAATAATTTAAACTTAAAACTGTAAACAATAAAACATCAATTAAGAAAGTCAAAGTAGAGTAATTAATAAATTGGGCAGACAACGGCTAAAAATGTTTCGATCACCCGATGGGTACAAATAGCTGGATTAACGGCGGTGCGGTTTTCGTTATTGCAACATTAATTATAATATTAATTATTAGCTAACTCGTGTCGTGTCCTACCCTTGCGGGACGTGCCCCGCAGTACCGACAGCACGCCAAGTTGTATACGGATTTTTCCTTATTTGTGTTATCACTTTTTTTTTAACTTGTGTAATTTTTTCAAAGATATATTCTTTCTCATGACCTGTTAATTTGAATTTGTTCTCTCAATATAACTAAGTTAAACGTTGATGTATGGTTATTACGAGGAGGATATATTATTATAATTATCATATGAATGTATTGATGCAAAGGATATTACATATGATTGATCGTCTAATACGGATATTAAAACATTACTGTGCCACAAGGTCTATAACTTTTGAGGAAATTATATGTCATAATTAAATCAATGTTATCTATACCTATATATTTATTATATGTTATAGATTTTAAATCTAACTTAACTGCGCCTAGGCTATTTTTCCTATTTTTAATCTTTTTATGCAATTTATAAATGTATAAGTGAAAAAAATGTTCCTAACTTTCCTAACTACTACAAAGTGAAAATGTGTTTGTTCGAGTGTTTGTCCATCAATCACGCTCGAGAACGGCTATTTTTTACTTATATAAGCTAGTGCTTAACCACAATCTGATCTGATGGTAAGTGATGATGAAGACCTAGATGGTAAATCTAGGGCTTTTAAAATTAGCGTAACAAAAGGCTATTCACTAACTCACTATTGGCTGAACGGATCCTAATGATATTTGTCATACAACCCGTGTATGTCGCCGGATACTGTATAACGAATACTAGAGTTATTAGTTTATTTAAACACTAATGCAAGAATTACATTATTACAAAATCTTGTGAAAATTTTATATTAGGATTGGGGAGCCCGTGGTGGGAAAACAGCGCTTCATGTGATCTCAGTCCCGGTTAAGGAAAAGCTGAGTCTCCTAAGATTGCCTTAATTTAATTAGGACTAAGTAGTTTTATCGTTTATGTGATTTGTTTTTCCAATATGGCAATAAAGTCATATTTATTTATTTAAGTATAGCGTCACGGGCGGGTAACGGCTAGTGTATAATAAACTAAAATTATACACCGATTATATGTTTAGTTGTGTCTGATCAAAAATTTTATGTTAGCAAATTTTTTTGTGACAAATTTTCAAATGTTTTGTTCTCACCGTTACCATCACAGCCTATCAAAATTCCACAGCTCAACATGGGCTTTTCGCCTTCCACCATAGATTGCCTCATATGAGGATATTTGCTATAGTTGCTGGGCTGGCTGGGCTGGGATAGTTAGTTGGCGGGTCGGCAACCGCAGTTTTTATTTTTTCCTAGTGTAGTAAAATGAAAATAAAATATGCATGAAGTTGACATTTTTATTTTAACACTGTATGTATATAGGTAATATAAAGCAAACGCTTAAGGAGCAAAATTAAATTGATTGCTAAGCATATATTTAAAATAAATTTAATTAATTGATTCAGAAATACTATCTATAATAAAATAAGTTGTTCGATTGGCCATTAATAAAAACAGAGGTATTGCCATGGTTTCGCATGATTGAAGTAAGCTTATAAAGATAAGATTGTTTTATCGCTTAGCCTCGAATAACAAGCCGTTACGTCTCATCGATCAACAGTAATTGCTTTTGCGGACGCTACTTTAAAATGGCGCGTAAGCTCGAAGACGCGAGCGACATCTGTCGCCGTAATTGAGGGATTAGGCAGATAATTGAAACTGTTCAGCGGAGATACACATACACAAGTACAATGCGTGCGAAAGGGACGTACGATTTCGCTCGACGTCGCCATCAAACGAAACGGTTAACAACGTGTCTTCTTGTATATTGTATTATCTTACGTTTTATGCCCTATTAATCTTGCTCGAAAGAGGATCACTGAATGTTTCACGATTCTCGACCTTAAAGATTAACGAGTGACGTTTAATTTTGTTCGGTAACTTGATACGTATAGGGTGTTGGTTGTTTTCGGTGCAATAAATAATTGTTTGCGCGCGTAAAACTGGAGTGGCGTTGTTTGACTTGAATTGTCTTATTCGAGGGCTACATGAGGCTCCAGCCGAGGTAATCTTAGCTAACGGAGGGCTCTTGAGTATCAGTAACTTCGCTAATAGATTGGAGTTGACATTCGAAGAGTTATTTTTCTTGATGTAGCCCGTACGTCGCCGAAATAATGGTTTTGGCTGACTTGAATGTGTTTGTTTATAAATCATAGAGAAGATGCTAAAAGATTTGTTTGCAGAGCTTTTTAAAACTAAATTTGTCAAATATTCTTCGTCGCCAAAATAAGTTTGTGGTAAGTAAACTTATGTTAGAACGAACGTTTTGCTTCGAAGAATTATTTCTTCTGAATATTTATAAATAAAAGAGGACAGAGGGAAATAAACCAGGAGATGAACCTTAAAGTAACTAAAAATTAAAAAAAAGCTGAGGTTGTCAACCCGCCTGCCAATCAAGGCATCAACAGCAAATATCAGTGGTAGAGCCAAGCGGTAGCTTTTGCTGTGCACGGATGGGCCGGCTCGAACCGGGGTGGTACCTCGACCTCACAGAATACCAGCGTGAAGTAGAGGTTTACCTCTGCGTTTCGCTTGGTGAGTGCAGGTGGCCGGAGGCCCTTTTTACTGAAAATGAGGCATTCCATCTTAGTCCTCACGGGTGACAACGCATCTGCATTTTGATTTGTAATAGAGGATAGATGTAGATGTCTATGGGCCGCAGCAACCACTTACCATCAGGTGGACTGTGTGCTCGTTTGTCACCCTTATCCTATAAAAAAAAATCCTCCCTATGAGGCGATCTATGGGGGAGACCTGTGTTCTGTGACTTTATAGGCTGTAACGGTATATCTGTGAAACTAGAAGACGACAGACAGATTTCCAGAGGCGTTTAAAATTCTGCAAACATATTTTTAACAATATACATTAGGTTTCCTTATCTGTATGATGTATTGTGTGTCTATAGTTTCGTGGCTGAGCTGAGCCGAGATTATCAGATAAAGGTCAGTAGAGGATGGAATAACTTTTTACTAACTTTCTTCAAGGCTGTGTCATGCTGGCGTTAGAGAATCCATCACCACATTTCATCCCGTGGGTATCGTAAGAGATGTCTATTGGACCCCACAGGTGAGCCGCTGCGTTGCTCGTTTGCCCCCTATTCTATATAAAAAAAACCTAGATGGCGGTAAAATTATCTCGTTTACATATTAGAAACCATACGTGAAATTTGAAGAGTGCTCCCGCCACTCTTGTGATGACAAAGCAGCGCCCATTTGACGCTTTATTTTTTTATTGACTGATGAAGAGCTATCGTATCACAAATACATCTCTGCAATCAATGCTGTAGTTTTGGAGTTATAAGAAAGTGACCATAGTAACGGGAGGACCATATTACCCTCACGTACTATATTATTTGTAAATTATTTTATTCTATTTGGTTCTATGAAATTGGCTTTTAATTTTTATTGACAGTTTAGTTTATAAATGGATAAAGTAATATATTTATTACACATACTTAAACGGGTTATATTACATAAAATAAAAACCAGCAGCGTTATAATCAAAGCGAGCTTGAGAAAGCAATAAGACTAAGCATGAAATAAAGCGGAATTCCAATGAAGTTGATTGTAATGAACTCGAGAAATTTCCGCGTTCAAACGACAAATTAAAAAAAAATCATCTCACAATTCGTTATAGTAACTATCATTAATACAGAGTTATTGAAATAAAGTATGCAAATGCGGCAATCGGCTACCGAAACAATTTAACGGCAGATTAATAATCGACCGAGACGCGCCGCGCGGACGATGGTAAGTCGATTATGAATCGATTCAATCACTGTTACGACGATGCTGGCCGCCCGGAAATGTCACTCGACAACTGACAGAAGTTAATTAAAAACTATAGTCGCCATGTTCTGTGTCTATGGTTTTGATATCCTAATTCAATACTTTTAAAAATTATATGTAATAATTTAAATAAATTTTTCTTACAATACCTCTGAAATTATTTTTTATTTTAAAATTATTTTCGTAATATTTTCGGTCTCGAACCTTGTCTGAAGTCTGAGTTACGCAAATGTAGTAATTGTGGTCCAGATTATTACTTTTCACAATTTTCGATGTAGATGAACACGAAACATATGAATGCTTGGCGTCTACAATAAGTACGAGGGAGATAGAAGGGACTTTTTACGTGGTAGAGCCATGCTGCAGCTATATTAGTAGTATAGTTGTAGCACGAATGGGTCGGTTCTACCGGGGATGAACCACGCTCTCACAGAATACCAGCGTCAAATAGCAGCTTCATGCTGCTGTGTTTCGTATGGTGAGTGTAGAAAACCGGAGAACCTTTTTACTGGAAAAGAGGCATTCTATTTTAGTCCTCACGGGTGACAACGCATCTGCATTTTGATTCGCAAACGAGGATAATTGTAGATGTCTATGGGCCACAGCAACCACTTACCATCAGGTGGACTGTGTGCTCGTTTCTCACCCTAACCTATAAAAAAAGGGACCAGTAACGAGAAGCAGCGTTAAAGATTTGGGACAACTGGCACTGCGATCCTCAATTCTCATGAAGCGTATCACAGAAAGTCTTTGGTATAACCTACCTATATATCCCGCCTTAGAGGTCAATGCTCAATAGTGGACTTTTAAATGCTTCAAATATTGAAACAAATTGCATTGCAATTGTGTAAACATTTATGTTGACACCGAATGTTTTATCTTTCGTCTTTTCTAAGTTGTTCTTAACCTGGCGTGAAATAATAACATTACGTTTCTGTATTTCTTATGGTAAGTGACAACAACCAGCATAGCATCCACATACCATCCGATAAACCGTGTGCTTGTTTTTCATAGAATAATTTTGACAAGCACAGAGTCCATTTGATGGTAAGTAGATGATGTGACCCATAGTCATCTACATCTATCTTGTGATTAAAATTGTGCAGAAAATAGAAATGTGTCGTCATTCCTAAGGACTAAGATAGAAAGTCTAGTTTCAAGTAAAAAGGGTTGCCGGTTCTCTACACTCACTATACGAAACTCAGCAGTATTAAGCTGCTATTTTATGTTGGTATTCTGTACGAGTACCTACCGTTCTCCCCTGGCCAAGCCGATACATTCGTGCTACAAATGACAGTTATTTCTTAATATATGATTCGTTTTGGGAGAGTCCTGGTTAAAACATAACCGATGGCTGCTCTATTAAGAAACGTATGTCGACACGGTAACACCGCTGACGTGTTTAATCAAATAATTAAAGACATGCCTTTCGAGTTCCAACTTTATGATTGCTGTGAAATTAATTATTAATCCAATTCAATCTTTACAATCCAATGCTTTCGATCGCCGGTTCGATTACAGGCTTACATTTAAATGAGCGCGATGAAACTGTGACATGGTATGGCTTAAGAACTCATACACCCATACACTCATTCCTGGGACAAGGAACGCATATGAGGTTCTTATCTATTGCTATTTCCAAGCCAAACTATCCGTTTATTTCTCCCAATAAAAGTGCCAAAGTTCAACTTCCAAAAAATTAAAGCATTTCATTTTAGCCCTAGCACAACATTCTAATGGTGATATATATAACGAGTAACCAGCCTAATAGATGGCAACTAATGCCCATGCCCATGAACAACTGCAATTAACTTTTAAAAAAACTACAGATGCATTGTTATCCCTGAAAACTAAGATAGTATAGCTCGTTACCAGTTAAAAGTCCAGTTCTTGTCAATAGACTTTTTTTATAGAATAAGGGTGACAACCGAGCACACACCTGATGGTAGGTAAGTGGATGGTGTAGCCCATAGGCATCAACATTAATCCTCATTTCCAGTAAAAGGAGTCCCTGGTTCTCTATACTCACCATACGAAACACATCATTAAGCTGCTATTATACACTGGTATTCTATGAGAACTTCTTCTCCGGTCGAGCAGACCCATTCGGGCTATAACTATAATATAGCTGCAGCATGGCTTTACCACATTTAACGTATTACAGTTACAAAATGTACGCTGACACATGGGCTACTTGTCCTTAACCTGTCTGTTTTTGATCCATCGCTTATGCGATAATATGGGAGGTGAGCTAGACTACAGTGTCAGAGATAAGGGGACGATCACTTCCAAACCAAAAAAATACACGATTAATGTTAACCTAGCTTACAGTCCACCTTACGATAAATAGCTACAAGTAGTGAAGGCCATGGATATCTACAATAATATTCAAAACATGAAGGCCATAAAAGCTTTTTCAGCTATGGGAATAAGATGGAATGCCTCACAACCTGTGATTATACTTGCCCTCTTTATATTCAGACCAAAACAAAACAGTGCACGCATTCATACTTGGCGGCAAAAATAGATCAGTGTGGCACTTACTAAGACGAAATTCAAGACAGAATATGTGTCCTATCACATAGTATTAACACAAATGTCTGTTCTAATTCAAACTCAAGACTTGAGACTCTAGTGATAAAAGTAGCTGAAGACTGGCTTAGTATTCAGCTACTTTTATCACTAGACCACGAGCACATCACAATGAATATATATACCTACGATATAAATATATAGATCTTAACTTTCTACATCAAACCCCATACGTATGTAGTCAATTTTTCACATCGTAGAGTATCACTCGACACGCGACGCTCCCCTGCCGTGGGGCGGGCGGTGCTAGGGCGGCCGAGGCGGCTAGGGCGGCGCCCATAAAAATGTAAATGGCGGTGTCGACTGGGGATTTTCATTGTTGTATCAATCACACGCCCGTTCCTTATTATTGCGGGATTTCAGCCGGGATCCTCTCCGTTTATTGTTTTGGTGAGGAATCTCTTCGTCGAGCGCTCCGTAAACAAATTTCCGTTGGCAATGTATCATATCTTTATTGTTTAAGAGCCGTTTAAATTGTTTTGATGAGAGGTGTGATTGAATGCTGTAAATCTACCGAGCGTTAAATTATTTGTATTATGTAATATTAAATAATAAATTTAGTCGGATTAAATATAAATTTCCATAGCAAAAAAGCATTATTAATATCTTGCGCCTCAGCTGGATAATATATTTAACAAAACAATAATTATGTAGAGGCTAAACAACTTTAATTTAAGAATCGTTTCTGCTTGATTAGCTAATTGGATTATTTTGCTTGTGAAAAATGTTTGGCGTTAAATTATAAACTAGTTGTCACACCCACAAACACACAAAATACACACACACACACACACACTCTCTCTCTCTCTCTCTCTCTCTTACCCGCATTAAATTATGGTAGAAGAGGAATCACTTATTTACATAACTTATAGTTACATTAAATAAACGATTTTATGAAAAATTTGCGTTAAAATTTGATATTGTAAAATTGTATGGGAGGGTACCGATATTTTTTTTATTAGGATTACCGACGATTAATACATTATTACATCTTTTAAGACAATATACGGAAGTCTTATTTCTAAATGTACAATCACTTAAAGGTAATCACAAAATGCTTACCATAACATCTAAGACAGAGATAATTCTAGTTTGAGAATTAGTACAACAATTCGTTAGTAACCTTTATAAGTTTCAATAAATATGATGACAATTGTTATTATTATTATTTGTTTCAATATCTAAGGAAATAAATACTTGGTTAAATCCACAAATACGTATTTAACAACTTGGCGTAATAATAGCTCCAAAATCCATGGCCAAGGGCCGGACCCCAGCAGTGGGACGTATAAAGAATGTACCTTACCTTTTCTTAATGTGGTTAAAAATATTAAAAATTTGGTAAATTTAACAATGTACCTACCATAAATATCGTAATTGAATTTCTATTAATATATTCCCAGGATTTATCACATTAATAAAGAAAGAAACAAAACGCGTTTATTAAAATTAGAGCAAACTTTTAAATAACATAAAGGTGACAAACAAAGATACGGTTCACCTGATGGTAAGTAGTTGCTGTTGCCCATAGATATCTACATCTATCCTCGACTACCGATCAAAATGCAGATATGCGTTGTTACCCGTGAGGTCTAAGATGGAATACCTCGTTTCCATATCCGGTTCTCTTCACTCACCATACGAAACACAGCAGCGTTACGCTACTATTTTACGCTGATATTCTGTGAGAGTGTGATCCTTCTTCGGTCGAGCCGACATATTCGTGCTACAACTATACTACTAATACAGCTGCAGCATGGCTTTACCATGTATAAAACAAGCATAAAGTCAACCTGATGGTAAGTGCATAATGTGGACCTTAGTTATTTAAATCTATCTTGATTAAGAATCAACATGCAGATGCGTTGTCACACCCTGAGAACTAAGATGAAATGCCTCGTTTCCATTAAGGAATTTTCTACACTCATTATTACGACAGTATTATGCTGCTATTTTTCGCTGGTATTCTGTAAGATGGTCATTCCAGGTTGAACCGACTCGTTCAAGCTATAACCACAATATAGTTAGACGTAAAAGCTTATTGAAATGTATAAAACACAACAAAAGATTAACAGGATTACATAGTCAAAACCACAGACTTACAGAACAATCCATCAATAGTTCCCTCCATATGTCGTCGTATGTTACAATACATATTATATCCTACAGATAGGAAGACAAAATTCAATCCTCCTGTATGGGTTTTGCCGGAGTTGAGTAAAAAATCTGTCAATTATAAGATATAGTAATTTTGTTAACGCGCCGTATCTCGGCCGCTCCGACCATCTGTCACCCGCCAAATAAAACCGCCATTAGCTATGTCTGGAGCGACCATTGTGATGATAATGCCGCGGTTATTGTTGTTTGATACACGCGCGATCGAATACGCGTCGGTTACGCGTCGGATACGCCCACGACACAAATGCGGTTCGGTGGTAATATGGAGGGAACTATTGATGGATTGATCTGTAAGTCTGTGGCTTTGACTATGTAATCCTGTTAATCTTTTGTTGTGTTTTATACATTTCAATAATCTTTGTTATGTGGTAGAGTCATGCTGCAGCTTAAGACCGGCCACATACATACGGAATTCCGTTTCGGAATTTCCAACGGATCGGAAAACTACTGTACGTGTGTGACGGGTCATATATTTTATATGAACTTGCTGCGTTCGGAATCTTGAATCGAAATATCAAAACGGAATCCCGAAACGGAATTCCGTATGTATGTTGCGGGCCTTATTGTGGCAGCACAAATGGGTCGACTCGACCGGGGTCCACCAGGACCACGCTCTCACAGAACACCAGCGTATAAATGTAGCTTAATACTGCTTTGTTTCGTATGGTGAGTGTAGAGAACTGGAGACCATTTTTACTGGTAACGAGGCATTCCATCTCAGTTCTTAGGGGTGACAACGCATCTGTATTTTGTTTCTTAATCGAGGATAAATGTAGATGTCTATGGGCCACAGCATCCACTTACAATCAGGTGAACTGTGTACTCGTTTGTCCCCTTATTCTATAAAAAAATATCTTTCAAAAGAAAAAGACTGTGTTTTCTATATAGTAAGGATACTATAATCAGCCAGTAAAAGTCCACAACCGGATGTTAGCCTCCCACTCCCATAGTAGAAAGGATTTGCCTTAGTGGTGCATTTATGCATTACGCTTAACGAATTTAGTGGATATAATTATCATCATCATCATTACAGCCTTTCATAAGGCCGCTGCTGATCATAGGCCTCCCCCAAAGAATGCCACAAAGCACGGTCCTGAGCCACCTGCATCCATCGACTTCCTGCATGTCTTACCAGGTCGTCACTCCATCTATTGGTTTATCGCCCTACACTTCGCCTACTGGTACGAGGCTGCCACTCGAGAACCTTTCTTCCCAATCGATTGTCGGTTCTTCGAGCTATATGGCCGGCCAACTGCCACTTCAGCTTACTAATCCGTTGGGCTATGTCGGTTACTCTGGTTCTCTCTGCGGATATCCTCATTTCTAAGTTTATCACGCAGAGAAATCCCGAGCATAGCCCTCTCCATAGATCATTGAGCGACCTTGAGTTTCCTCATACGGACAGCAGTGAAAGACAACGTCTCAGATCCGTAAGTCATCACAGGCAACACAAACTGGTTGTACAGTTTCGTTTTCAGGTTTTGAGGTATGTCTAACGAGAAGATGTGTCGTAGTTTCCCGAACGCTGCCCAGCCGATTTGAATCCGTCGATTGACCTCTCGGTCGAAGTTGGACTTACCTAATCGGAATATTTGTCCTAGGTAAACATACTCGTCAACAACTTCGAGTTTAGTGTTCCCAACAACTACCGGCATAGGTGTGAGTGACATAGACATTAAACATGATTTTTTTGTCCATTTTCATCTTAAGACCTATCCATTGGGAGTTACTATTGAGGTCATTGAGCATAGTGCTTAGGTCCTCCAGTGATTCTGCCATAAGGACTATATCGTCAGCAAATCGAAGGTGAGTGATGTACTCGCCATTGATGTTAATACCACATCCTTTTCAGTCCAGTAGCTTGAAAACGTCTTCCAATGCAGCGGTGAAGACTTTCGGAGATATAACGTCACCCTGTCTTACACCTCTCTGCAGTTGGATAGGTTTCGTACTCTGATTCTGTACTCGGATAGCCATCGTAGCTCTTTTGTACAAACACTTCAGCACTTCGATATACCGACAGTCAACTTGGCACCGCTTAAGGGACTGCATCACCGCCCAAATTTCGACGGAATAATAGGCTTTCTCTTAGTCGACATATGCAAGGCAAAGTGGCAGATTATACTCCTCTGTCTTCTGAACGATCTGCCGAAGGGTGTGTATGTGGTCTATGGTACTAAAGCCTTTTCGGAAACCGACTTTTTCGGGAGGCTGGAAGTCAAGTCTGCGTGCGAGACGATTCGTAATAACTCTCGAAAACAGCACGTAGACGCGGCTCAGAAGGGAAATCGGTCTGTAGATCTTCAAGAGAGCGTTGTCGTCTTTCTTGAAGAACAAGACCACCGCACTTCTGCTTCACGCCTCTAGAGTAGTGTCACCATGGAGGGCGGAATTAAAGAGCTTCTGAAGGACTTCTAGTACCGGTTTTCCACCCGCTTTTAGAAACTCCGCTGTAATTCCATCCATCGCCCGGGGACTTGCAGTTTTTAAGGTGCTGGAGAGCCATTCTAATCTCGCTCAGACTGACGTCCGGGATATCTTCGGAATAGTGTCGAATAAGACTCGCTCTCAGATCGTTACTCACACTTGCGTGTGGCTCCAACGATGACGTGTACAGCTGCCCATAGAAACGTTCAATCTCACTCAAAATCTTAGGTGTCCCTGAAACGATGCTGCCACATTCGGTCTTCAGCATGAGCAGTTGGCTCTTTCTGGCAGACAGATCTCTGGCAAAGACTTTGGAGCCTTGGTTCCGCTCGATCGCTTCTTCAATACAAGCTGTATTGAAGTTGCGTAAGTCCCGCCGCATGCATTTAGAGATCTGTCTGTTCAGTTGCCTGTATGTTGTTAAATCTGTTGAAGAATGTATCTTCATCTCCCGTTTAACAGCTATGAAATTAAGGGTGTGATCGGAGAGTTTTTGGGTTCTTCTGCGGCGGGTCTGGCAAAACTTAGCTCCGACCGCATGGACAGTTTCCACGAGCTTGTCATTCATATCGTCCACTTCATTGCAGTTTTTTAGGCATTGAAAACCGTTTTGTAACTCGAGCGGAAAGGTTTCGGAACTTTAGAACAGAGCATGAGGGGGATGGAGCGTTGAATTCATTATACGAGACCTCTTCAACTTAACGTTTAGGTTCAGTGTGCCTCTAATTATTCGGTGATCGCTACCAGTTTTCACCCTCGCGATCACGGAGACGTCACTGAACAGTTGTCGTTTGGTAGTCATAATAAAGTCAATCTCATTTTTTATCGAACCATCGCGACGGTCCGACGCGTCGGGGTTTGACCAGGTCCATTTCCTGTGGGGCCGCTTCTGGAAGAAAGAGTTCATCATAAACAGTCTCTCTTTCTCCATGAAGTCGGGCAGCTGCTGGCCCCTTGGGTTCCATTGCCCTATTCCAAATTTCCCTACTTTCAGCTCGCCGTTCTCTCTTGTGCCAAGTTTTGCATTGAAGTCTCCCATTAACACTGTATAATGGGTTTTGAAGGAATGCATGGCTCTAGATCGGGATGTGCCGAGGTTGGTGCGTAAACCTTTATGACCTTCAGCTAATACCGTTTGGTGATTATGATTATAAGGTACGCAATCCTCGTCGACACATTCCCAATCTTTACAACGTTGTTAACGTTAAAAAAAAAAAAAAAAAAAAAATTTAAAGTATAATAATTAAATTTTAAACTTAGTTATAAGAATATAAGAGTAAAATTAAATCTTAAGTACTAATAGAATATTTAAAGTTATTATAAGGAAAAAAATTATACATAATAAAAATCTATGTATGTGTGTGTGTATGTGTGTGTGTGTGTGTATATGTGTATATATACATATGTGCATGCGCGCGAGCATACATGTATATGTAAGCAAAAAAAAAAAAAAAAAAAAAAAAAAAAAAAAAAAAAAAAAAAAAAAAAGCTACTGATTAAGTATATAGTATAAAACATACACTTTAGTAAAAAAAGATGCTGCATGTATAGCAGCAGTACATAAATAAATAATAAAAAAAAAAAAAAAAAAAAAAAAAACGTTGTTAACGAGAGGCTTGTGGACGATAAATCCGACACCTTCCTGGGACAGATGGTCGCCCTTGCGGTGATAGAGCAATAGTGGATATAAGGACACATATAATTAATTTAAGCATAATAAGAAAAAAGCTGTTAACGTTAAGATATGATCTAGTGGTACCTACCAACCCGCGTGTCGAACAGAAAGTGACAACGAGAGATCGAAACATAAAATAAATAATAGTCCTATTCGATTAAACGAGGATTGATGCAGGAGGTGTTTTGTACAAATTAACCGCGTACTCGTAAAAGAAGACTTGCAGGTGTTTTAGAAACGATAAGCATGAAGGTTTCTAAAATATCCGATAGAATCAGCATGCATACTTTTTCCTATGTAAATAATAAAAAAAATAAAACGAATGTTCTTTTGTTTTGCTTTTTACTGCTAACTTATCGGCGAAGTATAATTTTAATATAATTTCATACTTAGACACTCCATACGTTGAGCAACTAATTAGCAACAAATTTTTTGATTATTTTTAGACATTTTTATGCCAAAATAGGATATGACAATGCCAACTTCCAAAAAAGTTTGCCTTGTCAGCAATATTTCGGTCTTTGAATTCGTACCAAAATCCTCATTACAGCAACTAATTAGCACATAATAATTACTAAATCCACACCTATTTTTGAGTCAATTGGGCTGGGTGGTTGAGGCTAGCTTCACGGACGCATGGCAATCGGTCTTTACCGCAAGTCATCTCTCTTGAGTATTATTCGATAATGTCGACGAATATTCGAATCGGTTTTTAATGCGAATTTGCAGTTTAGATCCTTTACAAATATACATGTAAGAACGAAATATGAGACGATAAAAGAAACTGAACAGTGGTAGAGCCACGCGGCAGCTTTTGCTGTCGCACGGATGGGCCGGCTCAAACCGGGGTGGTACCACGACCTCACAGAATACCAGCGTGAAGTAGAGGTTTATGTCTGCGTTTCGCTTGGCGAGTGCAGGTGGCCGGAGGCCCTTTTTACTGGAAATGAGGCATTCCATCTTAGGCCTCACGGGTGACAACACATTTACATTTTGATTCGCAAACGAGGATAGATGTAGATGTCTATGGGCCGCAGCAACCACTTACCATCAGGTGGACTGTGTGCTCGTTTGTCACCCTTATCCTATAAAAAAAAATGGGACGTTACTTTGATGAGCGGGCAAAGATAAGAAAGAATGAGGCATATACGGTTATAAACAAACAAAATATAGTAATTAATTCACTTTTTGGTATAATGTATAAGATAGAACGGAGGAAAAGACATAAGAAGTACCGTCACGACGAGTGTTACTGAGCAAATTGTTTAACATAGTGAATATTAAAAATATATGTATATCGAGTGACAACGTCGTTTATTTAAAGACCCATTCCCATACACATTAATGTATTTGTTGCGTAAAATAAAATCATTAAATAAAAACTGACCATACGGACAATAGGTGTGTGAAGACAGAAACGCGAATCATAATAATTGGTTCAATAAAATATAATCATCAAAATGACAACACATGCTATATTATAATCGTGTACAGTACAGATATACCAATTAAAATACCGAAACCGTGTAAAAATATACAATTATCGAATGTATTTAAACTTTAAATTAAAATTTGTAAAATTTTAACAGTGGTAGAGCCACGCGGCAGCTTTTGCTGTCGCACGGATGGGCCGGCTCGAACCGGGGTGGTACCACGACCTCACAGAATACCAGCGTGAAGAAGAGGTTTACCTCTGCGTTTCGCTTGGTGAGTGCAGGTGGCCGGAGGCCCTTTTTACTGGAAATGAGGCATTTCATCTTAGTCCTCACAGGTGACAACGCATCTACATTTTGAATTGTAACAGGGGATAGATGTAGATGTCTATGGGCCGCAGCAACCACTTACCATCAGGTGGACTGTGTGCTCGTTTGTCACCCGTATCCTATAAAAAAAAATGTATAGCCTTATTATTGAATATAATAGATTTCCACAAAGCAGGTGACGCCTGATTCTATTAATAATCTAAAAAGGCTTGTACGGCCGACCAGGCAATACTAGATTTACCTTTCAAACTATGTAAGTTACAGCATTTCTTTTACGCGGCTACCGCGCTTCTACTTCTATTATTATTTTAGGTTAATATTGCATGCCTTAAGCGCAAAGGGCGTAGGTATGTTCTACTAGCGCCTAAAAATCAAAATTACAACGTTTTGTCGCATGAAATCGTAAGTAACAATCATATTGAACATATTTAAATTATATAAAAATCACATTGTCAGAAATATAAATGAGTGTTGAACTTATTATTTTGTTTTTACAAAAAAAAATCAAGTTTAGTGGTATAAGGCGTAGGTTTATCAAGTCCACATGGAGGCGTAAACACGATAACTTTTGAAAATATCAATTGTTGTTATAAATTATAATGGATTTCCGCAAAGTAACGCCTGATTCTATCAATTATCTTATAATATCAATTGTTCAACTCAATCTATTTTATAAACTCTTCGTCTATTACGTGGGAAGCCATGGAATGTAAATGGCAGTTTAATTTTGTTTTGTTTAGTTATAATTAATCTTATTCGCCTGAGAAATAGCGAAATTTTCGGTGTTTTGAGCAGCCTTGTATTAATTTATTTTACTAAAAACACTTTGCCTTACTATGGGCCACAGAGTACTTTTTTACGCCGGGCTCAGCTCAGTTGTGAGTGATCGTTTGTTTACGGCGGTTCATGCTGAAAATTATCGATCACTTTAGAAATACAAAATATTCCAAAAACCAAATATGATACATACTTGACCAAGGTAAGATATTATTATTATTTTTATAATCACAGATTTTTATTACAATATATTGTTTCGCTAAAAGTACGCAGAATTTATATATAAATATACTTATACGTTTTGGACTTTATGGAGACCTAAAGATGTACTTCGATATCTGCTACTGGAACTCTTCGACGAGTAGAATTACGTGTGCCGAGATTATGATCTTAATGATGTTAGTTATGATGAGATCTTACCCCGACTCGAAGGTGTACTTTGGTGAATGCTACTGAAACTCCTCAAAGAGTAGTAATAGTAATAGGTGTGCTGAGTTTGGGCTCGCTTTATTAGTTATGGTGAGACCTTACCTCCTGACAGTGGTGGATTATCTTTAAGGCAAGCTAGACACTTGCCTATGGGCGCAAGGTTAAAAAGGCGCGCGGGGGAGTTTTTAAACGAAAAAGTATTTGACTACTCCTAAATCACTCTGACAGTTTCATCACATTTTTTATTTATGCCCTCCCTGTTTATGATACTCGTATCCTAATTATTTTGCAATTATTAAACTATATTATAAATTATAATATAGTTTATTTGCAAAATGAGTAGATTTAATTTATGAAAGATATAAAATGACCCCTAGAAAGGCGCCGTTAAGGTGCTAGGCTAGCCTAGGGCGCAGCCGACATTTAATCCGCCACTGCCTCCGAACTTGATAGAGTGACCTAAAAGTGTACTTCGATGATTGCTACTGGAACTCCTCGAAGAGTTGAACTAGGTGTGCCGAAATTGGGCTCGTTTTATTAGTAATGATAAGAAATTACCTCCGGACTTGATAGAGTGACTTGAAGGTGGACTTTGATGACTGTTACTGGAACTCCTCGACAAGGAGAAATAGGTGTGCCAAGTTTGGGATCGTTATGTTAGTTAGGAATAGACCTTACCTCTGGAATTGACGGAGTGATTTGAAGGTGTACTTTGGTGACTGCTACTGGAACTCTTTGACAAATAGAACTACAATTAACATTTTTTTTAATTTTTTAACTATCACATGAGCGTTATGGGTCGTTTTGGACCTTTTGGATTTTCCAAACTTTTTTTTAATCGAAGTTTGTCATAAAGTTATCGGAAAATTGGAAGAGTAATAGGGTTATTTGTGAAAATTGTGTGTATTTAAACTACTTTAAAAATTAGGTATAATCATGTTATACTTAAATTATTTTAATGCAATTTACCGATAGTTTATATTTAATTATTATAACAACAAATGAAAAATTAATTAAATTAACTACACTCAAAATATTCTAATGAAATGGTGAAAATCAACTTCTAAACAAATTATACAGCAATCGCAAATATTCGCTAAGTAGGTAATCTAAGATTTCCAAGGAGTTTTCGAAGGAAAAACAAGGTATAAGGTAAGTTTTTGTTGCCCCGCTTTAGGACTAATTTTCTCGACAATTGCGGAGAGCGGGGTAACATTTTCATTCTTACATACCGTACTATAAGAAGAACAAGAAGGCAAGCACAAGTTGTGTAGTACTCAAATTATTGTTTTGGTATGGTTTCAGTACATGAACTGACGCAACTATAATAGTAATTAAATACCAGCGTAGTAAAAATATATCTGGAAGATATCAAAAATAAAATATTTTAATATATTTATAATAATAAAACATATTATTATTTCCACTTAATTTATTGCTTTTCGTTGCAATACGAAAAAAACTGTAAAACTAATACATACACTACTTCATACTGTTAACAATCTTTTTCGTTAACGTTAATTACTTTTACGTGTTATTCGCAACGAAGCAACACGATCGGATCGTTAATTATCCGAGAACAGAAGCCGGCAATAAAATATATATCTTCACGCTACAAACTGAATCTCGTACGTCCTAATGAACGACCATTAGAGCTCGCGCTGCTGTCATCGTTTCGATCGATTGATTGCCTGTCTGCGCTCCACAAGCATTACATTTACAACTCTATTGACGTCACATACAGTCCAAATTAAAACTGAATTTATCAAGTTTGAGTTGAAAACTCTATAAAGGAAACTTAACTTTTTTGCTGGCTTATTAAAGTTGAATGTTAAATGGAATTTTTCGGAGTGCCTGCGGGATAGATTTAGGTCCGATTTTCAATCTTTGTCATGAACTGTCGTTATTGATACAAAACTTGTTTTTGTTCTGTAAATGAAATTAGGTTTGTTATTTATGATTTGTTCAGCTTTGCTTGGGTTTACCATAACGTAACTATACTAAATCATAATGTTAATATCCTACAACAATTATTGCACATTGTATATATATATATATATATATATATATATATATATATATATATATATATATATAGTACGTGAGGTTAATATTTTTTTTATAGGATAGGGTGACAAACGAGCACACAGTCCACCTGATGGTCGTTTGCGAATCAAAATGCAGATGCGTTGTCACCCATGAGGACTAAGATGGAATGCCTTATTTCCAGTAAAATGGGCCTCCGGTTCTCTACACTCACCATACGAAACACAGCAGTGTTAAGCTGTTATTTTACGCTGGTATTCTGTGAGAGCGTGGTCCTTTCCCGGTCGAGCCGAACCATTCGTGCTACAACTATACCAGTAATATAGCTGCAGCATGACTCTACCACGTAACATATACGTAATATGTAACGTAACGTAATATGTTCATCCGGTTAATATAGTCACTTTCTTATAACTCAAAAACTACAGCCTTGTTTGCATAGATGACCATGTGATACGATAGCTATTCATCAGTCATTCAAATAATAAAGGATCAAAACGGCGCAGCTTGTTGGAAGCCATTTTAACAGTTGATATTATAGTAAATGTTTTAGTCGATTTTAGTATTGTGTAGTGTAGTTAGTTTTTTTTAAGTTAATTTTTCGAAGTGTTCCTAATGATTGCCAAAGCTTGTTTGCTATTTTTTAGTATATTAGTTGTACTATACGACTTTCTGTTTTTGTCTCTCTCCTCTTTCTAATTTTGGTTTTATAGGGCGGCAAAATTGAAGGTGACCATATTACCCTCACGTACTTTATGACTAGTTTTACCCATTATTTCAGATACGTAGTATAGTTTATTATCAGTCTATGAAATTACCACAGATGAAAAAAAAAACTCTTCTCGCTTGTGAGTCTCTCTTTTATATAGCTTGCAGCCTTTAGACCGATGAAGCTGTAAAAGCCAACTGAATACTACTGGCTAAAAGCACTATTATCACAGAACATAAACTTTCTTGTAAGAAGTCTGGTCAGTAGAACTGATCCAATGATAACTGGCATACATTCTCAGACTACAGGTTTGTTAGTTTGTTCTCTCACGATCGCGCAACTGATGAAAGTTATAAATAATTTTAGTGATTGTAGTAGGAACTGAATGTAGGTTGTAAGCGCACTTTGAGTTACACTGGCTCTTTACACCCTTTAAACTTCAGAGCAATGCACGCTTTGCTTCATGGCGCAAAAGGAGGGAAAAGGGTGGTTCTTACCCAGACGAACTCTTAGGCAGATAAAGAGTCGTATCTCCTAGTTAAGTGATGTATTAAAGTCTACCAGAAATAAAACCTCTACAAGACAATATTCAACTGTACATAATATTACAAGACAAAACCATTTAGTATTTTTTTATGGAGTAAGGATTATAAACGAGCACACGGTCCACATAATGGTAAGTGGATGCTGTGACCCGTAGACATCTACATTTATCCTCGATTAAGAATCAAAAATACAGATGCGTGGTCACCCCTGAGGACTACGATAGAATGCCTCCTTTCCAGTAAAAAGGGTTTTAGGTTTCTACACTCACCTGTCTTATGACGGTCGAGCCGACCCGTATGTGCTACAACCATGATTTAGCTGCAGCGTGGCTCTACCACGTAAAATGAAACAAATATATAAATTTAATGTTGTATTAACACGTTCACTGTCCGGTTTTTAAACACAATAGTAAGACAATAGCAGTGACCTACATGTAGTGCACGGGACAGCGAAAGGGTTAAGGTCCATCAGAAATAAAAACTCTACAATACAATATACAAATTTACTTAATATCGTACGTAACGGTCATGATAATCCAAACTAAAAGTGATTAATTAAAACTTCGCACGGCGTTTATTTCGAGTAGGCAGAGGCTGGGGTGGGCCCCGCCGAGAGCATCGCTTAATTATGTGAGGAGAGCCGCGACTCGACATGTGTCGTGGA
The DNA here is from genome assembly GCA_033319125.1 of Parnassius glacialis. Lineage (NCBI taxonomy): Eukaryota > Metazoa > Arthropoda > Insecta > Lepidoptera > Papilionidae > Parnassius > Parnassius glacialis. Next base: position 35,364,915 of record JAVANC010000025.1, read on the forward strand.
GGAGGCTCGGGAGGGGTTTTTGGTGTTTACACGTTTCATGTTACAACTACCACTTACGTACTCTATGTTTGTACGTGGTAAAGCTATGCAGCTATATTATGCTTGTAGCATAAATGGATCGACTCGACCGAGACAAGGCCACGCTGCCACAGAATACCAGCGTGAAATAGCATTCTAATGCTGACATGTATAGTATGATAACTGTAAAGAAACCTTTTACTGGTAACGTAGCATTCTATCTTAGTCCTCAGGAGTGACCACGCATCTTCACTTTGATTTTGATTGAGGATAGATATAGATGTTGATGAGCCACAGCACTTAGGTACTATCAGGATGCGTATCGGTGTGCTTGTTTCTCACCTCAAACTAAAAATAAATTGCAATCATCAGAGTTGGTTCGTTTATCTACAGCACATCACTAGTTTTATGCATCGTTTCGCCCGAACACAAATTATATTTCAATTAAGATTAAAAAATACAGAGGCATAAAAAGGACATTAAACTGTTACGCGATTTGGCATTCATAAAAGTTCTATTTTATCTAAACACATTAAAATTAAATTATAGTGTGATCCATCAAAATAATTTAATATGCCGCTGCGCCCTCTCTCTACCAATACTCATTTACATGATTTTAAACTGTAGTTTATCTTATCTGTGTCGTCATTAGGGACACTCTTTGTTAGCCACTTTTACTCACCCTACTTCTGTGATTTAAAAAATATACAGTATCATACAAATAAATTACGTCTTTACTATTTCTTTTTATTTTGGTTTAACTTAAAATAAACTGAATATTGTTTTGTTTTTCTTGAAGTTTATTGATGTTGCCAACTGACAAAATAAGATAAAGTATTTTTACAATATGATGATGCGTCACATCGCGAAGCGTCTGAGAGACTTTGAAGTCAAGCAGGTAATCATAGTCAATAACGACAATATTCATTTATTTTAGATCAATAAATAATTTAAAGAGGGCTATGCTCGGGGTTTCTCTGCGTGATAAACTTAGAAATGAGTATATCTACAGTAGAACCAGAGTAACTGACATAGCCCAACTTATTAGTAAGTTGAAGTAGCAGTGGGCCGGCCATATAGCTCGAAGAACCGACAACCGATGGGGAAGAAGGGTTCTCGATTGGCAGCCTCGTACCGGTAGGCGAAGTGTAGGGCGACCCCCCACGAGATGAAGTGACGACCTGGCAAAGCATGCAGGAAGTCGATGGATGCAGGTGGCTCAGGACCGTGCTTTGTGGCATTCCTTGAGGGAGGCCTATCTTCAGCAGTGGACTTATGAAAGGCTGTAATTATGATGATGATGAAATAATTTAAAAACAAAAGCTGTCTCCATAATAGCAATATTTTTGTTATAATATGTTGTGGCATTTGCTGCTAAATATTCAGCCAACAAAAATACATATCAAAGGCGCCTAAGCGGACAAAATAGCTTCAGATTTATTTCACTGACGGAGCATACGTTTCGTCGCTTACACGAATAGTTTACATGGATAGATATTTAATACGCATTAATATACAGTATCTTAGTGTACTTTAAAGTAAGAATCATATTAATACGTTTGGCAATACAGGGTCAAAATGTAGAAAAAGTAGAGCACAGTAAATTTAACAAAAGTTAAAGAAGAAATAACGACGATAAACTTTCATATCGCTGCTTTAATATTCAGTTTACGATATGTCATTGGAAACGAAGCAAAATACAGTCATTACAGCAGGAATTCCCATTTAGAAAATTATAAAAATCATCATAGATTCATCAATCCCTACACCAATAAAAGCATCCGCCTCGACCAGACAAGAGCAGTGCCCAGCACCAACAACTCGCTTTACACCGCCTATTAAAGGAATGATAACGATACATTCGGATTTGCATTTTAAGTACGCGCGAAGGAATTATGAGGCGCAATAAGCGAGCGCGCGTTATGACTGTCGTATATCACACGCGATGGTTGTAAAGTTTAACGGCGATGGATCGGACGGGCGAGGTTACGTGTGTGCAACGCCGTGCACGCTAGCTACGCGGGAAAACGATTTGTTTTTTTTTTAATATTTTACAAAACATAGGTTGAAGTTGAAACATTTGATTCTAGTTTACACTCCACTGCCACTGCTACAAGTGAACAAAATATTCTTCTATATGAGGTTTATTAGTTTTCTAAGAAAACATTTTGTGATTGTTTATTATTGATTCGTTCTTTTTTATAGTTTCTGGCATTTCGTTCTTAATACAAAATATTGAAATGAAATATATTTTTTTTTATTTAATATTAAGGGATAGGTTATAAAACATAGATACATCCACATATAGTCAATTATTTTTCTTCATGCTTGTCATAATGTCACCATGTATTGGAATTAATACTATTAATGTTTCAATAGTTTTAGTGATATAATGAAATTGAACATAGTATTAGTATAAAATAAGTCTCATGCTAATAAATTGGGCTACTAATAAACTTGAATGTAGTCTTAATAATCACAATACAAACTAAACTAACAAAATAAACAGTGAGCATACAATTAATTGCATTATGCATTTGCAGTGCAGCGGCGGCCAGGCGTCACATGTGTAAATACAGGGGGCAGCCCTATGCACCGTATAGGGGACAAAATGCCCCATGGATTAATTCCATCGAATGCCAAATGAGGTATGATACCCATGCGGGGAATTGAATGAAAAAACCCGGTTCGATTTACCTCTATTTAGCACTTAATTTAAGGCAATAAAGTTCTAATTCCCTTGATTATCCGCAAAAGCGTTTGTAGGGTAATTGCTCTCAGTTTGGTACATTGGCTTTTGAGCTCAATTTGTGAATGAGAGGTCTCATTTGTTGCGACGCGTATTTAGCGTTTTAAAGGATTAAGAGTATTATAGTGCGGTGGTGAACGTGAACGTGAGCGCATTGCCTTATTGACTTCTAAAATCTGGTTTGTTCGCTACGATTTATTGTTGAAAGCTGAATAGCCTATTTCATCAAACTTAATTTCATTAGTTTATAATATTACTATATTAAAATATTCACAATATCATATACAATAATAATATATTATACCTTAAAGCCTTATTTTTAGTGCATAAAAGTTTAAGGAAATAAATAAAATAAATACAATATTTCAATATAATAATTTAAATATATAAAATTTAATAAAATAAGTAAGCACTTTGCTCAATGACCTCAATAGTGTCTCCCAACGGATAGGTCTTAAGATGAACATGGACAAAACAAAAATCATGTTTAACGTCCATGTCACACCTATGCCGGTAGTTGTTGGGAGCACTAAGCTCGAAGTTGTTGACAAGTATGTTTACCTGGGACAAATACTCCGACTAGGTAAGTCCAACTTCGACCGAGAGGTCAATCGACGGATTCAACTCGGCTGAGCAGCGTTCGGGAAACTACGACACATTTTCTCGTTAGACATACCTCAAAACCTGAAAACGAAATTGTATAACCAGTGCGTGTTGCCAGTGATGACTTACGGATCTGAGACGTGGTCCTTCACTGCTGGCCGTATGAGGAAGCTCCAGGTCACTCAGCGAGCTATGGAGAGGGCTATGCTCGGGGTGTCTCTGCGTGATAAACTTAGAAATGAGGATATCCGCAGTAGAACCAGAGTAATCAACATAGCCCAACGGATTAGTAAGCTGAAGTGGCAGTGGGCCGGCCAATTAGCTCGAAGACCTGATAACCGATGGGGAAGAAAGGTTCTCGAGTGGCAGCCTCGTAACGGTAAGCGAAGTGTAGGGTGAGCCCCCACTAGATGGAGTGACGAGCTGGTGAGACATGCAGGAAGTCGATGGATGCAGGTGGTTCAGGACCGTGCTTTGTGGCATTCCTTGGGGGAGGCCACAAATAATTAATTATGCCACGCTTGGCAGGCGGGTTGGCAACCACAGTTTTTTTATTTTTAGTCGTTATTAGAAAGACGCTGCTGCTCATCTCCTGATTTGTTTCCCTCTGTCGCCTCTTACGATACCCACGGGATGATTATGGAGTAGTGGGTATACTTACACCGCCACTATATTCGATTTTATCAAAATGTTTTTAATTTCTCAATGATTTTAGTGCTTGAAAAACATAAGCATCGGCACCCCTCTGATCACTCGTCACTTTGCGCTTGTGACGACACGCTGATGACGTCACAGCGCATAGTGACAGTTGCGTCTCTGTAGTTAGCTGAAGCGTTGCCTCGCATCCATTAATCGCATTATTCACGCTTGATTTCAAGCCCCATGCTCCACTTAGTGCTATTCTGCCTGTAACTGCTTAATGTACGTTCCTTTTACAAATATTTTATGCGTGTTTTAAAAGTACGGAACGACTATAGTCAACAAAGAAAATAAATTAAAACTATACGTAATTAATGCTGCATTGTTTCATATGGTGAGTGTAGAAAACCGAAGACCCTTTGTACTGAAAATGAGGCATTCCATCTTACTCCTCAGGGGTGACAACACATCTGCATTTTGATTCGTAATTGAGGATAGATATAGATGTCTATGGGCCACAGCAACCACTTACCATCAGTTGGACTGTGTGCTCGTTTGTCACTTATTCTATAAAAAATGACTTATATAAATTTGAATAGATATAAGTTGCGTAACTAAGATTTGAATAAAACTGGAATTTTCTTGTATATTTTATTTATTTTTATAAGTTCCCGAAGCTTTGAGTATTTGCAACATGAACGTTAGAAGTTTGCTAAAAATTAGTTTTTTTTAATTAGTGGTATTTAGGTAATACAACTCGGATTAATCTCGTTGGTTACAATATTGCCTCTGCGGCGCAAAGTTGTCCGTGTAGTGGCGGTGTAAGAATATCCATCATTCCGTATCATCCTGTGGGTGCTGAATAAAAATAAAAAACTGCGGTTGCCAAAACGCTCGGGCATGGCAAATATGGCAAATCTTCCCCGTATTAGTCGATCTATAGTGCTAAACATAGACCTCCCCGGACTATATTGATAAGCTGCAGTTGTGATAAAATAAACCATCAATATAGAGTTGTCGATGGCATAAAACTTGATATATTAAAAAACATTAAGAAAGTTAATAATGTATGTTTTTAATTAAATGTGTTATCAAAATATTGACCTTCATATATCTACATTTTAATTGAATTTCTATACATCAATAGATTCCTTCGCCTCGTCGACTACCCTACAAGTCTTCCTGATCCCGCTCCCCAAATGGAAAGTATCACTTAGTATAATATAATTTGAACCCTCGCATTATACGCTAAATATTCGCGATGATATACGATTCGGGACAGTTTGTGAAACTGAGGGTGAGTTCTGTTTCATCACGACCATTGTTTTGGATATTTTTTATTTTATGTCACAAGGCTTCATACGGGTTAATGAAGAACAAAATTGTCCTTAAATTGTTACCGTTTAATATTTATTTACATAACATTCAAATATACTTATACAATATTAAAAAAAACAAAAAAAACTAAAATTAAAAATTTTATCATACAGTCCCTATCCTCGGTGTAGTACCAAGAATACTGGCTGCGTTTCCTCGTTGAATGACTATACTTAGCCTTTTTCCTTGTGCGAAAAAAACTTGTACAAAACCGAATGTGTACAATACAAGTGGAATCAGTGGTAGAAGTGAGACTCCATCTAGGTAATAGGAAACATTGTATACTGTATTCTATATAATTCTCTCGCAGGCTAAATCTAATGAATGTACAATACATGTTTTTTTTTAGTGTAGCTTTTTCGTTTCATCGATTTTCAAATCACAACAATTCTAAAGAAGTCCACTTCGAGTAGTCGCCGACTTGATAAAGTAAAATTGGGATTTGGAGGATACATTTTTTATTGAAGAGGTAGCAAAAGAACATATGGTTCACCTGAGAGAAAGGGATCACCGTCGCGCATTTTCATCTGCAACACCAGGTTGCCGGTCTTTTAAAATGAAACAAACTCTCTCCTTGAAGGTGCATGTGTCACCTTATGTCACCTATAATTTATTTACCATAAAATCGCCCTATTTCGCCTTAAAGCGTCATCAGGTTATCATGGCATAATAATAAACACTTTTTGAAGTGAAATCTTCTTTAGAATCGTTTTGATTTAAAACTCGATGAAACGAAAAAAATACATTAAAAAGAGACAAACATATGCATCTATAGAATTTAGCCTGCTAGCGAATGAAATCGAATACAGTATACAGTGTATCCTATTATCTCGGTCGCCTTATCTGAAGATTTAACTTCTACCGTTTGTGGTCTGCACACTTTTTTTTATTACTTCGTATAGCTAAAAATAACAAAAAAATTGCCGATTTAATTATCCACATTCAATTTCAGTTTGGAAAGCTCCGTATTTTCAATTATAAAGTTCAACGAAAAGCCAGCTAAATGAGCGTGACCGCATAACGGTAGGGTAAACGTCACAACCACAGAGCTCCACATTGAGCCTCTACCAATAAACTCGCTTGTTTGCGCCTACATCGTACACTGATTTTATACGTATTCATCTCTCAACGCAATCTGTTCTACACAAAGAGCTATCGAATGAAGCGCGTAATGTACAACGTAATAGCGTTAACTTTCATTTGTGTATTTAAGCTTATTGCAATGTAACACAATAGTGCTGGAAGCTAAAGAGTGCCCCTCTGGCATTTAGCGAGCATTTAGTTGAGGGGAGAACATGTCACACCCAAATTAGTATAGAATGAAATGGGCCTTTTTACGTCTATTTTATTGTTTGGCTTAAATGAAAATTGTCGAAGTTAAACGATCGATTGAAATAATGTGTTTAATACTTCTGAAAATAATTGAAAAGATATAATAATAATCCGTTTTCGGCTACAGCGACCGTTTTTGACTCCTGTATAAGTAAGTCTTACTGCTTCGCCCGTTCATATGCTCGCAAGTGACTAGCACAGCCGATCTTAGTGAGAAAAGTGCGAGCACATTTAGGAAAGGTGAGAACACCGTCGCAGTAATTATATTGTATAGCCGCAGATGGTCGGGCTTTAAGCTCCTTGCGTTTAACATCAAGATACTGCACGCATTTGGCTTCGAAAGTGTTGACGTTTTGCTTTACAAGTCACTTCCATTTTTGCCGGTCTTTAGCAAGGTACTCCCAAAAAGAAGGCTCGATATTGCATTTTTTCATGTGTCTCTTTAATACATCCTTATGTCTTAGGAGTTGTCCGCCTTGCTTGCGTTTGCCTTCTTGAAGCTTACAGTACGTAACGCGTTTTGCCACTCTGTTGTCAGCTATCCGAAACACATGACTACACCAACGCAATTACCGCTGCATCAGGAGCGCCGCCATGCCGCAAATGTTAGCTCGGCGTAGGACTTCCATATTCGTGACACGGTCGGTTTAACGTATACCCATGATGTTGCGGAGACATTGAATATGGAATCTATCCAGAATTCATATGTGCTTGCAATACAAACACCAAGACTCAGAGGAATATAAAAGGTTTGGCAGAACAACCGCCTTATAGACTGCTATCTTCGTAGGTAATCTGAGATTATGTAAACAGAAAACCTTGGATCTAAATTTTCCGAAAGCAGCTAATGAAGTACCGATTCTTCAATTAATTTCAGCTTCAAGATGACATTTAGATGTTATTACGCTTCCCAAGTACTTAAACTTCTGTACAGATTTTAGAACACCCTGATTGAGCTAGATCCGTAAAGTGTCAGAATGGGAGCCCGTAGCCATCACTTCGGTCTTTGTACCGCAGGTAACTGGAAAAAATTCTGTTTCGGGATAAACCAATTTTAACAAAATCATCCATAACGCTTCACGAGATATGCTATCAAACGCTTTCTCTAGATCGACAAATGAAAGGAACATCGGCCGATGCTTCTCGCGACTTTTTTCCTGCAGTTCTACGCAAAAGATAGTTTCACAAGTACCCCTTCACGGACTAAAACCAAATTGGGTTTCTGGTAACAACGCTTTCGAAATAGGAATGAGTCGATTGTGCAGCACCCTAGCAAATACTTTTCCAGGCGTAGAAAGAAGCGACATACCACGATATAAGTTACAGTCAGATCTTTCACCTTTATTTTTATATAAAGAGCAAATGCGCGATACATTAAATATAGATGGAATTTGTTCTTCACACCACATCCGGTCAAAAAGTTTCTATATCGTAGTGTATAGCTGCTCTCCTCCATACTTAAATAATTCGCCAGGAATACTATCCATTCCAACTGTTTTATTATTTGGTTGACCTTGAATGACATTGACAACTTCTTGCAATGTTGGTGGCTCTTCTAACTCGGGAACTTGCGGAAGAGTTAAGATGTTGTCGATAAATCTGATGTCGGCTAATCGGTCCTCGTTTAGAAGTTCCTTGAAGTGCTCAGCCCATTGCCTCAACACGTTCTCTTTCGCTGTTAAACGCTGTTCACCATTGTGTGACTTTAGTAGCACACTACTTCTATGCTTAGATCCGACCAGGTTCCTTACTTCCGCATAAAAAATACCAAAATGCTTAGTATCAGAGAGCCAATGCAAATATTCCGCCAGCCGTGTCCATCAACTGTCTTTCATTTCCCTAGTAGTTTTTCTCAGAGCAGATTCACTATTTCTGATTGTTTCTAATAAATTTTTACTTTGGCTTCGACTGTTGTTTTGTTGTCGTAAGAGGTTCCGATGTCTTGGCAAAATTTCAACTTCTCGTCATTCACATAAAACCAGTCCTCGTGAAAACAGTTTAACAGTAATCCACGCGGTAGCTTTTGCTATCGCACGGATGGGCCGGCTCGAGCCGGGGTGGTACCACGACCTCACAGAATACCAGCGTGAAGTAGAGGTTTACCTCTGCGTTTCGCTTGGTGAGTGCAGGTGGCCGGAGGCCCTTTTTACTGGAAATGAGACATTCCATCTTACTCCTCACGGGTGATAACGCATCTACATTTTGATTTGGAATAGAGGATAGATATAGATGTCTATGGGCCGCAGCAACCACTTACTTACCATCAAGTAGACTGTGTGCTCGTTTGTCACCCTTATCCTATATAAAAAAAAACCTTTTCAGGTCCACGACTTGCGTTCCTACAGACACTATATGAGAAGAGAGTGTTCCAATCAGTATTGAGGTGGGATATATCTTTACTTATTGCCTCAGTAAAAAGATTTTGCACATCAAGAGCTTGATTAATGGTAAAGGTTCCTCCGGATCGGTAGTATCAATGGGCGTTCCTCAGGGCTCGATTCTTGGCCCATTCCTGTTTTTAATCTATATTAATGACTTACCTTATCTTGTAGGGGACAATCACGATATAGTATTATTTGCTGACGATACCTCTTTGATTTTCAAACTCAAACGACAGTTAATTAGTTATGACGATGTAAATAATGCTCTATCGAAATTGGTACATTGGTTTAACGCCAACAATATGCTCTACGGCAATAAGACAAAGTGTATTAAATTTACAATACCTAATGTAAAACATTCGAATACCAATGTGCTGTTAAATGGGGAGGAGTTGAGTCTTGTGGATACCACTGTTTTTCTTGGTATTACTATTGACGCGAAACTTCAATGGGGCCCCCATATATCTAAATTAGCAAGCAGACTTAGTTCTGCAGCATATGCTCTAAGAAAGATTAGAAGTCTCACAGATATTGAGACAGCTAGATTAGTGTATTTTAGTTACTTTCATAGCGTAATGTCTTATGGAATTTCGCTATGGGGTAATGCGACTGATATTGAAGCTATATTTGTTTTGCAAAAGAGAGCCGTACGGGCGATTTATAACCTAAATTGTAAAGAGTCCCTCAGAGAAAAATTTAAAGAAATAAACATATTAACTTTTGCATCGCAATATATTTATGAGAATGTAATGTATGTGCATAAAAACATAAATAGCTTTAATAAGAATAAGGATGTGCATACTTTAAATACTAGGAACAAACATAAGCTTGTAATGCCAGTTACTAGACTCCACAGAATGAGTAATTTATTTATGGGGCAATGTATACGATTTTACAAATAAATCCCAGAACATATTCAAAGTTTGTCAATAAACAAGTTTAAAAGTTTTATTAAAGAAAAACTGTACAAGAAGGGTTATTATAATATCAAGGAATACATGAATGAAAATAACCCCTGGGAATAGGGTGATCGCCACCATGCTGGTTCTATGAAAATATCATTTAAAAATTGTATAAACAAAATTATTGTTAAGTGAAATTATGTTTAAAAAAAAGTCCCGCTGGGTTTCTTGCTGGTTCTTCCCAGGACTGAGGTATTTTCCGAACCAGTGGTAAATAAAAAATGACTTTCAATAAGTATTATGTAATAATCTATATTGAATAAAAAATTATTCTATTCTATTCTATTCTATTCTATTCTTGCAACTTCTCCACTTCGTAACTAGTAGGTCTTGCTCTGCACGCCCTCCGCGGAGGGCGCTATCGGATTTCGAGTCTAGTAGTTAGTTAGTCTCGTAGTCTAGATACCACTAGTCGATGGTCGGTCCAACCATTAGCTCCACGCATGACACGAGTCACTTTGACTTGGGATATGTCTTTATGTCGAACGATAGCATAGCCTATCAAATGTCAATATTTCTTATTTTTGTTTAAGGTGCATCCAAAATTGTCGTTCGAATGTTCCATAATATATCAATTGTTTTTTTCGTATGGTGAGTGTTTATTTATTTTATTTATTTATTTAACAAAGGCCCTTTTTACTGGAAATGAGGCATTCCATCTTAGTCCTCACGGGTGACAACGCATCTGCATTTTTATTCGCAAACGAGGATAGATGTCGATGTCTATGGGCCGCAGCAACCACTTACCATCAGGTGGACTGTGTGCTCGTTTGTCACCCTAGTCCTATAAAAAAAAAATTACAGATAATACAGAGAATATATTATGGTACAACATAAGCTTAATGAAAACTTTACCGTGTACCACAAGCCGCCGACTTAAAATTTGACAGATAAGCTAAACCTTAATCTACAAAATATGTATAACGCAACACTATTAAACAGCAATTGGCACAGTCAACAGGCGGCAGAAACCAGATACCTTTTATGATGGAAACAAGGCATTCCATTCCATCTTAATCCTCAGGGATGACAACGCATCTGCATGTTAATTTTAAATCGGAGATAAATGTAGACGTCAGAGACTATGAGATAAATGGAGACGACTATGGCCCCCAGCATCCACTTACCATCAGGTGGACTGTGTGCTCGATTGTCACCATTATTTTTTATAAAATAATCTGCTACAACAGCTACCTATGTTCCTCCAATATTAAATGTCAGTTAATTCATTCATTTTAACGAATTTCCAAATTTTTTTTTTTTTTTTATTGGATAAGGGTGACAAACGAGCACACAGTCCACCTGATGGTAAGTGGTTGCTGCGGCCCATAGACATCTACATCTATCCTCGTTTGCGAATCAAAATGCAGATGCGTTGTCACCCGTGAGGACTAAGATGGAATGCCTCGTTTCCAGTAAAAAGGGCCTCCGGCCACCTGCACTCACCAAGCGAAACGCAGAGGTAAACCTCTACTTCACGCTGGTATTCTGTGAGGTCGTGGTACCACCCCGGTTCGAGCCGGCCCATCCGTGCGACAGCAAAAGTGCCGCGTGGCTCTACCACTGTATGTCAATGGAAACAAAGTAAGCGATTCGTCCACATGTCGCCCATGGTTAATCCCCTACTATTGAGCCAATCGTTTGACGCGCCGCGATACTAAGTGATTGACTTTTCAATCTATATAATCCGATTATAGATGGCCTACAACACAGTTGGCTCTGTAGCGTCCACACTGATAGCACTTTAATGCATGTTGTATAAGGTCGAAAATGGCGCATTATGTGCGACAGATGGTGAATATAGCTGCTTAGTTGAGTGTACGAGGTAAGTGCCGGCAACGGGCAGCCTTGTGTTAGTTAATTGTTAGAATACATTACTTATTCCAATATAATTTTATGCGTGTTTTACGACAGATTAATATGATTTGTGACGATTTCTTTGACGAAATAGTTTTAAGCAATAATTTTCATTATAATTAAGGATTAACTTGCGATAAATTTCAATTTCGCGTCAATATATTTAATAGCACTAAGCTTATATCCGTCTATCTTGATATATGATAATATCGTGTATTATAATTTTAATAGACGAATTATTTATTGCTATAAATTAATTTTACTAATTTTATACGATGTTTTAAATTACTGTTGCCCCAATTCGAGAACAATCAAATAAAACTGGTGTCAATAAATATAAACCATCAAGTTTTGATATGAAAACATTGTAGTGGGGCCCACATGACATATATATTATATATTAATGTTAATTGTAGATAATATTAGTCTAATTTATACATCCACACATATAAATAAGATTGAAGTGTCTGTATTATCAAAATAACTGACTTTTATTAAGCTCAGCTCTTTTTTTTAAAGATACTCGTACTTTCACGCACAAAGTAGGGAAAGCCGGAGTTACAATTAACAGAGGTAAGTATTAATAAGCGAATTTCTCTAAAACTATATATGCTAAACCTTCAGCGTGGGTTTTAAAACGCCAAATAGATCACGACGCATGTCTCGGGATTGGTCAATTGTGCTCCGCGCATCATGGGTCTGAGTTGCGTACCAGACTTCTTATTTACGCAAGTAACGAACCTTTTTAACTTTATAATTTCTTGATTTATGCTCAAAATAAACTTTGTTATGATTATTTTTTTTTGTTTCCTTAGATGCATATTTATACTTAATAACGCTTTATTGTTAATTTGACTAACTTATTAACCAATATTTTGTTATATTATTTAAATCCAAAAATGTGCCTTTGGGGCTATAATTAACAAATCGGCGGGGTTAGTATTAACGTGTTAACACCAACCCTGGATGCGAGGTCTAGTATTAACAAGGAAACTGACTGTTTGTGTATAAGTAATAATTTTATGTTTTTTTATGACAGCATGAGAACGTATAAACGAAAAACCACTCGAGACATCAAATCTACAGGTCTACGAGTTGACTGTGCTAGAAGTAATAGAGCAAAATAAAATTGTACCGAAATATAAATAAAATAATTACCGAAATGTAGCAAAAGAATTTGGGCTCTGCCACGTTTCACTATTTTCACTATTCCATTTTGTAAAAAAAAGCGGGTGCACCAGCGGAAATGAGTTAGGTACAAAAAACCTAGCCCTAAGCTAAAATGATGCTAGTGATTTCTTGGAAATTGTAAGACCTCTGACTGAATAGCTCCTCCACAGAAACAGAAACAGAAACATTTTTATTCAATATAGATTATAAATAATACTTATTGAAAGTCACTCTTTTGTATAATTACCACTGGTTCGAAAAAAACCTCTGTCCTGGGAAGAACCAGCAAGAAACCCAGCGGGACTTTTTTTTAAAATAACAGCTTACAATCATGTATGTTACACAAATTAACAACACAACAAATTAGAAATAGCTTGGGAGCGATCACCTCACTTCCAGGGGTTATTATCATCTATAAATTCTTTAATACTATAATAACCCTTTTTATACAAACTTAGTTTAATAAAGTTTTTGAACTTAGAGCAGGTCAAATTTTGTATATTTTCTGGAATTTTGTTGTAAAAGCGTATACATCGCCCCAAGAATGAATTACTGACTCGATGGAGTCGAGTAACTGGTACTACTAGCTTGTGTCTGTTCCTAGTATTTACAGAATGAATATCACTTATTTTTGTAAAACTACTTTTATTTTTGTGTACGTACATTACATTTTTATAAATCTATGTACGTAGCCTAAGTTAATATATTAATTTCCTTAAATTTTTGTCGCAGCGACTCTTTAGGCTTTAAATCATAAATTGCTCTTATGGCCCTCTTCTGCAAACAAATAAAATTTCAGTGTCAGCTGCGTGTCCCCATAGCAAAATACCATACGACATTATGCTATGGAAATAGCTAAAGTAAACTAGTCTAGCTGTTTCAACACTAGTTAGACTTCTAATCTTTTTTACAGCATATGCTGCAGAACTAAGTCTGCTTGCTAGCTTTGATATATGGGGGCTCCATTGAAGCTTCGCGTCTAGTGTGATTCCAAGAAAAATGGTGGTATCTACAAGACTCAGTTTCTCCCCATTTAAAATTACATTATGTGTTTGACATTTGGAGTCATAAATTTCATACATTTCGTTTTAGTGCCATTTAAATGCAAATTATTGACTTTGAACCAATTTACTAATTTAGATATAGCATTATTTACTTCGTCATATTTTAGCAAATGTCGACTTAATTTGAAAATTAAAGAAGTGTCATCTGCAAATAATACTATATTATGGTTATCTCCTACTATGTAAGGTAAGTCATTAATATATACAAGAAACAGAAAGGGACCGAGAATTGAGCCTTGAGGCACGCGCATCTGTACCATCGACCCGGAAGAACTCATACTGTTGATGACAACTTTTTGCGTTCTCTTACTTAAATATGAAATAATTAATTTTAGAGCATCACTTCTTACACCGTAGTGTTGAAGTTTCCTGATTAACGTTTCATGGTGAACACAATCGAAGGCTTTGGATAGGTCACAAAATATATCCATAGCATCCTGTGAATTCTCCCATGCATTAAATATATATTTAATCAGCTCAACACCGGCATCAGTTGTCGAGCGACCCCTTGTGAAACCAAATTGATTTTTATGAAGTAAATTATTTATATTAAAGAAATTTAACATTTGATCAAGAATATTTTTTTCAAAAATCTTACTAAGAGTTGGTAGTACAGAAATAGGTCTTAAATTGGCGGGGTCTAATGTACTACCAGATTTAAATAAAGGTATTACTTTACTATACTTCATTAAATCAGGAAACACACCAGATTCGATACTAGTATTAAAAATAACAGCTAAATGAGGCGCGATTGTATCTATTATAGACGCAATAACTTTAACGGAAATCCACCACAGATCCGCAGTTTTCTTAACATCAATAGTTTTAAAATATTTTACAATATCTTTTGATGATACTTTATGAAATGTAAAATTCTTTGTACACGCATTTACATTTTGTTTAAGTAATGATTCGGCGACCGCAGGAGAAGAATTCAGTGACCTAGTGGTTAATATCGGAATATCAGTAAAATATTTCTCAAAAACCACTGCAGCGTCCTGATCTGATTCGGTTAATTTGTTATTAACACTTAACTGGTAGTTTGAATTGCGAGAGTTGATCTTACCAGTTTCGCTATTAATTATACTCCATGTCATTTTAATTTTATTAGAAGCCGTCTTAATTTTGTTGCGCAAATGCAAAGACTTGGCTGTGGAGCACACTCTTTTAAGTATTTTTGAATATTTTTTTACATATTCTCTAAATTCGACGCTATGGTTATATGACCTTTCATGGTAAAGATCATATAACCTGTGTCTGCTCTTATGGACTCCTACTGACGCCCATTCATTGAATGACTTCCGACTGTTCAAGGAGAATGTTTTAGAAGTAAAAGTATTATTAAATTCATTGTAAATAAGCTTAAATAATGTTCCATACAAAAATTTGGATCATTTTGGTATGAAAGTGATGGAAGTTTTTTCACTATGTTACTTCTAAATTTCTTCAAGCGACGTGCATTTACTGGAACAAACACAACTTTCTCATCTACTTGCTTTTTGTGAACATAAGGTAACGAAACTACTTGTCCACAGTGATCAGAACTTAATTTTTGAATTATACATTTATGCAATGGCTTCACATTTGTAAAAATGTTATCTGTTAAATTTTATGTTGCACTAGATTGAGCAATACGCGTTGGCTCTAAAAATAAATTAAAAAGACCATATGATTTAAACAATGATCTAAATTTAATATTGATTGAGGAAGCTTCTAGGAGATTGATATTAAAGTCTCCACATATTACAACAGATTTATTCTGTTTATTAAGCTTAGCAAAAACTTCCTCCATAATTTTTTCAAAAGTATCGTATATAGAACATGGGGGTCTGTAGACGCTCACAACAATGAGGTGCTCAAACTCAACACATGCCATTTCTACAGTTCGCTCAACAGAGAGGCTCACAATATCTTTACGTTCTTTAAATGACAATAATTTACTAGCTAATATTAAGGAGCCACCTCTTAAAACCGTTTCTCTATTGAAAGAACTGACCACCTGGTGATTACTGAAGTTAAACATTAAGTTATAAGCTTTTAACCAATGTTCAGTAATACATAAAATATTAATATTGTTGCTATTTAAGAACAACTCAATTTCTAGCTCTTTGCCTATCATGCCTTGTATATTTTGATGCACCAGGTGTAAACAATTTTCATTATCACTCTGTGGAGACACACAATTAAAGATTTGTAAGCTACATTCTAAATTATTTAAATTATTACAACTGCTAAAGATTACCTCTATTGTCTCATTTTCTACTCAATTTAATCGAAAGTAAGCTAAAAATCTGCCATTCTCACCGATACTCCAGGAAATAAAGTTTTATAATAAAGAACATCATATTAAAAAACTGAAAAAGAGTAAAATGACAGTCAAAACCAGTAGAAAGGAAAAAAAAGATAAAGCAAAGGAAGATGGAAAAATAAGTATAGACGGCAAAGTAGAAAAAGTAAAGAAAAATATGTTAAAAAAAGAAAGCAGTGACTGTATAGAAAATAAATATTTATATATTGTTTGTGGCGTCAGGTATAATGAAGATTTACCAGATGGTGACAGGATTTAATATATCTCTTATCTCAGGGGTACCTCAAGGTGGAACGCGCACAGAGATCTCTGGTTAAGGTAGTGCTAAGAAACTCTTACCATTTAACACTCAGCCTGCACAAGGACAGTAAATTTATGATCGTAAGATAACTATTCATATTACACCTAACATTGCTCAAGCATAAAGATTATCCCATAAACACTAAGATTATTGATAGCAAACGAAGGAACAATAGAATATAAGCCCTAGTGTGGGATGCTACTTGTGTAGACACTCTGGCGGTCTCTCATCTCAGGGGTACCTCGTTTAGAGCCGGGGCGGCATCAGAGGCAGCTGAACTGAGTAAGTGGCGCAAATATGAGTCTCTGAGAGATGACTACATATTTGTGCCATTTGCTGTAAAGACTATCGGTCCGTGGCGTCCACGTGCGGTGAAGTTCCTAAAAGAACTCCATCCGCGGCTGGTCGTTGCTGCTGGTGATAAGAGGGCTAGTTCTTTGCTCGCTCAAAGGCTAAGTATAGCCATTCAGCGGGGAAACGCAGCCAGCGTTCTTGGCACGATACCGCGGGGAGTAAGACTATATGATATTTAAGTTTCTAGTTTTAGTTTTTTTTTATTATTATTATAGTTTTTAGTATTGTAGATAAAAATAAGTTTAATATATCTCTTGCAAAGGCTGATTCCAAGCTGGGTGTATCAAAAGACATCACATCATTCAATTGCCTGAATTGTAGTTCGGATGATGAGTACGAATTGTTATACTTAATTTAGTTCCAAACCGTTGATATTTTTTTAGTATTTTTTGATTTTATAAAAAACTACATTTATCCATGTTGTGTAAGTTAAAGGAAAATACCATTTTCCATCTCATCTCATGATGATTTATAAGTTGTTTGCATGATTGTTTAATTCTGCGCATAGAAACTATAACTGATGAGCGGTTCAAAATAATAAATGTTAAGAAAAAGTGACAAAAATTTTGATATCTAAAATAGTTAAACGATTAATTAAACGGGTTTATTTTTTTTTCAAGTTTAGATATTTTGTGATTTGTAATGTCAATTTATATAAAAAAAGATACTTCAAACACGTCTGTATTAATAGCACTTTAATTAATAAAAAAATAATTCCATGCATATATTTGTTTTCTTCCTGAATAGTTGGCATAACATAATGTTATTACTTACCTCAGAGCTGTTAATTCTAGCCCCGTTGATGGGGTAAGAATTAACAAATGACTTTTTTGAGAAATAATGTTCCTCATCCATCACTTATTTTATGTTTGATGTATGTTAATAACATGATACTTGAATAGTTAAAGCATCATGTCATATTAAAATGAAGTCTTATTATTTAATAATTTCGAAGGTACAACTAAAATGCAATTTTTGTTAATTGTAGCCCCGGTCTCTATACATATGGCGGACAACAAAGATAAAATATTATAGGCGGTGGATCAATAATCAAAATAGAATGGGTTAAAAAATTATATACACACATATATATCTTTATATATAAAAATTACGTGTCACATTGATTGTCCGCGATGAACTCCTAAATAACTGAACTGATTTCAATGAAATTTTGCACACTCTGTGCAGTTCGGTCCAACTTGAAAGATAGGATAGTTTTTATCCTGATAAGTGAAACTCAATATTTCTTTTTATTACGAAATTAAGCATTTTTTTTAATGAAGTTGAAAAGGGAAGAACAACGTCTGACTGGCCAGCTAGTAAGTATATATATATATATATATATATATATATATATATATATATATATATCATAATCATCATCATCATAATTACAGCCTTTCATAAGTCCACTGCTGAACATAGGCCTCCCCCAAGGAATGCCACAAAGCACGGTCCTGAGCCACTTGCATCCATCGACTTCTTGCATGTCTTACCAGGTCGTCACTCCATCTAGAGGGGAGTCGCCCTACAATTCGCCTACCGGTACGAGGCTGCCACTCGAGAACCTTTCTTCATCGGTTGTCGGTTCTTCGAGCTATATGACCGGCCCACTGCCACTTCAGCTTACTAATCCCTTGGGCTATGTCAGTTACTCTGGTTCTACTGCGGATATCCTCATTTCTAAGTTTATCACGCAGAGAAACCCCGAGCATAGCCCTCTCCATAGCTCGCTGAGCGACCTTGAGCTTCCTCATACGGCCAGTAGTAAAGGACCACGTCTCAGATCCGTAAGTCATCACTAGCAACACGCACTGGTTGTACAATTTCGTTTTTAAGTTTTGAGGTATGGTCTAACGAGAAGATGTGTCGTAGCTTCCCGAACGCTGCCCAGCCGAGTTCAATCCGTCGATTGACCTCTCGGTCGAAGTTGGACTTACCTAGTCGGACTATTTGTCCCAGGTAAAGATACTCGTCAACAACTTCGAGCTTAGTGTTCCCAACACGTACTGGCATAGGTTTGACATGGAGGTTAAACATGATTTTTGTTTTGTCCATGTTCATCTTAAGACCTATCCGTTGGGAGACACTATTAAGGTCATTGAGCATAGTGCTTAGGTCCTCCAGCGATTCTGCCATAAGGACTATATCGTCGGCAAATCGAAGGTGAGTGTATACATACATATATATATATGTACGTATGTACGTATGGCAATTCACAATGCTGTGTTAGTGCCTACTTTAATGTATGGTAGTGAAAGTTGGGTGTGGCAGAAGAAGCACGAGAGTAGAATAAATGCTGTAGAAATGCGATCCTTAAGGAGTATGTTAGGGATGAATCTGAATGACAGAAAGAGAAATTGTTTAATAAGAGAAGAGTGTGGTTTGCAAGATGATGTTGTGACCAGGATTAAGAAAGGAATGCTTCGGTGGTTTGGTCATGTGGAAAGAATGAATGAGGAAAGAGTGACAAAGCAAATTTATGTTGCAGAGGTGAACGGCAGAGTCGGAAAGGGTCGCCATAGGCGAAAGTTTATCGACCAAATTGGCGATATGCTGAAAATGGGCCAAATCAAGTGTACCTTTAACTGACGAGCGTGTATGCGTAGGTATATGGATGTGGAGGAAGCGAGAGAGGTCTGTCAGGATCGTGCCAAATGGAAGTCCATAGTCTCTGCCTACCCCTCTGGGTGACAGGCGTGAGTGTTTATAGAATTATATAGATATAGATATATATAAATATATATATATATATATATATATATATATATATATATATATATATATATATATATATATATATCGACTGCAGACTTCCTTGTGAACAGTGAACAGGATCGCCCCCGTCACTACATTAGATTTGATAGACCACAAATCCTCGCTAAAGAACACCGATTCCTTCCAAGGATGATTCGCGAGGCTGTTGAAATCAAAAACATCCTAATTTCAATACTATCTGCTTGGGATCCCATAATTAATAAAATTAAATCTCAACCCAAGCATACAACTGCAAGACTTCAAGATACTGTGAGTTCATACTGCGTAGATCGGAACAAAAATTAATAATTTAATCTGGAGGTAGCAGCGGTTAACTATGACATTGGGACGTCAAACACCTCAGTCCCTCCCGTGACCATGGGTGCTGTAAAGTGCTCGAAACTTCGGGAATATAAAAAAAGTTAATATACACGATAAAATCCGTAAAAATAGTTTTATTTAAATATGTAGTGTTCGCGTAAATATAAGAAATCATTATCATTGTTAATATTCAATATAACAGCGTGAATAACCTATTAATTATTAATAAAACATTTAACAAAATTTGTTCTTGCTCGCTTATTTTCAATAAAAAAGAAAAATTGTTGATTCAAACATTGATAATAGTTAATTTAGAAATGTTACAGTATACATAGTCGGGTCATAAGTTATGTCAAAACCTTATTATTTAATTTTATTGAATACTGGCTAGATGAACTTCACCAATTTTAAAAATATAACGTTTGCGCTTGCCGAAAATAAAAAAGATATACATTTTTATTTATTTTCAAATATGGAGTGGTCGAAGAAAGAAGATTCGGAAGATTCGAAGAAGACGGCAGAGTCGGAAAGGGTCGCCATAGGCGAAAGTTTATCGACCAAATTGGCGATATGCTGAAAATGGGCCAAATCAAGTGTACCTTTAACTGACGAGCGTGTATGCGTAGGTATATGGATGTGGAGGAAGCGAGAGAGGTCTGTCAGGATCGTGCCAAATGGAAGTCCATAGTCTCTGCCTACCCCTCTGGGTGACAGGCGTGAGTGTTTATAGATATATATATATATATATATATATATATATATATATATATATATATGTGTGTGTGTGTGTGTGTGTGTGTGTGTGTGTGTGTGTGTGTGTGTGTGTGTGTGTGTGTGTGTGTGTGTGTGTATACAACACTTCTTCTTTTTCTAGAAACTTCACGTACGATCGATACCAGGAGTGATTTAGGCTTCATCTTATCCGAAATATATGCAATTTTTTTTTCCAAAACTTGGTGTTATTTGTACCCTGCACCCATAATTCAACTACAGCGTTGCTCTACCACGTAGGTACCGTTCTTTACCGTATATTTGTAGGGTAAGAGGATTGGCTACCCAAGTTATCCCATGGGTGTCGTAAGAGGTGACAGAGGGAAACTGAAACAGGAGATGGGCTGCAGCATCTTCCTGATAACTTAATAAAAACATAGAAACTACGATTGACGGCTCCGTGGCGCAGTGGCTTAGCAATGAATTGTTACGCTGGGTGCCGCGGGTTCGAATCCCGCACGGAACAAGTATTTGTATGGCCTACAAATAATTGTTCCTGCTCTGGATGTTTGTCCTCGTGCAATTTATAGATATGTGTATCCTAGTGTGGGGGTAATGTCTTTTTATATAAAAAAAAACCTGCTAATCGTTGAAAATATTCCCCATATGAGGCAATCTATAGGATAGATCTATGTTCAGCAGTGGACTTTTGTCGGGCTTATGTGGCTAAACCACGGAAGTAACTGTTTGTCTTTATATTTGCTAAGTAATTAACCGGTATTTTGACGTCCTCGAGGATACTCTCTCTATATTACGGAGGCAATGGAAAGATCAGTTAAATAAGTGTCAACCAAAATTTATAACAATTTTCGGAATTATTCAATAAATTGAATTAAGTAATTTTACGGATTTTATCGCGTTTATTATTTCTTAATTAGGGGGTAGTTAAAATTAGTAAAATTAAATGCGATAGAATCCGCAAAACTAGTTTTAATAAATGTGCAGTCTTCGCGTAAATACAGGAAATCATTTTTCAAAAAACTTGGAAAAAAGAATTTTCGTTTTCGTTTCGTTTATATTATATTAACAATATTTTTTAACGAATACTTAACAAATAAATGGAATGTTTGTGATAAATTATAATTGATTTTAAAATGCTAGATAATAAATTAGCCTTCGTCAGTAAATCGAACGATAGACTATTGATGTTTTATTATATTTTAGGGTATTATCTCCGTTAGAAAATAAGTTGGTAGTAAGCCTTCTGACGTAGCTCTGATCTTGCAGAGCGTTACATATACCTACCAAAAATATACCGTGTTATATCTGTAATATGAGATGCAATAGACAATTGGAATTTGAAGGTTATACCTAACTGTTACTTGTAGCCTTACCTTGACTTGTGACTCGGTCATGCCGAGCGCGTACGCGAGCTTGGCCCTCTCGGGTCCGGCGAGGTATTTGGTTTGCTCGAAGGTTTTCTCCAGCGCGAAGATCTGCTGCCCGCTGAAGGTAGGTCGTGTGTGCTTCTTTTTCCCGTCCTTGTCCATGCCCCCAGCTTGGGCGGCGCATGCACTAAGCGCACCATTGCTCACTGAAAGATGAAAAGTCTATGAATATATGTAGGCGATGTTTTTTTTACGAAGAAGATGATGATATCATTGTCTATACATAAAACCAAAGTATTGGTTTGGTTGTGTAGTGATTAAGGAAGTAGTCTAATAATCTGCAATCTTCATCGTTAGTTATTTTCTACCAACTCCAAAAAGGAGCCGGTATTCAATCCGACTGTTTTTTTTTGTATTTTACCTCATAACTTTTTAATGGGTGAACCGATTTCGATGATTCTTTTTTTATTTGAAAGCTTTAATCAAGGTCTGACTAATAGTTTTTGAGTTATTCTTAATAATTTATATTGAAGTCAGTTGTACAACATTTTAATTTTTAATTATATAGAATAAGGACAAACGAGTTCATAGTCTACGTCGCTAGAAGTGACGCCCTGATTTGTTCGTTTGCAATACTTCCTATGTTCAGCAGCGAACTTTTATGGGCTGTAATGGACAGATGGATGAAGGACACATTTATGATACCATTAAAAATGCTGTTCGCAATAAACAGCAAATGATCAGTATGTACAACAGTCTACTATGAGTACTGGACGGCGGTGCCATCGCAAGATTAATGGCCGCCGTGTACTCATTAATTACACCGAATTTCGCGCCAATGCACTCCGCCTGACGTTTCAATCGGTCAACAAATGGCCGCCAAGCATAAATCAAACGTTATTATACAATAACATAAATTTAATGTCAGTAAAACGACCTCAAATTTGAGAATCTATCATTCTGTAGCAAATGGCAGAAATGTCTCAAGGTCACGGTGATGGAACACAATCTAGTCGATTCTAGATATAAATTAAAAAAACTCCATGACATGCGAAGTCTGCCTACAATACGGCTGTGCTGTTGTTCTTTTTACGAGATATTTTTTCGCGAGTTGGCCAAGTTACCTTTCTATAATCTTCTAAAAATCTTTAAAACTATAAAAACTGTCACGTGATTAAACGTTGAAATAAATATGGTCATGCCTACAGAACACAATTATACATATTAAAATTTTTATAGTTGTCTTTTTTGTATTTTGAAGGATGTCAACTTGGTTTACTCCGCTGCATTGAATATGTAACAGCGTTTATAAGCGGTATAATAATTATGTTAACAACAAAGAGGTTTTAATTGTATTATTTTCCTTATAATTTGTATTGTTTATTTTGTTCTAGAAATATAGGCATTGTCAATTAATTCAATAATCCAGTTTATAAAAGTAATACATTATTTTCAATTTTATGCAGTATTTACACATCTTATTCAATTATTCTTTAGAAAAAAAAACATAATACTTTTGTGTTTCATATGGTGAATGATAAGAGCCGTAAGCCATTTCAATGAGGGCTAATAATCTTCCACTCACCAAATGTCGCTAGTTGTGACTGAGGTAAAGCTTTTTGTTACACAGTGTCAGTTAATTGAGAAATTAGTTTTAAATAATAGTTTATCATTATCTAGAATATTTTATTAATACATAACACAATGCGTCAGTGGTTTGATTTTGATTTTTACACATTATAACTCTTGTTTTTAAAAAATCGGCTTTTAGTTATATTTTATAGTTTGGTTTATTCATTTCTAATGTAATTAATATAAAATATAACTAATAATACAGAAAGAAACCTTAAAGATAGCATTTTCCTAAGAAATTATCATACCCGCTATCAAAAGAAATTATCATCCCCGCTATCAAATCAGTCAAATATTTTACCTCACTGTAAAGTGGCGCCACCCTGGTGGCAGAAAAAGTCGTTGGTGCCCTCATTGATAAAGGAGGTGGTTTTTTATATAGGATAAAGGTGACAAACGAGCACATAGTTCACCTGATGGCAAGCGGTTGCTATGGCCAAAAGACATCTACATCTATCCTCGATTTCGAATCAAAAGCAGATGCGTTGTCACCCGTTAGGACTAAGATCCAGCCTCGTTTCCAGTAAAATGCGAATTCGGTTCTCTACACTCACCATACGAAACACAGCAACGTTAAGCTGCTAAATTACGCTGGTATTCTGTGAGAGTGTGGTCCTTCCCCGTCAAGCCAACCCATTCGTGCTACAACTACTATACCACTAATATAGCTGCAGAATGGCTCTACCGCATAGAAAGATCCATAATACCTATATATATATATATCGTTGGGAATGAGGGAAAAAATAAAAGTAAATACGAACAAATGAAGATAGAATGGTAATCTCCCACTTGTTTTAGCAGTATTAAGTATCGCACAGGCGACTAAGAGACATCAATCTGTAATTCTAAGAGTCCCACTGTCGTTACTGTGTAGGCAAGGAAGGTCGTGTTGCTGAGAGGCTGCCCTGTGTTACATTGAGGTAGGTAGTGGTGCTGTTAGTTTGCATACTTTGGTGTCATCATGTAATTGGGGTCCTGATAGTAAGCAGGGTTTGTTACCGAGTAGTGTTCTCTTATTTAAATACTTTTGAAGAACATTTCTAACATCAGATGTGGGATAAAGATCCCTGTTACCGTCCACATATATCTTTGAATAGTGTGAGGGTTTATTACGTTTGTGAAAGACTACGATGCGACTTGCGTATCATATTATCGCCTTTGTTTTTTTGTAAAATGTCTTAATGAAGTTTGTTGTCCTATTTACAACAATGACGAATCATTAAAGTGTAGAGTGAAAGTTTAAAAGTGAAATGTATTAAGCCAAACGTTAAATTATTTTTTCGATTTGTATTAAGTATATGTATTAATTATATTACTTTTGTTACCCCAAATATGTTAATAAATATTGAAAGAAATGTTTGGGATGTTCTAGATAAGTTATAGTTTGCATTCAGTGGAAATTTAATTACTTTGAGTTTTGTTATAATTGATATCATCATCATCATTACAGCCTTTCATAAGTCCACTGCTGAACATAGGTCTTCCCCAAGGAATGCCACAAAGCACGGTCCTGAACCACCTTCATCCATCTACTTCCTGCATGTCTTACTAGGTCGTCACTCCATCTAGTGGGGGGTCGCCCTACATTTCGCTTACCAGTACGAGGCTGCCACTCGAGAACCTTTCTTCCCCATCGGTTGTAGGTTCTTCGAGCTATATGGCCGGCCCACTGCCACTTCAGCTTACTAATCCGTTGGGCTGTGTCGGTTACTCTGAATCTACTGCAGATATACTAATTTCTAAATTTATCACGCAGGGATACCCCGAGTATAGCTATGGAGAGGATAGCTCGCTGAGCGACCTTGAGCTTCCTCATACGGCCAGCAGTGAAGGACCACGTCTCAGTTCCATAGGTCATCACTGGTAACACGCACTGGTTGTACAATTTCGTTTTCAGGTTTTGAGGTATGTCTGACGAGAAGATGTGTCGTAGTTTCCCGAACGCTTCCCAGCCGAGTTGAATCCGTCGATTAACCTCTCGGTCGAAGTTGGACTTACCTAGTAGGACTATTTGTTCCAGGTAAGCATACTCGTCAACAACTTCGAGCTTAGTGCTCCCAACAGCTACCGGCATAGGTGTGACATGAACGTTAAACATGATCTTTGTTTTGTCCATGTTCATCTTAAGACCTATCCGTTGGGAGGCACTATTGAGGTCATTGAGCATAGTGCTTAGGTCCTCCAGCGATTCTGCCATAAGGACTATATCGTCGGCAAATCGAAGGTGAGTGATGTACTCGCCATTGATGTTAAAACCGTATCCTTGCCGGTCCAGTAGCTTGAAAAGATCTTCCAATGCAGCGGTGAAGAGTTTCGGGGATATAACGTCACCCTGTCTTACACCTCTCTGCAGTTGGATGGGTTTCGTACTCTGATTCTGTACTCGGATAGCCATCGTAGCTCTACTACACAAACACTTCAGCACTTCGATATACCGACAGTCAACTTGGCACCGCTGAAGGGACTGCAGCACCGCCCAAATTTCGACGGAATCAAAGGCTTTCTCATAGTCCACATACGCCAGGCATAGTGGCAAATTTTACTCCTCGGACTTCTGTACAACTTGCCGAAGGGTATGTATGTGGTCTATGGTGCTAAAGCCCTTTCGGAAACTGGCTTGTTCGGAAGGCTGGAAGTCGTCAAGTCCGCGTGCGAGACGATTCGTAATGACTCTCGAAAACAGCACGTAGACGCGGCTCAGAAGGGAAATCGGTCTGTAGTTCTTCAAGAGAGCGTTGTCGCCTTTCTTGAAGAACAAGACCACCGCACTTCTGCTCCACGCCTCTGGAGTAGTGTCACCATGGAGGACGGAAAGAAAAGAAGCCAAAGAGCTTTTGAAGGACTTCAAGTACCGGTTTTCCACCCGCCTTCAGAAGCTCCGCTGTAATTCTATCCTCGCCCGGGATCTTGCCGTTTTTAAGGTGCTGGAGAGCCATTCTAATCTCGCTCAGACTGACGTCCGGGATATCTTCGGAATAGTGTCGGATAAGACTTGCTCTTGGATCGTTACTCACACTAGCGTGTGGCTCCAACGAGGACGTGTACAGCTGTCCATAAAACCTCTCAATCTCACTCAAAATCTCAGGTGTCCCGAAAACGATGCTGCCACACTCGATCTTCAGCTTTGACAATTGGCTCTTTCTGGCAGATAGATCTCTGGCAAAGACTTTGGAGCCTTGGTTCCGCTCGATCGCTTCTTCAATACAAGCTGTATTGAAGTTGCGTAAGTCCTGCCGCATGGATTTGGAGATCTGTCTGTTCTGATGCCTGTATACTGTCAAATCTGTTGAAGAATGTAGCTTCATCTCCAGTCTAATAGCCATGAGATTAAGAATGTGATCGGAGAGTTTTTGTGTTCTTCTGCGGCGGGTCTTGCAGAACTTAGCTCCGGCCGCATGGACATTTTCGACGAGCTTGTCATTCATATCGTCCACTTCATTGCAGTCTTCTAGGCACTGAAAACGGTTTTGTAACTCGAGCTGAAAGGTTTCGGGACTTTGGATTAGAGCACGAGGGGGACGGAGCGTTGACTTCATCAGAAGAGACCTCTCCAACTTAACGTTTAGGTTCAGTGTGCCTCTAACCGTTCGGTGATCGCTACCAGTTTTCACCCTCGCGATCACGGAGACATCACTGAACAGTTGTCGCCTGGTCGTCATAATGAAGTCAATCTCATCTTTTGTGGAACCGTCGGGGCTCGACCAGGTCCACTTCCGGTGGGGCCGCTTCTGGAAGAATGGGTTCATCATAAAGAGTCCCTCTTTCTCCATGAAGCCGGCCTGCTGCTGGCCCCTTGGGTTTCGATGCCCTATTCCCAATTTCCCTACTTTCAGCTCACCGTTCTCCCTTGTACCTAGTTTTGCATTGAAGTCTCCCATTAACACCGTATAGTGGGTTATGAAGGAATGCATGGCTCTAGAGATATCCTCATACATTTCCTCCACCTCCTCATCGGGGTATGCCGAGGTTGGCGCGTAAACCTGTATGACCTTCAGCGAATACCGTTTAGTTATTCTGAGTATAAGGTACGCAACACTCGTTGACACACTCCCGATCTTTACAACGTTGTTAACGAGAGACTTGTGGACGATAAATCCGACACCTCCTTGGGACAGATGGTCGCCCTTCCGGTGATAGAGCAAGTTGCCGGAGTCGAGGATTACCGTGTCCTCCCCCTCTCTTCGGACTTCGGATAATTCTATAATATGCCAGCGCAACTTGTCTATCTCTCCTTCCAGCTCCACGATCTTCTCGTCAGTCCTCAGGGTGCGTGCGTTATATGTTGCCAGGTCGTTTTAGGTGGCAACCGAACCTCCACGGGAGATTCTTAGCACCACCTGCCCCGCCGTTACCATGGCATCGCCACCGTAGCCAGGAATAGCGGGGCCGCCGGGGACTGGGGGCCGTTTATTAATGTCATTGTTCATGGGGGTTGGGGGTATACTGCCATAGTTGCCACGCTTGGCGAGCGGGTTGGCAACCGCAGTTTATTTATTATTATTTTGCTGTTATCAGAAAGATGCTGCTGTCCATCGCCTGCTTGTTTCCCTTTGTCGACTTTTACGACACCCACGGGAAGATATGGGGTAGTGGATATTCTTAACCGCCACTACACGGCATTTCGCATACATAATTGATAATGTATGCGAAATATGATTTACATGGGCTACATTTTAAATTTAAAGTTCGAAATGTTGAAGCGACGTACCAAAATAAAGGATTAACTTTAACGTGGTTTGAATAGAAAAAAAATAAATAGCCTTTTTAATATTATGTGGTCGACAAAATTGGAGTTTGATGATCTCGTGCGGGAGCCCTGAAGACGCCAAGCGTCTGCTTTACTAGACGCTAACCAGCATCGACAAGATGATTGTGGCAACGAGAGTTGTCGGCAGCCACGAAATTTCACCGTCCATAATTTCTTTGTTCGATTCATCGCAATCTACGGGAAAGTTGGACTCCAATATGCGGGGCCCTATAAAACATTCATTGTTTACGTTCATACTGCCAACATCAACACCCATAAAAGTCTGTAGTCAAACATTAGAAATAGTCATATATTAGAGATTGCCTCCAAAGAATTAATGATGCCAATAAATATTTTTTGACAGAATGACTGGAATGACTGGACTTGACTAGACTGAGTGAGCTGTGAATTTTGTGTGATTTTAAATGTTCCTCTTTTAATAATCTGTGGAGTGTATGTCAAGGTAAAAAAAAAGCATTTATATTTATTAAATATTTTTATATTAAATATCTGTATTTCGTATAATGTGATATTAAGAGTGGAATACAGCTTGGTTAATATACAGACCTAAAAATTTATTGAATTACGGTCGTATTTCGATACAACTTCCCTGTCCGCGAAAAAGACAGTAGTTAAACAATCGAAATGTTCATGTATGACTCACAGGACAGTGAATTGGTTTATCAAGGCTGGTGCTTTGCATCCTTAAGTAATGACGAATAGAAAATACTGCTTATGTCTAAAAAAAACATATCTATGAATATTAAGATCGACAAAGCCAAATCTACAACGTTATAGTTCGCTCACAAAATGGAGTAGAGTGTGTAAATTTTAACTGGTCCATGGAAGACAAAGTTTCCGCGCAAACGCTCCCCGACGGAGACGGTTTTATCATTATTTTCATTTCATTTTTTCCTGTCGCGTCCCTCGCCTCCCGAGGGAGGGGTGAAGCGATGCCTCACAAACATTTGAACGCGATGAAAATATCGCTATAGACTTTAATGCGGTTATTGTTTTGGGTGTTTACGCAAGGCGACTTTATTTAAAGGCCTTCATACGGCTCGAAATTTTCATTTTATTTGCTTGAAAATAAAAAAGAACATCTTTATTATTGCCACCACCTACACCAATCGTTGGGAGGGGGGATTGAATGTTCTAATTTCAATGCAGAAGATGGGTGACATGTGTCCGTCTGCAATCTCACCTGATGGTAAGTGGTGATGTAGCCTTACGTAGTAAATGTGAGGTATTACTTAACATAACAAAAGCCCTATTCACTCTTGCCTTTAAGGTACATATGTGACAATAAATTTAGGTATAATCTTAAATCTAATCTAATAATAATCTTAATTTTTTTTATCTGTCAATGCATACGAAGGCACCATCGTATAACTGCACCATGTATTCAAATTCCAAAGAAAAGGATAGTCAAATACCCGACCCCTAGAACAAGAAGTATTTTTGCGAAAAGACACTATAGTTACATTGCCCCGCATTTGTACAATAATTTATACAGGGACTTTAACTGAAAGTTTAATTGAAACTTAAATAATTATAGTAACCATCAAATAAAGGCAAGGATCAGAGTGTGGTTAAAGAATCTTGATTATGACAGCACAGAAGCACTTATGCCGTAGGTTTAGGTACCTACTACACGCAATACTCACACCAATACACATATATTCCAACACACACACACACACACACACACACACACACACACACACACACACACACACTTACACACACACACACACACACACAAAATAAGCGCTTAAAATAACATTTTCTTTTCTTATTTATATTTCGGTACCAGTTTAACTTACTAAATAACTAAATTATTTTATTATTATATAGAAATTGACCTCTTGACAAGGCTAAATTTAAGGGGAGGAACTGGTTTCTGAAACACAGTTACACTAGCTCAAGGACCAGGGAATCAATGAACTTATGTAAAAAGGTTGTTATTAAATAAATAAATAAAAAAAATCAGAGTATTAGTCTGGAAATGAACAATTACCTAAACATAATAATCTTATTAAATATCTAAGCTTAGTCTAAGTCTCCGTCGTGAGGCTATTGAAATAAAAAAAACATCTTAATTTCAATAGAGAGGGAGGCTGGGTACTACCACCTGCTTGGGATCCTGTAATTAATAAAATTAAAAGTAAACCCAAGCATACCACTGCAAGACTTCAAGACATAGTAAGTTCATTCTGCGTAGATCGGACAAAAACTAATGATTAAAAAATCTGAAGTTACTCCGGGTTAACTCCGACATCGGGACGTCAATCACCTCGGACTCCCGTGACCATGGGGGCTGTAAAGCATCCAAAACGTCGGGGATTTAATAAAAATAAGTTAATTAACCGCGATAGAATCCGTGAAAGTAGTTTTATTCAGAGAGTATGAAATACTGATCTAGACACTTATATGTAACTAGCGACCCGCTGTGGCTTGTTCTGGTTAGGATTTTTTTTAAAATAAGGGTGACAAGCGAGCACACAGTCCACCTGATGGTAAGTGGATGCTGTGGACCATAAACATCTACATCTATCCTCGGATTAAGTTTTAAAATCCAGATGCGTTATCACCTCTAAGGACTAAGATATAATCCCTGAATGATAGGTAGAACTACTTTTTGAAAAAGAAAACAAAAATTGATAAAATAAATGGCCTTTGATTATCTTAAATCTAATTACATTTTACGTGGTAGAGCCACACTGCAGCTATGTTATGGTTGAAGCACGAATGGGTCCACTCGACCGGGAAAGGGCCACGCTCTAACAGTATACCAGCGTTAAATAACAGCTTTATACTGCTATGTTTCTTATGGTGAGTGTAAAGAGTCGGAGAGTCTTTTCACTGGAAACGAGGTTTACCTCGTTTCCAGTGAAAAGACTCCATATACTTATACTCTATATACTCTATATACTTTAGTATATCCGTGCTGTTGATCCTTACTCGAGAAAGGATGTAGATGTTACCTTACAACTTACAAGACATAGATAATATCTATATTTGCATCATCTATAGTTATATCTTATCATTAGTTATAACTTACCATCCGATAGACTTTGTGCTTACTTACTTTGTCACCCTTATTTTATGCACGAATTTGCGACCAAAAAATATGAGAGAATTTTATCAAAAAAAATGTAAACTTCATAAAATAAATGCTTTGATTTCCTTAAACCTAAATAACGTAATGGATATTAATAGGACAGTATTTAATAAATAATTTAAGTTTAAGTTTCTATGTACAGATCGTGGTTGATTGGTAGAGTATGCCTAAAGACATTAAGTCCGCCAATTGTACAATAAAATACAATGTGGAATAAAGAATCTAAATATATAAATTAAATTATTTTAAAAAAAATATTTAAAATAAAAAAGTTACAGAATTCTAATAACAAACTGGGAAGATGTCTGTCGGTCAGACAAGTGCGGCCGCGTCATATGGCAACACCGCTTTTTACATAGCCATATTGCACCGCGTCATGCATTATGCAAAGAGCTTGTTAATATTGGGCGGGAACTTGCGAGACTACGTAACATTGTTATATACGTCATAGTAATATTATTACTTAACAGTAACTAAGTATTTACTTATTGTCTACCTATCTATCTATTCTTCAACTCAACCCGATAAACAATATGAGTATTTTAAGGTAGTTTTCGGATGCAATCTTTTTTCTGTGTAGTAACTGCTTAAAATAATCCGTTGATGTTTGGTAAGAGGTGACAGAAGAAATGAAACTGGGGATGAACATACAGCATTTTCCTTAAAACACCTCAAAACAAAAAAAAACTGTGGCAAGTGCCTCCTCGATGAGGCTATGGGGGAGGCCTATGTTCAGCCGTGGACATTTGATAGACAGTATATATGATGCTTACTAATCCGTTGGGCTATGTCGGTTACTCTGGTTCTACTGCGGATAACCTCATTCCTAAGTTTATCACGCAGAGAAACTCCGAGCATAGCCCTCTCCATAGCTCGCTGAGCGACCTTGAGCTTCCTCATACGGCCAGCAGTGAAGGACCAAGTCTCAGATTAGTAAGCTGAAGTGGCAGTGGGCCGGCCATATAGCTCGAAGAACCGACAACCGATGGGGAAGAAAGGTTCTCGAGTGGCAGCCTCGTACCGGTAGGCGAAGTGTAGGGCGTCCCCCCACGAGATGGAGTGACGACCTGGTAAGACATGCAGGAAGTCGATGGATGCAGGTGGCTCAGGACCGTGCTTTGTGGCATTCTTTGGGGGAGGCCTATGTTCAGCAGTGGACTTGTGAAGGGCTGTAATGATGATGATGATGATATATGATGATGATTATGGCTTTTATTGGTCAGAAACATTCGCGTTCGATCTTTCTATCATTCTATCAACGCAATAGTGTCGCGAGTGCTAAGTTCAAATCCAGCAGAAATTAAAATTTGTGGAAAAACACAAACCACAATTGATTTTGGCCCAACCCGGGTTTCGAACCCGAAACCACATGTTCAGCATCCGCATTAACGACCACTATACAAACTAGATAGTCAAATCTATCTACTTTATATATCTTGTTTATATTAGGAGATCTATCTACTTTGCCTTTGAAAGTAGATGGATATAAGTCATATAAGAGTATAGGGATGCCTAAGAAAAGATGGATGGACTGTATTAGGGATGATAGGTGAAAGAAAGGAGTGAATGAAAAGATGACGGATAACATAGGAGAATGAATGAATTTTTTTTACGTGATAGAGCCATGCTGCAGCTATATTATTAGTACAGTTGTAGCACGAATGGTTGGCTTGACCGGGGAAGGACCACGCTCTCACAGAATACCAGACTAAAATAGCAGCTTAACGCTGCTGTGTATCGTATGGTGAGTGTAGAGAACTGGAGACCTATTTTACTGGAAAAGAGGCATTCTATCTTTGTCCTCACGGCTGACTACGCATCTGCATTTTTATTCGCAAACGAAGATAGATGTAGATGTCTATGGGCCACAGCAACCACTTACCATCAGGTGGACTGTGTGCTCGGCATACTTATTCTATAAAAAAAAGAATGGAAGAAAAAGACATGATATACCGACCCCAAATAACTTGAGATAAAGGTAAATATAAAAATAGATTCCGTAATCTATTTAAGTTTTTAATATATCACGATAATAATCAATTGTGTTGCTATACCAAATATGTCAATTATTTGGTATAAGCAACATAATATTCCTTTGCCTAAAACACCAACAAAATGTGTAGTGGCATCGTAAAATGTACAATTTCGCATTACCTCTCTCGCTCGCTTCGTCTATAAACCGACTTACAAATATAAAGCTTACATGTAAAGTAAACTGACAGTTCCACCAAATGAAACCGGCACATACCAAAAGTTACTCCACCAACAAACAAAACACACGTTCAAATTTAAGCCTTACTCAACTGTAACAGAGCATCAAATACGTTGCGGTTGTTTCTTTTTAGTTGGAAGTCAAGTAAATCGCTACTGTATTTTAACTGGGTACAGTTTAAATTCGCTTTAAATCCTACAACAGTATGCTTGCTTTAGGCGGTCGGGGGGAATCAATGTTACGGGGCTTAGAAAGGAGCTTGCGAATTAATGTGTTGTTTAAAGTCATGTCTATTCGTTGAAAATCAGTGTTTGTACCTTTAGTGAACTATTTCCATAGCCTAGTGTTTTCATATAATATGCCACCTTAAAAACTCTTTTTTTCACAGAATAAGGGTGACAAATGGTAATGAAACTAGGCAATCCATCTTAGTCCTTAGGAGTGACAATGGATCTGCATTTTGATTCTTAATTGATAAATATAGATGTCTAAATAAATATAGATAAATGTAGATTTCTATGGGCCACAGTATCCAGTTACCATCAGATGGACTATATGCTCGCTTGTAACTTTATTCTATATACAAATAGATTGAAGTAACTTTTCCTAAGTCACTGTGGACAACTGGTTTCATTACCTTATATGCACAAATAACAGGAAATTGAGAAAATTGTGTTTGTTCCTATTAATGCAAAACGCCTGGAGAGATTTAGAAGTAATATGGTAAAAAACCTTCCATCGCTTTCTTATAAGAACAATGCAGACTTTTTATATGGAGAATTATTTACCCTTATAAGCAATGAATTTAAAAAAACATTTACTTCTTAAACATTCTCCGGAAACAGTCGCAAGGTATTTAATGAGTGGGCGACAGTGGGAATTCATAAAAGCAGCCGAAGGTTATATGACCTTTACCATGAAAGATCATATAATCCTTCTGATGCTTTTAAAGAATATGTCAAAAATTATTCTAAAATGTTTAAAAAAGTTTGCTCCACAGCCAAATCGTTACATATTAGCAACAAAATTAAGACGGCTAAGAATAAAATTAAAATGACGTGGAGTATAATTAACAGCGAAACCGGTAATGAAAAACCTCGTAACTCAAACTATCAATTAAAAATTAACAATGAATTGACTAAATCAAATCAAGAAGTCGCAGCGGTGTTTGAGAAATATTTCACTGATATTCCTATTTTGACAACAGAGTCTTTGAATTCTTCTCCAACTGTCGCCGAGTCATTACTCAAACAGAATGTTAATATCTGTTTAAAAGAATTTAGATTTGAAAAAGTATTACCGCAAGATATTGTAAAATACTTCAAAACCATTGACGTAAAGAAAACCGCAGATTTGTGGGGGATTTCCGTGACAGTTATTGCGTCAATAATAGATTTAATTGCACCTCATCTTGCTATTATTTTTAATACTTGTATCGATTCTGGTGTGTTTCCTGATTTAATGAAGTGTAGTAAAGTAATACCTTTATTTAAATCTGGTAGTACATTGGACCCCGCTAATTTTAGACCTATTTCTGTACTACCAACTCTTAGTAAAATTTTTGAAAAAATTATTTTGGATCAATTGTTAATTTTTTTTAATACAAATAAATTACTTCATAAAAACCAATTTGGATTTACAAGGGGTCGCTCGACGTCTGATGCTGGCGTTGAGCTTATGAAATATATTTTTAATGCCTGGGAGAATTCACAGGATGCCTTAGGTGTTTTCTGTGATCTTTCCAAGGCTTTCGATTGTGTTCATCATGAAACATTAATCAGGAAACTACAACATTACGGTGTAAAAAATTTGGCGCTTAGACTTATTACTTCATATTTAAGTAACAGGTAAAGGTTCCTCCGGATCGGTAGTATCAATGGGCGTTCCTCAGGGCTCGATTCTTGGCCCATTCCTGTTTTTAATCTATATTAATGACTTACCTTATCTTGTAGGGGACAATCACGATATAGTATTATTTGCTGACGATACCTCTTTAATTTTCAAACTCAAACGGCAGTTAATTAATTATGACGATGTAAATAATGCTCTATCGAAATTAGTACATTGGTTTAACGCCAACAATATGCTCTTGAACGGCAATAAGACAAAGTGTATTAAATTTACAATACCTAATGTAAAACATTCGAATACCAATGTGCTATTAAATGGGGAGGAGTTGAGTCTTGTGGATACCACTGTTTTTCTCGGTATTACTATTGACGCGAAACTTCAATGGGGCCCCCATATATCTAAATTAGCAAGCAGACTTAGTTCTGCAGCATATGCTGTAAGAAAGATTAGAAGTCTCACAGATGTTGAGACAGCTAGATTAGTGTATTTTAGTTACTTTCATAGCGTAATGTCTTATGGAATTTTGCTATGGGGTAATGCGACTGATATTGAAGCTATATTTGTTTCGCAAAAGAGAGCCGTTCGAGCGATTTATAACCTAAATTGTAAAGAGTCCCTTAGACAAAAATTTAAAGAAATAAACATATTAACTTTGGCATCGCAATATATTTATGAAAATCTAATGTATGTACATAAAAACATAAATAGCTTTAATAAGAATAAGGATGTGCATTCTTTAAACACTAGGAACAAACATAAGCTTGTAATACCAGTTACTAGACTCCACAGAATCAGTAATTCATTTATGGGGAAATGTATACGCTTTTACAACAAAATCCCAGAACATATTCAAAGTTTATCAATAAACAAGTTTAAAAGTTTTATTAAAGAAAAACTGTACAAAAAGGGTTATTATAATATCAAGGAATACATGAATGAAAATAACCCCTGGGAATAAGGTGATCGCCACCATGCTGGTTCTATTAAAAATCATTTAAAAATTGTTACTTATCTTCACGCACAATCCCTGACGGGGTAGCCAGAGAGAACAGATCGCCAAGTGTCACGATCTTTACATACCTCTTTCGCTTCTTTCAGATTCATTATCTTCTTCATACATGCACGTCTAGGTATCCGAGTACTCTTGACCCTCCCCTCTTCGAGCAGTTTGCTCACATGGTCTTCGAAAGTTAGTCTCGGTCTACCTCGACACCTTTTAATATTAACTTTCGCGCTATATATTTTCTTCGCCATTCGGTCTTCACTCATTCGCTCAACGTGCCCAAACCATCGAAGCACGCCCTTATCAATTTTTGTCATAAGGTCATCTTTCAAACCTGCCATATTGCGAATCTCTTCGTTTCGCTTTCGGTCGGCCATGGTGACGCCGCACATTTTACGAAGAGATCGCATCTCCACTGCATTCAACTTGCTTTTATGCTTCTTCTGGCATACCCAGGTTTCGCTGCCATATAACAAAGTCGGTACCAACACTGCGTTATGTATTGCAAGGCGTGCACTCTTCACTACGCCTTGCCTTTTGACTAACGCAGTCAGTGCACCATTGACTTTTTTCCCGGCAGCGACACGCCTGTCCACATCTAAATCACATCTTCCATCCCGGCTAAAAGCACTCCCCAAGTATACAATTTCATTTACCTGTTCTAGACATTCCTGATTTACCCATATTTCACACTTCGTTCTCTCTTCGTCCCTTTCAAATACCAGAACCTTAGTTTTATTAGCATTCAAACGGAGACCTTTAATTTCACATTCCTCTTTCATACACGTGACTAATGCCTGCAGTTCTGCCTCTGATGGTGCAATAAGCACTGCATCATCAGCATACAGCAGACAATTTACTTTTATGTCACCCAATTTCACACCCAAACAGCTATCTTTCAGCTTCTGTAAACAGCTGTCGAGATACAGTATGAACAGCCAGGAAGACATGACACAACCCTGTTTCACGCCCGTTTGGACGCTAAACATGGGTGACAGGTCATGCCCTACCCGCACGCAGGCTTTACAGTTACAGTAAAGTGACTGCACAGCCCTTAGCAATCGACCATCCACACCGTACCCCGGCAACAGTTCCCACATTTTCTTCCTTACAACCTTATCAAATGCTTTCTCAAGATCCACAAAAGCACAGAAAATCTTCTTGTTAGCAGCCAGAAGCTTTTCCGTGATCATGCGTAGAGAAAACATTTGATCCGTGCATCCTCTTCCAGGTCTAAATCCGCATTGTGCCTCCCATAGAAATCTTTCCGATTTCTCTTGCATCCTACGTGTCAAAACCTTCGAGTAAACTTTACTTGCTAAACTGGTCAAGCTGATCGCCCGATAGGACCCGCAGTCAAAATGTGAACCTTTACCTTTATATAAAGGCACAATGACTGCGGATCGCCAATCATCCGGGACATCCCCCGTCCGCCAGCACAAATTGCACAGCAGATAAAAGCTGTCCCAGACGCGAGGCCCACCATACTTGACCATTTCAGCAGTAACTCTGTCTAGTCCCGCAGCCTTACCACATTTCAAACTTCGAATCGCACGTTCAATCTCTTTCATACTGATGACCTCAGTGTCATCGAGGTCCAGGTCTGGCGTACCAGTCACGGCGTCATCCCCGGATCCCTCACTAAAATCATCACACGCATACATTTCTCTATAAAATTCGCTCCATCGCTGCATGACGTCCGATTTTTCTGTGAGGACGTCATTAGTTCTCGAAAGCACTTTGTTCATTCTTAAGGCCGTCGCACCACTTCGGGTCCTTCCAACCTCTTTCCAGAAGAGTTTGGAGTTCTCCTTAAAGTTGTGCGACAACCTTTCGTCCGCTTCCATTCTACACCTTTCACGCATTTCCTCAATCAATGCTTTCGTGTGAACTTTCTGCAGCTTATATCTTTCTTTCATCTTCTCTCTCATATCCTTATCATTACTAGAGGCCAAGTAGTCTAACCATGCTTTCTTCTTCTTCTCTACAGCTTCTTTCACTTCATCATTCCACCATGCATCTCTTCTTTTACTACTGCCTCTTTTTATTGTTCCACACACTTCTTCCGCTGCACTTACTATTCCATCCCTAAGGTTCTGCCATGTTCTTTCCACACATTCATTTCTGCCATCGATGGTGTCAAGCTTTTCGGCTACCCTCGCATGATATTTGTCCCTAGTATCCGCTTCCTGAAGCTTCCAGCTTCGGATGCGACAGACCGACTGTGGTTCTGTTACCGCCGTCCGGTAGCGCCAACCCGCGAACAGACCCCTAAATCTAGTAATCACTAGATAGTGATCCGTTCCCAGGTCAGCACCCCTGAACACTCGCGTATCCATCACCTGTTTTCGCAGTCGGTCATCCACCAGAAACAAATCGATCATACTTCTCTCATTCTTTCTTTCTCTAGTATACATATGGATTTTCTTGTGATTAAACATAGTGTTTGTCACAAGAAGACCCTTTTCCTTGCATACCGCCAGTATAAGCTTGCCAGCATCATTAACCCTTTTATCGCCAAACTTTCCAAGCACCGACTCGTACCCTGGTCGAGCGGTACCAACCCATCCATTCAAATCACCACACACAACAATTCTTTCGTTTCCCCTAGCCAAATCTAGAACTTCTCTTACATTCTCCCAAAACTCCTCCAGCTCAGCCCTGGACGACGAAGCTACCGGCGCATAAACAGCCAAAAGGAATAACTTCGTCAGTCCCAA
Source organism: Parnassius glacialis (assembly GCA_033319125.1). Lineage (NCBI taxonomy): Eukaryota > Metazoa > Arthropoda > Insecta > Lepidoptera > Papilionidae > Parnassius > Parnassius glacialis. The sequence goes on from JAVANC010000025.1 coordinate 35,404,496, forward strand.
TTTAAAGCGAACCCAGAGAAGTCTTGAGTTCACAACCTTATATTCAGTCATAACATCGACCAACCGAGACGACAGCAGCACCCCCACTCCCTGGCGGGCGCTCTCGCTCTCCGGGACTCCGGACCATAGAGCTAACGCCCCGCCAGGGAGCTCTTCAGTACCACTGCCCTTCCGTTTGGTCTCCGACATACACACGACATCTAATTCTCTTTCTTTCATTATTTCAATCAACTCATTCATCTTATCTTTCATGCCTCCTCTAACATTCCACGTGCCAACTCTGCACTCTGTCCTCCACCTTCCGCCGTGTCGGGCTGTGCGTGACGGGTGGCGGTCCCCATCGCCGCTTTGCGCGCTGCATTCCACACCAACGGGGACTAGCTGGTGTGCGTCGCCTTGGGGGGACGCCCTAACCCTCGTTGGCATGGGTGCGCAGCTGAGTAGAATTGCAGCCCTGAAAAGGGCTGGCAGGGGTCGCGACGAGCACGCTTCTACAATGACCCCCAAAAATTGTATAAATGAAATTATTGTTAAGTGAAATATGTTTGAAAAAAAAAAGTCCCGCTGGGTTTCTTGCTGGTTCTTCCCAGAACAGAGTTATTTTCCGAACCAGTGGTAAATAAAAAATGACTTTCAGTAAGAATTATGTAATAATCAATATTGAATAAAAAATTATTCTATTCTATTCTATTCTATTCTAAGTAAGTACCTACGCTTTACCATCTAATTACATTATCGCTTACAATTATAAAAAAAATATAACAGTGACACTAGTGTACACAAGGCTATTTTATGGGTTGTACCCATGTGCACCACACCGTACACCATCAGTGCCGTGAAAATAACATTTTTATACAAGGAAGGTGCCAAACTAGACCATAGTCCGCAGATGGTAAAAATATACTATTGCCCAAATACAGAGCAGATACGAGTACATTGTCACTTCTAAGGTCTTAGATGGAATGCCTCGCTACGAGTAAAATAGGGCTCCGGTAGGTATTCCTCACTCAGCATACGAAACACATCATAGTGATGCTTGATTACCAAGGTAAAATAACCTTGGTAATCTTTGCTAGGGAAAACAAAATTGACTAATAATACGCTCCAGAGGAACTCTACCACGTAAAGTACTTGTGTTTTATTATTAAAATGATACTAAATGATAATAGTATATATATACTATTATCCTTAAATATATATATATATATATATATATATATATAGACTTCAGACTTCCTTGTGAATAGTGAACACCTACAAGATCGCCCCCGTCACTACATTAGATTTGATAGACCACAAATACTCGCTAAAGAACACCGATTCTTTCCAAGGATGATTCGCGAGGCTGTTGAAATCAAAAAACATCCTAATTTCAATACTATCTGCTTGGGATCCCATAATTAATAAAATTAAATCTAAACCCAAGCATACAACTGCAAGACTTCAAGATACTGTGAGTTCATACTGCGTAGATCGGAACAAAAATTAATAATTTAATCTGGAGGTAGCAGCGGTTAACTATGACATTGGGACGTCAAACACCTCAGTCCCTCCCGTGACCATGGGCGCTGTAAAGTGCTCGAAACTTCGGGAATATAAAAAAAAGTGAATATACACGATAAAATCCGTAAAAATAGTTATATTTAAATATGTAGTGTTCGCGTAAATATAAGAAATCATTATCATTGTTAATATTCAATATACCAGCGTGAATAACCTATTTATTATTATTAAAATTTTTAACAAAATTTGTTTTTGCTCGCTTATTTTCAATAAAAAAGAGAGATAGTTGATTCAAACATTGATAATAGTTAATTTAGAAATGTTACAGTATACATAGTCGGGTAATAAGTTCTGTCAAAATCTTATTATTTAATTTTTTTGAATACTGGCTAGATGAATTTTACCAATTTTAAAAATATAACGTTTGCGCTTGCCGAAAATAAAAAAGACATTAATTTTTATTCATTTTCAAATATGGAGTAGTCGAAGAAAGAAGATAGGGTAGCGGTTATCGCGTTGCACCGCTGTGGTTACGCGCCAAAAGAGATTTTCAATATTCTACAAAAATTTAAAATAACCCTACGATTTGTTTATCGCACTATCAAACGATTCACTGAAAATTCAAGCTTCGAAGATCGTACGAGGACCGGCCGACCTCGTACAGTTAGGACACCCGCGATCATCAAAGCAGTGAAGGTGCGAATCCAACAAAATCCTATTCGTAAACAATAAATCTTAGCTCTTCAGATGGGCCTAAGCAGAACCACGGTCAAAAGAGTGACCAATGAAGATCTAGGACTACGAGCTTATCGTAAGAAGACCGCACATTATTTGAACGAGCGTTTGAAAAAAATTAGGCTGCATAGATCCCACGCATTTTTACGGCGGCATGTGGGAAAAAAATGCCGCAAAATTTTGTTTTCGAAAGAAAACATTGAAGAAAGTTATAATAAACAAAATGATAAGGTGTATGCCCACAGCAGTGAAGAAGCCAGCACGCGTATTCCGAGGGTTCAACGAGCACATTATCCTTCGTCACTCATGGTTTGGCTTGGAGTCTCATATTCAGGCTTAACTGAGATGTTTTTCTGTGAAAAAGGTGTAAAAACCAGTGCTGCGGTGTACCAAAATGTCGTCCTAGATCCTAGACAAACATAGTGGAACCTCTTTCTCAAACAATGTTCAAAAACAGACATTGGATATTCCACCAGGACTCTGCACCAGCTCATAGGGCACGAAGCACGCAAAGCTGGTTGACCGCCCGTGGACTTTATCGGACATGAAGACTGGCCTTTTTCTAGTCCAGATTTAAACCCACCGGATTACAAGATATGGCAAAATTTGGAGGAGACAGTCTGCGCTAAACTTTATCAGAATTTGGAATCTTCCCGAGCATCTTTGGTAAAGCTAAAGCAGCGGCAGGAATAGATATGAATGTGGTGCGTGCTGCGATTGATGATTGGCCGCGTCGGTTAAGGGCATGTATTCAAAATATTTGGGCAAGGCATTTTGAATAATGTAAATAACATTGTATTCTAAATTAGATTACCTTTTATTTAATATACAACTTCTATATAATTATCAAAAAGTGTATCATTAATTTTATAAAAAGTTTTTGACAGAACTCATGACCCGACTAATCATGTGTCATTTTATGGATGGAGAGATGGGGTCTCCTTTTAGATAGGTATAATAACTTATGTTAGGAGGCTCCACTTTTCCATGACACTTATTATTTGCAAGACCTTTACATAATAATTCTATACAAAAATAAGAATAACAAAAATCGTAATATTGTTTAATCTTAGGCCTTAATGTTATTTTCTCGAATAGAAACATACCTTTATGAAATAATAAATTAACAAAATGTACTTATTATAATAAAAAACAACAAAAGTAGATAGATTTCGCTAGTAACTCTCGCTGAAGTAATTCACAAAGTAACAATACAGGATACGGCGATACAGATAAACTAGCTCCCGTAAAAGTTGCATTAATATTAATGTAGCATGATATTAACCCTGTCTTGAATTTGTGGTCCAAACGCATAAATATTTATTTTCTCAGGAGTATATGAATCAATCTAAGATGTCCGACGCCAGCGAGTGAAACACAAAAATTTTATGAATGTTTTTATCAACTTTGCACAAGTTGATATTAAAGAAGATGATAAAAGTCCAACAGTAGCCTCATTTCAGAACTATTTTTTTATAGAATAAGGGTGACGAACAAGCACACAGTTCACCGGATGTTAAGTGGATGCTGTGACCCATAGACATATACATTTATCCTCAATTAAGAATCAAAATGCAGATGCGTTGTCACTCGTGAGGTTGATGCTGCTGTGTTTCGCTGCTACTGTGTTTCTTATGGTGAGTGAGTATGGTGAGTGTAGAGAACCGGAGACCCTTTTACTGAGAATGTGGCATTCCATCTTAGTCCTCAATGGTGATGAGAGATGTGTTATCTGCATTTTGATTCTTTATTGAGGATGGATGTAGATGTCTACATCTGTCAGCATCCACTTACCATCAGTTGGATTGTATGCTCATTTGTCACTCTTATTCTATAGAAAAATATGCGTTGAAAAAAGGAAAAACTTTACAATTTCACTGTATGTTTTTTTTGTATGTGTAGGTACCTATATTCTTTGATTAACAACGATTTTGATTATTCCTTTTTGATAAAAAGGCTAATATACTACCTGTGAATTTGGAGAAAAATTTCCACTTCTGATGGTGGTAAAATAGGGAATGACGTTTTTAATGTAACTATTTAGACGATATTGAGATAATAATAATAATATATAATTTATTTAGTTCCAAACTTAAATAAAATATAATGTAACAAAATAACTCAGCACAAATTTTATAGAAACCACATAGTGGTAACACATAGTGGTTTTTTACGTGGTAGAGCCATGCTGCAGCTATATTGGTGGTATAGTTGTAGCAGGAATGGGTCGGCTCGACCGGGGAAGGACCACGCTCTCACAGAATACCAGCGTAAAATAGCAGCTTAACGCTCTATCCTATAAAAAAACTACAACGCCGATTTTCATTAAAAGCCAGATTGTGATATTCCTAAGTCTTTGCAGTATAAAATAAAAGCCATAGCCTACGGGAGAATAAAAAGCCCCGAATTCAGAATATGACATTATTTTACCATGTTTTATTAAGTCACTTTCTTGTTTGTCTCTCTATCATTCCGGGTGGAATGTTGCAACTCAAAATCACTTCCCGATGAGCGACGGGTGACAATGTAGGTAAAAGGGTCCAAAATACAGGGTTTAATCAGTCATAGACGTTCTACTCCACTAAAATGAAATCACACCACGTTGGGTTTGGGAACACCCAGGTGGACGTGACCCCCGAGAAGGAGTGTCACAGAAGGAAGTCTGTTGCCCTTTTTGAAAAGAAAGGTTAGACGACTAAGACTACGGGTACCTTTAGAGTGGTCCTTGTCTCGAAGTCATGTAATGGACTGTATTTTCCTCTTGTTATTAGAAGGTGCAGTAGCAAATGAAACAGCAATTTTATCTTCGTAATTTCCCCATAAGGGTGCAACATTGAAACTTTCACTACTTTTCCCTATCACTTCCCTATTGCCTTCTTTCTTGTTTTAAACTGTAATCTGGTAGCTGGTCCCGAACGAATTTCCGTTATCCTTGTCTTCTGCGTGTGTGCTATTTAGCACACAGCAGGTCTCGTGCCTCGGGGCATCCCCCATTGCCCGGATTCTCCTCGCGGTACACAACTATGTACCAGTCGTGGGAGCCGTCTCAGCATTGTAAGCGCGGGTTCAATACCCCGGTCGCTGCAAGTTGGTTTCAAAATAAGCCAAGGTTGGTCTATCAGTGACATTGAGGGTTGTTACTCGACTCTCTAATCTCTATAGAATGGAGTTCTCTTGGTAGAGGTCGCCCGTCCGGGGACCGGGCATGTAAAGGTACCAGGTTGGTTAGGTGTGAGTGTGGCTCGTTGTCTGCGCGGTCGAACATGCCGCGTGCCAACCGGACTACAAATTCCTGTATAGATTCTACTTTTAGATTGGCCGCAATAACGTCATTCCGGACGTAGCGACCTGCACCGACGATGGTACTTAATGATAAATTCTGCTGGGCCTGCAGTCACCGCTTCTGTCGATCGCTCAGGACTGCGTACCAGGCCGCAGCAGCATGAGTAAGTCTGGATCTTACGTAAATTTTGTACAGTTTCACTTTGGTCTTCAATGGTAACTTGGATACCAGGACGGGACGGAGCGCCGCTCGTGTACCTCTGGCGTTGCCGACGACGAGATCGACGTGCGCGGTCAAGCGCAACATCCTGTCTTTTCGGCATTCAAGGTAGGTCAAGGCCTTCTCGTATCGAGATCGTCTCTTGGCCCATGAGCGTCAACGGTACTGGGAAGTTTCTGATCAATGGTGCTGGGAAGTTACTATCCTAGTAGCGAGCTATACGCGAAAGAGAACCGCATACCGCGCGCCATTTTGACATATCTTAATTGATTTTCACCATTCCACCCTTGTATTTTACCCCATATCTTTATTTCTATAAAATATATGGTTACATCATTGTGATATACATTACATCGTTGTCACATAAAAACATATTATGATACTCAACAAAATACACCTATTTTACAGAACATTTTCATAGTCAGAAATCTTAAATATCTAACACACATAGTCAAAACAACAATCTTTATTAATAAACATGAATATCTTAACTCTTTATTAAAAGTTCATATTTTTAAGTATTTAAGTTTTGCAATGCGCCTCATTTTGTTAGAATTTATTAGAAGGACACATTTTACTATCCAACATTAGCCCAGAGTCTTCATAGATGTGATTCAATTAATTTAAATTTGTCACTCAAGTCAGAGCGTCCCACAGCGGTAACCACACATTAGAAACGGCAACCTCGGCTCGTATCTCCATCTTGACGAACTTTGAAAACATTCGCAGCACTAAAACTGCGCATAACAATTACACACCAACCCTGACACAATTATCTTGGCGCTTAAAATCTCTGCGCTTAAACATACAGACAGCGCAGACCGCACAACCCCTTACAACCCCTTCGTCCCCAGGGACTGCCCTCGACCCCACCCTCCCCGGCCTCAATTTGTAGGGGCCTAACGAGGAGCGAACGCCGGGAGGACGTTAACGTGTGTACATATTGGTGAGCTTGTTGCTTTGCGTGTTCGTGAAAAATAGGGGAGATAGGGTTATGTACTGTTCGTATGTGGAGGAAATTCGAAAGCTTTAAGAAATATAAACTTGTGTTTAGTGTATGTTACAAACTTGTGATTTTATAATAATAATTCCCGATGAGATACTTCAGGGCTTCTTTAAATATTAAGAATTATGTTTATGGAATATATTACATGTACAGAGTTAGAGAGAGATCAATTGGTAAAAAATTTGATCACAAAACTTCTTTATCTATAGTATATATAGAGATCTGTGGTAAAAGACACTATTTTAAAAATCGAATTAAAAATAAAAAAACAAGGAGAAAAAGGAGAAAAAGGGTCTCGTCAGACAGACAGACAGACGGACAACAAAGTGATCCTATAGGGTTCCGTTTTTTCCTTTTGAGGTACGGAACCCTAATTATAAGTTAAGGAAATATTAACTTGAAATCATCTGGGTGATTGGAATGCGAGAACCAGTACCAATATTAGAATAAGTTTTATTCAAAACATTACAAGAATACTTAAAATTTTAAATCTTAAAAACAAATGGTTGTTTGAAATAAAACATTTCCGTTTTATTTAATATTTTATTTCTCAGACATGTAGGTTTCCTCACGATGTTTTCTCGGCACTTAATTTTGCAATTAACAATTTTATTGGTCCAGGCTAGAATCAAACTAGGGGGTTCGCGTACCGTAGGCTTCAAAATTTACAGCTAGAGCTCAGCTTATCTTGCCCTTGATCTGCCACGGCGGTCTCATCGGACTATGCAATTGCCTTCACTTAATAGAGAATACACATCACAATCGTGCACTATATTCCTATCCTGTGCAGATGCATGACAGTACAGCCTAGTTACCGTTAATATAGGCCGCCGTGGTCAAATAATAATCAATAAAAAAATGTGGTATAATAATACATCAATATCTTTATGTAATCACCCGCCTGACATTAATTCCGGTGTCGACAAGTAAACCAAGCGGCAGACGCAAAATCTGAGCTCTGTCATGTATAAACTCACCCTCCCTAAGTGGGAGTTAGGGGGGAAACAAACGACGAATCTTTGACATCGGCAACTACATGTTCTATCACATACAAATGAAGAATACGAAGGAATTGGTAATTTACGTGGTGGAGCCACACTGCAGCTATATTATGGTTGTAGCACGAATGGATCAGCTTGACCGGAGAAGGACCACGCTTTCACAGAATACCAGCGTAAAATATTAGCTTTATGCTGATGTATTTCGTATGATGACTGTAGAGAACCACAGACCCTTTTTACTGTGAACGAGGCATTGTATCGTAGTCCTCAGGTGTGACATCGCACCCGCATTTTCATTCTTAATCAAGGATAGATGTAGATGTTGGGCCACAGTATCCACTTACTATCAGATGGTGTGTGTGAAACAAGTTTTTCACCCTTATTCTATAATGTAAAAATGACGAAACACACATAGTATTGTGCTTTCACACACTTTCATAGAGCAAGAGCCATAGTCTTTACTATGGCTCTTGCTCTATGCGCGTATAGATCAAAACACCGTGTGAACTTGCAAAATGGCTGCACTTTGTGGGAGGGTGTACACGTCGTGTCAAAGAAATATGGCGCATTGGTTGTGGAAAGGTAAGCATGAGGTTGTCTTAATTGTTAGTTTATATTTTGTAAGTTATTTAATATTTCGATTAAATACTTTTTTGACACATAATTGATTTATTTCTTCTTTTTAAATAGAGGGTAGGTTGATAAAAGCCTATCTGGGTGTTATTATTCGCGGTAGAACCATGCTGCAGGTATATCAGTAGTATAGTTATAGCACGAATGGGTCGGCTTGACCGGGGAAGGACCACGCTCTCATAGAATACCAGCGTAAATTAGCAGCTTAACATTGCTGTGTTTCGTATGCTGGGTGTAGAGAACCGAATACCCTTTTTACTGGAAACGAAGTGTTCTATCTTAGTTCTCACAGGTGACAACGCATCTGCATCTGCATTTTGATTCGTAGTTCAGGATGGATATATATGTCTATGGACTACAGCAACTACTTACCATCAGGTGGACTGTGTGCTCGTTTGTCACCCTTATGTTATAAAATAAAGCTGTGGTTGTTCTGCTGTGTTGCGACTAGAAACGTAGAGAGATCCAGTATAAGACTGTAAAGTATTCCATCGTCCTCATAGACGACAACGCAGTCGTAGCCTTATTTGTTTGAAGCTGGCTACAGGTGTCCATAGCCTTCTGTAGTCACTTACGAATAGGTGGCCTGTAAGTTCATTTGCCACTTCAGGTTTATAAAAAAAAATATAACTCAGTCGAGTATAAATCGTTTGATCCGGTTTATACAGAATTTTACCATACGCCACTATTTAATTATCGCAATTATATATTGGAACACCTTATCAACAGCTTGTTTGCCGCGCGCCATAAGGAACGCAATAATAACTCGCGTACACGCTGCGTTTATCGCGCGACAAACGATCGGGACTAATAAAGTGATAAAGTATCGAGAGAGGCGCCGTACGACACGCTCTACACCTGTTCTCTTGATAATGAAATAAGGCCGTCTGTACACGGATGGGCTGATAAAGATTTGCCATCTATTTGGATATTTGTGGCGGAAAATTTCACGAATGGCTTAGAAATTCAAAAAACCCTTAATCTTGCGAAATATGCATAAAGTAGGGTAAACGGTACTAATGTCGGCACTCCCCCAATGATTGGCACTTTGCTATTTTTATATCATAGCAACACAGATATTGCTAGGATGTATAATTTCTTATACTAACAACTCATTTATATTTGAGTCGTCAACTATCTTCCTACGTCGGCTGTTTTAAAAATGTTTTTCGACGATTCCGTTAAAATTTAATTAAATATTAAGATTTCGTGTCAAGATTCTAAGACCAAAAAGTGATTTTAGATAAGTTTATATGCTTTAAGTTTCTATCTATTTAGGTGACAAGTTGACCTGGTTCTGACACAGTTTTATCTAGTGAGGAAGGAAGCCAGCAAGTGAAATGGATCATTGCATTTAGTAGAAAAGGATTTCCACGGCGTAAAGAGGAGTCATAAAGCATGTCAAAGGTGTCGTCAGGTTCTTGGGTTTTTGGATAATTTTATGAGGGGGGGGGGGGGGGGGGGAGAACATCTATGAGGTGGATGATCATCCGTGTGCAAAGGAATTACTAAGTGGGCAAATCAAAAAAAAATATACGTAATTTACAAATATCTAGCACCAAATACTTCCGCGCACAGTACATTTTCACTGACAGAACAATCAACTTCTTCTGAATTGATACAATGCCGGGATAATAACGTAGATTAGGAAATAAATGATAATATGGAACAATCTGACACAAATCCAGACAACAACATTTCTGAACCTGGCGCATTTCCTGACGTCGTTTCAGATCTCTTAGAATCAGATATCTCATCTTGTGAAACTATCAATTAAGAAATTGAAGAATAAAAACTAAATGACAAATACCTGTTTCAAATTCTCCTTGTATCCTTTCACTCTATAATGATTTAGAAGTACCAGAATCTATACAAACTGCAGATATTATATTTGAGTATCAGAAAGAAAACTAACTATTATATATGTCAGCAACTAGTTCACAAATTTTAGGAAGCTTTAAAAAATTTATAGAGTTTTGGCCATTACCAAAAACATCTATCAAAAAGCAAAAAAGCAGGTAAACAACACCGTTATTTTGTGCTACTAGATAAGAAAGCTGCGGGGCCAGGAAACAATAATAAAAAGATCGGGCAAGAATGGAAAAATCAGAATTGAATCACTCAACCAAATTTAGAAACAAACTCACAAACAAAACAACATAAATAGAGCTAAAAACTCAGACATTATAATCTCTCAAACATTTTAGTAAAACCAGCAATTACCACATATTCAGAAAAAGTTAAAAAAAACCTTCAAATAACGCACCAGGATATACAGGAGGAGAAATAGAGACGGCAGCCTTTATTTACAAAATGTCCAGGGAACACAAAAATTTTACTAAAAACGAAGGATTTATAGAGAAAATAGATAACCAGTACATCATCAAACAGAAAAAATCGAATTAAAGGTCTATTACTACAAAATATCGAGAAGATACAACAAGTTTTATTAAAGAAGGCACATCACAAAATGTTTCCGAAGAAAGTAAGAAACATAGTAGACCAACGAAAGCTCATTCAGATAAAGATCTAAGAAAAACTTAAGAAGATTTGTTAAAAATAAGTCTAATAACAATAGAATAGAGCTTAGAAAGATCTGGATATAACTTTTTTAAACTGCCAACAGTGATTATACTTAATTTTTAGTGACATTTACTATGCTAAAGTGCGAATGATTGTTACATTATATAGAAACAAGTTTAATTATTTTTTTAAATAACTAAACATTTCTTTTAAAGTTAATGCGTCATGTTATTTATGACAATGAACAAGAATGTAACAAAACATTTAAAAATATTACCAATTTGCTTATTTACGAGAATGAACCACTAAAAAGTAGAAGTCAACTTAAAGTTCCAATCATTATACTCTGTACCATCACTCTTATACCCAAATACTCAATTTACTGAACTTCAAGATGTCGTTAAATCTGGTGAAGTCACAGTCACTTTGACTTGAAGTGATAGAGACAGCACGAGACTTAACGGCATTGTAAAAATTGGGTAGCGTTGATTATTTGGGCATTAGCAAGTTACGTGGTAGAGCCATGCTGCAGCCATATTAGTAGTATAGTTGTAGCACGAATGGGTCGGGTCGACCGGTGAAGGACCACGCTCTCACAGAATACCAGCGCAAAATAGCAGTTCAACACTGCTGTGTTTCGTATAGTGACTGTAGAGAACCGGAGACCCTTTTCACTGGAAAAGAGGCATTCCAGCTTAGTCCTAACGGGTGACAACGCATCTGCATTTTGATTCGCAAACGAGGATAGATGTAGATGTCTATGGGTCACAGCAACCACTTACCATCAGGTGGACTGTGTGCTCGTTTGTCACCCTATTCCTATAAAAAAAAGTTATTTAAGGATTATGCTATGAAACAGTATTATAGTTTTGGTACTTAAATCGTAAACTTGTCTGCCTGCGTCCGATTAAGGCTAATTCACAAATTGTACTTTTACTGGCTGATGAAGTAACACACTACCCACTCAGTTGTTGGTGCATTACAAAAAATAGATCTACTATTTTATAGGGGTAAGAACGGTGGGTCGTGTAATGGCGGTGTAAGAATCTCCACTACCCTATATCGACCCGTGGGTTTCGTAAGCGGCGACAGAGGAAAATAAAACAAGGGATGGGCAGCAGGGTCTTCCTTATAACAATTAAAAATAAAAACTGCCGTTACCAAGCCACCTGCCGTGGCAACAATGGCAAATATCCCCCCATAAAACAACATCTGAGGGAGGTCTATGTTCAGCAGTGGTCTTTTGGTAGGCTTTAACGGTAATGGCAACGGTAAGACCATGACCAAGACCAAGCCCATAATCTACCTGATGGTAAACGAATGCGTGGCTCTTCCACATCCTCCTTGTAGTAAAAATGGTTGTGTATATATTGCTTAAACTACTATTTCACACTGGTATGCAGTGAGAGCGTGGTCCGCCCCGCAGCGTGGCTCTTCCACATCCTTCTTGTAGTAAAAATGGTTGTGTATATATTGCTTTCTTTATGTATTTCCCTTAATCGACAAATATGGCCAAGGAATCAAATGAGGCTAACATAAGGAAAGTCACGTCAGCCAGTTTCCTTTATTTGGTTTGTTTACGTTTGTAGTATCATTGCTGGCGGTAAACATCAAACGTAAACCAATACCAATATTGTACACACGTCGTAAAGAAATGGTCGTTTGATAGTTGATTCAATGCTATTGAAAACATTTATTTTCTAGTGACTAATTAGTAAACCGTGTAGCGATGGTGTAAGAATATCCTCTACCGCATATCATCCCGTGGGTGACGTAAGAGGCGACAGAGAAAAACAAATCAGGAGATGGGCAGCAGCGTCTTCTTAATAACGACTAAAATTTAAAAAAACTGCGACTGCCAACCCGCATGCCAAATGTGGTAACGGTGAAATTAGTATGGTAAACTAAGATTACTGCCTAAATACATCCTAAATAAGCTGAGGTGGCAATGGGCTGGCCATATAGCTCGAAAAACTGACAACCGATGGGGAAGAAAGGTTCTCGAGTGGCAGCCTCGTACCGGCAGGCGAAGTATAGGGGGACCCCTCACTAAATGTAGTGACGACCTGGTAAGATATGCAGGAAGTCGATGGATGCAGGTGGCTCAGGACCGTGCTTCGTGGCATTCCTTGGGGGAAGCCTATGTTCAGCAGTGGACTTGTGAAGGGCTGTAATGGATCTGGTGATGTCATCCCCTGCTGAGTTTCCTCTTCATATCTGAGAGGATTATGGAGTAATTAATCCAGAGTTCCAGTGCGTGTTCAAGGACTTCGCATTTTATTGAAATATTTTATTTCTCAGATATGTAACTTTCTCTACTATCGAATTCCCACTTAATAGAAAATTGTATGTTCTGGTTTCCTTAAAAAACACAAATATTTTTTATGAAAGCTTATTATGTATCTATTGTGCCAATATGCGTCGAATGAAATTTATTTTGATTTTGTTTAGTCCATACACAGAATTTAAAAATATAGACCTTAAACTTGTAAAAGTTCGAGGCCCAGCCTCTTTTCATTTCCAGGAGGTTTTGTTAGAGCAGAATAGAGTCTGATGCGCGTAAAGAATGCGAATCAAAATAGTACTTCGAGTTAAAATTGCAAATTGTGTGTATATATGTAATACACAAATATATAGCTTATTGTGCTTGTTAGTTACATGTATGTTTGTATTTGGGCACTTGTCCAATTTGGCGGTTACAGTCTGACAGTTTATTTAAATATAATCTTGTAACTGTTTAGTAACTTTTCTTCCAGCATTGAACAGTTATCAATTGTCAAATGATAACATTTACTGCGAACAGTTTCTGGGCTTTTCACAATAGTAAAAGTAAAGTTCTTATTAATTAATACGTTTCGCTGTTACCTACAGTCCCCTTCACCTTCCTAGTGGGTTATGGAAAGGGAAAAATCCACTGCGTTGCTCCAATGACTTTTATTAAAAATGGTGATCTTTGTTCTGTAAATACTAGGGATAAGCCCATGCTAGTAATACAATCTGTAATTCCTTCGTGGGGTATTTATACACATTTGCAACAAAGTCCCAGAATATATAGGGCGTATCTAGAGATCAAAGAGATAATTTTGAAGCAAAAGTATAAAAAGACTTTAGAATAATAAAAGAAACATGACTGATAATAACCCCTGGGAATGAGGTGATCGCTACCATGTTGTTTTTCAACGTTTTTATGTTTAACTAGCTGACCGGGCAGACGTTGTTCTGCCCACTCCGACGACCCTTTAACTTATAAAAATCCTTAAATTTGCAACAAAAAATATTGAGGGTCATTGATCGGGATAAAAACTTATATATAAATCTTATCTCTTAAACTCAAGACCAAACTGAAAACAGTGTGCGAAATTTCATTGAAATCAGTTCAGTAGTTTAGGAGTTTATCGCGGACTAACTATGTAAAAAAGTGAACAGTAGTGAAAGCATAAATGGCTTTATATATATATTCTGATTTAGGGCCTTCATCCGCGAAGCTGCGAGGTTAAATGTATGACAACTGCGCTCATCATTATTTAGCTTTGATAAAATCACTGATAAATTATTTTCATGTTTTTAACAAATCCTAATAACTAAAGTATTTAAATACACTTTACAAAATTCATAATAACTGACACCTCATTCCGAAAAACAAAGATGGAGGCTCCCGGCGTGCGGGCGGGTGCTGCGGCCACACCCGCGCGGAATCACGTTATTCTTAATTTAATTTCATTAGGCCTGGGCGAGATTGTAGCGGTTTTATGGCGACCCAAGTGTAATTGCTCGCGTGTACCCCGGGCTCAATAATTGTAAGTGAAGTCGTTCTTATTGCGCTAAAATTCCAGGTGGAATTGTACCTTTGATTTGAAATTTTATAAGTGTTTTTGTCGACATAGTGTCATATAGTGAGTCACAGAATGCCCGCGTAAAGTAGCAGCTTGATGCTGCTGTGTTTCCTATGGTGAGAGTAAAGAACCGGAGACTCTTTTGACTGGAAACGAGGCATTACATATTAATCTAGTCCTAAGGGGTAACAACGCCTTTTTTCGAGGATAATTGTAAATGTATACAAGGTTATTTTTCAAAGAGTAGCCAAATTTTAAACTTAAGTTCAAATATATAAATAATGATATACCGTTAATTTGAAATTATCCTAAACGTTTATTTGAATGTGATTTATGGGCAATACAACGTTTTTACGTACCGATCGACTTTTACAAATGTGTGTGTGCGCAGTAAAATTAGTAAAATAATGCATTACCACGCATTTTGAATTTGAAACATAAAAAAGACAGAATGTTTGAAATTTTTTTCTTAATTAATTTGTCTTCACTATTTCCCTTTATTACTTATTCTGAACCTTCTCTGCAAATCTAGCCGGCTATTGCGAAATAACCTTGTATAGGCCTCAGCATCTACTTACCATCGGGGGACTGTGTGCTTGTTTGTCACCCATACCTTTTCTATAAAAAAATAAAAATGTTACCATTACAGACAGTCAAAAGTCCACTAATGAGCCTACACTCAGAGGCCTATGCCTCTCCCCATAGATTAGGAGAAAAGCATAGTGTCATTATCATTAATTATACCTGGAAAACGTTTTATTTAAAAAATATGACCCCGTCTAAAACGGAAAAGTGTATATTGGATTTTATTAATTAAACAAAATGCTTACATACAGTAGAGTTAAATACTGCATGTTACAATCACCATTTTCAGTCCCCCCCCCCCCCCCCCCGCTCTGAAATTAGGCACTGGGCGAGTACAATAAAAGAACGAACCACATAGGATAACGGCGTCCCATTCAAAACTGCATTCGGAAGTGAAATTTTAATTCCTGGCGACATATGCTGCGTCCGACCGCAGGAACTCCCCCTGGTTGGAGAGGGGGTGAGGGGGTTAGGGGTGGCAGGGTTGTCTTGGACGGTGTGTCAGAAATTGGGAGATCGTGCAAATAGAGTGCAGGAAACATGCGAAGCATGGAGTAATTTTCATTTTATTTTAAAGGTTTGCACGTAACACGTTTTTCTTTAATTTGTAATTTTACCAGTGTCCTGAAATAAGAATATGATTATTTGCTTAAAAACTTCTTCGCAATACTGTAATTGATGTGTATTGCGAAGTTTACGGGAGTTTAAACTACAGCTTGAACCAGCAGACAGCCGATGACGATAGTATCTCAAGGCGCCTAAGCAGACATTATCTCGAGGTCCACATCACAATCACAGCACTTGTTTCATCGTTTTCACTAGTAGTTCACATGCGCAGACATTTAATACACAAAATTGCACCACTTTGACATATCAAAATTCACTACAAACCATTATTTATACAATAAAACAAGAGCATCAAAGGTAAAGTTCCCACTAAAACTCTTAGCAATACCAGACGACGCCACAGTCAGTAATTTTTTTTAATTAATTCATGTGGCAATGTAAACGCTTGTCAAGCCTTCCAGAAAATAATAAGATTTACCTATGTATTACCAAGTTTAGAATCTATACAAATAAATAAAATTGAAGTGTCTGTTTGTAATGTCAAAATAACATCTTTTTACTAATTGCCTATAAAAGTACCTATAACTGAAACACAATTTTTTAAATTTTTGTCTGTCTGTCTGTCTGTTTGTTCCGGCTAATCTCCGAAACGGCTGGACCGATTTTAACGGGACTTTCACTGGTAGATAGCTTATATTATAAGCAGTAACTTAGGCTACTTACATTTTTGAAAAATAATTAGGGTTCCGCGCAAAACAATTAAAACTCGAAATTCACGCGGGCGAAGTCGCGAGGAACAGCTAGTCATTAATAAACAAAGACTATAAAATATTCTAAGCGTGTTTGATATACTTTACTAAACAACATTATAGTGTTTGCCAATACCATAGTTAATATAACCCCTGGGAGTGAGGTGATCGCTTGCTTAGAGGCAGTTTTAAATGGATTTTTATAATGAATTGCATAACGTTGTTCTTTTTGAACTTATGGTTTCAGTGTGATCAGTGAGGTCAATGGTAATAATAACTTTGTTATAAGTAAAACGTTTAATAAGTAGTACTTATATATTTTTCCAATATTTCTTATTTAACAAAACCGGCGACTTTTTTAACTGGAAACAAGGCATTTCGAATTAGTTCTCAGGGGTGACAACGCATATGCATTTTGATACTTAATTGAGGTTAAATTTAGATATATATGGGCCACAGCAGCCACTTACTGTCAGGTGGACTGTGTACTCCTGTGTTCCTAATTAAATAGGTAATAGCCATGAAAATATAATAAAAATCGGATCTATTCTTCAATTAAAACCTGCATCATACCAAATTTTTCAGATATTCATGTTACATACATTGTTTCCTTTTACCGACAAACACGTAATAAAATTTAAGACTAACTCCTTCTCACTGGGCTATTACGACCGTAACATTTCGCTATAAAGTCCTAAAGTGTAAGTATAAAACATTTAATGCATTAGCATATGATATGTTTCTTTATTATATAAGTACATCCTCAATTGTGTCATAGAAAGAATAACCCCTGCAATTTTAAAATTGGCGCCAACGCTATTTGGGGAGGTAATTAAAAAAATGTGTCCCACTTCATTCGTGCGAGCCCAGTTCGACCGCAGGCCCCCGGCTAATTAATAATTCGGTAGAGCAAAGCGCCCCGAGGCGCGCCCGCTCGGCCTTTTAATTATCGCTCTAGAGTTTTTTGAAATGATACATTACGGATTTGTATGGGGCATTGCAGCGTGATGGGTCACTACATCTATGACACATTACGACTTTGTTTGGGGCGTTGCAGCGTTATGGGTTACGACTTCTAGTCCCGTAGGTGGCAAGAAAATCTAGTAACTGATAGATGGCGAAACATATATCTACTTGTATCTTTATAGAATAGAAAAGAAATCCAATTGTGAGTCTAAAACATACAGGGACCTAGAAAATCGGACCAGAATTCTGACTCAGAAAATTTCGTCAGTATCGGCCGAGCTAGTTTCGAGTTGTAGCAAGACTAATTAATGGACTGTGGACAACAATTGATATTATATGATATTATCTGACCCGTGCCCACTTTGTTCGACGTCAAACATTTTAACTTGTGATGAAATTATCTTGTGTGGTTTAGTACTGAGTGTATAGGATTTATTTTCGGAATTGAGTGACAAATATTGTTATTTGACATTAAAAAATATTAATAATCACAATCAAATATAACCTATGTCACTCAGGAATAATGTAGCTTTCTACTGTTGAAAGTATTTTTAAAATCGCTTTAGTAGTTCTAGAGAAAGCTTCCTACAAACAAACTCACAAACTTATAAACCTTACCTCTTTATAATATTACTATATATACAGATAGATCATTACACAATACTTATTGAAAGTATTTTTTTATTTAGCACTGGTTCGGAAAATTGGGGAAGTCTTGGGAAGAAACAGAAAAAACTCAGGGGGATTATATTTTTTTAGTCATATTTTTTAGTCTACAATAATTTTGGACTTATTGGAATAATTTTTGGATTTAATATATATATATATATATATATATATATATATATATATATATATATATATATATATATATATATATAATTTAAATTAGAATCAGCTTGCTGAAGAGAGCCGTACGGGCAGTTTATAACTTATATTGTAAAGAGTTACGCAGAGAAAAATTAACATATTAACGTTAGCATCGCAATATATATATGAAATTTAATGTATGTACATAAAACACGAATAAAAAGCTTTGATAAGTATAAACATATATAATTTGAATAGTCATCATCATCATCATCATCATTACAACCTTTCACAAGTCCACTGCTGAACATAGGCCTCCCCCAAGGAATGCCACAAAGCACGGTCCTGAGCCCCCTGCATCCATCGACTTCCTGCATGTCTTGCCTGGTTGTCACTCCATCTCGTGGGGAGTCGCCCTACACTTCGCCTACCGGTACGAGGCTGCCACTCGAGAACCTTTCTTCCCCATCGGTTGACGGTTCTTCGAGCTATATATAGAGGGCTATGCTCGGAGTTGAGTTTCCTCATACGGCCAGCAGTGAAGGACCACGTCTCAGATTCGTAAGTCATCACTAGCAACACGCACTGGTTGTACAATTTCGTTTTAAGGTTTTGAGGTATGTTTGATGAGAAGATGTGTCGTAGTTTCCCGAACGCTGCCCAGCCTATTTGAATCCGTCGATTGACCTCTTGGTCGAAGTTGGACTTACCTAGTCGGAGTATTTGTCCCAGGTAAACATACTCGTCAACAACTTCGAGCTTAATGCTCCCAACAACTACCGGCATAGGTGTGACATGGACATTAAACATAATCTTTGTTTTGTCCATGTTCATATTAAGACCTATCCGTTGGGAGACACTATTGAGGTCATTGAGCATAATGCTTAGGTCCTCCAGCGATTTTGCCATAAGGACTATATCATCGGCAATTCGAAGATGAGTGATGTACTCGCCATTGATGTTAATACCGTATCCTTTCCGGTCCAGAAGCTTGAAAACGTCTTCCAATGCAGCGGTGAAGAGTTTCGGGGATATAACGTCACCCTGTCTTACACCTCTCTGCAGTTGGATAGGTTTCGTACTCTGGTTCTATACTCGGATAGCCATCGTAGCCCTACTGTACAAGCACTTCAGCACTTCGATACACCGACAGTCAACTTGGCACCGCTGAAGGGACTGCAACACCGCCCAAATTTCGACGGAATCAAAGGCTTTCTCATAGTCCACATACGCCAGGCATAGTGGCAAATTGTACTCCTCGGACTTCTGTACAACTTGCCGAAGGGTATGTATGTGGTCTATGGTGCTAAAGCCCTTTCGGAAACCGGCTTGTTCGGGAGGCTGGAAGTCGTCAAGTCTGCGTGCGAGACGATTCATAATGACTCTTAAAAACAGCACGTAGACGCGGCTCAGAAGGTAAATCCGTCTGTAGTTCTTTAAGAGAGCATTGCCACCTTTCTTGAATAACAAGACCACCGCACTTCTGCTCCACGCCATTTCTTCAAGGCGGGCGTCAATAAACTGCCACTGCATTGGCGGAGAAGCATCGATTGCATGGGTGGGTGATTATTTTAATTAATAGATATAAAAATATCGAAAAAAATAAGTTAACTTATTTGATAAAAAATGGCAATTTCATAGGTTAATACCTAATATCATCCCGTGGGTATCGTAAGAGGTGACAAATGGAAATGAAACAGGAATTGAATGTAAAATGAAAATGCGGTTGCCAACTACCAAGCGTGGCAGTAGTGACAAATATCCTCCCTATGAGGCAATATATAGGGGTGGCCTATGTTCAGCAGTAGCAATGAGACTGAGAATGTACTAAACTTTCTTTCTCATTGGTTATCGGTTTATCGAGCTATAAGGTCAATTCAACATCACTTCAGTATATTTTGACTGTCTGGTTGGTCTATTGGTCGGAAAGGCGGTTGCTAATTATGACGTCCCGGGTTCGAATCGCGAGTCAGGACAAAATCACTTTTTGGGTTTTTCTGTCATTAAATTCTCAGAAGCAGCCTTGAGTCAGGAAGTTGGCGGTGCTTCACGCCCGTGCCCTTGCCTCTGCGCCTGATCTGTCTCCGTTCATGTCGGTTTGCCGTCCCATGGAACTATGAGAATGTGGGAATACAGAGTGCTCCTGTGCATGCGCATACACTCGGGCACTATAATCCTGTCCTGTGCAGATGGCTGAGACTGGAAATTATTATTTACCTGGCAATCTACTCTTGAACTGTATGTTAAAAATTACTTCAAGAAACCTTACCTCGTGGGAACAACAGCACTATAAATTAATAGCAACAAAGGAGACGGTCCATTTCTGGCCCAGTCTATGTACAATATACTGTGAAAAAGAGAAAAATTCAGTAATTTTGTTAAAAATAAAATGAGAAAATAAATCTAAATAAATAACTTGCAAAAAATAAAAATGCAATCCCAAGTTTCTCATGGTTTTACAAGATGGTGCCCTTCCAACCATAAAAAAGTAAAAAAGTCACGGTTATTTGTCAAATGTCATTTCTGTCAAATGATATTTTTATTTATTTTGAGCTTGGTTGTGTAGCTCAGAACTCTACTCTCTACTTATTTGACTCTGCTTTATTTTTTGGACTTAATGATTTACGTGAGATTTTGATTTCGTTGATATCGGACATCTGTATTCTGTAGAATCACATTTTGAATCAGTAAGCAGGTATGTACGAAAGAAAGATGTTTCCTTAAGCCACTAAACGCATTGAGTTATATAACTCAATGCGTTTAGTGATCACCATATGTACTACGTACTAGAGAAGCCATTCCGAACATTGACTATGTTCAACTAAACTGTAGTGCAATCCATACAAACTAAATATTGCGTAAATTGAAGATTTGTGAATACCATAAAATAATTATTATTACATTTTATTTAGAAATATATTGTTTAGATTAAATTAAGATATTTTATATTTAATTCTTATATTTATTTTATATTGATATCTTATTTTATATTAAATTAAAGTCTTCGCGCATGCGCGACAACTACACCCGCGCATGCGCGAAGACATAGAGTAGGACAAATTTTTTGTTTGGAATGGCTTCTCTAGTACGTAGTACATATAACTCAATGATTAAACGCATTTGAATGACATGCTTCTATCTGTAGTCTGTTAATAATTATTAATTTCTACATAAGTTCATAAGGGCTGCAAAATCTTAATATGATGTAATTATCTTTTAATTCATCTGTTAAAACATGTTGTACTGTTACAAATGCGCTTCTGCAATATAGATAGTTTATTAAAATAAGATTGTTTTGTTCTAGATGGATGAAAATGCACCAATATGTCCACAATGTTTTGCAAACGTATTACATGAATTGTCGGCGCAAATTTTGAAAATGAGCTCCAGCGCCCTAATGCCAATACTATCAGTATATTGTATGTATGGTGTCAACGAAGACTGGGTAGCAGATAAGTTGTGACCCAATTAATATCATCCCAGCAAGACACTGTTTAATAAGAGGCCGTATAACATGTCGCCGTCACTCGGTTAGAGCTTATTATACATATTATATACAGTTGGCGATACAAGGGACAAGTTGGGATGAGATGATTGCAGGTTATTATTGCAGTTGCTCTTCTGGACAACAGACGGTGGGTGGCTGTGCCCACATAATGACCGTTGTCTGGTATTTGTGTTGGACTCGGTATCAAAATTCTATAACCGCACCGGCCTCAATTCTGGATGGCATTTTAGTAAGAGAGGATTTTGAAGAGGATAAATAAATAAAAAATAAAAATATAATTAATAGAATCAGGCGTTACTTTGCGAAAATCCATTATATTAAAGCTTTTAGAAAAATTTACTTCACAAATATCCGCGTTATAAAATAAAATGATGTGTCTTACCTAGTATGAAGAGCACCTCCCGCCCTCCCTCAATTGCGTGCACTATCCCCGTCACCACTAATCCCAGCACCACTACACTAGGCAAGACACACCACTGACGATAATACGACACGTGTTTCGCCTCTACACGAGGCATCCTCAGGTGATATAGACTCTACGGTGGCTAACCGCTAAGTGAGCGGCGAGCCAAAACAAGTGCCTTTTATACAGACCGATGATGCAACCGCTCTCTACTTACGGAGCGAGCGACTGCGTCATGCGATAAAACATGGGACCAATCACCGCCGGACTTACGCAGCCGTTTGTAAAATTAAAATCAAACCGCCGCGCAACGCCCACCCTCCAACCACGCAACCAATCGCCGATCACCGTGAGGGTGACAAACGACCATATTGCGAGGCTCTCTATTATAAGAGAGCAGGCTTAAAGATATTTAAGAGAGGTGAGAGATGATTAACAGTGGTAGAACCAGGCAGCAGCTTTTGCTGTCGCACGGATGGGCCGGCTCGAACCGGGGTGGTACCACGACCTCACAGAAAACCAGCGTGAAGTAGAGGTTTACCTCTGCGTTTCGCTTGGTGAGTGCAGGTGGCCGGAGGCCCTTTTTACTGGAAATGAGGCATTCCATCTTAGTCCTCACGGGTGACAACGCATCTACATTTTGATTTCTAATAGAGGATAGATGTAGATATCTATGGGCCGCAGCAAGCACTTACCATCAGGTGGACTGTGTGCTCGTTTGTCACCCTTATCCTATAAAAAAAATTACAAACGGCTGCGTAAGTCCGGCGGTGATTGGTCGCATGTTTTATCGCATGACGCAGTCGCTCGCTCTGTAAGTAGAGAGCGGTTGCGTCATCGGTCTGTATAAAAGGCACTTATTTTGGCTCGCCGCTCATTTAGCGGTTAGCCACCGTAGAGTCTATATCACCTGAGGATGCCTCGTGTAGAGGCGAAACACGTGTCGTATTATCGTCAGTGGTGTGTCTTGCCTAGTGTGTTGGTGCTTGGATTAGTGGTGACGGGGATAGTGCACGCAATTGAGGGAGGGCGGGAGGTGCTCTTCATACTAGGTAAGACACATCATTTTATTTTATAACGCGGATATTTGCGAAGTAAATTTTTCTAAAAGCTTTAAAAAATAAAAAAATAAGCTGTTTTATTTATATTTAGTATCCAAAACATGATTGACCTAATGTTTCACTTTCTATAATTCACAGGACTATTAACCTTTGTTATGACATTATCCAAGCTTCAAATATCTGTCAAGGCTGAAGGCATACTCTGATACGCTGAGGACCTGTTATATGAAAATATTTGTACGCCGGAAACGGCAGAATATTTAGGATGCCAATTATTTTGTAACAACTGTAATGTACCATATAATAACAAATAAATTATATTATCTGTGATTGTACCCTAGCACTTCAGCAGCCCAGATAGACACATATACCTGAAGAGAATTTCGTATTCAGGATTATTCTGTTTATCCACCTTAAAGCAGCCACTCTAAGGTAAAATAAGTAAATATATTCTATAAGATTAGTGCAATAAAATAGTATCTCAGGGTGGATTTTTTAGGGTAGAGAAACGGAGTTACCCTCTATTAACATATAATCTCGGCTTTGAGCTATCTGGCATTAAATTGAGGTGAGGTGTGCATTAGTACACACTAATGAATGCAATGAAACAATTTTGTGCGTAGGCACCGTTGTTTTATCTCAACAATTTTCTTGTCTGGAATTAGGTAGTACTTTTTACATTTGATTTCTCCTGAAATGCATATATGATATGCAAATATCAACAAGAACGTATGTTGTTTTATTACCAAAAAAAGCACATACACAATCTATAATACACTTTATTCGTGTTTTGATAAAAAAAATACAACTTTTTTGCCCTACTTTCCTCTTAGTTTCGAGACATTTTAGCTATTTTACATAATAAATCTACCTGATAGGCTATAGGTGATATGAGTATATCACAGACTAACTAGTAGATTCTACCCGAGAGTATATTTCAGAGATGACGGATAACGTCAAATCAAAACGACATCAATCCGCCATTAGTGTTGCATTTATTGGTGACAATAAAATATTAATTGCACTGAAATTAAGGCAAATTCGTGGATTTGAATGATTAAAAGTGGTTTAATATTTTCTTTTAATTTATTTCCATACTAGTACAAAACTAGGCCTACGCTTCATACAATTTTGGACCGTCTCCTTTAAGTGTCGGATTAAACAATATGTATTGTGAAGACTATTAATTTATTCGTGACTTTAAACGAGAGAAAAATAAAGTTAAACATTCAATGATATATAATATTATGCATTAATATTTAGGGCATTACATTTCATACATAAATATATAACAACACAGGATTTCCAGGCACTTTTTCGGTCATTTAGATTGGACTAGGCTATCTCGAAAAAAAATATCACGACAGTCAAAACAATGTGGTTATGTGTGAGAGACAATACTTAAAAAGTGAATGGACTGTCTTGAAATTACCATTACCGTTAGTTTATTGTAGTTCACTGCTGAACATAGGTTTCCCCATAGATTGCCTCACAGAGGGATATTTGCCATAGTTGCCACGCTTGGTAAGTGGGTTGTAAAACGCAGTTTTTATTTTTAGTCGTTATTAGGAAGGCGCTGCTGCCTATCTCTTGATTTGTTTTACTCTGTACGACACACACGGAACGATATGCGGAAATGGATATTCTTACTCCGCCACTACCCAGTAATTTTTTTTTATAGGATAAGGGTGACAAACGAGCACACAGTCCACCTGATGGTAAGTGGTTGCTGCGGCCCATAGACATCTACATCTATCGTCGTTTGCGAATCAAAATGCAGATGCGTTGTCACCCGTGAGGACTAAGATGGAATGCCTCATTTCCAGTAAAAAGGGCCTCCGGCCACCTGCACTCACCAAGCGGAACGCACTTTACTTCAAGCCTCAAGAAAAGCCTCTACTTCACGCTGGTATTCTGTGAGGCCGAGGTACCACCCCGGTTCGAGCCGGCCCATCCGTGCGACAGCAAAAGCTGCCGCGTGGCTCGACAACTGTTAAAATTATTTTTTTATTAAAAATTACTTACTTACTTATCGTCACGCACAATCCCTGACGGGGTAGCCAGAGAGAACAGATCGCCAAGTGTCACGATCCTTACATACCTCTTTCGCTTCTTTCAGATTCATTATCTTCTTCATACATGCACGTCTAGGTATCCGAGTACTCTTGACCCTCCCCTCTTCGAGCAGTTTGCTCACATGGTCTTCGAAAGTTAGTCTCGGTCTACCTCGACACCTTTTAATATTAACTTTCGCGCTATATATTTTCTTCACCATTCGGTCTTCACTCATTCGCTCAACGTGCCCAAATCATCGAAGCACGCCCTTATCAATTTTTGTGATAAGGTCATCTTTCAAACCTGCCATATTGCGAATCTCTTCGTTTCGCTTCCGGTCGGCCATGGTAACGCCGCACATTTTACGAAGAGATCGCATCTCCACTGCATTCAACTTGTTTTTATGCTTCTTCTGGCATACCCAGGTTTCGCTGCCATATAACAAAGTCGGTACCAACACTGCGTTATGTATTGCAAGGCGTGCACTCTTCACTACGCCTTGCCTTTTGACTAACGCAGTCAGGGCACCATTGACTTTGTTCCCGGCAGCGACACGCCTGTCCACATCTACATCACATCTTCCATCCCGGCTAAAAGCACTCCCCAAGTATACAATTTCATTTACCTGTTCTAGACATTCCTGATTTACCCATATTTCACACTTCGTTCTCTCTTCGTCCCTTTCAAATACCAGAACCTTAGTTTTATTAGCATTATTTATTAAAAATTAATTAATTAATAATGAATACTGTTAGGTAGAATTAACGAATAATTAAAAAAATCACTCAAGTGTTTTTTATTAATGCGTAGGTATTGCTGTTATAAGCATTAGATTATTAATATAACCGTGTAATTTCATTTCACAATAACGCTTCAGGAACCATTATTAAATGAGCTAGTTATCGTTGAGATAAGGGCGGTGATATACCACTATCAACAACTAAGCTTAAAGAGTTATCCGGGCGTGTGGAACAAGCTTAATTAATTTTTCTTATCATAATGAACCATGTAGGCGTTTCA
This sequence comes from Parnassius glacialis, assembly GCA_033319125.1. Lineage (NCBI taxonomy): Eukaryota > Metazoa > Arthropoda > Insecta > Lepidoptera > Papilionidae > Parnassius > Parnassius glacialis. Next base: position 35,430,956 of record JAVANC010000025.1, read on the forward strand.
CTTAGAGCATTTGATTTCTAATTTAGCACAGTTTTAAGCCGATTTCAAAAAAGGAGGTTTAAAACTCACCTCTATGTTTTTTTTTATTACCACTAATAAAATAATTTAATAATTTCACATTCTGATGTCGGTGATAAGATATAGAATATAGAATTAAAGATTTAAAGCCGAAATCAAAATATGGGAAAATGTTATCCTTATCTCTTATCCTTGTTATTTTTATTAAAAAAACGTTACTTCCACTCTATGACTTTCTCTTGTATCGAGGGGGCAGTTTACATATAAAGATTTCACACGGACCAATAACAATTATTTGTAGGCTATATAGCTAGGTATACAAATACTTGTTCCGTGCGGGATTCGAACCCGCGGCCCTTAGCGTTGCTAAGCCACTGCGCTGCGATCCGTCTTTTAGTTGTTTGACTTCGATTTTTACTTTTTATTAATAGTTATCATTTGCTGTTTTGAGTGGATTAAGGAATATCTTCATCTCAATGTTATCTAATAGTTACATTAAAACTTCATACCTTATTTTGGCTCAGGACCGTGATTTATGGCCTTCCTTGTGGGAGGCCATGTTGTGCAGTGGACTTGTGAAAGACTGTAATGATGATGATGATGATGACCTTATTTTGCCACCCCCTTAGTTTAGGTATTTCTGTAAATTTATATTGAACCACCTCTCAAGTATAATTTATTTAATAAAAAAAGAATCATTAAAATCGGTTCACAATTGACAACATATCGCGTAGCATGACATACAAACAAAACATAGTCGACATGTAAACCTCTACCTTTTTAAGTCAGCTAAAAAAATTCGTTCAAACTGCAATTAATACAATTTAACTTACAAAATACTAATTGCACAAATACTAACAGGTAAACATCACTAAGCCAATTATAAAAGTAAGTTGGCAAGCTTTGTTAATTGTAATTACTTAAACACAACAACTAGTGAATTATCTACGCGTGTTAATTATCCAAAAAAACATTCAATTTAATAAGATAATGTATCTAAGATAATGTAACAAGAACGAGATTGATGAAGTTACTTGTGTCGTTTTTTTTTGTTTCCAAAAAGCTTTTATTATTAGTTTGACCTGTATGTACGTGTGCGTAATTTTGAAAAACATTTTTATTTACTTTTCTTCCACTTCCGGGCGTCAGAATAATCTGAAACTTCAATGTATTAAAAATACATGGCAATACAATATTTTCATGCCCAGTATTCTCACTAGAAACTTCGCTAGATCAATGCGTGATTTAGTTTTAATTTAAAAAATAAACATTAGTTTTATTATTTAAAAGTCATTTATTCATTTACCACTGATTTAGAAAAAATATATCCTGGGAGGAACTAGCAAGATACTTAGCGGAAAGACCGGGAAATTGACAAAACAAATAGTCCTTGATTATCTTATACCTAAATAACATCAAATTTATAGACCACGATGACCTAGATGTCTACCAAGACAAAGCCAGACCGTAGTCGTTAGTTTTTTCATCACTCGTCATTTTGTAGTTTTGACGCAATAGAGCCTAACCTTCAAGCGCTTAATTTTAAGGATAAACGTATAAATCTAATGTATAAAGGCTTACAACCTCAATATCAATTAAACGATATAAATTTCATTACTTTAGCACGTAATTACCATGGATAAACCCTCGTATCTGGAGTGTGCCAGCGGTGATTGTAGTGCCGCGTAATATGCCCCGATAACGCAAATTTAGTACAATAATTTTACGTAGTAGGGCCATGCTGCAGCTATATTTGTAGTAGAGTTGTAGCACAAATGGGTCAGTTCGACCGGGGAAGACCACGCTCTCACAGAATACCAGCGTAAAATAGCAGCTTAACACTGCTGTGTTTCGTATGGTGAGGGTAGAGAACCGGAGACCCTTTTTGCTGGAAAAGAGGCATTCCATTTTAGTCCTCACGGGTGACAACGCATCTGCATTTTGATTCGTAATCGAGGATAGATGTGGATGTCTATGGGTCACGGCAACCACTTGCATCAGATGGCGTGTGTGCTCGTTTGTCACCCCTATCTCCTAAAAAAAACAATAATGTTTGTCATGAGGTGACGGCTAGAAAACGTGGCAAAATCCGACGGTCTTCCTAGAGAGACATCGTGGGAGTTGTTCGAAGAAAACTCATGAAAACTAATGGCCAATAGACGACGTAACGCCCAACTAAAATATTACAACAGTAACGATTTATACGTTGTAGAGTAACAGACCGTACTAAGTTTATGTTATACTAGTGACTCACCCCGGCTTCGCTTGTATAGGATCTATTAGTGTGGCGGTTTTTAGAATATTCATAATTATCTAAAACTATTCATTTTTAGGTAGGATTAAGTAAGACACATCATTTAATTTGATTACGCGGGTCTCAGCTATTTAATCTTTGACGGGTTTAATATAATGGATTTCCGCAAAGTAACGCCTAATTTTAGTAATTATTAATTTTATCAATATTTCGTTTTCTGGAAAAAGAATAACTCCAAATTTTTAGGATAAAATATATCCTAAATCACTTCTGGCATTGCTATCTACCTGTTAATGCAGTGTCATTATAATTGGTTCAGCAATTCCGGAGATTAGCCCAGATAGACAAACAGACAATTTTTTTTCAATTATCGCTAAATTCAAGCACAAGCCTCCTTTATACTTTTCTACCCTAAATGCGGGTGAAAAACTGATAGAAGCGACAAACGAGCACAGAGTTCACCTGATGGTAAGTGGTTGCTGCGGCGCATAGACATCTACATCTATCATCGATTACGAATCAAAATACAGATGCGTTGTCACTCGTAAAAACTAAGATGGATTGCCACGTTTCCAGTAAAAAGGTTCTGCGGTTCTCTACACTTTCCTTGCGAAACACAGCAGCGTTAAGCTGCTATTTTACGCTGGTATTCTGTGAGAGTTTGGTCCTTCCCCGGTCGAGCCGCCGATTCGTGCTACAACTATACTACTAATATAGCTGCAGCACGGCTCCAGCACGTATAAATTAAAGATTTTTTTTAAACTAAAGTTTTATAGTACGCTGTTATGGTGCTCTAGTTCTTTTAGTAACAAGAATTGCATTTATTAAGCTAGTTCTCGACTGTAGAACCAGTATCATGGCATCATCCACTGCCATGACTTTTATTATTTTACTAGCTATTCCCCGCGACTTCGCCCGCGCTTAATTTACTACAATTGGATATCATGTGTTTTAATTTTTTGCGCACAACCCTAACCTTAACTTTTTCTAAAATAAAAGTAGCCGAAGTTACTTCTTATAAAATCGGCTATCTGTCAGTGAAAGTCCGGTCAAAATCGGTCCAGCCGTTTCAGAGATTAGCCGGAACAAACAGACAGATAGACAGACAGATAAAAAATTTAAAAATCGTGTTTTTGTTATAAGTACCGTATATATTTTCATTTGCATTTAGTAAAAAGGTGTTATTTCGACATTACAAACAGACACTTCAATTTTATTTATTTGTATAGATTATCCTTACACAGTGTGAGAGTGCTTCTTCCCCGGTCAAGCCGACCCATTCGTGCTACAACTATAACAGTAATATAGCTGCAGCATGGCTCTACCACATCAATATTTTTGCATTGCGGCAGCGCGTCACTTCCTTGCCCTGTAACCCTCTTAGGAATAGTAAGAGACCTGTGCGCAGGAGTGGGAAAGTATTGGCTGTATATGTCATGTATTGGCGACGTAAGAGTATCCAACACGTATCTCATCTCGTGGGTGTTGTAGTAAGTGACAAAGGGAAGTTGAAACAGGAGATGAACAGAAGAATTTTACTCATAATAACTCAAAATAATGTAAAACTGCGGTTGTTAAACCACCTGCCAAGATTGGCAATAGAGGCAAACAACACTTTATATTAGGCAATCTATAGCAGACGCCTGTGTCCGGCTGTGCCGCAGAAAATTTATTGCTGGAAATATTTAACAAAGAAGTAATTTTTTTTTTATAAATGAACAAAAATCTTTATTTTCTTTCAAAATTTAAAATTGAAACATTGATAATTGTTCTTAATTGGTATTAGTTATCTGTAAACATATCGCTTTGTTTCTTTTAACCGTGTAGTGGTGGTGTAACAATATCTACCCAATGTCGTTCCGTGAGTGTTTTTAGAGGCAACAAAAGAAAATAAACCAGAATATGGGCAGCAGAGTCTGTTAAAAATTCAAAATTATAAAAAAACTGCGGTTGACATCCCACCTTAACAGTTAACAGTGGTAGAGCTACGCGGCAGCTTTTGCTGTCGCACGGATGGGCCGGCTCGAACCGGGATGGTACCACGACCTCACAGAATACCAGCGTGAAGTAGAGGTTTACCTCTGCGTTTCGCTTGGTGAGTGCAGGTGGCCGGAGGCCCTTTTTACTGGAAATGAGGCATTCCATCTTAGTCCTCACGGGTGACAACGCATCTACATTTTGATTTGTAATAGAGGATAGATGTAGATGTCTATGGGCCGCAGCAACCACTTACCATCAGGTGGACTGTGTGCTCGTGTGTCACCCTTATCCTATAAAAAAAACCTGTCAAGGTTGGCAACTATGATAAAATCCTCCCTAAGGAAATCTTTGGTGGAGACTTTTATGGGTTTATATGGATATCTCTCATTATAATATATATATACAGCGAGAGCTACTTTAAGCATTTGTTGACCTGATGTCGATTTTAGAGTTCATATTCATATAGAATTGAGAACTCTATGAATTCTATATGAATTGAGAACTCTATGAATTCTATATGAATTGATTACTCTGACAATGAGATGTTAAAAATTGTTATAATATGAGGAATTTGGGCCAACGACAGGGCTATACAAAACAATTTATCTACAGGCCACCAGGACCCACCTCAATGTGATAAATTATACTGTTTTAAAACACAATATCATGTATATTGTCCAAAAAAAAGTCTAGACTACCATTGAAGGAAATAGACATAACATCCGTAATAAGTTAAATTATTTTAATCCTTCTAGGCATTTAAGCGAAAGTTACAAAGATGTATAATTATTAATTAATTTTAGCTTCATATATTATTAAACCTTATGTAAAATAAACCGCAGGCTATAAAATCAATGTATCAAGTTACCATAACCCACTCCTCGATACCAAAACTATATTTTTTATAAACACAATTGAAATTACGTCCTAGTCTAAAAAAACTTTAATAACATTCAAGCTTCTAAGCATTTAAGCAAAGGTATTAAGAACAGTAATAATTTTAATTATACCTTCTTGGATTATTAAATCTAATGTAACATAATCCTTAAAGGCACGTAGCTCGGTTGTGTAACGATCATAACCCGCAGTAATAAACAGCGTCACCGCGCCCCGTCGGAATTCAAACCGGAAGCGGAAACAATTCCGACGGACGTACCCAGCACATAACTACTCAATAAACGTGCTAATAAAGTTAAGTATTAAATGTTATATAATATATAATCTACTGATAGATTAGGTAAATTTGTAATAAATTTTTTGTAGGCAAACAATGACTTATTAGATGGGTTATATTTTAGTCCTAGGCATTATTCATAATTTATATAAACTTAAGTTTTTTAAAAGAAATAAATCATTATATTGTATTATCTGTAATTAAACTACTTATGACCTCCTAAATGAAAATTGTATTGTTCAATATGATTGGTTTTAATTTTAACGTAATCTACCACTAAGAATATGTTGTCTTTTTAGTATTATATATAAGTTGGTATCCTTCCTTAAATTGGTACATCCTACATATTAACCTTTCTCTTATTTTTATTTAATATTTTTTCTGGGTTGTATGCAAAAGATTGTTATGCAATAAAACCGTTTTTTGCTTTTTCCTCAATATTTGTATACTTTTGTAATATTAATCTTTCCCTGGTCACACCAACATAAAAATATTGAATAATAAAGGAAAATATTGTTTTTACTATTTGTTGTATTTGCCATAGAGCTTTAGTTAACTATAGAAAATATCTCGTTTTTACAAGCAATCTAATGGAGGCCTATGTTCAGCGATGGACAAAAAAATTATAATGAACTAATGACCGGTGGTTCTAACATTTTCTACTACATAAACATTTAATTGGTGTGGGTTATAATACTATAGTGTTATTATATGATATTTATTTAGCTAATCCAACTAATGTTATACTCACTTAGATTAAGGGTTTTTTTCTTTATTAAAGGTTATTTCTCTAATTCGCAGCTGGGCATGTACTCTTTTATAATAGGCATAATTTAAAAAGAAGCTAAAGTGGTTTTTGATTATTATTTTCATGCAATGGTTGACAACATCTATTAAATAATATTAACCATTTATTTTTGCAATAAGTTATGCTGTAGGTATATAATGTTATATTAAGTTGCCAGAAAACACCAAAATTTGTGAAGAATGGACCGAATATCTCTTTCTTCCTTTCTTTCAAGATTAGTTATATATATTTAGTCTGTTAATCAATAGCGGTTATTATTACATATGATATTTATTTACGATATCATTAATGTCATCTTCATATCCTAATTTAAGAGAAAATATTTATGTTTAAAAATTCCATTTTTATGTTTTTCTTTTGAACTTTGTTAATACTAGATGTTACCCGAAGTAAATAATTCAATGAATGTTATATTAAAGTCAATTTATATTTTTCTTCATGCATTAAAATTCTGAAATAATTAATTAACACCAAATTACCTAACACTGCGTTTGATCAAATAAATACAAAAAAAAACAACACGGGCAAACATAATGCGTTGATGTCTTTTACACAGTCGCTAATATTTAATACTGGTCTCTCGAAAGTACTCACTCGATTGTAGCCGATCCCTCCACGCCATGGGATTTGAAACCAATCCTTGGAACCCTGGCCAGTAAAGAGGCTTGTGCTGCAAGTAATGCGCCATGCCTGCCGCCGCCGCCGCAAGAGAGAGCCTCGGTGTCAACAACCCAGCACCAACAGTAGTCCCAACTGTTGGCCTCGATAGTATATGGTCGATCCCGTGAGGATTGGGTGCTGGTGGAGGTGCCTCCGCTAAAGAACTCAACGCAGCTAAAGGTGCTCCAAAGCCACCGTCAAGAGCACCTCGCGACAGAGGAGAAGAACCACGCAGTTCGGACATGCTTAAAATAATGTTCACTTCTAACACTTTAACAGTCTCAATACTCAATGCATGTTGTCTTTAAAACACGTTATCACACAATCATCGCGAGAATCTACCCCGAGACCGATATAGGAGCACCGCTCGGGTGGCCGCTCCAATACCAAATGAAAAGCTCACAAACCGGACGCAAACAGAAAAAAAGAACCTGTATAGAGACCGCCCAGTCAATCTAAACCTTATATCCGAGACGCCGCCCCTCGGCTGGAGAGCGCTTTTAAACTCTACCCGTCCCTCTCACACGCATACGTATACGAGAGAGAAGGTAGAGCCGTCGTGTTAACACGATAGCGTAGATTTAACGAATCGGTATTTAATAGCGCTTCTTGTCTCTTTATAATTAAGTCTGGTGCAGTTTTTGCGAACCCTCCCCGCTCCCTCCTCTCGGCCCCGCGCCGCCTGCACTCCGCGACCTATTGTGTCCGGAATAATAGGTCGCATCATGAATAGGACAGTTTATACTGTGTATCCGGAATCCCGATCGTTTGTCGTTAGATAATTTATGTGACAAATATTGTATTAATTGAGAGCACTCGATCCGAACGGAAATAAAACACCCATGGCATTACTGCGCCGTCTACATCTGCTGGGGTTGTGTAGGTCTCAAACAATTAGTTTTAATGGTTTTTAACGCATTTACAGCCAATAAAGTGTACAAATAATTTAATGTTTCCAAAAAATTAACTCCCATTACTCTAAATAAAAGTGCTTCAAATATAGTTAAAGAATTTTTATGAAAAGGCCTATAGTATTAGGTATCTACCATCTACATTTTTTTCAAAAGACCACTGCTGAAATTAGGCGTCAGTCATAAATTTGTTCATATGCGGATACTTGCCATAGTTGCCACGTTTGGCAGGCGGGTTAGCAACCACCGTTTAACAATAATAATATTCCTTCTTAATACCTTCTTAATATATTTAAACAGACTAATATGAAAAAGGAAAGATAGCTATCTAACATACTTTTTGGTATAAATTTGTAATTTCATGAAATTTGTATCAAGTTTAAATATTTTTTCTAATACCATAATACAAAACGAGTATAAAGGTTAATTAAATAAAGGTTTAACTAAAGGTTAATTTTACAATAAATAATTCAAAACATCAATTTCATTTACTTTTTTCTGTAGGGGTTTCCTTACACTTTGCTATGTACGACTATAATCTGCTTTCATATCGTAATTATTAAACCAATTATTACTGAATAAGCCATTTTTAATCTATCCAATTAAAAATTATGACCACATCCGGTTCGATATCATGCACACATCAAAAGAATATTTTTAAAAAGCTCGCTCACAGACAAATTATGCCGCAACACTGGAGTCAATTTTATAAGCCCTTTTTAATCCCTAATGGTGGGCATTAACTGAAATTAAAAACCTTTTCCCCTAATAAATATGGCGGTACCATAAATAAATATAACAATAAACGGTTTGGGATGAAAAAATGTGTGTGATAAAAAACAACCATTTCGTGACGCGAAGTTTTGATAATGTATAGATGGAGTCTAATGATATACATTTTGCATTCAAGTCTATTGTTAGTCTTATCTATATTAAATTTCATGGATTTTATTTTTATTGCCCGTACAAAAATTATTTAAATTATTTAGAAAATATTTTATGTATATTGTAATCCGAAAAGAGGGCGCAAAGAATGATGCTCTGGTGCATACAATTCGGTTGAATTAAGGATACGTATAGCTGTCTATGGGCTTCCTCAGACTAACAAAGAAAAATAAACTGCACACTAATTAGGTTCAGCCATAAGGGAGAATAAAAAAAAACAAATCACTTTGACTTTTTTTTTATAGGATAAGGGTGACAAACGAGCACATAGTCCACCTGATGGTAAGTGGTTGCTGCGGCCCATAGACATCTACATCTATCCTCGTTTGCGAATTAAAATGCAGATGCGTTGTCACCCGTGAGGACTAAGATGGAATGCCTCATTTCCAGTAAAAAGGGCCTCCGGCCACCTGCACTCACCAAGCGAAACGCAGAGGTAAACCTCTACTTCACGCTGGTTTTCTGTGAGGTCGTGGTACCACCCCGGTTCGAGCCGGCCCATCCGTGCGACAGCAAAAGCTGCCGCGTGGCTCTACCACTGTTAACTGTTACTTAAATTATTAATAAAAAATATTAATTATAATGTGTGAGAACTGTATGATGTTTCTTACAACCGTTACCGTTACAGCCTATTAAAGACCAGTGCTGAACATAGGCCACACCCATAGAGTAGTTGTTCCTCAATTTTGTCACGCTTGGCGTGGTAGAGCCGCGCTGCAGCTATATTATGCTTGTAGCAGAATACCAGCGTAAAAGAGAAGTTTAATGGTGATTGTAGAAAACTGAAGACCCTTTCTGCTGTAAACTAGGTATTTGAGTGACAACACATCCGCATTTTGATTTTTAAATTGAGAATAAATGTAGATGTCTATGGGCCACAGCGTCCACTCACAATCAGGTGGACTGTTTGTTCGTTTAGGGTGATAAAAGGGGTATTACACCTCAGTGCCTCGAAAAACGGCTTTACGTGCTTTTCGAGGCACTGAAGTGTAACACTGCCAACTACCAGGTCGATCTGCTTCATGGCTGCCACTGAGAATTTGTTGGCAGAAAAACACAATAACTGTTCTGTGCCCGACCTGTATTCGAACCTGGGACTTTTATGTGTATATGCGTAAACAAAGAAGATTCAATTGTCCTAAAAGCCATGCCCAAAGTAATGCTTACAGGTTATGATTGAGAGGAGATAGACTCGGATGCAGTATTGGAGATTCAGTCACTCGGACATGCTATCTTCATCATCATTCATCATTACAGCCCATCACAAGTCTACTGCTGAACACAGGCCTCCCCCAAAGAATGCCACATATCACAGCCCAGGGCCACCTGCACACATTGTCTTCCTGGACATATTATCAAATCGTGTTTTTATCTAGTGGGGCCTTTCATAACACTTACCATTATGTGGCTGCCATTCGAGAACTTTTGCCCATCAGTTGTCGATTCTTCGAGCTATATGGCCGACCCATTGCTACTTTAGCTCACTGTTCCGGCTGTTTCGTTTACTTTGGTTCTAATCCGAAGAAATATAATACCACTAAGTATATCAAAATTACCAGCAAATTGTGTTGTCGTACAAACTTTGGTGCCTACTGACATCAAACAAACGGTTCAATAGCTGACTATTGAACCGTTTATTTTTTGTCTATCTGAATAGATAATAGACACAATATTCTTTACTGCACAAGATTTTATTCTGTTTGTATGAGGGCTATAATAATATTCTCTGCCAGCTTACTTTTGGTAGGTGTGGTAAGAGCTAAGTGTAGAGCAATAAAACAAATAATTTATAGCATGCCTTAAGCGCAAAGCGCGTAAGTATGTTCTACTAGTGCCTAAAATCAAAATTCCAACGTTTTTTCGCATAAAATCGTATCTAACAATCATATTGAACATACAAATGATATAAAAAGCATATTATTAGAAAGATAAATGATTGCTGAACTTATATTTTTTTTAAATCTATTAATTGCTATTTTTACATAAAAAAGTGGTTTTAGTGGCTTATGGTGTGGATTTATTAAGTCCGCATGGAGTGATAAACACGATAACTTTTAAAAATATCAATTGTTTAACTCAATCTATTTTTAATCTCTTCATCTATCTTGTAATGGAATGCAATTGAATGTAAATGGCAGTTTAATTTTCTTTTGCTTAGTTATAATTATTTTTTTCGGCGTAGAAATCCGGAAATTTTCGGTGTTTTAGCAGCCTTTTAATAATTTATTTTACTAAATAGACTGCCTCACTCATACACTTCGCCGTCAACCGCCGAGCGTGAGTGGATACTGTATCAGTTGTTCCCAGTGGCCCAAAAAGATCGCTGTACAAATACAAAATATTCGAAAAACCAAATTTCATACATACTTGATTATTATAATAATCAGAGATTTTTATTACAATATTTTAAAAGCACAGAATAAATAATAGCAGTACCTACGTACTAAAAGTAAGAAGAATGTATATATTTGCATACTGCATACTTAAATACGTCCTAGACTTTATGGAGTGACCTGAATGACAATCTGGGCATTATTAATCGTGCAATTTTGGATTTCCAAACTTTTTTTAAATTGAAGTTTGACATAAAAATTATTGGAAAATTGGAAGTAGGTATAATAACTACATACTAAAAGTAAGTATGATGTATATATTTAACTATATTTATATTTAAATATGTTGTGTGTGTGTGTGTGTGTGTGTGTGTGTGTGTGTGTGTGTGGTATGCATTATTTTATCACCCTTAATCATCATCATTACAGTCCTTAACAATTTCACAGTAGAACATAAGCCTCCTCCAAGGAATGACACAAACCACGATTCAGAGCCACATGCATCCCTCGACTTCCTGCATTTATTACCAGGTCATCACTTAATTTAGCGAGGGGTCGCCGTACACTTCGCTCACAGGTACGCCTAGGCTTACCGCTCTACAACCTTTCTTTCCCATCGGTTGTCGGTTATGAGCAAGGACACAAATATCCTCTCTTGGTAAATACTTTTTTTTTATAGGATAAGGGTGACAAACGAGCATACAGTCCACCTGATGGTAAGTGGTTCCTACGGCCCATAGACATCTTCATCTATCCTTGTTTGCGAATTAAAATGCAGGTGCGTTGTCACCCGTGAGGACTAAGATGGAATGCCTCATTTCCAGTAAAAAGGGCCTCCGGCCACCTGCACTCACCAAGCGAGACGCAGGGGTAAACCTCTACTTCACGCTGGTATTCTGTGAGGTCGTGGTACCACCCCGGTTCGAGCCGGCCCATCCGTGCGACAGCAAAAGCTGCCACTGTTAAAATTTCAAAAATAAAACTTAAATTTCTATTTTATTTATTCGTCTCTATATATATTACATGTATTACATAAAGTTAAACCTTAAAGTCACAGCCTATATACATACCTCCTTTAGTATCTGAGCGGGTTTTAGGACAAGGAAACTTCCAACGCGCTACCCCAAAGAGTGTCGGCAAACTTCAAATGTCTTCGAAATAATTTTTTTCTTATTTCTCAGACATGCAGGTTTCCTCACGATGTTTTTCACCGTACGTGTTAAATTGGCACTTAAAATTTTAATTAATAATTTTACTGGATCAAACCCGGATTACTCGCATAACATGAAATTTACAGCGAACGCTTAGTCTCTGAGCTACTATGGTTCTTACACCCCCTACCATTTAACGGTAAATTCTTTTCGTACTCAGATGACACTGCGATCATATTTTAGGGAGCGAATAAAACGCATTCATTTGCTGAAAGAGGATTTCATTACACATATTCACGGTTAAGCAAGAACCTTTTAACGCTAAAAATTCAAAAATCTAGAAACATAACATTCTCTATAAATAAATCCACACAGGTAAACATTAATAAATTAATTCTAAAAATGCATAGATAATTGTAATAACGTAAACTATTCAGCTTGCTCCTGCCTACCATTACAAAAAACTCGATATATTAAACATTTCGGTGGTCAATTCGATGAAACACTATCGTGGAATACACAAATGGATCTTCTATCTGCAAGAACACGTAAGCTAAAATGGATTTTCAAAAAACTTAGAAATTTATTCAAATTAACATTTTTGAAGATGGATTATTCTACCCTAGTTCAATCGATCTTAAGCTGCTGCATATCAATCTGGGGTGGAGGGTGCATAACTAGAATTATTAAGGTGGAACGCGCACAGAGATCTCTGGTTAAGGTAGTGCTAAGAAACTCTTACCTATACTTAACAATCAGCCTGCACAAGGACAGTAAATTTATGACCGTAAGATAACTATTCATATTACACCTAACATTGCTCAAGCATAAAGATTATCCCATAACACTAAGATTATTGATAGCAAACGAAGGAACAATAGAATATTCAGTAATATAAAACACAATAACACCTTCTTCAGCAGACAATCTTGCTTTCTCGCTCCTTACTTTTACAACAAAATGGATTAATTATTAAACATCTATCAAAGTTACGACAAAACCTAAGTTACGACGACACTGAATATATTAACACGCACGCACTCACGCACGCACGCACGCTCAAAAGAACACATAGGAAAAATAAATAAAATTTTCATTTCATTTCATTTTCTATTTATGTTATTTAAAAAAAAAATGTATACGAGGTAGAGCCATGCTGCTGAAGGACCACGCTCTCACAGAATACCAGCGTAAAATAACAGTTTCGTATGGTGAGTGTAGAGAACCGGAAACCCTTTTTACTGGAAAAGAGGCATTCCATCTTAATCCTCACGGGTAACAACGCATCTGCATTTTGATTCTTTATTCAGGATAAATGTCTATGGGCCACAGCAACCACTTACCATAAGGTGGACTGTGTGTTCGTTTGTCACCCTATCCTATATATAAAATACAAAATTTCTACTTTCTGTACTTTCCGTTTTTTGATAGAAATCTCTTAAAGCAATATGATCACCGTTTGTAGTTCATAAGTTTTCCACAACAACAACTTTAGGCTTAAATGCAATATAAAGTTATCTATCTTTCAGATATTATACGTGGTAGAGCCATGTTGCAGCTATATTATAGTTGTAGCACAAATCGGCTCGACCGGGGAAGGACCACGCTCTCACAGAATACCAGCGTAAAATAGCAGCTTAATGCTGCTGTGTTTGGTAAGTGAAGAGAACTAGAAACCCTTTTTACTGGGAAAAAAACAGAAACTTTTTCATTTATTATAGATTATAAATAACACTTATTGAAAGTCACTATTGAACTATCACTATGACTAATAAAACGATCATTACCACTGGTTCGAAAAAACCTCTGTACTGGGAAGAATCAGCAAGAAACCCGGCGGGACTTAAAAAAAATAACAGTTTACAATCATTTATGTTACGCAATTAACAACACAAAACAATGTAGAAATAGCTTCGTAGCGATCACTTGAAAACGAGGCATTCCATCTTAGCCCTCAGGGGTGACAACGCATCTGCATTTTATTCTATTTTTTATTTTATTCAATTCTGTCTCATTACCTGTATTCACAAATAAATAAAATTCGAATTTGAATTTTGTTTCTTAATCCTGGACAAAACCTAGTAGGTTTCTATGGACACATCATTCACTTACCATCAGGTGAACTATTTGCTTGTTTGTATCATATAATCATATAATCATCATCATATATCAGATAATCGGGCCATCGTCAAACATAGAAAATATGGGCATCAGCCGTCTTTTTGCTTCAGCATTTTAGAGCAGGAGTTTATGATACACCCATTTTATTGAACAAAATATCCCTCAACCCGTCCACTGGCTTAAAACGAGCGGTTTTATGATATAGTCCGTATTTTGATGGAAATCTGATTAATTATCTCAACAGCTCGGCGGGGCGTCACAAAAAGCTGCGAGCATTGTGGACGCGGACCGGATGTCACATAATACCCGCGTTTTCTATGCAGACTCCATCGGACCGGTGTGGTGTCACTGGCAGCGTATCTGCCTGTTTCTTTTACATGTTCTATGCGGTATCCATAATAATTCAATCTAAGTGTTTATTAACCTCGTCAATTGAATGGTTTATATAATATAATACAAATTCTGTATCAATAATATTTTTGTAATGACTAACATCATGAGAGAATCTTTTCTATATTTAGGTTGTAATTACACACGACAAAACCTGTAACATTGCTGGCGTAAGTAGGTAAATATGATAGTTGTCCCGTCGTCTATTGGATAAAAAATGGAAATCTTTCTGGGATTACTCATAGTTGCGTTTTACGCTACCAATGTGTAAAAAAAAGATGCGTGAGTGTCGTGGAATACTCGGTTGGAACGAAGTTCTTTTCGTAGTACATTATTATTGATAAACATATTATATTATTTACTTACAAATACAAATAAATGAATCACTGGCGTCTGTTAAAATGGAGCGTTATTTAAAATAAAATAATATTTCTTTCATGGCAAGATAAGAAAAAGTGCGATGGATATTATTCCATCTCGCTTTCTTATAGCCGCCAAGGCCGTCTACACTACGTCAGAAGGGGTCGTGACGGAAAAATCTTACACTTTATCTCGCCTAGCTCCCATCCACCAAATTTGTACCGACCGATAAGGAACTCAGTTCCAAAAATTATAAACAAACATACAATTTTTTATTTTTTCTATAATATTAGAGTTAAATACCGAACTATTCTATCTGACGATGAGTGGTTATTGTATCCTACTCACGACTAAAACCACCATCAAACAATGAAGAAGCTACAATGTTTATTTCACATCTTAAGTTTTGAGCGTTTTAATACTTCTAAATCATTATAACACAATAAGCACTACAAAGATACCTAACGACATAGGCTTAAGACTGACGTTCATATTAGATCTTTACCTCTGAAATTGCCGTTTTTTAGGAAATAAGTTAACGTAATTTTTTTTGTATACTTTTTATTTCTATTAATAAAAGTAATCACCCATGGAATCTATACATCTTTGCCAACGCAGTGGCAGTTTATTGATGTCCTTTTAGTTTCTTAGCTTTTAGCTTATTTTAGTTTATTGTCAAAGGCATTTTGTATTGGCATACGGGTATTGAATTTTTATTCCGCCAAAAGTTATCCGAATTCTGGCAAAGCAGAAGACTCTAGCGCAAATTCTGGTGAGTACGGTGGATGACGGAGAGCTTCCAACCCCAGATCTTGTATCTTGGAGACCGTCTGTTGTGCAATATGAGGTCACGCGTTATCGTGCAGGAGCAGCGGGGATGAGCGACTGACCAAATCTGGTTGGAGACGTGCAAACTTCTGCATCATTGTGTTCAGTTTTTCGTTTAGGGCATTGTTTCGGTGCTGAACCAGGATCCAACCAACTTGCTGAGCACTTGCGGTTGTCAAACAGAATCTATTTTGTGTCGCAGATCAATTGTGGTCAAATGCAGTTCAAAATTACTTCGTCTGTGTGCCTGTTATGTGTGTGAGCAGTTTAAGGCACGTCTTGACGCGTACTTCGCGCTGGCAATCATTGAGTTCGTAGGGCGCCTATTTGTTATACTTCTTACCTTGCCAATTTGACACAAATAGACCATTATTGTTTGATGCTAACGTCGAAAGCTTCCACAATCGCTTTTAATGCGTCAATGTCGACCAAAGTTTTCCGACGACCACGGAGTTCATTTTTCACGTTGAAATTTCTAAAACGGAAACAAATAACAGGTGGTGCGTTCGTTTGTAGTATTCGCTTCATAAACGTCGTCGATGTTGCTTGCCGCTTGTGCCGCGTTGCTGTCACGACGGTACTGATATTCCATAATTACTCGAATTTTAACGTAATTTCAAATTCAAATTCTTAGCCACACAAAAATTATTTTGATTTTAAATGATTAATAACGTCAGAAAGGCAAAATCATAGGTAAAGGTCTATTATTTCCTAGTGGTTAGAACACAATTGAATTTCAAACCTGCACTTAACATTTTTCGCAAAAACGCTAGTCACTGACTTTTGAAATCCGCAACATTTCCTACATGCATGTCTCATTTCTCAAACATTTAGAATTATCGACAATAATGTGTTATTATTTTTTATAGGATAGAGTGACAAACGAGCACACTCTCCACCTGATGGTAAATGGTTGCTGTGGCCCATAGACATCTACATCTATCCTCGTTGTCACCCGTGAGGACTAAGATGGAATGTCTCGTTTCCAGTAAAAAGGGTCTCCGGTTCTCTACACTCACCATACGAAACACAGCAGCGTTATGCTACTATTTTACGCTGGTATTCTGTGAGAGCGTGGTCCTTCCCCGGTTGAACCGACCCATTCATGCTACAACTATATTACAATTATCGCCGCAGCATGGCTCTACCACGTACAATAAATTATTATTGTTACAACCCTTCACAAGTGCACAGCTGAAAATAGGCTTCCCACAAGGAATGCCACAAAGCACGAGGAACTTTCTTCAACATCAATTGTCGATTCTTCGAGCTATATAGAATAGAATAGAATAGAATAATGTTTTATTCAATATAGATCACATGTGTAATTCTTATTGAAAGTAATTTTTTACTTTACCACTGGTTCGAAAAATAATAATAATAATTTTTATTTCGGATACAAGCTCCATATTTGGTTAGTAATAAATAATATAAATTTATAATTAATGTTAGTAAATATACAACTAAAAACAACAATACTTATTTTATATTAAACATAACAGCTCTGGACCTCATATGCACAGTGTTCCAGTGCCGCACAACCGGACAATCAAGCCTTCCTAATACAGTACATAGGAGTCCGTTGGCACTGTCTCGCACGCGTCGCATCAGGGAGGCCACTCTTTTTCGCACTATTGTATCAAAGCTGTCCGTGTTAGCCTCAACAAACATACCTGATGCGCTGCAATATCGAGACAGCCCCATCAGCATCCTAAAACCATTATTGTACTGAACACGTAGAACATTTACTGATCGGCGAGCATACTTGACCCACAGGCTGCAGGTGTAAAACGTTTGGCAGTACGCCTTAAAAAGGGTTATCTTGACAGCTTTTGTACACCTTGCAAACCTGCGAGCCAGCATGTTGCACCTCACTGCCAATGCTCTACGTTCTCGTTCGATATCAATGTCATCAGAGAGGTCATCTGTAACCCAGTGCCCCAGGTATTTAAATTTGGTATCTCTATTTAGAGGTACTCCTCCAAGCCTGACCAGAGGGATAGCCTTAGGTTCTTTGTTCCCTGCCTTAAAAACAAGTAGTTCACTCTTTTTGGAGTTATACCTGAGGCCATGAGCTTCTGCATATCTCTCACATAAATTTATTAATACCTCGAGTGCTCTGATCGAAGGGCTCAGCAGCACCATGTCGTCTGCGTAACTGATGCTGTTTACGAAGTTACCATCTATTGAGCATCCGACGCCAGTTCTGCTAAGCTCATCGATCAATCCATTTATATACAGGTTAAACAGCCTCGGTGAAGTTAAACCTCCTTGTCTCACTCCGCACTCCAACCTATATTCACTCGAGTACGAGCATGCCCACCTTACATTATTTGATTGGTTGTGGTACCAATACCTTAATATATCAACTATCTCCCTAGGCGTGCTCGTTTCCCTCCGAAGCTTCTCCCATAATAAGTTGTACGAGACCAGGTCAAATGCCTTCGACAAGTCCAAAAAACAGGCGTAGACAGGCGTTTTTCTCGTAACATAATACTGGACGGTATGCTTGAGTCGTAAGATTGCAGTTTCAGTAGACAGTTCAGGTCTAAACCCAAACTGTGCGTCATGTACCTGTATATGTTTACTTAGTTGACGATCAAGCAAACCATCCAATACTTTTGCTACCACAGTAGCAAGCGAGATTGGTCTATAATTGTTCTTGTCGGCAGCATCCCCAGTCTTATTCTTTAGAACTGGTACCACTATGGTCTTCATAAGTTCCGGAGGTAAGTATTGATGCCCTATACATACATTAAAGAGCATAGTCAATACCCTAGGCAGATGAACTCCCGCGTACTGAAGGTGCTCAATACTGAGGTCATCATATCCAGGTGATTTACCACGTGTCATATTATTTATGACATTTGCTACTTCTCTCGCAGCAAATCTGGCAAATTCACTGCACGATTTCTCCTCGATATCGAACACCTGCTGCACCGGTTCTAATGGAGATTCCACTTTGAAGTGTTCCCTAAAAACTTCTGCAATATGATGGGGCTCACTCTTACCATCGACAGTCACAGGTAAGCATGATGCAGTTTCCAGCTTCTTAGTTAGTTTCCAAAAACTCTTAAAATCTTTTTCTTTGTGGTGAGTAGCCAAGATATCCATTTTTATTTGGTTCTCATTGTCTTGACACCACTTAACCTTTGACTTAAAACACCTCCTAGTTTCTCGCATTCTATCATATACATAACCCGCACTGGGCTTACCATACAGCAACCACATTTGGAAACTGCAACGTGCCTCCTGATGCACCTCCCTTACGTACCTATTCCACCCAATAACTAGTTTGTGTTTACTACGCTTTCTTATCTCATAACTAGTTTCAGCAGCTTCTCTTAAGATTAAAACAATATTTTTATATAACCTATCAATTACTGTCCTATGATCTACATTTTTACACACTTTATCCGCACAATACCTAAATTCTACTGGAAAATCAACATTTCTTAAATTATTATGACATATTTTACTATATATATTAATCTGATCAACGCCCCTCTCACCCCACTTGACCTTGTTACAACATTTTTCCTTATATTGCGTTTTAAATGGCAGCTTACCTATCTTAAAATCTACTTCCAGTGGAAAATGATCTGACCAATAAACATCAAAGCATACCTTACAATTTAATAAACATTGCCAAGCTGCCTCCGTTACTAGACAGTGATCAAGCCATCTTCGGCAGTCCTTTTTAATGTCACTTATATAAGTGTATGTATGTGATGTTATTTTTAAATGGACCACGTCTGCACAGAGCCACCTCCGCTCCTCACAGAAATTGGATAACTCGTTATAAAATAATTCTCCGGGATGCGCATTAAAATCACCAAGAATAATAGCAGATTCAATTTCGCAACTCTCAATTACAGCGTCTATTTCACTTAATACCTCTGTAAACTCAATTAAATTATCTTGGCTGTCTGTAGGCATATACACCGAAAAAACCAAGAAAAAACGGTTATTCGCGCATACTTTAATAGCTGTCAGTCTAACACTATTACACGGAACGATTGAAACTGACGAAAACACACTTTTCTTCCACATTATCGCCACCCCACCATAGGGTCGCCCACGGAGTATGCTGGTTGATGTGTCCACCGCTGACTTGCTCGTGTATTCAAAGTCACTGTCAATATTCCCTACATATGCAATGTCATGTGGTAATAACCACGTCTCCTGAAGAGCAATGACGTGTGCCGTCTTACATAATTCCCTCACGCCGTCCACTGATCTCGTAACTGACTTGCAATTAAAACTAACAAGTTTTATACTGTGATCATCATTTATATCCATACTATACTTTTTATTAACTTTTATCACCAGCCTCATTCAAGCCCGTAGCAGGTAATTTCCTGTCATTAAAATTAATAAATCGCCGAAACGAGATACCTTCAGGCCAAAGATTCTTGTCCAGGAACATTTCCGTCATATGCCTGGGAACAAACACTTTATAAGACTTATAATCTTTTTGACGTTTCATTTTAATTTCCACCAGTTGTACAGCAACATTCGTTTTGCATAAAATATAATTGGCAATGTCCTGGGTTGAAGTCTCTATATCAACATTGTTTATAAACAGTGGTATTCTTATATTTGCTGCCTTAAATTTACCCGTAGGATCCTTCGCCTGCCCCTGTAATCCAATAAATCTGTTCCTAAGTCTTTTCCTCTGCACCATAATCCATTCTTCATCCCTTTTATGCAGAAATGCACCCCCTTCCCGCGCTACTTGTGAGAATGTACTTCGTTCGTTAAGCTTATTTATTGGCGAAGTACCGCTCGCTCGTTCCGCTACACCTATAGTTGAGGCCACCAGCGTTTGCGCACACGCATTAGTTTCGGACTGCGTATGTGCGGAAACCGCGGTACTCGTAGAGGCCTCCACGCGCTCGCCCTCGTCTATTATGTTCGCTTTAGTTGCTGTTGGTTGCTCGACAGGGACAGGTGCATCCGCAATTGCATGCTGACACTTCGTGTGCGACGCATCCAGCTGATATTGTGAGTCACGCTGAGTTACTGTATAATTCTCAGCTGTTGTAAATGCCGTTTGATTTGAAGTAGCCGTTTTTTCTACCTCCAAGTTTATAAAACCAAATGGCCCGCTATCCGATCCAAGGTTATCGTAATTTACTAAGTTACTCGTGCCTCTTTTCTTATTTAAGGTATGTTTCACTTGGTAATTATTTAACAGTGACCCTTGTTTCATATTATCAATCTCCATTTTTAATTTGTTAACATGCTCAACCGTAGCGTACTGCTCTGTTATAACTTGAACCTGATCTTTTAGGATAATTATGTCTTTCAGTAATCTCGTTACATCGACATGGTCAAATGTAACCGGTGGTAGTTTTCGTAGCTCTCGGGCTACGAATATTGGGATTAGTTCTGCTGATGTACACTTGATAAGGGAGATAATGTCCTCGAGATCTCGCTGTATTTTTCCATCTGCTTTACCCTTTCTCTTTATCTTTTTCCCTGAAGTTTGCACTGATTGATAGAGTAAGTCTTTTGCAGCCGCAATCTCTTCAAGAGAAAACGTAGTTGCACACAGACGAACTATGCTTTCTTCATTCATCACATCTACTTGATTCTGAATAAATGTCAAGACTTCACTAATGACAATATTACAGCTATTACATTTTACTAAATTCACAGACATTGTGTAGAACGCCACACAACTCTTTCACGATAAACACGTATTATCGCGGCAACGTACGCGACAAGACTGAAAAAGCCTCTGTCCTGGGAAGAACCAGCAAGAAACCCAGCGGGATTTTTTAAAGCACATTTTACATTAATGATTGGTAGATACAAAATTTATTTTAGAAACAGCTTGGAAGCGACTACCTCATTCCCAGGGGTTATTATCAACCATGTATTCATTTATACTATCATAATCCTTTTATACAGTTTCAACTTAACAAAACATTTAAACTTGGTAATAGAGAGAGCCTGGTCACTTTCCGGGACCCTGTTGTAATAGCGTATACATTGCCCCGTGAATGAATTACTGACTCTGTGGAGTCGAGAAACTAGTATCACTAGCTTGTGTTTGTTCCTAGTGTTTACAGAATGTACATCACTTTTTTACTAAAACTACCTTTGTTTTTGTGAACATACATTAAATTTTTTTAAATATACTGAGAGGCCAAAGTTAATATATTAATTTCTTTAAATTTATCTCTAAGAAACTCTCTCGGTTTTAGGTTGTAAATAGCTTTAATGGCCCTCTTCTGTAAAACAAAAATAGTTTCTGAATCAGCCGCATTTCCCTATAGCAAAATCCCATAAGACATTATGCTATGGAAATAACTGAAATAAACTAATCTAGCTGTCTCGACACTTGTGAGACCTCTAATCTTTTTTACAGCATAGGCTGCAGAACTTAGTCTGCTCGCTAGTTTGGACATATGGAGGCCCCAATGAAGCTTTACGTCGAGAGTGATGCCAAGAAAAACAGTGGATTCAACAGGGCTCAGTTCTTTCCCATTTAAAAACACATTGGTACTCAGATTTTTAACATTCGTTGTTGTAAATTTAATACATTTAGTTTTATTTTCGTTTAAATGTAGATTATTAACGTTAAACCAATGCACTAATTTTGATATAGCATTATTCACTTCGTCACATTTAAATGATTGACTTTTAAGTTTGAAAATCAAGGAAGTATCATCAGCAAATAATACTATATTATAATTATCCCCTACAAGAGAAGGTAAGTCATTAATATACACTAGAAATAGGAATGGGCCGAGAATAGAACCTTGAGGGACACCAAATAGTACTGGTGACCCGGAAGAACTTTTACCATTGATAATAACTTTCTGCATTCTATTACTTAAATGTGAAATAATAACTTTAAGCGCTGTGTTCTTGACACCATAGTACTGTAGCTTCCTGATTAATGTCTCATGGTAAACGCAGTCAAAGGCCTTGGAAAGGTCACAAAATATACCCAAAGCACCCTCTGAATTCTCCCATGCACAAAAAATATGTTTAATAAGCTCAACTCCAGCGTCAGTTGTCGAGCGACCCCTTGTAAAACCGAATTGATTTTTATGTAGCAATTTATTCATATTAAAGAAACTTAACATCTGATCCAAAATTATTTTTTCAAAAATTTTACTAAACGTTGGTAGTACAGAAATTGGTCTAAAATTGGCGGGGTCTAATGTACTACCAGATTTAAATAAAGGTATGATTTTACTATGTTTCATTAAATAAGGAAACACACCAGATTTGACGCTTGTATTAAATATAGTGGCTAGATATGGTGCTATTATATCTATTATAGATGAAATAACTTTAACGGAAATCCCCCATAAGTCTGCCGTTTTCTTAACACCAATAGTTTTAAAATGTTTAACGATATCTTTTGGCAGTACTCTATGGAATTTAAAAGTATTTGAACAAGCCTTTACATTTTGTTTAAGCAATGATTCGGCGACAGTAGGAGAAGAATTTATTGATTTATTTGTCAAAGAAGGAACATCAGTAAAATGTTTCTCAAAAGCCATAGCAACTTCTTGATTAGATCGAGTTAAATTATTGTTAATATTCAATTGAAAACCCGAGTTGCGCGATTTGACCTTGCCCGTTTCACTATTTATTATTTTCGGGGTCATTTTAATTTTGTTGGATGCAGTTTTAATTCTGTTACTTAAATGTAAAACCTTAGCTGTGGAGCGCACTTTTTTAAATATTTTAGAATATGTTTTTACAGAATCTCTAAATGGCTATATATAATAAATCTATGGCCGACCCATTGCCACTTGCGTTATGTCGGTTACTCTGATTCTACTCCGGATGTGCTCATTTCCATATATACATATAACGCAAAGAAATTCTGAGCATAGCCTTTTCCGTAGCTGGTTGAGCGACCTTGGCCGTTAGCTTTATACCCTCTATGAATAAAGATACAATATTCAATAAATTCATTTTATTTAATTTGCACACTTACAGCGGGTGAAAAAATACGCCCGCTATCAGTGTGACCATACGCCAACTTCCCTGCACCGACCATTTATCCCGGTGTCAATTAAAGCAACACCTTTGCTCCGGCGGCTTTCATCGTTGCTCCATTATGCTCTCACGACGTTGGACGCTGCCGGCCTACTCTGAACAGATAGCCAGTGGTCCTGTTTTGGTTTTGTTGTTTAATTTGTTTAAGGGCGGTGTCAGTCTTTGAGTAACGAAAAATAAGGATAATACAACTGTACACACACACGTACACAATTCAAAATGTGCAACAATATATTTCGGAAGATAAAAGATTTGTTTTTAATAAAAGAAATTATTTTTTTTAATTTAATTTTTATATATTTTTAATAATAAAAATAAATTTTTGTTTGTTCGTATTTTATGTGCTGCCATACAAAACTTTTTCAACAGATTGCTTGGACTCCCGCGAAGGTTATAGGCATAGTACTATTAACTTACAGTAGGTGGCGCGCTTATCGTACCGACACATTTATTTGAAAGTTAAGTATCATTCAATTTCAATGAATATATTATCATTCTTAATTAAATAATACAACTATTCCAAATTTAAAACGATATTTTCACAATTATTTCTTCTGCGGCATCAATGTGCCGGATACCAGCTAGTGTTATACTCTTATATTTATGAGAATCAAAAACTCTTTATCACACATACCTACACATAAAAATTAAAACTATTTCTTTTTATGGTGGTAGGACGTTTTCCATCTAAGAGTCCCTCTTGGTAGGTACTATCATCATTCTTATTTCTGTCACGAAGCAGCAGTACACGTACCGCAGTACAGGTCCAATTTGCAGGGTATAGAGAACCAGTTTAATTACAGACCATAAGGACTCCCATCTTGGTACCCTGAGACCAAGGCGGACAATGGTGTCCATGAGCTACAACACTCGTTTATCACAAGGTGGACTGTATGTTCGTTTGTCATTTCAATTTGATTAAAAAAATCTATATATTTTATATTAATCTATAATATTTTGATATATAATATTAATCTGTATTTTGATATTATCTAATATATTAAAATACATTTTTGTTGATTGGTATTTTATGCGCTACCATAGCGTACATCATATTGACGTAAAACTTTGTCAACGTATTGCTTGCACTTCCGCGAAGGTTTTTTTTTATAGGATAAGGGTTACAAACGAGCACACAGTCCACCTGATGGTAAGTGGTTGCTGCGGCCCATAGACATCTACATCTATCCTCGTTTGCGAATCAAAATGCAGATGCGTTGTCACCCGTGAGGACTAAGATGGAATGCCTCATTTCCAGTAAAAAGGGCCTCCGGCCACCTGCACTCACCACGTGAAACGCAGAGGTAAACCTCTACTTCACGCTGGTATTCTGTGAGGTCGTGGTACCACCCCGGTTCGAGCCGGCCCATCCGTGCGACAGCAAACGCTGCCGCGTGGCTCTATCACTGTTATTATATATATATATATATATATATTATTATATTTTGTAGGTATAGGTTATAGGCATAGTACAATTAACTTATAGAAGATGGCACGCGTGTGGTACCTACAAATTTATTTGAAAGTTGTATATTATTATCATTATCATTTTTTTTATAGTATTATTTATATATTTCTAATTAAACAATATAACTCTGCCCAATTTAAAACGATATTTCTACAATTATATCTACTGCGGTAGCAACGCGCCGGGTACCAGCTATAAATATGTATTCACAGATAAATTGACAATTTTATTTCATTCATCACAGTCTATCAAAGTCCCATATTAACATACGCTTTTTATTGGAAGATATTTGCAATAGTTTAGTATGAGGGACACTTGAATAGCATCTAAGCGTAGATATATGGATGTGAAAGAAGCGAGTGAGATATCAAGATCGTGCCAAATGGAAATCCGTAGTGTCTATTAGTCCGTAGTATGCATTTTAACCGTGTAGTGGCAGTTTAACAATACCCAATACCCTATATCATGCCGTGGGTGTCGTAAGAGGCGACGAGGGATTCTGAAACAGGAGACGGGCAGCAACATCTTCCTGGTAACAACTCAAAATTATAATTAACTGCGCCTGTCAAGCGTGGCAATTATGGCACAATTACCACTAAGAGGAGGAGACATCTTTGAGGCAGGCCTGTGTTCAGCAATGGATTTTTATAGGCTGTAATGAATGGATGGATGAATTTCTGTCTTTCAGTTTTGTATGCCAATAATCTATACAAATAAATAAAATTGAAGTATCTGTTTGTAATTTCAAAATAACAGCTTTTAACTAAATGCACATGAAAGTATTTACGATACTTATAAGAAAAACACAGTTTTTAAAAATTTTGTCTCTCTGTCTGTTTGTTCCGGCTAATCTCCGAATCGGCTGGACCGATTTCGGCGGGACTTTCACTGGCAGATAGCTAAAGTTATTAGGAGTAACTTAAGCTACTTATATTTTAGAAAAAGAATTAGGGTTCCGCGCAACATAATTAAAACCCTTAATTATATGCGCGGGCGAAGTCGCGGGGAACAGCTAGTTTAATAAATATATTCATTTATAGTGTTTACACTCACTCTTGATTAAAATAAAATTTATAAACAGAAATTTAAACAGTAAATATTTAAGGAGATTTTGAATTTATTATACAATTCCTGAGATTAAACTCAACATACGTAATTGAATTTAGAAATAACAAGTGGTAATATAAAAAATTGTACAACCGACTTCAATATAAATAAAATGAGAACATCAATGAAGTCGAAGTCAGTTAAATACGCATTATTAAGGATAAATCAAAAACTACTGGTGAAATCTTCATCAAATTTATATGGGACCACATGAAAAGCACCAGATTTCAAATAAAAAAGAATCATCAAAATCGGTTCACCTAGAAAAAAAGTTCTAAACGTTCTAACACACATAAAAAAATACACAGTCGACTTGAGAACCTTCTCCTTCTTTTGAAGTCGGTTGAAAAATAAAAAATCTTATAATGAGAAAGATATCTTTTGATTAATAGAATCTCTTTTCATCCACAGATAAGAAATTAATTTATTAAAATTTATTATTAATATATTCATAATATAAAATCTCATTTGAGTAATGCTGAATGCCAAAGTCACCAGATAGTGGCTATTGTCCATGCATCTGCAACACGCCTTCAAACAAAGACAACAACGATTTACGATCAACCCCTATAGACTATTTATCTCATAGCGTGTGATTATACTGCTTCACTTATCGTTAAAACCAGAACCCAGCAGTTTGCACTGCTGCTTGACAAAAGAACAGAAACAGAAACTTTTTTATTTAATAAAAATTCTAAATAATACTTATTGAAAATCACTAACAGATAGGAAGGGCTCAGACAGGACAGGAATTTTACACCCTAAAATAGCATTTTTTTTATAGAATAAGGATGACAAACGAGCACACAGTTCACCAGATGGTAAGTGAGTGCTGGTCCTTAAACATATATATTTATCCGCAATTAAGAATCAAAGTTTCTTTCTTTTCTTCTTCTTTTTTTATAAAAAACGTTACCCCTACACTAGGATTTTCTCCTGTATCGTGGAGGCAGTTTACAAACACAAATTGCACAAGGACAAACATCCAGACCCGGAACAATTATTTGTAGGCCATACAAATACTTGTTCCGTGCGGGGTTCGAACCCGCGGCCCTTATCGCTGCAACTCATTGCTAAGCCACTGCGCCACGTAGCCGTCTAAATAATTACACTTATTATACGATAACCGAAAGTAAAATATGATATTATAATTTATTCACGATCTCCAAAATAATCTCTCTCTTATACATTTAAATTGGCAACGTTGAAATAAAAAGCCGATTCCATGCAATATTCGCGAAAGCTCCAAACTTAAAAACGACTACAAAAAATTAGATATGAAGAATCGACTACGGTTGTGAATGTGTTAGAATGAGACGACGAATATTCCAAAGGAGAAAGGAAATAGCTCGGAAATTTCGTTGGTCGGTTCGTTGGCGAAGCCCCACCCACCCCCCTCACAAAGCTTCCCACGTGTTTTTGTTGCGTACAAATTCAGATGGTTTTCAGACTTAGGTCGACCAGGATGTGTTGTTGGAACTTTGAAACTTTGATATTTACGTTTTTATAATTAACTTAGATTTAAAGAACTAATATATATTTTTTATTTAAAAACAAATAAAAATTACACTTAGCACTTAGGATATCTCAATACGTTATCAATAAGTTTATTTTTATCGTATGAATCAAAAAGGTCGAAGGTTTCAGAAACAGGATTATATCATATGCCCAGAAAAAAGGGTGTAATGCAATCGTTTTTCCAAATCTCAACCTCACCTGCTCACAGTGTAATCTATTGATTTTCGAGAAACGCTCTGTCGATTGATTGTATTCGAAAAAAAATTATTCAATAACACTGAACCCTAAATATACAAGCATCAAAGCAAATAAACATGAACAATTCGTGAACAAAACTAAATGATACATGTACTTCATTTCTTATATCTACTTTTCGTTCACTTAGATACTACTCATCTAAATATCTAGGTCTCCTGCATTTAGTTCAGTAACAGTTCTAACAATTTGGATAACATTTTGTCATTGGATAATTTTTTAATTTCCAAATCTTTGTTTTTTTTTATAGGATAAGGGTGACACACGAGCACACAGTCCACCTGATGGTAAGTGGTTGCTGCGGCCCATAGACATCTACATCTATCCTCGTTTGCGAATCAAAATGCAGATGCGTTGTCACCCGTGAGGACTAAGATGGAATGCCTCATTTCCAGTAAAAAGGGCCTCCGGCCACCTGCACTCACCAAGCGAAATGCAGAGGTAAACCTCTACTTTACGCTGGTATTCTGTGAGGTCGTGGTACCACCCTGGTTCGAGCCGGCCCATCCGTGCGACAGCAAAAGCCGCCGCGTGGCTATACCACTGTTGTTGTACGTGGTAGAGCATGCTGCAGCTCTACTGGTATACTTGTTGCACGAATTTGTCGGCTCGCCTGGGGAAGGGAAACGCTCTCACAGAATACCAGTGTGAAATAACAGTTTTACGCTACTGTTTCGTATGATGAGCGTAGAGAACCGGAGATACTTTTTACTTAGTTCTCGGGCATGAGGATGTATCTAAATTTTGATTCTTAATTGATGATAGATGAAAATGTCCACGGGCCACAGTAGCCTTTCACCATCCGGTGTACTGTGTACTTGTTCGTCACCCTTATTCTATAAAACAGCACTATCAGTGCGAGTATATCTACTGAACATTCATAAACTGACTTATTAACATAGTAAGTGTAAATAAACTTAGCAACAATACAATTTTAGATTTAGAGATAGTTTAAAATGATGTTGACGTGACCTGAGAAAATTAAATAAATTTGAAGTAACATTCTTTAAAAACCACAATCAATATGTTTCATAATATTTATCCTTCAGAATTGTTTCTTCTAATAAAAAAAAATTATGAAGAATTTTTTACACAGGCCACCTAATCTTAATCCTTCATTAACAATCAATAAGCAAAGCCGATGTCACCGGTGTAGGTACACTAATCTAGAATGCTTGTAATGAGCACAAGAATAAAGGGTCTCCAATTCTCGTTACTTACCTATACTAAATACAGCAGCATTAGACTATTTTACTCTGGTATACGATCGAGCCGATCCCTTCGTGGTTCAAACATAATACAAAGTAACTTTTAATCACAGTGAACAAATTTCAATCCATACAAATCGCATCAGTATCACTCACTACACGGACTAAAATTAAATCAGCGAGGGGCTCTCGATACTGAACGAGTGCGAGGGGTTCGGTAATTTCATTATTTAGGGTTCCGCAACCCTAATCCGGCGTTAAAATATCTCTTGATAAAATGAGTAGATTCCGCTCGATTAAGCCGGAGTTTTGCAAACATCATCTCGACGCAACTGTTAACGTTGTTAACTGTCCATCATTATAGCACATAATCAAATTTAAACTTAATTTTGTTTGTAGTCATCAATTTATTTGAGTGAAACAACAGTTTAATGTTGACTTTAAGAAATTGAAAGGGGTCTGGATTATTCTATTTACGCAATGACATCAAAGAAGCTCCGTAGCTTAGGGGTAGGATGCTATGTGAGAACTTGTTTAATACCTGATGCTGGCACCGTTTAATCTAAGATTCCTTTTTTTTATAGAGTAAGGGTGACAAACGAGCACACAGTCCACCTGATGGTAAGTGGCTGCTGTGGCCCATAGACATCCACATCTATCTTCGTTTGCGAATTAAAATGCAGATGCGTTATCAGCCGTGAGGACTAAGATAGAATGCCTCTTCTCCAGTAAAATGGGTCTCCGGTTCTCTACACTCACCATACGAAACACAGCAGTGTCAAGCTGCTATTTTACGCTGGTATTCCGTGAGAGCGTGGTTCTTCCCCGGTCGAGCCGACCCATTCGTGCTACAACTATACTATTAATATAGCTGCAGCGTGGCTCTACCACATACAAAGGATATATACTAGGAGTCTGTTTGAGTAGGTTACCACCTTCTTACCTATTTCTACCGACAAATAGCAATGCTGTGTTCCAGTCTGAGAGTATAGAGAGTCAGTATAAGTATAGGCTGTTATCATCGATCACTAATAAAAAACTACATACACAATCCCATGCAAAACTTCTCTAAAACCTGTCGCCAATTGTTTTAACGTAATTCTAGTTGAAATAAATATACATTAATTTAAATTCAACCTTAAATGCATTGCCTAAAGTTGTATTCACAAAGCTACGTACAAATTAAAAAAGCGCACCGAACTGTTCGGGTGGGCGCTCATTCGGTAAGAACATTTTTGTCACTGATTCTAGTTAGTACTCAGATGTGACAACGCATGTAGCCTTCTTTGTATAAAATTAGCTGCAGGTGTCGTGGACTGCAATAGCGCCTTACCATAGGATGACCTGTAAGTTCGTTTATCACTTATTTGCATTTTTATGTGCTACTAAGCCATGATTGAAATATAGCCTGAAGACTAGCAGTCTTCAGGCTATATTATCTATGAAAAAATCTTCGGTGATATATGAAGTTTGTCCAAACGCACTAAGTCTGCGGGGTGGGCATTGTTCACTCTAAAATACAATTTCACAATAGCTGGACCGATTTTGATGAAATATTTTGTCTATGTTTAAGTGAGTCCCTGGGTGGTTTAGATTCATAATTGTACCCGGTAGGTGGCGCTGTTGTCAATATCCAGAAATCACCCGTACGAAGCCGGGACGGATCACTAGTCAATAATATTTTAAATTAATATATTATTCATTCTAACATGTAAAGTAACGCTACAGGTATATTATGACTAAAGCACGAATAGGTCTACATGGTTTGACTGTGTGGTGGCGATCTAAGAATATCCACTACCCCATATCGTTCTTTGAGTGACGTAAGACGCGACTGGGGAAACTGAAACACGAGAAGAATAGCAGCATTTTTAAAATTACTACTGAAAATTAAAAAAAAATTAAGAAATTTGACATTTCCGTGGCCCAGTGGCTAAACAATGAGTTACTGCGTTAGGGCCGCGGGTTCGCATCCCGCACGGAACAAGTATTTGTATAACCTGCAAGTAATTGTTCCAGGTCTGGATGTTTTTCCTTGTGCAATTTATGTTTGTAAACTGCCTCCACGATACAGGAGAAAATCCTAGTGTGGGGGTAATGCTTTTAAAAAAATTCACAAGTCCACTGCTGAACATAGGCCTCCCCCAAGGAATGCCACAAAGCACTGTACTGAGCCACCTGCATCCATCGACTTCCTACATGTCTTAGCAGGTCGTCACTCCATCTACTGGGGGCCTGCCCTACACTTCGCCTACTGGTATGAGGCCGCCACTCGAGAACCTTTCTTCCCCTTTGGTTGTCGGCCCTTCGAGCTATATGACCGGCCCATTGCCACTTCAGGTTATTAATCCGTTGGGTTATGTCGATTACTCTGTTTCTACTGCGGATATAATTATTTCTAAGTTTATCAAGAGACAAAACCCCGAGCATAGCTCTCTCCATAGGTCGCTGAGCGCTTTTGCGCTTCCTTATATGGCTAGCAGTGAAGGGCCACGTGTCAGACTCATAAGTCACCGCTGGCTACACGCGCTGGTTGCAAAAAATAGAAAATGTGTCGTAATCTCCCAAACGCTGCCCAGCTGAGTTGGATCCGTCGATTGACATCTCGGTCGAAGCTGGACTTAACGAGTCGTACTATTTGTCCCAAGTAAACATACTCGTCAACAACTTCAAGTTTAGTGCCCCAAAAAACTACAGGCATGGGTATGACATGGACGATACATATGATGTTTGTTTTGTCCATGTTCATCTTAACACTTTCACTGTCCGATTTTCAGACACAATAGTAAGACAATTGCAATGAACTACGAGTATATGTAGTGCACGCGGCAGCGAATGGGTTAAGACCTATCCGTTGAGAGGCACTATTGAAGTCATTAAGCATAGTGCTTTTGTCCCCCAGTGATTCTGCCATAAGAACTATATCGTCGGCAAATCGAAGGTGAGGGATGTACTTGCCATTGATGTTAATATTATATCCTTACCAATTCATCAGCTTGAAAACTTATTCTAATGCAGCGTTGAAGAGTATCGGGGACATTACGTCACCGTCTTATATATCTCTGCAATTAGATTGGTATTGTACTTTGGTTCTGTACTCGGATAGCGATTGTAACCCTACTATATAAATACTTCAGCACTTTGATATACTGACAGTCAACTCGGCAGCGCTGAAGGGACTGTAGCACCGCCCAAATTTCGACAGAATCAAAGGCTTTCTCATAGTCCACATAAGCAAGGTAAAGTGACAGATTGTACTCTTCGGTCTTCTGTACAATTTGGCGAAGTGTATTTATGTGGTATACGATGTTAAAGCCTTTTTGCAAACCGGCTTTTTCACAAGACTGAAAGTCGTCGAGTCTGCGTGCGAGACGATTCGTAATGACTCTCGAAAACAGCACGTAGACGCAGCAGAAGGCAAATTGTAGAAACCAATTTGACCAACACTATTTTGTTCCACGCCTCCAGATTAGTGCCATCATAGAGACGAAATTAAAGAGGATCTGAAGGACTTTAAGTACTGATTATGAGGTCAATCTACGGGAGGTCGATGTTTGGCAGTGAACCCTTGATAAGCTGTAATGAAATTAAAATACATAAAATTGAAGTCAAGATTTATTTCATGTGAATCCAAATAACGACCGAACAATGGATGGTAGAGTAACAATTATATGTAAGTGGTAGAGTCATACAGCAGCTAAATTGTAATTGTAGCACGAAGGGTTCGGCTCGATCTGGGAAGGACACAAAAGAAAATTCTAGTGTGGGGTACACTAGAATTTTCTTTTATATCGTGGAGACAGTGTACAAACATAAATTGTACAAGGACGAATATCCAGACCCGGAACAATTATTTGTAGGTTATACAAATACTTGTTACGTGCGGTATTCGAACCTGCAGCCCTCGTCTCTCCAACTCATTGTTAAACCACTGCGCCACGGAGTCTCCATATCTAACATTTTGGACTCAATAAAAACTCATCTAATACTTACTATACAATAAGTAATAAGTACTAAATTTGTTACAATGAATTTAAATATAATTTTCAACAACATATAATATTACAATGAAGGAAATTCGAACTCAGACAATTACAATAAATATGTTGAAGTCATTAGCAGTGCATTTCCCGCGTTGTAATAAGTAGATGCAGGTGTATGGGTGTTAGGAGTATTAGGCAACTTACAGAGCATGAAGCCCGTGGATTACGTTTTCTCACAGTGATGTGCGAGTTATGATATCGATATCTGATATCAGAACACTTTGTGTGTTTGTGTTATACTTGAACGTGAACTTTTTGTGTTATAAAATCCGTAAATTTGTTTTATTCAATGACTAGTGCTCGCGTAAATATAAGAAACATTACTCTACAAGGTAATTGTCGAGAGCGGTGCTGAAGGTTTATAAAAATCTACTATAATGTCTTACTTACTTACTTATCTTCACGCACAATCCCTGACGGGGTAGCCAGAGAGAACAGATCGCCAAGTGTCACGATCCTTACATACCTCTTTCGCTTCTTTCAGATTCATTAACTTCTTCATACATGCACGTCTAGGTATCCGAGTACTCTTGACCCTCCCCTCTTCGAGCAATTTGCTCACATGGTCTTCGAAAGTTAGTCTCGGTCTACCTCGACACCTTTTAATATTAACTTTCGCGCTATATATTTTCATCACCATTTGGTCTTCACTCATTCGCTCGTGCCCAAACCATCGAAGCACGCCCTTATAAATTTTTGTGATAAGGTCGTCTTTCAAACCTGCATATTGTATATACTATAATGTCTCGATGATATTTATTATTATTGAATTAAAACTAACTAGGTACTAACTAATTTATTGCAGTACTGACTTCCTTAACTATGTAATTACACTACCATGGTGGGGGCTATAATAATTCTAAATGGCTTTTAAAAGGTGCTTAAAACAAGTCTGTTTATTGAAACTATGACACTTTACTTTTTTATTATAGGATAAGGGTGGCAAACAAGCACACAGTCCATCTGATTGTAAGTGGTTGCTGTAGTCATTAGACATTTATATTTCTATTCTCGATTAAGATACAAAATGCAGATGCGTTGTCATCCGTGAAATCTGAGATGAAATGCCTTGTTTCTAGTAAAAAGGGTTACCGGTTCTCTACACTCACCATACGAAACACAGCAGCGTTAAGATGCTATTTTACGCTGGTATTCTGTAAAAGCGAAGTCGTTCTCCAGTTGAGCCGACCCATTCATGCTACAACTAAAAAAAATTTTGGGGGATGAAGCTGCTTGCGTCCGTAGGAATTACTTGAACCCTGATTCCCTACACGTATCCCCTGGGTAGTGCCAAACAAGCAGTACTACATACTGGTGGTAGGTTGGTCCTCTACTAGTGAGAGTCCCGGCCGAGGGTTAGTTACCACCCACCTGGCAAAGACATACCGCCAAATGATGCAAATCGTGTTCCGGTATGATGTTAGGTGAAACCCATATCTTAGAGAGAATGGGTCTGGACAGTTGCGTTACGCATACGGACCGGTTGCAACGCGGCCGTTTCTTAGTGACAGGTGCCTGGTTATGGAGGTTAGCGGGATCCGAAGCACGGTTGCACCGCTGGCCGACCGTAGATAGTTGGGGGCCCAATTAATGAGCCAGCCACTCATGAAAGGCTGCCCCGCCACCTTACGAAAAATCCTGGGATGGCTCCACCATGCCGATTGGCGACCGGAGGAGAGGGCCTGGTGGCGATTTCCAGGGGGGTTCGGGCGTCCCCGCGATCTCCATGCTAGGTTCCATCGATGCTATGACTCTGTTTGCGTCCCTAGGTTATATGTAAGACGCCTCGTCCAACTGCCATTCTCTCAACCTATTCACTCCCACCATATATGAAAAAAAGGAAAAAGAAGAGTAAGTTTGTACAGCGGTTGCACTCCCTCTCCATTAAAGTGCACCTCACAAACATCCGGGGCCTGCACTGTAATCTCAATGCAGTCCATTACCACCTTGAGACTGACAAGCCGCACTTACTCTTATTGACTGAGACGCAGATCAGATGTCCTCTAGATGCGGCGTACCTTGGCTACCGTGGGTACACATTGAAGCATAATTTCCATCAGCGTGCCGGAGTCTGTGTTTACGTCCGCAACGACATCTACTGTAAGCGTCTCCGTCACCTTGAAGACCCCACTTTCTCTACGATCTGGGTATTAATAGACACTGGAATGGATAAAATTATTTATTCTTGTGTCTATCGATCGCACAGCGGCGACCAGGAGACAACTAGGTTGTTTGAACACCTCAGTGAAGCCTCTGATGTGGCTCTAAATCGGTACCCTAATGCACAGTTAGTTTTTCTGGGGGACTTTAATGCCTGTCATCAGGACTGGCTGTTCCCATACCAGAAGACCGACCACG
Source organism: Parnassius glacialis (assembly GCA_033319125.1). Lineage (NCBI taxonomy): Eukaryota > Metazoa > Arthropoda > Insecta > Lepidoptera > Papilionidae > Parnassius > Parnassius glacialis. The sequence goes on from JAVANC010000025.1 coordinate 35,466,877, forward strand.
CTGGGAGAGAGGCGTGGAATTTTGCCTTGTCGCTGGGGCTCTCCCAGCTGGTGCAACAAGCGACTAGGGTACCTGATGTGGATGGGCACACAGCCAATTGCCTTTACCTTCTGCTGACGACCGATCCAGACAGGTACGATGTTCAGGTTACCTCACCCTTGGGAACTTCGGACCACTGTCTGGTGAAATCTGCATCGTTATATTCCCCACCTAACTACGATTTCCACGGGATGCGACGAATGTGGCGATACAAGTCAGCAGATTGGGATGAGATGCGGCATTTCTTTGCATCTTATCCTTGGCGGCAGGTCTGCTTCTCCTCTAGAGACCCATCGAGCTGCGCGGATGCCATAACCAATGTGATACGTCAAGCGATGGAGTATTTCATCCCTTTTGCTGACGTGCCCATTGGTGGTAAAGCTCGCCCTTGGTTTAACACCGAGTGCGCTCGTGCTGAAAAGCACAAGCATATGGCGTACTTATCCTGGGTCGATGCTCGAGACCGTAAAGCTCCGGATGTTAGCCTTAAGAAGAGAGCCTTTAACCAAGCCGCCAAGTCGTGCAAAAGGGCATTACGCCAAGCCAGTTTCGACCGCATTAAACGCATCGGCACAAAGCTCTCTGTCAAACCATCTGGCAGTAGAGCTTTTTGGTCTCTCGCCAAAGCGGTCGAAACAAACTTTTGTCGATCTACACTGCCTCCGCTGGTAAAACCAGATGGCTCACTGGCGCATGCGCCTAAGGAGAAAGCGGACTTATTTGCTTCTCTTTTTGCTTGCAATTCGCGTCTGGACAGTAGCAACAGCGTACCATCACAATTACCTCACTGCGATACCTCTATGACTGAGGTCCGTATCACCAACAAGGAGGTTCTTAAAACCATGCGAAGTCTAGACGTGAATAAAGCTAGTGGACCTGATGGTATACCAGCTATAGTTCTAAAGGTCTGTGCACCTGAGTTGTCTCCTGTGTTGACACGCTTGTTCCGCCTCTCATTCAGGACTGGAATAGTGCCTAAATCTTGGAAGCTGGCCAATGTGCAGCCTGTGCCTAAAAAAGGTAGCCGTACCGACCCTGCCAACTATCGGCCAATTTCAATTACCTCCATACTCTGCAAGATTATGGAGCGTATATTGAACGCCCACCTTATGGCATACCTAGAGCAAAATGATCTCCTCAGTGATCGCCAGTACGGGTTTCGCCGAAATCGATCAACTGGGGACCTTCTAGCGTATGCCACTCACATATGGGGCGAAGCCCTCGAGAACAGCGGTGAAACACTTGCTGTTTCCCTCGATGTTTCGAAGGCTTTTGACAGGGTTTGGCACGCTAGTCTATTAGGCAAGCTTTCAGCGTACGGCTTATCCCCTGGCCTAATTGTCTGGGTGAAGGACTTTCTGAGTGAACGGTCTCTCCGGGTCGTCGTTGATGGCTGCTCATCCAATACTGTGGCGACTAACGCCGGTGTTCCTCAGGGGTCCGTTCTCTCCGCAACTCTCTTCCTGCTGCATATAAATGATCTGCTCATTCCCGGTGTCTATGGGTATGCAGACGACAGCACAGTTGTGGAGAGATACCAACCAAGCGCCCGGGCCAGTCGGGATCAAATCCAGTCAGAAAGAGAGGCTATGGTTGAGCGTGTGAGTCTCACACTACAGGCAGTCTCCGAATGGGGCGATGCCAATCTCGTGAGATTTAACGCCTCCAAAACACAAGCGTGTCTTTTTACCGCTAAAAGGACCTTGGCTCCTACTTTCCGGAATGTATCCTTGGAGTACACTGACCGCCTTCAGTTGTTAGGGATTGAATTTTCTCCGAAACTAAACTTTGGGCGGTTCATTGAGTCCAGAGCCAAAGCAGCCGCAAGGAAACTTGGTGTCCTTGCAAGGGTGCGGCGGTACTTCACGCCGGGGCAGCTTCTTACCTTATATAAAGCCCAAATCCGGTCGTGCATGGAGTACTGCTGTCACATATGGGCTGGTGCTGAAAAATGCCACTTGGCAGCATTGGACTCAGTGGAGAGACGCGCTAAGAGGCTCATTGGTGACCTTGATTTGGTTGAAACCAATCTTGTCAGCCTTGAGCACAGGCGCAGAGTAGCCAGTCTCTCGGTATTCTATAGGATGCATTTCGGTGAGTGTGCGCAGGAATTACACGCCTTAATTCCTTCCTCTCCTTTCCACCATCGGACAACCAGACGGTCGGCGGGTCTTCATCCCTTTGTTGTCGATATCCCACGCATTAGAACCAAACGGTTTGCTTCGTCTTTTGTAATGCGTACAGCAAAGGAGTGGAATAATTTGCCGGCGTCTATCTTTCCGTCCGAATACAATCTAGGCGTCTTCAAGGCAAGAGTGAATAGGCTTTTGTTACGATAAGACAGTGCGATTTACCATCTAAGGCTGCATCATCACTTACCACCAGGTGGGATTGTGGTCAAGCACTGGCTTATAATAAGTAAAAAAAAAAAAAAAAAAAAACTATACCAATAATATAGCTGCAGCATGGCTCTACCACGTAAAACATATTTGCTTTGTTTGCTTTGACCAGCAATAACATTAAACAATTGAGGCAGTGTCTTCTGTAACATTGCACTTCATAACATGTTTACGAATAATCTAATATCAAAAACTTGATTGAGATAATTCGTGATGAAAATTTTGTTTTGTAATTATGGCTACTTCCAAATACGAGGGTGGATTGAAAAGTACTCGGCCTAACCAAGAAAATAAACACATATTAAATCAGTTATATTTTTATTTTTCTTCATAATCACCATCAAGTTCAATACACTTTTGCCACCTCCCCTTCCAAGCATTTAGACCGTTGAAAAAAAATGATTCTTCCTTAGAGTCAAAATATGCGTCTACAGCTGCTTTGACCTCGTCGTTTGTTGAAAATCTTTGACCTCCCAAGTGCTTTTTTAGGTTAGGAAACAGAAAGAAGTCTGATGGTGCCAGATCAGGTGAATACGGCGGATGCGGTAACAGTTCAAAGCCACAGTTGTGAATTTCAGCCATTGACTGTACTGACGTGTGAACACGGGCGTTATCTTGATGAAACAGGACTTTTCTTCTGAGCATTCCTCGACGTTTTTCTTTTATTTCCTCTCGTAAACGACGTAGTAAGGTGCAGTAGTAATCAGGGTTTATAGTCTGACCCCTTTCAAGATAATCAATCATAATCACACCTTTCGAGTCCCAGAATACTGAAGCCATCACCTTATTTGCCGACAAAATCGACTTAGCCTTTTTAGGGGGTGGTGAACCAGGTCTTCTCCACTGTTTTGATTGTTGTTTTGTTTCCGGTGTACAGTAATGAACCCATGTTTCGTCTATAGTAACAAAACGATTCAAAAAATCATCTGCATCGGCTTAAAATAACTCCAAACAGTCGCGTGAAATAGTCAATCGCGTCCTTTTTTGTTCAACTGAAAGCAGTCGCGGAACCCACCTCGCAGACACCTTGTGGAAACCCAACTCGTTGACAATGATGTTTTGAGTTCGTTCATAAGAGATGCCTATAATCTCGGCTATCTCTCTAATTTTTAATCTGCGGTCTCCCATTATTAAATCAAGTACTTTTTTAATATTTTCGTCAGTAGTTGACGTCGAAGGCCTTCCAAAGCGGGGTTCATCTTTCACACTCTCTCTACCACGCTTAAATTCTGCTATCCATTTTTTGACGGATGAATATGACAGAGCACAATCGCCTAATGTACTGACCATGTTATCATGGATGGCTTTTGATGATAGCCCCTTCTTATGGAGGTACTTAATGACGGCACGCTGCTCGATTTGCTCCATTCGCGGAAATTATGTCCGATTACTTTGTTAATAAATTTATAAAATCACAACTAATTATCGCACACGTTTCGAACTTCACACAATGAACTAGTCTGAACTGAACTAAATAATGTGGGTAGATTTGATTTTTAGAATTGAATGGATCTGTGTTAGGCCGAGTACTTTTCAATCCACCCTCGTATGAAACGTTTAGTCTCCAAAATTTGCAATCAATATATTATGATATTACGTCTACTTCCAGAATATATACCTAGGATATCTATTATTAGTATACTAAAAATAAACCTTTGAATAATGCATGCTTGTATCGAAAGTCAATATAATTAAAGACTGTGAGATATTTATCCTTAGTCCTCAGTGCAACAACAGATCTGTGTCCAGCCAAATCCTGGTCCAAGTGAAAATCAACTCCGAAAAAGGTACTGGTAAGTGTCTGGTGGGCCAGTGCTGGTGTCTTCCACTATAGCTTGCTAAGATCTGGCCAAACGGTTACGGCAGATCTATATTATCAACAGTTAAAACAATGATGGAAAGACTAGCCGTTAAATAACCGGGACTGGTCAGTTGCTCCAGCCCACTGCTGTTTCATGACAACGCTAGACCACACACTGCACAATAGATGGTCGCTCATTTAGAGAAGTTGCGGTTGGAATATTTCCGACGTCCACTATGATTCTCAGACCTTGTTCCAACAGATTTTTCAGGCCACTATTTCTGGAATTTGAACAATAAATTTCAAGAGAAAAACTTCAACTTCGATGTGGCCTTCAAAGATTTTATCGATTTTCGCTCTCACAATTATTTCAGCAAAGGAATTAATGGACTATCTATAAAATGTTGAAAGTGCATAGATAACATTTTTTTTTTGCTTTTCCATATAAAACGCCAATTTCATGTGTAAGTACCTAATATTATAAAGGAGAATGGGATTTTTGGGCCTGAAGTTAACTAATTGGTTTATACTTTAAAAAATTGGCTATATTTTTCTAAAAACTAGCTCGTTTTACAATCTAGATTTCAAAAAAATAATAAAATAATAAATAAGTTAGAAAATCGATTGTATTGATGCAATCGATTTTATATTTATTCGGATCCAAAAAAATTAAATGATAAAGCTGATATATTGATATGATATATTCATTTAGAAATAAAGTATATTATTATTCGCTTAAGGAAAAAAGAAATAAACATTTTATGGAAATAAATCGATTACCATAAAGCATACACTAGTGAAATTCTCTTTTCTGTACACTACCTAGGTACCAATAGGAATTTTTATTAGTTTGTTTTGACAGTTCAAACGTCAAAACTATTCACTTAAAAGAAAAAAGAAAAAGACCAATTTTCCATTTGATTAGAAACGACTGCAATATAATCGATTCTTGATTAAATCCAGCATTTTAATATATATTTTTAATTATTTATCTGTGTTAACTAGGCAGGTAAAAAAAACATATCTACAAAATAATATGAAAAAATACAAAGTATCAACATGCCAACAAATAACAGTAACAACAATAATTTAAGTAATCGATCTCAGATCGATATTTCTAATATTCATTTCAATTAGTTGTTGTTGTTTTAATTTTCGTTAATCGTTTCACTATTTTGTTTCCTACATAACCACAGCTTTTCTTTGGTGATTTTATACTGATCCGGCTTTTATATCTTTAAGTAATTATAGTGAAAAATAACCTGTTACAGTGTTATTACAGTGAAAAATCGCCTGTTACAGTGTAGGTAATACATAATTCACTTTTTTTATTCTTCAATAACTCAGCTCCTAGATTGACAAATCTAGCCAGATTTTCAGGTACGAGTATGAATTGTTTATATATAAGCTTTGAAATGGTCTGACTTTCATCTTGTTAACATCTGGGCCCAAAAATGTATAGAGATGTCACCTTCTCCTTTGATATATTAATAAATTCAATGAAATAAAATTTATACAATTTTTATTACCGTAATAAAGAAACAAAACTAAAAACTAAAAATATTCCAGGATAAGAGCGAAACACTCCAATACTATATTAAATTACTCTCTGGGGTTGTTTCACTACTAATTTATGAAAAAGTATTATTGAGAAACAATTGTATTTTTATTTTATTTATACAGTCCTACACCCCGCGGGATCGAGCTGAGAACGCTGGCTGTATTTACTAGCTGAATAGCTTTGCTTAGCCTTTGAGCGACAAAAGAACCAGTACTCTATCACTTATTATTTTACTTATTATAATTAGAACAACAATGTCATCTTACATGTTCAACTACTCATAAATTACTAATATACCAATTTTGGTCACAATATTCCTATTATATAATAAGGCTTTGTAACGATTTCCCGCATTTATGTACTTAAACATATCGATACCTGATAGTCACCGCACTGCACTATTACAAAGCAACGCAACGCCTCCAAAACATTTATATTGTGGGGTCGAATGATTGTATCGAAAGTCCGCGCTCATTACAGCAGGTAACTACGAGCCGGATTAAAAACAATAAATTGTCCCCCCAAGATTGAAACGAAGTTTTCAATGAAAAAAGTTCAGCCTTGTTTATTATTTATTGGTAACACTGTTAAAATACATGCGAACGTTTGGAAAAGAAAAAATATTATATATTGACGTAGCTTAAAATTAAAATTTTATTTATTAACCTGTGTTTGCTTTTAAACTTTATATTCGTTATTGTTTACGCAGATTAACTATTCGTTTACGTAGTAGAGCAATGCTGCAGCTATATTATGGTTGTAACAGAATGGATCTGCTCGATCGGGGAAGAACCATGATCTCACAGAATACCAGCGTAAAGAAACAGCTCAATGCTGCTGTGTTTCGTATGGTGAGTGTTTAAAACAGGACATCCGTTTAACTGGAAACGAGGCATTCCATCTTAGTTGTACTCGTAGGGGACAGTTACGATATAGTATTATTTACTGACACCTCTTTAATTTCAAACTCAAACGACAGTCAATTAATTTTGACAATGTGACGGCTTCGTGGCGCAAATTGCGCCGCGCAATGGCTTAGCAGTGAGTTGTTACGCTGGGGGCCGCGGGTTCGGATCCCGCACGGAACAAGTATTTGTATGGTCTACAAATAATTGTTCCGGGTTTGGATGTTTGTCCTTGTGCAATTTGTATTTGTAAACGGCCTCCACGATACAGGAGAAAATCCTAGTTTGGGGGTAATGTTTTTTTTTTTAGGAAAAAAAAGAATATTGACAATGTAAATAATGCTCTATCGATATTAATTTGTACATTGATTTAACGCAAACAATTTGCTCTATTACGGCAATAAAATATATTTTTTTAAATTTATAATACCTCATGTTAAACATTCAAATACCAATGTTAACAGCACATTGGTAAGAGTTGACACAATGGGGTGTCACAAATGTGAGACAATGGGGTAGAGTTGAGTCTTGTGGATACCACTGTTTTTCTTGGTATTACTATTGACACGAAGCTTCAATAGGGCTCACATATATCTAAATTAGCAGGCAGACTTAGTTCTGCAGCATATGCTGTGAGAAAGATTGATCTCACCAATGTTGAGACAGCTAGATTAGTTAATTTTTTTTTACTTTCATAGCATGATGTCTTATGGAATTTAGCTATGTGGTAATGCGACTGACATCGAAGCCATATTTGTTTTGCAAAAGAGAAGAGTACGGGCGAAGTTAAATTGTAATGAGTCCGAAAAAAATAAAGAAATATTAACTTTGGCATCGCAAACGCAATATATTTATGAAAATGTAATGTATGTACATAAAAACATAAATAGCTTTGATAACAATAAAGATGTTAAACACTAGGAACAAACATGTGGCGGCGCTGTCGTCGCGCCACAAGCGAAACATATCGAAGCTGAAATCGCGTTAACAAAGTTCCGAAATTAAACGAGTATATATAGAATGGCTCCGAACTACCACTCAGAGAGTTGGCTGCTCCCCGGGCAGAACACCTTGCCCAGCGGGAGATCTCCCCTTTTCCTTCCACCGGCCACAAACATACAAGCTCGTTTTTTTTTTACTTATTATAAGCCAGTGCTTGAACACAATCCCACTGACACAATCAATAAGTGGTGATGCAGCCTTAGATGGTAAATCGCACTGTCTTATCGTAACAAAAGCCTATTCACTCTTGCCTTGAAGACGCCTAGATTGTATTCGGACGGAAAGATAGACGCCGGCAAATTATTCCACTCCTTTGCTGTACGCTTTACGAAAGATGAAGCAAACCGATTGGTTCTAATGCGTGGAATATCGACAACAAAGGGATGAAGACCCGCCGACCGTCTGGTTGTCCGATGGTGGAAAGGAGAAGGAGGAATTAAGTCGTGTAATTCCTGCGCACACTCACCGAAATGCATCCTATAGAATACCGAGAGACTGGCTACTCTGCGCCTGTGCTCAAGGCTGACAAGATTGGTTTCAACCAAATCAAGGTCACCAATGAGCCTCTTAGCACGTCTCTCCACTGAGTCCAATGCTGCCAGGTGGCATTTTGCAGCACCAGCCCATATGTGACAGCAGTACTCCATGCACGACCGGACTTGGGCTTTATATAAGGTAAGAAGCTGCCCAGGCGTGAAGTACCGCCGCACCCTTGCAAGGACACCAAGTTTCCTTGCGGCTGCTTTGGCTCTGGACTCGATGAACCGCCCAAAGTTTAGGTTCGGAGAAAATTCAATCCCTAACAACTGAAGGCGGTCAGTGTACTCCAAGGATACATTCCAGAAAGTAGGAGCCAAGGTGAGCGGGATCCTTTTAGCGGTAAAAGACACGCTTGTGTTTTGGACGCGTTAAATCTCACGAGATTGGCATCGCCCCATTCGGAGACTGTCTATAGTGTGAGACTCACACGCTCAACCATAGCCTCTCTTTCTGACTGGATTTGATCCCGACTGGCCCGGGCGCTTGGTTGGTATCTCTCCACAACTGTGCTGTCGTCTGCATACCCATAGACACCGGGAATGAGCAGATCATTTATATGCAGCAGGAAGAGAGTTGCGGAGAGAACGGACCCCTGAGGAACACCGGCGTTAGTCGTCACAGTATTGGATGAGAAGCCTACAACGACGACCCGGAGAGACCGTTCACTCAGAAAGTCCTTTACCCAGACAATTAGGCCAGGGGATAAGCCGTACGCTGAAAGCTTGCCTAATAGACTAGCGTGCCAAACCCTGTCAAAAGCCTTCGAAACATCGAGGGAAACAGCAAGTGCTTCACCACTGTTCTCGAGGGCTTCGCCCCATATGTGAGTGGCATACGCTAGAAGGTCCCCAGTTGATCGATTTCGGCGAAACCCGTACTGGCGATCACTGAGGAGATCATTTTGCTCTAGGTATGCCATTAGGTGGGCGTTCAATATACGCTCCATAATCTTGCAGAGTATGGAGGTAATTGAAATTGGCCGATAGTTGGCAGGGTCGGTACGGCTACCTTTTTTAGGCACAGGCTGCACATTGGCCAGCTTCCAATATTTAGGCACTATTCCAGTCCTGAATGAGAGGCGGAACAAGCGTGTCAACACAGGAGACAACTCAGGTGCACAGACCTTTAGAACTATAGCTGGTATACCATCAGGTCCACTAGCTTTATTCACGTCTAGACTTCGCAAGGTTTTAAGAACCTCCTTGTTGGTGATACGGACCTCAGTCATAGAGGTATCGCAGTGAGGTAATTGTGATGGTACGCTGTTGCTACTGTCCAGACGCGAATTGCAAGCAAAAAGAGAAGCAAATAAGTCCGCTTTCGCCTTAGGCGCATGCGCCAGTGAGCCATCTGGTTTGACCAGCGGAGGCAGTGTAGACCGACAGAAGTTTGTCTCGAGTCGAGACTCTCGACCGCTTTGGCGAGAGACCAAAAAACTCTACTGCCAGATGGTTTGACAGAGAGCTTTGTGCCGATGCGTTTAATGCGGTCGAAACTGGCTTGGCGTAATGCCTTTTTGCACGACTTGGCGGCCTGGTTAAAGGCTCTCTTCTTAAGGCTAACATCCGGAGCTTTACGGTCTCGAGCATCGACCCAGGATAAGTACGCCATATGCTTGTGCTTTTCAGCACGAGCGCACTCGGCGTTAAACCAAGGGCGAGCTTTACCACCAATGGGCACGTCAGCAAAGGGGATGAAATACTCCATCGCTTGACGTATCACATTGGTTATGGCATCCGCGCAGCTCGATGGGTTTCTAGAGGAGAAGCAGACCTGCTGCCAAGAATCTGGTCGCTGCTGTGCGATCGATAGACACAAGAATAAATAATTTTATCCATTCCAGTGTCTATCAATACCCAGATCGTAGAGAAAGTGGGGTCTTCAAGGTGACGGAGATGCTTACAGCAGATGTCGTTGCGGACGTAAACACAGACTCCGGCGCGCTGATGGAAATTATGCTCCAATGTGTACCCAGGGTAGCCAAGGTACGCCGCATCTAGAGGACATCTGATCTGCGTCTCAGTCAAGAAGAGTAAGTGCGGCTTGTCAGTCTCAAGGTGGTAATGGACTGCATTGAGATTACAGTGCTGGCCTCGGATGTTTGTGAGGTGCACTTTAATGGAGAGGGAGTGCAACCGCTGTACAAACTTACTCTTCTTTTTCCTTTTTTTTCATATATGGTGGGAGTGAATAGATTGAGAGAATGGCAGTTGGACGAGGCGTCACACATATAACATGGACACAGCATGGAGATCGCGGGGACGCACGAACCCCCCTGGAAATCGCCACCAGGCCCGCTCCTCCGATCGCCAACCGGCATGGTGGAGCCATCCCAGGATTTTTCGTAAGATGGCGGGGCAGCCTTTCATGAGTGGCTGGCTCATTAATTGGGCCCCCAACTATCTACGGTCGGCCAGCGGTGCAACCGTGCTTCGGATGCCGCTAACCTCCATAATCAGGCACCTGACACTAAGAAACGGCCGCGTCGCAACCGGTCCGTATGCGTAACGCAACTGTCCAGACCCATTCTCCCTAAGATATGGGTTTCACCTAACATCATACCGGAACACGATTTGCATCATTTGGCGGTATGTCTTTGCCAGGTGGCTGGTAACTAACCCTCGGCCGGGCCTCTCACTAGTAGAGGACCAACCTACCACCAGTATGTAGTACTGCTCGTTTGGCACTACCCAGGGGATACGTGTAGGGAATCAGGGTTCAAGTAATTCCTACGGACGCGAGCAGCTTCATCCCCCAAAAACATAAATCGTAAATCGTTAAACAATAATACACGTTACTAGACTCCACAGAACTAGTAATTCATTTATGGGACCACGTATACGCTTTAACAACAAAATCCCAGTAAATGTTACAAAATTTGGCAATAAAGAAGTTTAAATGTTTTATTAAACAAAAATAAAAAGGGTTAATGTCCTCCAGACCGAATTTCGGCCACGGCGGCCAGCCTCAACGGAGACTAGCCATCTGCGCAGGACAGGATTATAGTGCCCAAGTGTATGCGCAAGCACAGGTGCACTCTCTATTCCCTCACTCTCATAGCCTGATGGGACGGTAAACCGACACGATCGGAGATAGATCAGGCGCAGGACCAACGGCTTTACGTGCTTTCCGAGGCAAGGGGGTGAAACACCGCCAACTTCCTGACTCCGGGCATATATATAAAAAGGGTTATTATAATATCAAAGAATAGATAAATGAAAATAATCCCTGGGAATGACGTGATCGCTACCATGCTGGTTCTATTAAAATTCATTAAAATTTTCAAACAAAATTATTATAAAATGAAATATGTTTAAAAAGGTCCCGCTTGGTTTCTTGCTGGTTCTTCCCTGGACCGAACCAGTGGTAAATCTCCTTTTTTTAAATAAAAAAATGACTTTCAATAAGTATTATGTAATAATTTTATTTATTTTATTTATTTATTTAAGCTTTTATGCACAAAGTTGTACATATGGCGGACTTAATGCCATAGGGCATTCTCTCCCAGTCAACCATTAGGCTAAACAGAGATAGACAAACAAGAGGCGGTGCAGCAGTAATCAAAATAGAAAGCGCTAAAAGAAAAGAAATTGTTTATATATATATACATATAATTATAAATATACACACACATACATAGACATATATACTTAAATACACACAATATATACATATATAAATACATACATACACATATACACGCATACACTACATATATACACAATACATATAAATATTATCTATGTCAGAACAAATATGAAATATTATACATATGCGTATGAAAATAAAAGCTATGTTTGTTCAAACCTGCAACAATTTTTCATATGCTTACGGACTTGATTTTTAAAAAGAAACTTGTTGGAAGCTTTTTTAATGTCAAGAGGGATGTCGTTCCAGAGTCTGATGGCCGTGAGGGCGAAAGATTGAGATAAATAACCAGTACGGTGTAAAGGAATAATTATTCTATACTATTCTATTCCTCAAGGGTGGAATATAAATCTGCATTTTGATTTTTAATCGAGGATAGATGTAGATGTCTATGGGCCGCAGCATCCACTTACCATCAGGTCGACTGTGTACCTGTTTGTCATGCTTATTCTATTAAAAATGCAGTGTGTACTATACTTTATATTTTTATAGAAGTAGGGGTAGCCAATGAGCACTCAGTCCGACGAATGATAAGTAGGTGCTGTGGGCCATTAGCACCTGCACCTATCAACGATTATAAATCAAAATGCAGATGCGTTGTCACCACTGAGGAATAAGATGGAATGCCTTGTTACCATTAAAAAGCGTGTCTAGTTTTCGCCACTTACCATACAAAACAAAGCATTAGTACGCTGCCATTTTACTTTAGTATTCTTTACGACAACGGTGGAAACAGTGTGATAGCGGCGTAATAGAATCCATTACCCGCTCCGTGAGTATTGTTAAAGCTAAGTTTAAAGTTACAAGCCTATATAGGTCCACAGCTGGGCACAGGCCTCCTCTCATTTCTGAGAGCGTTTTAGGTCAGGTGAATGTCCGCCGCGTTACCCCGATGCGTGTTGGCGAACTTCGCGTGTCTTCAAAATTTTTTTTTCTTTTTTCTCAGACATGCAGGTTTCCTCGCGATGTTTTCCTTCACCACCGAGCACATGGTGAATCAGCACTTACAATTGCAATTAACAATTTCATTGGTGCTGGTGGGAATCGAAACTGGGTTGCTCGCGAATTGCGAAATTTACAGCGAATGCTAACCATCTGAGCTACCATGGCTGGGCAGACTGGATGGAAGCCGTGATGGGTATAGTAAGAGGCGACAATAGGTAATGCCAGTAATGTTTTACGTGTTTCGGTAGATGGCGGTAGGATCATCTAAATTTCGTCAGACGTAAAGTACGGGCAACGACAACAGCGTCACAGGTGCGAGACATCTGGCACTGCGTCAATATATCTGCCAAGTCTGCCTGCTTGCCTTGAACGTCACGGATTAGGGAAAATCCTCCCCACAACGGGAAAAGCGAAGACTTTTATTCGTGGTAGAGCCATGCTGCATCTATATTTCTGGTATAGTTGTAACACGAATGGATCGGCTCGACCGGGAAAGGACCACGCTCTCACAAAGACCAGCGTAAAATAGCATCTTAAGGCTGCTGTGTTTTGTATGGTGAGTGTAGAGAACCGGAGACCCCTTTTACTGGAAACGAGGCATCCATCTTAGTCCTCACGGGTGACAACGCTTCTGCATTGTGATTCGGCATCGAGGATAGATGTAGATGTCTATGGGCCACAGCAACCAGTTACCATCAGGTGGACTGTGTGCTCGTTCGTCACCCATATCCTATAAAAATAAAACTATATTTATGATATCATTAACTTTACAGCTTATTAAAAGTCCACTGTTGAACATAGGCCTTTCCCATGGACTGCCTCATAGCTAAGATATTTGCCATAGTTGCCACGCTTGGCAAATGGGTTGGCAACCACAGTTTTTTATTTAAAGTTGTTAATAGGATAACGCTCCTGCCCGGCAGCTACTTTGTTTCCCACTGTCCATGGGACGATATGGAGTAGTGGATATCTTACTGCCACTACAAAATCAAATTATTGATGCACGACAAAATAAATACAGTGTGCTAAAAAAGACGCCGAGACGAGCTCGCGGGCATAAACTTACTCTGTGTTATGAAAAGCTACTATGTGTCTCCGGCCAGGCGCCTCACACTACCGCACAGATTTTGTTCGCGGTGTCTGTTCTAGTATGTAGTACATATTACTTCAATGTAATTGACTAATTAAACCATTCTTAAAGCGGCGAGCGGAGAGTTAAGAGTTCGCCGTCTTAAAGTTTGTCAATACAACTGCGGCGGCCATAACGTGTCGCAACATGCTCCGGTCGCTAACGAGCGGTCGAGTCGTTTACGAGTTGGGCCGCCGCTACTAATCGCCTAATATTTCGTCTGGACCCTAATCCGCTAATTAACCGTTTCGCAAAGACACAGTTCAGGGAGTTGGACAAATAAACGCATAAACTAGCGCCGCGGCGTTAGGGCTGTTACGAATTGTTTAAAAATCTTTTTTTAAACTCTTTTTATTAGGTATGTTACTGACTTGTTTAAAATTCTTTCTTATTCTTTCTTTCCTTTACCTATCAGCCAAATCAATTCCCTAACAGATGAGGGGCTAAGCATCCGCTGTAAATTTCACAGTACGACAGAAAACCAAGTTTGATCCCCGCCGGCACCAATTAAATTGTTTTATATACGAGTATTTTAAGTGCTGATTTAGTACGTTGTCGGTGCTGAAAGAAAACATCGTGCATGTCTAAGCAATAAAAAAAATATTTCAAAAACATGTGAAGTCCGCCAACAAGCATTTTGGCAGCGCAGCGGACACTTGCTTGCTCTAAAACCTACTTAGAAGTGAGAGGAGGCCTGTGCCCAGGACATAATATATAGGCTATAACTTTACAAGTCAACTTCTGGGCTAGGGCATCTTCAGGATCAGAGCAGACGTCTCATAGCTTAGAAACATCTCGTTGGCGGTCCGAGTATTATATACCCAGTATAAACTAGAAAATATAGCCATCGATTGGAATCCATAGAAATCTGTATGGCATTTTCCATAGTCGCCTCTAACGACACCGAAGGGACGAAGATGTTTTTCTACAGCGCCATCATACGATCGTATTAAATAACTTATTTTTATTTTATAAATCAACTAGCGAACCATCCCGGCTTTGCACGGTTGATTTCTGGATCTCGTCAACAGCACCACCTACCAGGTCCAATTGTGATTCTTAGCCATCCTCTAATCAATTTAATCACACATACGAAGTTTCATCAAAATCGATCCAGCCGTTTAGGAGCAGTTCATTCACGGACTGAAGAATTATCTAATATATAATATGCATGTATAATACATGCTGTATATGAAGGACATAGAGAGCCAGTATAGTATATTTGCTTAGATACGGTCGCCTTTGTGTCGTGCCACCTTAGCACAAGCCGCATCTTGCCAAAGGAGCTGCCGCGACATCAAAGGTCACCGCGTGCCGGAGTACACCCGCAGGAGAATTCGGCATTTTAAAACAAAACCCCGTAGTGAAATTTCTTTGCCATCTAACTTATGTTTATTATTTATATTCGTATTTTATTACAATAACCATAAAAATAAAATAGTATTCTATTTTATTGTTAGTATAGAAAAACATTAATTTAACAAACACAGTAGAAAAATAATAAAATAAAAACAAAATAATAATTGCGCCTCTGGGTGTACCGACACTATCTTAGCGAACAGACTATACAGCGTGTGAGAAATTTCATCTTTGTCCACGGAGGTGACAAGGTTTTCTTATTTTTAATAACATAACTTAATAAAGGTATCTGTAGCCATCTTTGTTAATAGTTTTCTTTTTAAGAATGGTGACAAACAAGCAAATAAATTAGTGTACCTCTATCTAGTAGTCTAGATCTATCATCGATTAATAATTTATGTGAAGAAAAATAGAACAGAATAGAATAGAATAATTTTTATTCAATATACATTACATGTGTAATACTTATTGAAAGTCATTTTTTACTTTTTTACTTTACCACTGGTTCGAAAAAACCCTCTGTTCTGGGAAGAACCAGCAAGAAACCCAGCGAGACTTTTTTTTTAAATAAATTTTACAATATAAATGATTACGAACTATTTACAAAATTTATTTTAGAAACTGCTTGGAAGCGACCACCTCATTCCCAGGGGTTATTTTCAACCATGTATTCATTTATACTATAATAACCCTTTTTATACAGTTTCAACTTAATAAAACATTTAAACTTGGTAATAGAGAGAACCTGTACAATTTTACGGGACCTTGTTGTAGTAGCGTATACATTGCCCCAAGAATGAATTACTGACTGTGGAGTCGAGAAACTGGCATCACTAGCTTGTGTTTGTTCCTAGTGTTTACAGAATGTACATTACTTTTCTTACTAAAACTATCTTTGTTTTTGTGAACATACATTAAATTTTCGTAAATATACTGAGAGGCCAAAGTTAATATATTAATTTCTTTAAATTTATCTCTAAGAGACTCTCTCGGTTTTAGATTGTAAATAGCTCTAATGGCCCTCTTCTGTAAAACAAAAATAGTTTCTGAATCAGCCGCATTTCCCCATAGCAAAATCCCATAAGACATTATGCTATGGAAATAACTGAAATAAACTAATCTAGCTGTCTCGACACTAGTGAGACCTCTAATCTTTTTTACAGCATAGGATGCAGAACTTAGTCTGCTTGCTAATTTGGATATATGGGGGCCTCACTGAAGCTTTGCGTCAAGAGTGATGCCAAGAAAAACAGTGGATACAAGTGGGCTCAATTCCTCCCCATTTAAAAACACATTGGTATTCAGATTTTTAACATTCGTTGTTGCAAATTTAACACAATTAGTTTGATTTCCGTTCAAATGCAGATTATTAACGTTAAACCAATGCACTAATTTTGATATAGCATTATTCACTTCGTCACATTTAAATAATTGACGTTTAAGTTTAAAAATCAAGGAAGTATCATCAGCAAATAATACTATATCATGACTATCCCCTACAAGGTGAGGTAAGCCATTAATATACACCAGAAACAGGAATGGGCCGAGAATCGAGCCCTGAGGAACACCCATTAGTATAGGTGACCCGGAAGAACTTTTACCATTGATAATAACCTTCTGCTTTCTATTACTTAAATATGAAATAATAAGTTTAAGCGCTGTGTTCTTGACACCATAGTACTGTAGCTTCCTGATTAATGTCTCATGGTGAACACAGTCGAAGGCTTTGGAAAGGTCACAAAATATACCCAAAGCATCCTCTGAATTCTCCCATGCACAAAAAATATATTTAATAAGCTCAACTCCAGCGTCAGTTGTCGAGCGACCCCTTCCTTGTAAAACCGAATTGATTTTTATGTAGCAATTTATTAATATTAAAGAAACATAACATCTGATCTAAAATAATTTTTTCAAAAATTTTACTTAATGTTGGTAGTACAGAAATTGGTCTAAAATTGGCGGGGTCTAATGTACTACCAGATTTAAATATAGGTATAACTTTACTATGTTTCATTAAATCAGGAAACATACCAGATTCGACGCTTATATTAAATATAGTGGCTAGATAAGGTGCTAATATATCTATTATAGATAAAATAACTTTAACGGAAATCCCCCATAAGTCTGCCGGTTTCTTAACATCAATAGTTTTAAAATATTTAACGATATCTTTTGGCAGTACTCTATGGAATTTAAAAGTATTTGAACAAGCCTTCACATTTTGTTTGAGCAATGATTCGGCGACAGTAGGAGAAGAATTTAATGATTTTGTTGTCAAAAAAAGAACATCAGTAAAATGTTTCTCAATAAGTTTACGTGGTAGAGCCATGCTGCAGCTATATTATTAGTATAGTTGTAGCAGGAATGGGTCGGCTAGACCGGGGAAGGACCACGCTCTCACAGAATACCTGCGTAAAATAGCATCTTAACGCTTCTGTATTTCGTATGGTGAGTGTAGAGAACCGGAGATCCTTTTTATCGGAAAAGAGAGCGGTTCAAAATGCAGATGCGTTGCCACCCCCGAGGACTAAGATGGAATGCCCAGTTTCCAGTTAAAAAACGTCTCCGGTTCTCTACACTCACTATACAAAACCGATTGAGATCACAGAGCTTCTATTTTACGCTGGTATTCTGTGAGAGTGTGGCCGATCCCCGGTCCAGCCACCGCACTTGTGCTACAACGATAACATAGCTTCAGAATAGCTCTACCACGTATAAAACGTTGCCTTTGCTTATTCTCTTGCATAGCCTAGCAAATTCCACAAGCCCTTTCACATCATTTTTTTACTTTAATATTCCATTGTAACCTCGAAAACTTCCTTAATTTGAAAATACGAACTTATAAAAATCTTCTATGTGTAGGATGACCACGTAAAATATTCACAGAAATAGGTCTAAAATACGTCAAACAGATAGACACCACATATTTCAATGAAATTAATATTTACGGATTTTATCGCGTATACGAGTATTAACTTTTTTATATTCCTGATAAAATCCTCACTGTTGTGTTACTTCGAGCATGGAACACTAGAAAGAACTACAATAACTAAAAAAAAAATAATCTACCATAGAGCTTGGTCTATTTTAAACCAGCTAACCCTTTACAAATTTTACAATATTAATTATTACTATAAAATAAAATTCTTCGTAAATTGGCAACCCTATCAACAGACATTAACTGATCACAGCGTGTATAATAACAACGCATTACTATAATATTATAAGTAATACAATCCGTTACTGTTTGAATCTTGGTGCGGATAAACTCTTAAAACTAAATTAACCTAAGTGCTGGCTTGTGTACATTATGAAAAGTACTGTGTTTCATTTTACATACGAAACTAATTTCAACCACGATGACATTTTGCAAATTTCTACATTCGTATATATAATATCTTTCATCTATTCATCCATTACAGCCCATATAAGTTCACCCTCTCTATATCATATATATAATCTATATATATAATCCATGGGCAAACCCATATTCAGCTGAACATGGGTTTCCCCATAGATTGCTTCTTCGGTGGGATTTTGCCATTGTTGCCATGTTTAGCAGGTTGGTAACCGCAGTTTTTAATTTTTATTTAGCTGTTATCTGTAGGATGCTTCTATCTCATGTTTCAGTTTCCCTGTTTCCACATATCACATCACGGGATGTTATGGGATAGTGGATTGTTGCACTTCCAATACACGGTTAAGAAATTAGTTAATTTGACTTCCTCGTTGGTCTAGTGGTTGTAGTAGTGCGACTGCTGATCATGAGGTCCCGGGTTAGAATCCCGGGTCAGACCAGAAAATCAGTTATTGAGTTTTTCCATCAAGAAATTGTCACCCTAAAGAGTACCCTAAACCGTAGAGCATGTATGAAGGGAATAATGAAAGTGGACGAAGCGAAACAAGTATGTAAGGATCGTAGCAAGTGGAAAGAAGTGGTCTCTGCCTACCCCTACGGGAAAGAGGCGTGATTATTTGTATGTATGTATGAAATTGTCAGTAGCTGCCCGGAGTCGGGAAGTTGGCGGTGTTTTACCCCCGTGCCTCGGAAAGCACGTAAAGCCGTTGGTCCTGCGCCTGATCTCTCTCCGGTCGTGTCGGTTTACCGTCCCATCGGGCTATGAGAGTGAGGAAATAGAGAGTACATCTGTGATTGCGCATACACTTGGGCACTATAATCCTGTCCTGCGCCGATGGCTAGTCTTCGTTGAGACTGGCCGCCGTGGCCGAAATTCGGTCTGGAGGATATTATTATTATAAGAAACTAGTGATTAAGTTTTTCCTGAACTAGTATATTTCACCATCAAGGTACACTAGTACCCTTTCTCGTGGTATGGAGCTAAAATTGTTCATCGTAGTTGTGAATTGATGAGCGTGTTATATAAAATTGAGGTGGTAAACGAACTTAAAGGCAACAGTAACCTAATGACAGGGTGCGGACTTCGAACTCCAAAGGTCGTGGGTTCGAATCCTGTCTTGTCTTCCTTTCGACTACTGTCGTGAACCACTCCTAACACAATCATTTTAAGCTTAAAATAGTGGTTAATGGAAATATGTACGTAATGTTAGTAGCATTGCTAGTAATTTAAAAAAAAAACTAACAATCCACCCGACGGCAAGAACTTACTACTGAAGTTTTACTAACTACTAAACAACTGTGAATGATAATTTAAAATTAAAAGCCGACTTTAATATAAGCGACTTCAATATAGGTTATTTAAGAATAACTCAATAACCATTGGTCTGACCTTGATCAAATTCATATGGGACCACACGAGAACTATCAGCTTTCATATAAAAAAAGAATCATCGAAATCGGTTCGCCTAGTACAAATTTATGAGGTAACACACTTAAAAAAAAAAACAAAAAAAACATACCCTCGAATTGAGTACCGTCTACTTTTGGAAGTCGGCAGAAAAAGGCTACAGATGTTTATCGAATAAGATTGATAAACGAGCACAGGGTTCACCTGATGATAAGTGGATGCTTATTGAGTATAAATGTGAATAGACATCCCATTTATCCTCAATTAAGAATGATAATGCAGATGCGTTGTCACCCCTGAGGACTAAGTTGGAATGCCTCGTTTCCAGTAAAAAGGGTCTTCGGTTCTCTACACTCACCATACGTTACAAAGTTGCATTAAGGTGGTTTACGCTGGTATTCTTTGAGAGCGTGATCCCGCCCTGACCCATTCATGCTGCAACCATAATGTAGCTTCAGAATGGCTCTACCACCAAGTGTATATAAGATGGAATGCCCCACAGCCTATAATTTTACTGCCTATTTTAAACATCGGACCGGAACGCAGCAGTGCACGCACTGCTCCTTGTCTATAGAAATGACCGCCGGTTTTACTAAACGGCGCCGTTGAACTAGCGGTAAAACAATATTGCAACTATTTTGTAATATCAGCGACATTATCTTTTGCGATAGTCATACCCATGCTCAGCTTCAAATCTTCTTTTACCGAATCGCGGGCAGTCAATTATAATGTGCTCTACGGTTTGGTTTACGTTTTCATCGCAAGTGCAGCATGGGGATGACGCCAATTTATATTTATATAAGTAAGCATTGTTACCTCCGTGACCAGTAAACAGATGTGTAATTAAATTATTCATCTTTATATTTTTTATTACCTTATAAGCTATTATAACATTAGGAAAAAAGGTCTTGGTTGTTGTGCTGGTTGTTGATTCTTCATATTTTCTTTGCCAAATTTGTAAAGTTGTGTTTCTGGTGAGGCGCTTTGCGTACGACAGTGGGAATTTATCATATTCAGGTCTTTGCTTGTTTTTAGTGGCAGCTCGTTTGGCTAGTTCATCTGCTCTTTCATTGCCCTGGATTCCACAGTCTGCCTTGATCCAGAACAGTAGAATTTTCTTTTGTTTGTCCTCGATGTTTTTTATTGCGTCTCGAATTTTAAAGGCAATTGGGTTCAAAGAGCTTGGATCACATATGGTTATAACTGCTGATCTTGAGTCGGTAAAGATATTTGCTCCGTGGTAATTTTTGTCGGCTACGTACTTTACTGCTTTTAAAATTGCGACCATTTCTGTTTGGAAGACGCTACAATAACTTTCTAGTTTAAAGGTTATTGTCTTTACTTCAACTTCATTTTGCCAGATGGTTACTGCTGCGCCCACCTTTGTGTCGATTTTGCTCCCATCAGTGAAAATGTTGACCCAGTCGTTACTTAAGTCGTCAATGTCCTTCTGTTCGCTTATCAGACCAAAACTGCGCTGCAACCTTTCGCATGGATGGGGCAGATCGTAGGGGCTCATTCGCTTTTCTAGTTGTCTACCGGGTAAGAGCTCAACGGGCTTTCCTTTCTTGATTTCATAAATGTTTGAGTTCTCCTTAGCCCTAAGTGCTAAGGGTATTATTTGGGACAGAATTGAGCTGGAGATAAGGGAGTTGGTTTTATGTCCTTTGCAAATACGTATGCCGAAGATCTGCGTCATTCTATTAAGCATTCGTTCTATGTATCTTTTTTTTAGTTGTCTCCGCCCAACAACTAGCAGCATACAGTATCGTCGGTTCGACTACAGCTACATAGATGGTTCTAATAATTTCAGAGTTTAAGCCCCAGTGGGCTTTCGCTGCTCTGGAGACCATTTTATAGATATTGGTTGCTTTCTGGCATACACTATCAAGGTGGGGCTTAAAATTGAAGTTTTTATCTATTGTGAGGCCTAAAACTTTCAATTGATCTGAAAGCTGCAGTGTAACTCCTTCAATTTGTAAAAGTGGTCGGTGATATTTAAGCTTTTTCGTTATGATTATTGACTGCGTTTTATGTGGGGCAAATCGTAGTTTGTATTTCTTGCCCCATTCTGTGATTGTTCGTAGTATATCATTTAATTCTTTTTCCAGTTTTAGGCCATCCTTGTTTGTGGCGACGATCAAAATGTCATCGGCGAATGCTTGTACGTGAGCGCCTATGTCCTCAGTCGCGTTAAGTAGGGGATCGAGGAGGACGTTCCAGAGCATAGGGCCACAAGTAGAACCCTGGATACATCCTTTATTTGTTGGTTTTTTTAGTTCCTGTCCAGCATATCTAAGATGTTTTTCTCTTTCAGATAAATAATTGCTGATAAGCCTGACCATATATATAGATACCTGAATAATCGAAGATAGCACTTGCCGACCAATCTTTATGACATTTGCTCTTCAAGCATTAAGAATGATAAGCAAGGAAAATGGAAGCACAATGGTAGAGTAAGCAACAAGAAACGCCAATCTGTAAATACAAATAATAAGTTTAAATAGAGTAGTAATGTTAGAATAAGAAACCTTAAGTAATGTAAAGTATCAAACAAAAAAAAAAGTGTTTAGTTAGTAAATGTAATGTAATATGCACAAACAATGAGCATGTTAAAAAAAAACAATACGAAGGGAAAAAAAAGAGAGAAAAAAAATTATCTTAAGGATATTCTAGAATAATTTACATAAGTGAGGATCTAAGAATCTCAGAAGAAATATAAGAGTAAGACATCCTAAGTAATGTAAAGCATAAAGCTTATTAATAAAGTTAGTAAAAGTAGTGTTTAATAAAGGAAACAGTGCATGTACTCGTAAAATAGATACATTTAGCAAATTTCAAAATAAGTTTTTATAACTTATGATATGCATATAAGTAATTTAAGTAAGGATTATAGAACTAGTAGGTACACTAAGTGAAGTAATGTAAGAGTAATATTAGAACGGAAGCAGTACGGAAAAAAAAGCAAAAAAAAAAAAATAAACAGTAACATAATGCCAGAAAGATGGGTACTGCAGAAAAGTAGTAGTAAGAAATAGATTAAAAAAAATATCAGCGACAGTAGGATATGGTGCGCCTGGGGATGCTCTTGGGTCACTCTAAAGCCGCGTATCCGTCCGTCACAGACTATTAAAGACCACTGCTGAACATAGGCCGCCCCCATAGATTGCCTCGTAAAAGGAATATTTGCCATAGTTGCCACGCTTGGTAAGCGGATCGTTAATCGAAGTTCTTTGTTTTTAGTCGTTATTAAGAAGATGGTGTTACCCATCTCCTGATTTGTTTCCGACACCCACGGGATGATATGGGGTAGTAGATATTCTTACACCTCCATTACACGATTTCAGAATATATAAGCCGCGTATATTTAATAATATAGCACATAGTGCATAATTGGGTATGAAATGTTATATTGCACTATCATTCCGATCATAAGATATCATTTATATGAAAAAACAACAGCTCTGAAGAATATACAATAACAATAATTCATAAATGGTTATAACAACAAATTATAGGTGTCCCTGTATAAATCTTAAAATAGTATATCCTACATTAAATATATATAAATAAAAATAAGATGAACAAAATGAAGCAAGTAAAATAAGACTATAAAAGGCAGCTATGTATGTATATGTGCGTGTGTGTGTGTAAATTTACATATATAAAAATATTTTACATACGTAATCTAATATATAAAAAGTTCTTTTTGTTTGATCGTATTTAATGCAATGCCATACCGTTTATCAGATTGCGGTAAAACTTTGTTAACTTATTGCTTGCACTTGCGCGAAGGTTATAGGCATAGTACAATTAACTTAACGTAAGTGGCGCGCATATCGTATTGACAAGTTAATTTTCAATTTATACATTATTTTACTTCAATGAATGTATTTTTTTAAAACGATATTTCCTCAGTTATTTTTTCTGCGCCAGCAACGCGCCAGGTACCACCTAGTGTTATATTTTAAACTAATAAACAAAATTATATACTAATAGACAAATAATATGACACGTAATTTTTATTTATTACAAAGATATCAAAAATAAACAACATATAAAAAGACCAAATATACTTTAATGTTAGAATAATAAGTATACAAATAAATGGGTTATTTACTCTAGCAGCTTGAGAACTTTATGTTTTAATTTCTCTTTAGACATGCGAAATATATCCTTATTTTTTAATTAATTTATTTATTTATTTACTCTTTATTGTACACTAAAAAACAAAACAAAACAAATACAGTTAAATCTAAAGTAGAAAATGTACAACAGGCGGTCTTATCACTCTGAAAGTGATCTCTTCCAGACAATTTTAGTGTAGAGATCTGATGCAAACAATAGTTAAAAGTAGAGGGGGGCGTACAAAATAAAAATATAAAATATGAAAATACATACAAATAAAGATAAGTGAAGATTATGTATGATATAATATAAAAGATTAAATGAAAAGAGTATGAAAAAGGAAAAGTATATTATCTAATAGCGTTCTAAGTAATACGATTTAACAACACTTTTGAAAGAATGAAGAGATTGAGCACGACGAGTATGGAGAGATAAAGAGTTCCACAAACGTACAGCAGTTACAGTAAATGATTTCTTAAAAAAGGAGGTAGAGTGCGAAGGAGTAGAGAGAGAGAAAGATTGAGAGAAGATCGAAGGAACCGATTATGGTTAAGGGAAAGATACTGGAAACGGTCTTTTAAATAATGAGGAGTGGAAGGATTAAACAGCACGCCATACAAAGTGGAGAGAATGTGAGTATTCCTGCGAAAGCGGATCGGGAGCCATTTGAGCTGTTTGCGAATTTCAGAGATATGATCATATTTGCGAAGCCCAAATATGAATCTAATACATAAATTTTGAATGCGCTCAAGCATATTAAGCTGCTCCTCGGTAATATCAAGATAGCAAATGTCAGCATAGTCAAGGATAGGTAGAAGTAGAGACTGGGCGAGCGTAACTTTAGTTACTGTGGGAATAAAATTACGTAATCTACGTAAAGAGCTTAAAGCAGCAAACATTTTTCTACTAACCTCATTAATCTGTGATGTCCAAGACATACAAGAGTCGAGGTACAACCCCAGGTTTTTAACTTTGTTACTGTAAGGGATTTGAGTGCAGTCTAGTAAAATAGGAGGTAGGGACGACCAGTCAATTTTTCCAATTAATCTAGAACTACTGATGATAATGGCCTGAGTTGTCTTAGGATTAATCAATAAACCATAACGTTTACTCCAATTTGAAATACACGTCAGATCAGCTTTAATAGTGTCAACTGATTTAGATAAATCTTCAAGAGACGATTGAGTATAGATTTGGGAGATCATCAGCATACAAGTGGTAGGACGAGGACAAATTATGACTTATAGAGTTAATGAAAATTGTAAACAGGAGAGGAGACAACACGCCACCTTGTGGTACGCCTGCCGCTATAGTAGTCCAGGTGGAAAAAAAAATTCTTGCACATGAATGCGCTGTCGGCGACCAAACAAGTAACTTCGAAACTAGTCAACTACAGTTGGAGATATGTTGAGAAAGCGCAGGATGGCCAACAAGATATCAAAATCTGCTGTATTAAATGCATTACTAAAATCAAGTAACGTAAGAATGGTAAGCTTTTGTTTCTCCATACCATACCGAATATCATCAGTGATTTGTAAAATTTTTATGGGAAATCATAAGATTTTTTGTTATACTATCCCTTAGTCGCCTCTTTCGACACCCGCGGCATGAAATGGGTCGATGGATTCTCCTAAGCCCGCGACTTAACACCAAATATATTATTTGTTTCTAAGTCATTCACAACATTAGGTTTTATTACCAGAACAACCAAACATTTCAAAAAACCATCCACAATTATATATCTCTTCTATGCTTTGATAAGATGTACTCTTGTGTTTTATTTTACGAAGTACACGCCAAGTGTCTAGAACAGATCCAAAACAAAGCTCTTAAGATAGTTACTTATAGGCTGGAAATAGGTCGCAAACTACCGTCATATCAGTAGAGACTACTTATATTTTCAGTTTCATCACTCCGCAATACAAAATATTCTTTGCTTACATAAATTAATACACTGCAAAATTGTTTCCCCAAATCTTTTAATCCCAAATCAATTTATCAAATCGAATCCCAGCCGTCGTCTTAATACGTTTATATTAAACCTTTATAATAGCAATACTTCATTTTACAATCCTATAACACGAATGTGTCGCTCTTATAATGATATGGTTTTGACAGAGTCAGGTAGGGACATTGACGTCTTTGACACTAATATAAATAAGCTTCGCACTCAACTGTTCCACTACTTTAAGTAAACTCCACATTCGTCTTTAATTACTTATATCTAAAATAAAAAGAAAAAACTTTCACTAAATTGTCATAAAATTCTTTAACTGAATTTTTTTTCTCATAGATACTCGTATGTTTACGTACAATGCATGTTGCAACTGTATGTACGCGTTTTTGGTTTGTATTCCAGGTCAAAACTTTGCATATTAGGTATTTATGTTACGTATAAGTGTAACAAATAAAATAAATAAATAAACAAATACTAGATTAAATTAACACGATACTTGTTAGGTTAAAAATTTATACACTAAAACATAAGAACAGTAGGGCACGACACCCACTCTCTATAAGGTGGACTATGTGCTTTTTTTAAACCTTAGTTCTAATAAAAATGGTCTATAGTAGTTATATTATAGAAGATCAATTATCAGTAGCTCCCGTAGCGATTTGTTTTGAAGATTTGTGGATGCTGTTTGCGCGGTCTTAAACAAAATAAATCGTCCATTTCCTCTAATTAGGTAAAACGCTCAAACCGCTCGTTCGCCTAACCAACACTTAGTTCAACAAACTACTAAATTCGACACTTACTCCTACCAAAATAATCTAAGAGTCAACACTGACAATTTTTAGCTTTATTATAACAAGTGTTACAAGGAGACGAAGCGATTAGCTTTCTAGTTTCTATAAGAACCTACCTAAGGTGAAAGCGCCAGGGTAACCCGCGAAATTCAAATTTTCTTACGTTCTTTGCAGTTTGCAGGTTAGGGCCAGGTTGAATGTTTAACAAAATATGATTCACAACCGTAACGAGTACGTATTTACAGAATTATAGTCATTATAATCATCAATACAACCCTCTAAGTTCGTATAATCCCATTGTATGGCTATTTCTAGATAAACTCATTCAAAGAATCCGCACTACGGTACATATATCAAACGCTTAGAGAGTGTACAAAGTGATTTTTATGGCATTTGTCCTATAGTTGCAACTTAGCCAAGAAACTTCCAAGCTAGAACGATCGACTACTACATTTTCGCCTCAAATCACTCCGACACCGTAGGGAACTGCTTGACGTCATGTTTCTGTATAACCTAATAAATGGAAATTTTGACACCCCTGATCTTTTATCTAGAGTAAATATTGCTGTACCTAGAAAGCCATACAGACTTAAGAAACCTCCCTTTAAAAGTAATCCAGCTACGTCAAATTTGGGTCATTATGCTCCATTAAACAGAGCGTTGAGGAGTTACAATCTCATTCACAACTCTATATCCAGTGAAACTGAAAAAGGATCTTCTCAGCTAGATATTTTTTCAAACTCCTTAAAACAATTTAAAAATTTTGCAGCTCAAGTAATAACAGATGAATTTGATTATTATGTACGATAAGTAAATTTGATTTAAAATATTTGTAAGCGTTATTTTTATTTTTATTTTCAATTTTTAAATTTGACTTACAATATGAATTTTTATGTTAATGACATTTCGACTTGTTTAAATTTTAATTGATGTTTTAATTTTTATTAGTTTTTGAATGATATATTGTTTTTGACATAGTTAAGTGTAATGCAATGATTAAATTTTATTATTGTTGTTGTTAATATTGCTAATAAGTTAATTAATTGTATAATAACTTCCTTATAAAAATGCATACATTTTAACATAAATAAATTAAATTTCTTCACAACATAAGTTAATGTACGTGACTTTTTTATAGACGAAACTTTATATGTTTTTTTTTGTATTTCTAATATTTTTGTATGTAACAGTGTGTACTTTGTTGGTGCAATAAATAAATAAAATAAAAAGGGATTATATGAACTTGGAGGGTTGTATTGGTGATTTTAATGATAATAATTCTGTAAACACATACTCGTTACGTTCGCGAATCATATTTTGTTAAACATTCAACCTGGCCCTAACCTGCAAATTCCAAAAGAGCTTTCACCTTAAGGAGAACTACCAAGACACGAATTGATGTTAGAGTAGCTAATGATTTGGCGGCTTCTCTGCCACCCATAGATTCGATACCCGCAAGGAACAAATTTTTGCATACCCTACAAATAATCGCTCCTGATCTAGATGTTTGCCTGGATTGGGTATTTATGTATGTAAAACACCTCTGCTGTATAAAATAAATCCCCTGTGTAGGGATAGTAAAATAATAATAATCATGGCAGTGGATGACGCCATGATACTGGTTCTACAGTCGAGAGCTAGTTTGATAAATACAATTCTTGTTACTAAAAGAAGTAGAGCACCATAACAGCGTAGTATAAAACTTAAGTTAAAAATCCTCATCCTTCTCTGGAGGCTATATATGTACCCTGTATGACAAATTTACCGTAAGCTTGTCAAACGCAGTATCAGGTATCTTGCAACGTCGTCGTTTTAAGGCTAGGGACTTCCATCTGGTATAAGTACGAGATAGTCACTATAATAATAATTTTAATTTCTATAATTTTGTGACAGCGCTGTCGTCGTGTAAAAAGTGAAATGCATAGACGTCTAAATCGCGCTATCAAAGTTCGGAAGTTAATGCGCTATATAATATGTAACATGTATAATCTACGTTTGCCGTGTAGTGTCGGTCAAGAATATCCACTACCCCATATCTTCCCGTGGGTGTCGTAAAAGGCGACAAAGGGAAACAGACAGGAGATGGGCAGCAGCATCTACCAGATAGTAGCCAAAACTTAAATAAAATGGCAAATACCCCCCTATGAATGAAAGTAACAAAGAGACGGCCCCCAGTACCCGGCGGCCCCGCTATTCCTAGCTACGGTGGCGACCATGGTAACGGCGAGGCGGGGGGTGCTAAGAATCTCAGGTGGAGGTTCGGTTGCCACCTACAACGACTCGACCTGGCAACATACAACGCACGCACCCTGAGGACTGACGAGAAGATTGTGGAGCTGGAAGAAGAGACAGACAAGTTACGCTGGCATGTTATAGGATTATCCGTCGTCCGAAGAGAGGGGGAGGACACGGTAATCCTCGAATCCGGCAACTTGCTCTATCACCGGGAGGGCGACCATCTGTCCCAAGGAGGTGTCGGATTTATTGTCCACAAGTCTCTCGTTAACAACGTTGTAAAGATTGAGAGTGTGTCGACAAGGGTGCGTACCTTATATTCAGAATCACCAAACGGTATTCGCTGAGGGTATACAGGTTTACGCACCAACCTCCACTCCGATGAAGAGGTGGAGGGAATGTAGGAGGACATCTCCAGAGCCATGCATTCCTCCAAAACCCAATATACGGTGTTAATGGGAGACTTCAATGCAAAACTAGGCACAAGAGAGAATGGTGAGCTGAAAGTAGGGAAATTTATAATAGGGCAACGGAACCCAAGGGGCCAGCAGCTGGCCGACTTCATGGAGAAAGAGGGACTCTTTATGATGAAATCTTTCTTCCAGAAGCGGCCCCACAGGAAGTGGACCTGGTCGAGCCCCGACGGTTCGACAAAAAATGAGATTGACTTTATTATGACGACCAGACGACAACTGTTCAGTGATGTCTCCGTGATCGCGAGGGTGAAAACTGGTAGCGATCACCGAATGGTTAGAGGCACACTGAACCTAAACGTTAATTTGGTGAGGTCTCGTCTAATGAATTCAAAGCTCCGTCCCCCTCGTGCTCTAATCCAAAGTCCTGAAACCTTTCAGCTTACTTACTTATCGTCACGCACAATCCCTAACGGGGTAGCCAGAGAGAACAGATCGCCAAGTGTCACGATCATTACATACCTCTTTCGCTTCTTTCAGATTCATTATCTTCTTCATACATGCACGTCTAGGTATCCGAGTACTCTTGACCCTCCCCTCTTCGAGCAGTTTGCTCACATGGTCTTCGAAAGTTAGTCTCGGTCTACCTCGACACCTTTTAATATTAACTTTCGCGCTATATATTTTCTTCACCATTCGGTCTTCACTCATTCTCTCAACGTGCCCAAACCATCGAAGCACGCCCTTATCAATTTTTGTGATAAGGTCATCTTTCAAACCTGGCATATTGCGAATCTCTTCGTTTCGCTTCCGGTCGGCCATGGTAACGCCGCACATTTTACGAAGAGATCGCATCTCCACTGCATTCAACTTGCTTTTATGCTTCTTCTGGCATACCCAGGTTTCGCTGCCATATAACAAAGTCGGTACCAACACTGCGTTATGTATTGCAAGGCGTGCACTCTTCACTACGCCTTGCCTTTTGACTAACGCAGTCAGGGCACCATTGACTTTGTTCCAGACAGCGACCTTTCAGCTTGAGTTACAAAACCGTTTTCAGTGCCTAGAAGACTGCAATGAAGTGGACGATATGAATGACAAGCTCGTAGAAACTGTCCATGCGGTTGGAGCTAAGTTCTGCAAGACCCGCCGCAGAAGAACACAAAATTTCTCCGATCATACTCTTAATCTCATGGCTGTTAGACGGGAGATGAAGCTACATTCTTCAACAGATTTGACAGCATACAGGCAACTGAACAGACAGATCTCCAAATGCATGCGGCGAGACTTGCGCAACTTCAATACAGCTCGTATTGAAGAAGCGATCGAGCGGAACCAAGGCTCCAAAGTCTTTACCAGAGATCTGTCTGCCAGAAAGAGCCAACTATCAAAGCTGAGGACTGATTGTGGCAGCATCGTTTCCGGGACACCTGAGATTTTGAGTGAGATTGAGAGGTTCTATGAGCATATGTACACATCATCGTTGGAGTCACACGTAAGTGTGAGTAGCGATCCAAGAGCGAGTTTTATCCGACACTATTCCGATGATATACCGGACGTTAGTCTGAGCGAGATTAGAATAGCTCTCCGGCATCTTAAAAACGGCAAGGCCCCAGGTGAGGATGGAATTACAGCGGAGCTTCTGAAAGCGGGTGGAAAACCGGTACTTGAAGTCCTTCAGAGGCTCTTTAATTCCGTCCTCCATGGTGGCATTACACCGGAGGCGTGGAGCAGAAGTGCGGTAGTCTTGTTCTTCAAGAAAGGTGACAATGCTTTCTTGAAGAACTACCGACTGATTTCCCTGCTGAGCCGCGTCTACGTGCTGTTTTCGAGAGTCATTACGAATCGTCTCGCGCGCAGACTTGTCGACTTCCAGCCTCCCGAACAAGCCGGTTTCCGATAGGGCTTTAGCACCATAGACCACATACATACCCTTCGGCAAGTTGTACAGAAGTCCGAGGAGTACAATTTGCTACTGTCTTGCGTATGTGGACTATGAGAAAGCCTTTGATTCCGTCGAAATTTGGGCGGTACTGTAGTCCCGTCAGCGGTGCCAAGTTCACTGTCGGTATATCGAAGTGCTGAAATGTTTGTACAGTAGGGCTACGATGGCTATCCGAATACAGAACCAGAGTACGAAACCTATCCAATTGCAGAGAGGTGTAAGACAGGGTGACGTTATATCCCCGAAACTCTTCACTGCTGCATTGGAAGACGTTTTCAAGCTTCTGGACTGGAAAGGATACGGTATTAACATCAATGGCTAGTACGTCACTCACCTTCGATTTGCCGACGACATAGTCCTTATGGCAGAATCCCTGGAGGACCTAAGCACTATGCTCAATGACCTCAATAGTGTCTCCCAACGGATAGGTCTTAAGATGATCATGGACAAAACAAAGATTAAGTTTAATGTCTATGTCACACTTACGCAGTGGAATATATATATATACAGTGGTAGAGCCACGCGGCAGCTTTTGCTGTCGCACGGATGGGCCGGCTCGAACCGGGGTGGTACCACGACCTCACAGAATACCAGCGTGAATTAGAGGTTCACCTTTGCGTTTCGCTTGGTGAGTGCAGGTGGCCGGAGGCCCTTTTTACTGGAAATAAGGCATTCCATCTTAGTCCTTACGGATGACAACGCATCTACATTTTAGAGGATAGATGTAGATGTCTATGGGCCGCAGCAACCACTTACCATCAGGTGGAATGTGTGCTCGTTTGTCACCCTTATCCTATAAAAAAGATGCCGGTAGTTGTTGGGAGCACTAAGCTCGAAGTTGTTGACGAGTATGTTTACCTGGGACAAATAGTCTGACTAGGTAAGTCCAACTTCGACCGAGAGGTCAATCGACGGATTCAACTCAGCTGGGCAGCGTTCGGGAAACTACGACACATCTTCTCGTCAGACATACCTCAAAATCTTAAAACGAAATTGTGCAACCGTGTTGCCAGTGATGACTTACGGAACTGAGACGTGGTCCTTCACTGCTGGCCGTATGAGGAAGCTCAAGGTCGCTCAGCGAGCTATGGAGAGGGCTATGCTCGGAGTTTCTCTGCGTGATAAACTTAGAAATGAGGATATCCGCAGTAAAACCAGAGTAACCGACATAGCCCAACGGATTAGTAAGCTGAAGTGGCAGTGGGCCGGCCATATGGCCAAAGGTTCTTGAGTGGCAGCCTCGTACCGGTAGGCGAAGTGTAGGGCGACCCCCCACGAGATGGAGTGAAGACCTGTTAAGACATACAGGAAGTCGATGGATGCAGGTGGCTCAGTACCGTGCTTTGTGGCATTCCTTGGGGGAGGCCTATGTTCAGCAGTGGGCTTTTGAAAGGCTGTTATGATGATGATGATGATGATATGTAACAGCTCTGAAATAACACACAGAGCTTTGACCGCACCCGAGCTGAATAACTTGCCCGGCGGGAGATCTCCCCTTTTTCTTCTACGGCCACATTGGTGTCCAACCAACTTGATGTGAACACGCAACCAACATCACCCTCACCCCTTAGACCAGAGGTCGATACTGCAGGCCGATTGCCGGTGTGTCCTTAATTCCGGTTGGGAATGCATGCTGTGTGCGTAAGGACAAATGACGTTGGTCCGAACGATAAGTCCGTATGAAATGCATGCCATACTATGCACTTGCAAGTAATGCCGGTGAGAACGATGAACCAGAGCAAGTTCCAGAAGTCTGCTCTATAAATCTGCGGTGAGTCGAGATGAAGACAAGTTGGACTGGCTTGCAGGAGCTAAAGATTACAAAAGACGATTCTCGGGAGTGCTTGGTGGTTCTTGAGGATAACGATTTAACAGTGGTAGAGCCACGCGACAGCTTTTGCTGTCGCACGGATGGGCCGGCTCGAATCGGGGTGGTACCACGACCTCACAGAAAACCAGCGTGAAGTAGAGGTACACCTCTGCGTTTCGCTTGGTGAGTGCAGGTGGCCGGAGGCCCTTTTTACTGGAAATGAGGAATTCCATCTTAACCCTCACGGGTGACAACGCATCTACATTTTGAATTGTAATAGAGGATAGATGTAGATGTCTATGGGCCGCAGCAACCACTTACCATCAGGTGGATTGTGTGCTCGTTTGTTACCCTTAACCTATAAAAAAAAATAACGACGAACGCTTGAAAGTTGTAGTTTTCGAAGGTTGTTGGTTGCGTGTTTATATCACGTCGGGGTCACCATGTGGCCGTGAAAGGAAAAAGGGTGATCTCCCGGCGGGAATGGTGTTTTGCCCGGGGAGCGGTCAACGCTTCGAGTGGTAGTTCGGAGTTATTCTATATATACTACTTTACTTCGGAACTTTGATAGCGCGATTTATGCTTCGATATGTTTCGCTTGTGGTGCGACGACAGCGCCGCTACAATTTAATTACCACCGTGTAGTAGCGGCGTATGAGAAACTTCTATCCCCTTATCATCATGTAGGTGTCATGAAACGGGAACTGAGTAGCAGGATCTTCTTGATATCAACACCAATCATAAAAAAACTGCGCTTGTGTTAAATAAACCAGTATAGTCGTTTATCCATTCGCCACTACTCGTAGATTAATATCCTGATAATTTAATTTTGTCAGTATATTTAGTATGAAGTATTTAGATAAACAAATTTTCTTCTTTCAATTCTACGAAGAAGAATTTATATTTTCAGTCGAACAAAGAAGAACCCGTTTTCATGAATCAAAATACGGATGTAGCATAATTAGAAGTTGTAAATTTATACAATAATGCGATCGAGGATTATAGAAACAATTTAAGCTTAATACTTAGGTTGTTTCTATAATTTGAATTGTCAAGATTTGACATAATATAAAACAAAATAAAATTAAGGTAATCACCACTACTACCTTGTCGTCAAATCAAAAATTAATATCGATGTGAGTCAATCATTGCCATAGGTTATAAAAACCTCACTGTGAAACTAGTGTAACTATTGTAGTGCGGCTCTCAGACTAAAGGATACGCGTATAAATCTAAACCAGCGTACACATTAGACGGGCGACCGCCGCGTAAATCCGACCCCATTATGTGACAGTTAGCCAGCTAACCGACGCCGGGCGTGGGCAAATTCAATTTGTCCCTCCGCAGGGTGGATGACTTCTGCACAAACTGTTTGGTAAAAGAGTTATATTTAACACGATTACCATCGATTTTGGATGCTCGTTTTGATACTTTTAAGAGTTCCGCAGGCACAATTTGGGCTCCATGAATAACCATATATTTTTTAGATTATCGTTGTAAGTGATGTCAATTTCATGGTTTTCTTAAAGGAGCTGTATCCACGTGGTCATCGCTGCTGGTTATAAGAGGGCTGGTTCTTCACTGGTTCTCGCTCAAAGGCTAAGTATAGCCAATTAGTGAGGAAATGCAGCCAACGTTCTTGGGATGACACCACGGGAAGGAGAACTGTAGTGTAGTATATCGACTCAACATGATCATCGATTAAGAGTACGCTTAATTTGGCACATCTGCAATATCGCCAGTTTAGTCGAAAACTTCAGTCTAAAGCGTCGCTTACCGACATTGTCACTCATATATGAAGCATAAACTTGCTTTGTCACTCTTTCTGCATTCATTATTTATACTTGTCTGAACTACCGAAGCATTTCTTTCTTTACCTTACATATACATATAATCACGCCTCTTTCCCGTAGGTGTAGGCAGAGACCACTTCTTTCCACTTGCTACGATCCTTACATACTTGTTTCGCTTCGTCCACTTTCATTATTCCCTTCATACATGCTCTACGGTTTAGGGTACTCTTAACCTGGCCTTTTTTCAAGACGTCCCTAATTTGGTCTAGAAATGTCCGCCTAGGTCTACCCCTTCCAACTCTTTCATTCTTTACCTTGATCACAATATATTGCAAGCCATACTTTTCTCCTATCATATCTATCTCAAACTATAATTTAGAGTCACCCTTCACATACTTCTTAATGATCGCACTTACATAACATAGACACTCACGCCCATTATCCAGAGGGGTAGGCAGATACTACGGACTTCCATTGGGCACGATTCGGACACACCTCTCTCGTCTCCTTTATATAGGTTCATCTCGATTAAAGGTACTCATTATTTGGCCTATCTTTAATATATCGTCAATTTGGTCTTTTTTATAGAATGGGGTGACAAACAAGCACACAACCCACCTGATGGTAAGTGGTTGCTGTTGCCTATGGACATCTACATCTATCCTCGACCAAGAATTAAAGTGCAGATGCGTTGTCACCCCTGAGGACTAAGATGGAATGCCTCGTTTCCAGTAAAAAGGGTCTCCGGTTCTCTACACTCACCATACGAAACACATCAACATTAAGCTGCTATTATACGCTGGTATTCAAAATAATCTATAAATTTTGAAAATGGCCGCATTTCTGTATATATATATTAACTATAATATATATTTTATAAACTTAAATAAATAAGATAATGTAAATATTCTAAAGTCTATAGCAGGATTGCACGCCATTTTCAGTTACAAATTATAATTTACGATCGAACCGTAAAGTGCCTTATTTACCGGCATCGGTATTGGATGCGCTCCATACTTAGCAGTGCTAAGTGCCGGCTTAATGCAGTTACTGGTAACTGATGTCTTTTGATTGCAACGTTGGCATACCATAAGGGAAGAGCTGGTTAAAATTGTACAAACCTAACGTCATTTCCTTGAAAGCTTCCTTTATGGGGTTTTTGTGCTCGTAACAAAACGCCGTAAGAGTAAGCGTGTAAATTGTTAAAGTTTTATAAAATTTCCGCAACCCTTATTCGATCACCGCCCGCGCCAATTAAATTTTTATTGAAATTCTAAGTGGTGATTTACCACGTGCTGATGAACGTGAAGGAAAACATCGTGAGGAAACCTGGATGTTTGAGAAATAAGAAAAAATCAAAGACACGTAAATTCCACCAACACGCATTAGGGTAGCGCGGCAGACATTTCCTTGCCGTTAAACCCTCTCAGAAATGAGAGGAGGCCTGCGCCCAGCAGTGGGACGTATATAGGCTGTAACTTTTTATGAAATTTTATAAATTTTTAGCCGTTCTCATACACATTCTTAACATTAAAAAAAAGGACGTGATATAATTCATGTTTCTAACGCTTACGTGCGATTTTTTCCATTGATCCGTGAATCTATACAAATAAATAAAATTGAAGTGTCTGTTTGTAATGTTAAAATAACAGCTTTTTACTAAATGCATATGAATGTATATACGGTACTTATAACAAAAATACAACTTTTAAATCTATACATCTATACATCTTCTATACAAATAAATAAAATTGAAGTGTGTTTGTAAAGATAAAATAACAGCTTTTTACTAAATGCATATGAATGTATATACGGTACTTATAACAAAAACACAATTTTTTAAATTTTTGTCTGTCTGTCGGTCTGTCGGTCTGTCTGTCTGTTTGTTCCGGCTAATCTCCGAAACGGCTGGACCGATTTCGACGGGACTTGGCGGATAGTTGATGTTCTAAGGAGTAACTTAGGCTACTTATATTTAAGAAAAAGAATTAGGTTTCTGAGCAATATAATTAAAACCCTAAATAACACGCGGGCGAAGTTGCGGGGAAGAGCTAGTTAAAAAATATAATATCCATTTTGAAAGAAGATGTGAGAGATAGAAAGAAATATTTTATTAATTACATCCTATAAAATATCAAGTGTTAAACATGAATTTTAGTCGTAGCTGCAACTGTTTGAAATCGAAACTCTGAGAAGAGATAAATGTGATTCATAATCACTAGGATCCACTCCATATGATGTGGTATCTTGTAAAGAAAGTGTTACTCCAGTTATTAAAATGGAAAAGAAATGTCACTAATGGAAAATATTACCCAATCCGATGAAGCAATAGCAGTACGGCAAGAGATATCGGAACAGGATTAGTCAGACGAGACGCAAGAAATAACAATGAATACATTACAGCCTTAATTATCTGCAACTGTGACATGGTTCAAATAATTCGCGTAAAGAAAGAAAATTATGTATCCTGCCCACTTTGAAGGGGACTTCCCACCCTCTCTGTATTGCGTGCACTATATCCATCACCACCACCACTCCCAAAACTACCACACTAGGAACGACACACAACTCTCGATACGACACGTGTTTCGCCTCTACACGAGGCACCCTCGGGTGAAGTACTCTGCGAAGGCTGACCGCTAAGTGATTTTATATATTATGCAGCTATGTGTTTTACAATATATATATATGTGTATTATATATTGGAAAAACTTTCAAATATATCCACCAAAAGTAATCGCGCTCGAAGAGTAGTGAGAATATTTTTTAATCTTCTCAAAATTATTTTGAAGTTCTGCCAATATTATCAATTAACAAATTTTAAACTAATCCCTTTTAGAACCTTTTCGCCGAGTAATCCCTACAATAACAAGCATCCATTACGAAAATTAAAAAAAGTTTTATCTCTTCATTAGCATTTACAAACGAGTCCTGTAAAAAAGCACTCTAGACCCCGATGGCCATTCGGAACTTGACATTAAATCTTTCGCCGCCCGTGAATCACGAGGAAAAACACCTCATCTACAAAATGGATCCCAAATAAGTTCCAATTCTTCGATTCCAATTTCTGAACGAACTCGCTCCAATATTTATTGGACATTTGGATTAATCTTTAATTCGGCCTCCACACCGATCAGTTTTAAAACGCGCTTACGAGTTTTAAGCATCGCGTTATTTCAAACTCTAATACTCGGTGACAAAGGTTGCAATCGCTTGGTTGGATATTGATGGGAGTAGTAAAAGTGGGTAATATT
The DNA here is from genome assembly GCA_033319125.1 of Parnassius glacialis. Classification (NCBI taxonomy): domain Eukaryota; kingdom Metazoa; phylum Arthropoda; class Insecta; order Lepidoptera; family Papilionidae; genus Parnassius; species Parnassius glacialis. The sequence goes on from JAVANC010000025.1 coordinate 35,505,297, forward strand.
TATGAGCTTTCGAAGGAAATTCTTTCTGAATGTTTGCATTTATGAAAATATGCTCGAATGAAAGGGGCTACCGGTGAGCACAGGTTGTTACAAAATGTTAACTATTATTTCTAGGTATTCACGCTTGGTAGAGTGTCGTTGCACCATATCATGACTGCAGAACGGTGCGACTCAACTGGGAAAGGATCATTATTGCAGCCTCTCAAGTCCACTGCTGAACATAGGCTTTCTCCATAGATTGCCTCAGGCGGATATTTGCCACAGTTTTAAACGTGGTACAGCCATGCTGCAGCTATATTATGGTTGTAGCACGAATGGGTCGGCTCGACCGGGGAAGGACCACGCTCTCGAAGAATACCAGCGTAAAATAGCAGCTTAATGCTAATTTTTTTTCGTACGGTAAGTTTATAGAACCGGGAGCCTTTTTACTGGAAACGAGGCATTCCATCTTAGTCCTCACGGGTGACAACGCATCTGCATTATGGTGCGTAATCGAAGATAAATGTAGATGTCTATGGGCCACAGCATCCACTTACCATCAGGTGGATTGTGTGCACGTTTGTCACCCTTATTCTATAAAGAAAAAGTTGCCACGTGTGGCAGGTGGGTTGTCAACAGCAGTTTTTTATATTTTAATTGTTATTAGAAAGACATTACTCCTCATCTCCTGAAATGTTTCCCACTGTTGCCTTTTAAGAGGTGATCGCTACCAAACTATATGATTGTAAACTGCGACTACTTACAATAACCATATATGAGGAAAAAATATATTATTTTACTGTACAATCACATGGCAATTTATTGAAGTTACATTAATTTAAGAAAAATGGAACATCCTGTGCATGAAACAATCGTTTCCGATCACGGGGTGTAATTTATACCGGATCAAGTGGGGGCTAATAATGTCACCCCCTCCGTCGTCCTTCTACTCCCCCGGCGCACTTCCTTACGAGTAATAAGCCGTGTAATCGTTCCGCACCTATTGCACCTACTGCTTTTAGTGGCAACGTCTGTTTACAGAACAGCTTCAAGTTAATATTACAAGTATGAGTTCAAGAATTGTAGTTAAACATACCCCAAAAAAAAATCTGACATCGCGCTGCGAGCATTTCAAATGGCGCCGAAACCAAGCCAAAACCATGCACAACTTATTGTCAGAACACGCACTCATACTCGTGTACACGCACTTATACGTGTTTTTTTATAGGAGAGGGGGCAAACAAGCATTTTTTATATAGGATAGGGTGACAAACGAACACACAGTCCACCTGATGGTAAGTGGTTGCTGTGGCCCATAGACATCAACACTTATCCTCGTTTGCCAATCAAAATGCAGATGCGTTGCCACCCGTGAGGACTAAGATAGAATGCCTCTTTTCCAGTAAAAAGGGTGTCCGGTTAGAGAACCGGTGAGTGTAGAGACACTCACCATACGAAACACGGCAGTGTTAAACTGCTATTTTACGCTGGTATTATTTTTTTTTTTTATAGGATTAGGGTGACAAACGAGCACACAGTCCACCTGATGGTAAGTGGTTGCTGCGGCCCATAGACATCTACATCTATCCTCGTTTGCGAATCAAAATGCAGATGCGTTGTCACCCGTGAGGACTAAGATGGAATGCCTCATTTCCAGTAAAAAGGGCCTCCGGCCACCTGCACTCACCAAGCGAAACGCAGAGGTAAACCTCTACTTCACGCTGGTTTTCTGTGAGGTCGTGGTACCACCCCGGTTCGAGCCGGCCCATCCGTGCTACAGCAAAAGCTGCCACGTGGCTCTACCACTGTTAAAAAATTTATTATGTGAGAGCGTGGTCCTTCCCCGGTCGAGCCGACCCATTCGTGCCACAACTATACTACTAATATAGCTGCAGCATGTCTCTACCGCGTATAAAAGCATGCGGCTCACCTGATGGTAAGTGACTACCACCGCCCATGAACAACACCACCAACACCAGGGGAATTGCAGGAGCATTGCCGGTATTTCAAAAAAAGTAGGCTCTTTGTGTGTCCAGCAGTGAACATTTACGAGATGTTAAAGAGAGAAAGTAGAAAGATATGTGCTGATGTTAAGAAGTTGATCATGGTTTGGCATCACTTGTAATATAACCAGTGCTCCGTCTATCTTTCTTTGTTGATTTGAACAGTTAAATAGACGTGTAGTGACGGTGTAAGAATATCCACTACCCCATCATCCCTCGGTTGTGATAAAAGGCCACAGAGGGAATCTGGAACAGGAGATGGGCAGCAACATATTCTTGATAACAACTCAAAATAATAATAATAAACCGCAGTTGCCAACTCTCCTGCCAAGCGTGGCAACTATGGCAAATAGACAGACATGCGTTTTATTGGCATCAATACACTCCTCTGTCATACATATGATAAAGTAAATAAATAAAAACAAATCTCAGCAATTAAACTACTTTCCGTGAGTGATGTGACGCCAAAAAGGATTTCGAAACAGCGTATGCTACCGCAGGCACTGCAGCAGCACTGATTATCATTGCATTCCCAATAAATATTGAATTTAGTATTGCGCCCGCGTCGTCATCAGTGCTTACTTTCCATTTAAAAATATCCCCGGCATGAGGCAACCTATTATCAGCAGTGGACTTTAATTGTTTTCATCTCGTAGGCAACTTCGGTAAAGGCCATATAACATCCATCGTACCAATTCGCGAATGTAAAATGCTTAGACCTGCATTGGAGTTGCGGTGCCTATGCGGATTTCCTCACATTGATTTCCTCCATCGCTGAGCTCGTGGTAAACCAGCAATTAAAATTGAAATTAACAATTAATAATGGAGCGCTGGGGATTGAACCTGGGTTTCTCGCGTATAGTGAAACTTTATGAGCTTAGCTCCTAACCGTCTAAAAGTTCACCTTATAGTGAATAAATAATGCAGAATTCAGGTCATGGACGCCTGCAATCGAGTTCAGGCGAAATTAAAAAGACCACAGATGTGTTGTTACCTTTAAGGACTAACATGAAACTCTTACAGCCTGTTATTAAACTGGCACCCTAAAAACCTCTTACATTATGGTATTTGTAACAAATCATACCCAAATACGTGGGATACTGTGGTGTAATTCTTGTACGGGGTACGAATGGGTTGACTCGATCAGGGAAGGAGCACGCACATACAGAATATCAGATAGAGCATAATGCTGCTGTGTTTGAAAATTGAAATGCCTTACGAACTTACCGTTCAGCTAACGGTAAGTGGCAAAAAAATAGTAAATACTTGTCAGCGAAAAACAAACCTAGAGACTCGTGTAGTCAAGTACAATGTTGGTAGTTAGTTGGTACTCACTTATTATATTAAAAAATAAACATTGAAGAAATTTAAAAATCATAATACAATAAACCACAAAACACAATTACTCCCTACTATTTAGGATATACAAATGTGAAATAATTTATAAAGTGTGAAATAATTTATAAAATGTGAAATCTCAAGGCGCTTTTCAATCACTTATTGGTATTTCAATGTTAGGAGGTCGGTGGTATAATATAGGAAAATTTATGTTTATCATAAAATAGGTGACTACAGGTGGACTCTAGGGCAGAGCAGGAGCCCTACCGCCTGTCGCGTGAAAAAGGCCAGGTAAGCAAACTAACTTAAGCGTAATAACGCAGCAATAAATCCACATTCAGAAGAAAATTAATAAAAGAAAAGTGTGCGCCTCTAACGATCCATAAATACGGCGAAAATCACTCACAGTCGCGCACTCCGCCGATATTAAAAAGCATTACTTTTTCAATACTAATACAAACAAACATATAATTTTCGCTATACAGTACTCATTTCATATCCGTTCGATAATCAACCTTCTTGCGTGAGCGTTTCCATTTAAATTCCATTCTTATTTTATCAAGATATATAAATAATCATAAAGTTCGATTCCGGAGAATTTCTTTTAATAAGTGTAGATGATTTACGCAGTGCCAAGCGCAGACGGCGTCCTCCCTAATTAGATCTGAAAAAATTCACAGGCTCCGCACCTTCGCGCGTCGACTGTTGCAGGACACGAACAATTAGCTAGAGATCGCTGAGCACAACGTTCTCAACAATGCAATCAACATTCTTATACATTACTTTTTATTTATCTAAATTATACTTTAGTAAGTCTTTACACCACATTTGTCTTATAACTGTGAATTGGAGAATGAATATATAAATATATAATAATAATAAATACGTATACCAATCAGAAATAAACACAATTTCTTTTGGCTATCGTTTAAACATTTAAGAGCTTTTTGTCAGCTCTAAAATTTATTTCTGCTTGTAGTGGTCGGCAAAAATAACTAAATTGATCAGCAAGTAATGTCAGCCAGCATTAAAATTGATGTCATAAGAAATTAAATTTATTTGCAGCGATATTAATAATAGAACAGCAAATCGTGATTCAGATTTTATCAAATTTTGGCAAGCTGTAAATTTAATTTTGATTTGCTAATTAATTTAATTACTATAGCAACAAAAGTGCGCAAGTTTTTCACTGCATTATGTTATTGTAAAATCATTAATTACATTCACTAATTATTGGGCTGACTACTCGACATACTATTAGAAAATAAATTAAAATAAAATTAGGAAACCTAAGCTGACCTAACCGATTATAATCCTAACCTACCTAAGTATAATCCTGCTGATCAAACAACAATTTTTTATTAGAATTAATTATTTTGAAAACATTGCCATTATCAAGCAAATCAAATATCAACTTATTTTCTGATAATCCTTGAATTATTTGCTAACCAGTTATTGCTGGTGGTTCTTTTTACTCCTTCTTCTCGTTTCCGTACACTGACGAGTGCGTGGTAAATCAGTACTTAAAATTGAAAAAATCATTGGTGCGTCGGGGATCGAACCCAGGCTTTTTGCAGTATTGTGAAATTTAAGGTGAGCCACGACTCTTTTTACTCGACTGTACTGTGGCACGATTAGTTTTAAAGGACCATGCTCTCACACAATACCAGCATGAAAACGCATCTTAATCAGCTGCTATGTTTCGTATGGTGAGTGTATAGTACCGGAGACGCTTTTTACTGAAAATCTAGGCATTCCATTGTGACAACGCATCTGCATTTTGATTCTTAATTGAAGATAAATGTAGATGTCTATGGATCACAGCATTCATTTACCATCAAGTGCTTCATTGACTGTGTGCTCGTTTATCAACCTTTCTCTACAAAAAAAACATACGTGAGTTTCGAGGACTACTCAGTTGAAACGAAGTTCCTTTCGTACTATATAATTAATTATATTATTGATTAATAAATACAAATAAATGAATTACTAGCGTCTGTTGAAATGAAGCGTCATTTAAAATTAAATAATATTTCTTTCATAAAAAAAAAAAAAAGAAAAAGTGCAAGGGATAAAAAAGGATATGGTTCCATCTCGCTACCTTATACCCTCCAAGGGCGTCTACACTACGTCAGAATGATTCGCGACGGAAAAATCTTACTCTTTTTCTCGCCGGTACGAATTTGGCCCCCATCCGCCAAATTACCGTGCGACAAATAACTTAGTTCCAAAAAGCATTGCTTAATATACACATAATGTTAAATTAGTAATCGCTGCTTACCTTAATTTATACAATTATAATTTGTATTACAACTAATTGTTCTCTATCTCTGCAAGGGAAATCTTTTGTATACATTTAAATTGATTAACTTCACAAAGTAATTAATTAAACGGTACAGATACATATGGAAGATGTTTGTTATAATGAAAATAAAATATTATATTTGTGTGATTAAAATCGAATGCTGCTTTAATTTTAAGTTCTAGTTCTTCTTTACGTGGTAGAGCCATGCTGCAGCTATATCAGTAGTATAGTTCTAGCACGAATGGGTCAGCTCGACCGGGGAAGGACCACGCTCTCACAGAATACCAACGTGAAATGGCAGCTTGACACTGCTGTGTTTCGTATGGTGAGTGTAGAGAACCGTAGACCCAATTTACTGGAAAAGAGGCATTCCATCTTAGTCCTCACGGGTGACGACGTATCTGCATTTTGATTCTTTATTGAGGATAAATGTAGATGTCTATGGGTCACAGCAACCACTTACCATCAGGTAGACTGTGTGCTCATTTGTCAACCTATCCTATAAAAAAACAAGTTAAGACTATTAAGTTAAGAATACAACAAGTTAAGAATTTATATTGAAATGTATTATATAATTTCTTTATATACAATATTAAAAACTATAGTAATAATAAAACTAAAACTAGAAACTTATTTATCTAATAGTCCTACTCCCCGCGGTATCGTCCCAAGAACGCTCGCTGCGTTTCCCCGCTGAATGGCTATACTTAGCCTTTGAGCGAGAAAAGAACCAGCCCTCTTATCAGCAGATAGATTCTTCCTTCCTCTGATCTCTTAGCACGAATGGGTCGGCTTAACCGGGGAAGGACCACGTTCTCACAGAAAAACAACGTGAAAAGTATTAAAGTTTTGTCTTTCGTATGGTGAGTGTAGAACCGTAGACCCTTTTTACTTGAAACGAGGCATCCTATCTCTGTCCTCAATGATGATAAAATCAGATATAGATAATACAGATGAAGATTTCCATGGGCCACAGCATCCACTTAGCACCAGGTGGACTGTGTGTTCGTTTGTTGCTGTTATTCTATAAAAAAAATCACTTCATTTCAATCGGTGGGTATCCGCGATTGTGATATTCACCAAAAAGATCCAAACGTCCAAACGCCAGGCGTAAAATAGTCATACCACATGCAACAGGGTCAAAGGTGCTCGTTTCGTATTACGATTGTTAATCCATCTGTCAAACGTGACGATAAAACCAAATCGTCTTTACTATGACACAGACCCTCGTCCAGCACTGGTCTTTAACGTGTTATTGTAGAAGATACTATGTAACTTTTTTTTGCTGTGGCAACCCTGGAAATAAGTTGTAAAAGTAGTTGGTCCCGATAAATTTTAATAATTTAAATATTGTAAATTCATTATATCCACCTCAATTCTATGTTATAGTTAATAATTACTGCCGCTTTGTATTTAATATTTAAGAAAGTCGGTACATAAATGTTATAACAACATTTTGGTGTTGGAACTAAAATTGACAGCTAACGAATATTGTTTTAAAATTATTGTAATTCTTATTTAATATTGTCATTCCTTTTAATTTTAAAGATCTATTCTATTACTCGGATTTTTACATTCTTTGCGGGTTTATTTTCGAATTGTTTTAACGATAATTTGATTTGAGAAAAACAACAACAACAACTCGATATTAGCTTACTCTGCTCCTTCTGTTTTCGATCCTTGTTTTCTTTTATTATTTATAATAAATAGTAAAATGAATACTCGCAACGCCAAAACGCGCCAGATGGAGAACCAACTCCAGCTTGCGCTCCAAGAACTGAAGGCGTCCAGGGAGCAGTGTGAACTGTTGCTTAAGGACAGGGATGATAATGAAAAAGAAATAGTTAGCATAATTGCCAAAAACACACAATTGAAATGTGATATGGTTAAGTTAGATACAGAATACACAAGTGTAATAAAAGAAAGAGATCAGCTACAGGGAATGGTTAATGAGTTTGACCGATGCAGCAAGGAATATGATGAAGCTCTCAGGTTCATTGCTGCATTGAAGTTACAGTTGAATGAGGCTAATGAGCAAATAATACAATTTAAAACATATATAGATAATCTTAACGCCTCCCAGACTCAAAGCCTGTTCTCTGAGCTTGTGCAATGTAATACTTCAAGAATTTTACAGCAATCTGCAACAATTGATTTGACTGGTGGCGACTCTTCCACTTCAGGAAACTCAGTGAGGATTAATTGCAGTAAAACCAAATTGAAGAAATATATAAAAGTTAATAAATACATAAGGAAAGTACAAAAATTAATAAAAAATAAGATTAATACCAAAAATTATGTTAATTTATGTAAACAAAAGCAAGCATTGATATATGAACTTAAGTTGTATTTAATTGAGGTGGATAACATAAGAAAATGTTATGAGACTGACGTAGAGTGCCTTAAGTCAGAAATATTACTTACTTACTTACTTACTTATCGTCACGCACAATCCCTGACGGGGTAGCCAGAGAGAATAGATCGCCAAGTGTCACGATCCTTACATACCTCTTTCGCTTCTTTCAGATTCATCATCTTCTTCATACATGCACGTCTAGGTATCCGAGTACTCTTGACCCTCCCCTCTTCGAGCAATTTGCTCACATGGTCTTCGAAAGTTAGTCTCGGTCTACCTCGACACCTTTTAATATTAACTTTCGCGCTATATATTTTCTTCACCATTCGGTCTTCACTCATTCGCTCAACGTGCCCAAACCATCGAAGCACGCCCTTATCAATTTTTGTGATAAGGTCATCTTTCAAACCTGCCATATTGCGAATCTCTTCGTTTCGCTTTCGGTCAGCCATGGTGACGCCGCACATTTTACGAAGAGATCGCATCTCCACTGCATTCAACTTGCTTTTATGCTTCTTCTGGCATACCCAGGTTTCGCTGCCATATAACAAAGTCGGTACCAACACTGCGTTATGTATTGCAAGGCGTGCACTCTTCACTACGCCTTGCCTTTTGACTAACGCAGTCAGGGCACCATTGACTTTGTTCCCGGCAGCGACACGCCTGTCCACATCTAAATCACATCTTCCATCCCGGCTAAAAGCACTCCCCAAGTATACAATTTCATTTACCTGTTCTAGACATTCCTGATTGACCCATATTTCACACTTCGTTCTCTCTTCGTCCCTTTCAAATACCAGAACCTTAGTTTTATTAGCATTCAAGCGGAGACCTTTAATTTCACATTCCTCTTTCATACACGTGACTAATGCCTGCAGTTCTGCCTCTGATGGTGCAATAAGCACTGCATCATCAGCATACAGCAGACAATTTACTTTAATGTCACCCAATTTCACACCCAAACAGCTATCTTTCAGTTTCTGTAAACAGCTGTCGAGATACAGTATGAACAGCCAGGAAGACATGACACAACCCTGTTTTACGCCCGTTTGGACGCTAAACATGGGTGACAGGTCATGCCCTACCCGCACACAGGCTTTACAGTCACAGTAAAGTGACTGCACAGCCCTTAGCAATCGACCATCCACACCATACCCCGGCAACAGTTCCCACATTTTCTTCCTTACAACCTTATCAAATGCTTTCTCAAGATCCACAAAAGCACAGAAAATCCTCTGGTTAGCAGCCAGAAGCTTTTCCGTGATCATGCGGAGAGAAAACATTTGATCCGTGCATCCTCTTCCAGGTCTAAATCCGCATTGTGCCTCCCATAGAAATCTTTCCGATTTCTCTTGCATCCTACGTGTCAAAACCTTCGAATAAACTTTACTTGCTAAACTGGTCAAGCTGATCGCCCGATAGCACCCGCAGTCAAAATGTGAACCTTTACCTTTATATAAAGGCACAATGACTGCGGATCGCCAATCATCCGGGACATCCCCCGTCCGCCAGCACAAATTGCACAGCAGATGAAAGCTGTCCCAGACGCGAGGCCCACCATACTTGACCATTTCAGCAGTAACTCTGTCTAGTCCCGCAGCCTTACCACATTTCAAACTTCGAATCGCATGTTCAATCTCTTTCATACTGATGACCTCAGTGTCATCGAGGTCCGGGTCTGGCGTACCAGTCTCGACGTCATCCCCGGATCCCTCACTAAGATCATCACACGCATACATTTCTCTATAAAATTCGCTCCATCGCTGCATGACGTCCGATTTTTAAGAAGATAGAGAAATATTATCTCTTACAAATTCCCTTCAAACTGTATCCAATAAATATATATCAGCCCAAAACGAAATAAAGGAACACATACTGGCTATGGATAATCTGGTAAAGACATGTAAATACAATGAGGAGCGTTTTGACTCCTTAGTTAAACATCAATGTGAATGTCAGCATTCAATACCAGCTTTTTCAGAGTCGGTATGTGCTAATAATAATATACCACCACCAAAACTCTATGACAGTGCCATAGCAGAGGAGCTTAAAATAAAAAATAACTTAAATATTAACAAAAATAATATAATTGTGTATAGCGATGACATAGGAAAAAATCTAGGCATAACTTTAAATTACTCTTTAAAGGGACAAAAAATTACAAATTGCTGCATGCCTGGAGCATCTTTTAGTAACATCCTAAATAAAATTATTGTTACTAAATTTTGCCCAAATAGTACAATAATAATTTTTGTTGGTAGAAGAGGCAGTGTAAACAACAAACAGTTATTAAGATATATTGAGCAACTTAATAACTTAAATGTACACAAAATTGTCTTCTTCACACTGCCTTACATAAAGGGATTGCTACAGGAAAATAATCTAAGACATAATTTAAATATATAAATGAATAATTTAATATGTAACAATAATTTAAATTTGACATATAATTGTAATGATAATAATGACAAATTTCATGTAATGTACATAAATAATTTAATAAAAAAGTTTTGGACAAAAGATAGGTATTACCTATCCAAATATAATTTAAGACTGATAGCAAATGTGCTATCTCATTATTTACTTTTTAACTCAGCCAAGTTTTTGGCTACCAATACTGCTTTTATTGGGCAGGATAATTATTTGACAATTAATTTGGAATCAGTTCCAACTAATTTTAATTAGTAAATGCGACAATAGAGGCAATCTCTAGCAATAATTAACTTTGAATGCAGCCCACAAATAAGTAATAAAAATTGGTTACACCTGGTGCCTTAAAAATATACAAGGCATGATGGGCAAAGAATTAGAAGTTGAATTGTTTTTAAATAGTAACAACATACATATCCTTTGTATTACTGAACATTGGCTAAAAGATTATAATTTCATGTTTAATTTCAGAAATCACCAGGTGGTCAGTTCCTTCAATAGAGAAAAAAGTTTACGTGGTGGCTCCTTAATACTAGCAGATAAATCATTATTATATAAAGAACGTAAGGATATAGTGAGCCTCTCTGTTAAGCGAACTGTAGAAATGGCTTGTGTCGAGCTCGAGCACCTCATTGTTGTAAGTATTTACAGACCCCCATGTGCTACTAATGACTATTTTGAAAGGATTGTGGAAGAAGTTTTGCTCAAACTTAGTAAACAGAACAAGTCTGTTGTAATATGTGGAGACTTTAACATCAATCTCCTTGAAACTTCTTCCATTAGTATTAAGTTTAGCTCATTGTTTAAATCGTATAATCTTGTTAATTTATTCTTAGAACCAACACGTATTGCTGGGCCTAGTGCGACCTGTATAGATAATATTTTTACAGATGTTAACCCCTTGCATAAATCAATTATTCAAAATTTAAGTTCAGATCACTGTGGACAGTTGGTATCATTGCCTTACATACACAAGAAACAGAAAAATAAGAAAGTTGTGTTTGTTCCAATAAATGAACATTGCTTGGAGAAGTTTAGAAGTAATATACGAGTAATAAAAAGACTTCCATCACTTTCATTTAAAAAGTGCTAATTATTTGTATGGTACGTTATTTAAAATTATAACTTGCGAATTTAGTAGGATATTTACCTATAAAACTTCCTCTTTTAACAGTCGCAAATCATTTAATGAATGGGCGACAGCAGGAATTTATAAGAGTAGGCGAAAGTAAAGCGACCGAGAGGTAAATCGACGGATTCAACTCGGCTGGGCAGCGTTCGGGAAGCTACGACACATCTTCTCGTCAGAAATACCTCAAAACCTTAAAACAAAATTGTACAACCAGTGCGTGTTGCCAGTGATGACTTACGGAACTGAGACGTGGTCCTTCACTGCTGGCCGTATGAGGAAGCTCAAGGTCGCTCAGCGAGCTATGGAGAGGGCTATGCTCGGAGTTTCACTGCGTGATAAACTTAGGAATGAGGATATCCGCAGTAGAACCAGAGTAACCGACATAGCCCAACGGATTAGTAAGCTGAAGTGGCAGTGGGCCAGCCATATAGCTCGAAGAACCGACAACCGATGGGGAAGAAAGGTTCTCGAGTGGCAGCCTCGTACCGGTAGGCGAAGTGTAGGGCGTCCCCCCACAAGATGGAGTGACGACCTGGTAAGACATGCAGGAAGTCGATGGATGCAGGTGGCTCAGGACCGTGCTTTGTGGCATTCTTTGGGGGAGGCCTATGTTCAGCAGTGGACTTGTGAAGGGCTGTAATGATGATGATGATGATGAGGCGAAAGTTATACGAGCTTTATAATGAAAGATCATTAAATAGTAGTGTTATATTTAGAGATTATGTAAAAACATATTCTAAAATATTTAAAAAAGTGTGCGCCACAGCTAAGGCTTTACATTTAAGTAACAAAATTAAAACTGCATCTAACAAAATTAAAATGACCTGGAGAATAATAAATAGTGAAACGGGCAAGATCAAACCGCGCAACTCGGATTTTTCAAATACTTTTAAATTCCATAGAGTACTGCTTAAAGATATCGTTAAATATTTTAAAACTATTGATGTTAAGAAAACGGCAGATTTATGGGGGATTTCCGTTAAAGTTATTTTATCTATAATAGATATAATAGCACCTTATCTAGCCACTATATTTAATACAAGCGTCGAATCTGGTGTGTTTCTTGATTTGATGAAACATAGTAAAGTCATACCTTTATTTAAATCTGGTAGGATATTAGACCCCGCCAATTTTAGACCAATTTCTGTACTACCAACATTTAGTAAAATTTTTGAAAAAATAATTTTAGATCAGATGTTAAGTTTCTTTAATATTAATAAATTGCTACATAGAAATCAATTGGGTTTTACAAGGGGTCGCTCGACAGCTGACGCTGGAGTTGAGCTTATTAAACATATTTTTTGTGCATGGGAGAATTCAGAGGATGCTTTGGGTATATTTTGTGACCTTTCCAAGGCCTTCGACTGCGTTCACCATGAGACATTAATCAGCAAGCTACAGTACTATGGTGTCAAGAACACAGCGCTTAAACTTATTATTTCATATTTAACCCATTGTCTGTCGTTGTACTCAAACGAGTACAGTTGTTTAAAAATTAGTTGACTAAATATGTTAAGGTATATTATTTTTTATTTTAATAAATTAAATAGAAGGTAGACTCATATTTTTTTTGAGTCGTGCAAATTGAGGGTATTTCTAAAATATGTGTCATTTAGAGCAACCGGATTTCCTGTTATTGGACTAGCGTGCAAGTGAGTAGTATTTTTATTATATTTATGGGTATCTATATAGTTTTCTCATCTGGTTGGGCTGTATAAATATATAATTGTAAATGAAAATGATAAACATACATAAATATCAATAAAATAAAATAAATACATAAAAATACATAAATAAATAAAAACCCAACCAGATGGAAGCCCTCGGCAGGGGAGACCAAACGGCCGAGGGTTAGGGGAAAAGGGAAAGAAACCGGCGGACGATGCGGGCGGTATCGAGGAGCACCGCCTTCTGCATTTGAGCTTGGAGCGGTCCGTCACGGAGTCCCAGTCGCCTCAGATGACCCGAGAGGCTGACTCGGATTAACCCGTTCGCAGAGACGACTACAGGTATAATTTCGGCCGGCAATCCACCCCACATGTCGGTCACCTCGTGAGCCAGGTCCAGATATTTAGTCAGTTTATCTGTTTCGGCTTTCACGAGGTTCTCGTCATAAGGAATGGTAATGTCGACCAAAAATATCCTTGACTGTGCCCGGTCCATCAGCACAATATCAGGCTTATTCGCAAGAATAGTCCTGTCTGTGATGATGGCCCGGTCCCAGTAGAGCCTGGCGCGGTCATTTTCGAGCACGGCTTCCGGCAAGTACCTATAATACGGCAGTTTCCGATCCACGAGACCGTATTTCAGAGCGAGCTCCTGGTGTAGAATCCTGGCTACTAAGTTGTGCCTGTGCAAATACTCAGAGTTAGAAAGCGCCGAACAACCGGAGATGACATGCCTAAGTGACTCACCGGGATGGCGACAAGCTCGACAGACGTCAACGGTGCCATCCTTTAGGATGTATCTCCGATAATTGTTGGTCTTAATAACCTGATCCTGTATTGCACAGACAAAACCCTCGGTTTCCCCAAAGAGGTCACCGAAACGTAGCCAGTGGAGGGAGGAGACTGTGTCTACGAGAGGCTCATGTAGAGCCTTGTAGAACCTCCCGTGGAGCTCTTTCTCCTTCCATACGGTCTCCCGGTCGGAAATGCTCTGTACCGCCGGGTCTTGCCATTGCTCGTTGGCTAAGGATAGAGGGGTAAGTCCTTTATCACAACAAATAACGTCCCTATAGTATGGATCATCCGCTCTCGTCAGAAAGTAATTACGGAGGCTGCACACTTCGCGATTATGCATGGTAAGCGTGCTTAAAAAGCCGCGTCCACCATGCTTCCGCGGCAAGTACAGCCTCATTACTGACGATCTCGGATGATGCATCCTGTGGGACGTCATTATAGTGCGGACTTTTCTGTCCAGAGCGTTCAGTTCGGTCTGAGTCCACCTGAGTATGCCAAAGGTATACATGAGAACAGGCATGACCCAACCGTTATATGCGTGCGTCTTATTCACACCGGACAAAAGGCTGTTAAGCACTTTGGTCAAGCGTGCATAAAACACATCGCAAACTGACTGTTTCATACCCGCCTCATCTATACCGATGTTCTGTGACATACCCAGGTATCGGTATGTTTCAGCCTCGGAAAGGGTCCTTATGTTGATAGGCATAGATAAGTCTATGCCCTCAGAGTTAGCAACCCTTCCCCCTTCCACATGGAGGACCACACACTTATCCGTCCCCAGCTCCATTCCAATAGAATTGCTAAAATCACATGTGATGTTTAGCAATTCCATAAGATGAGAGCGACTGGAGGTGAATAACTTGAGATCATCCATACAGAAAAGGTGGGTCACTTTTGTACCTCCTCTCCGAAGCTGAAATCCCCTCCCGGAGCCCCCCAGTAAGGTACTGAGAGGGTTCAGAGAGAGGCAGAACCAGACTGGACTCAAACAATCGCCCTGGAAGATACCCCTTCTTATCCTTATGTGGTTCTCCGCAGCCGTCATCCGCTCGCCTAGATGACAAAGGATCGTACTCCATTGCCCCATACACTCCCCGAGGAAGTCTCGAACTGTACAATTGACCTTATACAGCTCGAGGACCCTCTTAAGCCATGTATGAGGCACCGAGTCGAATGCCTTTTTATAGTCTATCCAGGCGGCGGAGAGGTTCCGACGGTTGCGTTTAACCACCTTGCCAATGACCGCGTCAATGAGGAGTGGTTCCTTGGTTCCACGACCACCGCCCCGACATCCATTTTGAGCGCGCGACATCACCTGATTTAAGTTCAGGTGACGAGTGATTCTCGCGCTCAAAATGGATGTTAGTGTCTTGTATGTGGTAGTTAGACACGTTATGGGGCGGTATTTGCTCGGGTCTGTGGAATCCCGGTCTTTAGGAACCAAATGAGTGATCCCAGTAGTGAAGAGGCTCGGGAGCGACTTTTGGTCGAGAGCCTCTTGATACTGTCGGGCGAGCACAGCGTGACACTCCACGAACCCCTTCAGCCAGTAGTGATGCAGCCCGTCGAGCCCCGGACTTTTCCAGTTCGGGGCCCTACGGACCGCCTCAGCTACGTCATCCGGCGTTATGATGACGGGGTCCATGGGCGTAACATTCGCACACTGACTCGCCACAACTTCCATCCAAGGGCCCTCGCTGTGGTTTACGGGCTCTGACCACAGGCTGTGTTTGTTGTTTGTCCCAGCAAACGCCATCCTAACCGTGCGCACAATTCTCGGCCTGTTATTGCCCGACCTGAAGCTTATCAGCCTGCCGATGAGGGCCCTTGCCTTTGCGATACGGTCCTCAATCCTTCTTCTCCAGGCTGGGATGGCGCTACTTTGTCTAGTAGCGCGTCCAGCCGTGGGAAGTTTGGCGCCAACAATGCGGCAGACTGCCAGTGCGGCGCCAAAAAGAATTGAGTCCGTGTCGCAAAGGTCCCGGCTGGCTTCCAAATAGGTCACCAGCATTGGGTTGAGAGCCCTCACGACAACCCGATTCCGCTTGCTTAAGGGTATGCGCGGGAGTCGCGGTCGATTTTCGAGAGGCGTACTGCGCGTTTCCACAATCGCCTCATCCAATTTCCTCCTCATCTGCTCTAGTTCGTGGGTGACCATTCCATCATCGCCTGAACCAACCAGAGCGGGGAGATCCATGGCGCCCTCTATATGTGGCTGCTGGTCTGTGGCCTGAGGAGCCGCATCCCCAGCTATAGCCGGTTCATTCGATGAGGGAATAGCCTCACGCCGTAGTCGTTCGAGTTCGGCATCATCAAATATTTTTGAGCGTATGATGTACCGAACTCGGTCTGCCAGGTTTTGCTCTGTGACGGGAACTGACGGCTCAAGCTCAGCAAAAAAGCGATGCATCCGAGCCCGATACGCTATCCCTCCAGTTTCTTCCCCTTTCGCCCTATAGTACGCCCGCAATGCGTTTATGTTCATATTTTTTGTCCAACGCATGCGGCGTACTCCACCAGTGGCGGGTGCCGCTTGCCGAGTCCGGGAGGACCCCGCCGACACCAAACCGTCTGGTAGGGATGATGGACGCGAGGGGCTGCTAGGTGGTCTTGCAGCACCTCGCGATCGACTGGCGGCTCGCATGCTGTCGCGTCCAGCGCCAGCTCCAGACGCGCCCCGGCGACCCCCAGGCAGCGGCCCTATTCGCGTTCTTTTTCTATCCATCATCCATTAAAATGGACGTCAATTAACGGGAGACGCCCAGACCCGGCACCGTTTCATGGTGAGACCATGTGCACAAGCGGGCCTTTGCACCTTCAATTTTGCCGAGGCACGGTGCTAACACCTCTTGGCAAGGTGCTGACTGATTGCGCTGACGTAGCAGTTTTGTCACATAACCGTTACGTCAGCGGGCGATGGGGTCGTCACTTCCCTACGCCATTATTATATTTTATTATTATTATTTGTGTAAATGTTGTTTTTTGTAATAATTGTGATAAGATATAGTGTAATCTATAATGTGAGTTACAAATTTGAAATAATTATTGTTTATTACTAACTTTAGATGAAGATTTTTACTGATGTACTCAGTTGAGTACACTGGTCACTTTAATAGATAAAAAATACAAGTTTGTTTTAGTTTACCAACAATGTTTCGCTAGATGTTTTCCGGTACAAATAGCTTTATAGGATTTAAGGAAGCAATTGAAGCAGTCACAGCAGATAGTGATGATGACCGTGAATATGATTTGGCGATAATACCACCTGATCTCAGTGTAATGACTGACGAAAAGGAAGGGTCTGATGAAGATATGGTGACATATACGTTGCCACGAGATGTGCCCGGAAATATTGAGGTTATAGTGCGCGATGAAAGTACTTTGTCGAGCGTTTATTATTCCAGTGACGAAGAACCATTGGCCGCAAAACGAGTTCTTCGGCAGCCTAACATTCAGCAGCGGCAGCAAACTCCAGCCTGGAGAAAATGTTCACCATCCTATACTTTTGGCCATCAGCATACGTCTGAGGTGCAAGATAAAGAGAATGGTATAAAGGAACAGCTGAAAGACCAAAATCCTGTACAGATTTTTGAAATAATACTGGTTGAAAAAGTATTACAGCTCATATTATCTAATAGTATTTTGTACGCTAATCAAAACAATAGACTTTCTTTTCAGTTTGATTTACCAGACCTAAAAAAGTTCATTGGTATTTTGATTTTGTCGGGATATCACAACTTGCCTCGGGAGCATTATATTGGTCTCTGGATGAGGACGTCGGAGTTGCGCTAGTTTCAAGAGCTATATCTAGGAGTAAACTTCGTGAAATAAAAAGATATCTTATCTTTTGTTTGATTTACGAAATCTGGAATACTGCGCTACTGGTACAGTTCGTGAGAATCGCACTAAAAAGTGCCCATTGACAGCCATTCAGATGAAGAAGAAAGAGAGACCGGCTTTTGACTACAGGTTTGTTAAAAATAATGAAATGTTTTGGTCAGATGAAAGACAATAGTGTCTGCACGATGGCTACTAACTATGACTACTTTGAACCAATGGGCACAGTAAAGAGATGGTACCCAGAAATGAGAGAGAAAACTGATGTAAGGATTCAACTTTTATTTAAAAACTGCAATAAAGGTATGGGTAGAGTCGATGAGCTTGATCAGTCCATATCATTATACAGGATCAGGATTCATGGAAAAAAGTCGTTGTGGGTTTTATTTACATACTTGTTAGACATGGCCGTTTCAAACGCTTGGCGTTTACATGTTATGATCAAGGATGACCCTATGGATCAACTCTTGTTTCGATGTAGTCTTGCCAGATACTATTTACGACAAGGAACTCTAAAAAGAGCCAGACCATCTTCTTCTTTGGTCGAAGTATTGCCTCAAGATGGTTCAGGCCACTACCCAAGGAAGGTTGAAAAGCAATTACGGTGCATCATTTGCCATGCAAGGGTCCGATGGGAATGCAAGAAGTATTTGAAAATACTCTGCGTTGAAAAGCCAGGCTTCGAAAAATTTCACACAAAAGTGGCCGCTGTACTCAAACAAGTACACCCCTGAAAATGTATAAAGAAATAATAAAAAACAATTTTTTGTTTCATTTTATGTTTGCTAGTCCTGTCTAGATTAACAAAATAAACAGTTTTCGTTATAAACGTTTTTTATTTGATTTTGGCCACAAGTAATAGAATCCAGAAAGTTATTATCAATGGTAAAAGTTCTTCCGGCTCACCTGTACTAATGGGTGTCCCTCAGGGCTCGATTCTCGGTCCATTCCTATTTCTAGTGTATATTAATGACTTACCTTCTCTTGTAGAGGAGAATCATGATATAGTATTATTTGCTGATGATACTTCCTTGATTTTTAAACTTAAACGTCAATCATTTAAATGTGACGAAGTGAATAATGCTATATCAAAATTAGTGTATTGGTTTAACGTTAATAATCTACATTTAAACGGAAATAAAACTAAATGTATAAAATTTACAACAATGAATGTTAAAAATCTGAGTACCAATGTGTTTTTAAATGGGGAAGAACTGAGCCCTGTTGAATCCACTGTTTTTCTTGGCATCACTCTCGACACAAGGCTTCGGTGGGGCCCCCATATATCCAAACTAGCAAGCAGACTAAGTTCTGCAGCCTATGCTGTAAAAAAGATTAGAGATCTCACTAGTGTCGAGACAGCTAGATTAGTTTATTTCAGTTATTTGCATAGCATAATGTCTTATGGGATATTGCTATGGGGAAATGCGGCTGATTCAGAAACTATTTTTGTTTTACAGAAGAGGGACATTAGAGCTATTTACAACCTAAAACCGAGAGAGTCTCTTAGAGATAAATTTAAAGAAATAAATATATTAACTTTGGCCTCTCATCTCTCTCATATTTACGAAAATTTAATGTATGTTCACAAAAACAAAGGTAGTTTTAGTAAAAAAAGTGATGTGCATTCTGTAAACACTAGGAACAAACACAAGCTAGTGATACCAGTTTCTCGACTCCTCAGAGTCAGTAATTCGTTCTTGGGGCAATGTATACGCTATTACAACAAGGTCCCGGAAAGTGTACAGGCTCTCTCTATTAGCAAGTTTAAATGTTTAGTTAAGTTGAAACTGTATAAAAAGGGTTATTATAGTATAAATGAATACATGGTTGATAATAACCCCTGGGAATGAGGTGATCGCTTCCAAGCTATTTCAGAATACCGGCGTGAAGTAGAAGCCCTGCTTCTGCGTTTCGTCTGGTGAGTGCAGGTGGCCGGAGGCCCAATCCCCCCCCCCCCTCCATCAACATGGTAGCGGAATTACACATTAGACTACCCCAGGAGGGTACCAGTACCCCTGGAGAATCCCTTGCTGAGCATCCACGACCATGTTATTCCAATCCTGAGCGTGGGTGCTCAGACTGCCCCGCGTATTCTGGGGGGGGGGGGGGGCAAAATTCTGCTCAAAAACATAACTGCTCGGGGCAAACTGAGCAACAATACCAAGACGACCCCTGCCACGCTATCCGTGAATTTCTGCAACATCAGGGGACTTCACTCTAACCTAAACGCCGTCCACTACCATCTCGAGACGGCAAAGCCGGCCTTGCTCTTCCTGACCGAGACGCAGGTTTCCTCTCCGGCTGATATTTCGTATCTCTCCTAACCGGGGTACAAATTGGAGCACTCCTTTGTGCCTCGGGCTGGAGTTTGCGTGTATGTCAGAGAGGACATCTGTTCTCGATGCCTCGGCAGTCTTGAAGGTCCTGTCTGTCCATCCTATGGCTACGCGTAGACAGCGACGACCATCTGCGCGTCTACGGGTGCCTCTATAGGTCCCATAGCGGTAATGCCGAAACAGACCGACTCATCGACCACGTCCAAATGGCTACAGATTCCTTGCTACAACAGGTCCCATCCGCAGAGATCGTGTTCCTTGGCGATTTTAACGCCCACCATGCCGAATGGCTCGGTTCACGTTTAACCGATCATGCGGGGAGATCTGTTTATGACTTTTCCTTGGCATATGGTCTGACACAACTGGTTACTTCGCCTACGCGAATTCCAGATGTGGAGTATCATACACCTTCCCTGTTGGACCTTCTGCTGACCTCTCATCCGGACGGATATCAGGTTTCCGTCGATGCCCCTCTCGGCTCTTCGGACCACTGTCTGATCCGGAGTATGGTGCCACTCACGCTCCCTTCGCGGTTGCGTTCTGCAGGTTGCCGCCGTGTTTGGCATTACAGGTCGGCGGATTGGGACGGAATGCGGTCTTTCTTTGCATCCTACCCATGGGGGCGGGTTTGCTTCTCGCCGGATGATCCCAGCGCTGTTGCTGACTCTGTCACTGATGTGGTGCTACAGGGAATGGAACTATTTATTCCATCATCTGTGGTACCCATCGGAGGCAGATCTCAGCCTTGGTTTGGTCGCTCCTGTAAAACTGCATTACGCAGTAAGCAGGAGTGTTATCAAGCCTGGGCTGCGGCTTCGGCGACTCGGGATGTAAACACCAGCATACTTAAAAAGATGTATAACTTCGCCTCCAGGTCCTTCAAAAGAGTTATTGCCAAGGCAAAGTCAGAGCACATAGGCAGAATTGGCGAGAAACTAGTTCGCCTTCCTTCGGGAACCCGTGCATTCTGGTCTCTCGCCAAGGCTGTCCAAGGGAATTTCTGTAAGCCATCACCACTACCATCTCTGCACAGGGAGGACGACTCACTGGCCCATGACGCAAAAAACAAAACCGACCTTTAAGGCTCCCTTTTTGCATCCAACTCGACTCTTGATGACGGGGGAAAACACCGCCGACCATCCCGCGGTGTGAGTGCTCCATGCCGGATGTGCTGTTCTCACAGCGTTCGGTTCGCAAAGCACTTCTCTCCCTGGACATCCAGAAGTCGAGTGGGCCTGACGGAATCCCCCCAAGTGTGCTGAGGACGTGTGCTCCGGAGTTGGCACCGGTCCTAACGCGTCTTTTCCGGTACTCCTACTCCCAAGGCGTAGTCCCGAATTCATGGAAGACAGCTTTTGTCCACCCGATCCCTAAAAAAGGCGACCGCTCATACCCGTCCAACTATAGGCCTATCGCGATCACCTCCTTGTTCTCCAAAATAATGGAATCCATTATCAACTGCCAGCTTATCCGGTACCTTGAGGATCACCAGCTGATTAGTGACGGCCAATACGGTTTTCGTCGGGTTCGATCAGCTGGTAATCTTCTGGTCTACCTGACCCATAGATGGGCGGAGGCAGTAGGGTCCAAGGGGGAGACGTTGGCCGTTAGTCTGGACATTGCGAAGGCCTTCGATCGGGTTTGGCACAAAGCGCTTCTTTCGAAGCTCCCTTCCTATGGGCTTCCCGAGAAATTGTGCAATTGGATCACCAGCTTCCTTGCAGATCGGAGCATCAAGGTCGTTGTAGACAGTGCAAGTTCTGACTACAAGCCTATTAACGCTAGTGTTCCACAAGGCTGTGTGCTATCACCAACGCTGTTTCTTCTGCATATCAATGATACGAGGGTGGATTGAAAAGTACTCGGCCTAACACAGATCCATTCAATTCTAAAAATCAAATCTACCCACATTATTTAGTTCAGTTCAGACTAGTTCATTGTGTGAAGTTCGAAACGTGTGCGATAATTAGTTGTGATTTTATAAATTTATTAACAAAGTAATCGGACATAATTTCCGCGGATGGAGCAAATCGAGCAGCGTGCCGTCATTAAGTACCTCCATAAGAAGGGGCTATCATCAAAAGCCATTCATGATGACATGGTCAGTACATTAGACGATTGTGCTCTGTCATATTCATCCGTCAAAAAATGGATAGCAGAATTTAAGCGTGGTAGAGAGAGTGTGAAAGATGAACCCCGCTCTGGATTTAATAATGGGAGACCGCAGATTAAAAATTAGAGAGATAGCCGAGATTATAGGCATCTCTTATGAACGCAATCAAAATATCATTGTCAACGAGTTGGGTTTCCACAAGGTGTCTGCGAGGTGGGTTCCACGACTGCTTTCAGTTGAACAAAAAAGGACGCGATTGACTATTTCACGCGACTGTTTGGAGTTATTTGAAGCTGATGCAGATGATTTTTTGAATCGTTTTGTTACTATAGACGAAACATGGGTTCATTACTGTACACCGGAAACAAAACAACAATCAAAACAGTGGAGAAGACCTGGTTCACCACCCCCTAAAAAGGCTAAGTCGATTTTGTCGGCAAATAAGGTGATGGCTTCAGTATTCTGGGACTCGAAAGGTGTGATTATGATTGATTATCTTGAAAGGGGTCAGACTATAAGCTCTGATTACTACTGCACCTTACTACGTCGTTTACGAGAGGAAATAAAAGAAAATCGTCGAGGAATGCTCAGAAGAAAAGTCCTGTTTCATCAAGATAACGCCCGTGTTCACACGTCAGTACAGTCAATGGCTGAAATTCACAACTGTGGCTTTGAACTGTTACCGCATCCGCCGTATTCACCCGATCTGGCACCATCAGACTTCTTTCTGTTCCCTTACCTAAAAAAGCACTTGGCAGGTCAAAGATTTTCGACAAACGACGAGGTCAAAGCAGTTGTAGACGCATATTTTGACTCTAAGGAAGAATCATTTTTTTTCAACGGTCTAAATGCTTGGAAAAAGGTGGCGAAAGTGTATTGAACTTGATGGTGATTATGTAGAAAAATAAAAATATAACTGATTTAGTATGTGTTTATTTTCTTGGTTAGGCCGAGTACCTTTCAATCCACCCTCGTATGTTGCTAACTGATAACATTCATTGCTATGCGGATGACAGCACTGGTGATGCTCTATACACCGGCCGTGCTAATATTTCTCGGGAAAACGTCTCCAAGTACCGGAACAAACTTGTGTCTGAAGTCGAGTCTTTGCTGGACAAAGTCTCGAACTGGGGGCG
This sequence comes from Parnassius glacialis, assembly GCA_033319125.1. Taxonomy (NCBI): domain Eukaryota; kingdom Metazoa; phylum Arthropoda; class Insecta; order Lepidoptera; family Papilionidae; genus Parnassius; species Parnassius glacialis. The sequence continues at coordinate 35,528,730 of JAVANC010000025.1, forward strand.
ACTAAATCTAGTCCAGTTTAATCCTCAGATGACACAAGTTTGCGCGTTTACCGCTAAAAAGAACCCTTTTGTCGTATCTCCTCAGTTTCAAGGCACTCCCCTGGTTGCCTCAGCCAGTATCGGAATCCTCGGCGTCGACATATCGAGAGACGTGCAGTTTCGTGGTTACTTGGAAGAGAAGGCCAAATTGGCTTCTAAAAAGCTTGGCGTGCTCAGCAGAGCGGGCCAGTATTTCATGCCGGCACACCGCCTGCAACTTTACAAGGCGCAGGTTCGGCCTCACATGGAATACTGTTCCCATCTCTGGGCAGGGGCTCCCCAGTGCCAGCTTCTTCCACTTGACCGCATCCAGCGCAGAGCGGCTCGAATCGTCAACAACCGAGTCCTTTCCGATCGGCTCGACTCATTGGCGCTGCGAAGAGATGTTGCATCTCTTTGCATTTTCTTTCGCATCTACCATGGGGAGTGCTCTGAGGAATTGTTCGGATTAATCCCAGCCGCCAAAACGCACATCGCGGCAGAACTCCCGATACCATCCACACCATCTGGATGATTGGCGGTCCACCACTGTGCGATTTAGAAGATGTTTTCTTCCTGGCACGACTTCCTTGTGGAATCGATTACCATCAGCGATTTTTCCGGACCGATACGACTTAGGGACCTTCAAGAAAAGAGCGTGTGCCTACATTATGTTTAATCAATAGTAGTAGTAGCAGTATCAATTTGTGTATCATAATAAACACACGTATATCGGGCTCCTGAAGTTTTATTGATACTCTCCAATTAGTACGCAACCATACGTGTACAGTGGTGACCCCGATCTCAAGTTACGCGAACACGTTCGAGAATCAAAGTGCGTTTCACTAAGCTGACAAAGAAAAGAAGAACCACAATGACTTCGCAGCAAGACGGCCAAAATAAAGCAAGTACTAGCGGGTCAGCAGAAGTAGCAGTTGTTAGTGTTTCCTCGAGAATACCCGAATTTTGGGCCGATCAGCCGCGGCTCTGGTTCATCCAGTGCGAAGCTGTCCTTGCACCGCAGAAGATGAGCGATGAAGCAAGATACAACATGGTAGTCACTAAATTGGGGAAGGATGTAATCCAGCAAGTCAGCGACATTCTTATCAAGCCGCCCGAGGGAAGGAAATTCGATACTTTGAAAGAGCGATTGTTAAAGGTCTACGAAGAGTCCGAGATTCGACAGTTTCAAAAACTTTTGAGTGAGATGGAGTTGGGAGATCAAAAACCCTCTCAACTCCTTAGGCGGATGAGGGAATTGGCTCGAGAAAAGATACCCGACGAAACACTTCGGATAATGTGGCAGGGTCATCTGCCGGCGTCTGTGAGAAGTGTATTAGCAGTGTGTGAAGTAAAAGACCTGGAGCATTTATCAGCAATCGCGGACAAGGTTGTGGAGACTGCGCGACCCTTACAAGTGACAGAAGTGCAAGCTACACAAAGTAGTACGAACACAGAGACTGCGTTAATTCTGGCGGAGATTGCCAAATTAAGTCTAAAAATTAGGGATTTGGAGAGAGATAGACATCGTGATTATCGTAGAAATAATTATCAATATCGCTCCAGACCGCGATCTAACTCACGCGGCCGTACTCGTAATACGACACGGCGCTCACCTGATAGTCCGGACTGGCTGTGTAGTTATCATTATAAATATCACCATAGAGCTACGAAATGTGTAGAACCGTGCGCCTGGCCTAAAACAGACAAGAAGGAAAACTAGATCTGGTGCAATCGCAGGTGGAGATTTGCACCATAGCTCCTGTTCCCCGATTATGTATCACGGACAATAGCAGTGGACTCCGATTTTTAGTGGACACTGGTGCGAACATTTCAGTGCTGCCGGTGAATAAAAATCGCGTATCAAGTGCAAAATGTGAAGACTATAAGCTGTACGCTGCGAACGGGAGTGAAATTAAGACTTTTGGTGTGAAAACATTGGACTTAGACCTTAAGTTACGACGACCATTGCGTTGGTCATTTGTGGTGGCAGACGTCAAGCAACCAATACTCGGTGCTGATTTCTTAGCCCATTATAAACTATCAGTGGATGTGAACAATAAAAAACTTATCGACTCAGTGACTAGTCTAAAAACTATTGCGTCTGTGACTGTGCAAAATGAACCGTCCGTGAGAACAATTGACTGTATGAATGAATATAGCGATATATTAGGCGAATTCCCCAACGTAACGAAGCCAATGTGTTTTAAGGAGCTTCCTTGTCACTCGGTGGTACATCGTATAGAGACTTCGGGCCCCGCTGTATTCGCACGTCCAAGGCCTTTACCACCCGATAAATACTATAAGGTTAAAGCTGAGTTCCAACGCATGCAAGAGATGGGAATATGTAGACCCTCTAAGAGCAACTGGGCGAGTCCTCTTCATGTCGTTACGAAAAAGAACGGCGAGCTAAGACCGTGCGGCGATTATCGAGCATTGAACGCGATCAGCAAGCCGGATCGATATCCGATACCGCGCATCCAAGATTGTAGTTATTTATTGCACGGGAAAAGTATATTTACGAAAATTGATATTCAACGGGCCTACCATAACATTCCTATACATAAGGACGACATTCCGAAGACGGCTATAACAACGCCATTCGGTTTGTTTGAATTTTTACGCCTTGGTTTCGGGTTCCGTACGGCGGCGCAAACATTTCAACGTTTCATGCAAGACGAAGTGTTACGGAATCTTAACTTTGTATTTATATATATTGACGACGTTATTATAGCGTCATCAACGAAAAATGAGCATAGGCAACACATAAGAGAGGTATTACAGAGATTGGATAAATATGGTATTACAATAAATTTAGCAAAGTGCGAATTTGGCAAGACTGAAATAGATTTCTTGGGATTCCGGATGTCAAGGGAAGGCATGAAGCCATTGGACGATCAAGTCAAGGTCATTTCTGATTATCCAAGGCCAAAGACAGTGGAAGAACTTCGTCGTTTTCTCGGAATGATCAACTTTTATAGAAGACATTTACCGAAGGCCGCCGGAATCCAAGCGAAATTAAACGTATTTCTCCATAATTGTAAAAAGAAAGACAAGAGTTCGATTCCATGGACGGATGAAAGTATTGAGGCGTTTGAACAGTGTAAACAAAGCCTTAAAAGCGCAGTTACACTGTCATTCCCGTCACCGGATGCACCGATTGCTCTCATGACGGACTGCTCCAGCACATGTGCAGGTGCTGTGTTGCAGCAAAAAGAAGGCCAGGCATGGAAACCATTAGGATTTTTTTCATCGAAATTGAGTGAAACACAACAACGTTACTCAACGTATGATAGAGAGTTGTTGGCTATTTATATTGCTATTAAGCATTTTCGACCTTTTATTGAAGGCAGACCTTTTATAGTATACACCGATCACAAACCAATAGTTTACTCGTTACGTAAAAACACAATTAGTAAAAATGACACACCACGCAGAATACGGCAACTTGACTTCATAATGCAATTTTGTACAGAAATAAGGCATATTTCAGGTTTGGAAAATACTGTTGCTGACTGTTTATCAAGAATATCAGAAATTGACATGCCATCACCGCTAGATTATGAAAAGTTAGCCGAAGCACAGAATAATGATTTTGAGCTGCATAATCTAATGAAATCAAAGTCATTATCTTTTAAGAAAATATTAGTGCCAAATTGTAACAAAGCAATTCATTGCGATGTGTCGTTGAACCGAGCACGTCCATATTTGCCTAAGGAATTTCGCGTATCAGCTTTCAACGCGGTGCACGGAATTAGTCACCCGGGCACGCGTGCAACGAGAAAAATGATGCAAGATAGATATATATGGCATGGCATGAACAAAGACGTGACTGAATGGGTCAAAGGTTGTGTAGGCTGCCAAAAATCAAAAATACAAAGACATACGATGTCACCCCATGGACATTTTGTAAATAGCGACCGATTTGATCATCTACATATGGATATAGTGGGACCACTTACATATTGTCAAGGCCATCGATATGTTGTGACAATGGTGGATAGGAAAACTGGATGGCCGGAAGCCTACCCAGTCAAGGATATCACAGCCGAGACAGTAGCGGATATCATGTACTCTGGGTGGATATCACGATTCGGATGTCCTTTAAATTTAACTACAGATCAAGGCCCTACTTTCTTATCGCAGTTGTTTAGGCACTTAGCCAAGAGGATGGGTATCAGAAAATTTAGAACAACGGCTTATCACCCCCAGTCGAATGGCATCGTGGAGAGATGGCATCGATCCTTGAAGGCTGCGCTTATGTGCAGAGGCAACACTGACCAGTGGGTTTCGGAGTTACCAACAGTCTTATTGGGATTAAGAGCATGTCTGAGAGACGATACGCAAACCAGCGCTGCAGAGATGGTATTAGGAGAAGCACTACGATTGCCTGGAGATTTTTTTCAGCCGCTAAGGCTAGAAACCTCCGACAATATTTTGTTTGTGCAAGAGCTGCGTAGAAAAATATCGCATTTGGCTTCCGTTCCAAGAAAAGAGTTACATCAAGGAAAAATTTTCATACACCCTGACTTAAAGGACTGCACACATGTATTTGTACGGGTTGACAAGGTGTCCAAACCACTTACTCAACCATACATGGGTCCCTTCAAAGTAATTAACAAGACAGAAAAATATTTTAAAATTATGCAATCGGATACGCCGAAAGTTGTAAGCATCGATCGGCTAAAGCCAGCGTATACGATCATATCACAAGAATGCACAGATGCTCCTAATAAGGGAACTCCGAACGTAAGCAGTAATAGCAAGGTGTCGAGATTCGGACGAGTAATTAAACCTGTTGTTCGTTTCGCTGTGTAAATACGTGTGTGTGACAGTCAATTAACTGCTAAGATGGGTACACATCAGAGCAAAAAAGTTGAAGAGGTGATCATCGCGCAGAACGGCGCCGGGAATAGCGCCGCCACGGCGCAGAGCGAAACTCACTTACCGGTGCATGTGCGGCAGGAGACATACCTCCTCATAATAATTACATGCATCCTGCTGGCCATACTGTACGTAGTGTGGCGCTACTGTAAGACGGGGTACGCCAGGTACCTGCGGCGGGAGCTGATGGAGCTGCCGCGGCTGGAGCAGCGCACGGGCGGCGCGGGGGAGCCGGGCTGCGACAGCCGCCCCCCACAGCACGTTATAGTGTAGTAATAAAGTGATAGTGTGGTAAAAGTAAAAAAAGAATAGTGCGTCCTACGGCATTATAGATAGTAATATTTTTCATGTAACTATTTTTTTTCTTTCTTCTACATTTGTTTTTTTATAAAGGGGATAGAATAAATACATTTAATTTTATAGCATATAGCTATTATTTTTATAAAGGGGGGTGTACTGTGCCTACATTATGTTTAATCAATAGTAGTAGTAGCAGTATCAATTTGTGTATCATAATAAACACACGTATATCGGGCTCCTGAAGTTTTATTGATACTCTCCAATTAGTACGCAACCATACGTGTACAAGCGTACTCCTTTTTAAAAGGCCGGCAACGCATCTGCAATTCCCTCCCTGGTGTTGCAGTTGTTCATGGGCGGCGGTAGTCACTTACCATCAGGTGAGCCGCATGCTCGTTTGCCCCCTCTGCTATAAAAAAAATAGCTGTTCCTAAAATAAATTTTGTACTTATATAGTTGTATAACCATTATTGTAAAATTTGCTTTAAAAAAAAAGTCCCGCTGGGTTTCTTGCTGGTTCTTCCCAGGCCGGAGGTTTTTTTTTCGAACCAGTGGTAAAGTAAAAAATGACTTTCAATAGGAATTACACATGCGATCTATATTGAATAAAAAATTATTCTATTCTATTCTAACAACCTTAGATATATTGGGATGACAAATTGAGATGGCCATAATAAATAAATATGTAATAATAAAGAAAGGCACGGGTCTTAAAATATTTTTTTATCATCATCATCATCATTCATCATTACAGCCCTTCACAAGTCCACTGCTGAATAGCCCTCTCCCAAGGAATGCCACAAAGACGGCCCCAAGCCACTTGCACCCATTGACTTCCTGCATGTCTTCCCAGGTCGTCACTCCATCTAGCGGGGGGACGCCCTACACTTCACCTGCCGGTACGAGGCTGCCACTCGAGAACCTTTCTTCCTCGTCGGTTGTCGGTTTTTCGAGCCCACTGCCACTTCAGCATACTAATTCTTTGGGCCATATCGGTTACTCTGGTTCTACTACGAATATCCTCGTTTTTGTCTATCACGCAGAGAAACGCCGAGCATAGCCCTCTCCATAGCTCGCTGAGTGACTTTGAGCATACTCATATGGCCAGCAGCGAAGGACCACGTCTCAGTTCCATAGATCATCACTGGCAACACGCACTGGTTGTACAGTCTCGTTTTCAAGTTTTGAGATATACCTGACGAGAATATATGCCGTATATAGGGGGTCATTGTAGAAGTGTGCTCGTCGCGACCCCTGCCAGCCCTTTTCAGGGCTGCAATTCTACTCAGCTGCGCACCCATGCCAACGAGGGTTAGGGCGTCCCCCCAAGGCGACTCGCACCAGCTAGTCCCCGTTGGTGTGGAATGCAGCGCGCAATGCGGCGATGGGGATCGCCACCCGTCACGCACAGCCCGACACGGCGGAAGGTGGAGGACAGAGTGCAGAGTTGGCACGTGGAATGTTAGAGGAGGCATGAAAGATAAGATGAATGAGTTGATTGAAATAATGAATGAAAGAGAATTAGATGTCGTGTGTATGTCGGAGACCAAACGGAAGGGCAGTGGTACTGAAGAGCTCCCTGGCGGGGCGTTAGCTCTATGGTCCGGAGTCCCGGAGAGCGAGAGTGCCCCCCAGGGAGTGGGGGTGCTGCTGTCGTCTCGGTTGGTCGATGTTATGACTGAATATAAGGTTGTGAACTCAAGACTTCTCTGGGTTCGCTTTAAATTGGGACTGACGAAGTTATTCCTTTTGGCTGTTTATGCGCCGGTAGCTTCGTCGTCCAGGGCTGAGCTGGAGGAGTTTTGGGAGAATGTAAGAGAAGTTCTACATTTGGCTAGGGGAAACGAAAGAATTGTTGTGTGTGGTGATTTGAATGGATGGGTTGGTACCGCTCGACCAGGGTACGAGTCGGTGCTTGGAAAGTTTGGCGATAAAAGGGTTAATGATGCTGGCAAGCTTATACTGGCGGTATGCAAGGAAAAGGGTCTTCTTGTGACAAACACTATGTTTAATCACAAGAAAATCCATATGTATACTAGAGAAAGAAAGAATGAGAGAAGTATGATCGATTTGTTTCTGGTGGATGACCGACTGCGAAAACAGGTGATGGATACGCGAGTGTTCAGGGGTGCTGACCTGGGAACGGATCACTATCTAGTGATTACTAGATTTAGGGGTCTGTTCGCGGGTTGGCGCTACCGGCCGGCGGTAACAGAACCACCGTCAGTCTGTCGCATCCGAAGCTGGAAGCTTCAGGAAGCGGATACTAGGGATAAATATCATGCGAGGGTAGCCGAAAAGATTGACACCATCGATGGCAGAAATGAATGTGTGGAAAGAACATGGCAGAATCTTAGGGATGGAATGGTAAGTGCAGCGGAAGAAGTGTGTGGAACGATTAAAAGAGGCAGTAGTAAAAGAAGAGATGCATGGTGGAATGATGAAGTGAAAGAAGCTGTAAAGTAGAAGAAGAAAGCATGGTTAGACTACTTGGCCTCTAGTAATGATAAGGATATGAGAGAGAAGATGAAAGAAAGATATAAGCTGCAGAAAGTTCACACGAAAGCATTGATTGAGGAAATGCGTGAAAGGTGTAGAATGGAAGCGGACGAAAGGTTGTCGCACAACTTTAAGGAGAACTCCAAACTCTTATGGAAAGAGGTTGGAAGGACCCGAAGTGGTGCGACGGCCTTAAGAATAAACAAAGTGCTTTCGAGAACTAATGACGTCCTCACTGAAAAATCGGACGTCATGCAGCGATGGAGCGAATTTTATAGAGAAATGTATGCGTGTGATGATCTTAGTGAGGGATCCGGGGATGACGTCGAGACTGGTACGCCAGACCCGGACCTCGATGACACTGAGGTCATCAGTATGAAAGAGATTGAACGTGCAATTCGAAGTTTGAAATGTGGTAAGGCTGCGGGACTAGACAGAGTTACTGCTGAAATGGTCAAGTATGGTGGGCCTCGCGTCTGGGACAGCTTTTACCTGCTGTGCAATTTGTGCTGACGGACGGGGGATGTCCCGGATGATTGGCGATCCGCAGTCATTGTGCCTTTATATAAAGGTAAAGGTTTACATTTTAACTGCGGGTGCTATCGGGCGATCAACTTGACCAGTTTAGCAAGTAAAGTTTACTCGAAGGTTTTGACACGTAGGATGCAAGAGAAATCGGAAAGATTTCTATGGGAGGCACAATGCGGATTTAGACCTGGAAGAGGATGCACGGATCAAATGTTTTCTCTACGCATGATCACGGAAAAGCTTCTGGCTGCTAACCAGAAGATTTTCTGTGCTTTTGTGGATCTTGAGAAAGCATTTGATAAGGTTGTAAGGAAGAAAATGTGGGAAGTGTTGCCGGGGTACGGTGTGGATGGTCGATTGCTAAGGGCTGTGCAGTCACTTTACTGTAACTGTAAAGCCTGTGTGCGGGTAGAGCATGACCTGTCACCCATGTTTAGCGTCCAAACGGGCGTAAAACAGGGTTGTGTCACGTCTTCCTGGCTGTTCATACTGTATCTCGACAGCTGTTTACAGAAGCTGAAAGATAGCTGTTTGGGTGTGAAATTGGGTGACATAAAAGTAAATTGTCTGCTGTATGCTGATGATGCAGTGCTTACTGCACCATCAGAGGCAGAACTTCAGGCATTAGTCACGTGTATGAAAGAGGAATGTGAAATTAAAGGTCTCCGTTTGAATGCTAATAAAAGTAAGGTTCTGGTATTTGAAAGGGACGAAGAGAGAAGGAAGTGTGAAATATGGGTAAATCAGGAATGTCTAGAACAGGTAAATGAAATTGTATACTTGGGGAGTGCTTTTAGCCGGGATAGAAGATGTGATTTAGATGTGGACAGGCGTGTCGCTGCCGGGAACAAAGTCAATGGTGCCCTGACTGCGTTAGTAAAAAGGCAAGGCGTAGTGAAGAGTGCACGCCTTGCAATACATAACGCAGTGTTGGTACCGACTTTGTTATATGGCAGCGAAACCTGGGTGTGCCAGAAGAAGCATAAAAGCAAGTTGAATGCAGTGGAGATGCGATCTCTTCGTAAAATGTGCGGCGTTACCATGGCCGACCGAAAGCGAAACGAAGAGATTCGCAATATGGCAGGTTTGAAAGATGACCTTATCACAAAAATTGATAAGGGCATGCTTCGATGGTTTGGGAACGTTGAGCGAATGAGTGAAGACCGAATGGTGAAGAAAATATACAGCGCGAAAGTTAATATTAAAAGGTGTCGAGGTAGACCGAGACTAACTTTCGAAGACCATGTGAGCAAACTGCTCGAAGAGGGGAGGGTCAAGAGTACTCGGATACCTAGACGTGCATGTATGAAGAAGATAATGAATCAGAAAGAAGCAAAAGAGGTATGTAAGGATCGTGACACTTGGCGATCTGTTCTCTCTGGCTACCCCGTCAGGGATTGTGCGTGAAGATAAGTAAGAATATATGCCGTAATTTCCCGAACGCTGCCCAGTCGAGTTGAATCCGTCGATTGACCTCTCGGTCGAAGTTAGACTTACCTAGTCGGACTATTTTCCCAAGGTAAACATACTTGTCAACAACTTCGAGCTTAGTGCTCCCAACAGCTACCGGCATAGGTGTGACATGGTTAAACATGATTTTTTTTTATCCATGTTCATCTTAAGACCTATCCGTTGGGAGACACTATTGAGGTCATTGAGCATAATGCTTAGGTGCTTCAGCGATTCTGCCATTAGGACTATATCGTCGGCAAATCGAAGGTGAGTGATGTATCCTTCACTGTCCAGTAGAAAACGTCTTCTAATGTAGCGGTGAAAAGTTTCGGTGAAATAACGTCACCCTGTCTTACACCTCTCTGCAGTTAGATAGGTTTCGTGCTCTGGTTCTGTACTCAGATAGCCATCGTAGCCTTACTGTAGAAACACTTCAGTACTTCAATATACCGACAGTCCACTTAGCACCGCTGGGGGGACTGCATCACCGCCCAAATTTCTACGGAATCAAAGGCTTTCTCATAGTCCACATACGCAAGACAAAGTGGCAGATTGAACTCTTCGGTCTTCAATTTGCCGAAAGGTATGTATGTGGTCTATGGTGCTAAGGCCTTTTCAGAAACCGGCTTGTTCGGGAGGCTGGAAGTCGTCGAGTCTGCATGCGAGACGATTCATAATGATTCTCGAAAATAGCACATAGACACGGCTCAGAAGGGAAATCGGTCTGTAGTTCTTCAAGAGAGTATTGTCGCCTTTCTTGAAGAACAAGACCACCGCAATTCTGCTCCACTCCTCCGGAGTAGTACCTCCATGAAGGACGAAATTAAAGAGCTCCCGAAGGACTTTAAATACCGGATTTCCAACCGCTTTCATAAGCTCCGCTGTAAATCCAACCTCGCCCGGGGACATGCCGTTTTTAAGGTGTTGGAGAGCCATTCTAGTCTCGCTCAGACTGACGTCCGGGATATCATCGGCATATTGTTGGATAAGACTTGCTTTTGGATCGTTACTCACACTTGCGTGTGACTCCAACGATGACGTGTACAGCTGCCCATAGAACCTCTGAATCTCACTCAAAATCTCAGGTGTCTCGGAAACTATGCTGCCACATTTGGTCTTCAGCTTTGATAGTTGGCACTTTCTGGCAGGCAGATCTCTGGTAACGACTTTGGAGCCTTGGTTCCGCTCAATCGCTTCTTCAATACGAGCAGTATTAAAGTTAAGTAAGTCCCGTCGCATGCATTTAGAGATCTGTATGTTCAGTTGCCTGTATGCTGTCAAATCTACTGAAGACTGCAGCTTCATATCCCGTCTAACAGCCGTGACATTAAGTGTGTGGCGGGTCTTGCAAAACTAAGCTACGAGCTTATTCCACTGCAATTTTCTAGGCACTGAAAATCATTTTGTAACTCGAGCTGAAAGGTTTCGGGCCTTTGGATTAGAGCACGAGGGGGACGGAGCATTGACTTCATTAGACGACACCTCTCCAACTTAATGTTTAGGTTCAGTGTGCCTCTAACCATTCGGTGATCGCTAACAGGTTTTACCCTCGCGATCACTGAGACATCACTGAACAGTTGTCGTCTGATCGTCATAATGAAGTCAATCTCATTTTTTGTCGAACCGTCGGAACTTGACCAGGTCCACTTCCTGTGGGGCCGCTTCTGGAAGAAAGAGTTCATCATAAAGTGTCCCTCTTTCTCCATGAAGTCAGCCTGCTGCTGGCCCCTTGGGTTTCGTTGCCCTAATCCAAATTTCCTTACTTTCAGCTCACCGTTCTCTTTTGTGCCTAGTTTTGCGTTAAAGTCTCCCATTAACACCGTATAGTGGGTTTTGGAGAAATGCATGGCTCTAGAGATATCCTCATACATTTCCTGCACCTCCTCATCGGAATATTCCGAGGTTGGTGCGTAAAACAGTATGACCTTTAGCGAATGCCGTTTAGTGATTCTGAGTATAAGGTACGCAACCCTCGTCGACGCACTCCCAATCTTTACAACATTGTTAACGAGAGACTTGTGGACGATAAACCCGACACCTCCTTGGGACAGATGGTCACCCTCCCGGTGATAGAACAAGTTGCCGGATTCAAGGATTACCGTGTCCTCCCCCTCTCTTCGGACTTCGGATAAACCTATAATATTCCAGCGCATTTACTCTTTTATAAAGCAACAAAGATGTATTTTTTTTATTTTAGTTAATAGAATAATAATGACAAATGGCACACAATCCACCTAAATGTAAGTAGATGCTATCGTGCATTGACACTTACATCTTTCCTAGGTTAAGAATCAAAATATAGATACGTTTTCACTCTTGAGATATAAAATAGGATATCACGTTACTATTATAAAGGGTCTACGATTCTCGACACTCATTATACGAAACACAGCAGCATTAAGCTTCTATTTCACGCTGGAATTCTGTGAGAGCGTGGTCCTGTGGCGGCACTGTCGTCGCGCCACAAACGAAACGCACCGAAGCCTAAATCATGCTCTCAAAGTTCTGAAATGAACGCCTTATACATAGTGTTCCGAAGATTGCTCCGAAATAGCACACGGAGCGTCGGCCGCTTCGCGGGCTGAATACCTTGCCCGGTGGGATATCTCCCCGTTTCCTTCCACGGCCAATGTCCTTCCGTGATAGCTAGAGGATGGCTCTTCAACGTGAAAGAAATAACTATTTACCACCACCTCTGAAATATTCACTTATATCAGATACGCCACCATCACAAGTCATTGGACAGTTTTATACGTTGTAGAGCCAAGTTGCAGCGATGGCTGCAGCACAAATGGGTCAGTCTGACCTCTGACCGAAGAAAGACTATCAGTGACACTCGAATATCGTGAGAATATTCATTTAATGGGTCACAAGAACCGAAGACTTTTTAGTCATGAGGTGAGGATCTTATTCTACATACTTACCTCAGGGTTCAATAACGCATCTACGTTTTGATTGTCAAACGAAGATTATTGTAGGTATGATTTCCCTACTATATATATAGTATCCTTCTATTAGTCTTCCAAATACTACATTTGTAAAAAATATATGTAGTAGGTGAAACTACTTTATTTAAATATGGCGTAAGGTTGTTAATAACTGCAGAAAGCAGCAAAACATATCCTGTCAAATATTAAATGTCATTTTAATAACATTATTAACATCATCAGCCCAATCCTAAACCTAAACTTCCTCTGAACTACACTAGCCTCCACCAAGGAATCCTGTAGAAATCAAGAAATAAGTCATTCTGCATCTATCGAACCGGTATTTCTTACCAGGTCGTCACTCCACTTATTGAAACATAAATACGTTTTTTAATTTTTTTTCTCCATCTTTTATATTTTTAGTGCTAACAGACCTGAAAATAGTATATCTGAAATAATAAAAGTTAGTTGTAGATGTCTATGGGCCATAACATCCTAATACCATCAGGTGCACTGTTTGCTTCTTTGTATCTAATTTTACTTTTATTCAAAATAAAAATTACAAAGTATTATGAACTTATTCTTTACACGATTAACTACACATAAATATACAAAACTTGACATGAGTTAATTCTAATATTCTACTTTATTGCGTATATGAAAACAAAATAATATGTGTATTTTATTAAAGCTCCTTTTATTATTGTAATCAATGTTTACGCGTGCAATCGATTTCTTTTCGTTTCATATTTATCTATGGCTAACAAAATAATCATGGCCGCCGCGCGCGCGGAATCAAAGCACAGGTAAAACATCAAACGTCCCCTTCCGAGCTCAAACGGCTCGTTCTAAATAAAAACATTGCTTCCAAATCGCTTCTATTTGCCCGACATCTGTATCTAAAACTATATTTCATTTTCGTGTGGTTTTTTAGTAATTTCAACTCTATGGCATGGTATTAACGACACTTCGGGTGCAAAATCATTGCACATTGTGTTAGGTATGATATTGCAAGCAGTCGCGTGTGTGGCAACATTAAGGCAAATAAAATTTAAATATGGCAACACGGGCGGCCGCTATAAAAGAAAGAAATAATATAAAAAGTAATGGAAATAATACAGCAATGAAGGCCCCCCGAGCCAAATAGTCCTAATCACCGATACTTTTGTACACGTTAGGAAATATTTTCGACATGATTACAAAATGTTATTGGAAGTTTTACCACAAAATAAATAATACTACTACGTAGTTTTACAATGAATGTATGTCTAGTAGGTATATATGGTCACGCAATTTGAATTTTGAATTAGTCATAGAATTATTACGCAAATTCTATGGAATTAGTCATGATTTATCTATGTCCTTTTATATCCCCACAGAAAAAATTAAAATAGTTGTTATTTAAACAAATAAACATAACTTTTAATCAATATATTTGTAAAAATCAAATTCACATTTGTTTAGAAAGTTATGTGAAACAAGAAAGAGAGTAAAACAAGTTAGATCACAATAACCGGTGGGCTGGTTGGGGGTTTTATTCTATAAAAAATCTGGTGGACTGGTGATACTGCCGTGATGAATAAGATGAGTATGGGACCTATTAATTACAATAAATTGTCAAATAGTTCTAAGATTTTAAATTTATTGACATTTAAAGTAGGTACGTCCATGCATTTAAACATAAAATTGTTCGTGACGGATAAATGTTATTATACATTAATAATAATTTTAATGAGAATTTAATTGGCTAGAAATAATGATTTCTTATATTTACGCGAAGACTTCACATTAAATGAAACTATTTTATACTTGGTAGAACCATGCTGCAGCTATATTAGTATTAATATATAATAACGATACTAATAGTTGTAGCACGAATAGGTCGGCTCGACCGGGGAAGGACCACGCTCTCACAGAATACCAGCGTAAATTTTTTTTTTATAGAATAGGGGGCAAACGAGCATGTGGCTCACCTGATGGTAAGTGACTACCGCCGCCCATGAACAACCGCAACACCAGGGGAATTGCAGATGCGTTGCCGACCTTTTAGAAAGGTGTAAGCTCTTTTCTTGAAGGTTCCTAAGTCGTATCGGTCCGGAAAATTCGCTGGTGGTATTTGATTCCACAAGGAAGTCGTGCGAGGGAGAAAACTTCTTCTAAATCGCACAGTGGTGGACCGCCAATCATCCAGATGGTATGGATGGTAACGCGAGTTTTGTCGCGATGTGCGATGGTGAAATTGAGCGGCTGGAATTAGTCCGAATAATTAGCTTAACGCTGCTGTGTTTCGTATGGTGAGTGTAGAGAACCGGAGACCCTTTTTACTGGAAATGAGGCATTCCATCTTAGTCCTCACGGGTGACGACAACGCATCTGCATTTTGATTTGTAATAGAGGATAGATGTAGATGTCTATGGGCCACAGCAACCACTTACCATCAGGTGGACTGTGTGCTCGTTTGTCCTCCTTATCCTATAAAAAAAAAATTACGGATTTTATTGCGTTTAATTTAACGCGATAAAATCCGTAAAAATAGTTTCATTTAATGGCTAGAAATAAATTAAATACTTTTTTTTAAATATTATACGCCAAATACGGACTGAACATAGTGATACCAAAATGTATGTAATAAGTAATGAGATCTTTTGTAGCTAGTATATTCCACAATAAATGTATTTGATTTGATAAAGCTTTATAGACAAAACGCTATTATCGTCGGCAGATTTAGATCCCAAGACCGTCCATTACTGATTTTTAAGCAAAAGAGGAAAAAATGCACAATTTAAATAAATATGAATGTTAGAGCGAGGTTTTATAGTATAGATACGTGTTACTAAGTTATGTTCACGTCGGAAAACGCGTCAAACATTGACGTGACGTTATCAATCAAATTTCAGACGTCATCCATGAGCTGCAGTATGATAATTTAGAGGAATCTCCAGTGATTAGAGCAGCATCGCGAACCGCGCCACTGGCAAGAGATGAAGTAAATATTTTTGCGCGTTGCAGACGCCCGGTACGGCTCGTATTTATTCAAATGTGGACCAATAACAGAGCATTTACGGCCGCCCATAAAACTACAATCCAACCGAACGAATAAATATCCGACCTCTGTAACTTATAACCTTGAGCACCTCAACCTAAGATTCCTAGAAACGACTGTAGAAGTCGAAGAAGTATTTTCTTAAAAGGTTTAAATTGTAATTGAATGAGGGTTGAACACCGACCGAGTAGTGGCAGTGTATGAATATCCACTACCCCATATCATCCCATGGGTGTCATAAAAGGTGACAGAGGGAATCTGATACAGGAGATTGGTAGCAGTATCTTCCCGTTACGAACGGTTTGAGCGTTTTACCTAATTACAAGAAATGGACGATTTATTTTATTTTAAACCGTGCAAACAGCATCCACAAATATTCAAAATAAATCGCTACTGAAGCTTCTGATAACTGATCTTCTAAAAATAGCTAAACTCATTATCGAATTAAGGTTAACAAGCCTGTACCATAATGTAGTGACAGTGTAAGAATATCCACTACTCCATGTCGTTCCGTAGATAAGAGGTGACAGAGGGAGACTAAAATGGGAGACGGGCAGCAGTATCTTCCTGATAACTACTCAAAATTACAGAAGACTGCGATTGCCAACCCGCCTGCCAACCGTGGCAACTATTACAAAATCGCTCCTATGACACCATCTATAGGTGAGGCGCTGTACGTGCTTTGGTTTGGGCAGCATCTCACGTCGTGCCGGAGACAACTTCCTAAACACTTTGAATAAAACTATTTTTTACGGATTTTATCGCGTTTAATTTACTATTTTAATTCCCGACGTCTGCAGACTGCAGACTTCCTAGAGTCTGTGAACATGTTCAAGATCGTCCCCGCCATTTTGCTGTCACACGGATGGGCCGGCTCGAACCGGGGTGGTACCACGACCTCACAGAAAACCAGCGTGAAGTAGAGGTTTACCTCTGCGTTTCGCTTGGTGAGTGCAGGTGGCCGGAGGCCCTTTTTACTGGAAATGAGGCATTCCATCTTAGTCCTCACGGGTGACAACGCATCTACATTTTGATTTGTAATAGAGGATAGATGTAAATGTCTATGAGCCGCAGCAACCACTTACCATCAGGTGGACTGTGTGCTCGTTTGTCACCCTTATCCTATAAAAAAAAAAGATAGATAGACCACAAATCCTCGCAAAAGAACACCGATTCCTACCAAGGATGGTACGCGAGACTATTGTAATTAAAAAACATCCTAATTTCAATAGAGAAGATGGATGGGTGCCGCCATCACCTTGGGATCCTATAATTAACAAAATTAAATCCAAACCCAAGCATACCATTGCAAGACTTCAAGATACTGTAAGTTCATTCTGCGTAAATCGAACCAAAAATTAATATTAAAAAACTGAAGGTAGCCAGGCTAACTGTGACATCCGTACGTTAAACATCCCCCCCCCCCCGTGACCATGGGTTGCTGTAAAGCACCCAAAACGTCGGGAATGAAAATAGTAACTTAAACGCGATAAAACCCATAAAAAATAGTTTTATTCAATGTGTAGTGTACGCGTAAATATAAGAAATAATTTCCTAAACACTGCCAACTTCCTCAACTCCGTGCTGGTACTGAGAATTTTTTGACGAAATCCCCACATTTTTGATCTGACCCGAAATCCACTTAGGGTCGTTGCGCTGGTTTTTGGCCTTTTAGTGGAGTTGTTAAAAAAACTAGAAAAAATTATTGCCATTATGCTGGCCTAGTGCTGTTGATGTTAATTTGTAGCTTACATAATGTAGTTTTCATTTTTGTAACTCATTGATGCTACAAGAAAAATCTCTTTTTATAATAATTTTTGATGTGAAAAATATGTAAAATGCTAGTTTTCGGCCCCAAATTTTATATTTCGGCCCACTAGAATTTTAGTTTTCGGCCACTGCATTAGACACAATATAAAAGGTGCCTTAACCTTAACTTAATATAATTTTTGTAAAATTATAATAAAATTTCGTGTCGTTAAATATGGCAATCAAATCTTCTCTTTTTTTTTGTACTTCCTCATATTTTCATCGTCATCAGCCTTTCCATTACATCCCTTCATAAGTCCACTGCTGAACGTAGGCCTCCCCCAAGGAATGCCACAAAACACGGTCCTGAGCCACCTGCATCCATCGACTTCCTGCATATCTTACCAGGTCGTCACTCCATCTAGTGGAGGGACGCCCTAAACTTCGTCTGCCGTTACGAGGCAGCCATTCGAGAACCTTTTTCCACATTGGTTGTCGGTTCTTCGAGCTATATAGCCGGCCCATTGCCACTTCAGCTTACTAACCCGTTGGGCTATATCAGTCACTCTGGATCTACTACGGATATCCTCATTTCTAAGTTTATCACGCAGAGAAACTCCGAGCATAGGCCTCCATAGCTCGCTGAGCAACCTTGAGCTTCCTCATCCGGCCAGCAGTGAAGGACCACGTATCAGTTCCATAGGTCATCACTGGCAACACGCGCTGGTTGTACAGAGTTTTGAGATATACCTGACGAGAAGATGTGCTGTAATTTCCAGAACGCTGCCTCATAATTTAGTCCAACAAAATCTATAGGACATCTCAAATCCATTTGGTGCAAAAGTCACATCCAATTTTTTCAATATCTTCTACTGTATCGCTTATTAAAATGTAATAACACCAGGTACAATTTACTTTTACTCTTTCATTTTCCTTCATGGAATTCTTGGATTTTGCATTTTTTCGTTTTTGTACTTTAGCATTTTTTAACTTTTCTTTTTATATTCTTTTCTTTTTCAAAATATCTTATCTTTTTTTAACTTAGTTCTAACTTCTCTATTTTAACTTTCTCTTTATCTTTTTAAAGTTTTCGCCACTCTGCATATCAAATTGCTACAGAAGAAGGTGTACGTGTACTGTTAATGGTTGATTTTTTACGAGTTTTGGTTTAAATAAATGTTTTTTCTAACGCATCTCTGTATTCTTTATTTAATAGTACTCAAGCCGATGTTTCACTAGTTTCTAGAAGTGTACTAGTCTGTTTTATTCTAATATCAACTAGCACATTTTCTTATGTTTCAAAGGGGTTGTTTGTAATCATCGGTGTTAATGGTGGTGGTATCATCGTGGCCATTGTACTACTTTGAGCCGTTATTATTGCATTACTGGAATCTATTACCATTTCCGTAATTATCAGTACTGTTGTCATTGGTAGGCTTACTTGAGTTGGGATTACAAGAACATCATATAACGATACTAAGGAACCGATATCCAAATAACTTCCTGACAAATGGAATGTTGAAATGTTGTCATCGATAAACGATTCTAATACATCGGTAGATGAATTCATAGTTACTAGAACATCGCCAACCATGTTTTTTTCTGCCAGATTTGATTTTAAATGTTTCGAAACTTTTCTTGTGGAAAGTAGGTCTGCGTTAGTTATTTCTTTATTTTTTCTAGTGTCTGAATTTTCACTAATGAGTCTTTCCGGGGTGTTCCGGGCACATTTTGAGTGATCAAATTCATTAAGTCCACATTTTCTGAAACCATTTACTAATTATATTTCTTTGGAGGATTTTTCTTTGGAGGAGCCATCTGAAGAAAATAATGTCTTATTGAATCTTCTTCCTAAAACGCAACGTGAATGAAATATTTCATGAAATGTCCGTCAACCAAAGCAGTATTCAATTTTCGGCTTCCCTATTCTTTCATATAATTTTAAGTTGGCCACAACTAAAATGGGTATTTTAGTTTCATCAATAATCATTCAAATTGCAATATTTGGTGGCCGAAAACTGAAAGCTAATGTCTTCACAAGGATACAATTCATTATAAAAAAGAAAGAAGACTAATGGTATGTAACCAAATAAATGAAAGAGACAAAGTATTTAGGCTAAACACGGGCTACTTTCCGGCCACATGGCCGATAACCAAATAATAGGAAAATTTTGTGTGTCACTTTCCGGCCACCTAATTTATTAACTTTTACAGTAAAATATTATAGTAATCTATGTGAAAATTTAAAAGTAAGTTATTTATGCAGTGAAATATAAGCACAATATTAAATAACCATTGTAAATACAGCGCAAAATTTACTTTTGAGTGAAACGCGCGCCACTATTTTTTTTGCACGATCACACTCTTTGACAGCTCCTGTGCCGGCGTCGAACTGAACTATTTATTATAAATCGCGTGTTGTGTTTATCCGATGAAGTAATGTTGCAATATATAATGAAACTATTTACAAATGCATTAAACTTGATTTTGGATGATAATATTTATTAAAATCGTTATTAAATCAAATTTTCTGCATCACCTCGTGCCAAAGGCCGAAAACTAGACCCGGTCGGCTTACCGGCGCAATGACCCTACGACCACGAGATCAACGAGGCAATCGAATGTGGTAGAGTCACGCTGCAACTGAATTATTTTTAAGGTTTATTGGTGAAAATTATTTCGCACTTATCTGTCACTTCCATTGCCGTGTAATCAACGACCGTAAGTTATAATAAAACAAGGCATAACGCGTGGTTATGGGCCGGTTGCGCCGTAACCCGTGGAACTACCGGACCGGGGTTAATTTTGCACCTGTACTTATTTGTGTTCGCTTTTATACGCCATCACGAGCGCGCGTAAATACAATCCCACTCGGCTTTTACATTAGGATAGCCAATAACGATCAAGAGGCCTGGCTGTGGGCATTGCTAAAGCAATCGGCACTGTTACAACAAAATGCGCGGGAAAATTTCATTACAAATACTTCCAAATTCAAAAACAGACTATAAAAATGTATCGACTCTTTTTTCATTTAATAATTTTTTTATGCGATAGAAGCGAGAAAGGTGTGTCAGGATCATACCAACTGGAACTGTAACATGAATGAGAGTTTATGTATGTATGTAAGTATTTTTTATTCATTCATTACAGGCTATCGAAAACCCACAGCTAAACTTAGGTTAGGTCTCACCCTTGTATTAATTATTTTGTTATTTCCATTTGTAACAGTGGTTACGCTGGTCAAGCGAGTTAATTTAATATTTGTATTATCAAAAAGATGCTGCTGCCTATTTCCTGACTCAGTTTCCTTCTGTCACCTGTTACGATACCCACAGGAGTATTGGATATGAAGTATTGGAGTGACGGCGCAACTACACGGCACCGAAACTGTAGAGCGAGCTAAATTTATTTTTTAAATATTTAGCAGTACTGTTTAGTTGAATTAATTTTTGAAAAAAAAAATCTGACGAGCATATTTTCGTTTTTTTTTATAGGATAAGGAGGACAAACGAGCACACAGTCCACCTGATCGTAAGTGATTGCTGTGGCCCATAGACATCTACATCTATCCTCTATTACAAATCAAAATGCAGATGCGTTGTCGTCACCCGTGAGGACTAAGATGGAATGCCTCTTTTCCAGTAAAAAGGGTCACCGGTTCTCTACACTCACCATACGAAACACAGCAGTGTTAAGCTGCTATTTAACACTGGTATTCTGTGAGAGCGTGGTCCTTCCCCGGTCGAGCCGACCCAGTCGTGCTACAACTATACTACTAATATAGCTGCAGCATGGCTCTACCACGTATACTATACTTCACTAGATGGTCACTCAGGACCGCGTTATATAGGTCAAAGGATGTTACCACGCGGACTCCTGAGGACGAAAGGAGCTCTACTACTGAAATCCCCTGTTTCTCCTTAAATAATAGAAAAATCCTTAGTAATATTTTTCAAACCTGGCTTCACCATCCCACGTTGTGACAAAACCAAAGAATAAAACAAAACTTTCAATTCCATCCGCACAATATGGTTAGCAATCCACTACCCATACCTAAGAACTCAAATCCTTTGTCTGAAAAAGACCTTCGGCCCATCAGTATTCTCCCCTGTGTTTCTAAAATTATTGAAAAAATTGTCGCAGAACAGCTAACCATGTATTTAGATAGAAAAAAAATTCTACCGGAAATGCAGTCGGGATTTCGTAAGAACCATAGCACCACGACGGCCCTAGCCCAACTTACTGACGATGTACTAACCGCTCAAGATGAAGGAAAAGGCACAATACTAGTATTACTAGATTTTTCTCGTGCATTTGACTGTATAAATGTTTCCCTTCTCTTATCAAAGCTTCATTACTATGGATTCAGTAGCAGCGCAGTACAATGGTTCGATAGTTATTTTAAAAACCGACTACAAACTGTAGAACTGAGCGATGACCGAGGAACATTAATACGTTCGCAATCAAAAAAAATCAAAGCCGGTGCGCCCCAGGGATCGAACCTGGCTCCAATATTGTTTTCAGTTTACAGTGCCGAATTAGTAAAAAACATTAAGCACTGTAAATTTCATTTATACGCAGATGATTTGCAAGTCTACATGTCATGTAATCCGCGTGATACTCAAGAAGTCGTTAATAAAATCAACGAAGACCTCGAAAGTATAGCCGCGTGGTGCGACTCAAACTGCCTTGTACTAAATGGAACTAAATCTAAACTACTAATTATGGGTTCTAAAAATCAAATAAAAAATATATCAGAAAGAGGGGCATGCATCCAAATTCGAGGGGAAATCGTACAACGTGTAAATGAGATTCGCAGTCTGGGCTTACTAATGGATGACAAACTACAGTTTGAGAACCACATACTAAGTACTAGCAGAAACTGCTTTTATAGACTTAAGGTTCTTTATCAAATAAGGGAGTTTTTAAATTCGGATATTCGGGTAAAATTGTGTGACACTCTTGTCCTTTCGAAATTTAATTATATGGACATTGTATACGGCTCGAGACTTTTAGCGCGGTCGCGACGTCTAGTGCAACGTGTTCAAAATGCATGTGCAAGATTTAGTTTTACAATGCCGCCCCGCACGCACGTCACCCCTTACATTAACAATGCCAAAATGTTAAAAATGGAATATCGCCGAAAACTACACATCGCAACTCTCCTATTCGGGGTATTAAAAAAATAAAACACCTCCTTATCTTGCTGACAAACTCATTTGGTCACGTGATGTAAAAACTTACAATACGCGCACTAGAGGGAATACTCTCGTCGTGCCTCGTCACCGCACTCACGCTTTCCGAGGAAGTTTCAAATACGCCGCATCCAAGTGCTGGAACGATATACCGCCTCCTTTGCGAAATCTGAAAGCAGTACACACATTTAAAAATAAATATAGAACACAATTACTGCAAAGTCAGATTAACTTTGATCAAAGTTTATAACGCTTTGCACGATTACGTACCTCATCGTCATATATTATTAACAACGGAGCATTAAAATCGTCCTCTTGAATGCGGCTTTTGTCTTCTTAAGCTGAACGCACATATGTCCGCACCATACGCGCCGTACGCGCCGAATTTTAGAATTCGTTGTATGAAATCATATGAAACCTCGCACATTACACCCGCACCGTACGCGCCGAATTTTATAAAATGCGGTAGGTATACGATATCGAAGGACGAATGCTGATGACGTCATATAACGCGGCGCGTTTGGCGCGTGTGGATACTCAGTGTTGTGTAATGTTGCCAACTTAGTGGATTTTCCACTAAAACTGGTGGTTTCGACTTACGTGATAGTTTTTGTATTTTATAACTTAATTAATTCGTAATTAATTATACATAATTTGATTTTTTTACATCGGTTATCAATATGAATACTTAGTGATAAATACCTTATTACTTAATTATCAATAAAAATACTTACCTCTAACAGTTCAATTGGTCTTCTAAATCTTGAGTTTTCCATAGAAAGATATGGTTTTAGTACATGTACCAATTCTTGAAGTAACTTGTATGTTAAATGCAAATATCTGAAAAATCGTTCATCATCACCTAATAAATCTTTAAATAAAGTATATCCCCTTCATATTCTCCATACAATTGCCTTTTTAAATTAATATTATGAATCCAGAATCTTCTTTTTCTCCGAATTTTTTTTTTCTTCTTCCTATGCCAATAAGCAGGCTATTACTATATTTCTTTCCATAGTGATTTCGAGCGATCAATTTCAATGTACCGTTTCACACTAGTGGTTGGAAAAAACTACAAAAGTTGTTGGTAAAAATTGGTAAATACAAAAGATTTGCGGACGGTGCGGACGATGCGTACGGGCAAATGTGTGAGGCCATCAGTAAAACTCGGCGCGTACAGCGCGTACGATGCGTACGGTGCGGACATGTGCGTTCAGCTTTATATACTTTTATATTCTTCAATAATTACATATTTTTTTTTACAAATTATCTGCTCATTTTATTATATAGCACTTTATAGTATTTTAATAATTTCCCTTTTGTAGTATATAGCCCTTTATAGTATTTTAATAATCTCCCCTTTTGTAGTGTTCGTATAGCCCTTCTAAGAGCGTCTGAAAGCAACGGGACGTGCTGTGTCGAAGTGGCATTCGACCTTGAACGCTACTCTCTCCCTCTCACTTAAGATAGTTACTGTTTCTTTCCCCCTTGTTGTGCATAATTCTGTCATTGTTGAGGACAGCTAGAGACCCGCCGCCCCGTCGCCCCTTCGTACCCCGCTACGCCCCGCGCACCCCGCACACCGGCGCTGATCCCGTGATGTCGGCGACCAATCAGCGCGCGTGCGGCTTCATTATCGTCGCACGGCACTACTCACAGACTGAGACACCTTCTTGTGAGATATAAGAAGGGCGTTTCGGTCTGTGAGCTGTTCATTTCACTTCGGAGCGGCACTCAAGAAGAAAACCTGAACAAGACTCAAGACTCCAATTCAAGACCTCCCTCTGTACATAGTGTTAGATATAGTTATTCAGTGCCGAATCATTGTAAATAGTTAATACAGTATATTAAAAAGTACCATCTTTTCTTCGAGCAGTCCCCTAGTATAGCTAACCTCAGATCAGTCATTAATCAATCAATAGTATAAATAAATATACAGTCCACTTCATCCATTATATTCTTGATCCATCGCCGCCGGATTCAAGCCAGAAGAAAGAAGCAAGAAGTAAGAAGAAACAAGAAAGAAGGCAATTATAGAAGAAAGAACATAATTATAGAAGAAAGAACATAATTATAGAAGAGAGAAGATCATTATAGAAGATCCTCAAGGAAGAAAGAAGTTCGTCAACGAAGAGAGAAGATCGTCGGTACTAATTTCTTCCCTGTTTCTTGTTACGACTACGTCATATACGTCTATTGTCTGTTTCCAGACAATTTCTTGTTTCTTTAACCGCGTTTACGCGGGCAGGTGGTTGCTCCCTAACGGTGTCAAACTGTGACCATCTGGTAACGCCCTTGTGGCGGGAACGACATCCAATACGTGCGTCTTTTTGAAGACGATACGTACGTCTTTTTGAAGACGACCGGAGGTCGCAACGTGAGACCATGAGGTAAACACGAAGCCAGAAGACACGGAACGAGGACGACACGCCGGTAGGAATGCGTATATTCGAAGAAGCACCCGCGTCCCCGTCCGATTATCTCGCGATGGCACAAGCGCCCTCCGCCGCGTTTCAGGCCCCGCTCGCGCCAGCATCTACGCCCGCGCCCGCGCCCCCATCGCCGCGCCCCGCTATGTCCGTGTCTACGACCGATCGCTTAGGAGAGGTTAGCACATCCGCGCCGCGCACGGAGACGCTCGTCGCGATTATTGAAGATCTTCCGTCTACAGAAACTAGTTCGATAGTACGTACCGTCGCGCCTGTAACAGACGTTGTACATAGGTGGTTAGAGAACGTAGAGACTGTGCGGGGGGAGTCGCCTTACCGCCCGTCTCAGCCCGCACCCCGCATCGAGACAGAGCAAGCCCTACCGAATAGGGAAACCGGTTACGACCACGCTGAAGATGCCCAGGGGAGGACGGTAGCGAATGAGGTTCAACCACGTCGCGTAGAAACGATACAGAGGGATAGTGGAGTCGCCGTAGAAATGAACCAGGTGGATCGTCGTGTACGGGTTACGTCGCCGTCGCGCGTCCAACGCCGCACTCTATCGCCTACACATAGATCGCCACATCGCCACGCGGATCGTAGATCACCGTCGCCGTATAGGGATGTAGGTGTACATAGATCGCCATCGCCACATCGTCACGCGGATCGTAGATTATCGTCGCCGTGTCATAGGGATGTAGGTGTACATAGGACGCCAGCGCCACAGCGTAGGCTAGAGGGAGATAGGGATAGAGATAGGTCGCTTACTCCACGAGGGAAAGAGAGGGGTATAGAGCGACTAGCGGAAGCTCTAGAGAATATGATTAGAGTCAGGCCCGCTGCCGCGAAGCAGACGCAGGACTTGCCTATTTTTAACGGTTCGGCCGCGGAATGGTTAGCCTTCAAAGCCGCGATGAAAGAATCCACGCGTTTATATGGATTCACAAATACGGAAAATATGGCAAGGTTAAGAAACTGTCTACGCGGTGAAGCTAGGGAGGTAGTATCGGCACTGCTGTTTACCGC
Source organism: Parnassius glacialis (assembly GCA_033319125.1). Classification (NCBI taxonomy): domain Eukaryota; kingdom Metazoa; phylum Arthropoda; class Insecta; order Lepidoptera; family Papilionidae; genus Parnassius; species Parnassius glacialis. The sequence goes on from JAVANC010000025.1 coordinate 35,554,780, forward strand.
GAAGGATCCAGCAGATATTATGCGAACATTAGAGCAGTGTTTCGGCCGCCCGGAAGTAATTATCGATCGAGCGTTAGAGGAACTGAAACGCCTTCCGCGCCCGGGTCAAACCGCTCAGGAATTGAATTCGTTCGCGATTAAGTTACAAAATATAGTATGTATTTTGCAGAACGTCGACGGCAAAGGGTATTTGCAAAATCCAATGCTGACTAGGGAAGTAACTAGTAAACTAAGCCCTCACTTACGGTCGCGTTGGTGCGATTATGCGGAGCACTACGGAAGTGCAGACGAACCGGGCATCGTTACACTGTCTAGGTTCATGATGAGAGAGGCTGACCGTGCGTTGAGTCGAGCTTATACGTCCGTAGCGCCGACTAAGGAATCGCCCGTAGGACGAGAGGCGCCGCCGTCGAAACGAGTTGTATTAACACGCCGCGTAGAGAATAGGGCCCGCGACGTAAAGACGTTCACCGCCCAGGAGGACACCGGTAGTGCCTCTTGTATGTGTTGCGGGGGTGAACACGTGATCGCCAAGTGTAGAAAGTTAGCGCAAATGGGTGTGGACGACCGGTGGAATTGGGTAAAGGAAGAGCGGGTGTGTTTTCTGTGTTTAAATAGTAAACACCGACGGTTTAGATGTAAAGCCAAGAAATGCGGCGTCGACGGCTGCAACGCCCTCCTTCACACCCGCAAGACCCGCGCACCTGAGACATCGGCAAAACCGGATGAGACCGTGCTCGTCGCGTCTAACGTTGGTAGTAATGCGTCCGTATTATTGAAAGTGTGTCCCATTACGTTACGTGGACCACGCGGTAGGGAAATAGATACGTATGCGTTGCTTGACGAAGGCTCGACTATTTCGTTGATCGACGACGACTTAGCGCGCGAGTTAGGAGCGGAAGGACCGGTAAAGCCGCTGAATATTAGAGGCGTAAATAATAGCCAGCGCGAGGCCGATAGCAGGCTAGTTAACATAGGCATACGTGGCAAGACGCGCAGTGAGATGTATAGAATAAATGCGCGGACAATAGCAAATTTAAAGATAGGTTCGCAATCCGTAAGTAAGGAGTGTTTACGTTTAAAACACTTACGCGACCTACCGAGCTCGGTTTGTTATGACGACGCAAAACCAAGATTATTATTAGGCGCCGACAACTGGCATTTAATAATCACCCGTAATTTAAGGATAGGACGTCGAAGGCAGCCTATAGCTGCACGTACGTTATTAGGGTGGGTAATACAGGGAACCGTGCCGCGATTCACGTGTAGGGAAGACGGTGAAACCGTATTACACGTCGTAAGCGTTAGCGGACGGTCAGATAGGGACATCCGAACGTTTGCCAGTCAGGACGAGGAGCTAACGGAACTCCTCAAACGGCAGTACGAGATCGATTCCATAGGTATCTCGCTAAAGAGTAGGCCGCGACGAGAAGAGGAACGCGCTGTCGAGATATTCCAGCGCACCGTCAAGAAGGTCGGCAAGCAATACCAAGTTGGACTGCCATGGAAGGACGACAACGTGCGGATGCCACCCAGCTACGAGATGGCCGCTCGAAGACTGCGGACGATCGAGAGAAAAATGGACAAGTCGCCGGAGTTTCGAGACGCCTACACAGCCCAGATAGACAACCTCCTGGCAAAAGGATACGCAAGGGAAGCCGAGGGGACAGAGAGAGAGGACCCCAAGAGCTGGTACCTGCCTCACTTCGCCGTACGGAATCCGAACAAGCCGGGGAAGACAAGAGTGGTTTTCGACGCGGCAGCGCGTGCGTCCGGTAGATGTCTTAACGATTATTTACTCGACGGCCCCGACTTGTTACGAAACCTACCGGGCATACTGTTTAGATTTAGGGAGAACGAAATAGCCGTGTCCGCGGATATTAGGGAGATGTTTTTACGTGTGAAGATCGACCGTCGCGACCAACCCGCGCAATTGTTTCTGTGGCGAGGTAACGAGCGATCCAGCCCACCGCGGGAGTACGTTATGACATCGATGATTTTCGGTGCGAGGAGCTCGCCGTTTCTCGCACATAGTGTTAGGGATCATAACGCGCGCGCACACGCAGAAACACATCCGTTGGCGCTTAACGCTATCGTACGTAGTCACTATATGGACGACTACTTAGAGAGTTATGCTACGGTAGAGGAGGCGGTAAATACGGCAAGACAGGTTATGGAAGTACACCAGAAGGCCGGTTTCACCTTGGCAGGCTGGAATTCTAACCACATAGCCCTATTGGAAGACAAGCCGGAGGAATTACTAGCGAGCAAGCCTACAGAAGTAGGCTTAAGGCAAGACAGCCCAGGCAGGACACTAGGGTTGTTATGGATGGCCGACGAAGACGCCCTGACGTTCAACACCTCTATCAATAGGGTGCCACAGGAAGTAAAGGCGCTACAGCGACCACCGACTAAGAGGGAAGCATTGAGCGCAGTCATGTCGGTGTTTGACCCGCTCGGACTGCTTAGCTACCTCACCATCACCGCCAAGATCCTGCTGCAAGACCTATGGCGAATGAAGAAGGTCGGATGGGACGACAAACTACCTGAGGAGGCAGCTGATGAATTCTAGAGGTGGCTGCGAGTCGTCGAGGAAGTGTCACGACTGCGACTGCCTAGGTGCTATGCTCCTACGGGGGTAGTGGTAGAGCGTCAGCTTCACGTATTCAACGACGCAAGCGAACGTGCGTACGCATCCGCGGCGTATTGGCGTATACGATACCGCGACGGAACAATTAGGGTACGGTTAGTGGCGGCCAAGGCGAAAGTTGCCCCTATAAAGGCACAAAGTATACCGCGTTTAGAGTTGCAGGCGAACTTGATAGGCGCGCGACTCGCGGAATTCGTGCAAGGCGAGCACAGAGTGGTAGCCGATAGGGTAGTGTATTGGACAGACTCCACTACGGCGCTCCACTGGATACAGAACGATACGGCGCGTTACACTCCATACGTGGCTCATAGGTTAGAGGAGATAGCAGGGAAGACATCACCCGAGCAATGGAGGTGGATACCGACCACAGACAACATCGCGGATCAAGCGACGCGTGTGAATTATATGAATAAAGAAGAAAACGACAGATGGTTCACGGGACCGTCATTCCTGTACGAGGACGAAGACAGATGGCCTCGTCGTCAGGAAGAGAGGGCAGGCGATGATGATGAGGAGCTGGAGGAAGTCGTGGCGTACCAGAGCGACACCAAGGACGCTCCACACCTGCCGGACATAGAGAGATTCTCTTCCTACGAGAGATTAATAAGGGCCACTGCACGGATACTACAGTTCGTCGATGCCATAAGAGGAAGGGCGCACCGACTGACATTGCAGCACATCCAGAGAGCAGAGCGGATGTGGATAGAACGCAGTCAGCAAGAAAGCTTCACTGAAGACATCAGTCGACTGCAGCGAGGAAAGAACCTGGCAACCGGCAGCGCGTTGAGGAAGCTCGACCCCATATTGGAAGATGGCATATTACGAGCTAGAGGACGAATCAACGCAGCCGATGTGGACAGCCAAATGAAGAGGCCCATCATACTGAACGGACGCCACCAATTTGTAAAGCTGCTTGTGGAAAAGGCGCATCAGGAAGCAAGCAACGCCAACAGGGTGCGGGTAGTAAACGACCTACGCACGAGATATCATATCCTTCGATTACGACCAACCGTAAGAGAAGCGGAGCGGAGATGTCTGCGGTGCAGGGTACGCAAGGCGACACCACGGCCAGCGGTTATCGGAGATCTACCACCTGAACGGTTAGGGGCATTCGCGCGACCATTCACCTACATCGGAATCGACTATTTCGGGCCTATAACGGTTACGATAGGACGTAGGCATGAAAAACGGTGGGTAGCGTTATTCACCTGTTTAACGACGCGCGCGGTGCATTTAGAAATAGTTTATTCCCTAACGACGGATTCGGCGATATCGGCATTGCGGCGCATGGCGGCTAGGCGTGGGTGGCCACGGGTCATCTACTCTGACAACGGAACAAATTTCCATGGGGCGGACACCGAACTACGACGGGCAATGGAGGAGTGGGCACCCCTGCTGAAGGACTACGCGTTGACTCGGCGGACAGACTGTAAGTTCATCGCGCCGGGCGCGCCGAACCAGGGAGGCGCATGGGAGCGTCTCGTGCGCTCAGTGAAGACCGCGCTCGATGCCACTCTACACCAGAAGAGCCCGCGGGAGGAGACGTTGGTGACGCTCCTCACAGAAGCAGAGAACACGGTGAACTCTCGACCGTTGACGCACGTACCGGTCGACATCGACGAGGAAGAGGCGCTGACACCCAACCACTTCCTGCTGCTGGGACCATCGAGCCTTCCAGTAACCGCGCCGTGCACGCCTAGTGATCATCGGGCGTGGAGAGCGGCGCAAGGACTTGCCGACGAGTACTGGAAGCGCTGGATGAAGGAGTACCTGCCGACGCTGGTTGCGCGCGGGGACTCGCGGGATGTGCAGCAGCGACAGCTACAAGAAGGGGACCTCGTCGTGGTGGCAGACGGTAGCCTGCCAAGGAACGTGTGGCCGCGGGGAATTGTAACACGGACCTTTCCCGGACCAGACGGCGTGGTGCGCAACGTGGAGGTGCGGACCAGGGGCGGATTGCTGCGGCGGCCGGTCAGGAAGATCGCCGTCCTCCCGAAAGAAGATGGGGCTCGCGAGCTACGCTGGGGGGAGGATGTTGAGGACAGCTAGAGACCCGCCACCCCGTCGCCCCTTCGTACCCCGCTACGCCCCGCGCACCCCGCACACCGGCGCTGATCCCGTGATGTCGGCGACCAATCAGCGCGCGTGCGGCTTCATTATCGTCGCACGGCACTACTCACAGACTGAGACACCTTCTTGTGAGATATAAGAAGGGCGTTTCGGTCTGTGAGCTGTTCATTTCACTTCGAAGCGGCACTCAAGAAGAAAACCTGAAGAAGACTCAAGACTCCAATTCAAGACCTCCCTCTGTACATAGTGTTAGATATAGTTATTCAGTGCCGAATCATTGTAAATAGTTAATACAGTATATTAAAAAGTACCATCTTTTCTCCGAGCAGTCCCCTAGTATAGCTAACCTCAGATCAGTCATTAATCAATCAATAGCATAAATAAATATACAGTCCACTTTCATCCATTATAGTCATCATAATTTTGTTTAAAAGATAATAACTGGCAGAATTCTATCAAGAGAAGCCATAATTTAAAAGAAGAAGAAGAAAAGATAATAAAATTAGTATACATATAGCACTGATTTCGGTAAGTCACTCGTTGGACTCACTGAAAATCAGCGCCATGGAGAAAAAAAAATCATGGCATTATGCTGAGTGTGCTCCTGTTCCCAGATGACGCCTTGACACATACGAGTATAGGTATTGTATAGTTTGTAATATGTAGTATATTGTAATTTGTATTTTATAGCCAATATTATTTGTAAATTATGTGTTTTTTTTATGTTATCTGTGATGGCGTCATTTTGGAGAATAAACCTTTCTTTCTTTCTTTCTTACTGTGCAATTTTTCGAGTTTTTTTTATTCGTACAAGACTTTTGTGAAATTCGCTATCCTCCCTAATTTTTCGGGGCCAGTATGACTTCGAGACTTTCAAGAAAAGAAGTGCGAGTTATTTTTTTAATACGTAGGTTTTTTTACAGTTAAGAGTGACAAATGAGCACACAGTTCGCCTGATAATAAGCGGATGCTGTAGCTCATAGACATCTACATCTATCCTCGATTGAGGAATCAAATTGCAGATGGGTTACCCCTGAGGACTAATATAGAATGCATTAAGCTGCTATTTTAATCTAGTATTATGTGAGAGCGGGGTCCATTCCAGTCTAGCTGACCTATTCGTGGTACAACCATAATATAGCTGCAGCATTGTTCTATCATGCATATAATCTTCCACGTCTCTTTTCAAAATTTATACCGAAACTTGCCAACTTACCAACAGACCCAAATACCTCTAAGATTTCACAGTATTAGGCAACTATGTAAAGAGACACATGAAACAAATAGTTAATTACATCAATAGTAAAGTAATAAATTACGCAGTCGGGCAAGGAACATAACACCCCTCAACTTGCAGCTTGTTACAAGTTGCCGAGGCGACGGCGCGTAAGTTGCGTCAAGTTTTTGCAAGTGGAACACCCTGCCGCTATTTCCAGTTCACTACTTATTTGAATAATATTTCGGTACAGTCGCGAACAATAACTAAACACTATGGTAAGTCACAAGAAAAGGATTGAGGGATTGATTTAATCATAGATAAATGATGTTTCCAACCATGGTAAAAGCTAACAAATCCAAAGGTTAAAACAGCTAACATTAAAAAATCCAACTGTTGTAAAAGTTTTTTTCCTTTCTTTAAAAGCACTTTTCTTTAGTTTATGTCGAAATGGTAGTAAAAAAAGTGGTAATGCAGTCGAAGATGAACAAAAACCTTGAAGAGACCTATATGTTAATCGGATGATAGACAGAGGCTCTCACATTGTCCTTTGTTGTACGCATTATGAACGACGAAGCGAAGCTTTTTTTTTAGTTTGGTTTGAATGCCTGGTATATGCCAACAAGAAAGGGGTGGAAACCAGTCAAGCGTCTGATGATGAAACAATAAATCAAAATAATGAATCAAGTCATGCAATTCCTGCGCACACTCTCTACCTAACTACATTTATATTTTACAAACTATTATACAATTAAGAGCTACGCTCAGTATATTTTGACTGTAGACGAATGGGTCGGCTCGACCGGGGAAGGACCATACCCTTACAAAATGCCATCCTAAAATAGAGACTAGCCAATGACCTATTTTACTATTAAGGACTCCTGAGGATTAAGATAGAATGCCTTGTTTTCCGGTTGAGCCGAGTCATTCGTTCTGCAATCAAAACTGTTGTAGAGGCTGTATCTATGCTTTTATTAAATGTGTAGCATTTACATATATCCACTTTTCGGCGTCGTAACTTAAATGAAATAACATGAACTAAAAAGAACAATCGTCAGAACCCCTCATTCACTTTTCACTGTGACTGTACCAAATAGAAACGGATGGCACTGATAGATAATTGATGAGTAAGAATTACTGCTGCTAAGCCCTCTACGATTCACTTATAGGCATGTCATTACAGGGAGGGCTTAACTATTCTTATGTCAGTTTGTAGCGGATCGTGTATGGACCAGGTGTTGTTGTGATTTAGAGGTTTTTGGAGGTCTTACTAAAGTTTCTATTGTTTTTTTTTCAAACCAACAAAGAAAGATAGAACATTACTTATCTTATATACAAGTGACGTACATATTAAAAAGCTAAGAATTGAAGTAATATAATAAAAGAGAAGAGAAATACAATATGTTTCATCTATACGAGTACGTGGTAGAGCCATGCTGCGGCTGTATTAGTAGTATAGTTGTAGCACGAATGGATCGGCTCGACCGGGGAAGGACCACGCTCTCACAGAATACCAGCGTTAAATGGCAGCTTAATGCTGCTGTGTTTCGTATGGTGAGTGTAGAGAACCGGAGACCCATTTTACTGGAAAAGAGGCATCTTAGTCCTCACGGGTGACGACGCATCTGCATTTTGATTCTTTATTAAGGATAAATGTAGATGTCTAAGGGTCACAGCAACCACTAATCATCAGGTGGACTGTGTGCTCGTTTGTCACCCTATCCTATAAAAAAAATCTTTTTTAGTCTCTCTACGTATGTAATTACATTAATTTTTGACAGTGGTAGAGCCACGCGGCAGCTTTTGCTGTCGCACGGATGGGCCGGCTCGAACCGGGGTGGTACCACGACCTCACAGAAAACCAGCGTGAAGTAGAGGTTTACCTCTGCGTTTCGCTTGGTGAGTGCAGGTGGCCGGAGGCCCTTTTTACTGGAAATGAGGCATTCCATCTTAGTCCTCACGGGTGACAACGCATCTATATTTTGATTTATAATAGAGGATAGATGTAGATGTCTATGGGCCGCAGCAACCACTTACCATCAGGTGGACTGTGTGCTCGTTTGTCACCCTAATTCTATAAAAAAAAAAGGTTGGTCTGAAATTTTATTAAATATAGTAACGAAATTATTTATTAAAAATAGATTATATATAATGCTTATTGAAATTTATTTTAATTTACCACTAGTGCGGAAAATATCTCTGTTCTAGGAAGAATCAGCGAGAAACTCGACGGATTTTTAAAGTAACAGTTTACGATTTTCTATTGTTGTACAAATAATTAATTTTACAAATCGAATTAGAAAAACTAAGTAGTGATCACTTCATTCCCAAGGGTTATTACTCATCTAACAATGTATTCCTTATTACTAAAACAACCCTTTTTATACAATCTTTGCTTATTAAATTTTTTGTACTTGGCTTTAGAGAGTCCACGTATAGTTTTGGGATTTTTTTATAAAAGCATGTACATAATACATTGCCATATGTATGAATTCCTAACTTTGTGAAGTCTATGAACTTATTTTACTAGTTAATGTCTGTTCATATTTCATTGCTTTTTAACTTTTTATTGTTATGTGTAGTTACAGTCAAAACTTATAACTGGTCAAAGCCACAAACCTCATTATTTAAAACTAGCTGTTCCCCGCGACTTCGCCCGGGTGTTATTTGGGGTTTTAATTTTTTGCGCGGAACCCTAATTCTTTTTCTAAAATAAAAGTAGCCTAAGTTACTCCTTGTGAAATCAGCTATCTGCCAGTGAGAATTCCGTCAAAATTGGTCCAGCCGTTTCGGAGATTAGCCGGAACAAACAGACAGACAGACGGACAGACAGACAGACAGACAAAACGTTTAAAATTGTATTTTTGTTATTAGTACCGTATATACTTTCATATGCATTTAGTATAAAGCTGTACTTTGACATTACAAACAGACACTTTAGTTTTATTTATTTGTATAGATTTTTGAATACTGGCTAGATGAACTTCACCAATTTTAAAAATATAACCTTAGCGCTTGCCGAAAATAAAAAAGACATTAATTTGGTCGGACAAAACATTGGTCGAAGAAATAAGATAGAGTAGCGGTTATCGCGTTGCACCGCTGTGGTTACGCGCCAAAAGAGATTTTCAATATTCTACCAAAAATGAAAATAACCCTACGATTTGTTTATCGCACTATCAAACGTTTCACTGAAGATTCAAGCTTCGAAGATCGTAAGAGGACGGCCGACCTCGTACAGTTAGGACACCCGCGATCATCATCGCAGTGCAGGCGCGAATCCAACTAAATCCTGTTCGTAAACAAAAATCTTAGCTCTTCAGATGGGCCTAAGCAGTACCACGATCAAAAGAGTGATCAATGAAGACCTAGGACTACGAGCTTATCGTAAGAAGACTAGACATTTTTGAACGAGCGTTTGAAAAAAATTAGGCTGGATAGATCCCGCGCTTTGTTACGGCGGTACGTGGGAAAAAAATACCGCGTCATTTTGTTTTCGGATGAAAAAATTTTTAACATCGAAGAAGGTTATAATAAACAAAATGATAAGGTGTATGCCCACAGCAGTGAAGAAGCCAGCACGCGTATTCCGAGGGTTCAACGAACACATTATCCTTCATCACTCATGGTTTCGCTTGGAGGCATATTCAGGCTTAATTGAGGTGTTTTTCTGTGAAAAAAGGTGTAAAAACCAGTGCCGAGGTGTACCAAAAAATCGTCATAACAAACATGGTGGAACCTCTTTCTCAAACAATGTTCAAAAATAGACATTGGATATTCTAACAGGACTCTGCACCAGCTCATAGGGCACGAAGCACGCAAGACTGGTTGATCGCATGATGACTGAAAATTTTATTTAAAATTGTATTTTAAATATACAATATTAAAAGCTATAATAATAATTAAAAAAAAAACTAAAACTAGAAACTTAAATATCATTCATATATATATTTTTTTTTATAGGATAAGGGTGACGAACGAGCACACAGTCCACCTGATGGTTAGTGGTTGCTGCGGCCCATAGACATCTACATCTATCCACGTTTGCGACTCAAAATGTAGATGCGTTGTCACCCGTGAAGACTAAGATGGAATGCCTCATTTCCAGTAAAAAGGGCCTCCGGTCACCTGCACTCACCAAGCGAAACGCAGAGGTAAACCTCTACTTCACGCTGGTTTTCTGTGAGGTCGTGGTACCACCCCGGTTCGAGCCGGCCCATCCGTGCGACAATACAAGTGCCGCGTGGCTCTACCACTGTTAGAGATGTTATATATATATATATAAATGATATTTAAGTATCATTAATATTGTAAATTAAATTACCTTTCATTTCATATATAATTTCTATGTAATTATCAAAAGGTGTATCACTAATTTTATAAAAAGTTTTTGACAGAACTTATGACCTGACTAAGTATTTTATATCATTATCTTATTATATATATTTTAAATGTTTTCGTCATCATGGTTACTTTTAAAATTCGACTAATTATGGAATATGAGTACCATCGTGGCAGCAACGCGAAGCGCAACATCGACGACGTTTACGGCGCGAATACTACAAACGAACACACCATTTATTATTACGGCCGACATACACGGTCAGTTAAAATTCGTTAAACTGACGTACATCCAAAAATTGAATGTGTGTGTGAAATCTCAAGTTGAAATTTTTAACTGACGATAACCCTTGAATTTGAATGGGCGCACCGTTGGTAAATACTTACTTTCATTGTAGCTACTTACATCATTTCTATGCTGTTTAGATTTTATATTATTTTATATATTTATAGAATTTCGGTTAACGGGGGATGGAGACCAAGGTGACTGTGATGATTTCACTTTCCTTGTAGTGGACTCAGAACGTGGGTATAGGATCTCAGTGATGCTACTTACGTAGTAGCATCACTGAGATCCTTTACCTTCCTAAAACATCGGTTCATGGATATCTAGGTATAGCGATGTTTTAGGATGGTAAAGGACTGTGATGATATCACCTACCTGATGGTGGACTCCGATGGTGGGTTTATGATCTTAGTGATGCCACTCCATATAACCATTGTATTTGGACTCATTTGAAAGGGATCATAAACACCTAGGCGACGGTTATGATCTCACCTTTCTGATGGTGCAATTCGGAGTTGAGTATAGGATCTCAATGAGGGCACTTGATAAAACGATCGTGTTTGAAATCATTTGAAAGGTATCATAAATACCTAGGCCACTGCATGGTGGACTTAGAAGGTGAGGCAAAAAATCTCAGTGATACACTACAAGGCATGGGCTTAGGTCGACCAAGATGATTGAGTAAATATGCCATGACTTTAAGAAGTCACTAGTTGAAATTGAAATACCCTATTAGATTTATTGTGGTGTGATTTATTACCAGACTGTGTAATAGTAAAAACAGCTAATAAAATACTAAAAATAGTAAAAACAGCTAATAAAATAGTAAAAAATAGTAAACCAACTAATAAAATAGTATAAATAGTAAAAACAGCTAACAAAATAGTTAAAACAGTTAATAAAGTTGTAAAAATAGCTAATAAAATAGTTAAAATAGTAAAACCAGCTAATAAAATAGCATAAATAGTAAAAACAGGTAAATAAATAGTAAAAACAGTTAATAAAATAGTAAAACCAGCTAATAAAATAATAAAAATAGAAAAAACAGCTAATAAAATAGTAATAGTAAAATAGTTAAATATCCCCATATGGCAAGATATACTGCGGAGGTGTTTTATACATGGTAGAGCCAAGCCAAGCTGCAGTTATTGGACAGTAGTAGCACGAATGGGTCGGCACGACCGAGGAAGGAGCACGCTCTCACAGAATACCAGCGTAACATAGCAGCTTAATAGAGCTTAGAGAACCGGAGACACTTTTTAGTGGAAACGAGGTATTCCATCTTAGTCCTCAGGGTTGACAAATTTTATTAATTATTGAAGATAGAAGTAGATGTCTATGAGTCACGGCATCAACTTACCATTAGGACTGTGTGCTCGTTTATCACCCTAATTCTAGAAAGGCCTACGTTCAATAGTGAACTTTTAATAGCCTGTAATCGTTACAGCCTATTAAAAATGTAATCGAGTGGACGGATGACTGGGAAAACGCTTAATTTAACATTATTGCCTTTCTAAGTTGTTTACATTAACAAAACATATCAACATTAAGCCCTTTACGGTTTATTAACAGTGGGCAACTGTGCCGCAACACCACGCGACGCACGTGGCGGACACGCGACGGACACGTGGCGTGTCGCCCGCCGTGACGCCCGACGTGACAACGGACACGTTGTAATCACGTTAGGATTACACGAGTGATCGATGCTCGCAAATTAACGGCTCGTTATCGGTGTTATTACATTTATCGATAATTCGGTAGAGACGAGCCCGACCTTACGCACGACCCTATTGCAACGCATCATCGCTGAAACCCGGTTTTTTTTATATCGGTTTACTAAAGCTTTATCTTTTTTATTCTTCAATTATTTACTTAATTACAGTGTAATGGTGTAAGAATATCCACTACCCCAGGATGCAGCAGGATCTTCCCAATATTTTTTATTATCATATTTATTATTTTATACGTGGTAGAGCCATGCTGCAGCTATATTAGTAGTATAGTTGTAGCACGAATGGGTCAGCTCGACTGGGGAAGGACCACGCTCTCACAGAATATCAGCGTCAAATAGCAGCTTAACACTGCCGTGTTTCGTATGGTGAATGTAGAGAACCGGAGACCCTTTTTACTTGAATTCCATCACATTCCATCTTAGTCCTCACGGGTGGCAACGCATCTGCATTTTAATTCGCAAGCGAGGATAAATGTAGATGTCTATGAGCCACAGCAACCACTTACGATCAGGTGGACTGTGTGCTCGTATGTCACTCTATACTATAAAAAAAAAAGACAACTTTGGTTAATAAAACTATTTTTACGGATTATATCGCGTTTAATTTTCAAATAGTTGAAGTAAAATTAAATGCGATAAAATCCGTAAAAATAGTTTTATTCAATGGTTTTCGCGTAAATATAAGAAATCATTTTGAAAATTGCGGTTGCCAACCCACCTGCCAAGCGTGGTAACTATGGCAAATATACCCCTATGATGCAATCTGTGGGGGGGAGGCCTATATTGAGCTGTGTACTTTTGATAACCTGTAACGGTACCCACTTTTTCTCGTTGATAAGAATTCTTAAAATTATGTCCTAATTCATTATGAATCTTCTTTCTTTTATAATGGATCTGTGTTGTCTGTATCAAATAAATTATTATTATTATTATTATTAGCTCAGGGTCAACGTTCGCTATAAATTTCACAGTACCCGAGCAACCATAGGTTTGATCCCCAACGGTATCAATGAAATTGTTAATTGAAGTCAATTTACTATGCACTATGCGTTGAAAGAAACCATTGTAAGGAAACCTTCTTTTCACAGAAATTGTTGTTGTTGTAAACACGTGTAAACACGTGAAGTCCGCCTGGAGCAGTGCGACGTACTAATGGCTTCATAATCATGGTTAATAATAACCCCTGGGAATAAGGTGGTCGCTTCCAAGCTATTTCTTAAATAAGTTTTGTAACTACTTTGTTTAACCTGTGTTCTTATTGTATAACATATTATGGAAACAAGTCTCGCTGGGTTTCACGAACTAGTGGTAAACGTAAAAATTAATTTCAATAAGATTTACTTGTAATCTCTATTGGATAAAAAATTGTTTTCTGTACATAAATGGGAGGAGACCCTGTGCCGAACTGTGAGACGCATAGAAACTGTAACATCTCTTTTACTTTACTTAATACGACGCTAATGCTGATGTTTTGATATCAAGTTAGACAAAGGGTAAACTTTTGAATACAGTTGCAAGTTATCCATTACTGTTCAAAAATTATTATTGAACAATTTAAATGAAACTAAGTTTTACTGCCGTGACCATGGGTGCTGTAAAGTACGCAACGTCGGGAATTTTAAATTAATTAATAGACACCATAAAATACGTACAACTTTAAATGAAATTAATTTTTACGGATTCTATCGCGCTTAATTTAATTTTTAATTCCAGACTCTGCTTTACAGTAGGTACCCATGGTCACGGGGGAGACTGAGATGTTTGACGTCCCTATTTCATAGTTAGCCCGGCTACCTTCAGTTTTTGAATATTAATTTTGGTCTGATCTACGCAGAATGAGCTTATAGTATCTTGAAGTCTTGCAGTAGTATACTTGGGTTTGGATTATAATTAAATTTATTTTTTACATAATATTTATTTTATCTACAATATTAAAAACTATAATAATAGTAAAAAAAAAATTAAACCTAGAAACTTAATTATCATAATATAATCCTACTCCCCGCGGCATCGTGCCAAGAACGCTGGCTGCGTTTCCCCGCTGAATGGCTATACTTAGCCTTTGAGCGAGGAAAGAACCAGCCCTCTTATCACCAGCAGCAACGACCAGCCGCGGATTGAGTTCCTTTAGGAACTTCACCGCACGTTTGGATTTAATTTGATTAATTATAGGATCCCAAGCAGATGACAGCACCCATCCATCTTCTCTATTGAAATTAGGATGTTTTATTAATTTCAATAGCCTCGCGAATCAACCTTGGTAGGAATCGGGAATTAAAAAGTTAAATTAAACGCGATAGAATCCGTAAAAATTAGTTTCATTTAATGTGTAGTCTTGGTGTAAATATAAGCAATCATTACGTAAAACTTACTTTCATTATAATATGTAGTGTTCACGTAAGAAATCATTATTGAACCAGTAGCATGCTAGCTAACACAAAAATATTCATTTGTCCTAATGGTAAATAGAGAGAGTACAATTAAAGACTGTGATTGTGAGGTGTTATATCTTAGTCTCAGAGGTGACAACGCATCTGCAGCCTTCTGTGTCCACAAGCTGCAGAAGTCATTTCCCTTCAAATGGACGTAACTTCGTTTGTTAGCTAATTTTTATTTATAAAAAAAAAACTTTCTTGATTGAATCTAGTACCTGTACACTAATTTCTATATACTCATATTAGAGAGTCTTCCTCACAGGCCTTTCTTGACTAGACACGTCAATGGGAGGCGTGTTACTTGTACTAGGTATTTTATTACACTATCTAAAATACTATTAAAATCTACACTACAGGAGAACTCTTCACCTACCTTGTAACCTACTTACACTGCCACTACATCAGCTCAAACTAATGGGGCTCGTTACATCAAGGCGTCACTCCACCTAGGAAACTAAAACCACGATTCACCAAACTAATTCAATGCTGTGCTGCCTCTTCAATACTTTTAATAGAGAAGATTTGTCTTTACCGCCACGCTGGACTTGCACATTGGCAACCACAGTAAAATTCGCATCTGCGGTGCTTCTTGTTATCGACGCTTGGGGATTTTAGTGGCGTAAAAATATTTTTATGTATAGGTAATTTTAAATAATATAAATAATAATAAAAAAAATAAAGGTCCCACATGCTTTCTTGCTGGTTCTTCGCAGAAAAGAATATTTTCCCAAACCATTAGCAAAAGTAAAATGTTATTAATTTGATAATTTTCAGCCACAAGTTAATATAACAAAAGTTTAATTTTATAGCAAATAAATGTCCTTATTTTTAGATATGTGGAGCCTAAATTTTAGTATATTATATGAAAAGAATATTTTCTTTCGACTAAAATTGCTTTGTAATAGCGAAGTCTACTGAAATCGATCAATTTTTGTTGGATAAAATGATTTTACCTATAAACAAAGAAATTAAAGTTGACTGACTCTGAAGGTGGTCCGTAAAATAGACTAATTCAATGTAAATCGGTATGATATGAAATTGTGAATTGTTAATAATGGTTTGGAGATGATAATTTAATTCAATTAAATTAATTTTATTTATTTGATAATAAATTTCTTCTTTTTTTTAATTATATTACATTTAAAAGTTATATTAACCATTTTTAAAGCACCGCACATAGAGAAGATCGAGTTAATAGCAAACACTTTGTACTGAACTAGCTGTTCATCTTCATTAAACTGTCTCGATAACGAAGTAAATTTCGTTTGTAAGAATTAATATGCTATCCCTAATAATAGCGCTTATAAATCACTTTTTAATTTTTAATATTTTTGTCACAAAATAACTTATTGTGGCTTATATATAACAAATAGAACTATGGTTTCACGGATTATTTTTTAGATTAAGGAGAGATGTATATTTTTATAGAACATAGTATTTACGTATCACTAACCATTACGCCACCACACGCGGATTAAGCAGTTCGAGAGCGATTTTTCTTCCGACTTGCTTAACAAAAATTAATATTTAAGGCTAGCTGAGAGGTGTAGGCTAATGCTAGAATAGTTTGGAGAGTAGTAGGTAGTTTTAGAGACTAGCGTGCTTAAACAAACAAAAAACCTCTTTCGGTTAATTATATTAGTAGATATAGATTCTATCTCTTTCTCTCCTTTAGATTTATATATTTGTCTCTTTTTAGTGCCGCTTTTTCGTTTCATTTGTATCAAATCACAACGATACTAAAGAAGTTCTTCACTTCATAAATACCTTAAATTAGAATTATTTGCAATCTCTATTGAAAAAAATATATTTGATTTTATTTTACGAAATAGTTTTACCGCCATCTATCGAATACCACGAAAACTGTACTGTGGTTGCCAACCCTATGTCCCAATGAAGCAATCTAGGGTAACGGTAAGTTGCAACAGCGGAGACGATAATGAACATGTTCATAGACTCCAGACCAGACGATGTTTTTCTTCTTAAACGTCTTTAGACAATTTACTATGTCAACTTTTTCAAAAATTTACTATTATTGCATGAATTACATGTTCCCTCACTCAGCGTTGTAATACAGCCCACATTATCATTACCATCTCCAAGTATCCAGTTGCGTCCCTGTACTGTGATTCCATTCCAAATCAATCTGTGAACAGTTTGAGAAGTTTGCCTTTCACAATTTCGCAAGGCGATGTGAAATTACCGCGGGAAATATCAGAATACGGCCAAGATAGCGTGGATATGACTATCCGAATTGAAACTTAACAATAAAAACATATTACTATGTTGATGAAAGGCGTAAAATATAACATAATAGTCCCGGCTTTACACGGGTTGAACAATAAACCTATATTACATATATCTCTCACGCGCCGACATCCTCGCTATCGCCGCTTCCACCGACAGAGTTTATAATCACTACTGACCGCCGCCATACTTATTTTGCCGATCGAGACTTTTTTACATATTATATTAGACATATTATGCTGTCACGATCTTTAATTCAGAAATTTTCGTTTTCAGCCACACATTATTTTCGTGCAACTTTAACTATTGCCGTAGCGCACGCTATGAAAGCTCTCAAGCGGCACGACTTTTTCCGACTTAATTGAAGAATATCATCGTAACTTTAAGACATAATATATGTTATATTGTACGTGGTAGAGCCATGCTGCAGCTATATTACTAGTATAGTTGGAGCACGAATGGGTCCGTTCGACCGAGGAAGGACCATGTTTTCACAGAATACCAGCGTAAAATAGCAGCATAAAGCTGCTGTGTTTTGTATGATGAGTGTTGAGAACCAGAGCCCCTTTTACTGGAAACGGGGCATTCCAGCTTACTCCTCACGGGTGTCAACGCATCTGCATTTCGATTCGTAATCGAGAATAGATGTAGATGTATGTGGGTCACAGCAACCACTTACTATCAGGTGGACTGTGTGCCCGTTTATCACCCTTATATTATAAATATATATAGCATAATATGTCCATTTGTGATAATGTACCTTCCGAATGATGAAATCATTTTTCAAATAGGTCGGTAGGCTCTCTGACAAAATTCGCAATAAATAAATTGGAGACAAATAGTTGATAAAAGTTGGAGTTAAATAGATTGGAGACAGAGCGTTCGTGAGCTCAGAGACTTTGGACGTACCGTCACCTACTTCAAGTTCGTAAAGTACCAAAAGGTAACGTTAGCTGTGTAGTGGCGGTGTAAGGAAATCCTTTAGCCCTTATCATCCCGATGATGTCGTAGGAGGCGTCAGGGGGAAACCGAAACAGGAGATGAACAGCGACATCTTCTGGATAAAAACTTTAAAAAAATAAACTGCGTAATGATTTCTTATATTTACACCAAACTGTGATTGCCTAACCGCCTGCCAAACGTGGAAACATACATACATAAACACTCACGCCTGTCACCCGGTGGGGTAGGCAGAGACTACGGACTTCCACTTAGCACGATCCTGACACAACTCTCTCGCCTCCATTACATCCATATCAACGCATACTCGCTCGTCGGTTATGGATACTCCGAGTCTGCCCCATTTTCAATATATCGCCAATTTGGTCGATAAACCTTCGTCGAGGGCAGTGATTCCCAACCAGAACCGCGACCACGAGTGGTCCGCAAGAGCTTAAATATGGTCCCCGAAAGATTTATATATTTTACTTACTTATTCGTTTTAAATAACACATTTATTATTTTCTCGTCACGCGGACAGTGCAACACCACGCGTCACATTAGTGAGTACCTTTTACAATAAAGACACAAATAATACTGCTAATGAATGCTTCTTTTCAGTTTATTATATAATTATGTTAAAAGATGTAATTAATTTTTTTGTAAGGTTAACACAGCTTTTTCTTTCACCTTGTGGTACCTGCTAATTACAAAAAAATCAAAGTGCTCCCTGGTCAAAAAAGGTTGGGAAACCCGTCTAGAGCATCCCTTCTCGACTCTGCCGTTCACATCTGTATTATAGATTTTCTTTGTCACTCTTTCCTCGTTCACTCTTACTACATGACCATACTAAACGGGGCAACAATGGTATTATCCCCCCCCCCCCCCATGAGACAATTTATCAATTAATGAATATTTTTTGGATATTTTATTTATTTATTTATTTTATGGATTTATCGCGTTTCATTTAACTTATTTTACTCATTCTTAATTTCCAAAGTTTCGGGTATTGGATGTCCTGATGTCATAGTTAATCCGGTTCACCTTCAGCTTTTGAATATTAATATTTGGTTCAATGTTTGACCTGTTTTACCACAGGCCTGACAATAGAAAGCTTCCAGTAGTTGATTTTGAGCCGCCTTGATGACATCTAATTCTCTTTTCAGCAAGTGCCACGAAACAAGCATCATCACTAAACTTGCGACCATTCACTACGTGTTTGCGCTATTTCGTTCGTTTCTGCGCATAAAGACCATAGACACCTACATTCGTGAATTAAGAAGCACAATGAATATGGATTGTCAGTGTCATCCCTGAGAACAATTCGGATTCTCGTCAATGCTATTTTACGCTGGTGTTTTGTAAGAGCGTGGTCCTTCCTTTCAGGCTAATCTGCTCGCGCAGCACCAACAATACAGCTGTAGAGTATCTTGTCTTAATACAACAATTGCATCTTACTGTTCCCGTGCCTTTACAGAAAGTACATAACAGTTCATTATTATAATATTCATTAAACAAAAAAGTTCACGTCTCATCCACACGAACCGATCGTCCAATTGCCGGATTGATATTCAATTCGGAATCGCAAGGAGAAAGATCGCCCCGGGACAGCGGCCAATTGAATTTGAAAACAGCATCCAGTGCCACCCGCCCCCAGCCCCCACTGACCTCCCGAGCGGTCACCACATATGGGATACGTCAGCGGGACACAGAATATTCTTAAGATATCATTACAAAACATAATATTCACTGTTACAAATATAATATTCACTGTGATAAAATATATTAATGAAATAAAGACTATAAATAATTTTAAATTATCAATATTAGTCAACATATTAATAATTTTTCATGCTTTCTTTTATTTGTTATTATAATATCAAGGAATACATGAATGAAAACAACCCCTGGGAATAAGGTGATCGCCACCATGCTGGTTCTATGAAAAATCATTTAATAATTGTATAAACAAAGTTATTGTTAAGTGAAATATGTTTGAAAAAAAAGTCCCGCTGGGTTTCTTGATGGTTCTTCCCAGGACTGGGGTGTTTTCCGAACTAGTGGTAAATAAAAAATGACTTTCAATAAGTATTATGTAATAATCAATATTGAATAAAAAATTATTCTATTCTATAATTGTAGCAGGAATGGCTCGGCTCGGCCGGGGAAGAACCACGCCCTCACAGAATACCAGAGTAAAATAGCAGCTCAACGCTGTTGTGTTTCGTATGGTGAGTGTAGAGAACGGGAGACCCTTTTTAATGGATAATAGGCATTCTTTTACTTTATACGTGGTAGAGCCACGCTGTAGTTGTAATAATGAGTCCAGCACGAATTGGTTGGCTCATACAAGAACCAAGCTCTCATAGAATACCAAGAAAATATAGATGTTACCTGTGGTGAGTACTTCATTAAAAATATTTAAAAAAATATTTATAAACATTCCTGCGTCTGCAACTATCATATCATTAAAATTAAAACAATTACGAAACTATGGAATTATCAATTGACCGATCGAAATGGTAACCCTAACCCCCCTGCCCGACGCAGCCATTTTCCCGCCCGTATACAACAGTTTTATTGTTTTTATATTTATTTATCCGGGCCTGTTTTTACATTATCCGGCCCTATCGTTGGCGCGCGCCTTTATGACGTAGCAAAGGGAGCGTTGGTCAAACGACGCCACTTAGTGGACAGGGCTAATCGATTCTCACCTTTTTATTTACTACTAATAATATGAAATAAAGAGGAAGAATTAATATATTAATTCATTAATTCTTCCTCTTTAAGCATTTAATTAATTAATAACGAGTCCGAGTATATACCTGGAAAAATTTAAAAATTGTCATTTTTTAACTTATCCAGATATTTAAATTTTTTCATTATAAATTCATCATCATTATCATCATCATTACAGCCCTTCACAAGTCCACTGCTGAACATAGGCCTCTCTCAAAGAATGCCACAAAGCACGGTCCTGAGCCACCTGCATCCATCGACTTCCTGCATATTTTACCAGGTCGTCACTCCATCTAGTGGGAGGACGCCCTACACTTCGCCTGCCGGTACGAGGCTGCCACTCGAGAACCTTTC
This sequence comes from Parnassius glacialis, assembly GCA_033319125.1. Taxonomy (NCBI): domain Eukaryota; kingdom Metazoa; phylum Arthropoda; class Insecta; order Lepidoptera; family Papilionidae; genus Parnassius; species Parnassius glacialis. The sequence continues at coordinate 35,575,789 of JAVANC010000025.1, forward strand.
TTCCCCATCGGTTGTCGGTTCTTCGAGCTATATGGCCGGCCCATTGCCACTTCAGCTTACTAATCCGTTGGGCTATGTCGATCACTCTGGTTCTACTGCGGATATCCTCATTTCTGAGTTTATCACGCAGAGAAACTCCGAGCATAGCCCTCTCCATAGCTCGCTGAGCGACCTTGAGCTTCCTCATCCGGCCAGCAGTGAAGGACCACGTCTCAGTTCCGTATGTCATCACTGGCAACACGCACTTACTAGTAAATTAACTACAAATAAATCGAATACACGTAAGTATAACCAATTGCATTCCGCTTTACCCAGTTATAGCCGGGTAAACCCTAACCCTAATAGCCGGATTAACAAATTGTATTATGCGTCCTGTGTTATTGTATTTAACGGTGAAGTTTTGACTTTGGTTGTGTTAGCCGTGCACATACACATTGTGCTAGTGTGCGCAGGCTGCGGGTGCTCGGGAGTAGCGCCCCCGAAGCCTACGCACACTAACACAATGTGTACGTGCACGGCTAACACAACCAAAGTCACAACTTCATCGTCAAATTTAATAATTAGGTAGTCACTTTCACAATAAAACAAGAATATAGTAGTCACTTTCACAATAAAACAAGCATATAGTAGTCACTTTCACAATAAAACAAGGATATAGACAGGGCTGATTTTGAGAATGGCAGATTAGTGGACACTAAGCAAACTAAGCGCTAAATGTAAAATTAACAGTAGGCGAGCAACGGTCGAGGTGTGTTGCCAACCCCGAAGAGTAAGAATGAAAGCGTTCTTGTTACTCACCATACGAGATCTATTACACCGATTATGTGTCTAAATAATGAAAGGTAATATGCTGAACGATGGTATTGTGTGTGAGCGTGGTTGTGCTGACTCATTCGTACTACAATCAGCTATTAAAAGTGCTGACTAGATAGTAGGACTCCCTTCTTCCCAGGAGTCCGTCTGGGTTGGTATACCGCACTCTTACCTGTTTCCGCCACCAAATAGCAATGCTTGCACGGCTGCATCCCGGTATAAAGTATAGAAAGCCGGTATAATCGCAGGTTGTGAGGCATTCCAACTTAATCTTCAGAGGTTACCACGCATCTGTTGCGTTCTTTCTTTGTTTGAAGATGGCTGCGGGTATCTATGGGCTGCAATATTTTTTACCATCTGGTGGGATATAAATTCGTTTGGCAGTTCAATTTTATTAAAAAATATGAAGGTGCTGATTGTGAAATGTGTATAATTGTGCAGTCAAATTCAAAATCACCTATAGAATACAAAATGTGATTAAGTCTGCAGTCTTTATTAATTTAAACTTTAATGCCCAAAAAATAAAAATCGTTAATATGGCCGTTCTCTCCCAGTCAACCATTAGGCTAAGTAGAGATATGGGAGGTAGTGCAGTGCAGTGAAAAGCAAAATAAACTAATAATGATAAAAAAGGTAACGAAGTTCGAATAAACCAGAATTTATATATGACGGGACCAGCACCATTGCACGTGCGGCTCGGTAGCCGTCGGTGCATTTAGACAGAGTTCTTGTAAATAACACGTGTTCCGCACACCTGCACCATTGCACCTGCGGTGGCGCCCGTTTTGCTTGTATAAAACGGACGGCGCGGCCGCCGTTAAGACAGTCTTGGCTCTGACGTGGAACGGTACGCTTGTTGTATTCCGTTACTAGTTTATCCTCGACTCGTTGGATAATTAATTCGTGTAAACGAATTAATTATTATTCCTAACTGCAAAATCAGTCTCTGTACTACACTATACTTCCTACATATATATATTATTATTCATTAACATCGTGATTTTTACGCTTATCGCAGTAAAAATACTCGATACAATTTAAACGAACGACGTAATGCTGTATCCACATTGCGGCAACAGTGTCAGGTGAAGCGAAAGAAGGTCCGACTATGATTCGTCAGCGCGATTTACAATTGCCACCCTCGTTTTATCGCATCCCTTGCAATCTTAAACAGTAAACAGGACAAAATAAAATTGAGTCTTATATTTGACGTTTTAAGTATTATTTTTGTCTATGCCGAAGTTCAGCGCAAGTTTGTCAATCTGTACGACACGGTTTTCTAAGATGATACGTATAAAAGCGATAGCTCCTTGTGCTTATCAATTCAATATCACGGGGCCTTTGATCGCGTCGTTCGCTTATATTACGTACATTTCACAACAGAGTTATATCTGCGATTATGATTTTCTTTTTCGGACAGTGTTGCTAGTAAACCGTCGTAACAATATTGCTAAAGAAACATTTTATGCATTATGGATGTCAGGTAAAACAGTTCTGTCTTTTTTTTTTTAATTTTGTCTCAATTGTACACTAGGTTTTATTGGTAGTAGTGATTCTTATATGACCAGGAGTATGTCTGTATTGATAACACTACCCCTAACCTATCAAACTAGACTTTCTGTCATTTAGTTTTTATGTTAATTCTTTGTTAAACATAGGTATAATTATATTTAATTTAATTTTAATTTAGAAGCCATTTAGGACTGGTTATCCCGTTTTGGAATATCTGTCAACCCATCTAAATGTCAAGCCCTGCTTGTTAGCAGATCAAAAATGCTGGAAAAAAATTGACATCAGTTGCTTGCCACCCGTTTTTTATATTTCATCCCGTTCTCTGATTGGATAAATAACTTGTTTTGTAGGATAGCGGCAAACGAGCATGCGGCTCACCTGATGGTAAGTGACTACCGCCACCCATGAACAACTGCAACACCAGGGGAACCAGAGGAATCGCAAATGCGTTGCCGGCCTTTTAAAAAAGAGTAGGCTCTTTTCTTGATGGTCCCTAAGCCGTATCGGTCCGGAAAAATCGCTGGTGGTAAACTATTCCACAAGGAAGTTGTGCGAGGAAAAAAACATCTTCTAAATCGCACAGTGGTGGACTGCCAACCATCCAGATGGTGTGGATGGTATCGGGAGTTCTGCCGCGATGTGCGCTCGTGAAATTTGGCGGCTGGGATTAATCCGAACAATTCCTCAGAGCACTCCCCGTGGTAAATGCGACAGAAAATGCAAAGGGATGCAACATATCCAGCGCCAATGAATCGAGCCGTTTCGGAAAGAACTCGGTTGTCGACGATTCGAGCCGCTCTGCGCTGGATGCGGTCAAGTGGTAGGAGCTGACACTGGGGAGCCCCAGCCCAGAGATTTTTCTCAGTCACAAAAACAAATCACAAAGTCACTTAAGATCGCTCTACCGTCTAAAAAACTTTCTCCCATACAAAACTAAGCATAATATGCTTGTTCAAACACTCGTCTTGTTTGTCATTGATTATGTAGATGTTGATATAGATATAGATATAGATATAGATAGACCCAGACATGAACCAAATCTTCGCAATAAGCTTGAGCGCCTTCTTATTAACTACAGCAGGTTTATTTTCGGCCTTCGAATACTTATATGAAATATCGTATTCGCCTTAAATGGCTAACTATCCGAGAAAGGCGAACTTCCAGAATATTGTCTGTTCTCTACTCCATTCTAAACGATTTGTCCTCTTTCAAGACATATTTCAATACTTTTCCTCCAACTACGACATGGTACTTCGCTCCTCAACTATTTAATCTGAACATTTCAGTTCCATATGAGTCTCTGCGAGATGACTACATATTTGTGCCATTTGCTGTAGAGACTATCGGTCCGTGGGGTCCACGTGCGGTGAAGTTCCTAAAGGAACTCCATCCGCGACTGGTCATTGCTGCTGGTGATAAGAGGGCTAGTTCTTTTCTCGCTCAAAGGCCAAGTATAGCCATTCAGCGGAAAAACGCAGCCAGTTCTTTGGCACGATACCGCGGGGAGTAGGACTATATGATAATTAAATTTCTAGTTTTAATTTTTGTATTATTATTATAATAATAGTATTATAGTAATATAAGCAGTAATATAAATTAACAAAGTGTTCGTATGTGAAGGAAAAAAACATGAAAAAGATCGCTTACAAAATTTCTTTGTAAACAATGTTATCCATTGCTCCGTCTGTAGTTAAAATATATAAATTATCTGGGATAGTAACGCGAGAGCAAGCTACGTTCAATTGACCGTGTGAAAAACCCCGTATAAAAATCGTTGTTTCTTAAAACTTTAGTAACTTTGTATTAAATGAAGTAATCGCAATAATTTTTTTTTTTGATAAGGGCCAAGTATCTAAGAAATAAAACTTAGAAAACCTAATTGAAATATATCCATTAGTTTTTCCGTGATGCGCGCACAACTGCAAACATCTATTTTATTTATATGGATGTCTATATGTATGTACTTATATGTAATAAGGATAATTGTCCTTTATAATATATATTTATTTGCAATTGTTTTTATTTATATGTATTTCTGTAAACAAGCCTTATTTTAATATGTGTTATATCTGTTTATATTTATATAACTTATATATTAATAAGTTACTTATTAACAATGGTAGAGCCACGCGGCAGCTTCTGCTGTCGCACGGATGGGCCGGCTCGAACCGGGGTGGTACCACGACCTCACAAAACCAGCGTGAAGTAGAGGTTTACCTCTGCGTTTCGCTTGGTGAGTGCAGGTGGCCGGAGGCCCTTTTTACTGTAAATAAGGCATTCCATCTTAGTCCTCAAGGGTGACAACGCATCTACATTTTGAATTGTAATAGAGGATAGATGTAGATGTCTATGGGCCGCAGCAACCACTTACCATCAGGTGGACTGTGTGCTCGTTTGTCACCCTTATCCTATAAAAAAAAACTTATATAGGGGAGGTCCCCGAGAACCGGACACTTAAGGAACTACAAAAATAAAAAAAACTGTATAATAGTCTAATTCATTTATTTCACTTTAATAAGCTCTCAACTATATAATTAATCAACACAGATATATCAACAGCATCAAATGTTACTTTAAATGTAGTAGATACTAAGAAATATTTAACATAGAAAAAAGGACGTTTTTCATAAAGGTTCCCCTAAAGACGGACAGCCAAGTTTTAATTCATTTTTAAACCTAAACATTATTTTAACAAACAATTCGTAACAATATCTATTATAATAGTACAAATCAATTGTTTAAAAAGAAAACTATTCTTAATTCTAATTAACTTTGGTCATAATTAGGAACGTGTTCTATAGAATCACAAAATTTTTATTGTACACCCTGCAAAAATCACAAATGTGAGCCCTCTTCAACATCAGCATACGTTTTATTAAACCACTGAATGCAAGCTTGACAGCAAATCCAATCTTCATTATTATCTTCTTGGCAGATTAAACAAATTGTTGCATTTTGAGTCACTGATGTTGATGTTTGAAATTCTTTTCTAGTTAAAGGCGTGCACCGATTTGACATATCCACCACATGCGCATTTAGAGCTTCTTCGTACTCCTCGGTAAAAGTTGGGTCAAATCTTTCTTTTTTGAGTGGTAGTTTTATTTCCCCTCCTTGTTTTAATTTTTTAATGTAGTCGAACAGTGTACCTACTTTTTGGCACATTGCAGACTTCAGATGACTTTTTCAGTGAATATTTTTGACATCACTTTATCGATGGCTTTTTTCAATATTTCACGTTTGGTATTCTCACAACTCAGTTTGGTTTTATCCAGATTGAATCTTTTTTTATAGAAGAGGGGCCAAACGAGCATGTGGCTCACCTGATGGTAGGGTGGATGCCCCTAATACCAGACACGCCCCTAATTCCAGCATTTCCGCCTTTTTACTTCGTAAATAAGATTTCTAGTAGTCTTAACTACAAATATCGTCACCTAAAAAATTCTTTGTAACTAGAGGAAAGTTCATTTCAAATATTACCTCACAGTTATAAATCTAAGAGTGTTAAATTAAAAATCAAAACACGCATGTAACGGAAAACGCTCATTTTCCTAACTTTTTTACAAGTTATGGTCCCGATACAATTAAGCATATTTTACATTAGCTCGTTTTTAGGCTTTTTGATTTGTATGAATGTGACTATAGACATAGCATTGCAGGTATTTTTGTTTAAATTTATAAGGTTTTTTTTATTTTATAAATGTACGCAGTGCAAATGTCAGCCGTCAGGCTGAGATGGGGTTTGACGTACATAATAAGAAGTACCTAATTTCAGCCACGTAATATAAATCAGGGCTGTCCTAAACTGGAATAAATACCATTAATTAGAACATAACTTATTTTATAGTTAAGGAAGTTATGGTCAATTCGTCTATATTTTAAAATTGATTTTTGATTTAAAAGTTTAGCAAATGATACGTACTTGCTTTTCTATCAGACATTTGGTATATGTTAAGAACACCATACAATATTTAATTATTTTGTGAGAAAGACAAAAACAAACAGTAAATATAATTAACTACAACTTAGTAATACTAATTTTGCTATAGCTTAAGAACATAAATGAAAAAATCATAACAAGGAAAGTGGTTCAAGACCATCCTTTGCGGCAGTCTATGGACGATGATGTTCTATAGTGGACTTGTGAAGGGCTGAAATGATGATGAAGATGATTAAATTATAAGAAATCAATGTACTATAATCATTACAGACTTTCATAAGTCCACTGCTGAACATAGGCCTCCCCCAAGGAATGCTACAAAGCACGGTCCTGAGCCACCTGTATCCATCGACTTCCTGCATGTCTTACCAGGTCGTCACTCCATCTCGTGGGGGATCGCCCTACACTTCGCCTACCGGTACGAGGCTGCCACTCGAGAACCTTTCTTCCCCATCGGTTGTCGGTTCTTCGAGCTATATGGCCGGCCGACTCCCACTTCAGCTTACTAATCCGTTGGGCTCTGTCGGTCACTCTGGTTCTACTGCAGATATCCTCATTTCTAAGTTTATCACGCAGAGAAGCCCCGAGCATAGCCCTCTCCATAGCTCGCTGAGCAACCTTGAGCTTCCTCATACGGCCAGAAGTGAAGGATCACGTCTCAGTTCCGTAAATCATCACTGGCAACACGCACTGGTTGTACAATTTCGTGTTAAGGTTTTAAGGTCTGACGAGAAGATGCGTCGTAGTTTCCCGAACGCTGCCCAGCCGAATTGAATCCGTCGATTGACCTCTCGGTCGAAGTTGAACTTACCTAGTTGAACTATTTGTCCCAGGTAAACATACTCGTCAACAACTTCGAGCTTAGTGCTCCCAACAATTACTGGCATAGGTGTACATGGACATGGTGCTGGAGAGCTATTCTAATCTCGCTCAGGCTGACGTCCGGGATATCTTCGGAATAGTGTCGGATAAGACTCGCTCTTGAATCGTTACTCACACTTGCGTGTCGCTCCAACGATGACGTATACAGCTGCCCATAGAACCTCTCAATCTCACCCAAAATCTCAGGTGCCCCGGAAACGATGCTGCTACACTCCTACACTCGGTATTCAGCCTTGACAGTTGGCTCTTTCTGGCAGACAGATCTCTGGCAAAGACTTTGGAGCCTTGGTTCCGCTCGATCGCTTCTTCAATACCAGCTGTATTGAAGTTGCGTAAGTCCCGCTGCATGCATTTGGAGATCTGTCTGTTCAGTTGCCTGTATGCTGTCAAATCTGTTGAAGAATGTAGCTTCATCTCCCGTCTAACAGTCCTGAGATTAAGAGTGTGATCGGAGAGTTTTGTGTTCTTCTGCGGCGGGTCTTGCAGAACTTAACTCCGACGGCATGGACAGTTTCCACGAGCTTATCATTCATATCGTCCACTTCATTGCAGTCTTCTAGGCACTGAAAACGGTTTTGTAACTCGAGCTGAAAGGTTTCGGGACTTTGGAACAGAGCACGAGGGGAACGGAGCGTTGACTTCATTAGACGAGACCTCTCCAACTTAACGTTTAGTGGTTCTGAGTATAAGGTACGCAACCCTCGTCGACACACTCTCAATCTTTACAACGTTGTTAACAAGAGACTTGTGCACGATAAATCCGACACCTCCTTGGGATAGATGGTCGCCCTCCCGGTGATAGAGCAAGTTGCCGGATTCGAGGATTACCGTGTCCTTCCCCTCTCTTCGGACTTCGGATAATCCTATAATATGCCAGCGTAACTTGTCTATCTCTTCTTGCAGCTCCACAATCTTCTTGTCAGTCCTCAGGGTGCATGCGTTGTATGTTGCCAGGTCGAGCCATCTTAGGTGGCAACCGAACCTCCACCGGAGATTCTTAGCACCCCCTGCCCCGTTGTTACCATGGTCGCCACCGTAGCCAGGAATAGCGGGGCCGCCGGTGACTTGGGGCCGTCTCTTTGTTACATTCATTCATAGGGGGGTATTTGCCATAGTTACCACGCTTGGCGAGCTGGTTGACAACCGCAGTTTTTTTATTGTATTTTTGCTGTTATCGGGAAGATGCTGCTGACCATCTCCTGTCTGTTTCCCTTTGTCGCCCTTTACGACACCCACGGGAAGATATGGGGTAGTGGATATTCTTAACCGCCACTACACGGCATGTACATAATAATATACATAATTTTGGCAATACATAATTTTTATTATAATTTTTTTAATTAATTGTTTAGTGTTAAAAGAAAAATGGAACTGCATAAAGCTAAAACACAGTAATTTAAGAAGTAAAACAATAAAATAAATAATTTCTGTCGTCTGTCTGCTTATGACATGCATGATTCAAAATTAAAAGTTGTTACTAATTTATTTCTGTGCCCCTAAAATTTACCAACAATAGGTACCTACCAAAAACTCAAAAGGCATAGCCCTATACTATGCTGGCAATAGATACACAAAAGGACGACATTCGGTTCAGGGTGGCTGGAATTAGAGCCATAACGCCTTTTTTTGCTTATCGAAGTTTTTAAAATTGTTCATGAAATAATATGATTGTAAATAAATTTTCATTATACATATTTTTAGATAAATAACCAATCGATTAAAATAAATGTATAAACATTTTGTACGCTAATTACTATAGCAACAATTTTTAAATTTGAAATTCGCACTAAAAGGCTGGTCATAGAGGCATCCACCCTAAGTGACTACCACCGCCCATGAACAACCGCAACACCAAGGGAATTTCAGGTGCGTTGCCGGCCTTTTAAAAAAAAGTAAGCTCTTTTCTTGAAGGTCCCTAAGATGCATCGGTCCGGAAAAATCGTCGGTGGTAATTTATTCCACAGAGAGGTCGTACGCGGAAGAAAACTCCTAGTGAAATGTACAGTGATGGACCGCGAAGCATCCAGATAGTGAGAATGGTATTTTGAATTTTGAAGCGATGTGCGTTCGTGAAATTTGGCGGCTGAAATTAATCCGAACTATTCCTCAGAGCACTCCCCGTGGTAAATTCGATAGAAAATGCAAAGGGATGCAACAATCTGTAAAAGAAAACACAAAAATAATAACTACAACATAAACAAACTTGCTGTCAAACTGTCCCGTATTAGGGGACTTTGAGAGTGTCCGAACTTAGGGACCCTTAGGTACATACAAGAAAAATTCTCTTTCACATTATGTGTTATGAATCTTAAAATAATGATTTATATCAGATTACTATAATAGCAATAATAATTAATAACAATGAATATCGTCCCATACTTTAAATACTGTTTACAGAACCAAAAAAATTACTTCGAACTAAATTTTTACTAACCTTAAAATTTGCGCCACGCTTCACGACGAATGAGTCAGCACTGATTTTTTTTGCGCCCATAAGCAATTGAAAGGGCTAACCCGTTAACGCGAGGAGGTGGTGAATGCTTTATGCATACCACGACAGCCGGCTGTCGTGCTTATGTGGGACTCACTGTGACTAACCTAACCTAACCACCCTTTTTTTTTCGTGGGGAAATCCTCATGGATACCTCCGGCTGCGGGGGTAACCGGAAGGTTATGCCGGACTCCCTACCGGCTAAAACCCCACGGTGCCTCCTCGCACGTGTGCGCGGGGCCGCGGGAATCCAAATTCTTCCGCAGCCCCGCACTAGTGCTGGCCCGGTCTGTCCGGGCCTTGTCTCCTGCACGGGGTAGCGAGGTGTTCAGCTACCCCCCTCCACAGCCTCCAACTCCACCTGCGTATCGAACCCCCCTCCCCCCCCGAATCCAATACGCGGAGGCCATGGGGCCAGGAAAATCGAGCGCTTAGTAGTGCCCGCTTTCCCGACCCCAGCGGTGGATCTGGTCTATGGCTCCGCCGCCAACCAAGATTCGGCTGCGGAGGGTAGGGAGAGCGGCGCCTCGCAATACCGACACTCCTCTCCCCCCGCAGCCCCACCACCACCGCATCATTTAACGGTGCGGCCCCGTGTGAGTCGCGGAGGATAGGGCGAGTGACGCATTGCCATACCAGCACTCCTCTTCCTCCGCGACTCCACCTCGGCTGCAGCGGTAGAGGGAGCGGACACCCCTCTCACTGCAGCCCACCGACACACGTCCGAAGTGGACTCGTCAAGCCCACTCGGAGTGGCCACCTCGGGCCGGCCCTACACCTCGAGCCAGCCATGGGGTTCCTCTTTGTTCACCGCGGGTGACCAAGCCACGGCTACTAAGCCCCCCCGCCACGACAAGGCGGGAACCCGTTCGGGGGGAACCTAACCACCCTAAGTGTACTCAATAAACACCACCTGTGCGACTGGCATTGGCTTATTAGGCCTTTCTGCCGAATCGGAAGCGACCCTCTTTTAGGAAAAAGGGGCGCAGGCGGCTACGAGCCGCTGAGGGGGAGCCTAATAAGATAAATTTAAGAAGATTCGGCAAATACCCCTTTGTCGTATCTCCTCAGTTTCAAGGCACTCCCCTTGCTGCCTCAGCCAGTATCGGAATCCTTGGCGTCGACATATCGAATAGTGTGCAGTTTCGTGGTCACTTGGAAGGGAAGGCCAAATTGGCCTCTAAAAAGCTTGGCGTGCTCAGCAGAGCGAGACAGTATTTCATGCCGGCACATCGCTTGCAACTTTACAAAGCGCAAGTTCGGCCCCACATGGAATACTGTTCTCATCTCTTGGCCGGGGCACCCCAGTGCCAGCTCCTTCCACTTGATCGCATCCAGCGCAGAGCGGTTCGAATCGTCGACGACCGAGTTCTTTCTGATCGGCTCGAGACACTGGCACTGCGTAGAGATGTTGCATCTCTTTGCGTATTTTATCGCATATATCACGGGGAGTGCTCTGAGGAATTGTTCGGACTAATTCCAGCCGCTCAATTTCACCATCGCACATCGCGACAAAACTCGCGTTACCATCCATACCATCTGGATGATTGGCGGTCCACCACTGTGCGATTTAGAAGAAGTTTTCTCCCTCGCACGACTTCCTTGTGGAATCAATTACCACCAGCGAATTTTCCGGACCGATACAACTTAGGAACCTTCAAGAAAAGAGCCTACACCTTTCTATAAGGTCGGCAACGCATCTGCAATTCCCCTGGTGTTGCGGTTGTTCATGGACGGCGGTAGTCACTTACCATCAGGTGAGCCGCATGCTCGTTTGCCCCCTATTTCATAAAAAAAAAGAAAGGCAGTTCAGGTCGGTTGAAAGTTTATTTGGCGGGTCCGAGAGAGTTTCTCGGCCTGCGGACTCGATAGCGAGAAGGGAGTGGGGCTGCATATGTAGCTGTCTCACGAATGAAATAATTGGAGTGAGACTCTGAGGCTTTGAAGAAGTTTTCAGAGAGTGTTTTTAGAAATTGTTGAATTGTAGGGAGCTCTAAGTCCCGATGGAGGTCGGCGTTACGGACGTACCAGGGTGCGTTCGTAGCTCGACGACAGAAGAGGTTTTGAACTATTTAGAGTTCATTAATGACTTTGGGGTCAGCGTGAGCAAATATAGGGCCCACGTAAGATATGAATGATCGTATACAGACCTTGTAAAGGGTTCGCTTGTTTCAGAGGGACATATTACTGTGTCGGCCCAGCATACTGTTGAGCCTACTCAGATAAAAACGTGCGTTGCTGGTTATTCTTTTGACATGGGGCCCGAAGGTGAGCCTCGTGTCAAGGGTGACACCGAAATATTTGGCAGTCGTATGCCAGGGGACAGGGGTCCCTAGCATACGGATTGGTGGAGTGTTTTTGAGGCGGCGTAGTTTATAATCGAAGTGAACGGTGGAGCTCTTCTCCGGGTTCACATCGATGTGCCATTTTTGGAACCAATTTGTTCAAAATTTTGAGGATTTTAGAATGGTGGAGAGTGAATCGACCGCGGTGTCAATTTTATCGGGACTGTCGAAGTCCGACGAGAGGGAGATGGGGGAGTCTTGTGAGTCCATAGCTTTATCTAGGGACTCCTTGAAGCCTTTCCAGTTAGTGAAGGGTTTCGTGGAGGTGGTACCATCAGCACTGGGCATAGATTACTGTATATATACTACTGGGTATTGGCACGCTCCCTCCACACTTCACTTGAAAGACGCTTTCTAACCGCGACTCAAATAACAAATTGGCGCGCTTTTTGGCACTGATTCACATTCTGTCCGGCTTTAGGAGTCCTCCGGGCTTAGGGGACTTCCCCCTACTACTAAGTTATTTAAGTCACCTGCCACTATTTTTCACTACGCCATGTATTGATTGCCATAGAATGCTAACTGGCATTAAGTCTGCCCTTTGTAACCTTTATGGTTAGAGGAATAAAGTTTTAAATAAATAAATAATATAATAATTATATAATGTAAGTATAAATATGGATATGGAAGGCGGTATTAGAGGCATCGGTGCTAAGCTCACTGTCAAACCATCTGGCAGTATAGCTTTTTAGTCTCTCGCCAAAGCGGTCGAGATAAACTTCTGCCAGTCTACACTGCCTCCGCTGGTAAAACCAGATGGCTTACTGGCGCACGCGTCTAAGGAGAAGGCGCAATTGTATGCTTCACGTTTTGCTTGCAATTCGCATCTCGACAGTAGTAACAGTGTACCACCTCAATTAACTACATTACCTCTACGTCAGAGGTCCGTATCACCAACAAGGAGGTTCTTAAAACCTTGTGAAGTCTATACGTGAACAAAGCTAGTGAAACCTACTGGTATACCAGCTATATTTCTGAAGGTCTGTGCTCCTGAGTTAGTGGAGTAGAGGGAGTCTCCTGAGTTGACGCGTTTGTTACGCCTCTCAATCAGGATTGTGTCCAAATCTTGGAAGTTAGCCAATGTGCAGCCTGTGCCTAAAAAGAGCAGCCGTGCCGACCCTCTGCAAGATTATGGAGCGTATATTGAACGCCAACCTCATGGCATACCTACTACTACCAGAGCAGAATGATCTCCTCAGTGACCGCTAGTATAGGTTTCATCGAAATTGATCAACTGCGGACCTTCTAGCGGGGGCACTTGCTGTTTCTCTTGATGTCTCGAAGGCCTTTGACAGGGTTTGGCACGCTAGACTTTTGGGCAAGCTTCCAACTTCGGTGTACTTCATGTATTTTTGAAGTACACCGCCTTCAGTTGTTAGGGGTTGTTATTTCTCCGATTGAACGTCAACTATGGGTGGTTCATTGAGTTCGTGGCCAAAGCAGCCGCAAGGAAACTAGAAGACAGTGCGTTTTAACATCTAGGGCTTCATCACCACTTATCATCAGGTGAAATTATAGTTAAGCGCTGGCTTATAAGAAGTAAAAAAAAGTTATTCACTTAGGCACGACAGGCATTATTTGCTTAAAAAAGACTCCGGCCACTTCAAAAATTTTAAATAAAATTAATTTACACATAATTTAATTGCCGTTGAAATTGGTGCAGAGACATACGTAGCTTTTTTTATTAAACTAATTGACTTTTTCTGCCTTCTTGACCATTTTTCGTGTGGAAATGTCCATGGGTAATGCCAACGGATAGTTATTAGCGGATTATTTAATTTAAAAATTATGTTTTACTCGGCTGCCCCAGAAAAAGGGTGATGTTTTTAGTATGTGTGTTTTTCTGTTCATGTATGAACTTTTTGTAGCACTAACAGCGTGACTAATATTGTCATTAGATTCGTCGTTATCTCAGAATTCTCATAAGCCACAATTTGTTTGTCATAAAACACAAACACTCACAAATGCACACACACTCACACATGCGCACGCTTGCAATGTGTGATTTGTTTGTGGCTTAAAAAATAAAAATAATAGTCAACAAAATAACGCCTGCTAATATTTACGGAGCAAACGTCCTTGATTGTCTATTTTACTTGAAGAAGAAGGTGGCCACTCTTTGAATTTCACAAAAATCACCCCGGCGTCTGACCAGTACTACCTCGCATCGAGAGATAGACATTTGTGCAGACAGCACAAATATACTGGGTAACTTATGAACTCCTCAAAAAAAATTTATTTGCCACTGATCGTTGGTCTAGTGAGCCAGCAGGGCTAGCATGGGCAGGAGACAATTTTATCCCCGGGAAAATAGAAAATTTTATCCCCTCGCTTAGTTTCATCCACCCTTCGAGCACGGGCACACAGGATTTAATATCCACAGTAGATAAAATGGGATATAGATTTAGACTTAGATAGATTTTTGTATGAATATAAACTTAAACCCTCGGCCAATGAACTAGGATAAAATTGTCCCTTTCAAATGTCAAAAAAGCATAATTTTTCATTTTAATTTGGCTCCATGCTACGGACGGGGGATATCTACTAGTTATGTCAAACGGGGATATACTTCTCCCCGTTGCCGTGCTTTGGCATAGGGACAAGATAATTTTATCTCTTGTCAGTGGATATAATCATGTGATAAAATTTTTGTCCCCAGCCCATGCTAACCGTGCAGGGATCGAACCCCAATCAATTATTGGGTTTCCAAAAAAAAAATTACCGTTTAGTGGTTGTGTAAGAATATCCCCATGTTATTCCGTGGGATAAGAGACAACAAAGGGAAACAAATCAGGAGATGGGCAGCAGCGTCTTCCTATGTAACTATGAATAACTAAAAATAAAAAACTGCGGTTGCCAACCCAACCTGCTTGCCAAGCGTGGCAACTATGGAAAATATTTTACCTATGAGACAATCTATGGAGGAGGCCTATGTTAAGCAGTGGACTTTAATAGGCTGTGACAGATCGATTATTTCTGAAATATGTTACATTTGTGTGACATTTGTGTGAAATGTATACATTTGTAATGTAAAGGTATTAAAAACATATGAAACATGAATTTTACAAGCACCATTGATATAAGAAGTAGTAAAGTAAAAGTAAAGTTACAGCCTATTTACGTCCCACTGCTGGGCACAGGCCTCCTCTCATTTCTGAGAGGGTTTTAGGGCAAGGAAATGTCCGCCACGCTGCCCCAATGCGTGTTGGCGAAATTCACATGTCTTCGAATTTTTTTTTCTTATTTTTCAGACATGCAGGTTTCCTCACGATGTTTTCCTTCACCGCCGAGCACGTGGTAAGAAGTAGGTAAAGATATAATTCATATCAAGCACAGCAGGTTTTCCAGGTTATAGGTACACGGGAACACTTCCTTTTTCAACCTATTCTAACAAATGGTAAAATTAAAAAGTTTGTACAACCCACTTCAATATAAATATAATTTATTGTTGATTTTTTAAAACCGCTCGACCGATTTCGATAAAAACTTTTGAAACAAAAAAGAATTTTCCGAATCAGGCGTCATTGAGTAATCGGTGTACATACATAAAAAAATATTCCGACGAATTGTAATCCTCCTCCTTTTTGAAGTCGGTTGAAAATGGGCCGCGATTACAATGAGATTAAGCGTATTAATCGATCGCCAACCCGCTTCCCAGCGTGGCGATTAAGGGCAAATTCTCCCATGAGTAGCACCACAAAAACACGACCCCCAGTTCCCGATCGACCCATTGTTCCTGACCGTGGTGGTGGTCATGGCAAGTGGAGAGGACATGTTATCACCAAAAACTGGACTTGGCGACGTATAATGGACGGACTCGCAGTAAAACTGAAACATTTACGAACTGGAAGCTGAGCTGGAAAATATAAGATGGCATATTGTAGGGTTAAGTGAAGTCCGAAGCGAGGGGGTGGACACACTTACTCTGTAATCGGGCCATCTGCTCTACTTTCAGAAGGGAAACGCGCTTTCCCAAGGCGGAGTAGGTGTCCTCGTTCAAAGGATCCTCACTAACACCACTGTAGAAATCTCCAGTGTGTCAACACGGGTAGCTTACCTTGTACTAAAGTTATCAAAGAAATACTCTCTGAAGATCGTTCAAGTTTATGCCCCAACCTCGGCACAATCGGATGATGTAGTTGAAACTGTTTACGAGGACATTTCTACGGCGTTACATAACACCACTAATGCCCACTACAATGTAATGGTATGGTAACCACACGGACGTCAAGTCGATTTAACTCCAATTTAACGTTGGCGTTCATAGCGCTCCTCATACAGTCGAGTGCGCCATGTCGCCAAAGCGTTTTGTTGTTCCTGCCGTTTAATTGATTCGAGCGCCTCATCTGGCTCACTTTCACTGCTCTGGCCGAGGACACGGATTCGCTAGCAGTCGTACTACCTCGCGTCTATGTCCGCCAGTATGTCTATAGGTGGAAAGCGAGCCGGGATATACGCTCTCTAAAAGAATATAGTGCTGTACCTTCGTATTATACATATGGCCATCCTCCGCTGGACACTGTAGGTTTCTACAGCGTGGATGGCCAGCCTTTCCGGTTGTGTTGCATTGCTGTCCCATCGACAGCAAATTTTTAAAATGGTTATTGTTTGGTGTTATTGCTACTGGAAAAAAAGGTGACAGAAGAATAAAATACGGCATTTCGTCCCGTGGGTGCTGTTACGGCCTGCAACTACCTATCCCAGAAGTAGGATCTTCCGCGGCCCATTTACGGAAGAACCTACAGGCAGGTACAGGTCGGGCGTCCTAACGCCAAGGGTTAAAAGTTTCTAATTACATTAAACGATTCGGGGAGAGCGTTACACTATAGTGAACAGAGCTTACTTACCTCTATCCAAGGCGACTGGTCCCTCAGGATTCGGTCAGGTCGCGGGTAGATGTGTAGTGCTAGGAAAGTAATGGTCAGTGATGTGTATTTGGGTGTGGCTGGTAGTGTTATTGACCTTATTAGACCGTTCCCTTTGCAGCAGTTCGGCCCTCAGCACCTCTCCAAACTACGGTCTCCTTCCGCAGTCACTTTCTTCGTTTTCTACGATGACAGTTCTTTAACTCTGTCGTACGATTAACTACCTTACAGAAGCCACTAACTCTCGTTTGTTATAACGCTTGACTCGCGAATGAACACAGAACGTACGGATCAAATGTCACCGTTATTTCTAGAATATCATTCACCGCACTAGCAACTAATACGGTCGAATCCACTTATACAGATTCTGCGTTAAACCTAAAAGTCCCGGGTAAAACTCTCGGCACGCGCTACAATTCCCAGTGGTATATTTACTATACGCGCCTATCATAAAAATAGATCTAAGAGCTCCCGGACAAAACGGACCGCGCCTTCTCGCTCGACGCGATGAAAAAGACTACTTAATTTTTCTAGGACGCTCTCGACTCCCACCGTTCAGCAAGCTCGGACGTTCAACACGCACGAACTTCATCCCGTATCGGCCGAGCCGAGTGCCATCTAACGTCGATGCCTAACACTAACGCTTTTGCGCGAACAGGTGCCGTAGGAGCCGATCCTATCCTATTACGACACCCATGGTTTTAAAAGTCCATAAAAATCCTATGGCTTCCTAAAAATAGTGGAATAATCATCCATCATGGAAGTAAAATACCTAGACTGACGATGGGAAGCAGCGTCAACGGTACGAGTCTATTTTTTACATTGGGGAATGCCTTTTTTTTGTTTTACCTGAGAAAATGCCTACGCATACCCGCCTCGCGGGGGAACGGGTTATGTTGGACTCGCACCGACTGACACCCCATGGTGTTCCAAATTTATCGCATTCGACGAATTCAACTTGTCAGGTATACCTCAAAACTCGAAAACAAGATTTTATAACCAGTGCGCGTTGCAATGATTACTTATGGATCTGAGATGTGGTCCTTCATTGTTAGTCGTATGAGGAATCCCAAGGTTTCTCATTGAGCTACGAAGAGGGCTATGCTAAGGGTTGCTCTGCGTGATAAACTTAGAAATGAGGATATTGGCAGTAGAGCCAGAGTTAGCGACATAGCCCAACGGATTAGCAAGCTGAATTGGCAATGGGACGGCCATAGCTGGAAGAACTGACAACCGATGTGAACGTCGCGTCACAAGCGAAAATACATCGAAGCCTAAATCGCGCTATTAAAGTTCCGAAGTAAAAGCAATATATTATAGCATAACTCCTAACTACCACCCGGAGCGTTGGCTGTTCCCCGGGCCGATCACAAGGTTCAAGGTAACAACTTCGAGTGGACTTGGCGAGCCTATTTCGTAT
Source organism: Parnassius glacialis (assembly GCA_033319125.1). Lineage (NCBI taxonomy): Eukaryota > Metazoa > Arthropoda > Insecta > Lepidoptera > Papilionidae > Parnassius > Parnassius glacialis. The sequence goes on from JAVANC010000025.1 coordinate 35,594,054, forward strand.
GTGTGTTAATGGACTGCAGCGAGAGAGGTGTCTCCTCCTAGCACCATAGCCGATCTGGAGTCACGGGAGAAGAGGAGTGTTAGTAGGGCGATGCGCCACTCGCTCTATCCTCCGTGACTGTGGTCCGACTGCACCCGTAATGAGTTGGAAAGGGCTCAAAGGGCCACGGGGGGACAGGAGTTTCGGTATTATACGGCGGAGCCATAAGCCATATCAACCGCTGAGGCCAGGAAAACTGGTGCTTCCAAGTGCTCGTTTTTCATGTCCCTGTTCGGTAGTATAAGGGAATTTTAAAATAATACAACTTGAATGTGGACTTGGATGATTGTATTAATCTTGCAAAACTTCGTAATTATTGCAAATTGACCCACATTCTTGTTGGCAGCGACGTAACTCCAAATTTAATTCCAACATAAACTCCACTGACGTTGAAATTAAATTTTGAGTGACTTTAGAGTTTTTTTTTCATAGGAGAGGGGGCAAACGAGCATGCGGCTCACCTGATGATGATAAACGTAAACGTAGTGATTATATTCTCTTTGCTGATGGTAAGTGACTACCAAAGAGTATAGTAACTGTCCTAATAACTACCGCCGCCCATGAATAACTGCAACACCAGGGGAATTGCAGATGCGTTACCGGCCGTTTAAAAGAAGTGGGGCTTTTAATAGAGTGATTTTCAATAAGTATTATTTATAATCTATTTTGAATAAAAAGCATCAACTGTCTACTAGCGGTATAGTACAGTATTTAAAATATTTTTTTGAATTGTTTGCTAGGAGAACAACATATTACGAAAAATAATAGGATGTTATTACAAAAATGGATAACATTGTTTCATTGAAAATGTTGAAATTCAATATAGTTTACGTAAATAACATATTATTATTTTATTTACGAATAAAATATTAACACTAAACCCGATATTTTATTTTATAAACCTTAGTATTTAACAAGCCCACTCGATTTTCTGACATTTCTATCACATATAATTGATTTGTGATTTAGATTACAAACAAATATATTAATAACTGAACAAACATATCTCGTTTAATAGCATAGGAAATAACATATTAAACATAAAAGGTGCTTAACGAAAGATATTTACTTACATAACTCATCGATATCTCGTTGCCGGTCGGCACGTAATGGGTCTGGCCACCCAATTTTGTTAAGGATATCAAAAAATTGTAAAAAAATTACGAATTCAACGGTATTCTTATTTTTTTTCTACCTTTAAAATGACTGAAATATTGATGAGTAAAGTGGTGTTTTACGATAAGGGTGACCGCTTTGCTCCGCATCGCGATGTGACGTCACAAACCGATACGTCGAAGCCACCAGTAGCCTTTATTGTTATATTTTTCTTATTATCTCCATATTTATCACTCCATATTTTTCTTGTCATGTGTAGTGTTATGCTACTTACATATTATTTTATATTATTTTTCCATTCTGTTTTTGATTTTCTGCATACATGTTTTGCATCACTTTATACTATTTTTCCATTCTGTTTTTGATTTTCTGCATTTATATTTTGCATCACCTTTATTTCCGTAGGATCCTGTAACGTTTTTCACAATAACAAATCATTTTCACTTCGTATTTTCACACTATCTAGCACTTTTAAAATCGCTGTCAATGGAGTCTTACCTTTTTCGGTCTTTTATTGAATTCTCTGTAATTCTACAATTTCAGGCTTCGTGCGCGCTGCCGCGCATTAGTTTTTCCTATATGAATAATATCTCATTTCTTACTTAAATGTAATGGTTTTCCAATTATATACCTAAAACCAAAAATTTATATTTCTGACAACCATTATTTATATGGTTGTTATGGTAACTTTTATTGAAATTCGTCACTGGTGTGTTGTTCTTAATTTAATATTTTCACATAAATACTCTATGGCTATAGGTCATTTACAATAAATTTCCTTTTAATTTAAATATTTCTCGTTCTCTCTAAAATGGTATAAAAGCCGAACAATTGGAGAATACCGAGAGTCTCGCTTCAGTTCTCAAAGGAGAAACATCTACTAAAGGCCTTATCCCGGGGCCGCATTGCCCCGGGATCCTGCAGGCCTCCATCTACACGTGAAGTCGTCGGCGAAGTCTACTTCAAGCGCGGGGCCACACTACTCCGGGCGCTACGACTGCTTGCTCCAGGCGCTGAGTGCACCTACTGCCGCGCTACCTTCGGGCGCTACGGCTGCTTGCTCCAGGCGCCGAGTGCACCTACTGCCTGCGCTACCTTTGGGCGCTGCGACTGCTTGCTCCAAGTGCTGAGCGCACCTACCCCAGGTGCTACGTGCGCCGGCTCCGGACGCTGCGTGTGCCCAGTCCAGGCGCTGCGTGCCGTCGCCGCTAAGAAACCTCAAGCTCCGCGTGTGCCTACTTCTACAAAAGCAGCGTGTCACTTCAACCTTTAGGCTCCACTATAATACTATATTCTCCTATTCTCCTACCTTTATTTTTTTTTTAAATCTAATTGTAATCTCACTTCATCCATCATCATCATATTTAATTTTTTTTATAAAATTGTAAATAACTTTCTAAAACTTTAAATATATTATTTTATTGGTCTACTTTTGTTGTTTTGTTGTTCTTAGGTTAGGTTCTATTTTCTTTTTAATTGTCGCTTCACGACACATGTTATCTTTATATATAAAAATTACGTGTCACGTTGTTTGTCCGCGATGAACTCCTAAACTACTGAACTGATTTCAATGAAATTTTGCACACTGTGTGCAGTTTGGTCCAACTTGAGAGATATTTTTATCCCGATAAGTGACTCTCAATTTTTTTATTGCGGTGTATCAGGAGTATTTTTTAGGAAAGCAAATAGTCGTCGGAAAGGGCAGAACAACGTCTGCCTGGCCTGCTAGTTTATTTCTCAGTAACTTTTTTTTTGTATTTTTTCTTATATTCTGTTATATCAAGTTCCTTCGGAATAAAAGTCCGATATGAGAAGATAAAATCCTGTAGATCAAGTTATACCTTACTGCAAAATTTCATCAAAATCAGTTTAGTATTACACGCATTGAATGTTTGCGACCATTGCATTTTAAAAACAGTATAGCTACCAACTACCAACGTAATACCGCAATCAGTTTATTCAAAAGTCAAAGTAAAAAAAGGACCATAATATGTTTGCAACCACTGACGAACTACGTAACCAACAAAATTTCTTCACGTTTCACTAGGTACTAAATAACAGTACGAGTTGATTAATACTCATTGCATTAGTAAGTTTAAGTAAGTTTTTCATTTGATGTCGTTGTAAATCATGTGTAACTTCATGGTTCGATCAGTTAATACCTACCTATGTATTACTGCCTAATTACTAATCAATGGTAAAGCTGTATATTTTTCGTAATCTTTTATTAGTAACTTACCTTTAGAGCTTTATTCCATGCATTTCTGATGATAAAATGTCATAATTTTCTGAAAACTACTGCGCAACCATAAAAATATCCACTTTTGGCAGATTAGCTGACTGTTGAAAAAAGCCTGCTTCCATTTTCTTTTTTATACAGCACTACACACCAGGACAATACATAATATAATCATATAAAAGCTAAATGTTCAACACTTTAGCTTATAAATAAATCAAATATGTCATTTGTGATTCACAGTTTACAAAAAGCTCTTATTTAAACACAAATAAAGTTCAGTATGTGATCAGCCTCATGGGCATACAGATGTTTTTTTTTATAGAATAAGGGTGACAAACGAGCACACACTCCAGCTGATGGTAAGTGGTTGTTGTTGCCCATAGACATCTACATCTATCTTCGTTTCCGAATTAAAATGCAGATGCGTTGTCAGCCGTGAGGACTAAGATAGAATGCCTCTTTTCCAGTAAAATGGGTCTCCGGTTCTCTACACTCACCATACTAAACACAGCAGCATTATGCTGCTATTTTACGCTGGTATTCTGTGCGAGCGTGGTCCTTCCCCGGTCGAGCCGAGCCATTCGTGCTACAACTATACTATTAATAAAGCTGCACCATGGCTCTCATCATCATCATTACAGCCTTTCATAAGTGCACTGCTGAACATAGGCCTCCCCCAAGGAATGCCACAAAGCACGGTCCTGAGCCACCTGCATCCATCGACTTCCTGCATGTCTTACCAGGTCGTCACTCCATCTCGTGGGAGGTCGCCCTACACTTCGCCTACCGGTACGAGGCTGCCACTCGAGAACCTTTCTTCCCCGTCGGTTGTCGATTCTTCGAGCTATATGGCCGGCCCACTGCCACTTCAGCTTACTAATCCGTTGGGCTATGTCGGTTACTCTGATTCTACTGCGGATATCCTCATTTCTAAGTTTATCACGCAGAGAAACCCCGAGCATAGCCCTCTCCATAGCTCGCTGAGCGACCTTGAGCTTCCTCATACGGCCAGCAGTGAAGGACTACGTCTCAGATCCGTAAGTAATCACTGGCAACACGCACTGGTTGTACAATTTCGTTTTAAGGTTTTGAGGTATGTCTGACGAGAAGATGAGTTGTAGTTTCCCGAATGCTGCCCAACCGAGTTGAATCGGTCGATTAACCTCTCGGTCGAAGTTGGACTTACCTAGTCGGACTATTTGTCCCAGGTAAACATACTCGTCAACAACTTCGAGCTTAGTGCTCCCAACAAATAACGGCATAGGTGTGACAGCGATGAAGAGTTTCGGGAATATAACATCACCCTGTCTTACACCTCTCTGCAGTTGGATAGCTTTCGTACTCTTGTTCTGTACTCGGATATCCATCGTAGCTCTACTGTACAAGCACTTCAGCACTTCGATATACCGACAGTCAACTTGGCACCGCTGAAGAGACTGCAGCACCGCCCAAATTTCGACGGAATCAAAGGCTTTCTCATAGTCCACATACGCCAGACAGTAGCAAATTGTACTCCTCGGAATTCTGTACAATTTGCCGAAGGGTATGTATGTGGTCTATTGTGCTAAAGCCCTTTCGGAAACCGGCTTGTTCGGGAGGCTGAAAGTCGTCAAGTCTGCGCGCGAGACGATTCGTAATGACTCTCGAAAACAGCACGTAGACGCGGCTCAGAAGGCAAATCGGTCTGTAGTTCTTCAAGGGAGCGTTGTCACCTTTCTTGAAGAACAAGACTACCACACTTCTGCTCCACGCCTCCGGTGTAATGCCACCATGGAGGACGGAATTAAAGAGCTTCTAAAAGACTTCAGGTACCTGTTTTCCACCCGCTTTCAGAAGCTCCGCTGTAATTTCATCCTCGCCTGGGGCCTTGCCGTTTTTAAGGTGCTGGAGAGCTATTCTAATCTCGCTCAGACTGACGTCCGGGATATCATCGGAATAGTGTCGGATAAGACTTGCTCTTGGATCGTTACTCACACTTGCGTGTGGCTCCAACGACGTGTACAGCTGCCCATGGAACTCAATTTCACTCAAAATCTCAGGTGCCCCGGAAAGGATGTTGCCACACTCGGTCTTCAGCTTTGAACAGTTGGCTCTTTCTGGCAGACAGATCTCTGGCAAAGACTTTGGAGCCTTGGTTCCGCTCGATCGCTTCTTCAATACAAGCTGTATTGATGTTGCGTTAGTCCCGCCGCATTTATTTGGAGATCTGTCTGTTCAGATGCCTGTATGCTGTCAAATCTGTTGAAGAATGTAGCTTCATCTCCCATCTAACAGCCATGAGATTAAGAGTGTAATCGGAGAGTTTTTGTGTTCTTCTGTGGCGAGTCTTGCAGAACTTAGCTCCGACCGCATGGACAGTTTCCACGAGGTTTTCATTCATATCGTCCACTTCATTGCAGTCTTCTAGGCACTGAAGACGGTTTTGTAACTCGAGCTGAAAGGTTTCGGGACTTTGGATTAGAGCACGAGGGGAACGGAGCGTTGACTTCATCAGACGAGACCTCTCCAACTTAACGTTTAGGTTCAGTGTGCCTCTAACTATTCGGTGATCGCTACCAGTTTTCACCCTCGCGATCACGGAGACATCACTGAACAGTTGTCGTCTGGTCGTCATAATAAAGTCAATCTCATTTTTTGTCGAACCGTCGGGGCTCGACCAGGTCCACTTTCTGTAGGGCCGTTTCTGAAAGAAAGAGTTCATCATAAAGAGTCTCTTTTTCTCCATGAAGTCGGCCAGCTGCTGGCCCTTGAGTACCGTTGCCCTATTCCGAATTTCCCCACTTTCAGCTCACCGTTCTCTCTTGTGCCTAGTTTTGCATTGAAGTCTCCCATTAACACCGTATATTGGGTTTTGGAGGAATGCATGGCTCTAGAGATATCCTCATACATTTCCTTCACCTCCTCATCGGGGTATACCGTTTGGTGTCACTCTCAATATTTACAACGTTGTTAACGAGAGACTTGTGGATGATAAATCCGACACCTCCTTGGGACAGATGGTCGCCCTCCCGGTTATAGAGCAAGTTGCCGGATTCGAGGATTACCGTGTCCTCCCCTCTCTTCGGACCTCGGATAATCCTATAATATGCCAGCGTAACTTGTCTATCCCTTCTTCCAGCTCCACCATCTTCTCATCAGTCCTCAGAGTGCGTGCGTTGTAACGTTTATGTTGGCAGGTCGAGTCGTCTTAGGTGGCAACCAAACCTCCACCGGAGATTCTTAGCACCCCTTGCCCCGCCGCTACCATGGTCGCCACCGTAGCCAGGAATAGCGGGGCCGCCGGGGACTGGGGGCTTCTACCACGTAAAATGGCTCTACCACGTAAATATAGAAATGTCAAATATTATTAATAGTTCTGTTCGCGACGGCCTAATGACTTTAAGAAATAAAGTGATGAAAGAATATTGTTTTGTATAAAAAGTGAAATTATGAACAAAATCAAGTAAATAGTATGTTAATATAGTTTTACAGAGTGTTTACAACTCTTAATAGGTTTGTATAGAATGTCATTTTGATAATAGTTAATTTAAACTACTTTAATTGTTTAAGAAAAAATCGACCAATCACAGCGCGCCGTATCGTAGAACTTTCTGGAAAATTTAATTAACTGCGCAATAGTTTGTACTAAAAATAATGAGAATATTTTTGTGTTCTAAAAGAGTTGTAAATATGACATTTAGTTAGCATATGGTATATAGAATATGATAGTAAAGAAATAATTTGTACAATTAAACGCATTTAATAATTATAGGAAAATTAAAGAATTAATGTGCCCATTTATTATAAAAGTTTGGGACATTTCGCTTAATAACTTTTTTGAATGTAAATATATTAAATATCCTTTATCATATACCGATAAAGGACCAAAATGCCAAATTAATGATGTATAGCATATTAGAGTAAGATTTGACCTTATATAGAAAATAGTGCAATTTGTGCCATTTACATAGTGAAAATGTTTAAAAATAAAGAGGCAAAATAGAAAATGGCAAGCGGCTCACTATACAGTATAGCCGAAGTCTATCTTATGGGGGCAAATCTCAGTAACGTTGTAGTAGGAAGAACTACCAGTGCCCAGCAGTAGTATCCGGTAGTAGTTGCAGTGACTAGCAGAAATACGAGTATAACATAACATAAACATAAACACTCACGCCTGTCATCCAGAGGGGACGCAGAGACTACGGACTTCCATTTGGCACGATACTGACAGACCTCTCTCGCTTCTTCCACATCCATATACCTACGCATACACGCTCGTCGGTTAAAGGTACTCTTGATTTGGCCCATTTTCAATATATCACCAATTTGGACGATAAACTTTCGCCTAGGGCGACCCTTCCCGACTCTGCCGTTCACATCTGCAACATAAATTTTCTTTGTCACTCTTTCCTCATTCATTCTTTCTACATGACCAAACCACCGAAGCGTTCCTTTCTTAATCCTGGTCACAACATCATCTTGCAAACCACACTCTTCTCTTATTAAACAATTTCTCACTCTGTCATTCAGATTCATCCCTAACATACTCCGTAAGGACCGCATTTCTACAGCATTTATTCTACTCTCGTGCTTCTTCTGCCACACCCAACTTTCACTACCATACATTAAAGTAGGCACTAACACAGCATTGTGAATTGCCATACGTGCCTTTTTGGACACATTCTGACTTTTCACAATAGAGTGTAGAGCCCCATTCACTCTATTTCCTGCATTCACTCGTCGTTCTATATCCTTATCATATCTACCATCCCTGCTAAACACACCTCCCAAATACACAAACTCATCTACTTGCTCTACCAACTCACCTTCTATTCTTATTTCACATATCGTTTTACTTTCTTCTCTTTCAAAAACCATAACTTTCGTCTTACTTGCGTTCACTTTCATTCCCTTTTCTTTTAATGTCCTGTTCATTAATGTAACCATCATTTGCAACTCGGCTGCCGATGACGCAAGTATGACTTGATCATCGGCGTACAAAAGGCATTTGACGGTTAACTCACCCATTCTTAACCCGCATTCTTCTACTTTCAAATTTTCCAAACAACTGTCCATAAATAGGTTGAACAGCCACGGGGAAGCCACACAGCCCTGTCTGACACCTTTATGGATGCCAAACCAGTCCGAGTAGGCCCCGTTGATCCTGACACAGGCACTAGAGTCCCTATATAGAGACTTCAATGCCTGTATCAAGCCAGCGCTCAACCCAAATGAGTTCAGTGTTTGCCATAACACATCCCTATCCACTCTGTCATAAGCCTTCTCCAAGTCTATGAACGCACAAAAAAACTTTTTGGTTTTTGGCCAAAAACTTCTCCGCGATCATGCGCATGGAAAAGACCTGATCCGTACATCCCATTCCCTTTCTAAATCCCGCTTGCACATCCCAAATTTTTCTATCAGTTTCTTTCATAACTCTTTCAATTAGTACTTTAGCATACAGTTTCCCCACAATGCTAAGAAGGCTGATACCACGGTAGTTTTCACAGTCCTGCTGTGATCCTTTTCCTTTATATATTGGGACTATCACGGCTTTGCACCAGTCTCCCGGTACCCGCTTAAGTTCCCAACATAAATTAAACAAGGTGTACAGCAGGTACCGGTCTGCTACCACTCCTTCTCCAGCCCTGAGCATTTCGAGAGATACTCTATCATAACCGGCTGCCTTACCTGCTTTCATACTTTTCATTGCTTTCATTATTTCATCTATACTTACATCTCTATCTATTTCGTCTTTGTTCGGAATTTCTATTTCATTTAATTTAAACGTCTCATCACTCATAAACACGCTTTCAAAGTATTCCTTCCATCTCCTTAAACTCAAAACTTCGTCATTCAGAATACAGCCATTCTGGTCTCGTATAGCAGTCATTCTAGGCTGTTTTGAATGTTCCCTGGTAGTTCTTACGAGTTTCCAGAATTTTTTAATGTTTGCCTGGAAGTTATCCGATATTCTTCTGTCATTCTTATCCGTTCTTTCTTGCTTTTTCCTTTCAACTACTTTTTTTACTCTCTTATTTAGGTGTCTAAAGACTGCCTTTTTCCTTTTAATATCACCATTCATACTGCTAGAATTACTAGCCTTGGTTGCTAGTAAATCTAGCCATGCTTTCTTCTTTGCTTCAACTTCCATCCGTACCTCATCATCCCACCATAACGTGTTATTTTTCCTTTCATTCTTTCTCTTACTTACACCACATACTTCGGTAGCTGCATCCACTAAACCTTTCTTGACATTATACCACACAGTCTCCAAGTCTAAATCATTCATACACAATTCAGCCACACCACTTATATTTTCTCTCAATCTAAATTTGAACTTCTCTTTCACACCTTCATCTTGTAACCTCTCTGTTCTTATACGCTGTAACGCAGTGGTAGGCACAGATGTCCGATGCCTCCAACGTCTGAAAAGACCATTAATTCGGCATAAGACCAAGTAATGATCCGTCCCTACGTTAGAGCCCCGGTAAACCCTTGTATCTACCACCACGCTCCTCATTCTTTCGTCAACAATTATGAAATCTATCATACTTCTATCATCACCTCTTTCCCATGTATACGTGTGAATCTTTTTATGACGAAAGAAAGTGTTCGTCACAAAAAGACTCTTTTCCACACATATGGCGAGGAGGTCTTCACCATTCTCATTTATATTTTCATCACCAAACGTTCCCAATATCCTTTCATAACCAAGCCTCCTCACCCCAACCCTTCCATTAAAATCGCCTAATATCACAATATTTTCATTAACCTTGCATTTCATTAGCACCATCCTTACCAACTCTCAAAACTGCTCTCGGATATAAGTGGGCTTAGACGTGTCTGGGGCGTAGACCCCTAAAACAAACAACTTCTTTAAGCCCACTTTCATTCGTATCCATAGCAGTCTCGGGCTTACACATTCATACTCTTTCACACAATGACCCATTCTTTCTGAAAGGATGATACCGACTCCCTGGCATGCCCGCTCGGTCTCGTCTACACCAGACCAGTACGCGGTATACATGCCATGTGTAGTGACATCCTTTCCCTTCCGTTTCGTCTCATTTACACATAACACGTCTATTCCTCTATCATGCATCATATCGCATACTTCATCCATCTTATCATTCATTCCTCCACATACATTCAATGTACCCAGACGGGCTTCCGCAATCCACTTTTCGCCCCTCCGGGGGACAGAACGTGACGGGTGGCTAACATCGTCGCAGGTTTTCCTCCCGGAGATTCTTCGCACCCCTGCCCCATTAAAGGGGCGCCGGGAACTTGGGGCCATTTCCTTAATTTTGTGCCTCATGGTGCGAAAGTAGGGTGTGGTATTTTTTCCGCCGCTACCACACGGCGAGGAGCCGAGTCAGTTCTTTCGGCTTTGTCGCTTGTTTAGCACCACCCGGGGGACACGTGTAGGGTGGGCCTAGGATTAGGTGGTCGAAGCCTACGGACGCGAGCGACTCATCCCCCAAGCAGAAATATATAGTGAATAATAAAAAGTGTTAGCTAACCGAAAAAAGTGGCAACTGAAAATTCGGTGTTGCATATAGTAAAAAAGTGTTAGCTAGCCGAAAAAAGTGGTAACTGAAAATTCGCAGTTACATATAGTGAAAAGTGTTAGCTAGACGGAAAAAGTGGTAACTGATATTCGCAGTTACACAAGTGATAAATTCAACTAATTTTAGTTGATTAATAGCTGCTAGTCAGTAGTGTCAGAAAACCAGCTATTACAGATAGATTTTTTATACTACCGCTCATTTTAATTTAATATTTTGAAATATAGTGACCAACCTATAGTGAACAACCGTAGTTGAACAACCGTGTTCAATAATCGTGGTCAATAAATAATAGTTATTAAAATTTCGCGACTAATTAATCAGTCGAACCGCTGGCCACTCCCTTGCTATTTAAATTTATAAATCGTGCATTTTAATTTTGAACCTCAGTCCACAGTTTTCCAGCAGCACACACAAAGACGGCAGTGAAAGTATCCACCGGAATCTACAGGTGTAGGACGTGAGCGACTCGCGGAGTATCTTCGACAACATTTACTCCGGAAAGTTACGCCCGTCCGGCACATTCGCTGGTCCTTCGAGCCGGATACATCCGTTTGTACTTCAAGCCGGACTAGCATTCGCTGGTCCTTCGAGCCGGATTCATCCGTCTGTACTTCAAGCCGGACCACATTCGCTGGTCTTTCGAGCAAGATTCATCAATCCGTTTGTATTTCGGAACCGGGTACATAGTCACTACCGTATTAAAGTTGCTGAATTTTCAGAATCAAGATGCCGATCACTCGTTCGCAAGGAAGGGGAGCCATGGCGTGGACTGACGGTCTGGAAGGAGGTCCGTCGGACAATACCGACGCCGTCCGCCACCAGATGCCACCACGCTCACCATCCATAACAGAAGGCGCTGAGGCGCCAGCTTACCCCCGCGATGGGGGGGTACTCCTGCCCGTGCCGACCGCTACAACCGGTACACCGAAGCAGAGGGAACAAATAGAAGGCAACGATGACATTCGCTGTGCATCACCGCCAACAGCCCGGGAAGACTCCCGCGCCGAAGAGCCACCGAGGGGCCACACCGACAGAAGTACGAGGTCATAGAAGACCATTCGGCCCAATAGAAAAGTTTTGAAGGCTCGTGAAGAAGTGTTGAGAATCAAATTGGAACTCGCACAGATCTCATTACAGATGGCTGAAAAAGAAGATGAATCGGACGACTATGATGAAGATGGTCACTCCAAAAGTGAGTACGTCCGATCTTGGCTCGAAAATTCCGTAGCCAAGCAAAACCCAACTCAAGGCGCAACCACCGGAGGGGAGGCCCCACTTAATAAAACCGTCACAAAGCCACCCTCGGAGGTTGTCGACCTCAGTGAGCCGCCGAAGAAGCTCACAAACCAGGACTCCAAGGTTGATGAAGACAGGGAGCTCCTACCAGTTGTATCAGAGCTCACCTACCAGGATCCCTATCCAGAAAATATATCCAAGAGTCCCATACCACAGAAGATTAGCCAGGACTCCAAGGTTGATGAAGACAAGGGGCTCCTACCAGTTGTATCAGAGCTCACCTACCAGGATCCTTATCCAGAAAATGTATCCAAGAGTCCCATACCACAGAAGATTAGCCAGGACTCCAAGGTTGATGAAGACAGGGGGCTCCTACCAGTTGTATCAGAGCTCACCTACCAGGATCCCTATCCGGAAGATGTAACCAAGAATCCCATACCAAAGAAGCCTAACCAGACACCTGTCATTAATGAAGACAGGGGGCTCCGACCATTTATATCGGAGCTCACATCCGCTATAGCCGCACTCGCTGACAAACCAAAACCAGAGAGTGCATCGTCGCATACTTTCGCAGCGTCGAAAGCTATAATGACACTGCCGAGCTTTAGCGGAGCACATACCGAATGGCTTTCGTTCAGTGCCATTTACGAAGCAACCCGAGGCTACTTCAATGATATAGAAAATACTGCAAGACTACGAAGAAGTCTACAAGGAAGAGCCTTGGAAACAGTCAGCTCAGAACTCATCGGGCATGCTAAGCCAGATGAGATCATGCGAGAACTGGAGCTACAATTTGGGCGTCCAGATCCAATCGCGCAAGCCGAAACCGAGAAGTTACGAGGATTACCACGCTGTACAGAAGCACCTAGAGACATCTGCACATTCGCGAGCAAAGTGAGGGGAAGCATCGTCACTCTTCGAGCACTCAAACGAGACCATTACCTCGTCAACGCAGAGCTGCTACGACACCTCACCGACAAACTGCCGAACTCTATACGTGCACAGTGGTATAGAACCTACACTGAAAAATACGACTCTAGACCAGACCTCGGTTCCTTCAGCGAGTTTATAACCGAACAAGCTCGCTTCTGCAGTGCATTTGCGCCTCCTGAAATTATAAACAGAGCGCAAAACAGTCGTCCAGTACACAGGACACACACGACTACCACTAAGCCGCCTCCGAAATGCAGTGTGTGCGAAAAGGAAGGTCATTACGGATCCGACTGCAATAAATTTAAAGAAGCGGATATCGACAAAAGATGGCAACTCGCCAAACAAAGAAATTTATGTTTCCGGTGTCTACGTTATAAAAGTCAGACACACAGATGTAAAACCACTAAGTGTGGAATAAAAGGATGCACCGCGACACACAATCGACTTCTCCACTATAATAAAAGGGAGAAGACAGAGATCACACAAAAAGAACCTCAAGAAACCGTAGCAAATTCATTCGCTGTGTCAAAGCATCAAGCTTACCTAAAAATAATTCCGATTCGAGTAATTGGACCGGCGGGAGCGATAAACACACACGCCCTGCTGGATGACGGGTCAACAGTCTCATTGATGGATGAAGAGATTGCCAAACAAATCGGAGCTACAAGGCGGTTGGACCCATTTAAGATCACCGCTATCGGGAACACTACCCTCGATTCGTCGGACTCCCGAAGAGTCAAAGTTTCGCTGAAGAGTCTTTACAGAAAAAGGGTGCCATTCAGAGCACGCACGGTCGCCAGCCTAAACTTGGTTCCACAGACTGTGTGTGCAGCAGATATAGAAAATTGCAAACATTTCAAAGACCTGAAGGAGCAACTAATATATGACTCCGGCAACCCAAGGATTCTAATAGGACAGGACAATTGGAGACTTTTGATAGCCACTCAAGTCCGCAGAGGTCCACCGCACCAGCCAATCGCCTCGCTCACAGAACTAGGATGGGTGCTACACGAGGCACACACTAAAGCCCCGTATCAGCGCGTCCACGCGGCCAATGCGCGACACGAGCGAGGAAAACATAGATGACCAACTCCGCGAATACTTCGCGCTGGAATCTCTCATAATTAATCCGAGAAGACCAGACTCCGATCCGGAGAAGAAAGCTGAAGACATACTTAATAGCAGCACCCGTCAATTGGAAGACGGGCACATAGGAACAGCGCTTTTCTGGAAAAAGAAAGATGTCACAATGCCTGTCAACGACAAAACGACAGTTAAGAGGTTAACATCCACGTCGTCCAAACCTACCGACGAGAAAAGGTCGTTGACAATTACAGAATCGCATAGAGCTCCGCTATTCAGAGAAGCCATTCCCAATCCGGCAAAGTTTTCAAAATGGGAACGCTTATTGCGAGCTACGGCCAGAGTGCTTCAGTTTATAACACTCTGCCGCAAAACAACAGACAGGACCTTTTACAAAAGGACCAAAAGAAGTAAAGAGGAAGATCCCGACTGGAGGAAATCGAAATATAATTCGCGACGTCTCGCGCAGCCTCCCAGTCAAGTGACAAATAGAGATGTCAACAAATACATCACACTCGAGGCCGAATACATCAGAGAGGCCGAAAAGGTCCTGATACATGTCATCCAAGAAGACTCCTTCACACAAGAAATAGCCGATCTCCGTAACAATAAACAGGTCGCTCATGATAGCCGCTTACGACCGCTCCAAATAGAATTAAAAAACGGGATCATCGCTCTACGAAATCGCATAGCCGCCGTAAAGGGAGTCTCGGAAGACATGAAAGGGCCAGCTATATTGGATGGTGATCATTACATCACCCAACTGTATATCGATTGGACGCATCGTAGCCTGCATCATTGCGGAACCGAACCTACCATCAACGAGGTTCGACAGCACTACTGGGTAATCCGACTTAGACCCACCACGAAAAGAATAGTGAGCCAATGCGTACAGTGCCGCATCAGAAAGGCACAACCATCCGTGCCAGCCACCGGTGATCATCCCAGCACACGTCTCGCTCATCACCAGAGACCGTTCACATTCACCGGTCTGGATTATTTTGGGCCACTCTCCGTCACAGTGGGACGTCAACACCAGAAGAGATACGTGGCTCTCTTCACCTGCCTCACATCTAGAGCTGTCCACTTGGAAATTGTCGCAAATCTCAGCGCAGACTCCGCCATATTGGCATTGAGAAGATTTGCAGCGCGCCGAGGGTGTCCCACCGAGATTTATACCGACAACGGCACCAACATGCACGGCGCAGACAAGGAACTTCGGGAGGCTTTTCAAGAAGAAGCCAGCCGACTAGGCATAGTGTGTCGTTTTATAACCCCCTCCGTGCCGTTCATGGGAGGGGTGTGGGAACGTCTTGTTCGATGCTTGAAGACGGCACTATACACCGTCCTTCATGAGAGACATCCGCATGAAGAAGTCGTAACCAGAGGTGGAGTACACAGTAAATAGCAGACCATTGACTCACATCTCAGTAGACAGCAACGACAACGAGGCCATCACTCCAAATCACTTCCTATTGGGAGGATCTACGAGACTGCCGACACCTGGAGTATTTGATGAAAAATATGTAAATAGCAAAAGACACCGGCGACGTTCCCAGATACTCGCTGACATGTTCTGGCAGCGTTGGGTTCGAGAATATCTGCCGGAACTTCAAAACCGGCGGGAGGCCCATGGTCGAGGCCCCGATCTCCAGGTGGGCGATCCAGTCCTCATAGCTGACAGCCAGTTACCCCGTAACACCTGGCCACGAGGAAGGATTGAAACAATTTACCCCGGTGCGGACGGACAGATCCGCACTGTGGAGGTACGCACCGCAAACGGCCTAATCAAGAGCCCAACCAGGAAACTCGTGCCGCTGCCGAAGTAGAAGCAACGTCGCTCACCGAAATGGATACAGCGCCACTGCGATGAGATCTTCGCGACGCTGCACGGCGGGAGAGATGTTCGCGACGGCCTAATGACTTTAAGAAATAAAGTGATGAAAGAATATTGTTTTGTATAAAAAGTGAAATTATGAACAAATCAAGTAAATAGTATGTTAATATAGTTTTACAGAGGGTTTACAACTCTTAATAGGTTTGTATAGAATGTCATTTTGATAATAGTTAATTTAAACTACTTTAATTGTTTAAGAAAAAATCGACCAATCACAGCGCGCCGCATCGTAGAACTTTCTGGAAAATTTAATTAACTGCGCAATAGTTTGTACTAAAAATAATGAGAATATTTTTGTGTTCTAAAAGAGTTGTAAATATGACATTTAGTTAGCATATGGTATATAGAATATGATAGTAAAGAAATAATTTGTACAATTAAACGCATTTAATAATTATAGGAAAATTAAAGAATTAATGTGCCCATTTATTATAAAAAATTGGGACATTTCGCTTAATAACTTTTTTGAATGTAAATATATTAAATATCCTTTATCATATACCGATAAAGGACCAAAATGCCGAATTAATGATGTATAGCATATTAGAGTAAGATTTGACCTTATATAGAAAATAGTGCAATTTGTGCCATTTACATAGTGAAAATGTTTAAAAATAAAGAGGCAAAATAGAAAATGGCAAGCGGCTCACTATACAGTATAGCCGAAGTCTACCTTATGGGGGCAAATCTCAGTAACGTTGTCGCTCCAAGTAGAGCAACTACAGGGGCGACTCTGCAGCCACCCGCAAACAACGCAACAGAGAGGCTACCACAAAAGAAGAGGAAGCGGGTGCGCAGCAAGAGAAAGAAGGATCAACCTCCTCAGGCTGCGGCAGCAACCTCTACCCCTACCCCAGCGGTAGCGATGGCCCAGGCGCAGGTTACCAAGCAGACGACCAGCACGGGTAGAGCGCCAGGAAGGGCTCTATCAGAAAATAGAGCCCGCTTTACATATAGAGAAAGAGCACGCTCTACCCAAAGGAGAGCAGAAGTACCGACACCACACCCGAGGACAATACCAGCAATAGTAAACCCACCAACAGCTGCCCCAGATACGACAGATGCCATCCAGAGACTGGTTGGCATTGCAATAGAAGTGGGCAGCCAAGTCCTGGCGGACATAAGAGCCGGGACTGACCCAATAACAGCCATTATGAAGGCTTTGGCGCAGCTACTGGCTCGGCACTACAGTGGTGTCGTGTAATCCGGATAACCTGCGCCTCCTATACTGGAACCCTGACGGAATCCAGCAGAAGCTACATGAACTCCGCACTATCGCCCAACAGCAGGACATACATATAATACTGTTGGGTGAAACAAAATTAAGACCTGCGACGCGCATAAAGCTGCCAAATTACTTCATATACAGGAGGGACGAGGTCAACGCTCAAGGGACCGCTTACAGAGGAACGGCGGCCCTGGTGAGAAGAGACATCGTCCACCTAGAGCTGGAACCACCTCAATATCAATCAATGCGCTCAATCGGCATAAAAATGGAGGCGGCGGGCGAGGAACTAAGGATTTACGCAGCATACCGCCCGCCAGGGACTCCATTTTGCTCCTCAGACATCCGGACAATAATGGAAGGAAACACACCTACCATTATAGCAAGGGACCTAAACGCGAAACACCCGGCATGGGGATCTAGAACGATCACCCCGCCGGGTCGTGCACTTTATGATGATGCGGAGCTAAACAACTATGACGTATTAGGTCCCGAAGAGCCGACGCATATTCCAACTGATCACCGGAGGAGTCCGGATGTGTTGGACATCGTGCTCACTAGGAACATCAACTGCCCGATAGTGGTAGAGGTGCTGTACGACACGAACACACAGCACCTCCCGCTACTAATCACCTTAGGCCTCAGGGCAGTGACGTCGCCTCCCAGAGCTTTCAAGACCAAAATCAACTGGAGGCTCTACCAACAACACCTACTGGAGAGACCTCCAGTAACTACACTGATTAATACAGCGGACGACGTAGAGGCCGCTGCAACAAGGATAACCCAGAAGATCACGGAAGCACTTAACGCTGCCTCTACGATCGTACCCATTACCAAGAAACGCGAAGAGCTACCACCTAAAATAATGGCGCAATGGAGGAGAAAGAGAGCGCTAAGAAAGCTCTGGGCACGCACGCGCTGCCCCAGAATCAAGACTCAATTGAACAACATATCGGAAGAGCTGTCGGTTGCAATACAGGCCCACAGAGGAGAGGCCTGGGAGCGGCGCATTTGGAAAGCAGAGGATGATGATGCGTCGCTCTACAAATTGAACCGGCAGCTAACAAGAATAAAATCACCCGTTTGTGCACTTATAAATAGTACAGGAGAGAAGTGCTATGAGGCCAAGGGAAGAGCGGATATCCTAGCTGAGCACTTCGAGGAGCAGTTTATGCCGAACCCAGCAAGTGCGGAGTTCATGGAGCTTCATGCCCAAAAGGAGAGCCGCGTACAGGAGTTCCTGTCGTCGCCCGCGCCACCGCTTGCAGGAGAGTGGTTTATTTCCCCCGCTGAACTGCGGAGGACAATTGCCCGCCTGCAAGTGAGGAAGGCGCCGGGGCACGACCGGATCACGAACGCAGCACTCAGACAGCTGCCAAACAGAACAATAGTAGAGATAGGCAAACTCTACAATGGCATTCTGCGGACTTTCCACTTCCCGGAGAGCTGGAAAATCGGCAAAATCATCGTCTTGCCAAAACCCGGGAAGGACAGGCGTAGAGCAGCTAGTTATAGGCCGATTACGCTGCTACCGCACATAGCCAAATTATTTGAGCGCATCGTCCTTAGAAGAGTCCGCCCGTGCATACAACTGCGGGCGGAACAACACGGATTTCGGAGCGGACACTCTACAGCTACACAGCTGACCAGAGTGCTGCACCTGTTATCGACGGAATACAACTACGAGAGAACGTCTGTGGGCGTCTTCTTGGACATCGAGAAGGCGTTCGACAGGGTGTGGCACTCTGGACTACTCTTTAAGATGGAACAACAAACGAGTGTCCCTCCTGCTATGCTGCGGCTAGTGGCGTCATTTCTAGCTAACAGAAGCTTCTACGTCTGTGTAGAGGATGCCGAGTCCGCAGTCAAGCCAATTAGAGCCGGCGTACCACAGGGCAGTTGTCTCTCGCCGATCCTGTACGCGGCGTACACCAATGACATACCGACGCTAGCTGGACAACTGCAGGAATGGGAGGACGACGTAGAGCTGGCGCTATATGCGGACGATAGTGCCTACTTCACGTCGTCCAGAAGAACCCACATCGCGGTTGCCAAGATGCAGCGCCTGCTGGACCTGCTGCCACCATGGCTGGATGAGTGGAGGATGGCTGTCAACGTGGGAAAGACGGCCGCTCTACTCACCCGCCGTTACAGAAATCTACCACCACCACTGAAGCTAAGAGGCCAAGAGATCGCGTATCAGAAGGCCGTAACCTACCTTGGGTGCCGGATTGAGAGGATGCTGCGCATGACTGCGCACGTCGACATCGTCGTCCGCAATGCCAGATGTGCGCGGGCGATGCTCCGTCCAGTCCTGGCATCCAAGCTGCCGAGGAAAACAAAAATTAAATTGTACAAAATGTACATTCGTTCGAAGTTAACATACGCCGCTCCGGCCTGGTACGCGCTCTTGAGCAGCAGACAAAGGCAGCGGTTGCAGGTCCAGCAGAATTTATCACTAAGGACCATTGTCGGTGCAGGTCGCTACGTCCGGAATGACGTCATAGCGGCCAACCTGAAAATGGAGACAATAGAAGAGTTTGTGGTCCGGTTGACGCGCGGTATGTTCGACCGCGCAGACAACGGGCCACATTCACACCTTAACAACTTTGCGCCGCTACACACTCGCCCCCCGGACGGGCGACCTCTACCAAGAGAACTCCTCTCTATAAGAGATTAGAGAGTCGAGTAAAGCCCTCAATGCCGCTGACAGGCCAACTCTGACACCTAGGTCGAAGCAGTCGCCTATACGACGACTTACCCGACCTAGCTAAATTAAGCATACCATTGAGAAAACCAACAATGCCGGAATACCGGCTCCCAATGACCGGCCCATAGAAATGGGCCGTGAGGATTACCCGGGTAATGGGGGAGATGCCCCGAGGCCCGAGACCTGCTGGGTGTAGTACACACACCGCAGCAGACAACAACGTAGTAGTAACGTTGTAGTAGGAAGAACTACCAGTGCCCAGCAGTAGTATCCGGTAGTAGTTGCAGTGACTAGCAGAAATACGAGTATAACATAACATAAACATAAACACTAACGCCTGTCACCCAGAGGGGTAGGCAGAGACTACGGACTTCCATTTGGCACGATCCTGACAAACCTCTCTCGCTTCTTCCACATCCATATACCTACGCATACACGCTCGTCGGTTGAAGGTACTCTTGATTTGGCCCATTTTCAATATATCGCCAATTTGGTCGATAAAATTTCGCCTAGGGCGACCCTTCCCGACTCTGCCGTTCACATCTGCAACATAAATTTTCTTTGTCACTCTTTCCTCATTCATTCTTTCTACATGACCAAACCACCGAAGCATTCCTTTCTTAATCCTGGTCACAACATCATCTTGCAAACCACACTCTTCTCTTATTAAACAATTTCTCACTCTGTCATTCAGATTCATCCCTAACATACTCCGTAAGGACCGCATTTCTACAGCATTTATTCTACTCTCGTGCTTCTTCTGCCACACCCAACTTTCACTACCATACATTAAAGTAGGCACTAACACAGCATTGTGAATTGCCATACGTGCCTTTTTGGACACATTCTGACTTTTCACAATAGAGTGTAGAGCCCCATTCACTCTATTTCCTGCATTCACTCGTCGTTCTATATCCTTATCATATCTACCATCCCTGCTAAACACACATCCCAAATACACAAACTCATCTACTTGCTCTACCAACTCACCTTCTATTCTTATTTCACATATCGTTTTACTTTCTTCTCTTTCAAAAACCATAACTGTCGTCTTACTTGCGTTCACTTTCATTCCCTTTTCTTTTAATGTCCTGTTCATTAATGTAACCATCATTTGCAACTCGGCTGCCGATGACGCAAGTATGACTTGATCATCGGCGTACAAAAGGCATTTGACGGTTAACTCACCCATTCTTAACCCGCATTCTTCTACTTTCAAATTTTTCAAACAACTGTCCTTAAATAGGTTGAACAGCCACGGGGAAGCCACACAGCCCTGTCTGACACCTTTATGGATGCCAAACCAGTCCGAGTAGGCCCCGTTGATCCTGACACAGGTACTAGAGTCCCTATATAGAGACTTCAATGCCTGTATCAAGCCAGCGCTCAACGCAAATGAGTTCAGTGTTTGCCATAACACATCCCTATCCACTCTGTCATAAGCCTTCTCCAAGTCTATGAACGCACAAAAAAACTTTTTGGTTTTTGGCCAAAAACTTCTCCGCGATCATGCGCATGGAAAAGACCTGATCCGTACATCCCATTCCCTTTCTAAATCCCGCTTGCACATCCCAAATTTTTCTTTCAGTTTCTTTCATAACTCTTTCAATTAGTACTTTAGCATACAGTTTCCCCACAATGCTAAGAAGGCTGATACCACGGTAGTTTTCACAGTCCTGCTGTGATCCTTTTCCTTTATATATTGGGACTATCACGGCTTTGCACCAGTCTCCCGGTACCCGCTTAAGTTCCCAACATAAATTAAACAAGGTGTACAGCAGGTACCGGTCTGCTACCACTCCTTCTCCAGCCCTTAGCATTTCGAGAGATACTCTATCATAACCGGCTGCCTTACCTGCTTCATACTTTTCATTGCTTTCATTATTTCATCTATACTTACATCTCTATCTATTTCGTCTTTGTTCGGAATTTCTATTTCATTTAATTTAAACGTCTCATCACTAATAAACACGCTTTCAAAGTATTCCTTCCATCTCCTTAAACTCAAAACTTCGTCATTCAGAATACAGCCATTCTGGTCTCGTATAGCATTCATTCTAGGCTGTTTTGAATGTTCCCTGGTAGTTCTTACGAATTTCCAGATTATTTTAATATTTGCCTGGAAGTTATCCGATATTCTTCTGTCATTCTTATCCGTTCTTTCTTGCTTTTTCCTTTCAACTACTTTTTTTACTCTCTTATTTAGGTGTCTAAAGACTGCCTTTTTCCTTTTAATATCACCATTCATACTGCTAGAATTACTAGCCTTGGTTGCTAGTAAATCTAGCCATGCTTTCTTCTTTGCTTCAACTTCCATCCGTACCTCATCATCCCACCATAACGTGTTATTTTTCCTTTCATTCTTTCTCTTACTTACACCACATACTTCGGTAGCTGCATCCACTAAACCTTTCTTGACATTATACCACACAGTCTCCAAGTCTAAATCATTCATACACAATTCAGCCACACCACTTATATTTTCTCTCAATCTAAATTTGAACTTCTCTTTCACACCTTCATCTTGTAACCTCTCTATTCTTATACGCTGTAACGCAGTGGTAGACACAGATGTCCGATGCCTCCAACGTCTGAAAAGACCATTAATTCGGCATAAGACCAAGTAATGATCCGTCCCTACGTTAGAGCCCCGGTAAACCCTTGTATCTACCACCACGCTCCTCATTCTTTCGTCAACAATTATGAAATCTATCATACTTCTATCATCACCTCTTTCCCATGTATACGTGTGAATCTTTTTATGACGAAAGAAAGTGTTGATCACAAAAAGACTCTTTTCCACACATATGGCGAGGAGGTCTTCACCATTCTCATTTATATTTTCATCACCAAACGTTCCCAATATCCTTTCATAACCAAGCCTCCTCACCCCAACCCTTCCATTAAAATCGCCTAATATCACAATATTTTCATTAACCTTGCATTTCATTAGCACCATCCTTACCAACTCCCAAAACTGCTCTCGGATATAAGTGGGCTTAGACATGTCTGGGGCGTAGACTCCTAAAACAAACAACTTCTTTAAGCCCACTTTCATTCGTATCCATAGCAGTCTCGGGCTTACACATTCATACTCTTTCACACAATGACCCATTCTTTCTGAAAGGATGATACCGACTCCCTGGCATGCCCGCTCGGTCTCGTCTACACCAGACCAGTACGCGGTATACATGCCATGTGTAGTGACATCCTTTCCCTTCCGTTTCGTCTCATTTACACATAACACGTCTATTCCTCTATCATGCATCATATCGCATACTTCATCCATCTTATCATTCATTCCTCCACATACATTCAATGTACCCAGACGGGCTTCCGCAATCCACTTTTCGCCCCTCCGGGGGACAGAACGTGACGGGTGGCTAACATCGTCGCAGGTTTTCCTCCCGGAGATTCTTCGCACCCCTGCCCCATTAAAGGGGCGCCGGGAACTTGGGGCCATTTCCTTAATTTTGTGCCTCATGGTGCGAAAGTAGGGTGTGGTATTTTTTCCGCCGCTACCACACGGCGAGGAGCCGAGTCAGTTCTTTCGGCTTTGTCGCTTGTTTAGCACCACCCGGGGGACACGTGTAGGGTGGGCCTAGGATTAGGTGGTCGAAGCCTACGGACGCGAGCGACTCATCCCCCAAGCAGAAATATATAGTGAATAATAAAAAGTGTTAGCTAACCGAAAAAAGTGGCAACTGAAAATTCGGTGTTGCATATAGTAAAAAAGTGTTAGCTAGCCGAAAAAAGTGGTAACTGAAAATTCGCAGTTACATATAGTGAAAAGTGTTAGCTAGACGGAAAAAGTGGTAACTGATATTCGCAGTTACACAAGTGATAAATTCAACTAATTTTAGTTGATTAATAGCTGCTAGTCAGTAGTGTCAGAAAACCAGCTATTACAGATAGATTTTTTATACTACCGCTCATTTTAATTTAATATTTTGAAATATAGTGACCAACCTATAGTGAACAACCGTAGTTGAACAACCGTGTTCAATAATCGTGGTCAATAAATAATAGTTATTAAAATTTCGCGACTAATTAATCAGTCGAACCGCTGGCCACTCCCTTGCTATTTAAATTTATAAATCGTGCATTTTAATTTTGAACCTCAGTCCACAGTTTTCCAGCAGCACACACAAAGACGGCAGTGAAAGTATCCACCGGAATCTACAGGTGTAGGACGTGAGCGACTCGCGGAGTATCTTCGACAACATTTACTCCGGAAAGTTACGCCCGTCCGGCACATTCGCTGGTCCTTCGAGCCGGATACATCCGTTTGTACTTCAAGCCGGACCAGCATTCGCTGGTCCTTCGAGCCGGATTCATCCGTCTGTACTTCAAGCCGGACCACATTCGCTGGTCTTTCGAGCGAGATTCATCAATCCGTTTGTATTTCGGAACCGGGTACATAGTCACTACCGTATTAAAGTTGCTGAATTTTCAGAATCAAGATGCCGATCACTCGTTCGCAAGGAAGGGGAGCCATGGCGTGGACTGACGGTATGGAAGGAGGTCCGTCGGACAATACCGACGCCGTCCGCCACCAGATGCCACCACGCTCATCATCCATAACAGAAGGCGCTGAGGCGCCAGCTTACCCCCGCAATGGGGGGGTACTCCTGCCCGTGCCGACCGCTACAACCGGTACACCGAAGCAGAGGGAACAAATAGAAGGCAACGATGACATTCGCTGTGCATCACCGCCAACAGCCCGGGAAGACTCCCGCGCCGAAGAGCCACCAAGGGGCCACACCGACAGAAGTACGAGGTCAAAGAAGACCATTCAGCCCAATAGAAAAGTTTTGAAGGCTCGTGAAGAAGTGTTGAGAATCAAATTGGAACTCACACAGGTCTCATTACAGATGGCTGAAAAAGAAGATGAATCGGACGACTATGATGAAGATGGTCACTCCAAAAGTGAGTACGTCCGATCTTGGCTCGAAAATTCCGTAGCCAAGCAAAACCCAACTCAAGGCGCAACCACCGGAGGGGAGGCCCCACTTAATAAAACCGTCACAAAGCCACCCTCGGAGGTTGTCGACCTCAGTGAGCCGCCGAAGAAGCTCACAAACCAGGACTCCAAGGTTGATGAAGACAGGGAGCTCCTACCAGTTGTATCAGAGCTCACCTACCAGGATCCCTATCCAGAAAATGTATCCAAGAGTCCCATACCACAGAAGATTAGCCAGGACTCCAAGGTTGATGAAGACAAGGGGCTCCTACCAGTTGTATCAGAGCTCACCTACCAGGATCCTTATCCAGAAAATGTATCCAAGAGTCCCATACCACAGAAGATTAGCCAGGACTCCAAGGTTGATGAAGACAGGGGGCTCCTACCAGTTGTATCAGAGCTCACCTACCAGGATCCCTATCCGGAAGATGTAACCAAGAATCCCATACCAAAGAAGCCTAACCAGACACCTGTCATTAATGAAGACAGGGGGCTCCGACCATTTATATCGGAGCTCACATCCGCTATAGCCGCACTCGCTGACAAACCAAAACCAGAGAGTGCATCGTCGCATACTTTCGCAGCGTCGAAAGGTATAATGACACTGCCGAGGTTTAGCGGAGCACATACCGAATGGATTTCGTTCAGTGCCATTTACGAAACAACCCGAGGCTACTTCAATGATATAGAAAATACTGCAAGACTACGAAGAAGTCTACAAGGAGGAGCCTTGGAAACAGTCAGCTCAGAACTCATCGGGCATGCTAAGCCAGATGAGATCATGCGAGAACTAGAGCTACAATTTGGGCGTCCAGATCCAATCGCGCAAGCCGAAACCGAGAAGTTACGAGGATTACCACGCTGTACAGAAGCACCTAGAGACATCTGCACATTCGCGAGCAAAGTGAGGGGAAGCGTCGTCACTCTTCGAGCACTCAAACGAGACCATTACCTCGTCAACGCAGAGCTGCTACGACACCTCACCGACAAACTGCCAAACTCTATACGTGCACAGTGTTATAGAACCTACACTGAATAATACGACTCTAGACCAGACCTCGGTTCCTTCAGCGAGTTTATAACCGAACAAGCTCGCTTCTGCAGTGCATTTGCGCCTCCTGAAATTATAAACGGAGCGCAAAACAGTCGTCCAGTACATAGGACACACACGGCTACCACTAAGCCGCCTCCGAAATGCAGTGTATGCGAAAAGGAAGGTCAGGTCGCCAAACAAAGAAATTTATGTTTCCGGTTTCTACGTTATAAAAGTCAGACACACAGATGTAAAACCACTAAGTGTGGAATAAAAGGATGCACCGCGACACACAATCGACTTCTCCACTATAATAAAAGGGAGAAGACAGAGGTCACACAAAAAGAACCTCAAGAAACCGTAGCAAATTCATTCGCTGTGTCAAAGCATCAAGCTTACCTAAAAATAATTCCGATTCGAGTAATTGGACCGGCGGGAGCGATAAACACACACGCCCTGCTGGATGACGGGTCAACAGTCTCATTGATGGATTTTTTATTGATTTAAGATCACCGCTATCGGGAACACTACCCTCGATTCGTCGGACTCCCGAAGAGTCAAAGTTTCGCTGAAGAGTCTCCACAGAAAAAGGGTGCCATTCAGAGCACGCACGGTCGCCAGCCTAAACTTGGGGCCACAGACTGTGTGTGCAGCAGATATAGAAAATTGCAAACATTTCAAAGACCTGAAGGAGCAACTAATATATGACTCCGGCAACCCAAGGATTCTAATAGGACAGGACAATTGGAGACTTTTGATAGCCACTCAAGTCCGCAGAGGTCCACCGCACCAGCCAATCGCCTCGCTCACAGAACTAGGATGGGTGCTACACGAGGCACACACTAAAGCCCCGTATCAGCGCGTCCACGCGGCCAATGCGCGACACGAGCGAGGAAAACATAGATGACCAACTCCGCGAATACTTCGCGCTGGAATCTCTCATAATTAATCCGAGAAGACCAGACTCCGATCCGGAGAAGAAAGCTGAAGACATACTTAATAGCAGCACCCGTCAATTGGAATACGGGCACATAGGAACAGCGCTTCTCTGGAAAAAGAAAGATGTCACAATGCCTGTCAACGACAAAACGACAGTTAAGAGGTTAACATCCACGTCGTCCAAACCTACCGACGAGAAAAGGTCGTTGACAATTACAGAATCGCATAGAGCTCCGCTATTCAGAGAAGCCATTCCCAATCCGGCAAAGTTTTCAAAATGGGAACGCTTATTGCGAGCTACGGCCACAGTGCTTCAGTTTATAACACTCTGCCGCAAAACAACAGACAGGACCTTTTACAAAAGGACCAAAAGAAGTAAAGAGGAAGATCCCGACTGGAGGAAATCGAAATATAATTCGCGACGTCTCGCGCAGCCTCCCAGTCAAGTGACAAATAGAGATGTCAACAAGTACATCACACTCGAGGCCGAATACATCAGAGAGGCCGAAAAGCTCCTGATACATGTCATCCAAGAAGACTCCTTCACACAAGAAATAGCCGATCTCCGTAACAATAAACAGGTCGCTCATGATAGCCGCTTACGACCACTCCAAATAGAATTAAAAAACGGGATCATCGCTCTACGATATCGCATAGCCACCGTAAAGGGAATCTCGGAAGACATGAAAGGGCCAGCTATATTGGATGGTGATCATTACATCACCCAACTGTATATCGATTGGACGCATCGTAGCCTGCATGATTGCGGAACCGAACCTACCATCAACGAGGTTCGACAGCACTACTGGGTAATCCGACTTAGACCCACCACGAAAAGAATAGTGAGCCAATGCGTACAGTGCCGCATCAGAAAGGCACAACCATCCGTGCCAGCCACCGGTGATCATCCCAGCACACGTCTTGCTCATCACCAGAGACCGTTCACATTCACCGGTCTGGATTATTTTGGGCCACTCTCCGTCACAGTGGGACGTCAACACCAGAAGAGATACGTGGCTATCGTCACCTGCCTCACATCTAGAGCTTTCCACTTGGAAATTGTCGCAAATCTCAGCGCAGACTCCGCCATATTGGCATTGAGAAGATTTGCAGCGCGCCGAGGGTGTCCCACCGAGATTTATTCCGACAATGGCACCAACATGCACGGCGCAGACAAGGAACTTCGGGAGGCTTTTCAAGAAGAAGCCAGCCGACTAGGCATAGTGTGGCGTTTTATAACCCCCTCCGCGCCAATCATGGAAGGGGTGTGGGAACGTCTTGTTCGATGCTTGAAGACGGCACTATACACCGTCCTTCATGAGAGACATCCGCATGAAGAAGTCGTAACCAGAGGTGGAGTACACAGTAAATAGCAGACCATTGACTCACATCTCAGTAGACAGCAACGACAACGAGGCCATCACTCCAAATCACTTCCTATTGGGAGGATCTGCGAGACTGCCGACACCTGGAGTATTTGATGAAAAAGATGTAAATAGCAAAAGACACCGGCGACGCTCCCAGATACTCGCTGACATGTTCTGGCAGCGTTGGGTTCGAGAATATCTGCCGGAACTTCAAAACCGGCGGGAGGCCCATGGTCGATGCCCCGATCTCCAGGTGGGCGATCCAGTCCTCATAGCTGACAGCCAGTTACCCCGTAACACCTGGCCACGAGGAAGGATTGAAACAATTTACCCCGGTGCGGACGGACAGATCCGCACTGTGGAGGTACGCACCGCAAACGGCCTAATCAAGAGGCCAACCAGGAAACTCGTGCCGCTGCCGAAGTAGAAGCAACGTCGCTCACCGAAATGGATGCAGCGCCACTGCGATGAGATCTTCGCGACGCTGCACGGCGGGAGAGATGTTCGCGACGGCCTAATGACTAAGAAATAAAGTGATGAAAGAATATTGTTTTGTATAAAAAGTGAAATTATGAACAAAATCAAGTAAATAGTATGTTAATATAGTTTTACAGAGTGTTTACAACTCTTAATAGGTTTGTATAGAATGTCATTTTGATAATAGTTAATTTAAACTACTTTAATTGTTTAAGAAAAAATCGACCAATCACAGCGCGCCGTATCGTAGAACTTTTTGGAAAATTTAATTAACTGTGCAATAGTTTGTACTAAAAATAATGAGAATATTTTTGTGTTCTAAAAGAGTTGTAAATATGACATTTAGTTAGCATATGGTATATAGAATATGATAGTAAAGAAATAATTTGTACAATTAAACGCATTTAATAATTATAGGAAAATTAAAGGATTAATGTGCCCATTTATTATAAAAGTTTGGGACATTTCGCTTAATAACTTTTTTGAATGTAAATATATTAAATATCCTTTATCATATACCGATAAAGGACCAAAATGCCGAATTAATGATGTATAGCATATTAGAGTAAGATTTGACCTTATATAGAAAATAGTGCAATTTGTGCCATTTACATAGTGAAAATGTTTAAAAATAAAGAGGCAAAATGGAAAATGGCAAGCGGCTCACTATACAGTATAGCCGAAGTCTACCTTATGGGAGCAAATCTCAGTAAGTTGTTTGTGGATTAGCAGTGGTCCCAAGCAACCGCCGGTACGACATACTCCACCGATCGTCGCGTCCGCATACTCCGTGAGGTGTCGAGGTCACCGGCCCTTAAGCAGATTCTTGGCACTTAAGAGCATTCTCGGCTTATAAGTGTCCAGTCGCGTTATTAAGTGCCACCTATTGCACTTCCCCCAACCCTTTCGTAACGAAAGGGGTAGGCAGTGCCCCAAGTGTTGCAGCCAACTCACTCTCCACCGTCTCCCGTACCTCGCGGCGCGCGCGTCAGTCATCTGTTTGTCAGCCTGCTAGGTAGGGAAATTAGATAGGACACGCAAGAGACAACTGTACATCTGTAAATAATGACCGGCAGGGGAAAGGGGGAGCCCCCCCCACCCCCTCGCGTTAGGAAACCCCCGGATCGTCCGGGGATATTAGATCGGCCTCTCATGGTTAGGGACCTCGCGAACCCGGAACGCTCCAGAATCGTAAGCTCCTTTAGCCAGATCCCGAAGACAACCAGGAAGCCTACCTCGCCGCCTAAGGAGCCCGCACCGAGCGCCGTGCTCGTGTTCTCCGCGCCTGAGTGCACTCAGGCGCGGAGAACACGAGCAATCGTGCACGATTGAACGCGAACCGTCGCCCCTACCGCAGCGGGCGAAGAAGTCGGCCAGGAGGCATAAACCACCCGAAACAGAGGCGTCCCTGTACGAGAAGAGGCAGTGCGTTGTGTCTCCGACCTCGTCTGCACCCCAATCATCGGACGACGAAGAAGAAGAATACCTGTTACCAGCGGTCGACGTAAGGAAACACAACTCACCGCCCAAATCACCATCTCCGCGAAAATTAACCCCACCTATCTCCCCTGACCGATGTAGCAACGCGGCAGGGTACGAGCAGGGGGGGGAAGAATTGTATGGCTGGGATAGCACTACGTATGCTACCCTAGCCCCATCGGATGGACACCCAGCAAACTCGTCTGGATTACCAACGGACGGACAACGTCCGTCAACCAGCTACGCACAACTAGCAGCAGCCCCAGCAGTACCAAGGCAGGAGGCTGAAGCTCCAAAACCAGAGGAGGAACCCGGGAAGGGAAGATACCCTCCGATTGTCGCGGAATGCCTCCCGAATTGGACGAAGCATTTTGAGGTGCTCAACAAGAAGTTGGGTCACCCCCCAAACGCTCGTCCATTCGGGAAGGGGGTGCGTTTCTCCCCCCAGAGCCCGGAAGAATTCCGGGCCATCCAAAAATATCTAATCGACCTATCCAAGGAAGTACCAGCGATGTCCTGGTACTGCTACACCCCTGAAGAGGAGAAACCCACAAAAGTGGGCATTAGGGGGCTGCCAGCGGACACGGACACAAAAGCCATAGGGGAGGCTATCCAAGCGTTAGGATTTCCGATACGCTATGTGAAGGCAATCCCTCCGCGCAGAGGCAGGCTAGGATGCCTGTACTTCGCGCAACTGGACCACTTAAGCCAAGAGAGGCTGAGCGACTTATACAAAATTAACCAATTACTATTTATGAGAGGAGTAGTAATTGAAGCCTGGCAGGGACGAGTGGGCCCAGCGCAATGCCACCGCTGCCAGGCGTTCGGACACGCCTCTTATAATTGCTTCCGACCCATCAAATGCGTCCGTTGCGCGGGAGAACACGCTGCAAGGGATTGCCCGAGGGGTAGAGATGAACCACCTACATGCGCAAATTGCGCCAAAGATCACACGGCCAACGACCGACGATGTCCGGTACTGAGGAGGATTGCACGGAAGCAAGGAATTACACATCCGGGCTTGCTTCCGGAAGCGCCGAAGCAGATTCCGGAGAGTCGCCAGAGGAGAGTCCAAATCAACGAGGAGGGGTGGACAACCATAAGAGGGAAAGGAGGGAGGCAAACAGCCCCCCCCCGCAACTACAGCAACATCAACAAATGGACGTTGTAGAGCCACCGCAACAAGGAGCAACCACAGGAGCGACTCTCCAGCCCCCCGCTAATGACGCTACAGAGCGCCTAGTTCCTAAAAAGAAAAGCAGGGGAGAAGGAAGAAGAGTCAAGCACAACAGCCTCCTCAAGCCGTTACCTCTACCCCCACCCCAGCGGTCACGATAGCCTTCCAGGCGCAGGTTACCGTCAGGGATACAAGGACCACCGTAGGTAGAGCACCAGAGAGGGCTCTACTGGAATATAGAGCCCGCTCTACAAGTAGAGCACGCTCTACCAAACACAGACAGACCCAAGCCCAGCCGAGACAAGAGCCAACCTCACACAGAACACCAACTGCCGGCCCCGGCTACACAGATGCCATCCACAGATTGGTTGGAATAGCCATAGAGGTCGGCACGCAAGTCCTGGCCGATATAGGAGCCGGGACAGATCCAATAACCGCAATAATGAGAGCGTTGGCGCAACTACTTGCCCGGCATTACAGAGGCGAGTAACCTGCGCCTACTATATTGGAATCCAGACGGGATACAACAGAAGATCCATGAACTCCGCACTGTCACCCAGCAGCAGGACATACAGGTGATACTGCTGGGAGAGACGAAATTGAACCCAAGAACGCATCTTAAGCTGCCAAATTACCACATTTATAGAAGGGACGAGGTCAATCCTCAAGGGACCGCCTATAGAGGCACGGCGGTTCTAGTGAGGAGAGACATCGTCCATCAAGAACTGGATCTACCAACTTACGAAACGATGCGCTCTATTGGCATAAAAATGGAGGCGGCGGGCGAGGAACTAAGGATCTACGCAGCATACCGCCCGCCAGGGACTCCATTCTGCTCCTCAGACATCCGGACAGTAATGGAAGGCGAGATACCAACCATCGTTGCAGGGGACCTAAACGCGAAACACCCGGCGTGGGGGTCCAGAGTGATCACCCCGCCGGGTCGTGAGCTTTATGACGACGCCGAGAGAAACGGCTACGACGTTTTAGGTCCCGAAGAACCAACACACGTCCCTTCGGATCACCGAAAATGTCCGGATGTATTGGACATCGTGCTCTCTAGGAACGTCAACTACCCGGTAGTGGTAGAAGTGCTGTACGACCTGATGTCTCAGCACCTCCCGTTTCTTATCACCATTGATCTCAAGGCAGTGACTACTCTGCCCGGAGCTCTTAAAAGGAAGATAAATTGGAGGCTCTACCAGAGACACCTAATGGAGAGACCTCCAACATACACTGCCATAAACACAGCAGACGACGTAGAAGCCGCTGCAACCAGAATTACAAGGACGATCAAAGAAGCTCTACATGCGGCTTCTACGATCGTCCCAGCCACAGGAAGACGGGAAGAGCTGCCGCGAGAGATATGCGTGCAGCTCAAACGCAAAAGAGCTTTGAGAAAACTCTGGGCGCGTACTCGTTGCCCTAGACTGAAAACACAATTGAACACCTTAACGGATGAACTGTCGGTTGCAGTCCGGGCCCACCGTGGAGAGGCCTGGGAGCGGCGCATATCGAAAGCAGAGGAGGAAGATGCGTCGCTCTACAAACTGAACCGACAGTTAACAAAAACCAGACCCCCCGTTTGCCCGCTGACCAACAACGCGGGCGAACGTTGTTACGAGGCCAAAGATAGAGCGGATATCCTAGCAGAGCACTTTGAGGAGCAATTTATGCCAAACCCAGCAAGTGCGGAGTTCATGGAACTTCATACCCGGAAGGAGAGCCGCGTACAGGAGTTCCTGTCGAAGCCCGCGCCACCGCTTGCAGGAGAGTGGTTTATATCCCCCGCCCTATTGCGGAGGACGGTAGCCCGCCTGCAACCGAGGAAGGCGCCGGGGCACGACGGGATAACCAACGCAGCACTCCGACAGCTGCCAAATAGAACACTTGTAGAGCTAGGTCGACTCTACAACGGTATACTGCGGACATCCCACTTCCCGGAGGATTGGAAAATCGGCAAAGTGATCGTTTTGCCGAAACCCGGGAAGGACAGGCGTAGAGCAGCCAGTTATAGGCCGATCACGCTGCTACCGCACATAGCTAAACTGTGTGAAAGACTGCTGCTGAGAAGCTTCCGCCCGTGCGTACAACTTCGGGCGGAACAGCACGGATTCAGGAGGGGCCACTCTACAGCAACACAGCTGACCAGGGTGCTGCACTATCTGGCGGCCGAGTACAACCGCGGCCGCACATCGTTGGGCGTCTTTCTCGACATAGAGAAGGCGTTCTACAGAGTGTGGCACTCTGGATTACTTTACAAATTAGAATCACAAACAAGTACCCCTCCTGCTATGTTGCGGCTAGTGGCGCCATTCCTGAGAGATAGGAAGTTCTACGTCTGTGTAGAGGACGCCGAGTCCGCAGCAAGACCAACTAGAGCCGGCATACCACAGGGCAGCTGTCTATCGCCGATCCTGTACACGGCTTACACCAATGACATCCCCACCCTGGCAGACCACCTGCGCGAATGGGAAGACGATGTTGAATTGGCACTATATGCGGATGATAGTGCCTACTTCACATCGTCTAGAAGAGCCCACATAGCCACTGCCAGGATGCAGCGCCTGCTGGACCTGCTGCCACCATGGCTAGACGAGTGGAGGATGGCCGTCAATGTTGGCAAGACGACCGCTCTGCTCACTCGCCGCTACAGGAACCTTCCACCACCACTGACGCTCAGGGGCCATGAGATTACCTATGAGAAGACAGTGACGTACCTGGGATGTAGGATTGACCGGATGTTGCGCATGACCGCGCACGTCGATAACGCCGTCCGCAACGCCAGATGTGCGCGGGCGGCGCTCCGTCCGGTCCTAACCGCAAACCTACCACTGAGAACAAAAATAAAAATATACAAGACCTATATAAGATCGAGATTTACTCACGCTGCGCCGGCCTGGTACGCGCTCCTGAGCGATCATCAGAAGCGGCGATTGCAAGTCCAGCAAAATTTGACATTACGGACCATCGTCGGTGCCGGTCGCTACGTCCGGAATGACGTCATCGCGGCCAACCTAAAGATAGAGACAGTCGAGCAATTCGTGGCCCGATTAGCGCGCGGCATGTTTGACCGCGCAGATAACGGGCCACATGAACACCTACGAAATTTTGCGCCTCTACATGCTCGACCAACGGACGGGCGACCTCTGCCAAGAGAACTCCTCTCTATAGCGATTAGAGAGTTGAGTAACAACCCTCAATGCCGCAGATAGGCCAACCCAGACGCCTGGCCGGATTAACAACCGGCCACATTTGATTACCATACATGCCACGTTTTTACAGACGGTGGCTATATTACCCGTCCGCATGATGAAGAAAAATCATGGAAAAAAACTTAATATAACTACAGCGACCGGGGAATCAAACCCGTGTCGCTGTTTTAATCTTACAACGCCAAAACGGCTCCCACGACCGGTGCATAGTGATGCACCGTCTATTAGCAAGTTTAAATGTTTTGTTAAGTTGAAACTGTATAAAAAGGGTTATTATAGTATAAATGAATACATGGTTGATAATAACCCCTTGGAATGAGGTGATCGCTTCCAAGCTGTTTCTAAAATAATTTTGTACTTATGTAGTTGTATAACCATTATTGTAAAATTTGCTTTAAAAAAAAGTCCCGCTGGGTTTCTTGCTGGTTCTTCCCAGGACGGAGGTTTTTTTTCGAACCAGTGGTAAAGTAAAAAATGACTTTCAATAAGAATTACACATGTCATCTATATTGAATAAAAAAATATTCTATTCTATTCTATCCGCGAGGAGATTCCGGGCAAAGGGGGACATGCCCGGAGGCCCGAGACCTGCTGTGTGTACAAGCACACATGCAGACGATTACGTAGTAACGTTGTAGTAGGAAGAACTACCAGTGCCCAGCAGTAGTATCCGGTAGTAGTTGCAGTGACAAGCAGAAATATAACATAACATAAACATAAACACTCACGCCTGTCACCCAGAGGGGTAGGCAGAGACTACGGACTTCCATTTGGCACGATCCTAACACACCTCTCTCGCTTCTTCCACATCCATATACCTACGCATACACGCTCGTCGGTTAAAGGTACTCTTGATTTGGCCCATTTTCAATATATCGCCAATTTGGTCGATAAACTTTCGCCTAGGGCGACCCTTCCCGACTCTGCCGTTCACATCTGCAACATAAATTTTCTTTGTCACTCTTTCCTCATTCATTCTTTCTACATGACCAAACCACCGAAGCATTCCTTTCTTAATCCTGGTCACAACATCATCATGCAAACCACACTCTTCTCTTATTAAACAATTTCTCACTCTGTCATTCAGATTCATCCCTAACATACTCCGTAATGACCGCATTTCTACAGCATTTATTCTACTCTCGTGCTTCTTCTGCCACACCCAACTTTC
Organism: Parnassius glacialis; assembly: GCA_033319125.1. Taxonomy (NCBI): domain Eukaryota; kingdom Metazoa; phylum Arthropoda; class Insecta; order Lepidoptera; family Papilionidae; genus Parnassius; species Parnassius glacialis. The sequence goes on from JAVANC010000025.1 coordinate 35,629,906, forward strand.
ACTACCATACATTAAAGTAGGCACTAACACAGCATTGTGAATTGCCATACGTGCCTTTTTGGACACATTCTGACTTTTCACAATAGAGTGTAGAGCCCCATTCACTCTATTTCCTGCATTCACTCGTCGTTCTATATCCTTATCATATCTACCATCCCTGCTAAACACACCTCCCAAATACACAAACTCATCTACTTGCTCTACCAACTCACCTTCTATTCTTATTTCACATATCGTTTTACTTTCTTCTCTTTCAAAAACCATAACTTTCGTCTTACTTGCGTTCACTTTCATTCCCTTTTCTTTTAATGTCCTGTTCATTAATGTAACCATTATTTGCAACTCGGCTGCCGATGACGCAAGTATGACTTGATCATCGGCGTACAAAAGGCATTTGACGGTTAACTCACCCATTCTTAACCCGCATTCTTCTACTTTCAAATTTTCCAAACAACTGTCCATAAATAGGTTGAACAGCCACGGGGAAGCCACACAGCCCTGTCTGACACCTTTATGGATGCCAAACCAGTCCGAGTAGGCCCCGTTGATCCTGACACAGGCACTAGAGTCCCTATATAGAGACTTCAATGCCTGTATCAAGCCAGCGCTCAACCCAAATGAGTTCAGTGTTTGCCATAACACATCCCTATCCACTCTGTCATAAGCCTTCTCCAAGTCTATGAACGCACAAAAAACTTTTTGGTTTTTGGCCAAAAACTTCTCCGCGATCATGCGCATGGAAAAGACCTGATCCGTACATCCCATTCCCTTTCTAAATCCCGCTTGCACATCCCAAATTTTTCTATCAGTTTCTTTCATAACTCTTTCAATTAGTACTTTAGCATACAGTTTCCCCACAATGCTAAGAAGGCTGATACCACGGTAGTTTTCACAGTCCTGCTGTGATCCATTTCCTTTATATATTGGGACTATCACGGCTTTGCACCAGTCTCCCGGTACCCGCTTAAGTTCCCAACATAAATTAAACAAGGTGTACAGCAGGTCTGCTACCACTCCTTCACCAGCCCTTAGCATTTCGAGAGATACTCTATCATAACCGGCTGCCTTACCTGCTTTCATACTTTTCATTGCTTTCATTATTTCATCTATACTTACATCTCTATCTATTTCGTCTTTGTTCGGAATTTCTATTTCATTAAATTTAAACGTCTCATCACTCATAAACACGCTTTCAAAGTATTCCTTCCATCTCCTTAAACTCAAAACTTCGTCATTCAGGTTACAGCCATTCTGGTCTCGTATAGCATTAATTCTAGGCTGTTTTGAATGTCCCCTGGTAGTTCTTACGAGTTTCCAGAACATTTTAATGTTTGCCTGGAAGTTATCCGATATTCTTCTGTCATTCTTATCCGTTCTTTCTTGCTTTTTCCTTTCAACTACTTTTTTTACTCTCTTATTTAGGTGTCTAAAGACTGCCTTTTTCCTTTTAATATCACCATTCATACTGCTAGAATTACTAGCCTTGGTTGCTAGTAAATCTAGCCATGCTTTCTTCTTTGCTTCAACTTCCATCCGTACCTCATCATCCCACCATAACGTGTTATTTTTCCTTTCATTCTTTCTCTTACTTACACCACATACTTCGGTAGCTGCATCCACTAAACCTTTCTTGACATTATAGCACACAGTCTCCAAGTCTAAATCATTCATACACAATTCAGCCACACCACTTATATTTTCTCTCAATCCAAATTTGAACTTCTCTTTCACACCTTCATCTTGTAACCTCTCTATTCTTATACGCTGTAACGCAGTGGTAGACACAGATGTCCGATGCCTCCAACGTCTGAAAAGACCATTAATTCGGCATAAGACCAAGTAATGATCCGTCCCTACGTTAGAGCCCCGGTAAACCCTTGTATCTACCACCACGCTCCTCATTCTTTCGTCAACAATTATGAAATCTATCATACTTCTATCATCACCTCTTTCCCATGTATACGTGTGAATCTTTTTATGACGAAAGAAAGTGTTCGTCACAAAAAGACTCTTTTCCACACATATGGCGAGGAGGTCTTCACCATTCTCATTTATATTTTCATCACCAAACGTTCCCAATATCCTTTCATAACCAAGCCTCCTCACCCCAACCCTTCCATTAAAATCGCCTAATATCACAATATTTTCATTAACCTTGCATTTCATTAGCACCATCCTTACCAACTCCCAAAACTGCTCTCGGATATAAGTGGGCTTAGACATGTCTGGGGCGTAGACCCCTAAAACAAACAACTTCTTTAAGCCCACTTTCATTCGTATCCATAGCAGTCTCGGGCTTACACATTCATACTCTTTCACACAATGACCCATTCTTTCTGAAAGGATGATACCGACTTCCTGGCATGCCCGCTCGGTCTCGTCTACACCAGACCAGTACGCGGTATACATGCCATGTGTAGTGACATCCTTTCCCTTCCGTTTCGTCTCATTTACACATAACACGTCTATTCCTCTATCATGCATCATATCGCATACTTCATCCATCTTATCATTCATTCCTCCACATACATTCAATGTAGCCAGACGGGCTTCCGCAATCCACTTTTCGCCCCTCCGGGGGACAGAACGTGACGGGTGGCGAACATCGTCGCAGGTTTTCCTCCCGGAGATTCTTCGCATCCCTGCCCCATTAAAGGGGCGCCGGGAACTTGGGGCCATTTCCTTAATTTTGTGCCTCATGGTGCGAAAGTAGGGTGTGGTATTTTTTCCGCCGCTACCACACGGCGAGGAGCCGAGTCAGTTCTTTCGGCTTTGTCGCTTGTTTAGCACCACCCGGGGGACACGTGTAGGGTGGGCCTAGGATTAGGTGGTCGAAGCCTACGGACGCGAGCGACTCATCCCCCAAGCAGAAATATATAGTGAATAATAAAAAGTGTTAACTAACCGAATAAAGTGGCAACTGAAAATTCGGTGTTGCATATAGTAAAAAAGTGTTAGCTAGCCGAAAAAAGTGGTAACTGAAAATTCGCAGTTACATATAGTGAAAAGTGTTAGCTAGACGGAAAAAGTGGTAACTGATATTCGCAGTTACACAAGTGATAAATTCAACTAATTTTAGTTGATTAATAGCTGCTAGTCAGTAGTGTCAGAAAACCAGCTATTACAGATAGATATTTTATACTACCGCTCATTTTAATTTAATATTTTGAAATATAGTGACCAACATATAGTGAACAACCGTAGTTGAACAACCGTGTTCAACAATCGTGGTCAATAAATAATAGTTATTAAAATTTCGCGACTAATTAATCAGTCGAACCGCTGGCCACTCCCTTGCTATTTTAATTTATAAATCGTGCATTTTAATTTTGAACCTCAGTCCACAGTTTTCCAGCAGCACACAAAAAGACGGCAGTGAAAGTATCCACCGGAATCTACAGGTGTAGGACGTGAGCGACTCGCGGAGTATCTTCGACAACATTTACTCCGGAAAGTTACGCCCGTCCGGCACATTCGCTGGTCCTTCGAGCCGGGTACATCCGTTTGTACTTCAAGCCGGACCAGCATTCGCTGGTCCTTCGAGCCGGATTCATCCGTCTGTACTTCAAGCCCGACCACATTCGCTGGTCTTTCGAGCGAGATTCATCAATCCGTTTGTATTTCGGAACCGGGTACATAGTCACTACCGTATTAAAGTTGCTGAATTTTCAGAATCAAGATGCCGATCACTCGTTCGCAGGGAAGGGGAGCCATGGCGTGGACTGACGGTCTGGAAGGAGGTCCGTCGGACAATACCGACGCCGTCCGCCACCAGATGCCACCACGCTCATCATCCATAACAGAAGGCGCTGAGGCGCCAGCTTACCCCTGCGATGGGGGGGTACTCCTGCCCGTGCCGACCGCTACAACCGGTACACCGAAGCAGAGGGAACAAATAGAAGGCAACGATGACATTCGCTGTGCATCACCGCCAACAGCCCGGGAAGACTCCCGTGCCGAAGAGCCACCAAGGGGCCACACCGACAGAAGTACGAGGTCAAAGAAGACCATTCGGCCCAATAGAAAAGTTTTGAAGGCTCGTGAAGAAGTGTTGAGAATCAAATTGGAACTCGCACAGATCTCATTACAGATGGCTGAAGAAGAAGATGAATCGGAAGACTATGATGAAGATGGTCACTCCAAAAGTGAGTACGTCCGATCTTGGCTCGAAAATTCCGTAGCCAAGCAAAAGCCAACTCAAGGCGCAACCACCGGAGGGGAGGCCCCACTTAATAAAACCGTCACAAAGCCACCCTCGGAGGTTGTCGACCTCAGTGAGCCGCCGAAGAAGCTCAAAAACCAGGACTCCAAGGTTGATGAAGACAGGGAGCTCCTACCAGTTGTATCAGAGCTCACCTACCAGGATCCCTATCCAGAAAATGTATCCAAGAGTCCCATACCACAGAAGATTAGCCAGGACTCCAAGGTTGATGAAGACAGGGGGCTCCTACCAGTTGTATCAGAGCTCACCTACCAGGATCCCTATCCGGAAGATGTAACCAAGAATCCCATACCAAAGAAGCCTAACCAGACACCTGTCATTAATGAAGACAGGGGGCTCCGACCATTTATATCGGAGCTCACATCCGCTATAGCCGCACTCGCTGACAAACCAAAACCAGAGAGTGCATCGTCGCATACTTTCGCAGCGTCGAAAGCTATAATGACACTGCCGAGCTTTAGCGGAGCACATACCGAATGGCTTTCGTTCAGTGCCATTTACGAAACAACCCGAGGCTACTTCAATGATATAGAAAATACTGCAAGACTACGAAGAAGTCTACAAGGAAGAGCCTTAGAAACTGTCAGCTCAGAACTCATCGGGCATGCTAAGCCAGATGAGATCATGCGAGAACTGGAGCTACAATTTGGGCGTCCAGATCCAATCGCGCAAGCCGAAACCGAGAAGTTACGAGCATTACCACGCTGTACAAAAGCACCTAGAGACTTCTGCACATTTGCGAACAAAGTGAGGGGAACCGTCGTCAATCTTCGAGCACTCAAACGAGACCATTACCTCGTCAACGCAGAGCTGCTAAGACACCTCACCGACAAACTGCCAAACTCTATACGTGCACAGTGGTATAGAACCTACACTGAAAAATACGACTCTAGACCAGACCTCGGTTCCTTCAGCGAGTTTATAACCGAACAAGCTCGCTTCTGCAGTGCATTTGCGCCTCCTGAAATTATAAACGGAGCGCAAATCAGTCGTCCAGTACATAGGACACACACGGCTACCACTAAGCCGCCTCCGAAATGCAGTGTGTGCGAAAAGGAAGGTCATTACGGATCCAACTGCAATAAATTTAAAGAAGCGGATATCGACAAAAGATGGCAACTCGCCAAACAAAGAAATTTATGTTTCCGGTGTCTACGTAATAAAAGTCAGACACACAGATGTAAAACCACTAAGTGTGGAATAAAAGGATGCACCGCGACACACAATCGACTTCTCCACTATAATAAAAGGGAGAAGACAGAGGTCACACAAAAAGAACCTCAAGAAACCGTAGCAAATTCATTCGCTGTGTCAAAGCATCAAGCTTACCTAAAAATAATTCCGATTCGAGTAATTGGACCGGCGGGAGCGATAAACACACACGCCCTGCTGGATGACGGGTCAACAGTCTCATTGATGGATGAAGAGATTGCCAAACAAATCAGAGATACAGGGCGGTTGGACCCATTTAAGATCACCGCTATCGGGAACACTACCCTCGATTCGTCGGACTCCCGAAGAGTCAAAGTTTCGCTGAAGAGTCTCCACAGAAATAGGGTGCCATTCAGAGCACGCACGGTCGCCAGCCTAAACTTGGGGCCACAGACTGTGTGTGCAGCAGATATAGAAAATTGCAAACATTTAAAAGACCTGAAGGAGCAACTAATATATGACTCCGGCAACCCAAGGATTCTAATAGGACAGGACAATTGGAGACTTTTGATAGCCACTCAAGTCCGCAGAGGTCCACCGCACCAGCCAATCGCCTCGCTCACAGAACTAGGATGGGTGCTACACGGGGCACACACTAAAGCCCCGTATCAGCGCGTCCACACGGCCAATGAGCTGACACGAGCGAGGAAAACATAGATGACCAACTCCGCGAATACTTCGCGCTGGAATCTCTCATAATTAATCCGAGAAGACCAGACTCCGATCCGGAGAAGAAAGCTGAAGACATACTTAATAGCAGCACCCGTCAATTGGAAGACGGGCACATAGGAACAGCGCTTCTCTGGAAAAAGAAAGATGTCACAATGCCTGTCAACGACAAAACGACAGTTAAGAGGTTAACATCCACGTCGTCCAAACCTACCGACGAGAAAAGATCGTTGACAATAACAGAATCGCATAGAGCTCCGCTATTCAGAGAAGCCATTCCCAATCCGGCAAAGTTTTCAAAATGGGAACGCTTATTGCGAGCTACGGCCAGAGTGCTTCAGTTTATAACACTCTGCCGCAAAACAACAGACAGCACCTTTTACAAAAGGACCAAAAGAAGTAAAGAGGAAGATCCCGAGTGGAGGAAATCGAAATATAATCCGCGACGTCTCTCGCGCAGCCTCCCAGTCAAGTGACAAATAGAGATGTCAACAAGTACATCACACTCGAGGCCGAATACATCAGAGAGGCCGAAAAGCTCCTGATACATGTCATCCAAGAAGACTCCTTCACACAAGAAATAGCCGATCTCCGTAACAATAAACAGGTCGCTCATGATAGCCGCTTACGACCGCTCCAAATAGAATTAAAAAACGGGATCATCGCTCTACGAAATCGCATAGCCGCCGTAAAGGGAGTCTCGGAAGACATGAAAGGGCCAGCTATATTGGATGGTGATCATTACATCACCCAACTGTATATCGATTGGACGCATTGTAGCCTGCATCATTGCGGAACCGAACCTACCATCAACGAAGTTCGACAGCACTACTGGGTAATCCGACTTAGACCCACCACGAAAAGAATAGTGAGCCAATGCGTACAGTGCCCAATCAGAAAGGCACAACCATCCGTGCCAGCCACCGGTGATCATCCCAGCACACGTCTCGCTCATCACCAGAGACCGTTCACATTCACCGGTCTGGATTATTTTGGGCCACTCTCCGTCACAGTGGGACGTCAACACCAGAAGAGATACGTGGCTCTCTTCACCTGCCTCACATCTAGAGCTTTCCACTTGGAAATTGTCGCAAATCTCAGCGCAGACTCCGCCATATTGGCATTGAGAAGATTTGCAGCGCGCCGAGGGTGTCCCACCGAGATTTATTCCGACAATGGCACCAACATGCACGGCGCAGACAATGAACTTCGGGAGGCTTTTCAAGAAGAAGCCAGCCGACTAGGCATAGTGTGGCGTTTTATAACCCCCTCCGCGCCAATCATGGAAGGGGTGTGGGAACGTCTTGTTCGATGCTTGAAGACGGCACTATACACCGTCCTTCATGAGAGACATCCGCATGAAGAAGTCGTAACCAGAGGTGGAGTACACAGTAAATAGCAGACCATTGACTCACATCTCAGTAGACAGCAACGACAACGAGGCCATCACTCCAAATCACTTCCTATTGGGAGGATCTGCGAGACTGCCGACACCTGGAGTATTTGATGAAAAAGATGTAAATAGCAAAAGACACCGGCGACGCTCCCAGATACTCGCTGACATGTTCTGGCAGCGTTGGGTTCGAGAATATCTGCCGGAACTTCAAAACCGGCGGGAGGCCCATGGTCGAGGCCCCGATCTCCAGGTGGGCGATCCAGTCCTCATAGCTGACAGCCAGTTACCCCGTAACACCTGGCCACGAGGAAGGATTGAAACAATTTACCCCGGTGCGGACGGACAGATCCGCACTGTGGAGGTACGCACCGCAAACGGCCTAATCAAGAGGCCAACCAGGAAACTCGTGCCGCTGCCGAAGTAGAAGCAACGTCGCTCACCGAAATGGATGCAGCGCCACTGCGATGAGATCTTCGCGACGCTGCACGGCGGGAGAGATGTTCGCGACGGCCTAATGACTAAGAAATAAAGTGATGAAAGAATATTGTTTTGTATAAAAAGTGAAATTATGAACAAAATCAAGTAAATAGTATGTTAATATAGTTTTACAGAGTGTTTACAACTCTTAATAGGTTTGTATAGAATGTCATTTTGATAATAATTAATTTAAACTACTTTAATTGTTTAAGAAAAAATCGACCAATCATAGCGCGCCGTATCGTAGAACTTTTTGGAAAATTTAATTAACTGTGCAATAGTTTGTACTAAAAATAATGAGAATATTTTTGTGTTCTAAAAGAGTTGTAAATATGACATTTAGTTAGCATATGGTATATAGAATATGATAGTAAAGAAATAATTTGTACAATTAAACGCATTTAATAATTATAGGAAAATTAAAGAACTAATGTGCCCATTTATTATAAAAGTTTGGGACATTTCGCTTAATAACTTTTTTGAATGTAAATATATTAAATATCCTTTATCATATACCGATAAAGGACCAAAATGCCGAATTAATGATGTATAGCATATTAGAGTAAGATTTGACCTTATATAGAAAATAGTGCAATTTGTGCCATTTACATAGTGAAAATGTTTAAAAATAAAGAGGCAAAATGGAAAATGGCAAGCGGCTCACTATACAGTATAGCCGAAGTCTACCTTATGGTGGCAAATCTCAGTAACGTTGTAGTAGGAAGAACTACCAGTGCCCAGCAGTAGTATCCGGTAGTAGTTGCAGTGACTAGCAGAAATATAACATAACATAAACATAAACACTCACGCCTGTCACCCAGAGGGTTAGGCAGAGACTACGGACTTCCATTTGGCACGATCCTGACAGACCTCTCTCGCTTCTTCCACATCCATATACTTACGCATACACGCTCGTCGGTTAAAGGTACTCTTGATTTGGCCCATTTTCAATATATCGCCAATTTGGTCGATAAACTTTCGCCTAGGGCGACCCTTCCCGACTCTACCGTTCACATCTGCAACATAAATTTTCTTTGTCACTCTTTCCTCATTCATTCTTTCTACATGACCAAACCACCGAAGCATTCCTTTCTTATTCCTGGTCACAACATAATCTTGCAAACCACACTCTTCTCTTATTAAACAATTTCTCACTCTGTCATTCAGATTCATCCCTAACATACTCCTTAATGACCGCATTTCTACAGCATTTATTCTACTCTCGTGCTTCTTCTGCCTCACCCAACTTTCACTACCATACATTAAAGTAGGCACTAACACAGCATTGTGAATTGCCATACGTGCCTTTTTGGACACATTCTGACTTTTCACAATAGAGTGTAGAGCCCCATTCACTCTATTTCCTGCATTCACTCGTCGTTCTATATCCTTATCATATCTACCATCCCTGCTAAACACACCTCCCAAATACACAAACTCATCTACTTGCTCTACCAACTCACCTTCTATTCTTATTTCACATATCGTTTTACTTTCTTCTCTTTCAAAAACCATAACTGTCGTCTTACTTGCGTTCACTTTCATTCCCTTTTCTTTTAATGTCCTGTTCATTAATGTAACCATCATTTGCAACTCGGCTGCCGATGACGCAAGTATGACTTGATCATCGGCGTACAAAAGGCATTTGACGGTTAACTCACCCATTCTTAACCCGCATTCTTCTACTTTCAAATTTTCCAAACAACTGTCCATAAATAGGTTGAACAGCCACGGGGAAGCCACACAGCCCTGTCTGACATCTTTATGGATGCCAAACCAGTCCGAGTAGGCCCCGTTGATCCTGACACAGGCACTAAAGTCCCTATATAAAGACTTCAATGCCTGTATCAAGCCAGCGCTCAACCCAAATGAGTTCAGTGTTTGCCATAACACATCCCTATCCAATCTGTCATAAGCCTTCTCCAAGTCTATGAACGCACAAAAAACTTTTTGGTTGTTGGTCAAAAACTTCTCCGCGATCATGCGCATGGAAAAGACCTGATCCGTACATCCATTTCCCTTTCTAAATCCCGCTTGCACATCCCAAATTTTTCTATCAGTTTCTTTCATAAACATCTTATCATATCATAAATAACTTAGGAAGCTTACGGTACGGACGTGTCGACCATAATTTTATAAAAGAAATAATAGTGATTTAAACAAAAGTGAAACCAAGTGCTCCTTACACAGGTTCTTATTTAGTAATAACTCATTTACGCAACTTAGGTCGTTATTGATATCTGTCAACATATTTAAGTGTGTGGCGAACGTCAAGTGTTACTCCTCACGTTTTCGTCGTGATACTACGTGGGACGCGCCACCGATCATATCAAGTAAACATATTTTTAAAAACAATAACACACTATGAGTGTCGTTCGATCACCACCGCAGTCGCCTAATACGTATAACGAAGGCAATAGAGATTCGATAGCAACAACAAGTGGTGTTAATAGGTTCGAAAAGACTAGTGGTTCACAACCAGATTTGCGAAAGATTTCCATGTCTGATAATACCAACCAGATAACTCTTCGCGCCAAGAGAAAACAACCGCATGATGACTTGAGTGGACAATTCGATAAATTTCAAGCTAAAATGGAATTGCTTATGAAAGATATGGCTAAAACCCAAACTGAAACTCTAAACAAAATTGCTCAAGACGTCTCAGCAATAAAGGAAGAGGTCAGTATGATCAAGATTACAATTGATCTTCTATCCTCGGAACAGGTCAAAATAAAATCGGAGTTAGCTTGCATTACAGGTTTCAGAGCTAACATTCAGAAAACAGTGGAGACTATTGAAAATGAAATAGCATCACTAAAATCTGGATCGACTTCCGCGATTACTACACCTTCGTTTAACTATGAAGATTTAATATCGGAGACCTGCGAACGATCTCAGAGGGAGAAAAATGTTATTATACGAGGTATAAAAGAGATACGATCCTCAAACTATGAAGAGAGACACATCCATGATAGCGAAGAAGTAAAGAAAATAATAAAAATGACTGTTCCAGACTGCATGGAACCGACGAAAACCATCCGTTTAGGAAAATATAATCCTGATAAATCCAGACCTATAAAGGTTATCTTCTCGACATCCGAAATAGCAAAATCAATCCTACGTAAAAAATCGAACATAAAATCTGAAAATATTAAAATCTACTCTGATGAGACACCCTACCAACAAAAGTATCGGAGTAATTTAAGAGACGAACTGAAACGGCGACTAGATGGAGGTGAAAAGGATCTTACTATAAAATATGTCAAAGGAATACCTAAAATTACAAAAATCCAGCCAAAAAACTAACAATGCAAGATACAGATGATATAACTCCAAACACTACTCATGAAGAAACTGATTCATACACTAACTTAATAAAAAGCCCTAAATCCTTAAAATTTCTTTACGCTAACGCACGAAGCATAGTGAAGCCAGGAAAACTCGACGAATTAAACTGTATTATACAACATAACATATCCAGTCCTGTACATGTAATTATACTATCAGAAACCTGGATTAAGTCAGAATCTGAAGCCAAAAGTTTGAAATTACCAAACTACACCCATTATTATAATATAAGAGAAAAGGCCAGAGGAGGCGGAGTATCCATATTTGTTCAGGATTGCTTAAAACACAACTATTTAGAAGATCTTTGTAAGGAAGACAATCATTACCTATGGGTTCATTTAGATAAATACTCGTTAGACATTGGAGCCATATATAAAACTCCAAAATCAAACAATAATGGCTTTTTGGAAGAATACTCACAGCAGCTAATGAGAAGGCAAAGAGCTTTAGTGTTCGGTGACTTCAACTACGATCTGCTTAATCCTAACCAATCAATCAATAACTACACAAGGATACTACAACAAAATGGACACACAATCCTAAACAAAATTGGTACAAAATTTTGCACCCGTGATACACCGACAAAAAAATCAATTCTTGACCATGTCTCATCCAATTTGAAAAATCATAAATTTCATATGACTATAGTAGAATCGCCAATGTCAGACCACAAACAAATATATTTAGAAGTTAGCAATTATACACCGAAAACGAAAAATAAAATAAAGTATCATACCTTAGATTACACAGCTCTTTACCACACAATAGAAAGTACGGTTATGAATATATCTAATACTGACTACGAAAGCCTAGAAGATATAATAAAGGAAGCAATAAATAAACATAGAATACCAAAATTCAAAATTCAAAATGCATTCAAATCAGACTGGATTAATAAAGACATAATTAAGATGATAACCAAAAGAAATCAAGTGTGGTCTATTTACAAGAAAAATCCCAACGACGAATCAATAAGAAAAGACTTCATTGCCCTACGAAATACCGTGTCTGAACGAATCCAGAGTGCTAAAAATAACTATTATTTCAAAGCTTTTAAAAACTGTGAAAGAAAACCTTTAAAGATGTGGAAGTTAATCGGGAACTTAGCTGGAAACAAAACAAAGTCAAGCTCTGCTCCTACAAAACTACATACACAAATGGGTCCAATTACAGACGTTAAAGAAATATGTAACTATTTCAATACTTACTTTGCTACTATAGGGTGTATTTTAGCAAATAAAATTAAAACGTATAAGGAAAAATCATATATACAGTCTAGCCCTCAAACGGCTAAGTCTAGTACATACGAACTACTCTATCTAACTCCAACTACGGAAGAGGAAGTAAGTAAAATCATAGATAACCTCAATGCAAACACTAGCACAAGCTTAGATGGGATTAGTTGCAAATCCATAAAATGCATCAAAAATTTAATATTAAACAAATTAACAAAGAATATCAATTATTGTTTACAAAACGGTTTCTTCCCCGATTCTCTTAAAGTAGCAAAAGTAAGTCCAATTTTTAAGTCAGGAAAAAAGACTGACCCAGAAAATTATCGCCCTATCTCAGTCCTACCAATAATCTCTAAAATTTACGAGAAAATATTATACAACCGCTTAGATAATTATCTTAAAACTATTAACTTCTTTTCAAATAATCAATATGGGTTTCGCACAAAATCAAATACACTTACTGCAACAATCGACCTGGTGACAAAGCTGAAAAATAATATTGATGAAAAACGCGCAGCACTCGGAATATTTATCGATCTGAAAAAGGCATTTGATACAATAAGTCATAGCCTGCTTCTCCAAAAACTACATGATATCGGCGTCAGGGAAACAGCCCACGATATGTTTCGGTCGTATCTCTCTAACAGACAGCAAATTGTCAGGATTGGTGACACACAAAGTAATCACGAATCTTTAACTTACGGCGTACCACAAGGCTCTATTCTTGGCCCCTTACTGTTCATAATATACGTAAACGATATGCATAACCTTAACCTAACAGGTGATATATTACTATATGCTGACGACACTAGTTTATTTTTATTTGGCAATGATATTGAGCAGATCATTAAACAAGCCCAGCAAGATTTGGACACTCTCTCTAGATGGTTCCAAGACAATTTGCTTACTGTTAATATATCTAAAACTAATTACATTATTTTCAGTGCTAGGAATAAAAAAACCGAAAATCACTCATCTCTATGCATAAATAACGAACCCTTAACCAAAGCTAGTTCAGAAAAGTATCTTGGACTCCACCTAGATAAACATCTAACGTGGCAGCCGCACCTCGATAAACTAAGATCTAAGCTATTTTCTATCATGGGTGCGCTTCGAGGTAATATTCGCTGTCTGCCAAAATCAGTGAGATTTATTATATACAACTCTATGGTAAAACCTCATCTAGACTACCTTATAGAGGTGTGGGGTACTGCAGCTAAAACAAATTTAAAGCAAATCGAAACATGTCAAAACAAAGTAATTAAACTACTATTCCATTATCATTATCTAACTCCTACCGAAAAAATTTACAAAGAAACTAAATTAATGACACTATCCCAGATTTATAAATATAATACATGCATATTAGTACATAAACTATTAAATAAAGATATACACTCTAAAATAACGTTTACAAAGAAAGGACAAATACAAAAACGTATCACTAGACGAAAAAATAATATTTGCTTAAGACAACCACGAACTAACTATGGAAAGAAAAACATACTATACGAAGGAGCAGAGTTATATAACAAATTGCCTAATAACATAAAAGAGATTCAATCGTTAACTTTATATAAAAAAACCTTAAAGCACCACATCTTAAAAGATTTTTCTCGATTTTAAACCAATATTAACGCATTTAAAAGGCGAATGTAATTTCTTCAGTTAATTTGATTTTACCACATTAAATTTTTTTTAACTAATAGAAATATATAGGTATGAAATATATTTAACTAAAATATTATACCATTTGTAAACATTTAATATAAAATATAAACTTAATTATAAACAGCTTGCAAATATGTAATTGCTATAAACTTGTTTTCAATAATGATATGTAATTGTACACTTACTTTTCTTATTACCCTACATATTGCAAGAACATTGTGCATGCCCAGGTAAATAATAGATCATTTACGAGTACCTGCCGTTCTTCATAAGTTCATGTATTTAGTATCTAAGATTAACTTGTTATTTCTCATGATAAGTGAATTGTATTCTTTTGAGGAATAAATTTCTTAAACCACATAACTCTTTCAATTAGTACTTTAGCATACAGTTTCCCCACAATGCTAAGAAGGCTGATACCACGGTAGTTTTCACAGTCCTGCTGTGATCCTTTTCCTTTATATATTGGGACTATCACGGCTTTGCACCAGTCTCCCGGTACCCGCTTAAGTTCCCAACATAAATTAAACAAGGTGTACAGCAGGTACCGGTCTGCTACCACTCCTTCTCCAGCCCTTAGCATTTCGAGAGATACTCTATCATAACCGGCTGCCTTACCTGCTTTCATACTTTTCATTGCTTTCATTATTTCATCTATACTTACATCTCTATCTATTTCGTCTTTGTTCGGAATTTCTATTTCATTAAATTTAAACGTCTCATCCCTCATAAACACGCTTTCAAAGTATTCCTTCCATCTCCTTAAACTCAAAACTTCGTCATTCAGAATACAGCCATTCTGGTCTCGTATAGCATTCATTCTAGGCTGTTTTGAATGTCCCCTGGTAGTTCTTACGAGTTTCCAGAACATTTTAATGTTTGCCTGGAAGTTATCCGATATTCTTCTGTCATTCTTATCCGTTCTTTCTTGCTTTTTCCTTTCAACTACTTTTTTACTCTCTTATTTAGGTGTCTAAAGACTGCCTTTTTCCTTTTAATATCACCATTCATACTGCTAGAATTACTAGCCTTGGTTGCTAGTAAATCTAGCCATGCTTTCTTCTTTGCTTCAACTTCCATCCGTACCTCATCATCCCACCATAACGTGTTATTTTTCCTTTCATTCTTTCTCTTACTTACACCACATACTTCGGTAGCTGCATCCACTAAACCTTTCTTGACATTATACCACACAGTCTCCAAGTCTAAATCATTCATACACAATTCAGCCACACCACTTATATTTTCTCTCAATCTAAATTTGAACTTCTCTTTCACACCTTCATCTTGTAACCTCTCTATTCTTATACGCTGTAACGCAGTGGTAGACACAGATGTCCGATGCCTCCAACGTCTGAAAAGACCATTAATTCGGCATAAGACCAAGTAATGATCCGTCCCTACGTTAGAGCCCCGGTAAATCCTTGTATCTACCACCACGCTCCTCATTCTTTCGTCAACAATTATGAAATCTATCATACTTCTATCATCACCTCTTTCCCATGTATACGTGTGAATCTTTTTATGACGAAAGAAAGTGTTCGTCACAAAAAGACTCTTTTCCACACATATGGCGAGGAGGTCTTCACCATTCTCATTTATATTTTCATCACCAAACGTTCCCAATATCCTTTCATAACCAAGCCTCCTCACCCCAACCCTTCCATTAAAATCGCCTAATATCACAATATTTTCATTAACCTTGCATTTCATTAGCACCATCCTTACCAACTCCCAAAACTGCTCTCGGATATAAGTGGGCTTAGACGTGTCTGGGGCGTAGACCCCTAAAACAAACAACTTCTTTAAGCCCACTTTCATTCGTATCCATAGCAGTCTCGGGCTTACACATTCATACTCTTTCACACAATGACCCATTCTTTCTGAAAGGATGATACCGACTCCCTGGCATGCCCGCTCGGTCTCGTCTACACCAGACCAGTACGCGGTATACATGCCATGTGTAGTGACATCCTTTCCCTTCCGTTTCGTCTCATTTACAAATAACACGTCTATTCCTCTATCATGCATCATATCGCATACTTCATCCATCTTATCATTCATTCCTCCACATACATTCAATGTAGCCAGACGGGCTTCCGCAATCCACTTTTCGCCGCTCCGGGGGACAGAACGTGACGGGTGGCTAACATCGTCGCAGGTTTTCCTCCCGGAGATTCTTCGCACCCCTGCCCCATTAAAGAGGCGCCGGGAACTTGGGGCCATTTCCTTAATTTTGTGCCTCATGGTGCGAAAGTAGGGTGTGGTATTTTTTCCGCCGCTTCCACACGGCGAGCAGCTGAGTCAGTTCTTTCGGCTTTGTCGCTTGTTTAGCACCACCCGGGGGACACATGTAGGGTGGGCCTAGGATTAGGTGGTCGAAGCCTACGGACGCGAGCGACTCATCCCCCAAGCAGAAATATATAGTGAATAATAAAAAGTGTTAGCTAACCGAAAAATGTGGCAACTGAAAATTCGGTGTTGCATATAGTAAAAAAGTGTTAGCTAGCCGAAAAAAGTGGTAACTGAAAATTCGCAGTTACATATAGTGAAAAGTGTTAGCTAGACGGAAAAAGTGGTAACTGATATTCGCAGTTACACAAGTGATAAATTCAACTAATTTTAGTTGATTAATAGCTGCTAGTCAGTAGTGTCAGAAAACCAGCTATTACAGATAGATATTTTATACTACCGCTCATTTTAATTTATAGTGACCAACCTATAGTGAACAACCGTAGTTGAACAACCGTGTTCAATAATCGTGGTCAATAAATAATAGTTATTAAAATTTCGCGACTAATTAATCAGTCGAACCGCTGGCCACTCCCTTGCTATTTTAATTTATAAATCGTGCATTTTAATTTTGAACCTCAGTCCACAGTTTTCCAGCGGCACACACAAAGACGGCAGTGAAAGTATCCACCGGAATCTACAGGTGTAGCACGTGAGCGACTCGCGGAGTATCTTCGACAACATTTACTCCGGAAAGTTACGCCCGCCCGGCACATTCGCTGGTCCTTCGAGCCGGATACATCCGTTTGTACTTCAAGCCGGACCAGCATTCGCTGGTCCTTCGAGCCGGATTCATCCGTCTGTACTTCAAGCCGGACCACATTCGCTGGTCTTTCGAGCGAGATTCATCAATCCGTTTGTATTTCGGAACCGGGTACATAGTCACTACCGTATTAAAGTTGCTGAATTTTCAGAATCAAGATGCCGATCACTCGTTCGCAAGGAAGGGGAGCCATGGCGTGGACTGACGGTCTGGAAGGAGGTCCGTCGGACAATACCGACGCCGTCCGCCACCAGATGCCACCACGCTCACCATCCATAACAGAAGGCGCTGAGGCGCCAGCTTACCCCCGCGATGGGTGGGTACTCCTGCCCGTGCCAACCGCTACCACCGGTACGCCGAAGCAGAGGGAACAAATAGAAGGCAACGATGACATTCGCTGTGCATCACCGCCAACAGCCCGGGAAGACTCCCGCGCCGAAGAGCTACCGAGGGGCCACACCGACAGAAGTACGAGGTCAAAGAAGACCATTCGGCCCAATAGAAAAGTTTTGAAGGCTCGTGAAGAAGTGTTGAGAATCAAATTGGAACTCGTACAGATCTCATTACAGACGGCTGAAGAAGAAGATGAATCGGACGACTATGATGAAGATGGTCACTCCAAAAGTGAGTACGTCCGATCTTGGCTCGAAAATTCCGTAGCCAAGCAAAACCCAACTCAAGGCGCAACCACCGGAGGGGAGGCCCCACTTAATGAAACCGTCACAAAGCCACCCTCGGAGGTTGTCGACCTCAGTGAGCCGCCGAAGAAGCTATCAAACCAGGACTCCAAGGTTGATGAAGACAGGGAGCTCCTACCAGTTGTATCAGAGCTCACCTACCAGGATCCCTATCCAGAAAATGTATCCAAGAGTCCCATACCACAGAAGATTAGCCAGGACTCCAAGGTTGATGAAGACAAGGGGCTCCTACCAGTTGTATCAGAGCTCACCTACCAGGATCCTTATCCAGAAAATGTATCCAAGAGTCCCATACCACAGAAGATTAGCCAGGACTCCAAGGTTGATGAAGACAGGGGGCTCCTACCAGTTGTATCAGAGCTCACCTACCAGGATCCCTATCCGGAAGATGTAACCAAGAATCCCATACCAAAGAAGCCTAACCAGACTCCTGTCATTAATGAAGACAGGGGGCTCCGACCATTTATTTCGGAGCTCACATCCGCTATAGCCGCACTCGCTGACAAACCAAAACCAGAGAGTGCATCGTCGCATACTTTCGCAGCGTCGAAAGCTATAATGACACTGCCGAGCTTTAGCGGAGCACATACCGAATGGCTTTCGTTCAGTGCCATTTACGAAACAACCCAAGGCTACTTCAATGATATAGAAAATACTGCAAGACTACGAAGAAGTCTACAAGGAAGAGCCTTGGAAACAGTCAGCTCAGAACTCATCGGGCATGCTAAGCCAGATGAGATCATGCGAGAACTGGAGCTACAATTTGGGCGTCCAGATCCAATCGCGCAAGCCGAAACCGAGAAGTTACGAGGATTACCACGCTGTACAGAAGCACCTAGAGACTACTGCACATTCGCGAGCAAAGTGAGGGGAAGCGTCGTCACTCTTCGAGCACTCAAACGAGACCATTACCTCGTCAACGCAGAGCTGCTACGACACCTCACCGACAAACTGCCAAACTCTATACGTGCACAGTGGTATAGAACCTACACTGAAAAATACGACTCTAGACCAGACCTCGGTTCCTTCAGCGAGTTTATAACCGAACAAGCTCGCTTCTGCAGTGCATTTGCGTCTCCTGAAATTATAAACGGAGCGCAAAACAGTCGTCCAGTACATAGGACACACACGGCTACCACTAAGCCGCCTCCGAAATGCAGTGTGTGCGAAAAGGAAGGTCAGGTCGCCAAACAAAGAAATTTATGTTTCCGGTGTCTACGTAATAAAAGTCAGACACACAGATGTAAAACCACTAAGTGTGGAATAAAAGGATGCACCGCGACACACAATCGACTTCTCCACTATAATAAAAGGGAGAAGACAGAGGTCACACAAAAAGAACCTCAAGAAACCGTAGCAAATTCATTCGCTGTGTCAAAGCATCAAGCTTACCTAAAAATAATTCCGATTCGAGTAATTGGACCGGCGGGAGCGATAAACACACACGCCCTGCTGGATGACGGGTCAACAGTCTCATTGATGGATGAAGAGATTGCCAAACAAATCAGAGATACAGGGCGGTTGGACCCATTTAAGATCACCGCTATCGGGAACACTACCCTCGATTCGTCGGACTCCCGAAGAGTCAAAGTTTCGCTGAAGAGTCTCCACAGAAATAGGGTGCCATTCAGAGCACGCACGGTCGCCAGCCTAAACTTGGGGCCACAGACTGTGTGTGCAGCAGATATAGAAAATTGCAAACATTTAAAAGACCTGAAGGAGCAACTAATATATGACTCCGGCAACCCAAGGATTCTAATAGGACAGGACAATTGGAGACTTTTGATAGCCACTCAAGTCCGCAGAGGTCCACCGCACCAGCCAATCGCCTCGCTCACAGAACTAGGATGGGTGCTACACGGGGCACACACTAAAGCCCCGTATCAGCGCGTCCACGCGGCCAATGCGCGACACGAGCGAGGAAAACATAGATGACCAACTCCGCGAATACTTCGCGCTGGAATCTCTCATAATTAATCCGAGAAGACCAGACTCCGATCCGGAGAAGAAAGCTGAAGACATACTTAATAGCAGCACCCGTCAATTGGAAGACGGGCACATAGGAACAGCGCTTCTCTGGAAAAAGAAAGATGTCACAATGCCTGTCAACGACAAAACGACAGTTAAGAGGTTAACATCCACGTCGTCCAAACCTACCGACGAGAAAAGGTCGTTGACAATTACAGAATCGCATAGAGCTCCGCTATTCAGAGAAGCCATTCCCAATCCGGCAAAGTTTTCAAAATGGGAACGCTTATTGCGAGCTACGGCCAGAGTGCTTCATTTTATAACACTCTGCCGCAAAACAACAGACAGGACCTTTTACAAAAGGACCAAAAGAAGTAAAGAGGAAGATCCCGACTGGAGGAAATCGAAATATAATTCGCGACGTCTCGCGCAGCCTCCCAGTCAAGTGACAAATAGAGATGTCAACAAGTACATCACACTCGAGGCCGAATACATCAGAGAGGCCGAAAAGCTCCTGATACATGTCATCCAAGAAGACTCCTTCACACAAGAAATAGCCGATCTCCGTAACAATAAACAGGTCGCTCATGATAGCCGCTTACGACCGCTCCAAATAGAATTAAAAAACGGGATCATCGCTCTACGATATCGCATAGCCACCGTAAAGGGAATCTCGGAAGACATGAAAGGGCCAGCTATATTGGATGGTGATCATTACATCACCCAACTGTATATCGATTGGACGCATCGTAGCCTGCATCATTGCGGAACCGAACCTACCATCAACGAGGTTCGACAGCACTACTGGGTAATCCGACTTAGACCCACCACGAAAAGAATAGTGAGCCAATGCGTACAGTGCCGCATCAGAAAGGCACAACCATCCGTGCCAGCCACCGGTGATCATCCCAACACACGTCTTGCTCATCACCAGAGACCGTTCACATTCACCGGTCACAGTGGGACGTCAACACCAGAAGAGATACGTGGCTATCTTCACCTGCCTCACATCTAGAGCTTTCCACTTGGAAATTGTCGCAAATCTCAGCGCAGACTCCGCCATATTGGCATTGAGAAGATTTGCAGCGCACCGAGGGTGTCCCACCGAGATTTATTCCGACAACGGCAGCAACATGCACGGCGCAGACAAGGAACTTCGGGAGGCTTTTCAAGAAGAAGCCAGCCGACTAGGCATAGTGTGGCGTTTTATAACCCCCTCCGCGCCAATCATGGAAGGGGTGTGGGAACGTCTTGTTCGATGCTTGAAGACGGCACTATACACCGTCCTTCATGAGAGACATCCGCATGAAGAAGTCGTAACCAGAGGTGGAGTACACAGTAAATAGCAGACCATTGACTCACATCTCAGTAGACAGCAACGACAACAAGGCCATCACTCCAAATCACTTCCTATTGGGAGGATCTGCAAGACTGCCGACACCTGGAGTATTTGATGAAAAAGATGTAAATAGCAAAAGACACCGGCGACGCTCCCAGATACTCGCTGGCATGTTCTGGCAGCGTTGGGTTCGAGAATATCTGCCGGAACTTCAAAACCGGCGGGAGGCCCATGGTCGATGCCCCGATCTCCAGGTGGGCGATCCAGTCCTCATAGCTGACAGCCAGTTACCCCGTAACACCTGGCCACGAGGAAGGATTGAAACAATTTACCCCGGTGCGGACGGACAGATCCGCACTGTGGAGGTACGCACCGCAAACGGCCTAATCAAGAGGCCAACCAGGAAACTCGTGCCGCTGCCGAAGTAGAAGCAATCCGGCAAAGTTTTCAAAATGGGAACGCTTATTGCGAGCTACGGCCAGAGTGCTTCAGTTTATAACACTCTGCCGCAAAACAACAGACAGGACCTTTTACAAAAGGACCAAAAGAAGTAAAGAGGAAGATCCCGACTGGAGGAAATCGAAATATAATCCGCGACGTCTCGCGCAGCCTCCCAGTCAAGTGACAAATAGAGATGTCAACAAGTACATCACACTCGAGGCCGAATACATCAGAGAGGCCGAAAAGCTCCTGATACATGTCATCCAAGAAGACTCCTTCACACAAGAAATAGCCGATCTCCGTAACCATAAACAGGTCGCTCATGATAGCCGCTTACGACCGCTCCAAATAGAATTAAAAAACGGGATCATCGCTCTACGATATCGCATAGCCACCGTAAAGGGAGTCTCGGAAGACATGAAAGGGCCAGCTATATTGGATGGTGATCATTACATCACCCAACTGTATATCGATTGGACGCATCGTAGCCTGCATCATTGCGGAACCGAACCTACCATCAACGAGGTTCGACAGCACTACTGGGTAATCCGACTTAGACCCACCACGAAAAGAATAGTGAGCCAATGCGTACAGTGCCGCATCAGAAAGGCACAACCATCCGTGCCAGCCACCGGTGATCATCCCAGCACACGTCTCGCTCATCACCAGAGACCGTTCACATTCACCGGTCTGGATTATTTTGGGCCACTCTCCGTCACAGTGGGACGTCAACACCAGAAGAGATACGTGGCTCTCTTCACCTGCCTCACATCTAGAGCTGTCCACTTGGAAATTGTCGCAAATCTCAGCGCAGACTCCGCCATATTGGCATTGAGAAGATTTGCAGTGCGCCGAGGGTGTCCCACCGAGATTTATTCCGACAACGGCACCAACATGCACGGCGCAGACAAGGAACTTCGGGAGGTTTTTCAAGAAGAAGCCAGCCGACTAGGCATAGTGTGGCGTTTTATAACCCCCTCCGCGCCGTTCATGGGAGGGGTGTGGGAACGTCTTTTTCGATGCTTGAAGACGGCACTATACACCGTCCTTCATGAGAGACATCCGCATGAAGAAGTCGTAACCAGAGGTGGAGTACACAGTAAATAGCAGACCATTGACTCACATCTCAGTAGACAGCAACGACAACGAGGCCATCACTCCAAATCACTTCCTATTGGGAGGATCTGCAAGACTGCCGACACCTGGAGTATTTGATGAAAAAGATGTAAATAGCAAAAGACACCGGCGACGCTCCCAGATACTCGCTGACATGTTCTGGCAGCGTTGGGTTCGAGAATATCTGCCGGAACTTCAAAACCGGCGGGAGGCCCATGGTCGAGGCCCCGATCTCCAGGTGGGCGATCCAGTCCTCATAGCTGACAGCCAGTTACCCCGTAACACCTGGCCACGAGGAAGGATTGAAACAATTTACCCCGGTGCGGACGGACAGATCCGCACTGTGGAGGTACGCACCGCAAACGGACTAATCAAGAGGCCAACCAGGAAACTCGTGCCGCTGCCGAAGTAGAAGCAACGTCGCTCACCGAAATGGATGCAGCGCCACTGCGATGAGATCTTCGCGACGCTGCACGGCGGGAGAGATGTTCGCGACGGCCTAATGACTTTAAGAAATAAAGTGATGAAAGAATATTGTTTTGTATAAAAAGTGAAATTATGAACAAAATCAAGTAAATAGTATGTTAATATAGTTTTACAGAGTGTTTACAACTCTTAATAGGTTTGTATAGAATGTCATTTTGATAATAGTTAATTTAAACTACTTTAATTGTTTAAGAAAAAATCGACCAATCACAGCCCGCCGTATCGTAGAACTTTCTGGAAAATTTAATTAACTGCGCAATAGTTTGTACTAAAAATAATGAGAATATTTTTGTGTTCTAAAAGAGTTGTAAATATGACATTTAGTTAGCATATGGTATATAGAATATGATAGTAAAGAAATAATTTGTACAATTAAACGCATTTAATAATTATAGGAAAATTAAAGAATTAATGTGCCCATTTATTATATAAGTTTGGGACATTTCGCTTAATAACTTTTTTGAATGTAAATATATTAAATATCCTTTATCATATACCGATAAAGGACCAAAATGCCGAATTAATGATGTATAGCATATTAGAGTAAGATTTGACCTTATATAGAAAATAGTGCAATTTGTGCCATTTACATAGTGAAAATGTTTAAAAATAAAGAGGCAAAATGGAAAATGGCAAGCGGCTCACTATACAGTATAGCCGAAGTCTACCTTATGGGGGCAAATCTCAGTAACGTTGTAGTAGGAAGAACTACCAGTGCCCAGCAGTAGTATCCGGTAGTAGTTGCAGTGACTAGCAGAAATATACAGGGTATTTTTGGAACGCTCCCGAAAACTAAGACAGGCGACAGCACCAAGTATACCTTTGATCATGGGTCACAAATAAATTTGATCCTGATGAAAAAAAAAATCATATTTTTACAACGTTTTATTAGATTTATTCACGCGCCATCATGTTAGTACAGCTAAATTAAACGATAATTTCATAAAAAAAATCATGAAAATACTGAAACCTAAAACCAGCAGTGGAATAACTGAATTCATATCAGCTGATTAAAGGTCAATGTACGCGCGAACGCAAATTCGCGCGGTCCGCAACTAGCGGGCTATACCACAATACCTAATAATTTACAACACTTGTCTAAATACCTAACTTATCTACTTAACATACTATTTTGCCACTGTACTTGTCTCCACGTAGCCATTTTAATCCGAATTTACAGGTTAAATAACCCAAATAACTGGTTCGATTTCCCGCTAATAACAAAATACATAAATGAAATGTAACCGAGGTTAAAGTCATGCGTTTTTATTCATCGTGTAGGTATGTTTATTATTCTCATGTATTCAGTTATGTATGTATTCAGATTAGTTCAGTACTAAGTTATTTAAAAGAATTAGTTATGAAACAGCTTACCGCTCTAAATCCTCCGTGGTCTTATGAGATGCGGCTCAAATTGTGCTCCATTCATTTCAAGGCAGATTTGGGCTCGGTGTTGCGTCTCCTCATGGAGGCGGGGCATCATCGTGTGATCTTCGACACAGTCCGTACGTAGTTTGTCGAAAACATCCACGATCCTTTTGTAGTTTCGTCAGCACTATTACACTCACGACTAAAAACCCTTTCTTTCACATACCCCACAGAAAGAAGTCTAACGGGGTCAGATCTGGTGCGCGAGGTGGCCAAGCGTGTGGTCCTAGTCCGCCAAATCCAGCGATCATCAAATAGCTCATTGAGGCGCTCACCATTATACTGGAACCAAGTGCGGCGATATTCAGCCAACGATAGGTCGTCTAAAATGTCTGTCAACTGTTCTTTTATAAAGTTTAGGTATCGCTGTCCGTTCAGTCGCTGTGGCAGAAACACTGGTCCCAGTATGCGATCCTTAAATAAACCTGCCCATACTTTAACCGACCATCGGATTTGGTGCCCGGTTTGTCGAACAGCGTGCGGGTTAACCTCTGAATACACGTGTGTATTTCTTCGGTTCCACAGGCCGTTTCTGGTAAATGTCGACTCATCCGTTCAGATAATGTGCTCAATGGAACCAGCCACACGTTGTTGCTGGTATAATAACCAACGGCAGAAAACTCGTCGGCGGTCGTGATCGCCGGGAACTAAAGCTTGCACTTTGTGCAATTTGTATGGGCGCATTCGGTTACGCTTCAACACTTTGTGCACTGCACAGTATGACACACTTGTTCCATCCCGACGTCTTAACAATTTATTTAGCGATACTTCGTGTACCTAGGTTCGGAAACATAACATGTTGTCGTATTCACAATCACTATAAACGTACGCGTTAAGCATTATTAAAACAAAAAACGTAACAACAAGTAACAAAATCAACACGGAACTGTTTCAAAAACTACAATTAAACTGAAACCTACTGCGTCACAGCGTGATGCGATGCGGTCGAGTGGAGGGAGGTTACAGTCGCGTTCTAAAGTACTACATGGTATTGGGATATTGTTTTATAATATTATAGTAAGTAATTAATTGTTTTATTGTAGAATCATAATAGGTGCCTTACTTGGAATTAAAAATGGATAATGTTTACTTGATCATTATTTGTTATTTCTATCGTAAAATATAAAGTAGTTTGTAACAAGAAAACTTAAGGTAAGGGTGGCACGCCGTCCATTATGTCGTCTTGGGTCACATGGAAGCCAGATGTTGAAGGTGTGTTGGTGTTACTGGATGCTACTTCATCATCACTTTCATCTTCGCTTGAGCTTCCGTCATCAGGTCGATCACATGGTAATTTTTTCGGTATTCTTCCTCAACACTTTTAAATTTACTGCACAATTTTCCCCATTCACCTTCTCCTATCATATTTACCTTTTCGTTCACTAGTTTAGTCATAAAACAATAGATATAAATAATTTTTCTTTCCTTCCTTTTTAAAACATCGTCGCGAGTCGCAAAGTAAGCTGTGTATGCGACTGTATTTTTGGAGCGAAGAAAGCGCGGGAACCAATAGCATGCAGGCACAGTAATACTGGCGGATTGTTCCCCCGTCGCGCCCCCTTCGTACCAATATGTGATAAATCGCTGTGCCCAAATTCAAGGCCAGCGTTCTTTTTTCACCGTTCGCGCGTACATTAACCTCCATTAGTCAGGTGATATCAATTCAGTTTTCACTGCTGGTTTTATGTTTCAGTATTTTCATGATTTTTTTTATGAAATTATCGTTTCATTTAGTTGTACTAACATGATGGCGCGTGAATAACGCTAATAAAACGTTGTAAAAATATGATTTTTTTTTCATCAGGATCAAATTTATTTGTGACCCATGATCAAAGGTATACTTGGTGCTGTCGCCTGTCTTAGTTTTCGGGAGCGTTCCAAAAATACCCTGTATAGTGAATAATAAAAAGTGTTAGCTAGCCGAAAAAAGTGGTAACTGAAAATTCGGTGTTGCATATAGTAAAATGCAACACCGAATCGAACCCGGCGGCGAATTGCTGCTCCTGTATCATTGTTTAAATAATGGTTTGAAGTGGATTATGATATGTAAAGGTGGTGCGATTTTGTGTATTAAGTGTCTGCGCATGTGAACTATTAGTGGAAACGGTGAAACAAGTGCTATGATGGTGATATAATTCTCAAGATAAGTTGACTGTCTGCTTAGGCGCCTTGAGATACTATCACCAAATGTCAGCCGTCTGCTGGCTCAAGTTGCCGTCAAAATCGCCCAAGAGCTGCACAATGTGACGCATCAACATATTGTGAAGCAGTGTACTATGAAGGATAATTATTTTACGTTGTAACTTCAGGCTCAAAAGGGTTAGAACCCAGAGCATTAAAGCAAGTTATTAAAAAAAAACAGAAACCACCATAGATAGTAGAAACAGGTAGAAACTAGAATCCACAGAGTACTTTTGAATCTATGCTTTTGACATTAGTAGCACTTCCGGAAATCAGCCGGCCGGCATCAAAATTAAAAATTCCAGCGAGAAGCGTGGAGTAGCGTGGCCGGTACCGTCGTGTGTTAACGTTGTGTACAGAATATTTTACAGTTGTCAAATAATACTTTTCCAAAATGAAGGGCGATAAGAATGTAGACATTCAGGCTCTGAAGGATATGGCCAATAAACTAAGAATCGATAGCATTGTCGCAACAAATGCATCAAAATCCGGGTAAGTAATTTGAGGTTAACATGAAGGTCTAATGAAGGTTAGAAATTAGAAAGTATTAATTTATAGATTCATACCGACATAATAAGTTTTTAATGAACATTTTTATGTACTTTATAAAATTCGTAAGCTGAAGTACAATAAATATTCCTTGATGTCACAAATCAACCACAATCTCCGTGTGAACAGCCAAGATCAATTAGTCAAACTTTGTAAATAATACCTTTATAACATGGCCTGGTAACAAAAGGTCATCTATTTTGAAATTATAATAAGGTTTTTGCAATTCTAATAAAATACAATTGAGCACAGTGGGCTTACAATATCTATCCAATATTTCTTGCGTTTTGTCGTAGATAATGAACACAAATGTGAGGCAGATTTCAGTATAACTTGTTTTTTTAAATTATTAATTATTATATTTAGTGCTTAAGCTGAATTTAGAGACATCCTTCAAGCGTATTGAAGAGTGGCGGTCTTTATTTAATATTGCATACAGTTATTATTTCTATAATAATAATGTATAAAATGTCATGATTCGTTTATTTTACTTTTCGACTTTTTTTTTATTTGAAAGCTGGTACTTCTCGTGTAGTCCCATATGAAATTGATCAAGGTCTGACCAATAGTTTTTGAGTTATTCTTAATAACTTATATTGAAGTCTGCTGTACGAAATTTTTAATTTTAAATTCTATTGTGATATATACTCAATTTGTGGCATTTTAGAATTTAAACAGAAGTGATTAAACAATAAAAACTATTTTGGAAGGACCTATGATTAAAAATGGGTTCAAATAGTTGATTAACAACTTACCTAAACATACCTTTAATATGTCACATACAAAATACATATCCAGTAAGATCAAAAGAATTTATTAGTGGCAGTAGTCTAGTTATTGATGGTGTAAAGTGAGAATTAAAATGTAGGAAGTACAATTAAAATTAATTAACTATATTATAAGTACAAAGAAGGAAAACTTCTCCAGCTATGCAATGTTACCTCAGTTAATCACTTGAAGGTTTTTATGATTCAGAAAATGGACAGTTTGTTCAGAGGGATCACCCTCAACTTATTTCATCTATTTGGGCTCTTCGTAATTTACCCTGGATGACAAAGCCAAAACTGCTACGAGAAGGGAATATATTAGGGCATTTTGAGTTTTGTTAACTGTGTTTTTCTTTGAAGAAAAAGCCTGTGATTAGGATTGGGATATACATTCCTTCTTAATTCTCAAGGGCAACAGTTCATCTATTGAAAGAAGTAAGTATTTGAAGAAAATTGACTACAGGCAGTTTTATTTTTACCCTAAGAGCACTTGGGGTATGTGCCCGAGGTCTGCAACCTCACAGAACTCAAAAAAGCTTAAAATCATGCTCTTATATGATGATTACTTTCATAAAATAAATTAAATCGATTTAGAAGCCATTTTTATCTTATATTGTGTTTATATAGCAAACTGGAATAATGATTCATCAGTCTTATCAGGCGGCGTAGGTCACCGGTGGCCCACGCCGCCCGATAAGACGGTTTAGTGCGGGTCACCGGTAGCCCGCGCCGGCGTGAACGTGTTAAATAAAATTACTTATATTTTTTGGCTAACCAAACAGCCTTTTGCAAACTGTGTGCATGGCTTCTCTAAGACAGTGAATGGCCCTGGCTACACAAACATGCCCAGAGGCTGCAGTAACCATTTAGTATCAAGTTGCCAGCACGGCTCTACCACATTTCTAATTGTGGTAGAGCTATGCTGCAGCTATATTAATTGTATAGTTGTAGCACAAATGGCCCGGTTCGACCGGGGAAGGACTACACTCTCACAGAATACCAGTGTAAAATAGCAGCGTTTCATATGGTAAGTGTAGAGAACCGGAAACCCTTTTTACCTACATATATATATATATATATATATATATATACCTCTCAGTATATTTACGAAAATTTAATGTATGTTCACAAAAACAAAGGTAGTTTTAGTAAAAAAAAGTGATGTGCATTCTGTAAACATTAGGAACAAACACAAGCTAGTGATACCAGTTTCTCGACTCCACAGAGTCAGTAATTCATTCTTGGGGCAATGTATACGCTATTACAACAAGGTCCCGGAAAGTGTACAGACTCTCTCTATTAGCAAGTTTAAATGTTTTGTTAAGTTGAAACTGTATAAAAAGGGTTATTATAGTATAAATGAATACATGGTTGATAATAACCCCTGGGAATGAGATGATCGCTTCCAAGCTGTTTCTAAAATAAATTTTGTTCTTATATAGTTTGTATATTCATTATTGTAAAATTTGCTTTAAAAAAAGTCCCGCTGGGTTTCTTGCTGGTTCTTCCCATGACGGCGGTTTTTTTTTTCGAACCAGTGGTAAAGTAAAAAATGACTCAATAAGAATTACACATGTAATCTATATTGAATAAAAATTATTCTATTCTATACTGGAAAAGAGGCATTCCATCTTAGTCCTCACAGGTGACAATGCATCTGCATTTTGATTCACAAATGAGGATAGATGTAGATGTCTATGGGCCACAGGAAACACCATCAGGTAGACTGTGTGCTCGCTTGTCACCCTTATCCTATAAATAAAAATAAGTTTTACTGCTGTATTGTGGAGTCACTTTACATACATAATTGTCATAATGGCAAACATTCAGACCCGGAACAATTATTTGTAGGCCATACAAATAATTGTTTTGTGAGGGATTCGAACCAGCGGCTCTTAGCGTTTGCAATTCATTGGTAAGATACTGCGCCATGGAGCGGTCAGTTAATTAAAAATAATCTAATAATAATAATCTTGAGGGACCCCTAGCAACAGTGCATGAGAGAAATTTACTGCCTATTGTCATCTCTAAACATTAACTGCATATTATATAATTCGATTATATATAACTCTGTAATTTTTATTATACTATTAAATAATAGTATAATAAGAATTACAATATAAGTAACTTTATTTAATATCTTATTTTTCAATTTTAATATTTAAATTTTTTATTTTTTACTTTGTTAACTCTGCAAAATACTTATTCTTTAAAAATTCAATTACACTAGCACTGTATATAGATTTTTTTCACTAGTTAAGAGTGATAAAGTAATTGAGAATATGAAAAATGCTTTTGCAAGGTATTGTTTACCAATGCTTTGCCAATTCCATATTACTCTATTGTTAACTAAATAGGCTATTAAATAAGTCAGCTTGACAACAGGACTTTTCTACCTCATTTTTTGATATAACTGAGAAAACCTCTGTCCTGGGAAGAACCAGCAAGAAACCCAGCGAGACTTTTTTTTTAAATAACAGCTTACAATCATTTATGTTACACAAATTAACAACACAAGAAATTAGAAATAGCTTGGTAGCGATCACCTCATTTCCAGGGCCTATTATCATCTATAAATTCTTTAATATTATAATAACCCTTTTTATACAAACTTAGTTTAATAAAGTTTTTGAACTTTGAGCAGGTCAAATTTTGTATATTTTCTGGAATTTTGTTGTAAAAGCGTATAACATCGCTCCAAGAATGAATTACTGACTCGATGGAGTCGAGTAACTGGAACTACTAGCTTGTGTCTGTTCCTAGTATTTACAGAATGAATATCACTTATTTTAGTATAACTACTTTTATTTTTGTGTACGTACATTACATTTTCATAAATGTATTGAGAGGCCAAAGTTAATATATTAATTTCCTTAATTTTTTGTCACAGTGACTCTTTAGGCTTTAAATCATAAATTGCTCTTATGGCCCTCTTCTGTAAAACAAATATAATTTCAGTGTCAACTGCGTGTCCCCATAGCAAAATACCATACGACCTTATGCTATGGAAATAGCTAAAGTAAACTAGTCTAGCTGTTTCAACACTAGTTACACTTCTAATCTTTTTTACGGCATATGCTGCAGAACTAAGTCTGCTTGCTAGTTTTGATATATGGGGGCTCCATTGAAGCTTTGCATCTAGTGTGATTCCAAGAAAAATGGTGGTATCTACAAGACACAGTTTCTCCCCATTTAAAATTACATTAATATTTAATTGTTTGACATTTGGAGTCATAAATTTCATACATTTCTTTTTAGTGCCATTTAAATGCAAATTATTAACATTGAACCAATTTACTAATTTTGATATAGAATTATTTACTTTGTCATATCTTAGCAATTGTCGACTTAATTTGAAAATTAAGGAAGTGTCATCTGCAAATAATACTATATCATGGTTATCTCCTACTATGTAAGGTAAGTTATTAATGTATACAAGAAACAGAAAGGGTCCGAGAATTGAGCCTTGAGGCACTCCAATTTGTACCATCGACCCGGAAGAACATTGCATCAATGCATGATGCAAGCTCCAACTGTCCTTGAGATGTATCTTATTTTATTTCCTTGGCATTCTTACTTATTTTATTTCTTTGGATTCCTCAACATGTTTTGCTTTAAGTCATTTGGAATTAACAACTTCATTGGTGGATAAAACTACTTACCACTTCATAAATCGTTTCATTTTGTAACAAATTATAATGAAAGCATTAAGACTATAGCTAAAAAAGCACATGACAGTTGAACACTTTCTTTGTCCTTTGTTTGGATGAAATTTGTTTTCTTATATCAGTTTTAAATCCCCTTTTATCAACTGACGTTCAAAAGGAGGAGGTTCTCAATTCGAGTGTATGTTTTTTTTATGTATGATATGCGATATCTTCACAGATTGTGAACCAATTTCGATGATCCTTTTTTATTAAATAGGTTATACTTCAAGGGTGGTCCCATGTAAATGAGGAGAAAAAATTTCACTAGCAAATAACTTCTTTTTCAACAATTTGAAATCGGTTTTTACTTTTGTGAAAAATTATAATTATCTCCCTAAGTAACTGGTCAGTTAGTACCACCGATAATCATCAGAAATTGTCGGTGCGTTGGAAGCCGACGGTAACCTCCATTAACAATTATGAGTACTAAATACATAAATAATATTGACCTCCAGACCGAGTTCGGTCACGGCGGCCAGTCTTAACGGAGACTGCTTAGTCGTCTGTTCCACTGCGGGAATTATAGTGCCAGAGTGTATGCGCAAGCACAGGTGCACTCTCTATCCCCTCACTCTCATAGTCCGATGGGACGGTAATCCGACACGACCAGAGAGAGATCAGGCGCAGAACCAACGACTTTACGTGCTTTCGGAGGCACGGGTACGAAAAACCGCCAATTTCATGACTCCTGGGTTGCTACTGGGAATTTCTTGACAGAAAACCCAATAACTGTTTTTGCTCCGACCCAGGATTCGAACCCGGGACCTCATAATCAGCAATCACCTTTACGATCACTAGACAAAAAGGTAGTCCTTTAAGTACCTGTTAACCAGTTCAGTGCTGATGGCACGCCTGGGGTGCCATCAGCACTGAATTTAGAAATTACATTTGTGTGTGGCGTATGACACACGAGTCGCGTCTTTTAAAAATCGTTATAACTCGCTCAAATTGCGTTTTTGGAAAATTTATCCAGAACAAAATATTCATTATTTTCTAAGTAGTTCTTGCCTGCGGCTTTGTTTCTGGATATTTTGAAAATTTGAAATTTTTAGGGGTTGACAACCTTTTTTTAACTTGTACATGGTATTCTTTTTACTTTGTGGGTTTTCAATCATGTTGTGGAAAAATAGTCTAATAAGTAACAAATTATAGCACTCATTGCGATCGCTTACAAACTCAAGTTGTAAATAAATTTCTGGAAAACAAGTCTCCTGTTTAAAAAAAACAATGCGTTTGTCTTATTGTTTAATTTTGCTTAAAATGGTTGAACTGCCGTCTTATTAATATCATATGGCCGAATAGACCTACGAAGTACCATGTGCTCTTGTGATATGGTATAGGGTTCATTTTTGCTTGAAAAGTTTGAAACCGTTCATGCATAAAAAAAGTTCGCTAATAAATAGTCTTTTGTCAATCCGCCGCCGTATAGCGCCGTCGTTTGTATTCTTTTGAAAACAGTTGTTTTGCTATTCTTACTAATTAGACGTTTTCAAATCGCCTTTACTTTTACATTTGTATAACATTAAATAATATTTAACATTTGTAAATATTAATGAATCATAAACATTATTTTTTCCAAATCTAGGTTCTTGATTGTTTGATATTTACAAATATTATTATTAGGTGAAAATTTAATTTAATAAAAACCAAGATTTTCCAGGGTGATTTAGCTGTACCAACTTATATAAATGATTTTTTATTAAACAAAAAAATTGTATCAAAGGTTTGTAATCTCTGCATAAAAAAAGTCACTCTCAATTTCAAAGAAAACACGTTACCCACTAAACACAAGTATTCTGCCGTTTGTAACTGTTGTTTGGTGTAAACTGAGCTTACGTGGCGCTTACGCCAGGCGTGTCAAGAAATATTTGTTCACCGCCACAGCTAAAAGTTCTTGAAAATTGGTGCCGCAATGAATCGGTTAATCAATGCACTAGCATATTCTACGCGCATGATTTTTCGTAATCATGTGCGTCTATGCAGGGTGCAAACAGTAAATATGTATGTCGTACTCACAGCGAATTTTATTGTCGACTGTGGTCAGTAGCATGCGTACATAATTATTACATCCCCATACTTAGTTATAACTCAGTGGCTAAGCGTTTGACTAATTCGCTGCGTTTCAACATTGCCGCAGGTTCAAAGCCCGTACCGATTTTTTTTTCTTTTTGAAAACGTTACCCCAACACTAGGATTTTCTTCTGTAGAGGCAGTTTAAATACATAAATTGCATAAGGATAAACATCAAATCACACAAGGCTATACAAATACTTGTTCCGTGCGGGATTCGAACCCGCGGTTCTCAACGCTTTAAATCATCATTAAGCCATTGTGCCACGGAGCCTTCAAAAAAGCCGTTTAAAATTTTAATAACTGTACCAACTTTAAAGTTAAATTGCGACTGTATCTACTAATAGATGACTAAACAAAAAAGTTTTTTATGGATCTTCGATTAAGAATCAAAATGCAGATGCGTTGTCACCCCTGAGAACTAAAATACAATGCTTGGTTTTCTGTAAAGTAGTTCTCCGGTTCCCTACACTCACAATACGAAATACAGCTGCATTAAGCTACTATTTCACGCACCTAGGCAAAAAATACGAACCTGTACAGTAGATGTAATTTAAGTCGTCTTCACTGTTCAAGTGACCTCAGTTTTGCGATTCTTTTGTGTTTGTGTGGTGAGTATGACGTCGCAAATGCGTGTTGGGTGTCTAAAGTCATTGTTAGAACAGGTTTAGTGGCTACCACAAAGGAATATTGCGGAGTACAAACAAATTACAGCTCAGTCTTTGTTTCTATATATTCAAAGGATATTATTTCATTTTATACTGACAATAGTAGCTTGGGTTGTATATACTCATAAGTTTTGAAAGTTGGTCAATAAACCCTTGCATGAACCGTTACAGCCTTTCAAAAGCCTAGCTGAACAAAGGTCTCCCCCATAGTTGTCATGACATAGTTGTGACGCTGGGCAGGCGCATTCAAGTTTTTCTTAAAGTTGTAATTATTAAGACGTTGCTGCCCATCTCCTGGTTTGTTTCCCTCTGTCGCCTCTTACGGTACCCACTTAATGACAATGAAATTTGTTTGTGGACAATCTTTTTTTAATTTATTATAAGCCAGTGCTTGACCAGGACCACAGTCCCACCTGGTGGTATTTGGTGATGAAGCTAGATTGTAAATCGCACTGCCTTAGCGTAACAAAAGCCTATTCACCCCCTGCCTTGAATACGCCTAGATTGTATTCGGACGGTAAGACAGATGCCGGCTTATTATTCCACTCCTTTGCTGCACGCAGTACGAAAGACGAAGCAAACAGTTTAGCGGTCGAAACTGATAGTGTACAACTGTACAACCATCGGTTGATGTAA
Source organism: Parnassius glacialis (assembly GCA_033319125.1). NCBI lineage: Eukaryota > Metazoa > Arthropoda > Insecta > Lepidoptera > Papilionidae > Parnassius > Parnassius glacialis. Next base: position 35,665,245 of record JAVANC010000025.1, read on the forward strand.
TCGGTCAATGCTTCGCTCAAACGCTAGTAAAACCGGACTCTAGTATTGCGTTTGATGTATTCTCAGAGTGCACTGTCATGATTAGATATAACGATATAAAATTGACGTAATATCTTTGATAGCAGTTTCTGGTATATCTTTTATAGTTAAAAGTAGCTAGTGCGGTTTGCTCAGGCTTGGAATGGCCAGTTTTCGTGGCCATGCTACACAGCTATATTCTATATATATCGTTGTAGCACGAATGGGTCGGTCCGACCGGGGTAGGACTACGCTTCCCACAGAATACCAATGTAAAATAGCAGCTTAATGCTGCTGTGTTTCGTATTATGTGTGTAGGGAACCGGTAACCCTTTTTACTGGATACAAGGCATTCTATCTTAGACGTGAATGGTGACAACGCATCTGCATTTAGAATTTTAATCAAGGATAAATGTAGATGTTTATGGGCCACAGTATCCACTTACCACCAGGTGGACTGTGTGCTCGTTTGTGTCACCCTTTTTCTATAAAAAAAATCAATCAAAATAGCGTAGTTACAGTTCCAGAGAATCAGAGACTAGTTTCTTGAAAATTCTCGCCATGTCATTTTTTATCATAATGTAAGATTTGAGTCTAATACCTCATGCTTTGACCATAGATGGATCTGTTTTGAGCTATATGTTGATTTCCTCGCAACGCCTCTTAGGAAGAATCCCCCCAAAACAGATAAAACAAAATACTGTGCCACAGAATTTTACTAGTACTAATGTGTTCAAAGGCTCCGCCACACACAGTTCTAAATATCACGGCACACCAAGGTCGTCAACTCGACAGAAATGGCAAGGAATTGTTGAACTTCTTCAAGGAGATTTCCTTGAAGAAGTTCAACAATTCCTTCCTAAAGTGGTGTTTGAAAAAATAGCCCTTTGCAAACTATGACTAAGATTTGAGTAATTAACAAAATTATATTTTAAAACACCACAAATAATTAGTAATATTTAGTTGACTACCATGACCCTTGATCCACGCCTGACACAAAAAGCTAACGTTTTCCTCCTATTCTTACATTGCATATATTATAAACGAAAACCTTTCTCGAGAATACACAGATCGCCGCCGATATGCGACTTTGTTTCTTTTTAAAAATAAAATAGCTGGACTGATTTTAATTAAATTTTGTGCGTGATTAAGTTGATTCCATAATGGTTTAGATTCAAAATTTGACCTGGTAGGTGGCGCTGTGGTCGAGACCCAGAAATCGTCCGTGTGAAGCCGGGTTAGATCGCTAATTTTTATAATATTTAGTGGTGACGTAGCCACATACTACGATTTTTTATAATGATTTATTACATTTACACGAACACACACCACATTGAATAAAATTAATTTTACAGATTTAACTTATTTTTACTTATTATAATTCGCGACATTTCGCTGGTTTACAACAGCCATGTTCACGGAAAGACCAAGGGAACGCCGGCAATTGAATAATTAATTAATTAAAAATTTTGTACAACTGACTTCAATGCAAATTATTAAGAGTAACTCTAAAACTATTGGTCAAACCTTGATCAAATTTATATGGTACCACATGAGAAGCAACAGCTTTCAAAAAAATAGAATCATCGAAATCGATTCACCCAAAAAAGTTATGAGGTAACACACAAAAAAAAACATACTATCGAATTGAGTACCTACTCCTGTTTGAAGTAGATAGAAAAAAAGATAAAAAAAACGCGATTAAACCCGTAAAATTAGTTATAGCTAACGGTTTATTTATTTTTTACTTACCGTTGCATTTATCGCACCGGTACGTGTTATTGGTATTCCTTTTTTATAGGGGAGGCCTATGTACAGCACTGACTTGTGATGGGATGTGATGATGGTGATAATAAAACAATATCACAAGCTCCAAATAGCTTTAAATAGTTGTAATAAAGACTTTATTTTCCAGTTTTCATAATTAGCGGTGAAATTTTTTATTCAAATTTGAATACACTTCTTTTTTCTACTATAGTCTATTTTCGAGAATTTGGTCAACATACGAGTAAACTAATTTTTTTTATAGGATAGGGTTACAAACGAGCACACAGTCCACCTGATGGTAAATGGTTAATGGTGGCCAATAGACATCTACATTTATCCTCGTTTGTGAATCAAAATGCAGATGCGTTGTAACCCGTGAGGACTAAGATGGAATGCCTCTTTTTCAGTAAAAAGGGTCTCCGGTTCTCTACACTCACCATACGAAACACAGCAGTGTAAGCTGCTATTTTACGCTAATAAAAACACACGCGACGAACATAGAGCCTCCTTTTTTAAGACTGTTAAAAATTGTTCCATTCCCCCTTAAACCCTAACAGGAGTTTTTACCAGATTTTTCCGAATAAACCTTGTAGTCCATGATATGGAAGCAAATTTAGGCAAGAGTGAGAGCATTTCGTCTCCAAAGTTGGCTTATAGTTAAAAAAAAAATCTGTTTATTGTTCGCAGTCACCCCACATCATGCGCGTCGATGGCGGAGATCATGTCGGTATTGTTCTTCCACACCATGCGATACAAGGTCTCCGCGCCGAGGGACCCCTCCGCCGACCGGTTCATACTCTCCAAAGTAAGTTGACACTAACTCACTCAGCACCTCTATGACGATAAAGCGACAACTACAAAGACAATTTAACTAAACCACAGTTTTTTATTTAGTTTGCCAGCTTGTGGGGCTCTTTTCTGCCTGATGAAACACACAGTTTTTTTATTTAATAAGGGTGACAAACGAGCACACAGCCCACCTGATGGTAAGTGGATGCTGTGGGCCATAGACATCTATATCGATCCTAGATTACGAATGCATTGTCACCCCTGAGGACTAAAATAAAATGCCCCATTTCCAGTGAAAAGTGTCTCCGGTTCTCAAACAGCAACATTGAGCTGCTGTTTTAACAGTGGTATTTTGTGAAAGCATGGTCCTTCCCTGGTCAAGCCTTTTCCTGGCCAAGCATTTGTGCTGCAACCACAATAAAGCTGCAGCATGGCTCTACCGCATATAAAATGACTCATTCCAGTCGTTAAGCAAAAGTGCATCCACTAGTGGGTTCTTGGTTCAAGAGTAAGATAGCCGGTATAACATCAGGTATGAGGCTTTCATCTTTCATTCCTCAGAAGAGCGTAAGCATCAGTAGCCTCTAGTTTTCGCTTGAAGTTGGTTGCAGGTTGCCATAGCTGGTCTGTTATAATGATGGTCGTGTCGAATTACCGTCCCATCTTACTATGAGAGTGGCGGAATAGAGTTCATCAGTTCTTGCACATACACTGGAACACTATTATCCTGACCTGCGCAGATGGCTAGTGTCCGTTGAGACTAGCCGCCGTGAACTAAATTCTGTCTAGAGGACAAAATTATTAATATTGTATGTGAATAATAAAAGTTAAAGTATTTAATTGCATTAAATGTTGCATTCGAACTAAGTAATTGATTACAATTATTGGAGAAATACATGATAACACGGTTTAATGCCACGATCCCTACTTTATCTAATCGTGCAAGGTCACTGATATTTTCTGGAAGTATTACTTCCAGAAAATATCAGCTTTTTTAAAAATTCATAATGTTAAAATTCTTTGGGATATTTTTTAAAAGAATGATGGTGACAAACAAGCACTCTATCCAGTGGTAAGTGAACGCTGTGGTTTATAGATATCTACATTAATCCTCAATTAAGAATCAAAATGCAGATGCATTGTCACTCCTGAGGATGTAGTGTAGTATGATGTTACTATGATAGATACACTACTGTGATGTGCTACCATGGAATGCCTCATCTCTATTAAAAGAGGTCTCCGGTTCTTTACACTCATCATACGAAACACAGCAGCATTAAGCTATTATATTACGCTGGTAATCTGGAAATATACTGTACCCTGAAGAGTGAGGTGAAGAGTTTTAGAAATTTAAATAACATTGTTATTATTTTAATTTTTGTTCTGAGAGAAACTTCTTCCATCCGTAGGGTCACGCAGCTCCCATCCTATACGCGGCGTGGGCGGAGGCGGGGCTGTTCCCGGTGGATGAGCTGAAGAACCTGCGCAAGCTGGACTCTGACCTGGAGGGGCACCCCACCCCACGTCTGAGCTTCGTTGACGTGGGCACGGGATCGCTCGGCCAGGGTCTGGCTGTCGCCGCAGGGATGGCATACGTTGGGAAGTACTTTGACCAGACGCCTTACAGGTAAGACTGCAGTGTTTACACATGTGTGTAATATTTAGAGTTTAAATTGTTTATAACTACCCACCCATCCTGGCTTATAAGATCTAATAAAGTAGTGTTGTTAAAATTTAAAATAATCAAGGCAAAAATCCCCAAGTTTTTCGGATTCAGATGAAATATAGCCTAAATCACTCCTGGCATTAGTCTTTATATTGTAGGTTAGCCATTTTGAAGTATAACCTGGACAGACAGACAGACAAAAATTATAGAAATAGTTTTTTTATAAGATATGGATGACAAGCGAGCACCCAGTCCACCTGATGGTAAGTGGTTACCGTGGCCCATTGACATCTACATCTATCCTCGTTTGTAAATTAAAATGCAGATGCGTTGTCAGCCGTGAGGACTATGATGGAATGCCTCTATTTCTGTAAAAAGGGTCCTTGGTAGGTTAGCAGCCTTAATCTGCTATTTTAATTAATTATGTTTTAAAATATAAGTCAATTATTTCGATATAACCGGCAAACGCTTCAATTTTATTTATATGTATAGATTAATCTATATGATGTAATCATCGAATGAAGACTGGTACGAAAAGAATATGTAGAATTTTATTTATTTTTTTATTTTCCTGTGAGGTTAGCCAACTTGACTGAACAATATAGTTATGCAACCGTAAGTCACGTGACAGTCACGTGACTTAACAGGTTCTAGGATGGTAGGAGTCCCTTTGCCTAGGAGTTTATCTGGGTAGGTATGGTATAGTAACAGATACATTACAATACAGTATAGTACAGTACCGTACCCTCATATCTACTTTTGCCGCCAAGTAGCAGTGCATGTTTGCTATTTTCCCGTCTGAAGGGTAAAGAGAGCCGGTATAATTACTTGCTGTTAGGTATTCCTTCTTTGTGTTGCTTTTAGGTATTAGGTTTGCTGTTAGGTATTTCTTGAACTTGGTTGCGGGTGTCCATGGACTCAAGCATCCACTTACCATCAGGTGGACTGTAACTTCAATAGTTAAGTGCAATTATAAGTTCTGTGCCGACAATCGAATTAAGATTAAGTACGTGTATGGAGCCCTTTATGAAGTGTTCACTTTTTATAGAAACTATATTTCCCAGGGTGTACTGCTTAGTGGGAGACGGTGAGGCTGCAGAGGGCAGCATTTGGGAGTCGCTGCACTTCGCCAGCCACTACAAGCTTGACAATTTGGTGGTCATATTTGACATCAACCGTCTTGGACAGTCTGAACCCACCTCGCTCCAGCATCAGGTGAGAGATATTTTAGTAGTGTACATGTTGGTATTCCCCCTCCCCCTCTGAATTGTTGTATAAAATCAACATCATTATCATTAAAGATCAAAAGTCCACTGCTGAAAATAGGCGTGCAAAAAATAATTAGCGTTCCGCGCCAAAAACTTAAAAACCATAAAATCCAAACGTTATAAATTCCACACGGGCGAAGTCGCGGGGACCAGCTAGTATTGAATAAAAATGGTTCTATTCTATTCTGTACAATAATGGTTTTAAGGGTTGGTATTCCAATGATGGATGAAGGTTTGCAGGTGGCTCAGGACCGTGCTTTGTGGCCTTCCTAGGGAGAGCCCTGTGTTCAGCAGTGGACTTGTGAATGGTTGTAATAAATAGGTACACTTACGCAGACTAAAGCAGTAAAGATGCCACATAAAAGAATATCTTTGCCTTTCAAAAAGCATCAAATTGTGTGAATCGAATGCATTTGAATAGTGCATTCGAGTAATGTGATGCGACATGAAGTTCGTTTGTCGTACTCACTTGGCCGCTGTCGGCCGATGTGGGCAGTAGCACTCGTACATGCCAAGCATTTAGAACTTTACTATGTGACCCTACTATCTAGCTAAAGTTTCAGGCTGTTCAGGCTATTGTTCTAGGCGGTAGCTCTTTTTCTACCGACTTCAAAAAGGAGACGGTACTCAATTCGACTGTATATTTTTTTTTGTGTGTTACCTCATAACTTTTTATTGGGTGAACCGATTTCGATGATTCTTTTTTATTTGAAAACTGGTGCTTCACATGTGGTCCCATATAAATTTGATCAAGGTTTGACTAATAGTTTTTGAGTTATTCTTAATCATCTGCCGACTTCCAAAAAGGAGACGGTACTCAATTCGGGTGTATGTTTTTTTTTTTATGTGTGTTACCTCATAACTTTGTACTAGGCGAACCGATTTCGATTATTCTTTTTTTATATGAAAGCTGATAGTTCTCGTGTAGTTCCATATGAATTTGATCAAGGTCAGACCAATGGTTATTGAGTTATTCTTAAATAACCTATATTGAAGTCACTTATATTGAAGTCCGCTGTACAAAATTTTTAATTTTAAATTATTTATTTTGAAGTCGGCTGTACAAAATTTTAAATTATCTGCATAGAAGTCCGTTTAAGTTGGTGCTACTGTCTTACCTATTACTGTAAAATAGCCAAAATAACACAACACACACATATATTACCGTGTAGTGGCGGTGTAAGTATATCCACTACCCCATATTATCCGGTGAGTGTCGTAAGCAACAGGGGAAATTGAAACAGGAGATGTGCATAATAACTGTAGAAGAAATTAAAAAGTGCGGTTGCCAACTCGCTTGCCAAGCATACCAACTATGGTAAATATCTCCCCTATGTGGGAATCTATGTAGGCCGTGTTCAGCAGTGGACTTCTGATAGGTATTATTACCATACCATTACAGCCTACAGACTGTTATATTTACAAAGTTACATTATCAGTGCATTCGGACCCGAATCGTACTATAATTAGGCATAATCTCCCAAGCTGTCGGACGCATTTTTAATTCAACTTTTTTGTTTATTCTCGAGGCTAACTTAAACCCGTATCGCCTTATCTTGGCACCGCCTATTATGTAACATGACCACATATTCATAAACACGCGATAAGATATCAGTTGGCATTGACTGTATCTCTGACACAAAAATCATTGTATTGCTATAGGTGATTTTACAGTTAAACTTGGATAAGCGAGAGTTCAAGGGATTGCGATCTATTTTTCACTTATGGAGGTTCACTCGCTAACCCGTTTCTAGCTTACAAAGGTACAGGAGGGGTCTCTCCCACTTATACGTAACATACGTAAAAAAAATACAGCAAATATGGGTATCATTTATTAGAAAAATCTTTGGACGTAGTATTTACAAAAAAAAAATGAATAACATCATTAATTTGAAAATGTCCATTAATTTCTTCTGCGTTCGAATAGAATAAGAATTCCTCGAAATTTATCTTTATCTTAATATATGGGTTAAATAAAAGTCAATTATTCCGTTTCAACCTATAAAAGTCTATTGCTGAACATAGGCCTTCCCCATAGATTACCTCATAGGAGGGGGGGGGGGGGGGATATTTGCCATAGTTGTAATGTTAATGTTGATTTGAAAACTTCACTTCTCAGTGGGTCATGTGTTCCTGGTAGATTATCGTCTATACATCCATCCATTTCAACCTATAAAAGTCCATTGCTCAACATAGGCCTCCCCTATAGATTGTTCTATGAGATAATCTTAGGGTATTTTGCCATAGTTGACACGCCTGGCGAGCGGTTAGTCAACCGCTGTTTTTTTTAATATTTTGAGTTGTTATTAGGAAGACGCTGCTGCTCATCATCTGTTTCAATTTCCCTCTTATAACACACTCACGAGCCGAAATGGGAGAGTGGATATTCTTACACCGCCACTGCACGCCACAACAGAGTCTTAAAGATCACATGTTAAATATGTTTAACTGTCGCTTTTAAAGGTAAAAGCAAGTAACCGTTTCAGTTATAGAGGTCCACGAGTGAAAAAGGATTGTCACTTATACAGGTTTCTATTTCTCACTTATAAAGGATTTAAGTGGTTAAAATTACGGGACCTGACAAATCACTTAGTTTTCTCGCTTACCCAGTTCCCACTTACTCAGGTTTAACTGTAATTGTTCCTTTTTTCAACCGTTTATGACGCATTTTTCACTAGTCTTCTCTTCTCTTTTTCTACCATTATTATACTGCGGAGAGGGTAATAATAGATTCGCCGCGCTGTTTCAATGCGTGTTAACGATCGTCACATGTCCTCATGAATTCTTTTCTTTCTTAGCTAGCAAGTTTTTACTTTTTTTTTCGAATAAGGGTGACAAACCACGCACGCAGTCCACCTGATGGTAAGTGGATGCTGTGTCCCATTGACATCCTCATTCATCCTCGATTAAAATCAAATTTCAGATGCGTTGTCAAACCTGCGCCGAAAGTTACTACCCGGTGATAAGGGAACGAACTAAATGAAATATTTAATACAAACATACATACTTAAACACTCACGCCTGTCATCTGTGGCCTATCATCTATAAAGGACCATGCCCATATTAGTATGGAGCTAAAAGTCAGCAATGCCATGCAATGCCCAAATTGCAGCTCTATCTCATATGATAACTTTTTAACAGTATTTATATGATATCTAGATTTAATGTCATATAAAGCACCGGTTCAAAAGATATTGGACATTAAACATGATAACTTCCTACTGGTTTTTTATACAGTGAAAGAATGAATGACAGTCATTTTATTTTTTTGGAATGTTTTTGACTTGGAGTTAAGCCTTTTGAGCCATTATTTCATTAGGTTTTTGCTTTAATTATATTTGTTTATTTGAAGCCTAGATATACTTATACACTACCACAAAGTACTTTTTTGTATTTTTGAGTGTCTAGAGACATCATTTAGATCTTTATTCAACTCGTTGATGATTCAAATGTAAAATAATAATCGATATTGGAATCGATTGCTTAGATCAATTGATCAACAAAAAAAACGATTCCTTTTTGGAAGATTTTATTTATCATGCCCATTATTTAGCCCCTAACTAAACAAAGCCTAAGATTTCATAATTTAAGAGACTGTCAATGAGAGATAGGTAAACAAACAAATAGTCCCATAAATGGCGTTGGTAGAAAACCTAGTCTGTCTCTGGGTTTTGATAACAAAAATGAATGCTTAACTGGGCCATGCTTTTTTCATCTGATGACGTTTATTATAAAATCATATTTTTGTTTTCTTTTGTTGTAAAGCAGTATATTAATATTCGATTATGTTGAGTTTTACATGGGCCAAAGGACGTGATTCCAGACCGTAATAAATAAAGCATGAATTAATGATTGAATCGATGATACGTACTGCAATGTCAACAAACCGTCTTATTTTTTTAAAAATTTTATCCAGTGCTTTATATGATTTAAAATTAACAACATAATTCTAGTTTTTATTTTTTAGAGCAATCTTGTAATATACTTTATCTGGGCATTTCTGGGGCACAAATGGGCATTGTCATTTCCGTCTAGAGCTATCTTTGTCGAAATACTAAAAAAAAACTAAATCCAAATCTTTCCAACAGATGGATGTCTATGATGCACGTCTCAAAGCCTTTGGACTGAACTCCATCATAGTGGACGGTCATGATGTTTCCGAGCTGGTGAAAGCTTTCGATGAGGCGGCTTCAGTTACTGGACGCCCCACTGCCATCGTCGCCAAGACATACAAGGGACGAGGCTTCCCCGGCATTGAGGACGCTGAAAACTGGCATGGAAAGGCCCTTGGAGCTGAGGGAGAGAAGATAATTAAGGTTTGTTGACCTTATTTATTTTATTTTATATATTTTACTTTTACTTTTTAAAAGTTGAACATCGAAATCGAATCAGGACAGGAAAACATCTGTCGCCACTGTGACCATGGGTGCAATGAGTGCCCGAAAATTCGTTATATTCAATGTGATCTGCTCAGGTAAATATAACAAATAATTATTTAATAGTAGGGTGTAGTAGGGTTCATTTTATATTAAGACTGTCTGGGTAGGTCACTCTCTTTATTTATCTCTACATATATAATGTATAGCACACGAGTAGTGTGGCAAGAGACGCAATACAATTACAGACTGTGAAAGATTCAATCTTAGTCCTCAGAGATAACAATATATATTTGTTTTAGGTGTTTTTCAATTTGCAGGTGGTCTGTCAGTTTGTTTGTCACTTTAAAATAAAGATATCTTGTCTATAATCTCTGATCTATCGCTGATCAAGCGGGCGGGTTTTAATTATTACTTTAACATGGCCATGAATGTGGGCTTCCATTACTTTTTCTACCACCAGGGCGGCGGCACTTAGGAATGAGGTGAAATAATTGATAAATTACATGGCAGGGTAGTTAATTTGTTAGGAAAATGTAAGGGTTAACGTTTCTTTCTGTAATAACAGTTATATTTTATATTAATTAAATTAGAAATGAATAAACCTAACTACGGATGTTCCTAAAGGTAGATAAATTAAAAAAAGAGTAAAAAAATGTGACAAATGTTAAGTAGGAAACCACTGTGGCATTGTTTTGTGTATTTATGAAAACTAGAAAATGATCAACTTCTTGATTATATGCCATTATGTAACAAAAAACTTTATCTTATTCCCAACTAGCGACATCTGGTGAACGGAAAATCATTAGCTCTCATTACAGATGTGAAAATTTATTAGCTATTAGCTTAATAAATCGTAAAAGAGACTCGTTACATGGCAACTATGACCAATCAACCAGGTAGTAGGACTATTTTTAGGTGACTTTATAAAAAGAGGGTTTATATTTCGACTGTATGCTTTTTTAATGTATGTTACGCGACATCTTTGTAAATTGTGAACCGATTTTAATAATTTTTTTTTTGTATTAAATAGGTTACACTTTGTGGTGGTCCCATATAAATTTTGAGAAAAACATTCTACCACCTAACGGTGGCAAAAAGGGGACGAAGTTTTTAATGTAACTATTTAGACACCCTTATTCTATAAAAAAGTTAACACATAAGGGTGTCAAACGATCACACAGTCCACCTAATCGTAATTGGATCCTGTGGCGCAAAGACATCTACATTTATCCTCGATAAAGAAACAAAATGCAGTTGCATTGTCATCCCTGAGCTTGTTAGTTTCTCCCAGGATGCTATCATTGGAGTAAAAATTATTCACTTTTTATTCTGTATACACGTGGTAGAGCCATGCTGCAGCTATATTATGTTTGTAGCACGAATGGGTCGGCTCGACTGTGGAAGGACAACGCTTTCACAGAATAACAGCGCAAAATAGCAGCTTAACACTGCTGTGTTTCGTATGATGAGTGTAGAGAACCAGAGAACTTTTTTCCTGGAAATGAGGCATCTTAGTCCTCAAGGATGACATCTGCATTTGGACTCTTAATCAGCATCCACTTGCCATGTGTGCTAGTGTTAGACTGTTTGCTTGCTAATCCTATTAAAAAAAAATCGTCTTTATTTTCTTTCATTTTTTGTTTCATTTATTTTACTAATACTACTACAAGTTAAATAGTTAAAATGGTTATTCCATTAAACATCTCACTGCTGGGCACACCCTTTCCTCATTTTTGATGGGGTTCTCATCTCTTAATCATCATCATTACAGCCCTTCACAAGTCCACTGGTGAACATAGGCCTCCACCAAGGAATGCCATAAAGCACGGTCCTGAGCCACCTGCATCCATCGACTTCCTGCATATCTTACCAGGTCGTCACTCCATCTAGTGGGGGGAATCTTAATATATTTTAATAATTCAGATGACCCTTTTTGTTACAGCACCTGCAGTCCCAAATCAAAAACAGCTCGTTGAGTCTGAAGCCCCGGGCTCCAGTGGCCGAAGCCCCAGCTGTGCACATTGCAGACATCTCGCTGTCCTCCCCGCCTTCCTACAAGAAGGGAGAGCTAGTGGCCACTCGTTTGGCCTATGGAACTGCACTCAAGAAGATCGCTGACACCAACATGAGGTATGTGGACTTGCAGATTTATACTGATACCTGTCAGCTTCAAAGTGGCATCAGTCACAGAAAAGTTGAGAAGCAATAGGCTAGCGTTGTATAGGCATATTGTGCAGAGAGAAAATAATGAAAACAAGAAAAATGTTGGATAAAAAAAATGGAGTGGTTTCCTTACTTAGGAAAAAGTAGGCTTAAGAAAAGATGGATTAACTGTGTGAGAGATGATATGAGTAGGAGTATGGAAGAGGAAGTCATACTATGCCAATCTCAAATAACTAGTTATAAGTACAGGAAAAAAAGAACGAATGCGTGTTAGTTGGCACCAGCTTGAACTTAAGTGACTTAGATTAGTCGGTTAATGCTAGTGGTGTGTGTTTTTAAATATAATGTGTGTGACAAACAAGCTCACAGGTGGACCTGATGGTAAGTGGATGCATCTACATTTATCTTCGATTAAAAATCAAAATGCAGATGCGTCACCCGTGAGAACTAAGATTGAATACCTACCTCATTTCCAGTAAAAAAGGGTCTCCGGATTGTGTGAGAGAATGACACACACTTCAAGATATTCTTCATGTTTTGTGGCAGTCTTGAAGGGAAACACTACACTAATTATTAACAGAGTACTGTTGTTGCCTAACGAAGAAGTAAAGGCCAAAATAAATGTTTTCAAGTTTCATCATCATCATTATCATTGCAGTCTTTCACAAGTCCACTGCTGAATATAGCTCTCCTCTGGGGAATACCATAAAATACGGTTCTGAGACACCTGCACTTGTTATGTTCCTGCAGCAATAGTATGTACCAGGTCATCACTCTATTTAATATATGCGCTATATCCAAAATATTGCCATTTAAAAAACTTTCCTCCCATTTTAAATTTCCTTTTTCCCCTATCTTCCTTATTAGCCCCATAATAGTTTACTGCTGAGTATGGGCCTCTCTTGTTGTAGGGAGGACATTCTTTGTCACACTTCGGTACGCGGTATTACTCTATAAATATAAAACACAATACTCATTGCACAAGCTTCTTCTTCAGAATACACACAAATTGTTTGTATTTTGTAAGCTTTGTGCTAAAGCAAATTGTTTGTCGTACTCACGCGACCGACGTCGGTCGATGTGGGCAGTAGCATTCATACATTCGGTGAACATACGTCTTAATCTTGCTTACTGAACATGTTGCCAAGTTTGGCAACCGTCCCATATGAGCCAGTGTATGGGGGTTGGCTATGTTTGACAGTGGACTTTTGTAAGGCTGTAACGGTAATGTTAAACATACATAAACTTTCACGCCTGTTACCCAGACGAGTAGGCAGAGACTACGAACTTCCATGTGGCATGATCCTCACACACCTGCTTTTTTTATACATTCTGACTTCCCATAATAGACTGAAACCCTCACATTATATATAAGTCATAAGAATACTTGGTACAAAATAATCATTATAATTAACATTAAATATATTAATCCCAAATATCACCTCAGTGTCATTGTATCAATTGTTTGTTGCAGGGTGATTGCGTTAGATGGAGACACCAAGAACTCTACATTCAGTGACAAGCTGCGCAACGCCTACCCCGAAAGGTCAGTATTATAAGTATATGAAAAAAATTAATAAATATTTATGTGTAGGACCGAAAAACAGACATAATTACTAAAAAATATGTCAAGTAAAAACTGTCTATTATTATTATTTAAGAAAAATTAAGTTAAAATACGTACTTCGAGCTATCGAGTATATTTATTATAGGTCACTCAATAAGTTTTGAGATATACAAAAAGTATTCTAGATACTATCAATATTTATTTTACATCTTTTCAAAATATTCTCATCATGCTCTATACAAAGTTCCATTTGCCTAAGTTAACTCTGAAAACACTTGCCAGTCTGGATCTGACAGGTCGGAAATCGCTTCTTCGTAGGCAGCCACGGCTTCTTTGGCGCTTGAAAAAAACTTGCTTTTTATTTCTTTTTTTGACTCTTGAGTACAAAAAGAAATCACAAGGAGCTAAATCAGGGCTGTAGGGTAGATTCCTCAATAAATGTTTTTTTTATAAGGGAAGTATGTGAAGAGGCGTTATCGTGATGCAACATGATTCCCCAAAGCCTGGTTTTTGGTCTTCTCTCCCGCACAGCTAGAAAAGCTTTGTGTAATGCAACTGTAGTATACCATTCAGAGTTGACTGACCTACGATTTTCCCATTGACGTCGACAAATGTCCGCTCCGCGAAAAAAAAACTAGCCACCATTTTTTTTTGCCGACGTGGCGAGGTCTTTGCAATTTTGTCGGTAACTGTCCTTCTGAGTAAACCCATATCGATGATTGCCTTTTATTTTCCGGATCATTTTGATAGATCCATGTCTCGCCACCAGTAATGCTTTCTGAAATACGCCTAAAAGATGCCCCGTTTTCAAAACGTAGATGCATTTCAAGGCACCAATCCACCCGAGTCTGATTTTCGCTATCGGAAAGCAAACGAGGGATCCATCGACAACAAAGCTTCCTCACTCCAAGATGTTGATGTAGGATGGTATGAATGCTCCCCGAACTATCTACAATATACAATCTTTTTGATGTCCGTATATGTGATTCATGAGTCTTCTCGCAACAACATTTCAATAGTTCATACATTTTCTGCCGTTACTGCTGTTTACGGGGCCCTGGTTCTTTGGTCATCTTTAAGATTAATTTTACCCCTTTTGAATTTAGTTAACCACCTAAAAATTGTTGCGCGTGATGGAGCTGAGTCCCCCAATGCTGATTGTAACCATTATAAACTTAATTGTTCGGTTAACCCAAAATTAAAACCATAATATCATAGCGCGCAAATGTTCTCGGTTAAGATCCATCGTTTTAAATGAAAAGTGCGGGAAGCGTTCCAGGAAAATTAATAGATTTTTTTTTTAATATTAAGCAATTGGCTTATGGAGTTCCATTTTTAAATAAATTTGCTTTTTAGAAACATATAAAACTGGCGTGTTCCATTTTTAAATTTCGAGCATCCCAAAACTAATTGAGTGATCTACT
Source organism: Parnassius glacialis (assembly GCA_033319125.1). Classification (NCBI taxonomy): domain Eukaryota; kingdom Metazoa; phylum Arthropoda; class Insecta; order Lepidoptera; family Papilionidae; genus Parnassius; species Parnassius glacialis. The sequence continues at coordinate 35,680,286 of JAVANC010000025.1, forward strand.
TATTTAATTCAAAAATTTTGGACCTTGGAATGTTTCAATGTTATGTTCTATACAGATGGTTAGTCTCTGTTGATATTAGACGTCTTGTTTGAAAATTCGGTTTGCAATAATATAACAATTTTGTATGTGTAAAAGTAACTTGCTGAATATAACAATGTTTTAATTCTGTGTATTTTATTAGGCAATAAATAAAAATATATATACTCCATAAAATCTATACTAATATAATAAAGGAGAAGAGTTTTTTGTTTGTTTAAACGCGCTAATAGCTGGAACTACCAGTCCGATTTGAAAAAATTCTTTTTGTATATTACAGCTAGATTCATGTGGAATAGTATAGGCTATCTAGCATTAAGCTATTTCATTCAGCTAGCCTAAAATATGGATATTTGTTAAGCAAGTCAGAAAAAAAAGCACTCCCGAAATGATTTATCCGCGTACGCTGGTGTTATCGTCAGTGATACATAAATACAATGTTCTAGAAAAATAAGATCTTTACTCCGTCTAAAAAAAAGTCCGCGATATCTATTTCTTATACATGTTACTGTAATTTATTTATTTATAATAATAGTATATTTATAGTAATAGCTAGAACTACGGTAAATTCTAAGATTTTGCAGTAAAACCTAAGATTTACCAAGTCCATAAGCTAAAAGTCCGAAGTGTTCTATGGTAATCGTTTATTTCGGACTTTTACAAGCATTCACGACACGGTAAGACACGGTAAATGTTGAAAAATAGTCATGTCTAGACGTGTTCGGCGCTTTATCGTACTTGCGGACAGTGTGCAGCCCTCCCCGCTATCGCGCTACCTTTGTCACCCTCTGTTTTTATTTCGAGACTGCAACGTCTCCGGCGCTGCGGGAAGAGCAGCCTCTACGCCTTAGCGTAACAAATCGCAGGCATCCCTCCTCGCCTCCGCAGCTTCGGCTTGTTGGTCGTCTTAGGCAACCAGCCTCAGCCGCTCCGGCTCGTCCGATCCCTACGATTTGTTACAGCAGGCGGAGGCTGCTCCCCCTACGCGCCTTGGGCTCTATAAAAACACTAGGGGTAGGACAGACTCGTACCAGATGGAGTCGGGGTCAATCAATTCAGTTCTTTGACATAATTTATTAATAAATTTTATACACGTATTGTATTGCTTTAATTCTTCGAAAACATCTTTATGCGCTATTTTTATTTTTCATCGTTAAGAATATTCAATGAGCCAGGCTGTGAAAAAATATTTATATTTCAGAAACGATTTATTGTGAATCGATTCATCATCTCTTTATTTCTATATTCTACTTTCAAAAAACAAGCCTCTTTATTTTTCTATATTCTACTTTCAGAAATCACCATAAAAATGTTTTAAAATCATGCAGGTAATATGATTCAATGTTTAATAAATACTTTCTACTTATATAAATATATTGTTCCATTTCCAAAACCAACACTTACTGGTAGTCCTTGGTTAAACCTAGGATGTACCAAACTCTAACGGTAAAAGCGCAAAAAATCGTCGCATTTTATATCAATCCCTACATTTACCAGCTCTTGTTGGTAAATCCTAGGATTTAAAAGTAAAACCTAAGATTCAGTCATCAAGAGTCGAGTTGGACGCAAAAAGGGAGCCTAAAAGGTCGGCTTTGTCTTCTGCGTCTTGGGCCAGTGAGTCGTCCTCCCTGTGCAAAGATGGTAGTGATGGTTTACAGAAATTCCCTTGGACAGCCTTGGTGAGAGACCAGAATGCACGGGTTCCCAAAGGAAGGCGAACTAGTTTCTCGCCAATTCTGCCTATGTGCTCTGACTTTGCCTTGGCAATAACTCTTTTGAAGGACCTGGAGGCGAAGTTATACTTCTTTTTAAGTGTGCTGGTGTTTACATCCCGAGTCGCCGAAACCGCAGCCCAGGTTTGATAACACTCCTGTTTACTGCGTAATGCAGTCTTATAGGAGCGACCAAACCAAGGCTGAGATCTGCCTCCGATGGGTACCATAGATGATGGAATAAATAGTTCCATTCCCTGTAGCACCACATCAGCGACAAAGTCGGCAACAGCACTGGGATCATCCGGCGAGAAGCAAACCCGCCCCCATGGGTAGGATGCAAAGAAAGACCGCATTTCGTCCCAATCCGCCGACCTGTAATGCCAAACACGGCAGCAACCTGCAGAACGCAACCGCGAGGGGAGCGTGAGTGGCACCATACTCCGGATCAGACAATGGTCCGAAGAGCCGAGAGGGGCATCGACGGAAACCTGATATCCGTCCGGATGAGAGGTCAGCAGAACGTCCAACAGGGAAGGTGTATGAACATCTGGAATCCGCGTAGGCGAAGTAACCAGTTGTGTCAGACCATATGCCAAAGCAAAGTCATAAACAGATCTCCCCGCATGATCGGTTAAACGTGAACCGAGCCATTCGGCGTGGTGGGCTTTAAAATCGCCAAGGACCACGATCTCTGCGGATGGGACCTGTTGTAGCAAGGAATCTGTAGCCATTTGGACGTGGTCAATGAGTCGATCTGTTTCGGCATTACCGCTATTAGACCTATACAGGCACCCGTAGACGCGCGGATGGTTGTCGCTGTCTACGCGTAGCCAAAGGATGGACAGGTCCGAACCTTCAAGACTGCCGAGGCGTCGAGAACAGATGTCCTCTCTGACATACACGCAAACTCCAGCCCGAGGCACAAAGAAGTGCTCCAATTTGTACCCCGGGTAGGAGAGATACGAAATATCAGCCGGAGAGGAAACCTGCGTCTCGGTCAGAAAGAGCAAGGCCGGCTTGCCGTCTCGAGATGGTAGTGGACGGCGTTTAGGTTCGAGTGAAGTCCCCTGATGTTGCAGAAATTCACGGATAGCGTGGCAGGGGTCGCCTTGGTCTTGTTGCTCAGTTTGCCCCGAGCAGTTATGTTTTTGAGCGGAATTTTGCCCCCCCCAGAATACGCGGGGCAGCCTGAGCACCCACGCTCAGGAGTGGAATAACATGGTCGTGGATGCTCAGCGAGGGATTCTCTAGGGGTGCTGGTACCCTCCTGGGGTAGTCTAACGTGTAATTCCGCTACCATGTAGACGGGGGGGGGGGGGGGGGGATTGGGCCTCCGGCCGCCTGCACTCACCAGACGAAACGCAGAAGCAGAGTTTTAACTACAACAAGTTTCTACTTCACGCCGGTATTCTGTGAGGTTGTGGTATCAACCCGGCTCGAGCCGGGCCCATACGTGCAACAGCAAAAACTGCTGCGTGGCTCTACCACCGTTTCTTATTCATAGAAATTGTCAATTTAAGAAATGCTTAAAGAAGATGTGCGCAGGAGTGGGATGTAAATAGGTTATAAGTTCTTCTTTCTTTGCGAAAAAAAAAATGCCGACTAAAAATATGCAAGGGTTGTTTAAAAAATAAAATAACTTTCATAAGATTTTATTGTAATGTTTGAAAATATTCAAAATTTTGTAAAAAGTAGAAAGGTTTAAAATAATAGTTTTGCTTGGTTTCTTGCTCGTTCTTCTCAAGACAACATTTTTTTTATCAAACTAGTGGTAAAATCATAAATCAAAAATTTATTATTAAATTTATTTTATTGTGAATATAGGTTATTATAATATAGCAGCATATTTTATGTTGTTGTAAAAAAGGAAAAAGTAAATCCGTTGTAATCTAGCTGTTACTGTTGTTAGAGCATGCTTTCAATAAGTATTCTTGTAATGTACATTAAACTAAATGATGGTATTGTATTGTATTAGATTATGATGGTGTTGAGACAGTGGCAGGGCATAACTATACGGTGTGCGCAGGTACGTGGAGTGCTTCATCGCGGAGCAGAACCTGGTGGGTGTGGCCACGGGCGCCGCCTGCAGGGACCGCGCCGTGGTCTTCGCCTCCACCTTCGCCGCCTTCTTCACGCGCACATTCGACCAGGTCACCATTGCACACTCTTTTTTAAAAAATGCAACATTTATTGCCGAAACTTACTTAAACAACAAAATACTTAACAAAGCATAGAAAAGTATGAACTAAAATAACAAAAAGTCTTCAGTATAATCCTACAGTAGCAAAGTTACCGCACACCACTAACATTCCGTCAGAGACATATAAATCGAATCTTGAGCAATCACTGGACATAATTTAGTACCTATTTTATAACTTATAATCACTCAGTACTTAAGCAAAGTTCACATTTTTTCTTACTTAATACACACTACCCCCATATCCAACAGGATTTTATCCTGTACTGTAAAAGCAATTAATATACATAAAATGCATGGAAACAAACATCCAGAGCATTTCATCAAAAAATTAAATATATTAGACTTAATGAAAAACTACATATAAAATAATTTTCTGATGAAAAAAGTTAATGATCGGGAAATAATAAATGTTTTCTTGCTCCCCTGTAATTTTTTTAAAAATTGAGGTTCGGCCCCTTGCGGCGTCAACGACGAATTCTGATACAAATACTAATTCCGTGTAGAAATTGAACCCATAATGAACACACCGCCACAAATAAGCTACTACGCTACGAAGAGTAGGACTCCTTCCCTACTTGGGTACCATCCTCTTACCTATGGTTATTAACAATGAGCAGTCTATGCACGGCGATGTTCCGATCTGAAAGGTATAGAGAGCCAATATAAATAATTACAGGTTATGCGGCATTCCATCTTAGTCCTCGAAAGTACCAACTCATCCATAACCTTCTTTGTTTGAAATTGGTTGCAGAAGAAACAGACTCGCCTCTGCTCCAAAACCCTCCATAAATATTTTCTCATATACTAGACTGCGTTCGTGATTTTTTTTTAACTTATTATTGCCAGTGTTTACCCACAATTCCACCTGTTGATAAGTGGTGATGAAACTCTAGATGGTAAATATCACTGTCTTAGCGTAATAAAAGCCTCTTGCCTTGAAAACATATTATGTAAGACGAAGCAAAAAATTAGGTTGTAATACGTGGAATATCGACTTCTTGGCCGTGTTCTTCATGACTGAAGGTCGTGTCCGTAGTTAGTGCCTTCGCAGCGCTGGTCACTACAGCCCTGCACTTTGTCCGGTCCTCGGCTTTTCGCATTGCGGTCGTAAATGGAAGGCCAGTGAATGATTTGACCATAACCAACCAGCGGCTAGATGATCGACCGCATGGTCTTTCGCCCCTCACCTTTCCTACAACTATAAGTCTATCCAAGTTATTAGACAGGCGTCAGGAAATGTGACCAAAGTAATATAATTATCTAATAACACGTAGTAAAGAGTCTGGTGTCAACACGAAGCTGCTCCAGGATTGACTTGTTTCATGGTCCATGGTATCCGAAGCATCCTTCTCCAACACCACATTTCGAACACGTCAATCATTTTTCTGACTACTGTTCGAATCGTCCATGCTTCAGAATCATAAAGGAAGATGGAGAACACAAAATTTCTCACGGGACTCTTTTTGGTGACATTAGAGATCTTTCTGTTTTGCCAAATTCTTGTTAATTATGCACCTTGGGCTTTTTGGATTCGTCTTATGTCATGTTCACTTCCTCCTCTGTCCGAAAGCAGCGATAAGCGAAAGTAGAGAGTTGACTGGTTCTGCCGATCAGCATAACTTTTGTGCTTATTGTAAAACAAGCTGTTCCCCGCCACTTCGACCGCGTTGAATTTATTACTTTACGGTAAAATTTTTATGAGCGGAACCCTAATTCTTTTTCTAAATTAAAAGTAGCTTAAGTTAGTCTTTATAACATTAGCTATCTGCCAGTGAAAAGTTTCGTCAAAATCGGTCCAGCCATTTCGGAGATAAGCCGGAACAGACAGACAATTTTAAAAATTGTGTTTTTGTTATAAGTACCGTATATACTTTTATATGAATTTAGTTAAAAGCTATTTTATAATATTACAAACCAACATTTCAATTTTATTTATTTGTATACAACATATAACGTCATTAACGCACATCCTCAGACACCCCAATTAGTATATTATGTTATAATCATAATACATACTAGGGATGTTACGGAAGTGGTTATATCGGAAGTGAATTCGTAAGCGGAGTTTTTACATTTTGTTTGTCGGAACCGCAACCGAAATCGAAACCGGATTCGGAGGTGGAGGTAGAAGAGATGTGTTAAAGGCAGGTATATTGCACTGTATTTTTCTTTTCAGTTTCAAATTTTTTAAATTCTTCGCAGTCAGTGGTATGCACAAACTTTAAATGACTTTTAACGAAGTAGTCATACCTCTCTTTCGTGAATATATCTTCTCACATAGTTAACACTTTGCCGTATTCTCAGAAACTTCAATGAAATAATTCCAAATGGCACTTGATTTTGGCTTCATTGTCCAATTCAAATAAATTTGTTACACGTCAAATAAAACACTACTAAAACTAATCAAAAACTGGCATAGGTATAAATGAAGCGCGAACGCACAACATGCCAATTCCCAAATACGAAACAAAACATCAAGTTAAAGAGTAATCGACCGAAGGCACGGAGGGAGGAAGGTTCCCGGGGCGACAAGTATAAATTTTGTGTACACGCTCATCGCGGACGCCGCCACCATTGTGCTTCGACCTCCGATATATTCCGATTAAAATTTAACGGAACCGAAATCGGAATCAGAGGTGCAAAATCAATCGGAAGTTCCGAACTTTCGGAATCGGAATCTTACCTCCGTAACATCTCTAATACATACACTGATTTTTGTTAAACATGTTTATGCATTGCTTATTTATTAAATTAGTTATACTGATTCCGGAAGAATGTTGTGGTCATAGTACAAATCCACGAACGCACAAAGTCGCACATGTAGGTATAGGTCATATGAGGGTCTTGCTAGCCTAGTAGGTATTCGCTCGCGTTCCAGACGAGCTAACGCCGCGCCGCCGCCGCTTGACACAACTGTAGGTAGGTATTAGTGCCGAAAAAAACCGACAATACACGGTTCTTTACGTTAAAGAAATACCTACCTATGAACATTAGCCGATGTCAGAACTCCGAGCATTGAGTTGTTTATTTAAATCTAGTTAAACATTTGATTGCATCTTTCCATCACACTTTTTAGACTTTGGACTGTCGACTCTGAATAATTTTGTTTATTGATTATGATACAATGTCAATAGGCAATATTCGTTACAAAATGTTGTGCATTTGCATAACATTTTAATCGTAGTGAATAATAATGAACTGTTAAAAATAAGAGGCGATACGACAACATAATTCAAAGACGGCATGTTTAATAGATGTGAATCAAGATTACAATAATTTTAAGAATCAAATATTTAAGTTACTGATAGCCTAAACACTCATGCGACGTTGTATTTTTAATACGCTTTCAAAATGTCCACCACCTTGTTCAATACATTTTTATGACCGTTTTCTTAATTGATATATTTTAATTTAGAAAGCACTTCAGTGTCATTTTTCACCATTCTAAAAGCGTTCACTATCCTATTTTTTAGATCGTCGGCACTTGTTGCTTCACTAAAATAAACTAATAATTTAATACGTCCCCACAAAAAAGAAGTCAGAAGGTATCAATTTAGCTGGTCTGTGGTAGGTCACTGGACAGGGCACAGGGCTGCCGCGACCGATCTAACGCTCTCCGAACTCTGTATTTGTAAATACTTTAACGTGCTTGAAATAATGTTCATTTTTCTTTTGTATTGAATGACGGAATTTGTATTAATACAAATAAAACTGCAGTTTTAAAAGTCTTATTGCCTTGAGTTATGGTCCATTTCAGTTTGTTTTAACTGTACAGGTTTAGTGTGACAGTAATTTACATAGTTTTAATTATTTTTGGGATAAAAAATGACCTATATTAAAAATATAGAAATCGACTCTGATCGAAGCTACTTTCAGGTTGTGCATTAATTATTTTACTTGTTGTAGATGATGCAAAAAAATGTGGTGTCATCTGTATATCTGAGATTGCTGATTTTAACACCCCCGATTGAAATTACTCGCTTTCATCCTTCTAGAGCCCTAATTATTATGTATTGGCCGTAAATGTTAAACAAGATAAAAGACAGAATACATCTCTGCCTTACTCCCTTTTCCTACCATTCGCCTTCTTGGTACAGGTTTGTAATCAATACTATAAGATGTTAAGGTACGCCCATTGCACGGAGATAATCCCATAGACAGCTCCATCTTACGTAGTCAAATGTTTTAGAGTAGTCAATGAAGCACATGAACACAGGTGTATTAAACTCTCAATGTTTCTCAATTATTTGCCTCCCGTGCAGGATCTGTTCTCTTGTGCCCAGTCCTTTAACAAATCTTGCTGTACTATATTTAGTAGTGGATTTTAATAGACTGTACTATATTTAGTAGTGGACTGTAATAGACTGTACTATATTTAGTAGGGGACTAATAGACTGTACTACATTCAGTAACAACCTTTAATAGACTGTAATGGATGATAGTACGTCTTCGTAATTTGAGCTTTACTAACTGAATTGGAATAAAGTATAATTAAAATAAAAAAAAGTTAAAACCGTCTTTGAAAAACTACAAAAAATATAATGATAATAATAAATAGATTTATGGTAAAGAGTTATTTTTTGCCTTTGTTATGTTTGGCTAACTTTGCAAATTGAATGACTTTGTCATAAATTCCATCCATGAATTTATCAAATCTTAGACTAAATATATGGGACCATACCCAGTACACTCTTTACCAAAAAGTCATTCGAATTGTGTTCTTCTATGTTACTAGAATTATTTGCATCTATCAGTTTTTTGGGTATCTTCAACGGAAGAGTGAATAAGGTTCTAGAAAAAAGTCAAGATATATTAAAAATAACACTACAAAGAATGTAAGCCAGAAGAATTTTTATAATAATTTGATGTATATTTATTTATAAACAGATTCGTATGGGAGCCATCAGCCAGTCCAACATCAACTTGGCGGGTTCCCACTGCGGTGTGAGCATCGGAGAGGACGGGCCTTCACAGATGGGTCTGGAAGATCTTGCCTTGTTCCGAGCAGTGCCCACAGCTACAGTCTTCTACCCTTCGTGAGTAATTTAATATAAATTATCTAATTTACCAGTACAGCCTATTAAATTTCACTGCTGAACATAGGCCTTCCCCATAGATTGCATCATAAGGGGAATAGTTACCACACTTGACAAGCGAGTTGGCAATTGCAATTTTTTATTTTTAATCGTTATTAGAAAGACACTAGCCCACCTTCTGATTTGTTTTTTTCTGTCGCCTTACGACACCCACGGAACGATATGAGGTAGTTGATATTCTTACACTGCCACTACACGGTAATTATCTAATTTACCATATACAGATTTATTATATACTGATTTATTAAATATATACTGATTTTTTATTAGCTTAGACCACTTAGTGGTTAGCCATCGAAAAGTATATGTCTCCTGATGATAGCACGTTTAGAGGCGAAACACGTGTCGTATTGTTGACGTTGTGTGTGTGTGTGTGTCTTTCCTAGTGTAGTGGTGACGATGATAGAGCATTTATGAAAGTGTAAATACTCATAGTCTTTCGAAGAATTTACTATAGAAATTATTGTATGAAGTAAGGTCTTCTGGTTCTAGTTTACTGTGTAGTGACGATGTAGGAATATCATCTCATGACTGTCGTGATAGGTGTCAAAAGGAAACTGAAACAGGAGATGGGCAGCAGCATCCTGAATACAACTCAAAATTATAAAAAAAACTGCGATTGCCAACCCGTCTGCCAAGCGTGGCAACTATGGGAAATTCCCCTTCGGGGGGAGATACCAGGTTCAGCAGTGTTGTGTGTCGTAACTAATAGTAAATGAATGAACTCTAATAGACAAATAAGTAGTCTTCTTCATGGCTTTGGTCTAGTGGTCGTGAACGCGATTGTTGATCAAGAGGTCCCGGGTTCGAATCCCGGGTCGGGACAAAATCAGTTTTTTTTTATAGGATAAAGGTGACAAACGAGCACACAGTCCACCTGATGATAAACGGTTTCTGCGGCCCATAGACATCTACATCTATCCTCTATTACAAATCAAAATGCAGATGCATTGTCACCGTGAGGACTAGGATGGAATGCCTCGTTTCCAGTAAAAAGGGTCTCCAGTTCTTTAAACTCACCATACAAAACACAGCAGCGTGAAGCTGCTATTTTACGCTGGTATTCTGTGAGAGCGTGGTCCTTCCCCGATCGAGCTGACCAATTCGTGCTACAACCATACTACTAATATAGCTGCAGCATAGCTCTACCATTTAGACAGTTTTTGGATATTTCTGTCAAGTATTTCTCAGTAGCAGCTCGGAGTCAAGTGTCTCGATAAGCACGTAAAGCCGTTGGTTCTGCACCTAAATTCTCGTACACTCGTGTACTATAATCTCTGTGGAGAGTGCCCGCCGTAACTGAAATTCCGTCTGGAGGATATTAAGTAAAGTGTTGTGATGCAGAGATGCTGTATCCACTGAGAGAGCCGTGGAGCTGGCAGCCAACACGCGCGGCATCTGCTACATCCGCACCTCCAGACCCAACACTGCGGTCATATACAACAACGATGAAGTCTTCAAGGTATGTTTTGGCCTATTTAGCTATTTTCCACGTTTAAGAATATGATGATGAACTCTTCTAGACAGATTTCGACCAGGGTGATAACTTTCGAATACTGTCTGTGTTACGAATTTGTCCTTCGATAAACGCAGTAATTCATAAGACAGATCGAATATAATTTAATATTAGCGATGGTAGTGGTGCTCAATTCGCTTTAATCATTTTCATTATTACAGTTTCAAATTTACTCAATATTGTCTAAAAGATTGATTTGCAAGCAATGAAACCTGAAAACGAAATGTACCGAAGAGCAAACCACTGAGACATTGTTTTGTGCATTAATGTAATACTCTAGAAACTTTTATGTATGTTCATCGATTACTCGAAGACGCGTGAACCGATTTGGAAAAATCTTTTTTTGTTTCAAAGGCTGTACTTCCCAGGTGGTCCCATTTAAACTTTATCGAAATCGGTTGAGCGGTTTAAAAAAATCAATAATAAATCATATTTATATTGAAGATTTTTTTTTTATGTTAACACTTGTTTCTTACTTGTATAAAAAGTTTTTCAATAGGGACGCTCGAACTTTGACAACTTATAGCGACCATCTTGGTAACAAAGCGATAGCTGTCAAATTTGACAAGGATGTTGTTTATTTAATTTTGACATTTCATGGAACTGTTCGCCTAACGTTTCGTGCGTTGCGTCCAATTTATGGCCTTCATGGCCGTCCTGCAGAGTCCACAATCCGTCGATTAATGAATAAATTTGAGGCAACCGGGTCGGTGATTGATGAAGCAGTGACTGCTGTATACCAAAGAAACGCAAAATCGTTGGAGAATTTTGAAGGCGTTCGGGACAGTGTGCGAGGAAACGCCAGACTGTACATTCCGCGTTGTGCCCAAGACACGCGTGTGTTTTCTGCAACATCAACTTGGCGAGTTTTGCTTCTCGCAAAACTTGGGTTTTCAACCATTCAAAGAGCTAAAACTCAACGACCACAGACAGCGCCATGTATTCGCTGCTTGGGCTTTAGAAAATTTAGCGACTGACCTAACCCTCGAAAAATCATCTTCAGAGACGAGGCTTAATTTTGCTTTGTGAACAAACAAAATTGTCAAATTTGCAGGAACGGAAATCTATTGGAGAATCCTCAGGTGCCTCTTTACACTTCGAAAAAGTCACCGTTTGGTGTGGATTTTGATCCGGCGGTATCATCGGCCTTATTTCTTCAAAGATGCACAAGGAGCCGCGCTCACTGTCAATGGCGACCGATATTTGTCGATATTTGACGATGACGATAATAACAATTTTTTTGTGGCCTAGGATAGATGGTATGGACCTCGCAAGCATGTGGTTCCAACAGGACGACACCACTTGCCATACTGCACGGGAAACAGTGAATTTATTGAATTATAGGTTAGAGGGCTAGATAAATCACAGACAATTGCCGCCCTGAAGGCCGATTCGAACGCTCTTAATGAAAAAACCTGTAGGTACAACTTTACAACACACGGAGCGAACAAAAAGCGATCTTTGTATCTAAGGTGTTGCTCAAAATGCATCAAATTGAATGAGAATGCATTAACATAGTGCATTCGAGTAATGAGATGCGACATGAAGTTCGTTTGTCGTACTCACGCGGCCGCTGTCGGCCGATGTGGGCAGTAGCACTCGTACATGAAACATATTATAGCTTTATTTGTTGACTGAGTTTACAGTATAGTGTGGATGTTGCTAGAGGCGACAGAGGGAAAAAATCAGGAGATGGGCAGCAGTGTCTTCCTAATAATAACTAAAAATAAAAAACTGGTTGCCAACCCACTTGCCAAGCGCGGTAACTATGCCAAATATCCTATGAGGCAATATATGGGTGAGGCCTATGTTCAGCAGTGGACTTTAAAAGGCTGTAACGGTAACGGTTGATGGAGTGTAAATTCATTCATCTTCACACGACACATTACACAATAACGAAAACAGTTTTATTAATAAAATAAATACTATATAATAAGGTGATGTATTTTTATTAAATACAAGGTGATGTATTTAATAAAAATACATAGTAATTAATTACAGTTATGAAACTGCAGTATGTGAGTTATTCATTTATATGGTAATGTCATCGATCACTAATAAAAAACTAGATACACAATCAGTGACAAAAAATGTCCTTACCGAATGAGTGCCCATTCGAACATTGGGTGCGCTTTTAATTTGTACGTAGTTTTGTGAATATAGTTTTAGGAAATGCATTGCAATGGTTGAATTTACATTAATGTATATTTATTTTAACTAAAATTACGTGAAAACAATTGGCGACAGTTTTTAGAAAACTTTTGCATGGGATTGTGTATGTAGTTTTTTATTAAACGGCAATAAGACAAAGTGTATTAAATTTACAATACCTAATGTAAAACATTCGATTACCAATGTGCTATTAAATGGGGAGGAGTTGAGTCTTGTGGATACCACTGTTTTTCTCGGTATTACTATTGACGCGAAACTTCCATATATCTAAATTAGCAAGCAGCATATGCTGTAAGAAAGATTAGAAGTCTCACAGATGTTGAGACAGCTAGATTAGTGTATTTTAGGTACTTTCATAGCGTAATGTCTTATGGAATTTTGCTATGGGATAATGCGACTGATATTGAAGCTATATTTGTTTTGCAAACGAGAGCCGTTCGGGCAATTTATAACCTAAATTGCAAAGAGTCCCTCAGACAAAAATTCAAAGAAATAAACATATTAACTTTGGCATCGCAATATATTTATGAAAATCTAATCTATGTACATAAAAACATAAATAGATTTAATAAGAAAAAGGATGTGCATACTTTAAACACTAGGAACAAACATAAGCTTGTAATACCAGTTACTAGACTCCACAGAATCAGTAATTCATTTATGGGGCAATGTATACGCTTTTACAACAAAATTCCAGAACATATTCAAAGTTTGTCAATAAACAAGTTTAAAAGTTTTTTTAAAGAAAGACTGTACAAAAAGGGTTATTATAATATCCAGGAATACATGAATGAAAATAACCCCTGGGAATAATGTGATCGCCACCATGCTGGTTCTATGATAAATCATTTAAAAATTGTATAAACGAAATTATTGTTAAGTGAAATATGTTTGAAAAAGTCCCGCTGGGTTTCTTGCTGGTCCTTCCCAGGACAGAGATATTTTCCGAACCAGTGGTAAATAAAAAATGACTCAATAAGAATTATGTAATATTCAATATTGAATAAAAAAAATATTCTATTCTATTATATTAGTGATCGATGTGCAATATAACCTGTTCCCAGAAAATGTGCCTGACATATCAAAATTATTAAAAATTGTTTGAAACGAAATGTGTTTGAAAAGGATTATTATAATAATAATTACAGTTTTAGATAAGTAATTTCATTTTATAATATTGTTACGAGCTTGGGGTTCGAGACAATTAAAAACTGCCGATTGAATTACCAAAATTGACACATTACAACAACACCAATTACAATCTAAAACCACACAATTATAAAACACAATCACTTTAGTTCGCAGTTATTTCGCTTCGAAGTATTCTCTTGTATCGCCAATTCAATACTGCCTCGATCGTGGTCTATACCGGCCTTATATAGGGCCTCAGATAGTTTCCAGAACATTCTACTGTAGCGACATCTAGAATGTTCGAGTACATATCGGTCCCGAAATTTTTAGAAGGATCTTGAATCTCCTAGTTCTGCTACTCGACACTAGAGAGCGCTAGTGTAACTAGTGTTGCCATGTACAAGACATTAATAGTGGCGCGCAACAATATTTTTGGTGTTTTCGGTTGACCAGTCCTGTTCGTATTGCAGCTTTATACAGCTGCAGCATGGCTTTGCCGTGTTTAAATATTATTTATCATCTCAGGCCTTATGCTATTCAAATTAGAAAGTAATTTAAAATCGTGTAAAACAAGTGGTAAAATTAAAGTTTTTGTAAAAGCGACTTCAATATAAATAAAATGAGGACATCATCAATGTAGTCGAAGTCAATTAAATACGTATTATTAAGGATAACTCAAAAACTACTGGTCAGATCTTGATAAAATTTATATGGGACCACATGAGAAGTATTGGCTTTCAAATAAAAAAGAATCATTAAAATTGGTTCACCTAAAAATAGTTCTGAGATACACTTAAAAAAATACATCGAATTGAGTACCTTTTCCTATTTTGAAGTCTGTTAAATCCTATGAAATGATATATAGAGCTGTATGCTGGAGTGTGGATGTATTAGTGAATTGTAATGTTCGTAGAAACTTTAAATAACTGGGAATGATGAAGTATTTTTTAGTTTGATTTTATGTCACAAACAGGTGGGTCAGGCGAAGATAGTGCGTCAGAGTGCGAAGGACCGCGTGTTGCTCGTGGGAGCCGGCGTCACGCTGCACGAGGCGCTCGCCGCCCAGGCCGCGCTGCAGAAGGAAGGTCAGGAACTCACTTCCCTCCCCTCCCCTCCCCTCCCCCTCCACCGCACCCCTCACACCCAACATACTTCATATTTCGTATAGAAATATGTCTTTATTTGCCTATCAAAAGGTTTAACAATTTTTATTAATCAAAAATTGTTTAGTAAAGGTACTGTTAAAGAGTACATGATTGATAATAACCCCTGGGAATGAAATGATTGCTACCATAATGTTTCTAAATGTTTTCATACTAATTGTATAAAATATGATATAGTAAATTAACTCAATAAATACTCGTATAATATCTATATTGTATAAAAAATTCTATTATATTCTATTGTAATCAAGCAATCTAGGCATGTTTTTGATGTGAAACATGTATTGACTAACGCGTCTTGACAATAAAACCGACTTTTATGCCGTGACAACAAACGTCATGACACTCATATACTTAGGCGTGCGCGTATACTATTATACACTTTGTTACTTATCTTTGTGACTTGTGTACTGCTTGTGCCTTTTATATACGACCTGGAACAATTATTTATAGATATTAAATAGAATCAGACATTACTTTGCAAAAGTTCATTATATTAAAGATGTTAAAATTGATTAGTTATAAAAAATAATAAAGTGATATGTCTTACCTACTTGTGGAATACCTCCCGTCCCTCAATTGCGTGGCCTATCCCCTCACCACTAATCCCAGCACCACTACTCCCAACACCACTACACTAGGAAAGACACACCAGTTTCGCCTCTAAAAGAGGCATCTTCCGATGAAATATGCTCTACTGACTTGTCCTTAATTATAGGCCATTATAGGCTATACCAACTTGTTTAGTGCGGGATTTGAACTCGAGGCCCCACAATAATATAACCAAATGTTTAAATTTTGACAATTATGATGGATAATCTATAAAAAATTATATTACTTTTAACGATTTACCATCTAAAGCTGCATCACCACTTACCACCAGGTAGGATTGTAATCAAACACTGGCTTATAATAAGTTAAAAAAAAACACTGACGGCTCCTTCGCGCAGTGTCAGTTTAGGGCCGCGGGTACGAATCCCGCACGAAACTACATATTTGTATGGCCTATAAATATATATAAATAACTGTTTCGGGTCTGAATGTTTGTTCTTGTGCAATTTGTAGTTGTAAACTGTGTTTTAAAAATAGTAATAAAACTTGTACAGGTATCGAGGCTCGAGTGATGGACCCGTTCACAGTGAAGCCCTTGGATGAGGCCGCTGTACTGAAACACGCTAAGGCTGTTGGGGGAAGAGTATTGGTCGTTGAGGATCACTACCAAGCTGGTCAGTATTTGCTAGTTATTTTTAATTACCATTAACGATATCGTTACAGCCTATTAAAGTCCACTGCTGAACGTAAGCCTCCCCCATTTATTATAAGGGGATATTTACCATAGCTGCCACGCTTGGCAAGCGGGTTGGCATCAGTAGTTTATTTTTATTTTTAGTCGTTATTAGGAAGACGCTGCTACTCATCTCCTGATTTGTTTCCGACACCCACAGGATGATATATATCAGTAAATTACTTACTATACAGTAAATTGCTTAATACGAGGAATATTTGCCATAGTTGCTACGCTTGAATGAACTTACGCAGACTTAGTAGTGAAGATGCCACATAAAAGAATATCTTTGCCTTTCAAAAAGCATCAAATTGTGTAATTCGAATGCATTTACATAGTGCATTCGAGTAATGAGATGCGACATGAAGTTCGTTTGTCGTACTCACTTGGCCGCTGTCGGCCGATGTGGGCAGTAGCACTCGTACATGCCAAGTATTTAGAACTTTACTACGTGACTCTACCATCTAGAAAGTTTCAGACTGGTCAGCCTAATGTTCTAGGCGGTAGCTCTTTTTCTATCGACTTCAAAAAGGAGCCGGTACTCAATACGACTGTATGTTTTTTTTGTGTGTTACCTCATAACTTTTTACTGGGTGAACCGATTTCGATGATTCTTTTTTTATTTGAAAACTGGTGCTTCACATGTAGTCCCTTATAAATTTAATCAAGGTCCGACTAATAATTTTTGAGTTATTCTTAATAATGTATGTTGAAGTCGGTTGTACAAAATTTGTTATTTTGTCTCAATTGTATACTATGTTTTATTGGGTGGTAGGATTTCTTTTATCTTTAGGGAGTCTGTCTATGTTGTAACTACTCCATAACCTATCTATGCAATGAATACATTGCTATGATCCGGTAAGAAAGCAGGCAGATTGTTTTATTGTAGTTTTTTGGTTTGTATTAGAGTGCTGCTGCCCATCTCCTGGTTTGTTCCCCACTGTCGCCTCTTCCGACACCCACGGGACGATACGGGGTAGTGGATATACTTGCACCGCCACTACGCGCTAGCTGTTTATTATTCCTTAATTAACATAGATTTAATAAGCTACGAATAATGGCCAATAATGTAGGCGTAGCATTTATTATATATTCGAGAAGTTGAATGACTTGATTTAAACAAGGTTTTTAAGGATGTGGGTGACTAGTGACAACCAAGCACACAGTCCACCTAATGGTAAGTGGATGCAGTGGCCCATATACGTTTACGTCTATACTCAATCAAGAATCAAAATGCAGATGCATTGTCACCACTGAGGACTAAGATGTAATGCCTGTTTCCAGTACAACAAAGGGTCTCCAGTATTCTGTGAGAGCGTGGTCCTTCCCCGGTCGAGCCGAACCATTCGTGCTACAACCATGATATAATCGTAGCTGCAGCATGGCTCTAGCACATACAAAATAATAGATAATATCACTGATTTAAATATACAAGACTGTACTTTTTATGTTATGATATTTACCATGTACCAGTGAAACAGGCATCTCAGTGAAACTCAATATCTCGTGGAAATGAAATTCATCAACACAGTAATACAGGTGACAACGCATCTGCATTTTGATTTTTAATTGAGGATAGATGTAGATGTAGTTGTCTATGGGTCATGGCATCCATTTACCATCAGGTGCACAGTATGCAATAAAGGTGAGAAACGACCTTTATTCCATTAAAAAACATGCAAATGGGTAGCGTTTTGAACTTTTCTGTCCTAAAATACTCTCAGACATGAGAAGAGACCTAGACCATGCTTTGGGCTATAGACTGCTACTTATTAGGAAGTGCTTATATTTATGGTATATTAATGAATTTCCACAGGTGGGTTAGGCGAGGCAGTGATGTCAGCGTTGGCGATGGAAAGGGATGTGATAGTGAAGCACATCTTTGTCCGCGGGGTGCCCCGCTCTGGACCACCAACGGCTCTGCTAGACATGTTTGGTCTCTCTGCACCTCACATCACAGCTGCTGCCAAAACCCTGCTCAATGCTTAGAACTTTGCCTACAAGACTCCGCCTGAACAACAATAGACTACATAAGAATAATACCAAGGTTTTTAGTCTTCCAAAAATCTCCGTACAAAGTAAAACTTTCATGTGGAAAGTTTTATATGTAAACAGATTTAGTTTATAATTAATTAATAGAAGAAATATTAGTTAAATATGTCACAAGTGTAATTGTTAATTCAAAAGCAAATCATGAAAGAAACATTCCTATCCTGAGTATCTCACATTCCAAATGTTTGAAAAAATTGAAGATCCAATTATCTTGTAGTGTTTAAGTGAATGTTACATGTCTTCTCGTTGAGATCATGGACCAATATCTTATGAAAGTAACTGATGGTTGTTTTTATACATTTTTATGGATGCAGTTGAAATTTTTGTATTCTCTATACAATGTTTGTTAAAAGTGCCTTAAAATTGTTACTGCACAAGGTTTGGAAATATTTTTAACACTATTAGTTTGTAAGGATATTTTGAATAGATATATAGATTAGGTGGTTGTTGGGAATAGTGCACACTTTTGCTGATTTTCTTCTGCAATATTGAACACGGTTTTTTGAGGGTTTTTTTTTAACAGCACAATGGTGGGCTACAATAGATACTTCCTCGACCTTATACTTGTGTTTGAATCCATACTAAAAGCCCACCTACAGTTTTATATTGTTTACACAATGTTTTATTTTTTTATGCTATAATTGAAGAATGATTTTATAAAATTTGAAACATTGTTTACAAACTTGCGTTATTTCATTTGTTAAATAATTGCAGGCATTAATTTGGTTAACATTTTTATTGGCACTTTACATTCCTGTTGTATTGCATTTTCCTTATTGAAATCACAGAATCATGATTTTTTTATTTTATAATAAAGTTTATTAAATACAAAAAGAGTTTTATTTAAATAATTAAAACAATAATTGATATTAAACATCTGTACAAGTTAATAACAACAACATGTTAACTTTAATAATGACTAGAATAACTCGCAGTGATGTCCACTTGTAAACTAAACTATTTTGAACTTACAATAACTTAACAAAACAAATTATATTAAACACATTTACACAACAATTAAGCCTTTTGTATCAGTACGGTCTGAGGCAAGAAGTTCATATATTTCTAGTAAATCCACCGTTGAACGTGTGCCATTCCAGTTTTTTTTTTAAATAGAATAAGGATGACAAACGAGCACGCAGTAAATGATGGTAAGTGGTTGCTGTGTCCATCTACATTTATTCTCGATTAAGAATCAAAATGCAGATGTGTTGTCCCCAATCAGGACTAAGATGGAATGCCTCGTATCCAGTAAATAGGATCTCCAATTCTATAAACTCACCATACGAAACACAGGAGCATTGAGCTGCTATTTTACGCTGGTATTCTGTGAAAGCGTGGTCCTTCCCCGATTGAGCCGACCCAATCGTGCTCTAACAGTAATATAGCTGCAGCGTGGCTCTATCACGTACAATGTTGTAATATTGACCACTATCGCCACGTTTGGCAGACTGATTGCGGATTGCAGCACTAAACTTCACGAAACTTTGTAGCTTCTACTTATTACTAACATGGCTATTCCGCTCTCTTTCGGAAACAATAAGAACTTTCTGGAATTTTCCATAGACATCTACTTAACAAATATAAAACAATAAGGCTCCACAAATTTTCAACAACATTAATAATAGGGTATTACACCCATTTTTAAAAAGTATTTTATATGAATCCTAGAGTGATAATGAACCACTATAATTTTTATTTAATTTTTTTAAAACCGAATAGTGACAAAAATTACTTTTAATCTATCATTTTCAATTTTCGCGTGAAAACGCTAGCCGCCATACTGTTCAACTCGTGACGTCACTGTCGTAGAATTTTGACAATTTTGCAAAGGAATAATATACTTTTGAATGTTTAATAATGAGTTATCATTTATGTCATTGTTGTGTTGTGCCTAATTGCAAAAATACGAGCACAAGAACGCCGGGGAAGTTATGGATTAAAGTGCCAACTGATTTAAATATGAGAAATACTTGGTTAAAACTGGCAAGAAGAGACCCGAATGCATTGTCTACAAAATCTAAACTATACTTCTGTGAAGATCGCTTTGATTTAATTATGACTTATATTTAACTATCAATTAAACAAAACAAAACATCATGACATGATAGGTACCTATTGCAAGTCAAATTTTTTAATAGATTAGGTTTATCGCTCGTCTGTCCCGCCCTTTGTGGGCCATTTTGATGGCCCTTGCAAGTGCAGTGCAGTGTTTTGCTTAATTCCTGTTTTCTTCTATTATATGGGAATAAAGACATGGTTTGTACTCAGACCAAATAAAAAAGTGACTTTTTATTTCGTCTGAGAGTTTGTACAAAAAAATTTAACAAAATGTTTTTCTCACCTAAGCTTATATTATAATATCTATAACATTAGTGCTAAAAGCGAAGTAATAAACTCGCTTTTACGAATCCGTCTTCCATGATGCCTTTTGAATAAAATTCAGAATAAAAGTCACACAATCGTAATAATAACTTGAAAAAATTCGAAATTAGCTAGTTAGTACACAGCACATAACTTAGTTCTTTGACCTAGTGACGTCACGACGCTAACTAATATGGCGGACATTGTTTTGCAGATTTGAGGCACAAGTAAAAAAATTATTCTTTAAATTGAAATATAAAATTTATAGTGCATTTTTATAAATAGAAATCAATATTTCTCGTTTACTTTTTACAAAATCTATCATAAATATTTATTCTTTGACTTTTTTTTACATGGTGTAAAATACCCTATTGACCATTATTAATCAGACACTATTAAACTTTTTATCACTCAGAAAAACTTAGTTAACTGTAATATATACAATAAATAATTAACAAAATGCAACCATAATTATAACTTATATTTATACGAATAATATTTCATAATGAATGAATTTTATTTAGTTTTTTTGAACTTCTTTCGAATTTTAATTTGATATAATCTGTAAAATTACTCTTCAACATGCGGATATGTTTCCTTTAATACCGTAAAAATAAAGTTATACTTTTATAGTATGCAGAAAAAGACGACATAATATGTTCTGTGGAAGAAAACTTGGGCAAAAGTCGAGTACACTTTCTTCTCACGGCGCCCTCTGACACTTATTTGGCGAAACATTTTCCGAATCGTAGTAGTAGTGTTATTTGTGCGTGCTACTTTTAGATACCGATTAATAGAAAAACACGCCATTTTCAATTTTAATTCGTCCACGTTTCATATCGAAGACTTCATTTGTATTGGACACATTCATAATAACAATACCTTTAAGAAAAAAATTGTTAATATGTTACAGAAAAAAACTTAATTGCAATAAATTAGCTTGTACTTATTCATATTTATACCAGCCGACTTCCATTGTTTTTATCAATGGCCGGGATTAATATGAAAAACATCTTTATAACACAAGCAGTTACCAACAGACTAATGTTGTTAATATTTCCTTTCGATGACATGTCTAGAAAATTCTGTAGCCTTTCACTATACCTATTTGACATGACCAAAGTGATAAAATCTTCCATCTATACAAGGGAGGCGCGTGCTGTTTCAAATTAGATGAACTCTACCTAATTTTTTACACAATATATTGCATTGATAAATAAACAAATGCTTACATTCTAAATGAATATAGCATTAATTGCTACAATCTGCTTTTATACAGTACAAGTAACTACTTTGGGCTCAGATGACATAATACATTACTCAATATCCGTTTGAAATTTGTGCTGGCATGACAAGATCGCCCAACTATCCAAACCCAAAGCTCCTGGCGCCTACCAATTACCCACGTCGATCCACACACATTAATGCAGTGTGGCAGAGCCGTGACTTCTAAGTTCCTGCGCTGGCATTGACACTGACGTGTGTGAACAAGTTCTTTTTCTTACTTCTCTGATGCAATACGGTCTTGCCTCGTTCCTGACCCTGCACTGATATGTGTAGATCGACCAAAAACTGAGCTTTTGTACCATGAAAAATAATCTTAATAGTAAAAGTAGACGTTAAATACATCGACATAAAACTTTCGGATGTTTAGAGGGTCGATTAGTGCGACATGGCAATTGCGGTCATACTTAGTTGGTTGAACGATATGTATGAATGAATGAATAAAGGAATCTGGTGATCCATAATACAGGTTTGTATATTGTGTACAATCAAATTATGGGACAATAAATAAATCTTTAAATCTAATTATTCTTCACGATGTGTAATCTTATTGTTATGAATTAAACAAGTGCCTAACTTTGCGAGAGACTATATTACAAGTCACCAGAGCTGTGTTGAGCCAGCATCAGGGTAACGCAATAATCGTTACTCTAACGTTAACACTACTTCACCAGAAACAATTCAAAAGTCGATGGATTCAAGGATTAAACGATATACACAGTTCAAACTTCGTTATGGACGGATGTAATTTCTAAGAAACTACAAGTTACGATAACTTTTTGTGTACATTATATTATAAATGCATTTAAAAGCCACCTCGGTGACCTAAAATAGTTTTTCTTTGGTTGGTGGGTTCGTAAGGACCACAAACAAGGAAAGTTCCCTTCCATCTTTCTATCATTACTAAACCACACTATCAAACTTTAAGGATAGGTTTCACTAAATGTCTAATAATTAGTCTATTCACTGACAAAACTTTCACCTCCATTCCGTTGCACCATTTGGTTTAACTTGTTGTTCTACAGGATTTTCCTCGTTCGGTCTCTCATCCAATTCTCCAGGAAGGTAATCCTTCCAACTCCTGAACAGGTACCGTGTAAATTTCCTCAGTTGTCTAAACTTACAATAAGTGGCCCCTTCAGCCGACTGCAGTTGCTGGGTCTGTATTAGAAACCCTTTCTCTTTAAACGTCTGCTCCAACTTCTCCCTTTGTAAGGTCTTTCGGGACTTCCTCTTCTTTTTGTTTAGATCGTCCTTGCTCATAGAAGTAGAACTTTGTCCATCCATTTTCATAGAAGTGGACGTTTCTGTGGAAGATTCACTTCTATTACTTGAATCCTTTGGTACACTTTCGTAACTCTTGTTGCCTTTATTACCGGTACCGCTGTAGTATCTAAAGTTGCCTCCGGAGTCAACCGATAGCATCTTCTTTTCTTGTAGTGAAGGTTTTGATCCGCCGGTAAATTTAAACTTGCATATACTGACTTCTGTTGTTGGATTTGTCGAGTTGCTCTTTGTAGGCATCGGGGGGATAAAAATTGCTGATCGTTTTCTTTTCACTGGACCCTGTACAGGGTTTGGCGAAGTCCGTTTCATTTTTGTACTGTCCGGACTCTTCGCTTCCTCTACTTGCTTGATCACTTTAGGATCTAATAATTCAGATATCTGTTTGAGAACAAGTTTCTTCTTCCCGTCAGGAGATCTTGGCTCTGTCGGAGTACTCTCGCTGCTACTGGAGAGTACTTTTTGTCTTTCTTCTTGCGACATTGGCAGCTGGCCTGCGGCTGCTAGCCTCTGGTAGTAGAGAAGCTGCGTCTGTAGAGCTAACGGATGCATGTAAATCCCTGCGTTCGGCCAGTAAACGTATCCCGGAATCTTCTCGTCGCCATCTGGACCGACTGTAGATTGCGCAGGTTCTGACAGTGCCGGTGAAACAGTTCTGGTCTGTCGCGACAGATCTGGCGAACTGCTGGCAGTCGCTGGAGCGACATTTGTGTTCCTTTGGATAACGGAAATGGCATTTGGTTGTTCGACTTTAAGCTCTTGCTCGGAGCTGTCCGCATCTGCCTCCATTTTAACTTCAGGCAGCGACGAATAAATGTTGCCGAATTTCTTTTGTATCTGTATTTTTAGGTCGTGGAGATCTCTAATACAAAGATTGAGCGGTTCATCATCGCTATGCAACGGCCCCGCAGCGGTTTCCGGTGCCTCCGGCATTGGTTCGTCTGGACTACAAAACCTGGGTGGAGACTGGTTCTCTAGACGCCGCCTATTTTCTTGAGATAATTTACGCTCCAATAAGCTTGAGATTATCTTGTTCTGAAGATCGGTTTTTGGCGTGCATAACGGCGTATCTGCATTACGGACCGGAGCGCACACACCTAACTGATTCAGTCGTTCTTGAGGCGGTGGTTGACCTGGTACGACCGTTCCATAGTTTTCATATATGAGATGGCAGATGTCAGCCTTCTTTGGCTTCCGTCCTCGTCGAGGCTTGGAGTTGTTCAGCGTCATCTCTCCCATGTACGGCAAGTCTTCATACGTAATGATTTTGCTAGGAGCGATAGCGGGGTTCTTCTTTTTCTTTTCTTCGGCCTTTGGTTTCGCGGCCATGTTTAGCACTGATGACACTTGTGGCACCGTCAGTGTTCCTGTCTCATTCTGTATGCCAGCGAGGCGCTGCGCCCACATTTTGAAAGTTTCGTTTGTGAAATTATTGATATCAATATTTGGTTCGGATTTTGGCTTGTCTTGTGTTTTCTTCTGTTGTTTGGCATTGGCTTTCTGCAAGCTCTGCTCATAATGGTCTAGATACTCCTGGGGCAGTGCTTGGTGGTGGAACTTCAGCTTCCATCGGTTCTTCTGTCGGCTGCGCACGTGCTTGGGTTTGGCTTGTTCCTGTCTGTCAGCGCGCTCCTTGCTCGCAGACAGAAGTTGCTGACGCAGCAACTCTTTATTTTCTGAAGTCCTGGAATTAATTTAAATTTATATTAATATTACCCATATTTTTCTGTAATTTATTTATAACAAGTAACAATGTCAAAGTAACCAGTCTATTTTTATTGAAAACTTTATTTTTTCACTATATTATTATAGTTATAAGGAGGCAGTCAATAGAGCAAGGACTACCTCGTTGGTCTAGTCGCTGTAAACTCGGTTACTGATCATGAGGTCCTGGGTTTGAATCCTGGGTCCAGCCAAAATCAGTTATTGAGTTTTTCTGTGAACAAATTTTCAGTAGCAGTCTAGAGTCAGGATGCTGGTCGTGTTTCAGCCCCGAAAACACTTAAAGCCGTGGGTCTAGCCTGACCTCTCTCCGGACGTGTCGGATTATCGTCCCATAACGTTAGGAGAGTGAGGGAATAGAAAGTGCACTTGTGCTTGCGCGTACACTCGGACACTATAACCCTGTCCTGCGCGGATGACGAGTCTCCGTTGAGAGTGGCCGCCGTGACAGAATCTCGGTCTGAATGGCGCTATAGTTCTAAGTTCGTGCTCTTCGCTATATGATTCTCACCTGATGCTAAATAGATATAGCTGGTAAAGTGCACTGACTAAGCTTAACTAAAGATTATTCACTCTAGTCTTGAAGTCAAAATTGTCACATTATGACAAATTTTTGAACTCTATTGCTGTACGCATTACAAACAACGAAGCAAACCGCTTGGTTCGAAATTAAAATGCGTGGTACCTATGTTAAAAACAATCACAACGGGGTGGAACTAGCCAAGCGTCTGTTTATCCGATATAAGTAACTATATTATACCACCCCAAGGGTACTTTTTTTATAAAATACGAGTGACAAACGAACACACAGTCCATCCAGTGGTAAGTGGATATTGTAGCCCATAGGCATCTACATCTGTCTTCGATTAAGAATCAAAATTTTAATGCGTTGTCATTCCTGAGCTGCAGCATGGCACTACCAAATGTAAACATTTATTTTAAAACTACATGATTTTTAAATTGTTTCTATAAATCCAATGGGATTTATAGAAACAATTTAAAAATCATGATCAATAAGAGAAAGAATATGCGTTACATTCTTGTCATAAATTTTAGACATACTAAAAATAATATTTAACTATGGACGTATTTATACCTCCATGTATTTAACGTAAATATTTTCTACATCCTGATCATCCCAGGTCACCCACTTACAATATTGATGGCTAGAAAGTATACTGTGCCAACCTAGTGCAATATTTGACACTTGGTTTGAAGTAAACTTGTGGGCGCACACAACGAAACAGAAGCATTACCTTTGGCATACATTTCTTTGCGCGGATGAACAGATCCATTCGTGGTAAAACCTTAATCACACTATAAACATACTTATATATAATAAAAAGCAATCGAACCTGTGTGTATGGATGGGTTGGGGCGGCGCTGGCGGCGCTGGGCTAGCGGGGCCGCTGCCCGCACGCCGCATCACTTCTGCAACAACATATCCACTAATTACATTCATCTTCTTTTTAACACTAAATCACATTGTTTTATCTTAAGAACAGTCATTTTCTTTTATAGGTAAAGAACAGCCATACGTCCCACTACTGGCCACGGGCCTCCTAAAAGAGTTATGGAGCGATTGGTCCACCGCGTTGCTCCAGTGTATTTTGGCAGACTTCACATGTCTTGGAAGTATATCATTCCTCTCACATGCAGGTTTTTACACTCGTTTTTGCATAGGAACCCGCGACCCTCAGCGCCGCAACTCATTACTAAGCCACTGCGCCATAGAGCTGTCAATTTCAGCCGGCGGGGATCGAATTCGGGTTACTCTCGTACTGTTTATGGCGACCGCTAAGCCCCTGAGCTACCGTGGCTTATAAGATCGTCCATGGTGTTACGACAACGATGAAATGATATACGAGATAACATATTTCCACTTTTCCATACACAATTAATATACTGGTTAAAATAATTCTTTCTTCTTCTTTATTAGTACGGAAAAATCTAGTGCTAGGTGTGGGCCTCTCACGTCGTAGGGTGAAGGAAAACACTGTGAGCAAACCATTAAAAAATATTTCGAAAACATGTGAAGTTCGCTAACACTCTGTCCGGCGGACATTTGCTTGCCCTAAAACCCTCTCATAAATGAGAGCAGGCCTGTGCCCAGCAGTGGGACGTATATAGGCTGTAACTTTAACTTTAACTTATTATCTATGTACAACCATTGACATATTAAAATGAAAATAAGTTAACATTCACATCAGCAAATTTTAAGTCGCTTGGTCACAGTTAAATGTTTAGCATTATAAAAGGTTTGGTAGGTATTAATATATATATATTATAATATTACTAGCGATTCGCATCGGCATAGCACGGATGAGTTCTAGATCTTGACAACAGTGCCACCTACCGGGTCCAATTGTAAATTTAAACTACTCGAATCAACAAAATCACACCCAAAATTTCATCAAAATCGGTCCAGCCGTTTAGGAGGAGTTCAGTCACATACACACGGACAGAAGAATGATATATATTTCGTTGATGACAAATATTTTTATATTCAATGTAATTTATTTCAGTAAGTCTACAAATAGCTGCCTAAATCTGCTGTGTTTCGTATGGTGAGTGCATTCCATCTTGGTCCTCGGAGATGACAACGCATGTGCATTTTGATTCTTTATCGAGGATTGATGTACATCTTTATGGCCTACAGTAACCACTTAACATCGGGTGGTCTGTGTGCTCGTTTACCTATCCTTATCCTCTAAAAAAAATCAAAATATTACTGAATCAAAGCTTACGTTCATAGATATATAGCAACTTGAAATGACGTACACATAGTATTTGTGTTGGGAAATCTGTCAGTTCTCCTGGTTACATTTGAATTGGGGCTACTGATAACGCCGTCAAAGATTTATATTTATGCAATGATGAAGTTCTTGATGTGACGTAGCTAGGCGTGTGTTTCGGAAGTTTATTAAATACACTCGAGATTATTGGTTGAATGAAATTTAGATATAATTTAAGCCTCGTAAATATAGATTTGCTATATAAAACATAAAGTTTGAAATAAATGTGTGAGAATATCCATACTTACTACACCCACGGGACCAATATTTGATCCCGTGGGTGTAGTAAGAATTTCTTACAGAGAGTTCTTACAGAGAAGTTAACGCAGGAGATGGGCAGCAGTATCTTTCTAAAAACAAATAAAAAAAACAGCGGTTGCTAGCCCGGCAAGCGCAGCAACTTTGGCAAATATTCCCCCTTTGAGACAATATTTGAAAGAGGCTTATGTTCACCAGCGCACTTTTGATATGCTTTTTTTTTATAAAATAAGGGTGACAAACGAGCACACAGATCTAGCTTCCTTTGCGAATTAAAATGCAGATGCGTTGTCAGCCGTGAGGACTAAGATGGAATGCCTCTTTTCCAGTAAAATGGTTCTCCGGTTCTCTACACTCATCATACGAAACACAGCAGCATTAAGCTGCTATTTTACGCTGGTATTCTGTGAGAGCGTGGTCCTTCCCCGGTCGAGCCGACCCATTCGTGCTACAACTATACCATTAATATAGCTGCAGCATGGCTCTACCACGTACCTATAAAATGCTGGGATTAGTACCCAGAACTCAAGTAAATATATTTGCTCCGACTACTTTTGACTATCTACTCTTTCGCACAGCTAATAAATCTAATATCTAATCTAATATCATAATATAATCTTGATCGATCGAAAATTACTATAGTATGTGCCAAATCGATTGAGAAAAACGGACAATGACCTTTCGGTCGTTTAACCAGGGGTTACAAACCTTCAATATATAGGCACATTTTATATGTAGTACTTTCTTTATTTATAATGATTTTTTTATAATGATTGATATAATATATATTTATTAACTATTATTAAAAAGTTATGTGAAAGATCGCTGTAGAAGAAAAATCATCTATTGTTATAAAGTACTTTATTCATTTAACAACAAAAAACATTAATTTATAACACATATAAAGATTCGAGTGATAACGACACCGAATAAGTACGTACTTATGCAAAAGATAAAACTTTATTTTTAATATTATATAAGAACTTTATTTTTATTCGGTGCAATCATCACTCGTATCTTCACTTGATGAACTATCTGTAACATTAATTATAAAGCGATCTGCAGTTTGGTCAATTCTATCATCCATGCCACGCATTTTTTGTTCAACCTTAAGGACATGCTGAACACAGTTTTTCCATTTATCTGGCGTGATTTGAGTTAAACCATCTTTAAGTAAATTTTTAACATCTTTTAACTTGAAAGTTGTATTTTTTCGTGCAACGTACCCTTTCACATCTGCCCACACAAGTTCAATGGGGTTAAGCTCACAGTGATAAGGAGGTAACCTTACCACTGTGATGCTTTTTTCTTTTGCCATCTCGTCGGTGACGTAACTTCGATAGTTATCTTTAACTGCCTTTATTTTTTCCATTAAGTGGGTCTTTGTGTCCGAGGGCACGTATGCGATCTGTTTAGATTCTAGCCATTCCTGCATATTTTGTTTCCGCCAAGACATTGTTGGGGTTTTTTCTAAACGTCTGGAGTGGTAACTAGCGTTATCCATAACTATGACATCGCCGCTTTGCAGTTTTTCTATTACTTTTCTAAACCAGTCCTCGAAATGGAGAGCGTCCATACTCTCATGGTAGTCACCAGTAGATGATGATTCAAATACCCAATCACATCCCTCCAAAAAGCCATTTTCATTGCCAACGTGTACAACTATTAATCGCTTTCCTTTACCCGAAGGGGCTTTCGCGCCAGTAGAGTAGCCTTCTAACCGTGATTGACGAGAAGATTCAATTGTGGTGTCTTCCCATACCTTTCCCATAGTATGACCTGCGTTAATCCATGTTTCGTCAAGGTAAAAAATGTTACGTCCCTCGTTTCTTAATATTTGTATTTCTCTCAAATATCTGGTACGCCACAGAACTATCTCTGGGCGATCTATTAGACCACTTTTTCTGTTTCTCTTTATATATTTGAATTTTAAATGGCGCAACACACGTCGCAGGGAAGTTTTGCTCAAGTTTGGCAACTGGTCATCTTGATTTATACTGAGCAAAATTTTGTCTAAAGTCGGTAATTCTCCTGCAAGAAAGAACTGATGCACTTTCGCTCTTATAGCCGATTTATCAAAATCGTCCAACTTGTCAATTACAGACTTTTTTCTTTTATTAATTATTCCCTTTTCTGGTATTTTATGGGAATCTCTATACACGCTTAATACGCGATATATAGTGCTCTTGCTGACTCCTGAGATCTCCGAAACCTTTTCTACCATATTAACGTTTGAAGGATACACGTCTTCGGGCCAGGTGTTTTTGACATATTTGTATACATTAATGATAATCTCTTGTTCCCCGACCGACAAAGTGGTAGGTTTTCTCTTTTTTACTGGTGACGTTAAAGGTGCTCCAGAAGATGGGCCTGTAAATAAATGACAAAAATATACTACCATAGTACTACATCACATAAATACATATTGTTTTAGAAAATAAATACCACATGGTCACATAAAAAGAGCGCTTTAAGAAATAGAAAGGCTACGTCGTCGCATTTGTACCTATTTGTACGTACCTGCTACGTTTATTATGGGTCGGCGACGTCTCTTTCCACTTGATGTTGAAGGACCGGGTCCTTCACCAAATTCTCCTGAACTCATGTCGATTTAGTAACGACCGTCACAGTAAAACTAATATAACAGATTCAAAAAACAAAAACTTAACGATATAACAAATTTAACAGTAAAAACTCAACTAAAACAATGCAATGAATGCTATGAATTACCCGAGACGTACACACGCAAGCGCTATCCGAACACGAATGAAAACAAAATGGCGGACCGGCCCAAAAAAGGTGACGCATCTCTGGCTGCCATTGTCACGTTTCTTTTAGAACGAACTGACGTAACGCGCGTTTTGTTTATTTTAAAGGGATGAATTTGCAAAAGCTCAATATGGTGATTATATTGCTTCAAATATTTTTTTAATATGAAACTGTTATTAAATGAATTGCTGCGTTACTTACCATAAATTGAAATATAAAATATAACACATTTTTCGCGATGTACCGTAAGATTTTACTATGTTTATAGGAACCACAGACAATATTATTTAAGAAACAAAAAAACAAAACATATGTGCTGACCTAGAAGTGGGAATAATATCAATATTTAAATATTGTTATCACATCTAAATTGAGATTTTGTAAGTTACGCCTTTTGACACTCGGCTCATATCTGAGGTCATTGTCCGTTTTTCTCAATCGATATGGCACATACTATAGGACAACAACTATAATAAGAGGTACATTAAAATCCACCCTACAACGGAAAAGCATCATTTCGAAGATTGTACTTTCACGGGCTGGTTGAGGAAGGTACGCAAAGCTATTATGACAGTAGGTCTAACATAATAACAGCAATATTAATGTAAATAGATTAGAGTAGAGTTTATAGTAATAGTACGTAGTACTATTGTTTATTCTGTGCAAATACTCGTAGGTACTTTTTATTTAGGTTATTTATTTTTTGAAGTGTATTTATTTTTTATTTTGTAGTGCATTTTATGATGTTATCTGTAATGTATTTTTGTGTGCGTACCGATGCTAAAAATATGTCTATGAGTATAATCTCACACAGCCGATCAATTTCCACCGCTGAATATAATATGCCTACCCAATAGGTTGCCTCTAAAGGCAAAATATCCCAATAGGTTGCCTCTAAGGGCAATCTATCTCAATAGATTGCCTCTAAGGGCAATCTATTGGGTAGGCCTTGGCAGGTGTGTTGGCAACCGCAGTTTTTATTGTATTCATTTGTTGTGAAGTAGGTGCCGTTGACAATCTATTTCATTTACCGCAGCCGCGTCTTACGCACTCACGGGATAGAAATGGGTAATGGATTACACCGCCTCTACATGGTTAAATCAAAAAAGCTCTATGTCTATATATTATTTTTATAGAATAAGGGTGACAAACGAGCACATAGTCCACCTTATGGTATACTGTGGCCAATAGACATCCACATCTATCTTCGATTAAGAATCAATACGCAGATGGGCTGTCACCTCTGAGGACTAAAATGGAATGTCTCGTTTCCAGTAAAAAGGGTCTTTAGTTCTCTGCACTCATCATACGAAACACAGCAGAATTAACCAGCTATTTTTTTATCACAAAAGATCTTATAGATCGCAGTGATACTGATTTTTCTAGACCTGCATGGCTGCTTGCACAAATAATAATAAGATGTTATTTTACGCTGGTATTCTTTGGGAGCGTGGTGCTACCCCAGTCTAGCCGGCCCATCCGTGCTACAACCATGATATAGCTGCAACATGGCTCTAAAATGTAAGTTATGTTAGAAGAACATTCCGCATCAATTCCATAACAGATCATTTTAATGATACCATAGATGGTGTGGCAAATATACTTGTAGTAATGCGGCGCAGTAGGGCGAAACCCGAGCGGGCCCGAAATATCCCTGCCAGGGGACGCGCCGCGCCATTTCGCAACTCTCACTATTGCGTAATTTATTTCTTACAGAATATAAATTGTCTTGAAACATCAACCTACCATCATCCATTAGATGCTGTTTGGTCATATATTACTAACTTTAATCTGTTTGGTTTTCGTGACACACTGACTAGTGATCAGAGATATTTGTTAGTTTTAGATTGTGTGTATTTTATAAGCAAAGCCTTTTTTTAAAGAATAAGGGTGACAAGCGAGCACACAATCCACCTGCTGGTAAGTGGATGCTGTGACACATACATTCACATAGATCCTCGACATGAATGTATGTGCCACACATTGTGTTGGCACGCCGAAGACCAAGCTGGAATAGTCTTAGAATAAATAAATAACAAGACATACATATCCTCTAGCCGAAGTCTAGACATATCTTATTGTTATGTGACGATTAACATTGGCATACAGTCCAAAAACTTTTAGAAGTGTAGTGTTCGCGTAAACTTAAGAAATTATTTGTAAGTACATGATTGAGCTATGATTGCTGTCTTAAAATTAAATTTCAGATAATATCGAATGAATTTAATGCTAAATCTGGACACTGTGGCGCAGTGGCTTAGCAATGACTTTCAGTGCTGAGGCCTGCTGGTTCGAATTCCGCACGTACCACGGAACAAGTATTTGTACGGCCTACAAACAATTGTTCCGGGTCTGGATTTTTTTATATACGATAGGGCTACGAGCTCTTAACTATATGGATCATATTTACATGCAAATTCAAAAGTGAGTTAAAATCAGACTGACAGTTTTAGGATTATAATATCATATCTTAGAGTGATTACATATGTACATATAAGCATGTATCAAATGCATCGTAACCAATCGTAACGACCGTAACGAATGACAAAGTCAAAGTTATTGTCAAAGTCACTTTATTCAATTTAGGCTTGTTTATGAACATCAACATCTACACCGGTACGCTAACCACGACCTTCTCAAAAAAGAAACGGTAAAAATGAAGTCTTTTATTATATAAAAATGTATTGTTATTATTTCATTTATAACTTTTTTGCTGCTGTGTTCGTATGGTGAGTGTAGAGAACCCGAGACTCTTTTTATTGGAAACGAGGCATTTTGATTATTAACCAAGGATAGATGTAGTTGATGTAGATATCTATTGGTCACATCGTCTACTTACCAGCAGGTGGAGTATGTGTTGGTAATTCACGCTTGATTTATTTAAAAAAAACTTATAATATTTCAAATGTTTAATATAATCTTATAATAAAAATACCCAGCTTTTCCCTAAATCGACATTTTATTTATTTATTATTGAAAACATCTTCATCTATGAAATCCACAAGAAAATAAGCCACCTGCATGTCTTACCAGGTTGTCACTCTATCAAGTGGGAGGCTGCTCTACCTACTGCACTCGTTGGTATGAGATTCTCGGAAACTATTGACTCGTAAATATTCTCTATTGATATAGATGATAATGATGATGATTCATTATTACAACCCTTCACAAGTCCACTACTGAACATAGAGCTCCCCAAGGAATACCACAAGATCCTGAGCTACCTGCATACATCGACCCCTGCATGTATAGTAGAGGAGCCGTCCTTCACTTCGTTTATCGGTACGAAGTTGCTATTCCTGGCTTTATTGATATTCGGATCAATTAAATTCCTACCAACTCGCACCATATTTTAAACATATAGAATAAAAAATATATTAATATTTTATTTGTGGTTACAAAATGCTATCATAACTAAAAAAAAACATTGTTTTACGTGGTAGAGTCATATTGCAGTTACTCTGGTATAGTTGTAGCACGAATGAGTCTGCTCGATCGGGGAAGGACCACGCTCTTACAGAATACCAGCGTAAAATAACAGCTTAATACTGATGTGTGGTGAGTGTAAAGAACCGGAGACCCTTCTTACTGCAAACGAGGCAATCCATCTTAGTCCTCGCGGGAGACAACGCATCTGCATTTTGAATCATTATTGAGGATAGATGTAGATGTCTATGGATCACAGCAACCACTTACCGTCAGGTGGACTGTGTGCTCGCTTGTCACCCTATCCTATAAAAAAACTATGACGCAGTTGCAGAATGATTTTCAGCGGCAGCAATATCGACCAGAGACAAAAAGAGTCGATATAAATTATCAATTTGCATATTAAATGTATTAATGTAATTACATCACTATTAAGCGTCTATAGTTAAACCATAATGCTGCCTAAGTTATTGTTATATGGATTTACTGATGAGCTTGCGTCAGAGGTGAATTTACGAGCGGGCTTCTGACTCATCTCACGCACCGTCCAACAATAAATCATCAAGCTAGCCACGGGCAATCATCCAGTCAACATGATAGTAAAGTTAATTAATTTTTACGCTTTACTCCTACTCTTCGATTGACACTATCATAATAATTATACTATAATAACTGTACTTTACTGTACACCACAAATACGATTAAAAAGAAACTGATTACAGGGAGTTAAACTTAGGAGGTATCTTATCTTATCGCAAAAAAATCGATCTCTTCCAGACAACCTTAAAATTTTTAAAACCTAAAAAAATATTTGTAAACCATACAAACATCTGTTTTGTGTGGGATTCAAAGCCACAGCCTCGCAACGTTGCTGTCATTAGCCACTGTGCTATATAGCCGTTATGATGTAAGATCCAATATGAGAGAGAAAAAAATGTAAAAAACGTGTGAAGACCATGATTTATCAGTTAAAAATGTTACTGCTTCCGTTTAGGATAAACATTTCACGCTGGAAAAAATTGGTAGGTATGTCCATAAAACAAAAAATAACCCGCGTAGGTTGATGATTTAACGCGCGAACAATCGACGCTGTCTGTCTGGGACTTGTTTTTTGAAGCGACCGATAATCTGTTGAAGATTATAATTAATTAAAATCTGATTTACAGTATTATTTTGAACTGTAAAGTGCGTGAGTTGATTTATTTTAGCTATTTTAGTGATTAACTTAATTAGCAATTAACTGGTCGTTTCGCAATGCGCAGAGAAATTTATCAATCGGTTTGCCTCATTTATCTAATAATAAAAACAAACATACATAGGCTATTAGGTACCTAAAATAATAAAAAAAGCATTTCTTGATTAATGATTATTTTTAAGATTGAAACTCTATATGTGAGTATTTATGAATCTCAAATTGTTCGAAGTAAATCATAGTTTTTAATAAAAATCATATTTTATAAAGAGTTGACAACCTTTCGTCCAAACTCGTAATCACGTAGTCCCGATTAGCGAACACAATAATTTAAAGATTTATTATAATTATAATTTTTACTAAATTAGGCATTAAATTTAAACTATAAGTCACGCCTGTAATCCCCGTGGGGGTAGGCAGAGTACAAAGAACAGTGAGCCACTCGGACCAGTTCAGCCAAAAAATATGGGTATAGATAGAAGAAGTGATAGGACAGCAAAATTCTGTTACGTTTCGTATGGTTTAAGTATGCACAGAACCGAGAAACCTTTTACTGGTAACGAAGCATTTTATCTTGGTCCTTAGGGACGCAAGGGGGAAGGAACGCATCTACGTTTTGATTCTCAATCAACAGGTAGGCCACAACAGCACTTACCATCAGGTTGTCTGCATGCTTCATTGTCATTACTTCTATTAAAAAGACGATGTATTATTTCAATAGATCGCATTGGTCGCTCCGAGGTACGTGCAACAACGTAAAAAGAAAGTCAGAACAGTATAATACAGAAAAAACAGAAAATACTCTTGGATCAAAGTTTGCTTTACAATATCTACCATAACAAATCTGATTGTAATAAACTCATCAATCAAATATATTATTTTCGTATATCCAGTCGCTCAAAGCGTATACGTGAGCTTCATTCACATCAAATTTTCTTTCCTAAACCAAGTAGAACAAATGCTGGTGCGCGTGCACCTTTAAATCGTATAATGGAACTATACAACAATAAATTTAATGACATAGATATTTTTGGATTAACTTCTTCCAAATTTAAAAAAGCTGTGTATGAGTTTCTATCTGGATCAGATAATTAACAATTACATTAAATTGCATCTGAAT
This sequence comes from Parnassius glacialis, assembly GCA_033319125.1. Lineage (NCBI taxonomy): Eukaryota > Metazoa > Arthropoda > Insecta > Lepidoptera > Papilionidae > Parnassius > Parnassius glacialis. The sequence goes on from JAVANC010000025.1 coordinate 35,716,866, forward strand.
TAAATATAGTATTGTGTTTAATAATAGGATTACATTGTACAATTGTTTGTTATCCCAAATAAAGAGAAAAAAAGAAAAAAAATATGGCTCCTTATCTATTAGAGTACAATTCTTGCACACACTCTTTGAAATGTAACATATTTAAAGTATATAGTGTGTTAAAGATATCACCTAACCATAAGAAATTACAGGCATTAAGATATCCATGGAGGAAACTTCATTATACGCATAACGAATTAGCACCGCGGGGGCCCGCATCTCTAATTATAACCACCAGATAATCGTAACACAACGGCCGCGATTCCAGAACACGCAATACGTTCAGCGCTGTGAATCACTCTGATGTCAACGCCTGGCGTTTCCACTCTATATAAGGCATACGAAATTTAAACCGGCCTGCCGAAAATACCAACAGTAGCGAAGAATACGTGGTAGAGCCACGCTGCAGCTATATTATGGTTGTAGCACGTACAAATCGGTTCGACAATAACTGTTCGGTGGAAGCTGAGCAACAAGACCAAAGCGAACCCTGCCACGCTATCCGTAAATTTCTACAACGTCAGGGGACTTCATTTGAACCTAAACGCCGGCGTCTACTACCATCTCGAAACGCCGAAGCCGGCTTTGCTCTTTATGATCGAGACGCAGATGTCCTCCGGCTGGTACTTCGTATCTCTCCTACCCGGGCTACAAATTGGAACACTCCTTTGTGCCTCGGGCTGGAGTTTGCGTATACGTCAGAGAATTTTGTCTTGTAGGGGCGGGCTACATACTTAAATAGCTAACGAGCAAACACCCAATCCCGAAACTATTATTTTTAGACCATTCAAATACATGTTACGTACAGGATTCGCCATGACATCGCAGCGCCTCATCATAAAAGTTAGACCTGAGATAATTAGCTACCGAGTCGTTTTACGTCTGTGCTACTTATCTGCCGACTTCTTTACTTTATATTTCTACGAACTTACTGGTCTAGATTACATTGGTTACTGTTTACACTTTTTTTTAATAATATTAGTAACTTTACTTATATTAAGCGTATGCAAGAGATAATTGCTTTATGAGGGTGAAAGAGTGTGAGTCCGTGTGCTTGTGTGTACACATGTATATATGTATATATACACGCATGCTTGTGTGCTTGTGTGTGTGAATGAGAGAGTGATAGAGGGCAATGAGTAGTAGTATTTGTATGGCCTACAAATAATTGATCGCGGTTTGGATGTCTGTCCTTGTGAAATTCACGTACCTATGTAAACTGCCCCCACGATACAGGAGAAAATCCTAGTTTGGAGGTAACTTTAAAACGTATTTGCCTGTTACCTATAACAAGTTTTTGACAGTTCGTGCCCGCCATATTGATTTTATCCTAGTAATATTATTTTAATACTTCAGGTTCATGTTTATGTTACGCGCGCTATTAAAATAAATCTATTCATTTGTGTATGCATTCTGCTTTATGGCCTTAAACTAAAGATTATAACATCAATGTCGCACAGGCGATATTAAACAACGTATAAATACATTCATTACATTAAACTTTTGTACCACACTGCAATGATTTTAGGGGATTTGTCTTTAGATGCTCTGATCCGTCACCGTATCGCAGAATAGTCTTATTAAAATTATTTGTAACGTTTGCGCATTTTTTTATAGAATAGGGTCACAAACGAGCACACAGTTCACCTGATGGTAAGTGGTTGCTGTGACCCATACACATCTATCCTCGATTGTGAATCAAAATGCAGATGCGTTGTCAGTTGTCACCCACGAGGACTAAGATGGAATGCCTCTTTTGCAGTAAAAGGGTCTCCGTCTCCGGTTCTTTACACTCACCATACGAAACACAGTAGTGTTAAGCTGCTATTTTACGCTGGTATTCTGTGAGAGCATGGTCCTTCCCCAGTCGAGCCGACCCAATCGTGCTATAACTATACTACTAATATAGCTGCAGAATGGCTCTACCACGTAAAAAATATGCAGCGAGATTTTTTGCAGATGGTCAATTTTATTAATGTCAGTAAATAACAAGCGTTAGTATTTAAGGTTTAATGTCATAATTATATTTTGTAGTGGATCAATGTTGTCTGTATCAATAAGTTATTATCGTTTACTAGCTGGTACTATACTACGAAGAAATAATTGTGGAAATATCTATATAATAATAATAATAATACGTTCGTTAAAATTGAATGATGTATATCACTACAATACTCCCACCACCTCATGTAAGTTAATTGTACTATGCCTATAACCTTCGCGCAAATGCAAGCAATAAGTTGACAAAGTTTTACCGCAATCTGAAGAACGGTATGGCAGCGTATAAAATACGATCAAACAAACATTATTTTTTATTAATATTAGAAATAATAGAAAGTATAATCTAATATAGGCGCAAACAAAATACGTTTTGAGGTTTGTATATAATATATAATAAATCATTTTTATTTCCTCTTCACAAAGGTATAAAATTTCACATTATTACTTAGGTAAATAATACGGTTGCAGACAATTTGTAACCTTTGTGAGAGACTGGTGTCCATACTATACCCTAGTATCTATATCCCTGTGTTATAGATCACTAGGCCCTCACCCTAACGAATTGCACATAATATTTACATTTTCAAATATACTACAAGGAATGATTCTATATGGTTTTTTTAAGTTATTTCTATATATATAAAAATAGTGCGTGTGTGTGTGTGTGTGTGTGTGTGTTTGTTTGTATTAGGTAGGTTTGTATCATTATCGATAGATTTGTTTCGTCGATTGCACTTATTTACATGCACGGACACTGAATCCCATAAACAAGACTAGCAATCCGACCGTAGTCAAGTTCCTGGCAACTTGTGTTGTGTACTTATATGTGCAACATGGACGGGATCGGGATTTTAGAGAATTACAGCCTTTGGACAAGAATTTCGATATATCGTGTAATCCATTTTTTTCCTCGATAAATATAGGTACCATTTGTAAACATCGATACGATATTTGTCGATAACCTTTTTCCATTTTTTTTATAGGATAAAGGTGACAAACGAGCACACAGTCCACCTGATGGTAAGTGGTTGCTGCGGCCCATAGACATCTACATCGATCCTCTATTACAAATCAAAATGTAGATGCGTTGTCACCCGTGAGGACTAAGATGGAATGCCTCATTTCCAGTAAAAAGGGTTACCAGTTCTCTACATTCACCATACGAAACATAGCAGTGTTAAGCTGCTATTTTACGCTGGTATTCTGTGAGGTCGTGTTACCACCCCGGTTCGAGCCGGCCCATCCGTGCGACAGAAAAAGCTGCGCGTGGCTCTACCACTGTTAAATTGCTAATAATAATAATATATAGAATCCATTTGCTAGGGATTGGCAATTCGTTGGTTCAGCAGATTCGATCGTTCGGTGGTACCTCGGGGCGGCATCACATTTAGATAAAGTTAGTAATTGGCGCAAAAGATCACTATGTTATAGACACTATCGGGCCGTAGGGTCGAAGTGCAACGAAGTTGGTACTGTTTCCGCGACTTGTCGTCGCCTTTGGTGATAAGAGGTCTGTTAGTTTTCTCTCTCAAAGGCTAAGTATAGCCATTCAGCAAGGAAATGCAGCCAGCGTACCTGACACTATAGCGCGAGGAGTAGAATTTTATGATAATTTAAATTTATCGTTTTAGTTAGAGGATAGACGTAAATGTCTACGGGCCACAGTATCCAGAAAGAGACAAACGAACCCACAGTCCACCTGATGGTAAGTAGAGCTGTGACCCATAGACATTTACATCTATTCTCGATTAAGAATCTAAAGGTAATTACGTTGTCATCCATAAGGACTGTGATGGCTTGCTATGATGGCTTTTTTAAAAACCTTACCCCCACACTAGGATTTTCTCCTGTATCGTGGAGGCAGTTTACAAACACAAATTGCACAAGGACAAACAACCAGACCCGGAACAATTATTTGTAGGCCATACAAATACTTGTTCCGTGCGGGATTCGAACCCGCGCTCCCCAGCGCAGCAACTAATTGCTAAACCACTGCGCCACGGAGCCGTCTATGGTGATGGAATGCCTCGTTATCAATTAAAGGGGTCTCCGGTGTTAAGCTATTATTATTAACGTCTTTCATTTAATTTCATTTTTAGTTATTAGGGCTCTGTAGTTAAATTTGGAGAGGTTGAAAGATTACAAGTTTTTTATTACACTCGGTTATCAAAATTACAACAACTGGCGTAATTTTATAGCACCGAGTGTTGTTAGGATAACACGCCTGCGCATGGCAATCTGCCATCACCCATTTGTTCTGTTCTGTTAGTTAGTGCACGTGTACTGAAAGATTTTATCTCAGTGATTTTATATGAAGACTCTGTAGCATCGAGTTACAGCGCTAAGGGCCGCGGGTTCGAATACCGCACGGAACAACTATCTGTATAGCCTAAAATTGTTGTTCCTAGTACTGGATGTTGGTTCTTGTGAATTTTATGTATGAGAACTGCCCCCATGATACAGGATAAAAATCCTAGTATGGAGATTACGTTTTGTAAAATAAGATAAAAAAATTAAATAAGAAACGAGTATCATATATTATGTACTCATAAAGATAAACTCCTTGATTATTAAACATTATTTTAAGGGATAGACCAACTAGGATTTTTATGTTAGTAATATTTATGTATTTTTGTGTATACTCCTGTATCCTGAAAGTTTTTTTTTTACTTAATATGCACGTGGATAAATATTCAGAACCTATTCACAATTTTATCACGTTTATACTATTTATTATACTATCACGTTTTATACTCATTTTTTACATTAATTTATACGATTTTAAACTAACTCACCGATGAGCTAGCGATTTGAAATTTGTTTAAAATTTAAAGTCAATGTAAGAAAGTCAGTGCTTGACCACAATCCCACCTGGTGCTAAGTGGTGATGCAGCCCTAGATGGTAAACCGTACTGTCTTAGCGTAACAAAAGCCTGTTCACTCTTGCCTTGAAGACGCCCAGAATGTATTCGGACGGAAAAATTACTTTCGTGTATCATGGAATAAATAAATAATATTGAAGTTTTATTTGCATGCACATAAAACTTGAATTAACAACCGTTTTCAAAATTTTTGTCTGCCTATCGGAATGGCTCAACCAACTGTGATGAAACTTTACGAACAGAGAGCAATGCCGGGATCTAGGCTACATTTTATCCAAAAAACTTTGAGACACTTTTTGAGAAATCAATTTTTTTTTAATAAATACACTAATGAATCCAGGCGAAGCCGGGGGCGGTGCGCTAGTATAATGAAATAAGAATTTGTCCTTCGTTATTTTAGTCGTAGCTCGTATTATAGATGTAATTAAAACCAACATAATTGTGAGATAAATGGAAGTGACAAGTATTAATTTATATCAATAACGCGTTTGTTGGAATGCACTGGAATAATAAACGCGAATATGCACGTGGGCTAAGTAGCACCAAGGATATCTCCTTATACGTGGTCAGTGGCGGGCATTTTCATCGGACATGCACCGAAACAGTCCCTTTACTTTGTTCAGTCAATGATAACACGAAGTTGATCTTAAATAAGGATCATTTTAACTGGATCGTGAGCGTTCTACGCTGTAACTAATCTGTAGTTCTTAATGTGTATATTGGTAAAGACTCTTTTTACTGGAAACAAGGCATTCCATCTTAATCATCAGGGGTGACGACGCATCTGCTTCTTGATTTTCAATCGAAGACTTATGTAAATATCTATAGGCCACAGGATCCACTTACCATCGGATGGAGTGTGTACTCGTTTGTGATGCTTATATTATAAAAAAATGTGCATTTTTATTAAGTTAAAATTAAATCACATGTTAATTGCGCACGCTGGGTTTCTTGCTGGTTCTTCCTAGGACACAGGTATTTTACGAACCAGTGCTAAATGCTTAAGCATGAGAAAGACTTTCAATGGGGGAATATTTATAATCTATATTGAATTTAAAAATATGCGTGAGCGTCGTGGAACACTCGGTTGGTACGAAGTTCCTTTCATAGTATATTATTATTGATAAACGTATTATATTATTGGTTAACCAATATAAATAAATTAATTATTAGCGTCTATCAAAACGAAGCGTCATCTATACAAATAAATAAAATTGATGTGTCTGTTTGTAATGTCAAAATTACAGCTTTTTACTAATTGCATATGAAAGTATATACGGTACTAATAACAAAAATACATTTTTTAAAGTTTTTGTCTGTCTGTCTGTTTGTTCCGGCTAATCATCGAAACGGCTGGACCGATTTTGACGCGATTTTCACTGGCAGATAGCTGATGTCACAAAGGGTAACTTAGGCTACTTTTATTTTAGAAAAAGAATTAGAGTTCCGCTCAAAAAAAATAAAACCCCAAATAACACGCGGGTGAAGTCGCGAAGAACAGCTAGTTTAAAATAAAATACACTATGACACAAGGGGTAGTGACGAAAAAATCTTACACTTTTTGTCGCCTAGCTCCCATTCGCCAAACCCGTACGTATAAGGAAATTCGTTCCAAAAAAATCTAGTTTTTCTTTTATGTATGTCTAAAAATTTGTCCGGGTAAGCTGATATAGGTATCAGATACGCTATATAGATAAGCTGATATAGGGTAGGCCCAGACGGATGGAGGCTTCTTAACTATTTCTGCTAACAAATGTGCATGCACTGCCCTGTTCAGGACTACAGGGTAAACACTATAAAATAAACTATGACACAAGGGGTAGTGACGAAAAAATCTTACACTTTTTGTCGCCTAGCCCCCATTCGCCAAACCCGTACCGTCCGATAAGGAAATTCGTTCCAAAAATCTAGTTTTTCTTTTTAACCACCAATAACCACAGCCTGTGAGGCTCTCTGTCTGAGTCCTCAAAGCAGAAGTGGCAACGCATCTGTATCGTTATTTACTTAAAGTAAGTGGCAGAAGTGTGACTTTTACACAGTCCACCCGATGGTAAGTGCATACTGTGGCCTATAGACATCTACGTTTATCCTTGATTACGAATCAATATGCAGATGCGTTGTCACCCCTGAGAACTAAAATGGAATCGTATCCAGTAAAAAGGGTCTCCGGTCCTTTACACTCAACATATCAAACATCACCATTAAGCTGCTATTTTACGTTGGTATTCTGCGAGTCAGAGTCAGTGGGCTACAGTGACCATTTACAACAGACTGACTGGCCTTTTTTAGACACTACCCCCACACTAGGATTTTCTCCTATATGGTGGAGGCAGTTTGTATGACACATTTAATTTTATGGAAAAAAATCGGTCACTTTGTAATTTGAATTTTAATAAAAATGTTATATATTTACATACTAAAACAAAAAAGCCTATATACGTCCTACTGCTCGGCACAAGCCTCCTCTCACTTCTGAGACGGTTTTAGGGCAAGGAAGTGTCCGCCACGCTGCCCCAATGTGTGTTGGCGGATTTTACATGTCTTCGAAATATAAGTATATATATATACTAGCTATATATATATATATATATATAGTATATATATACTAACAAGGTATAAATATATATATATATATATATATATATATATATATATATATATATATATATATATATATATATATATATATACTAGCTGTGCCCCGCGGTTTCACCCGCGTCATCACGTGTCACAGATGCGCGACATCAAGCATTTTATAATTGCATTTAAATATTTTATTTAATAGCAATTTATGGAAAAATTGGCATAATTAATGGACTACTTTTATCTGTCGGCATATTATGTATGATGTAGAGCGAAGTTAAGTTTTATCCATTTTCCCTCCCCCTACCGGTTGATCGCCCCCCCCCCCCTCCCCCACCAGACAGTGTCCCTAAGCGCGGCTTTTTTCAGTTTTAAAGAAAACCGTACACTATACATGAAAAGTGTGTAGACATGAAATGATTCTTGATAAATTTGCTATAAAACTCTTATACTTATTAATCAATAAAATTTTCAAAATACCATAGCAACGTGAAATGAAAGAGTTCAGAAATAAAGATGTAACTAATCATTGTCATAAAAGTACTCAATTAATTTTTAATTTATTTTAGCTATAATGATTAAACTAACCTCGCTCATAGAAGCTTTCAATACTGGCTTCTCGCAATTATCACCAGGCGGCTAGGGTTTATGCGTCGTTCGCGCGCCCAGCCAAGTATTGAATTATTTTGATTTTACATTATCAAACTATACGTCCAAATAACAAGGTATAATGAACAAAGTTTATCTAAGATATCATAAAATTGTCTTGATGATGAAGTAACTTTCGTTCGTTACGATAAATAGGCCATGCCTAATAATAACTCTCATAAATCATGGCATCAAATTATGGCTTATGTATAAGAAATAGACATATGGTATCGCGGACTTTTTTTAGACGGAGTAAAGGTCTTTATTTTTCTAGAACATTGTATTTACGTATCCCTAACGATAACACCAGCGTACGCGGATAAATCATTTCGGGAGTGCTTTTTCTTCTGACTTACTTAACAAATATCCATATTTAAGGCTAGCTGAGTGATATAGCTTAATGCTAGATAGCCTATACTATTCCACATGAATCTGCCTATAATATACAAAAATAATTTTTCAAATCGGACTGGTAGTTCCAGAGATTAGCGCGTTTAAAATTTCTCTGACATGCAGGTTTCCTCTCGATTTTATCCTTCACCGCCGAGTACGTGGTAAATCAGCACTTAAAATTGCTGATGTCAATGTCAAATATCAAATGTCATTGGTGTCGGATATGCCCCTGAACTATCACGGGTCTTAATTTTAACAATAACTATTTAAAGAAAAAGCATGTCAATATCAGCAAAGCAATAACTCACAAATTGTTTCAAAGATGTGTTGATGTGATATGATGAACGGAACTTTTTGTAAACGATTGAACCATAACTGCTCGAACCGATTTTATTGACGTTTCAACAAATGAGGTAAAGGGTATGTCGACAGCGATCGCGTTTGGTCCATTGTGTTATTAAATAATTGCAAGTGATTCATAAGACGTGGGAGTGGGAGGGCACCGCAGACCTCCGAAATGGGAAGTATATCCATACCAAAGTGGCCTTTATTGAATTTACATATATCACATTTATGACTGATGACTTACTTATTTACGATGACTTATGGATCTGAAACGTGGTCCTTCATTTGTAGCCGTATGAAGTAGCTCAAAGTCGCTCAGCGGGCTATGGAGAGAGCTATGCTCTGGATTTCATGCGTGATAGATTTAAAAATGAGAATATTCGCAGTGTAATCGATATAGCCTAAAGGATTAGTAAGCTGAAGTGCCAATAGGTCATATAGCTCTAAGAAGTAAGAACCGACAACCAATGGGAAAAAAAGGTTCTCGAGTGGCAGACTCGTACCCGTAGACGAAGTGTAGGATGTCCCCACACTAGATGAAATGACGATCCGGCAAGACATACAGAAAATTGATGGATGCAAGTGGCTCAGGTCCAGCGCTCATACCTAGCGCTTTTCACATATTTCACTTTTAAAAGTGCTAAAAGAAAATGTCCCGAAATGTAATAGAACCGTTATTAGCTAGTAAGCAGTCCCACTGCTGGATATGTGTGGACAGTGTTACATGATTTGCAGTATCGCCACCTGGTAAGCTGATTGGCGAATGTACTCCCAAATGGGTGATTCGATATTCCGTCTCGGTATTCTGTTAGGACATTAGGTGTCCTCAACATTTTCCTTATATTTCTTATGTATACGCGAACACTACATTGAATGAAGATAATTTTTTACAGATTGTATCGTGATTTTTTTCCTTATTATTATAAATTTCCTGTGTTTCGAGTGCTTTGCAGCACTTTTGGTCACATTATCCTCATTATCGAGTGTACAATTTTACAACAAAGTCCCGGAAAATATGCAGGACTTTTCTATCAAAAAGTTTAAAGCAAATATTGTTTAATAGGGGTTATTATACTACTAAAGTTTTCACATTAATTGTTCAACATATTATATTGTAAATTATTGTTTAAAAAAAGATTCCCGCTGGGTTTCTTGATGGTTTTCCCAAGGGAGAGGTTTTTTTCGAACTAGTGGTAAAAGCATTTTACAATATTTTATTTTATTACGCGAATCTTAATTAATTAATTATAACAGCTTTAATGTTATAATTAATTTTTATTTCACAAATCTATGTACTTCCGGACTACAACGTGAGGGGATTATCTTTCTATACGGCGCGGCGCTAAGTTAATAGGAATTTAATATATCACATTTAGCTTTGAAATTTAATATAGACAATAATAATAACCCCATAATGATTACCCTTATCCTATAAAAAATATTATTATATTATTTAACATTTAAGAAAGTATAAATTTTATGCCATCGTTTTTATGTTTTATGTTTAGATTTTTATTTTACGTTTATAGTATTATTGTCTTTGTATACATTTTATTAGTATTTATGGTTCGCACACGAACGAGAAAAAAATATGCCCACAACAATAATCAACAATTATTGAATAGAAGTGTCAGTTATATTAACCGGAATTAATTTAACGTGTGTAGTCCACGATATTTAGCGTCTTAACTCTTTTAATACTAAGCCCACTATCGTATGCAATTTTATTGGGTTTGGTGCCCACATACAACTTCCCATCAGCACGTGGGCGGATAACACGGCTTTGTTTATTGGTTTTGTACTAAGGAACGTCAACCAAATGATCTGTATAGATATTTTTAAGTCATGCAGCTTTAGATTTTTATTAATATAGGTATAGTAAGGTTGTGTTCATTTGTTAACATTGATTGGTGATAGTGGACTTGTAATGCAGTAATTAGGAATGATGATGGTGAATAATTAAATAAAAATGTTTTGTAGTTGTTCTCAGATTTAGTCCACTAGGATTTGCTCCTGATGGGCAGTATTCAGTATTAAATTCACAAGGACAAACATCCAGACCCGGAACCAATATTTGTAGGCCAGACATATACTTGTTCCGTGCGGGATTCGAACCCGCGGCCCTTAGCGCTGCAGTATATTGCTAAGCCACTACGCGACGGAGCCGTCAAAATAAGAGGTTCATAGTTGTGGTGGCGTAAAAAATATCACGACATTTCGTCTAGTCCCTTGGATGTTGTTAGAGGCGACTATGGAGCTCAGTGGTAGAGCCACGCGGCAGCTTTTGCTGTCGCACGGATGGGCCGGCTCGAACCGGGGTAGTACCACGACCTCACAGAATACCAGCGTGAAGTAGAGGTTTACCTCTGCGTTTCGCTTGGTGAGTGCAGGTGGCCGGAGGCCCTTTTTACTGGAAATGAGGCAATCCATCTTAGTCCTCACGGGTGACAATGCATCTGCATTTTGATTCGCAAACGAGGATAGATGTAGATGTCTATGGGCCGCAGCAACTACTTACCATCAGGTGGACTGTGTGCTCGTTTGTCACCCTTATCCTATAAAAAAAAGGAAAAAGATAGATATATAGTTTCTGATATATGGCAGTATCGTTTACGCTAAGCGTAAAATACCCCGAACCAGATAGAATATCCAACAACAGGTAGCAATGTCGAAGGTGTGGGACATCTGGTAGTGCGATGTCGCTACGCACTAGAAGTGCGTTAGTTTGGAGACAAAAGTCAACTCTACGAATGTATCTTACAGATTATGTTTGTTTCTCTCTCTAAACTCTACGTCTAGCTAGTTAGTCGTAAAACCTGAAGCTATAAATGCTTCAAGGCTGACAGTAAAATCTTCGACATATACATGCACTATATGGAAGACATCACTTTCAAAGTGATAAGACCGCCCTTTGTACATTTTCTACTTTAGATTTAACTGTATTCGTTTTGTTTTGTTTTTTGGTGTACAATAAAGAGCAAATAAATAAATAAATGCACTCATGTGATTTTGTATATTTTTTATAGAGAAAGGGCTACAAACGACCACACAGTTCACCTGAGGGTAAGTACATACTGACGCATAGACATCTATATTTTCCTCGAAAATCGACATGCAAATGCATTGTCGCCCCTGGGGACTAATATGGAATGCCTCGTTTCCAGTTAAAAGGGTCTCCGGTTCTCTACACTCACCAAACGGAACATAGCAGCTTCAACCTGCTATGTTCGCTGGTATTCTGTGAGAGCGTGGACCTTCGCCGGCTAACAACATTCATAATATAGCTGCAGCATGGCTCTACCACGTGCTTTTTTGTAACATGGAATAGACAAACAAGCAATCGACAAAGGAGTGTGACGATGCGTTGTAATATCTGTTAACTAAGATAGTATGTGATATATGGAGTGTAGAGTAGAAGGAGGACCATCTCCATATATGAAAAGTGTCCCTAAAAACGTGTCCAATAAGGTTGGCGCTGCAGTAGCATAGGATAAATTTAGAAAAAAGTGCCAAAAGTAATTAGAATAAGATGGAGAAATAAACAAGAACCGACCAATCCGCTTGGTTTTGTACTACGTAAATAGTTGAGATTTTGTATACTGGCATTTTACTAACTATTATAATCATGAAATTTGTTTAATATTTGAATTCAGCTGACTTCACTCCGTTCACAACAGCTATCTTCATATCGTAGTTTTTGAGACGCCAGCGCTATAGTGGTAAGTTTTGGACACTTTTTCAACTTTCGCCCCTTATAAGATGGTTCTCCTTGTACTCTACACTCCATAATGTGATATTTTTTGTTTATTAACCGACTTCAAAAAAGAAGGAGGTTCTAAATTTGACTGTATTTTTTGTGTATAAGTTATGAGAGATCTTCACTAATTGTGAACCGATTTGTAGTTTCTTTATATAAAGGGCGCATTAAAATTTCATTACGACGATGGCTGGTAGAAAAAACATTTTACACAATAAATGAGTTCTTAAATTGTAGTGATTAAGTTGTCGATGCATGAATTAATTTATTTATATTAATTTATTTATTTATAAAATTTGTAAAAGGATGTTTTTAGTTATGTATTTTAGATTAAGTTTAGAAACTAATTATCATATAAAAACTTTTGGACATTTGCATGCTGTTGAAAACAGCTAAATAGGTTTTCTCAACACATTGTTTTATAACACCAAGAACAAAATATTTTTGTACCTATTTACTAGCAAATAAAGAATTTGAATTTGAATTTGAATTTGAAACGAGCATGCGGCTCACCTGATGTGTTGACCGCTGCTCATGAACAACTGCAACACCGGGGAAATTGCAGGTGGGTTGCTGGTTTTCCGAAACATAGTAAGATCGTTTCTTGAGGGTCCCTGAGTAGTATCGGTCCGGAAAAATTGCCGGTGGTAAACGATTCCACAACGAATTAGTGAGAGAAAGAAAACTCAAAGTAAATCGCGCAGCGGTGAACCGCCAAACATCCAGATGGTGTGGATGTTGTTATGTTTGTGGTGGCTATGGTTGTTGATTGTGTTGCGTGAGTTTTGTCTAATATAATTATTTATCTATTACAATTATTTTGTTATTGCATAGCCTATACTTAGCGGCTGCTCTAACGAAATAGTAAACAGAAGTGGCAATTTGCCGGATATATAGCTCGAAGAACCGACAATCGATGGGGAAGAAAGGTTCTCGAGTGACAGCCTCGTACTGGCAGGTCAAGTGTAGGGCGACCCACCACTACATGGAGTGACGACCTGGTAAGACATGCAAAAAGTCTATGCAGGTGGCTCAGGACCGTGTTTTTTGGCATTCTTTGGGGGAGGTCTATGTACAGCAGTGGACTTGTGATAGGTTGTAATGATGATGATAATGATGAGGCTATACTTTAAGGGTCGTTACATTTATAACTGAAGAACTAATTCCACCATTACGGGTGAAAAAACAAGGGATAAAATTTTCAATCTTAGATTAATCTGTGTTTTCAATGTAACTATTTAGAATGTCTAGTTGTTACCTTGAGATTACTTAGACCACTCAAAAATGTCAATAAATTAAACTTAAGAAAGGTACTAAGATATAGAAAATTTAGACAAAAATGCAAACTATTTTCTTCTTTTTACTTTTTAACAGTTTGATTATTTTAATATAACAGTATATAACTGGACATTTTTTATAACTTCTTATATATGTATACATTTAAATAAAATTAAAGTGTCTGTAATATTGAAATAACTGGTTTATATTTATATAAAAAAAAAAAAATCATAAAATAAATGGTCTTCGATTTCGAACTTCGAGCTTAAATCTAAATAACGCCACATTAATAAAACCTACCTAAGCGAAGCCGGGGTATGTCGCTTGTTTTAAATAAGTGCAGTTTTAAGTCTACATCGACATAAATAAATTGAGGCGTAAACGATATAATTTATGATAGAATAGGATTTGTTTTTATTTAATGTAAATTACATGTAATTCTTGTTGAAAGTCATTTTTAACTTTTATCCTGACACTTTTTAACGGTAACAAGGCATAGACAAAGACTTATTCCTTCTTAGTTCTTGATGGTGCATTTTCATTCCTAATCGAGTAGGTATGTGTGATATATGTGTGGCCATTGGTTACTCTTTATTTTTTATTTTATTGAATCAAAATCAAATATGTTATGTTAAATAGAGGCCTTCACATATTTATATTTCAGTTATTTATTTTATTTTCACAAATTAAAAAAGATAGAAGAGTATTTAGATAAAAGGTAACGCTATTATGTATTCTTATATATTTATCTAGCTTCTAAGTATATTTTATGTATAAGCATTGGCCTTGTCAACTTTGCAGTGCCTGAAAAGGGCGTCTAAGTTGTAAGCACATTTTTAATTTAAGACCAATTATGTACACTTTGATTGCAAAAAAAATATTTCATTTTATTTAATATATTTAGGTTAGTTATTACAAGGTACTTAATAAACTATATTTTTTACGGATTTAATCTGTCATACTCACAAGGTCTCCAGGATGATACAGGTTGTTCGAAATAGTGAGAATTTAAAATTATATAGCATAACTGCCGCTCTAAAATTCGTACCTAATTTTTTATTCAATAAAAGAGTTCCTATTTGTACGGTAATAACAATTAGCTAAATGCTTCTATCTAATTTAGCTTCTTGATGTAAGTTCGTAAGCTTCGTAAGTCCATTAACTAATCAAAAGTAAACAATTAAGGTGTTCAATAAATTATGTAAATGGATTTGATTTTAAATTTTGAAACTATAGATATCTTATTGCTACTATGAGAATTGTTAACTAAAATTGACGGCTCGGTTGAGCTTTCTTAGATTGGGTTCGATTCCCGCACTAAACAAATAATTAAATGGCTTACAAATAATCGTTTCGAGTCTCATTCTTTGTCCGTTGCAATATATGTATATATGGAAATCGCCTCTAAGATAAAGAAGCTAGGGATTCCCAGTGTGTGGATAACTTTTATTTATTTATTTATTTACGTTAATAGAAACCAGAAAGAAAATTATAGACTTTGTTTTGTAGGTAATAGAAATTATAATAATGTCAGCACACCATTCCGTAAAAAATATGTAATATTATGATTGAAGATTAAAACTTAAGTTACTTCGTTCGAATTTTAAAATTTTCTCAACTAAGTATATCGAAATTTTGCGTAATATGAAATATTCTCTATGATTAGTTACAAATTCAGATAGTAATATAATGAAGTTGTAATAATTATCAGAAGTATAGTAAGTAACATAACCCCGTTGCTCAACCCGCGCCTGATAACGGAAAACATCTCGATGTGTGACAGATGTGTATATTTAGAAAACGCCGTACTATAACTCATAGAATAATATCAATTGTAAACTCTAAAGCAAAGGGGATAGAAGCGATATTAGATTAAACTAGTGTATTTTTAATGTCTGTCCGTAACAATTCACATTTCGCTATAGGTGACAATTTGTCACTTCATTTTTGGACAACTCTGAAGCTTTCGTGCTTACAAATTGTGTACACAATTTCACAAGTACACCAACCCACACTGTTTCGGCATACCGATCGAAATAAATGTTTATCTAATTAGTAATAAGATGCAAACTATATCGACAAATGTAACAAACGAATGACACACATTGGGTTTAGTTAAATGTCCACGTGTAAAGTTCCGAGAAATAAATTAGTGCAAGAAAAACTCAAAACAATACCGTTAAAAACGTTAAAACTGTTTATGGCAAACCAATCCATTAACGGCCTAATTATTAAAGAAAACAACACAAATTAAAAAAAAATCTGACAAAAAATAAACTTGAATATAATTTTCGTTCACTATTAATTGCAACAGGCTTGTTATAAAATACTGCTTTTAAAAAATATCACCAAAGCAGTCCATTTAGTTGCGCTCAATAAATTAATCACCAAAAATGCAAACAATTTGAATTAGGCTCGTGTAGAACATAAACACATTTGGTAAACAAGGGCACTGATAAGGCCGGACACGCACTATGATAATCGGACACACGTATCACGCACTATGATAATCACCTCCTTCGGGCACCATGTGTGACATCCGCACGATGCACTCGCTTCGCGGCGTGCACTGTCGCGTCTCACCGCTCTAATCTAAATACAGACAACGCGCTCCACCAAAATCGCGATCGCTTTCGCTTACCATACGTTAAATTTAGCGTGTACAGAAATAAGACAGTTTTTACGCGTTTTCCACGGGAACGGCGGGCGAGGGGACCGCGGGGGCCCGGGAAACCCGAGATTCGTGCCGTATTTGGCAGCCGGACAATCTCATTTGGGTATTTAGTTTCGGCGCGTCTAATTCGGGCGCCATCACAGCGGCCGCGGGGTGCGTTACCTGCCCCGCCTGCCTTGTTTGGACGCGTCTTGCGTTTGCGTAACTTCTTGCAGGAATACTTAACTAACGTATGGGATAATCTTCTTCTTATATTTACTATTTGTGGAATGCCAGAACTCGATAGAACTACAATCTCGGTATAAATAAGTTCGAAATAAAACTGTACTAAGACGACTACTCCACAGAAAACAAACAAAATGGTTACCTACTTAAGTAATTTTCAGTGGTGTTAATAAAAGCATGAATTATTATAAGAATATGTACATTGAATTTAAAAGGCGATTGGCTTAAACTAAATAACGTTTTAATTAAAAAAAAATAGTCATAAAAGTATGTACATTTAATAAAAAAGGCGATGGGTTTTAATTCTGTCGACTGTTTAGAACGAGATAGGTGATATTAATATAAATTATTCACTAATCTTTTTAATGATATCTATAAAATATATACAACTATTTATAGAAGTATTAAAACGGTTTAAAAGTCATTAGATGATAATTGCAGAACCAGGAGCTGATTTATTGATAATATATATCTCAACACACCCACACTATTAGAACTGAATGGGTTTAAATAAAAATTATATAGAATCGCCTAATACTTTTGAACAAATTAAGGCGGGGTTTCAATCCTCAGATAAAAGTTATACATAGGTTAAAATACAACTTAAACAAACTAAAAATTATTGTTTTTGAATAAAATAGTTCAATTGCTTGTGTATCTTATTCAGCCAGGTTATAATTTATTTAATGGATAACTTTTATCTGGTGATTGAAAAATGGGTCGTAATTTTTTTAAAGGTATTAGGTGATTCTATATTAGTATTACATTGCCTAAATTAGTATTATTGATTATTATGAGGTTAACAAAACAGGTGAGGAGCACCAACGTCTTCGTAATAACGACTAAAAAAAAACTGCGGTTGCCAACTCGCTTGGCAACTACGGCAAATATCTCCCCTATGAGGCAATCTATGTGGGATGCCTATGTTCAGCAGTGGACTTTAATAGGCTGTGACGGTACAGTAATAGTATGATTTCAGTTACGTGTCCTAGTTACAAGTGGCATCCATGTTTTCATCATCAATACTACAGTATTTGTATAAAAAGTCTTCGGCGGCGTAAAAGAGAATCCATTGCCCTATATTCGTGGGCGTCATGAGTCATCACCTTCCTGATAAAGTTAAGTCTAAGTTAATTAATAGAATCAGGCGTTACTTTGCGGAAATCCATTATAATAGGGTTGTTATAAACTAATTTGCTTAATTCTGCGTAAAGAAAGAAAATGTGTCCTGCCCAGTTTTAAAGGGACCTCCCATCCTCCCTCAACCCTCCCTTAATCGCGCGCACTATACCCGTCGCCGTCAATCCGAGCACTACCACCCCCAGCACCACCACACTAGGCACAACACACCACTCTCGAAAATACGACACGTGTTTCGTCTCTACACGAAGCATATTCAGGTGAAGTAGACTCTACTCTACTAGACTCGACTCGACTAGTGACTTAGCGGCCAGCCTCCGGCAGGACACATCATTTTCTTTCTTTACGCGGTATTAAGCAAATACGTTTATAACAACCCCATTAACTCGAAGTATTAACATACGCCTGACGAGTTGCATCTATGGCAAATATCCCCTTATGAGGCGAATTATCTTTTTATTTTATAGAATAAGGTTGACAAGCGAGCACACAGTCCACCTGATGATAAGTGGAGCTGTGGCCCATAGACATCTTCATCTATCCGTAATTAAGAAACAAATTGCAGACTAAGATGGAATGCCTCGTTTGCAATAGAAAAGGTCTCCGTGTCTCTACACTCACCATATGAAACGCAGCAGCATTTGCAGTGGTATTCTGTGAGAGCGTGGTCCTTGCCCGGTCGGGCCGACCTATTCGCGCTATATCTAACTATAATATAGCTGCAGCCTGTCCCTACCACCTGTGACACTTATGGGGAAGGTTCAGGAATGGATGAATGAGTTAACGATCGAAAAAATCTTCACAGACTTATTTATTCACGATGCTGCTCGCTGACGATGCATTTCGAGGTTCATTTATTAAAAACGAAATTTAACTAAAATTAAAAGAAACAACTAAGGCGATCGTTTTCTTTTATTATTGTTTGCACGTTTTCCCTCTATATCATCATTCATCATCATTACAGCCTGAACATAGGCCTCCCCCAAGAAATGCCACAAAGCACGATCCCGAGCCACCTGCATCCATTGAGTTCCTGTATGTGTTACCAGGTCGTTACTCCATCTAGTGGGATACGCCCTAAACTTCGCCTGCCTGTACGAGACTGCCACTCGAGATCCAAATGAACCGATGGGTAACCTTTCTTCCCCATCGGTTGTTGGTTCTTCGAGTTATATGGCCGGCCCATTGCCACTTCAGCTTATTAATTCGTTCGGCTATATCGGTTACTATGGTTCTACTGCGGATATCCTCGTTTTTAAGTCTACCACGCAGAGAAACCCCGAGCATAGCCCTCCCTATAGCTCTCTGAGTGACCTTGAGCGTCCTCACACTGCCACCAGTGAAGGACCACGTCTCAGATCCATAAATCATCATTAGCAACACGCACTGGTTGAATCCAAAAATTCCCTCTATAAGTGAGTCTCTTATACTGCGGGGTCATTTTTTTCTTATGATGCCTACTTTTAAAATGAAACGCGAGTGGTATTATCGACGGTGGTGTATCCTTCTTAGAGTATAGGCGATTGGGTTATTGGTATTGGGATTAATGGTAACAGTGGTAGAGCGGGAACTGCAATTGCATTGAGGGAGGGAGAGCAGTTCCCGCTCTTCAAATTCAAACTACGTGAGACACGTCATTTTTATTTTATTATTACATGGGTCCTAGCAAATTAATTTAATATCAATTCAATATCAATTAATTTCCGCAAATAACGCCTAATTTTATTAAATATGTTTTTTTTTAAATCTACAATAGTTTTAATGAGTTTAATAATTCTAGA
This sequence comes from Parnassius glacialis, assembly GCA_033319125.1. NCBI lineage: Eukaryota > Metazoa > Arthropoda > Insecta > Lepidoptera > Papilionidae > Parnassius > Parnassius glacialis. The sequence continues at coordinate 35,736,612 of JAVANC010000025.1, forward strand.
TATAAACACAGGCTATTGTTATTTTGAACGGTTGTTTTAAATTACAGTATTATCTACAAGTTTGCATTATAAATAACATCAATGGACTGGGACTTAATTTATTATATAGTGAAGGCTATATTTATGTGTTTATAATTATACAACGATGTTTACAGTTTCACGGCATTCACCGTTGTTCCGCGAGAGAAACCGAACTAGCTTGTCCCAGGAAATAAACAATATGTAGGTACTGCAATTGCACCATTCTTTATAAGAAACAAATAGTTCTAAAACAGTGATACCCTCAGTAGTGTACGTGGTAGAGCCACACTGCAGCTGTGTTATGATTGCAGTACGAATACATCTGCTCGACCGGGGGAAACCACACTCTCACAGAATATCGGTGTGATACAGCGGCACAATACTGCTGTGTTTCGTATGATAAGTGACAAGAACTAGGGAACCTTTTGACTGATAACTAGGCATTCTATCATAGTCCTCAGAGGTGATACGAGGAGCACACTGAAATGATCGGGAATAAGAAAAACCACATGCACGGTATAGCTAAATTGTATTCTATTGTTTTTTGAAGTATTCTCCGTTCAACTTAATGCACTTTTCCATTCGTGCAAACCAATCATTAAAACAGTAATTCCAGTCTGAAGTTGATGTTGACAAAATGGCTTATATGTTTTATTATATGTTTGTTGTGGAAGCGTACCCACAGCTGCTTATGGGTCTTCAAACCGTTGACCGCGTAATAAATCTTTCATTCTAGGAAATGTAAAGAAATCGTTTGGGCTCCGGTCAGTACTGTACGGAGGATGGCTCATCAGCTCAACGTTTTCCTGCTTCAAAAAATCATTTGTCTTCCGAGCCGTATGGGAGCTCGCATTATCGTGATATAAGATGATACGATGTTTCGGGTTATTTTTTCGGAGTTCGGCTATCATTTCTGGCAAAAGAACCATGATATACCACTCAGCAGTAACCCTTCTGCGTTCCTGTAAAGGAATTGTAGCAACATGCCCCTTTTTCGAGACAAACGTAGCGACTATTTTCTTTGACACGCTGCGGGAGCGAACCACTTTCGTTGGTTTGACCTCGTCTTCGAAGACCCAAACTGCTGACTGGTGTTTTCTTTCAGATTCGTATGAATAAATCCATGATTCGTCACCTGAGACGATATTAGAAACGGCATTTGACTTCCCTCCGTTGAAGAGTTGCAGAATATTCCGGCACCAGCATGAGCCGCCTTTTGCTCTTCGGACAAATTGTGGAGAACCCAGCGGGAAACTAGCTTTCTTACAGACAGCTCATTATGTAATATCGACTGAATTACAGTCATTCCGATACTGATAACAGTCCGAATCTGCTCGTATGTCACATGACGGTCATCTAATATAATAGTTCGCACAGCTGCGATGTTTTCAGGCGTGACTGCTGTTCTTGGTCGACCTGCAGAAGAATCTGTGCTGAGCGAGACACGACCTCGTCGGAACTCGGCATACCAGCGGTATATTGTCGTTTGACTCGGTGCTTCAACATCATAAATCGAAGTAAGTTCGCTAGACATTTATCTTGAGATAAGCCGCGACGAAAATTGTAATAAATTATGGCACGGAAATGTTCACGCGTGAGCTCCATTTCTTTTAACGACGTGTCAACTTTAAACCAACCATTTTTATCAATTGTTTGAATGTCATTAAGATTGAGAAGAGGCCAGTATTCAAATTCTAAAAAGGTTTTATTGTAACTCAATCCGAAATATTCTATTCCCGATCATTTGAGTGTGCCCCTCGTAACACAACTAAATATTTAGATTTTTAATCTAGGATTGACCGGATGTAGGCACAATCCTAGACACAACCCCTCTACCGCTTCCCGGATCTTTTCTGTATCGAGATCGATTTGCAGATAGTTTTGGCAGCTCTGAGGCTCTATCTATTTTTTCCAAGTGTCCCGCTCATCTAAGCCTATCATTGACACAACATCCACTTACCATGGGATGGACGGACAGATAAGTGGCGGCGTTGTCGTCGCGCCACGAGCGACACACATCGAAGCATAAATCACGCAGCAAGCATTCCCCTCCGGCATTAAGGACGCACCGGCAATCGAACTGCACAATCGAACTCCGGTCTGAGTAGGGGAGTGATGTGGCGGCGCTTCCCACACGTCACGACGAAACACATCGAAGTCTAAATCGATCGATATATCGATCTGTTCGATTTCTCCTCTTTCCCTCCACGGCCAAAGATAGATGGAGTGCAGATAACCGGAGATCCTTTTTACTAATAAGGAGGAATTATATCTTGATCCTCAGGGGTAACAACGCATCTGTATTTTGATTCTTTATTGAGGATAGATATGGATGTCTATGGATCACAGCATCCACTTACTATCAGGTGGGTTGTGTGTTCGTTTCTAACCCTTATTCTATATAAAAAAGAAAAAAGATACGAGCCTAGAGTTTTGCTTGAAATAGAAAGCTAACCCTGCCATAATTAAAATTAAACCAGTTTCAGCTTATCAGCGATAAAACAGAGGTAATTTATAATAGCGAATACTTGCTAACTAGGCGGTGTGAGCGTCGTCCACACTCCTGGGTAACCCAATTGCGCCCACAAGTTTGCTTCAAACCAAGTGTCAAATATTGCACTAGGTTGACACAGTATACTTTCTCGCCAACAATATTATAATTGAGTGACCTGGGATAATCAGGATGTAGAAAATATTTACGAGTATTTTAAATACATGGACGTATAAATACGTCCATGGTTAAATATTATTTTAGTATGTCTATAATTTATGACAAGAATGTAACGCATATATCATTCTTTCCCTTATTTCATTGGATTTAAAGAAACAATATAAAAATCATGTCGTTTTAAAATAAGCAAAAAATAAAAGTGTCAAATATTGCACTAGGTTGGCACAGTATACTTTCTCGCCAACAATATTATAATTGAGTGACCTGGGATAATCAGGATGTAGAAAATATTTATGTTAAATACATGGACGTATAAATACGTCCATGGTTAAATATTATTTTAGTATGTTTATAATTTATGACAAGAATGTAACGCATATATCATTCTTTCCCTTATTTCATTGGATTTAAAGAAACAATATAAAAATCATGTCGTTTTAAAATAAGCAAAAAATAAAAGTGTCAAATATTGCACTAGGTTGACACAGTATACTTTCTCGCCAACAATATTATAATTGAGTGACCTGGGATAATCAGGATGTAGAAAATATTTATGTTAAATACATGGACGTATAAATACGTCCATGGTTAAATATTATTTTAGTATGTTTATAATTTATGACAAGAATGTAACGCATATATCATTCTTTCCCTTATTTCATTGGATTTAAAGAAACAATATAAAAATCATGTCGTTTTAAAATAAGCAAAAAATAAATGTTTATGTTTGGTAGTGCAATGCTGTAACTATTATAGTAATAGCACGAACGGGAATGGACCACGTTCTCTCAGAATACCAGCGTAACATAGCATCTTAACGCTGCTGTGTTTCGTATGGTGAGTGTGGAGAACCAAGGACCCTTTTACTGGAAACGAGGCATTACATCTTAATCCTCACGGGTGACAACGCATCTGCAGTTTGATTCGTAATCGAAGATAAATGTAGATGTCTATGGGCCACAGCTAACACTTACCATCAGGTGAACTGTGCGCTCGTTTATCACCCTTATCCAGTGAAAAATATGCAAGTCGTTCGCTTTCGTCGTCCTACCCCTAATGCGATAGGTACACTCTTTTCCTATCTTATGATTTGTTGAGTTCTGAGTTATTAGAATGATTATAGATTACCTTTGCTACTCCATTATATAATTTTTAAACGCAACAGAAAACTAAGCTATACTTCGTAAATTAAATTACTACATATAATACACATAGTTTTCAAAAAATGAATAAAAGGAGTTTTGTACGTGGTAATCAGGTTAATGCTACTGTGTTTCGTATGGTGAGTGTAGAGAACAGGGAAATCTTATTACTGGAAGCATTCCATCTTAGTCCTCAAGAGTGACAACGCATCTGCATTTTGATTCTTCATTAAATCAAAAAGGTACATGTTGGTTTCTAAGGGCTACAAGCATCCACTTAACATCAGGTGGATTTTGTATTCGTTTGTCGCCCTTAATCTAAAAAATAAGAATAATATGAAATGGGTTATTTCGATACATCTGTAACTAGTGACAATAATGACGCAACTAAAGCTTTGCCACTCTACGTCGGAGGTTTGTGACGTGGTGTGGGTGGCTTTTGAACATCATCAATCATCAGTGGCTGCCATATTAGTCACTGGGGCCGAAGTACTCAGTTTAATGCTATTATTGCAGAACCTATATAATGTAGAGTTATTAAGCGATAGAGAGATATGATGACTATATCCTATATTTAAATTGAGCAATTCTTATATTACATCGTATGAATCGAATTTTGTAGGAAAATTTCTTATATTTATACGGATACTTGCAGCACCGACGCTACGGGAAGTCTGCAGTCTGTGAACATGTTCAAAATTGTCCCCGCCATTATATCAGATTTGATAAATCACAAATTCTAGCAATAGAACACCGCTTCCTACCAAATATGGTGCGCGAGGCTGTTGCAATTACAAAAAAAATTCAATAGAGAAGATAGTTAGGTGCTATCATCTGCTTGGAATCCTATAATTAATAACATTAAATCCCAACTCAAGCATACTGTAAGACGTACAAAATACAGGAAGCTCGTTCTGCGTGGATCCGATTAAAATAAATATTAGCAACTGAAAACGTCAGGATTTAAAAATAGGTAACAATTAGTCACATTAAACGCGATAAAATACTTAAATTAGTTTTATTCATTAGAATTTAGTATTCAGATAATGTTTTACCTTCCAAGTTTATCTAGATTTTATTCTTGAGAAAATCATATTTTATTTTTTTCTAAGAAAAGCAAGCAATTATAGTCCAGCAAAGCTCGGTCGCCGAGGAGCGACACATGTATACCTATTTAATAAAAGAGATTTAAATTTCATAATATTCGTACGCATGCTACTCAAATGGGATTCTAAATAAAATTTTCGTGAGTACAATTTAAGTGCTGTGACGTACGAGGTAGGGAAATACAATTTTGAGCGCTGAGTTGCGACGCACTCGGCAGTGAAAGAAACATTGTAAAGAAGTATGTGGTGAAATTAAAAATATTTAGAGTACACCCCAGTGCAGAGTTTGCTTAATAGTAGCGGCCTGTTTTCAGTAGAAAGACTTGTAGTTTTGGAAGGTTAACGTAGTGGACTAATCTAATCTAAAATCAAAGTCCGCTACTGAAGATGACCTATATATGTCCAGTAATATTTCCATTTTACAAGGTGGTTTATTTTCTAACCATTATCAGAAAGATGCTGCTGCCCATCTCCTGATTTGTTTCCCTCTTTCGCATCTTATATCAATACAAATAAATAAAATTTAAGTGTCTGTTTGTAATGTCAAAATAACAGCTTTTTAGTTTTTACTAAATGCATAATATGTAAGTACTTAGTCAGGTCATAAGTTCTGTTAAAAACTTTTTTATAAAATTATTGGTACACTTTTTGATAATTATATAGAAATTATATATGAAATGAAAGGTAATTTAATATAGAATAAAATTTTATTTACATTATTCAAAATGCTCCCCCCCCTCCCTATTTTGAATACATGCCCTTAATCGACGCGGCCAATCATCAATCGCAGCACGCACCACATTCATATCTATTTCTGCCACTACTTTAGCCAAAGATGCTCGGACACATTCCAAATTCTAATGAGGTTTAGCGCAGACTTTCTCCTCCAAATATTGCCATATCTTGTTATCCAGTGGGTTTAAATCTGGACTAGAAGAGTGCCAGTCTTCATGTCCGATAAAGTCAATTCCACGGGCGGTCAACCAGTTTTGCATGCTTCATGCCCTATGAGCTGGTGCAGAGTCCTGTTGGAATATCCAATGTCTGTTTTTGAACATTGTTTGAGAAGGAGGTTCCACTATGTTTGTTAGGACGGTATTTCAGTACACCTCGGCACTGGTTTTTATACCTTTTTCACAGAAAAACACCTCAGTTAAGCCTGAATATGAAACTCCAAGCCAAACCATGAGTGACGAAGGATAATGTCCTCGTTGAACCCTCGGAATACGCGTGCTGGCTTCTTCACTAATGAGGGCATACACCTTACCATTTTGTTTATTATAACTTTCTTCGATGTATGAAAAAATTTTTAACATCGAAGAAAGTTATAATAAACACACCCGAAAACAAAATTTCGCAGCATTTTTTTCCCGCGTACCGCCGTAAAAAAGCGTGGGATCTATGCAGCCTAATTTTTTTCAAACGCTCGTTCGTATAATGTCTGGTCTTCTTACGATAAGCTCGTAGTCCTAGGTCTTCATTGATCACTCTTTTGACCGTGGTTCTGCTTAGGCCCATCTGAAGAGCTAAGATTTTTTTGCTTACGAACAGGATTTCGTTGGATTCGCACCTTCACTGCTTTGATGATCACGGGTGTCCTAACTGTACGAGGTCGGCCGGTCCACTTATGATCTTCGAAGCTTGAATCTTTAGTGGATCGTTTGATAGTGCGATAAACAGATCGTAGGGTTATTTAAAATTTTTGTAGAATATTGAAAAATCCTTTTTGGCGCGAAACCATAGCGGTGCAACGTGATAACCGCTACCTCTATCTTCTTTCTTCGAACACTCCATATTTGAAAATGAATGTATTTTTTGTTTTCGGCAAACGCAAACGTTATATTTTTAAAATTGGTGAAGTTCTAGATGGCTAGATGCCAGTATTCAAAAATTTTAAATAATAAGGTTTTGACAGAACTTATGATCCGATTAAGTATATACGGTAGGTACTTATAACAAAAACACATTTTTTTTTTAAATTTTGTCTGTCTGTCTGTTTGTTTCGGCTAATCTCCGAAATGGCTGGATCGATTTTGACGGGACTTTCACTGGCAGATAGCTGATTTTATAAAGAGTAACTTAGGCTATTTTTGTTTTTAAAGAACAATTAGGGTTTCGTGCAAAAAAATTAAAACACATGAAATCCAATCGTTATAAATTACACGCGGGGGAAGTCGCGGGGAACAGCTAGTGGGTATATACATGGGGTAGTGGATATTAATATACCGCCACTTTGCGGCAGATAAAGCGGTTTACGTGATTAAAAGTATTAGCACTTTGTGATCTAACTATGGAAGACCTCGGACCAGTTCACAACCTTTCTCGCATTTTTAAAAAGTGTTTGGCTCTTTTCTAAAAGATCCCTAAGTCGTAGGAAAAAATCTATCCACCAAGCATTCTGGTGTGGATCTTATCGCAAATTCTGTCGTGATGATGGAATTTGGTAGATGGAATTAATCCGAACTTATCATCCAGGGGAATGTAAGTTTGTACGTCGTAGTAGAGGTACAGTTTATGTGAATATCATGCTAACGGCCGGACAATGACATAGAACGTAAATAACACGTATCACTAAACGTGTTTAGGCGTTTGAAAGTGTATTAGATAAAATAGTTAAGCTGTATAAGGTTTTATGCGCATTAGGGAAGGGCCGCAACGATGACAATAAACGAGCTTATAACTGCTATTTATTGCCGGTTATAATGTTACAACAGCGTCAAAGATGGGCACGCGTCGCGGTGGAGCGTAGGTTCGAGTTTTGGATGCGCGTCTCCTTTGGAATGACAGCGCTTCCTACGTAGCCGGTGTGGGCCTTTACGTGTACAGTTTCATGCATATAACTCTAATTGCATAACTATAACAGCAATAGAAATAGTTTTCTACACCTAAGATTAAAAAAAAACGTCTAGCTTTGAAACACTGAATTCGCAAGAAATGTGTACGATTCTACAGTTTTGCTTATTTGCAATCAATTCACTAAGGTCATTTTGAATTTACTTTGTAATGTCATATTCAGTGTAATTCATCGAAAAACGTACCACTTACCTACTTACTTTACATTTTCTACCTAGTTTTAACGTTATTATCATACATTTTACTACTACGGTATAGAATTAAATAGAACAGAATAGAATATTAGAGCTCTTTATATTGTCTTGAACAAATACTACTTTAATGTACGGAATCTCATCTAAAACGTAAATAATTTCGGTCCTTCTAGCCGGATTTGGTTCTGAGCCTACAACGGATAAAACCGTTCAAAATTCCCCAATATGAAAAAATAAAAAAATAATAAAAAAGCCTTTATTCTCTCTTTTAATAACTTTAACTGTGTGCGCGCGTGTGTGCGTGTGTGCGTGTGTGCATGTGTGTGCGTGTGTGTGCGTGTGTGCGCGTGTGTGCGTGTGTGCGCGTGTGTGCGCGTATGTGTGCGTGTGTGCGTGTGTGTGCGTGCGTGTGTGTGTGTGTGTGCGTGCGTGCGTGCGTGCGTGCGTGCGTGCGTGCGTGCGTGTGTGTGTGTGTGTGTGTGTGTGTGTGTTTGTGTGTATGTGTTTATGTGGATATGGTAGTATTTGTGTGTTCGTTCAATATGTGGTTACCAACTTCTATTCAGGGATCATCCAATGTTGGATGAAGGCCTCCTCCATCTCGTGCCGTTTGTCTCTATTTTTTGCAGTATGTGTCCACAGGTTTCCCGCTACTGCTTTTATATCATCCTTCCATCTTCTAAGAGGTAAACCACGGTGTCTCATGCCAACACAAGGGAACCAATGTAGGATGATATCTACGCAAATACTACACATTAAATGAACCTCATTTTACGGATTTATCGCGTTTAATTTTGACTTTTTAATTCCCGACGTTTTCGGTGTAGTGCGCCAATACATATTTAGGGATATTCCCCAATATGTATTTTAGGATCGAACCGGATGTTTGCGTCAATATGTAAATATGTATGTCCCAATACCGCCGAGATCAAATACGATTGGCTCGCATACTATGAAATTTTATTTTAACGCTTTTCACATACCTACTTTTTTTCTATAAAACTGAAGTCACATACGTACTTACAGATCACCTGATTGTATGAGGCTACTGCCTTGGCCACCTTGGCAACAATTTTAAACAATGAAGGCGACAGATGCATTGCCACCTATAAGACTTGCTTATTTATGTATATGATCGTTTATCCCCAGAGATCCGACTCTATTAGCACAAGGTGTAAGGAGGAAGAAACAGGCTCCAATAATTTCGGTTTATTATTTGACTCGATCGCTGCGATGTTAATGTCGGTGACTGTACAGATACAAACAATATGATTCATAATTTATTTATCGTCTACGCGCGGCCAAAATTTTTGCCATTTTAAATATTTATGGAGATGGGCTGCGATGTACATATACGAGATTAAATCGACGCCCGCATGCCTTTTGGGGATTTTATCGTTCACTTACAATTAGGCCTTCTTTTTTTTATACACTTCTTTTAAGAATTTTTTTTTGTTAATATAATACGTTTCCTCCCACATTAAGATTTTGTCCTATATCGGAAGACGGACGACGACCATCATTACAGTCCTTCACAAGTCCACTGCTGAAATCAGGCCTCCCCCAAGGAAAGCCACAATGCACGATCCTAAGTGAAGGCGTTTGACATAAGTACATAAATTGCACATGGACAGATTTGGGACAATTATTTATATGTCTTACATACGCTTATTCCACGCGGGATTCGAACCCGTGGTACCACAGCGCTGCAATAAAGCGCTTAGCTAGCAGTACGGTGCTATCTACTACTTCCGTTTCCATTCTCAATAAACGGACGGTTTTGTCTTAGCGGCAATCCGCGGGAATCTGTTGCCTACTCATACTGCGTATATGCACCGTCAAATCGCTGCTGGTAATCACTTCCATCGTACCGTCCCGTCCGGGTGTCGTAAGAGGCGACAGAGGGATGAAACAGTAGGTGGGCAGCAACATCTTCCTGATAACAACTTAAAATTATAAACTGTCGTTGCCAGCCCGCCTGCCAAGCGTGGCAACTATGGCATAACATTCTTGCAATAAATAAAAATGAAATGAATGTTAAAACATAATATAATATTAAATTAAACTAAAAGATTACACATAATATTAAAAAAAAAACAAAGAAATACTAAAACTAAAAATTAAAATTTTCATACAATCCTACTTGCCGTAGTATCGTGCCAAGAACGCTGGCTGCGTTTCCTCACTCAGGCTCGACTTAGCCTTTGAGCGAGAAAAAACCAGCCTTCTTATCACCAACAGCGGCGACCAGTCACGGGGATACAGTTCCTTTGGGAATTGAATTGAATTGAAATTAAAGTTATCAAGAATGTGTCGCTGGCTATCTCCCGTTTCATTTCCCACTGTCGCCCCTTGTGATATCCACGGGATGATATGTTCCATTCCATACTAGATACATATTACAGTGCGTCGACTGTTTGGAGGGTAAATTAAAAATTATAACTACTAGCGGTGACGTTATATTTTAGTCCTCTGGTGACAATACATCTGAGATCGTTTTTATCTTAAATTGGCTGCTACTTACCATTACTGATAGCTCGTTAACAATTATATTTTTATAAACAAAACCATTTCCTAATACATAAAATGATTAAATGAAATTAATTTTTACGGATTTTATCGCGTTTAATTTAACTTTTTAACTCCCGATGTTTCGGGTCACGGCCATGGTCACGGGGGGGGGGGGGGGGGGGGGGACTGAGGTGTTTTTGACGTCCCGATGTCATAGTTAGCCCGGCTACCTTCAGTTTTTGAATATTAATTTTTAGTCCGATCTACGCAGAATGCAGGTAGCCGGGCTAACTATGACACCGGGACGTCAAAATCCTCAGTCCCCCCGTGACCATGGGTGCTGTAAAGCACCTATGGTCACAAACATCGGGAATTAAAAAGTTAAATTTAACGCGATAAAATCTTTAAAAATTAATTTCATTTAATGTGTAGTCTTCGCGTAAATATATACGAAATCATTACATAAAATTATGTTATAGGTATATACTAAATAACATTTCATATTTCTTTACCCCATTCCTTGTGTTACGCAGCCCTAATCCAGGCAATCTGCTGCGTTGCATCGGCTTACGACAATCACGAGGCGCCGTGTCAGCATAACGTGTCTAGTGTCTTACATTACCTGATTCTAATATTTTACCGTGTGAAATCATTCTAGATTCAAACATCGAATTAGAGTCACCTCACTTAGTTATAAGAATTAATTGTAATTATTATTTTAAATTAAATATATTTTAAATAAAGATTGCTTTTTTTTGCAATCTCTGGCTGGAGCCCACATAATTGGCGCAGTCGGTAGGATCTTCTAAAGTAGAGTCAGTTATTCAAGAGTGACCAAGAAGATACAGAATCTACGGGAGCACCAGTCCAGAGGCGAATCCAGGCATCGATTCCGCAAAAAGAAGTAATGCTGTAAGTGCTTGAATCTTTCAATCCTTACCCTTCCTAGTTCCGTAATTATTTTTTTTTACTCTATCCTAATTTTATATACATTTATATCCTGTTGTATTTTACTGTGTTTTACATATAACTGTGTTAGGATAAAGCTTCCAAAATTTTCCATCCAAGGGGAACACGGAACGTTAGGTTAGATAGTAGTAGGACTTCTAAGCTTAGTATTATAGACGAGAACAGAGGTTTGGAAACCGATAATATGGCACAATCAAATGAAATAGACCTAGTTTATAAGTCACTTAGAGTTTTGCCCGAATTTGACGGTAACCCGTACATCCTTACGCGCTTTATTAACCTGTGCGATCAACTTGTGTTAGCTCACGTAAGAAATGAGCCCGGATACGAACTAGCCAATCTTTCTCTCATTAACGGGATTTTAAATAAAATAACTGGGCCCGCGGCTAGGCTAATAAATTCAAATGGAATACCCGAAACCTGGGCCGGCATCAAAAGCGCTCTTATAAATAACTTCGCCGACCATCGCGACGAAACCGCATTATACAGCGATTTATCATTACAAACCCAAGGGTCTAGTACCCCGCAAGAATTTTACGAGCGAGTTCAAAGTTTATTTAGTACAATAATGACCTATGTCACTTTACATGAAACTATTAGTACGACAATTGAAGCTAAGCGCGCACTCTATAAAAAACTGACCTTGCAAGCTTATTTACGCGGATTAAAAGACCCCCTAGGGTCTAGAATAAGATGTATGCGTCCCGAAAGTATGGAGAAAGCACTTGAATTCGTACAGGAGGAATTAAACACCCTTTACCTCCAACAGCGAAATGAAGGCAGTCAGATCAAGAAGGAATGGACTCACCCTTCACATAGCCTACCATTAAATAATTTCCTTCCAAAACCTACCACGTTTAACATGCCGCCGCTACCTAGACCACAGGGTAATAATATGCTGAACTCGTTTAGACAGCCACCTATGCAACCGCATGCTGCACAGGGTTGGAGACCCAATCTACCACCCCAGATGCATCAACCACGCGGTCCCACTCGTACGCAACAGATGATGCGTGCTCCTCCACCAAATTATAACCCCCAGAGCAATGTATTTAAGCTTCCTAATAGACCTCAACAACCACAGGGCTTCAACTTAAATAATAACATGCGCCCTTCTCCTATGAGCGGTGTCACTCCATTTGTTACAAAACCCTTACCACCGACTGGACATGACTGGAGACGCTTTGGCAACCCACCGCCGAGCAATTACTTTAAGACACGGGAGGTAAACTTTAACGAGACTGATTTTGACTACGACTACAGCACCGACGCGTACTATGAATACGACTATCTTGACTATAACGATAATCAGGAGTATTATTCTTACGAACAATATCCCAACTATGGATACGAGCAACCGTATAACCACGCGGAAGCTCCTATCGTAGAGGAAGTAGACACTAGTTTTACCCCGACTAACAATGAGGATTTTCGGAAGTGCCCCAATTCAGAAAAACAAAAATAGAAGTCAATTTCCACATACAAAGGCAACTCGGTTACATTCAGACAAGTAATCCCCCACTGAAATTCTTAATAGACACCGGCGCAAACCAATCATTTATTAGTCCCGAAGCTGTACGAAAACATTTTAGCCATATTTCACTGAATTATGACCCATTCGAGGTCACCAATGTTCACGCGACAAGTAAAAATAATTATTCTATAACTCTCCCATGCCCTTTAGAATTTAATGAAAGAGATAATATAACCTTGTTCATTTATAAATTTCATAATTACTTTGACGGACTGATAGGGTTTGATTTACTAGACATATGGGGTTCTAATATCGATCTTAGAAATAAATTACTTATTACTCGTAACGCAAAAATTCCAATCGAAATGTATGACTCACGTAACGCAAATTTATATGAGGAAATTATACCCGCGCAGTCATCAAAATTAGTTAGGTTGCCTATAAACTCAAAGGACGGTGACGTAGTAGTTGAAAATCAAATAATTTGCAACTGCATAATCTCTGATTGTATAACGAAAGTAATTAATAATCGTGGTTGGGTCGAAATTACCAATAACAGCTCAAATGATGTAATTTTTTCAATGGACCGTCCGGTAGAAGCCGAAATATATAATGTCGAGTGCCAGTTTACTGAAACGTTATCGGATCGCGCTAAAAATGTTTTATCCCGTCTTCGCACCGATCATCTTAATCCTGAAGAGCTAGCAAACCTACAACGGTTATGCGCCTCATATGCCGACGTGTTTTACCTTGATGGTGAACCTTTAACATTCACCAACAAGATCAAACATAGAATTAAAACACATGATGAAATCCCCGTACATACTAAGAGCTACAGATACCCGTATGTCCACCGACAGGAAGTCCGGGACCAAATCAATAAGATGCTCGAACAAAATATAATTAGACCATCCGATTCTGCCTGGAGCTCTCCTATTTGGATTGTACCCAAAAAGGCGGACGCTTCCGGCAAAATAAAATGGCGTCTTGTTGTTGACTTCAGGAAGGTGAACGAAAAGACAGTCGATGACAAATATCCTATTCCTAATATAACCGATGTGCTAGATAAACTGGGCAAATGTCAGTACTTTACCACGCTCGATTTAGCCAGTGGATTTTATCAGGTAGAAATGGATTCCGCGGATATTCACAAAACTGCTTTTAATGTAGAGAATGGGCATTATGAATTTCTCAGGATGCCAATGGGCCTGAAAAATAGTCCATCAACCTTCCAAAGGGTGATGGACAACGTATTAAAGAACTTACAGAACGAAATTTGTTTAGTGTATCTAGATGACATAATTGTCTTCAGTACATCCTTACAAGAACATATGACAAATCTGGAAAAAGTATTCAAAAGGCTACGGGAATCCAACTTCAAAATTCAGATGGATAAATCAGAGTTTTTGAAGCTGGAAACCGAGTTTCTAGGTCATGTTATTTGTAAAAACGGGGTTAAACCCAACCCAGACAAAATTAAAGCCATCGAAAAATACCCACTGCCAAAAACTACCACCGAAATTAAGCGTTTTCTAGGACTTCTAGGATACTATAGAAAATTTATACCAGACTTCGCACGTCTCACAAAACCACTCACTCAATGTCTTAAAAAGGGATCAAAGATAACGTTAGATCAAAATTATATTAACTGCTTTGAACACTGTAAAACTCTCTTAACAAATGACCCAATTTTACAGTATCCAGACTTCAGTAGAGATTTTATTTTGACAACCGATGCCTCAAACGTGGCGATTGGCGCAGTCTTATCACAGGGGACAGTCGGTTCAGACAAACCCATTGCATATGCTTCTCGTACACTTAACTCCAGCGAATGTAACTATAGCACGATAGAGAAGGAACTTTTAGCTATTGTATGGGCGACTAAGTATTTCCGTCCCTATTTATTCGGCCGTAAATTCAAAATTATTACAGACCATAAACCCTTACAATGGATTATGAGCTTAAAAGAGCCCAATTCGCGTCTAACCAGATGGCGCCTTAAGCTGAGTGAATATGACTTTACTGTCGTATATAAGCAAGGCAAGTGTAATACGAATGCCGATGCACTATCGCGCATCGAACTTCACAACGACGAGCTAAGACCCATAATAGATGAACTGCTTTCCATCTTACCTAATCCCTCCGAAGGGGTACACACTTTAGACGACTCTAGGACTATAACGGCTACCGAAGCCGCAGATGATTCCAGAACTATCACCGTTCATACAGATAAAGAAAACCCCATCCTCGAGGTTCCCATTTCTGACGAACCGCTAAATAAGTTCACTAAGCAGATAATCTTAAATATAGTAGGCGACATAAAAGCTAGACCAGTTATCACTAAACCATTCGAAACACACACACGCATTACGATACAAATAGCTCAATCAAACATAGAAGAGGATGTCATTAATGCTATAAAAGAATACGTCCATCCGAAAATTAGAACAGGATTACTCATTAATCCAAACTCTGCAATGTACACTGTCATACCAATCATACAAAAGTCTTTTAAAAGTTCATCTCTTAATCTTTTTCTAACAAAAAGTGAATTGGAAAACGTTAGGGAGTATTTAAGACAGCAAGAAATCATTCATAAATATCACGATGGAAAGACGAACCATCGAGGCATTAACGAGTGTTTCTCGGCTTTGTCCCGCAAATATTACTGGCCGAAAATGAGAGAGCACATTACTAAATTTATTAATGACTGTACAGTATGCGGACAAGCTAAATACGACCGCAATCCAGTTAAACAGAAATTTAAAATTGTACCACCAGCTTCTAAGCCTTTTGAACTAGTTCACGTAGATCTATTAACAATTCAAGGGGAAAAGTATTTGACAATAGTTGATAGTTTTTCTAAATATGCTCAGGCGTATTATTTGCGAGACGGCACTGCTGTCAGTGTAGTACAAGCTTTACTGATTTTCTGCACACATCATGGAATTCCAATTACCATAGTTTCCGATAACGGCCCTGAGTTTACCAACCAGCTTATTGCAGAATTCGTTAGACTTCATAAAATTCAGCACCATAGAGTAGCCCCACATGCACCCAACGAAAATGGTATCGTTGAACGATTTCACGCCACCATACTAGAACATCTCCGTATTTTAAAGATAAATCAAAAGAATGAATCCGCTATTAACCTTATGCCCTATGCTCTATTAGCTTACAATCATAGTATACATAGCTTCACAAAATGCAAACCAATAGAAGTAATTACAGGACATTTTGACCCTCGCGATCCTTTTGACATAGATCTGTCCGCCCACTTACTTCAACAGTACGTCGTAAACCATAAAGACAGAATGACTGAGACCTATAAAACTATTCACGAACTATGTAATGACATGCGTAAAGACTTGACTGATACTCGCAATAAAAACCGAGAACAGGAAGCTGAATATTCCCCGGAACAACAAATCTTTATAAAAAATCCATTCGCATCCCGTCAGAAATTAGCTCCTCGATACACACACGACACAGTAATGGCAAATCTCCCAATTCACATTTATACAAAGAAAAAACGAGGTCCCGTAGCAAAAACTCGATTGAAGAGAATACCTAAAACGAATCAATTGTTACAGGACTCTCCTGGTACTTCATCTCCTTCTGGGACCAGCTCTAATGCAGGAGATAAGACTTGAAAGTCTTAGTGATGGACCTGGTATATTACCCTTCAAATTAGGCCCCGCTCGAATCCTATCCCACTACCATGCATTTCTGCAATATGTTAATCTCCAAGAATTAGAAGATAAAGTAAATTCAGTTAAAATACAGTTAATCAGTATTAGCCCTAACCTTAACAACATTACTAATTCCTTATTTCAGCCTCATATTGATTATCTTAAAAATAAGCTTGAAAGTGTCACCATACAGTTGAGAAGCTTTAAAACGAACCGCGAGAAAAGAGGACTCGTAGATGGTCTCGGTTCCATCATAAAAAGTATAACCGGTAACCTTGATTATACAGATGCAGATCATTTTAATCGCGCTGTAAAATCCATCCGCGAAGACGAAAATAAAATCGTTACGGAATTTAATAATCATGTAAGCTTAACTAAAGATTTAACAAATCAATACTCCAAAATAATAGATAGCATTGTGGATAATCAAAATAAATTAGAAATATTAATAGGTAAAATAAATCAATCCGAGGCTACCAGAGACTATGACCTAATTAAATATGCCCATTTTGGACAAGTATTAATGATCCTTAGTGATAACGTTGATTCCATTTCACAGGAATTAATTAAGTTACAGAATAACTTAGCATTTATAAGAGCTAACACTATGCACCACTCTATAATTAATTTAGAATCTATCGGAATAATGATTAATAGGGCAACCCGACTTTATGGAAGTAAAAAGGTAGGAGATTTAGATATAAGAGAATATTATGATATTATTAGATTAGGTTCATATTATGTAGGAAATGAAATAGTAATAGTATTTAAGTTCCCAATTTTATTACCCCATATATATGATATGTATAAGTTATCTATTGTTCCTAACAAGAAACACGAAATCCTCACACCACCCTTTCCATTCCTAGCCATTTATCAGAAAGATTTTCAGTACATAGAGGCAGAATGCCCGAAGACCAGTAAATGGTACATCTGTAAGGAAAAGCGGAGCCTGAGAGGTCAACCATCCCCTGATTGCATCCATCACCTCATCACCAAACAACAAACGAATGCTATATGTAACCCGTTCACGGTCACCCTAGATAAACCAGCTTACGAAGAACTGGACGACAAGCACTACACCATCACTTTCCCCACACCAACGAAAGTACATCTATCCTGTGGACAAGATCTCTACAAAACACTTCAAGGTAGTTATCTCGTTATTGTCCCTCTGAAATGCTATATAGAAACGCCACTATTCTTGATCTCAAACACTAAAGATCGATTGAAGGGACAAGCTTTAAAGCTAATGGACATACCTGAGGAAAACACCAGCATTCCATCTCCTGCATCGGCATATAAACTAAATTCAATAAACCTTCAACATCTTCATGCAACGAACACTAAAATATCCCAGCAAGCACCAATAAATCTATGGAGAAACGAGGACTACAGTCTATACCATACTACAATACCATTTTACGCATTAATAATAAGTGCAGGTGCACTGATTCTATGCGTACTATATAGAAAATACAAGCCGAAGCCAACTGGAGTTACGCAAAGAAACACAGAAGAGGACCATCCTAAATCATTAAGGGTATACGCTATTCCAGACACTGAGAAGATTAATCCCGATCAACTCCCAGCTCAATTCACGACCAAGGTCTTCCATAGTCGCTGTTCTTCGGGGGGAGGTGTTACGCAGCCCTAATCCAGGCAATCTGCTGCGTTGCATCGGCTTACGACAATCACGAGGCGCCGTGTCAGCATAACGTGTCTAGTGTCTTACATTACCTGATTCTAATATTTTACCGTGTGAAATCATTCTAGATTCAAACATCGAATTAGAGTCACCTCACTTAGTTATAAGAATTAATTGTAATTATTATTTTAAATTAAATATATTTTAAATAAAGATTGCTTTTTTTTGCAATCTCTGGCTGGAGCCCACATAATTCTTGCATAAATATTTATCATTATTGTTATTTTTTTTTACCTGGGAGAGTCATACTGCAGCTATATTATAGTTGTAGCAGAAATGGGTCGGCGCAACCGGCGGGCAGGACCACACGCTCTTACAGAATACCTGCGTAAAATAGCAGCTTAATGCTGCCGTCTCTCGCATGGTGAGCGTAGAGAACCGGAGACTCTTTTTTAATTGAGGATAAATATAGACGTATATGGGCCACATCAGCCACTTACCATCAAGTGAACGGTATGCTCGTTTGTAACCCTTACTCTATAATAAATATAATATTATGTTAACTAAAAAAGCTTTTCGTATATACAATATGTAACAAAAACCCTGTGGTTCCCGTTAAGTACGTTATCAGGATCATTATGCAAACGTATAGAAATAACTTTTTTTTAAAAACTCGAACATTATTTTTTTTATTTTATTTAAAAAAATAATTGTATGCAAATTATATGTGGTTTTATTACCTCTGCATTGTCTGGGGAGTAAGTGGATTGTCAAAGACCACGTTTTACTTAGCTTTAGCATCGGCTAGGGTCAGTAAGAGGTAATAAAACCACATAAAATTAATTTCTTTTTTAATAAAATTACTGGCTCCGTGGCTCAGTGGCTTAGCAATGAGTTGTTACCCTGGGGGCCGCGGGTTCAAATCCCGCACGGAACAAGTAATTGTATGGCCTACAAATAATTGTTCCGGGTCTGGATGTTTGTCCTTGTGCAATTTGTGTTTGTAAACTGCCTCCACGATACAGGAGAAAATCCTAGTGGGGGGTAACGTTTAAAAAAAATGTGGTCGAGTTTTTAAAAAAAAGTTATTTCTATAGATTTGAATACTGATCCTTATAACGTACTTAACGGGAACCACCACAGGGTTTTTGTACATGTTGTATAACTACACCGCTATTGTTCCCTTTGTAATTCTTTTTATGAAGGTGTTTTACATAAAAGTATAAATAAATAAATAAAATATTCTGTATTCAGAAGTTGGGAAACGTTTCATAAAATAAATATAAATCAAAAACATTATAAACACAAAAGGAAAATTCAATTCTATTAAGTGACTCCATTGGTTTGTATCAAGCGAGTCGAAATCCAATAATAACGCCAAATAAGTTTGGTCATAACGTTCGCTTTATAGGTACCGTTGTGACCATAACCAGATACTTATGGAATACGTTTTTGTTTCACCAGAAAGCGGACGTCCTTCAGATTATTTCCTTATCTCTTAATTAATAGGATCGCACTTACTGTACTCAAGTATTACAAAGAGGAGATAACTATTTTATACATTGTAAAGCCATACTGCAACTATTTTATGCTTGCAAGCACGAATGGGTCGGCTCGAACGGAGAAGAACTTCGCTCTCACAGTATTCTGTGCGTAAAATAGCAGCCTATTGCCGCTGTGTTCGTATTATGAATATAGAAACCCGAGACCCTTTTTACTAGAAACGATGCATTCCATCTTAGTTCTCAGGGGTGACAACGATTCTTAAAAAAAATTAATCGATGGTAGATGTAGATGTCTATGGATCACAGCCTTATCCTAATTTTTTTTTTAATATAATAGAATAAGGTTAAGAAAAAATCTTATCTTGTGTTGTCTTTTTTTAAATTCTTTGTTGCTCTACCTGCAGATTTTTCGATCCTATTTATTTATTGTTCTAACTAAATGCCACAATTATAGTATAATCTAATCGGCGCCTTAAACCTAAACCACTCTTCCGGTGTTTTACAGGGCAGGTTTAAATGGAAATTGCATAAGTATCAAATTTAGAAATTTGAAATATTTTATCATCTTAGCATCGATAATAGATAATAAAATCTTAATATTGAAACAATATTTAAGATTCTCCTAAATATTTATATAATCTGTTAAGAACTATGGAAGTTATGATGCTGTGATACGTAAGAACAGGACGAAACTACGTCCAGTGTCCTTGTATGACAGCGGAAATGCAAAACATAATAAGTGGCACAACTGCAGTTAATATAATCAGGCTTTACTTTGCGGAAATCCATTAAATTAGGATGATCATCAACTATAATCTTTATCTTTATATATAAAAGTTACGTGTCACATTGTTTGTCCGCGATGGACTCCTAAACTACTGAACTGATTTCAATGAAATTTTGTACACTGTGTGCAGTTTGGTCCAACTTGAGAGATAGGATACTTTTTATCCCGATAAGTGATCTTCAATATTTTTTATTGTGAATTTAAGGATTTTTTCATAGGAAGGGTCGTCGGAATGGGCAGAACAACGTCTGCCTGGCCAGCTAGTATTATATTAAAATGTTAATATTATTAAGAGAAATTAGGTGCTCTTCAAACCAGGTAAGTCACATTATTAATATCTTTGTAGCATCTTTAATATTTAAACACAACTATTGCGCAGGTCAGTATTCCAATCCAAAATGGTTTTGTCTTTGCGTCGAAAATACAAATGAGCACGCGTCGAAGATTGCGTCAAGGTGGCGAGAGGTAATAAAATATATGCGACGATAGACATGCTATTGCTGTAATTAGTCTTTAGGGTCTGTGGATTGGGAACAAACAGTTTACTGACTTCATTTAAGAACAAAGCTTACCGGATCCGAGTAGGTTACGTGCCATGGGTCCTCTCTGTTTATGTACACATGAGGCTTATATGTTATGGTAGGGTTGCTAGCTTTTTTAAATGAAATATAGTAATTTCAAGGATAAAAAATATAAAACTTAGTAAATAATACGTGGTAGAGTCATGTTGCAGCTATTGAGGTTGTGGTTATAGCACGAATGGGTCGGTTCGATCGGGGGAGGACCACGTTCTTACAGAATATCAGCGTAAAATAGCAGCTCTATGTTGCTGTTTCGTATTGTGAGTGTAGAGAACCGGAGACCCTTTTTACTGGAAAAGAGGCATTCCATCTTAGTCCTCACGGGTGACAATGCATCTGAAATTTGATTCGCAAACGAGCATAAATGTAGATGTCCATGGGCCACAGCAACCACTTACCATCAGGTGGACTGTGTGCTCGTTTGTCACACTATCCTATAAAAAATACAGCATCCAATTACCATCAGGTGGGCTGTGTGCTCGCTTGTTACCCTTATTCTAATTTAAAAAAATGCTGTGTATTACCTCATAACTTTTAGCTGGTGCTTCTCATGTGGTCCCATATAGATTTAGTCAAGGTCTGACCAGTAGTTTTTGAGTTATCCTTAATAATTTATATTGAAGTCGGTTGTACAACATTTTTTTTAATTTTACCACGTTTTTAGAATAAGGGTGACAAACGAGCACCCAGTCCATCTGATGGTAAGTGGTTGCTGTGGCCCATAGACATCTTCATCTATCCTCGATTAAGAATCAAAATGCAGATGCCTTGCAACTCCTGAAAACTAAGATGGAATCCCTCGTTTCCAGTAAGATAGAGAGTAATGTCAGGAGTTATCTAAGCTGTATGTTATGAATACAAATGTTGAAGATATTTTTGTGAAACGGACAAAATAAATGCTCATTGATGATTGTTATAAAAAAACGTAAATGACGCCACATTAATCCCACCCAGGCGAAGTCGGGGAGAGTCGCTAGTATATTTATAAAATTTAAAGTCACAGTCAACAACATGAGGACATCATTGGCATTGAACGTAATTTTGTCAGTTCCGTGGTGCAAGGCTTAGCAATAAGTTGCAGCGCTAAGGGCCGCGGGCTCGAATACTGCTCGAAACAAGTATTTGTATGGCCTACAAATAATTGTCTACAATGAATTGTCTGGATGGTCCTTGTGAAATTTAAGTATGTAAGCTGCGGCCACGGTACAGAAGAAAATCCTAGTGCGCAAGTAACGTTTAAAAAAAAGGAATAAAAAAAATCATCGCCCACAGAGAGCCAACTATCTGTAGTTCATATCCGTTCAATACATTCATTACAGTTTTATGGTCGTCCAATTCAATCATCCGTAGCTTCGGGCGACGCCGCGCTGGTCTAATTACTGGCCCGACCGTACCACGCCATTATCAGTAAATGCGTGTTTTTACGCGATTATCATTATGATTATAATAATTTGGTCCGCGTGGGATCCTCCCACGACGTTGTGAGTAATGCTCGGCTATGATGCTACAATTGCTTTACGTTGAACTTGATCTAATATCCGGTTTACATTACCTTAGACGTCCAAAGAGTATTTTTTTATAGAATAACGGTGACAAACGAGGAGACAGTCCACCTGATGGTAAAACTAGATGCTCTGGTCCATAGACATACATCTGTCTTCGATTAAGAATCAAAATGTAGATGCGTTGTCATCCCTGAGGACTAAGATGGAATACCCCGTTTCTAGTAAAAAGGCTCATCGGTTCTCTACAGCCACAATACGAACACATCAGCGTTAAGCTGCTTTGTGCTGGTATTCTGTGAGAACGTGGCCCTCCCCGGTCGAGCCAACCAATTTTTGCTACAACCACATTATAGCTGCAGCGCTCTACCACGTGTGGTAGATGAGTGAATTCCATTAGTGAAACGTTTTAATAGCTAAAAAAGATACAATTTAATCATAAATATTTTTCTATTTTATTATATTGATTGATTATTTTTGTATTAGAATTTTAAAAATGTTACGGAGTTTTCTGGACTGAAATTTTATTTTAAATATTTCAGATCCAGGACATAATTTCACGCATTAGCATAGAATAAAATCATTTTTATTCAATATAGATTACAATAATACTTATTGAAAGTAAAACCCGTAAGAAACCCAGGGGGACTTTTTTGATAATAAAATCAGTTTATAATATGTTATTTTAAACAATTGGTATGTAGACATTAGAAACAACGTGTATTTTTTAGTATTACATTAACTAAAATAAAACTACATTATGTTTATTCCTTATTAAATAAGGTAAGTCATAAATATAAACTAAGCACAGGAAGGGGTCAAGAATTGAGCCCTGAGGAACATCCATTCGGCGAACTGCTCCCATTAATAAAAACTGTTAATAATGGTAGGCAGCATCACAAATATCAAAAATAAAGTAAACTAACACCCTTTAGATGCCTCACTGCTGGGCACAGGCCTCCTTTTATTTCTAAGAACGCAAATTAGTTCGACGCACTGTTCCATTGCCTGTTAGCGGACTTCACATTTCCTCAATATAATAATTGTAAAAATAATAAATAATAATGTAATTTAATTCTTGGACATGGTTTCCTCACGATGTTTTCCTTCACCACGGTTATAAGACATATTGTATCAAAGAAGTATTAAAGTCTCGACTTCAGCTAAGCTATTGTGTGGAAATTGTTAAAAGTTTCATTTTCCACCCTTAAGTGGACAAATAAATATCGAAAATTAAAGGTAACAGCTAGAATGTTATCTAAATAGTAAAATTCAAAACTTCATACCCTTCTTTTAACTCTTGGGTTTTCTTCAAATATTTGAGACTATCTCTGAAGTTTAACCTGTTACCTAAAAGAAAAATTAACTATTCGATATAGTCAGTTTCAAAAAAAAATCGTTGAACATACATAAAAAACATTCGCGTCAAAATGTTTTTTTTTTATAGGATGAGGGTGACAAACGAGCACACAGTCCACCTGATGGTAAGTGGTTGCTGCGGCCCATAGACATCTACATCTATCCTCAATTACAAGTCAAAATGTAGATGCATTGTCACCCGTGAGGACTAAGATGGAATGCCTCATTTCCAGTAAAAAGGGCCTCCGGCCACCTGCAGTCACCAAGCGAAACGCAGAGGTAAACCTCTACTTCACGCTGGTTTTCTGTGAGGTCGTGGTACCACCCCGGTTCGAGCCGGCCCATCCGTGTGACAGCAAGAGCTGCCGCGTGGCTCTACCACTGTTAAAAACTTTTTGAACTAATATAAAAAATATAATATATAGTCTAAATTACTACGGCTGGACACCGGCCTCCTTTCATTTTAAGCTGACTAAAATTTAAGAAACCTTAAAAAACACGCATTGATCATGAGCTGTGATGATTCTAGAGAGAATTACCCTGGTGATCCTGACATGGGTACTAGGATAAAGTTTTTAAATTATTCTATTGTCATCGGTCCTTGATACGATGCAAATTTTCAAGTCAATCGGCCGGCTACAAGTTGGTGAAAACTACATAATAAGATTCCGTTTATATACATATACATATAAGAATTGTACCATCCTTAACTGTCCATGTTTTATGCAAATATATGAAATAAATAAATATATATATATATATATATATATATATGTGTGTATGTATGTATATATATAGATACACTATATATATATATATATATATATAGATAGAAGTTGATAACAGCGTGTTAACGGATTCGTTGCAGCACCGATTTTCGACAACTTTTAGCTGTGGCGGCGAACAAATATTTCATGACACGCCAGGCGCCACAGACTTTGATGACACGCCCATTGTGCCATCAGCCATGTGTAAAAGTCATGTTCTTTTTATGCTTTTTAGGGTTCCGTACCTCAAAAGGAAAAAACGGAACCCTTATAGGATCACTTTGTTGTCCGTCTGTCTGTCTGTCTGTCTGTCTGTCAAGACCCTTTTTCTCAGAAACGCGTGGAGGGATCACGCTGAAATTCATATGAAATACTTAAGTCTACTGTCCCTTGGAGCTGTGAAAAAATCAAACTTCTAAGCCAACGCAATCAAAAGATACAGCCGTTTATGCCGCAAATTTTTGACATTCGCAAGGGAATCAGGGAATCAAAACCTACAGGCTACTTCCCGTGAACTTAGAATCTTAAAATTTGGTACGAAGCAACGTATTGTAGCACAGATAAAGGAAAAATTGCGAAAAGCATAAATTTTTAGTTACATCATATAATAAAAATATTTTTAATAATTTTAAACTACGGATTTGTGCGGAACCCTCGGAGCGCGAGTTCGACTCGCACTTGGCTGGTTTATTTTACTTGTTTAGACCTAATTAAGTTTATTTGACATCAAACATCAGTTACAAACGGAAAGATACTTGTTTTTAGTGTGTAACTACGTATTTTTCCATGTGTTTTCTTTGAAATTGAGTGTAAGTGACTTTTTTATGCAGAGATTACAAACCTTTTGTACAATTAAAAATACAAAAAATCATTTATATAAGTAGGTACAGCTAAATCACCCTGGAAAATTTTGGTTTTTATTAAATTAAATTTTCACCTAATAATAATATTTGTAAATATCAAACAATCAAGAACTTAGATTTGGAAAAACATAAGGTTTATGATTCATTAATATTTACAAATGTTAAATATTATTTAATGTTATACAAATGTAAAAGTAAAGTCGATTTGAAAACGTCTAATTAGTAAGAATAGCAAAACAAGTGTTTTTAAAAGGATACAAATGCCGGCGCTATTCGGCGGCGGATTGACAAAAGACTATTTATTAGCGAACTTTTATTATGCATGAACGGTTTCAAACTGTTTCAAGCAAAGATAAACCCTATACCATATCACAAGAGCACATGGTACTTCGTAGGTCTATTCGGTCATATGATAGTAATAAGACGGCAGTTCAACCATTTTAAGCAAAATTAAACAATATGACAAACGCATTGTTTTTTTTTCAACAGAAGACTTGTTTTCCAGAAATTTATTTACAACTCGAGTTTGTGTGCGATCGCAATGAGTGCTATTATTTGTTACTTATTAGACTATTTTTCCACAACATGATTGAAAACCAACAAAGAAAAAAAGAGTACCATGTACAAGTTAAAAAAAGGTTGTCAACCTCTAAAAATTTCAAATTTTCAAAATATCCAGAAACGAAGGCGCAGGCATGAACTACTTGCAAAATAATGAATATTTTGTTCTGGATAAATTTTCCAAAAACGCAATTTGAGCGAGTTATAACGATTTTTAAAAAGACACGACTCGCGTATCATACGCCACACAAAAGTAATCGATGGCACGCCTGGCATGCCACCAGCACTGAACCGGTTAAGGAAGTGATGAATTCGACTGTATGTTATTTTATGTAGGTATGTTAAGCGTTATCGGCACCATTTGTGAAACGGTCTTCATGATTATTTTATACTTTAACGGTCCACCACTGTGCGATTTAGAAGAAGTTTTCTCCCTCGCACTACTTCCTCGTGGAATCGCACCAGCGTTTTTTCCGGACCGATACGACTTAGGAACCTTCAAGAAAAGAGCTTACACCTTTCTCAAAGGCTGGCAACGCATCTGCAATTCCCCTGGTTTTGCGGTTGTTCATGGGCCCCTTCTTCTATAAAAAAAAACTTTAGGGATGGTCCATATAAACTTGAAGGCAAA
Organism: Parnassius glacialis; assembly: GCA_033319125.1. Lineage (NCBI taxonomy): Eukaryota > Metazoa > Arthropoda > Insecta > Lepidoptera > Papilionidae > Parnassius > Parnassius glacialis. The sequence continues at coordinate 35,763,449 of JAVANC010000025.1, forward strand.
ATTCCACCTCTGAAGGTTTCAAAAATGGGATGAAATTTTTAATGTTTACATGACATTGAGATTGTGATATTTATTAGTCCACTCAAAAGGGTTAAAAAATTAAGTCGGTGATGAGACATAGTGTAAAGAAGAATCAAGGCCCCGATTTCTGAATTTGACGGCTCCGTGGCGCAGTAGCTTAGCAATCAGTTGTTGCGCTGGGGGCCGCGGGTTCGAATCCCACACGGAACAAGTATTTGTATGGCCTACAAATAATTATTCCGGGTCTGGATGTTTATCCTTGTGCAAATTATGTTTGTAAACTGCCTCCACGACACAGGAGAAAATCCTAGTGTGGGGGTAAAGTTTTAAAAAAAAATGAAATTATGTTATTCTTTCTAGTTCTTTGGAATCGCCTTTTAATTTTTAAGTATTTTGAAGTTATACTTCTTTTGGCGCGTTTGAGAAAAATGATGCGAGTGATTTTTTTACGATGCGCGCGCACACTGAAACTTAAAAGCGACAGCTTCAGTTGGTAGTTGTCTGTCAACTATCAAGTTTCCGTGAGGACTGATAACTATATTTCAGGTAGTTACTTTTTAGTTATTTTTAACCTGTTGGAGGTTTAGTTATTAATACCGGATTAACTTTTAGTTAAAAAAAGGATCAAACTTACAGTTACTAAATGGGAAGTTGATAATGAATCTTGAATCTGGAAGTTGATAAAGACCTCTTCTCAAAAAGGTTTTTCTTTACCTAAATTATTATGTTAGAAAAGATCCCGAACAGTAAATAATTTTATGATAGTAATTGGCTAGGACTAAATATGATTCACGTCTAAAGTTTGAACTTCCACGAACCGGGTATAGAGTTCTCAGTGACACCTGCAAGCCGACAGCGTGTGTGACAGATTTTTTACAAATTTTTTTCAACAAACAGAGTTACAGTCCGCTGGTACGTGGCTATTGCAGGCCATGGACAACTGCAATCAACTTCAAAGAAAGAAGGCTGCAAATCCATTGTCACTTCTGAGGACTAAGTCGGAATGACACAATGTAATACTGACCTTCTATTCCATTCAGACCTGAACACGACAGTGTCCGTGCTACTTCTTGGCGCCAGAGACAGTTTAAAAGTTTGTACCTATCCAGACGAACTCCTAGTTAAAGGAGTCTTGCCACCTGATGGTAACTGGATGCTGTGGCCTATAGACATATGCATCTATCTATCTTAAATTATGATAATGAAAATTGGTTTGAAATATCCTCAAATCTGAACTTCGGGCGATTCATTCAGTCTAAGCCAAAGCAGCTGCAAGGAAGCTGGGAGTCCTTGCAAAGGTGCGGCGATACTTCACGCAGGGACAGCTGCTTACTTTATATAAAACGGAAGTCTCGTCGGGCATGGAGTATTGCTGCCATATATGGACTGGTGCTACAAAATGCCACCTAGCTCAGACTCAATATAAAGTCGTGCTAAGAGGCTTATTGGTGATCCAAATTCGGTTTAAACCAATCTTACCAGTCTCGAACACAGGCGCAAAGTAGCCAGCCTTTCGGTTTTCTACAGGATGCATTTCGGAAAGTGTGCGCAGGAATATAATTCCTGTCTCTCCCTTCCACCATCGGACAATCAGACGTTTGGCCAGTCTCCACCCTTTCGTTGTTGACTTACCACGGATTCCAACCAAACGGTTCGCTACGTCGTTCATCATGAGTACAGCAAAGGAGTGGAATATGTTGCCAGCATCTGTCTTTCCATCCGATTACAGTGTGGGTGTCTTCAAGGCAAGAGTGAATAGACTTTTCAGTGCACTTCACCATCTTAGGCTACATCACCACTTGCCATCAGTTGGGATCGTAGATAAGTGCTGGCATAGTAGAATATTAAAAAAATAGAGATACGTCACCCATGAGGACTATATTTAAACGCTCGTTACCGGTAACAAGTGTCTCCGCTCCTAATCACGTCATATGAAATTATAGTATTATGCTGCTATTTTAGAATGATGTTTAGTAAGAGTCCTTTTATTGGTGCTGATAATGATCGGTACCAATAAACTGCATTAAGGTTGCACCATGCAATGGCATGTTGCAATCATAATACATTTACCGCGTGGCTCTACCACGCAAGGTTCTCGTGTATTACAAAATTTAAAACAGACGCCCTAAAATTTTTACGTGATAGAGCCATGCTGCAGCTATATTAGGGTTGTAGCACAAATAGATCGGCTCAACCGAGGAAGGATCTAGCTCTCACAGAATACCAGTGTGTAATGGCAGCTCAATGTTGTTGTTTTTCGTATGATGAGTGTAGAGAACCGGAGAACCTTTTTACTGGAAACGAGGTATTCCATCTTAGACCTCAGGCGTTTTGATTTTCAACTAAGGATAGATGTAGATATGTATGGGCCACAGCATTCACTTACCATCAGAAGGACTGTAGGCTCTTTCATCACCCTTATTCTATACAAAACGTCCTAAACGTAAAGTTGAGCCTATATACATATCCAACTACTGGACTTTGTCCTCCTTACATTTCCAAAAGCAACCCATCCTACTAATACTCCGTTGAACATATTATTGTTTTTTTTTTATAGGATAAGCGTGACAAACGAGCACACAGTCCACCTGATGGTAAGTGGTTGCTGCGGCCCATAGACATCTACATCTATCCTCGTTTGCGAATCAAATTGCAGATGCGTTGTCACCCGTGAGGACTAAGATGGAATGCCTCATTTCCAGTAAAAAGGGCCTCCGGCCACCTGCACTCACCAAGCGAAACGCAGAGGTAAACCTCTACTTCACGCTGGTATTCTGTGAGGTCGTGGTACCACCCCGGTTCGTGCCGGCCCATCCGTGCAACAGCAAAAGCTGCCGCGTGGCTCTACCACTGTTTAAAAAGACTACAACGAGGACTGGATCCTGTATGGAGCGTGTAAAAGATGGGCTCATGGATCCTGTACAAATATCCCAGAATGTTCAGACGTGTATGTTTGTAACCGTTGTAAATATTTTTAAAGTTTTCTTAACTGGTAACTTTATGTTGAAACGTCACGTGTTCGAAAGTATTCAATAGCTTCTTATCCATAGTAATAAATTTTTTAATTTATTTTTTATTGATTTATTTGGATGTTTATAGTGATTATGTGGCTCTGGGCACAGTATTCCTACTATATATTTACTGTGCTCTGGGCGTTTATTGTAATAATGTAAGATTATTGTGTGATTTAAAATTTTTGTAAACCTACATGTGCCTGGTTCTGTCCGGTCTTAAGTGTTCGAATTTATACTTGTCCGTACTATTATAGGTGCCAAATTTCAATAAAGCCAAAAACCAAAACCAATGATTGATTCCATGTTTTGTTGTTATATATATATAACATTTGCCTTTGTTGATTTATTATAATTTCTTATATGATTGTTAAATTAAAAATATTCATTATTTAAATAAAACCTCATTATTAATTTTTTTTTGCTAAAAACTTTAAGTGTCCGGTACCGGGGGAGCCTCCCGCTAAATTAAATCAGGTGTGAACGGGAATCAAACCCGGGTTGTTCGAGTGCTATGAAATATTCAGGGAGCGCTTAGCCCCTGAGGCAATCACGGCTAAAAGTATTTATTCATTTATTAGCGTCCCGTACCCAAAGGTTAGAATATAATAGAATAGAATAATTTTTTATTCAATATAGATCAAATGTGTAATTGTGATTGAAAGTAATTTTTTACTTTACCACTGGTTCGAAAAAACCTCTGTCCTGGGAAGAAACAGCAAGAAACCCAGCGGGACTTTTTTTAAAAATAAATTTTACAATATAAATGATTACGAACTATTTACAAAATTGATTTTAGAAACTGCTTGGAAGCGACTCATTCCCAGGGGTTATTAACAACCATGTATTCATTTATACTATAATAACCCTTTTTATACAATTTCAGCTTAATAAAACATTTAAACTTCGCAATAGAGAGAACCTGTACACTTTCCGGGACCTTGTTGTAATAGCGTATACATTGCCCCAAGAATGAATTACTGACTCTGTGGAGTCGAGAAACTGGCATCACTGGCTTGTGTTTGTTCCTAGTGTTTACATAATGTATATCACTGTTTTTACTAAAACTACCTTTGTTTTTGTGAACATACATTAAATTTTCGTAAATATACTGAGAGGCCAAAGTTAATATATTTATTTCTTTAAATTTATCTGTAAGAGATTTGGTTTTAGGTTTTAAATAGCTCTAAAGGCCCTCTTCTGTAAAACAAAAATAGTTTCTAAATCAGCCGCATTTCCCCATAGCAAAATCCCATAAGACATTATGCTATGGAAATAACTGAAATAAACTAATCTAGCTGTCTCGACACTAGTGAGACCTGTAATCTTTTTTACAGCATAGGCTGCAGAACTTAGTCTACTTGCTAATTTGGACGATACGATTATGGGAGCCCCACTGAAGCTTTGCGTCGAGATAGATGCCAAGAAAAACAGTGAATTCAACACGTCTCAGTCCTTTCCCATTTAAAAACACATTGGTACTCAGATTTTTAACATTCGTTGTTGTAAATGTAATATATTTAGTTTTATTTCCGTTTAAATGAAGATTATTAACGTTAAACCAATGCACTAATTTTGCTATAGCATTATTCACTTCGTAACATTTAAATGATTGACGTTTATGTTTAAAAATCAAGGAAGCATCATCAGCAAATAATACTATATCATGATTATCCCCTACAAGAGAGTAAGTCATTAATATACACTAGAAATAGGGATGGGCCGAGAATGGAGCCCTGAGGGACACCCATTAGTACAGGTGACCCGGAAGAACTTTTACCATTGATAATAACTTTCTGCATTCTATTACTTAAATATGAAATAATAAATTTAAGCGCTGTTTTCTTGATACCATAGTACTGTAGCCTCCTGATTAATGTCTCATGGTGAACGCTGTCGAAGGCCTTGGAAAGGTCACAAAGTACACCCAAATCATCCTCTGAATTCTCCCATGCACAAAAAATATGTTTAATAAGCTCAACTCCAGCGTCAGTTGTCGAGCGACCCCTTGTAAAACCGAATTGATTTTTATGGAGCAATTTATTAATATTAAAGAAACTTAACATCTAATTCAGATTCTTATTTTTAGAAACTTTTTTTTTAAATTTTACTAAATGTTGGTAGTACAGAAATTGGTAAAAAATTGGCGGGGTCTAATGTACAACCAGATTTAAATAAAAGTTACTTTACTATGTTTCATTAAATCAGGAAACACACCAGATTCGACGCTTGTATTAAATATAGTGGCTAGATAAGGTGCTATTATAACTATTATAGATAAAATAACTGTAACGGAAATCCCCCATAAGTCTGCCGTTTTCTTAACATCAATAGTTTTAAAATATTTAACGATATCTTTTGGCAGTACTCTATGGAATTTAAAAGTATTTGAACAAACCTTTATATTTTGTTTAAGCAATCATTCGGCGACAGTAGGAGAAGAATTTAATGATTTAGTGGTCAAAAAATGAACATCAGTAAAATGTTTCTCAAAAGCCATAGCAACTTCATGATCAGATCGAGTTAAATTATTGTTAATATTCAATTGAAAACCCGAGTTGCGCAGTTTGACCTTACCCGTTTCACTATTTATTATTTTCCAGGTCATTTTAATTTTATTAGATGTAGTTTTAATTTTGTTAATTAAATGTAAAGCCTTATCTGTGAAACACACTTTTTTAAATATTTTAGAATATGTTTTTACACAATCTTTAAATATAACACTACTATTATATGATCTTTCCTTATAAAGCTCATATAACTTTCGCCTACTTTTATAAATTCCTACTGTCGCCAATTCATTAAATGATTTGCGACTGTTAAAATAGAAAGTTTTAGAAGTAAATATCCTATTAAATTCACAAGTTATAATTTTAAATAACGTACCATACAAATAATTAGCACTATTTTTAAATGAAAGTGATGGAAGTCTTTTTATTATATTACTTCTAAACCATGTTCATTTATTGGAACAAACACAACTTTCTCATTTTTCTGTTTCTTGTGTATGTAAGGCAATGATACCAACTGTCCACAGTGATCTGAACTTAAATTTTGAATAATTGATTTATGCAAGGGCTTAACATCTGTAAAAATGTTACCTATACAGGTTGCACTAGGCCCAGCAATACGTGTTGGTAAAAACTTGGCTGAGTTAAAAAGTAAATAATAAGATAGCACATTTGCTATCAGTCTTAAATTATATTTGGATAGGTAATACCTACCTTTTGTCCAAAACTGTTTTATTAAATTATTTATATCAACTAAATGATATTTGTCATTATTAGCATTACAGTTATATATGTATGTCGTACATATTAAATTATTCATTTGTATATTTAAATTATGTCTTAGATTATTTTCCTGTAGCAATCCCAGTATGTAAGGCAGTGTGAACAAGACAATTTTGTGTACATTTAAGTTATTAAGTTGCTCAATATATCTTAATAACTGTTTGTTGTTTACACTGCCTCTTCTACTAACAAAAAATATTATTGTACTATTTGGGCAAAATTTAGTAACTATAATTTTATTTAGGATGTCACTAAAAGATGCTCCAGGCTTGCAGCAATTTGTAACTTTTTGTCCCTTTAAAGAGTTATTTAAAGTTATGCCTAGATTTTTTCCTATGTCATCGCTATACACAATTATATTATTTTTGTTAATATTTGAGTTATTTTTTTATTTTAAGCTCCTTTGCTATGGCACTCTCATAGAGTTTTTGTGGTGGTAAATATATATATATATATATATATATATATATATATATATATATATATATATATATATATATATATATATATATATATATATATATATATATATATAATTATCAGCACACACCGACTCTGAAGAATCTGGTTAACCATAGGTACCCTATTACCAAGCCTCCGTCGTCCGTCCGTCCGTCCGTCTGTCTGTCAGCGGGCTGTATCTCATGATCCATAATATGTAGACAGTTGAAATTTTTACAGAATGTGTAAAAACAACATAAAATAATAAAAGTACAACAAATTAAAAATTAAAGGGTGGCTCCCCTACTAGAAACGTGTTTAACGACGGTACGGAACCCTTCATGCGCGAATCGGACTCGCACTTGTCCGGCTTTTTTTATTTAAGTACACCAACGATTCTTGCAACAATACAGAAATAATATAATAGTATACAAACATCAACTTAGTCACTAATTGCACAACCAATTAAAAGTATACACCGCGTGCTTGTAGATACCTACTAAAAAGTTACCTGGTAATTCTAAAAACAAAATACAAAACTTAGGATAAAAGTTAAAGTTACAGCCTATATACGTCCCACTGCTGGGCACAGGCCTTCCCTCATTTCTGAGAGGGTTTAGGGCAAGGAAATATCCGCCGCGCTGCCCCAAGTTGGCGAACTTCACATGTCTTCGAATTTTTTTTTCTTATTTCTCAGACACAGGTTTCCTCACGATGTTTTCTGCACTTAAAATTGCCATGAACAGTTTCATTGGTGCCGGCGGGGATCGAACCCGTGTTAAACTTAGGATAGATACATCAAAATAATATTATTTGTATAAAAAAATAACTTACACCTATTTACCTACTTACATAATGTATCGTTTATTGTGGCCTTAAACTTAGTTAAAGACCCGCACTTATCTATTTTGCGAAACTGGCTCCCAGAACTGTTTTGCGAAACGGACGAGCGAGAGGCTAAATGGGCTTTCGAGGCATTTGTGACGGAACTTTAAAAATTTCATTAGGAGTGCAGGACAATGCAATTGGTATCTCATAATCTTGAAAAAAAGGATAGGTCAAGTAGGTCTCTCCCCACTGAACGGGTTCAGGCCTTGTCGTGGTGGGTGTCTTAATAGACGTGCCTTGGTCACCCGCGGTGAACTAAGAAGGACCCACATGTCTTGCCAGAGGTGAAGGGATGGCTGAGGTTTTCCTCCGGCTGAGGTGGCCACTCCGAGTGGGCTTGGAGAACCCATTTCGTATGAGTGTTGATAGGCTGCGGCGAGAGGGGTGTCCTCTCCCCCTACCACTGCAGCGGAGGTGGAGTCGCGGAGGAAGAGGAGTGTTGGTATGATGTTGCGCCACTCGCGCCATCTCCGCAGCCGAAACTTGGTTGGCGGCGGAGCCAGAGACCAGATCCGCTGATGGGGTCAGGAAAGCTAGTGCTCCTGCGCCTCGTTTGTCCCGGACCCATTGCCTTCGCGCGTCAGACACTGGGATGTCTGTTGTATGTACGCACGCAGTGGTATGCGTAGGTATTTATTTCTCCATGTAAAAAAAAATGCAGTTATCCAATCCCTGCATCCTTAGAAACTCTAGTAGGTCCTTGTAGTGACTGAATCGTATATGCCAGTGTGAGAACACCAAATGTTTTACTAACCGTTTCTGATAGCGTTCATATGTAGCAAAATGTGTACTCCAGGCTACACTTCCATACTCAAGGATCGATTTGACCAAGCTATTGTAGAGCGTAATTTTTGATGATATACACTTGAATACTCTAGCGCTCCTGATAATAAAATGAATTAGTCAATATATACAACAAATGTCATTTAACTATCCATAAGCACCCCCCAGATCTCTTTTTTTAATTAATTAAAATTAAATACTAACTTATAATTTGCTTTATCTTTTATCCCTATATCTTACATCATCTTGAGTATCGCAGCGTCAAATAACGTTAACTTATTAGTCAATATTCAATGTTCAACTAGGTGACAATTTATTACTAATAAATTGTTACCTAGTTGAACGTGGTAATGGAACTCGGCTGCATGACTTTAAGAGCAAGTCGCCATAACGCGAGCCTCTACCACGCCCACGAGGCAAGATTGTAATGATAGAGGGCGATACTCAAGATGCGTAGGCCCGCCCTCTCCAGCAATGTAGCAATGTTTAATTAGCCATTATGATAATGTATAATATTTTTTGTGTCTTTATATTATGGTGTACGATAAGTTCACAAGATAATCTTTTTTAATAGGTTTAAAACCCGTAAGGTTTTAAATAAAACTAATTTTTATGTCGAGTAATTTACAACCATGAGGACTGAGAAGTTCGATAAAGTGACCTGTGATAAAGGATAAGGGTCTACGTAGGCTGTTGGAAAATACACACGACATACATATCCATTATATAATCGGGTGCCATCTGGTTGGGGTTTATTTATTTATGTATTTTACTATTTAATATATATTTATTAATAGATGCTGTGGCCTATCCTCGATTAAGAATCACAATGCAGATGCGTTGTCACCCCTGGGGTCTAAGATGAAATGCCTCGTTACCAGTAAAAAGGGTATGCAGTTCTCTACACTCACCATACGAAACACAGCAATTGAACTCCTATTTTATACTGGTATTCAGTGAGAGCGCGGTCCTTCCCCGGTCGAGCCTTTGTGCTACAACCATAATATAGCTGCAGCATGACTCCACCACGTACTTAAAATATAACTTTCGATTGAAACCTTGGAAAGCGATAACGTGCACATGCAAATCACAGCGATTAATTTATGATTAGCATAATACTCGCGCGGCACCCGTAGCTTATCTAAACTGGTATTTATGACTTGGGTAGGCAGCTACAGTGACATATTTACAGTACTCACTTGTTATGCTTTGTGGCGAGATAATATTCATATGCTGCTCAATGTGTTTGAAAGTATGTTTAGGTGAAGAAAATTTTGTACGTGGTAGAGCCACACTGTAGCTACAATATTATGTTTGGAGCTTTGGAGCACCGCTGAAGGACCGCGCGTTCGCAGAATACCAGCGTAAAATTGCGGCTTAATATATATATATATATATATATATATAAAATGATGGTCCATAGCCTTGCCAGGATTCATTAGGTGGCACTTAGTCAAGTTATTGAAAATCAAATGACAAACTTTCACAATAATATGGTTTAGTGCCAATAAGTAAATCAAAAAGTCTGGACCCGGTAAGTGACACTGTGTTCGAATTATTCATCACCATAATCATTACATCCCTTCACAAGCCCACTTCCGAACATAGGCTACCCACAGGTGTATAATTGGAACCAGTAGAAACCAGCAACTGACAAACTTTCAAAACCACTCTGATTTTTAATTAATTTTTGTGGGAAAACTTAAGTTTTAATATTAGTGATTTGTACATCGTGTGCGATAAAGATTTTTCTACGGGATTATGAAGGTAATTATGCAAAAAATCTGATAACTTTCTGAATTATGGATTGTTAATTTATCCTTTCATATTTCTACTTTGGCCCCCCTCACATCGTTTGTATTATGGTCTCTGGAGGCCATATAACATATATGAGCGACCAATTATTTCTTTATTTCTTATTTTGCTATTTCATATGTCTCGATAAAGTGTATTGTCTCCATCTTCAAGGAAAAGGAAACTATGGGATCCCAACTATATAAAAAAGGCAATTGAAGCAGTGAGGACGAAGGTCATCGGCTATAAAAATGTTTTTTATACCAAGATCTACACTGAAACGATTGGTGAAGGATTCGCAAGAATCCTTGGAGATACTCGTGCAACCACTTGGTATTATGTGCTTTTTAAGAATTCATTAAAATGAGGAAATTCCCAAGTTTCTTTCACATTCTGACTTACGATATTGCCGACATTTTTGGCCGGGCATTTTTTTATAGGATAAGGGTGACAAACGAGCACACAGACCACCTGATGGTAAGTGGTTATAGAGGCCTATAGACATCGACATCTATCCTCAATTACAAATCAAAATGCAGATGCGTTGTCACCCGTAAAGACTAAGATGTAATGCCTCGTTTCCAGTAAAAGAGCTCTTAAGAGTATAGTGCATAGGAGTAGTTGCTATTTATGGGCCCACACTGCCTGTACATTTCGTAAAGGCGAATTATATCTGTGATTTTTGCCGTTAGGTTTAATGATACTGAATACATTTAATATGGCCCCCCAGGAAGCCATATAACCCTCACTGGATCTCAAGTTGCCAAATTTTAACTTTAAGAATATAATTGTGTTTGATTATTCTGTCGCAGTTTCATTTATTCCATTGTCAAGCATGCGTAGACAACTTAACACTATAATGTATTTATTCTATGTCTCAGTCTGATATTTTTAAGATAAAGCCCAAAACGCAAAGTAGGTGGCTATATTACCACCTTCTCCTCTAATAAATTTTATATTTACTCTATTAAGTCTGGATTGAAACTCATCGCGCCATCTACCGGAAAGAACAGAATTTTTTTTTTATAGGATAAAGGTGACAAACTAGCACACAGTCCACCTGATGGTAAGTGGTTCCTGCGGCCCATAGACATCTACATCTATCCTCTGTTACAATTCAAAATGTAGATGCGTTGTCACCCGTGAGGACTAAGATGGAATGCCTCATTTCCAGTAAAAAGGGCCTCCGGCCACCTGCACTCACCAAGCGAAACGCAGAGGTAAATCTCTACTTCACGCTGGTTTTCTGTGAGGTCGTGGTACCACCCCGGTTCGAGCCGGCCCATCCATGCGACAGCAAAGCTGCCGCGTGGCTCTACCACTGTTAAGAATAACGTCTGCAAGACACTGCTCATTCTTATCCTGCTGCAGGTTCGCGTATAAATAAATAAAAAAACACCACTAGCATAACGTTAACTTTACATTTAATAGTTCTAAATTTAAATAGACTTTTAACTTGGTAATCATTTACGGGGGAGGAATCTGTTCAGCAGTGGGCTTGTGATGGGCTGTAGTGGTATTATTAAAGATCATTGATGAGAGATGATGAGTTATTATAAGTTATTTTTAATAGAATAAGGGTGACAAGCGAGCACACAGTCCACCTGATGGTAAGTGGTTGCTGTGGCCCATAGACATTTACATCTATCCTCGATTAAGAATTAAAATGTAGATGCATTGTCACCACTCAGGACTCAGGTGGAATCCCTCGTTTCCAGTAAAAAGGGGTCTCCGGTTCTCTATACTCACCATACGTAGCACAGCAATATTAAGCTACTATTTTACGCTGATATTCTGTTAAAGCGTGGTTTTACCCCGTTCGAGCCGACCCATTCGGGCTACAACCATAATATAGCTGCAGCATGGCTCTACCACATAAGTAAATTACACAAAATTAATGTAAACCTATATATGTCTAAAAAATGACCCCGCTGGGTTTCTTGCCGGTACATATACGTCCCACAGGCGGGGACATGGTTATGGAGCTCTACTGCTGAGCTGGTACATCTCGGTGCTCCGTAATCTGTTGACCGGACTTCACATGACATCGAAATATTTTATTACTCAGGCAGGTTTCCTCATTATTTTTTTTTGGTGCAATCAATTTCATTGGTTTTGTGTTTTTTTTATAGGATAGGGTGACAAACGAGCACACAGTCCTCCTGATGGTAAGTGGTTGCTGCGGCCCATAAACATCTACATCTATCCTCTATTACAAATCAAAATGCAGATGCGTTGTCACCCGTGAGGACTAAGATGGAATGCCTCATTTTCAGTAAAAAGGGCCTCCGGCCACCTGCACTCACCAAGCGAAACGCAGAGGTAAATCTCTACTTCACGCTGGTATTCTGTGAGGTCGTGGTACCACCCCGGTTTGAGCCGGCCCATCCGTGCGACAGCAAAAGCTGCCGCGTGGCTCTACCACTGTTAACTGGTGCCGGCGGAGATTGAATCCGGATAGCTCGCATACTGTGAAATTTGCAGCTAGATCTTAGCCCACGAGTTACTACGGCTTTCGGCTTATGTGTGTTATAATTTAATTATATAAACCACAATTTAGTTTCTTTAGTAGGTGTTCAATTTACACGAAAAACATGAAATGTTTGCATATTGTCAATGTTTTAAATAAGTTTCGTTTTGTTAATTATTTTTTTATATTTATTTACCAAAAGTGATAAACAAATGAACATCTTATGGTAAGTAGCTACCGCAGTCCATGGACACCTGCCACTGACCTCAAACAAAGAAGGCTAAAGATACGTTTTCACGTCTAAAGACTAAGATCGAATGCCTCACATGTAAACTGGATCTCTGTACCCTTCAGTACGGCTAGCATGGGCTGGGGACAAAAATTTTATCCCCCGATTATATCCAATGACAAGAGATAATTTTTTTATAGCATAAGTGTGACAAACGAGCTCACAGTCCACCTGATAGTAAGTGGTTGCAGCGGCCCATAGACATCTACATCTATCCTCGTTTGCGAATCAAAATGCAGATGCGTTGTCACCCGTGAGGACTAAGATGGAATGCCTCATTTCCAGTAAAAAGGGCCTCCGGCCACCTGCACTCACCAAGCGAAACGCAGAGGTAAACCTCTACTTCACGCTGCTATTCTGTGAGGTCGTGGTACCACCCCGGTTCGAGCCGGCCCATCCGTGCGACAGCAAAAGCTGCCGCGTGGCTCTACCACTGTTAAAATGTATCTTGTCCCTATGCCAAAGCACGGCAACGGGGAGAAGTATATCCCCTTTTAACATAACGAGTAGACATATATCCCCCGTTCTATGCTACAGCCAAATGAAAGATAAAAAATTATACTTTTTTGACATTTGAAAGGGACAATTCTATCCTAGTTCATTGGACGTGGGTTTAAGTTTATATTCATACAAAAAATATATCTAAGTGCAAGTCTATCTCGCATTTTATCTTCTGTAGATATTATATCCACCGGCGTGCCCATGCTCGAAGGGTGGATAAAACTTAGCGAGGGGATAAACGTTTTCTCCTTTTCCCGGGGATAAAATTGTCTCCTGCCCATGCCAGCCCCGCAGACCGGAGCAAAGCAGTGCAAGCGCTGTTATTTGGCGGCAGAAATGGGTAAGAGGGTGGTACCTACACAGACGGACCCCTGGGTACAAAAGGAATCCTACTAAGTGTAGTACAAATAATTATGTTTTTAATTTATCCACCTTATATGTTATTATTATTGCAGAAACTGCATTATATACAGCATTTGTACAAAGCATATTACTGTCAATATTAGTATTAGAATATTTAGTCTTACGCTTAAAAATATTCTCTTGCTCCTCCTTCAGTATCCATACATAATCCGGTAAATTTAAACAATATGTAGACAACACACAAACACACTCACATACACTTAATAGATAATAAACTTCACTTCAATTCAGCACATTCTAGCTTACATATAGCATTAACACTGCAATACTTAGTGCAAGCAAGAGATAACTGTTAAACTTCTGGCGCGAAATTCAAAATAAAAGATGTCCGCCGTCCGCGCAAGGCAAAGACATAGCTGAGTACTGCCGGGCCGCAGACTCCGGCTGTGGGTCACCGCCTACTGCCTGCAATGAGATCATAAAGGTGTTTCGAATATAATTTACACTTTACGCGTTACGAAGTGCAACATAGCCTTTGCATACCAATGAGACAACATAAAATTGTAATTGATCGTAGGTTATAGATATTATGATGTGTAATTTCAACTTTGTCCAAAAGTTTACGTAAAATGAGTTGCATTTCATACGATTAGTATTAATACACTGCTGCTTATTTTAGATCTTTTCGATCTTTACTTGATTTTAATTGTATATACCTACTCGTAAGAGAACTTTTGAAGCGCCCACCCGATGGTGGCTCTTACTGGGAACTACGATAGAATGCATCATGTCTTCAAACTGGATTACAACAGTAAATTCACTACTGCTTGTAGTAAGAAGTAGGTAAATGTGTATGGTACCTATCCGTATGCAAATAATATTAGGTAAAAAAAACCGGCCAAGTGCGAGTCGGACTCGCGCACCGAGGGTTCCGAACAAATCCGTAGGTATATAAGTTTAAAATTATTAAAATATTTTTATTATATGATATAACTAAAAATTTATAGTTTTCGCAATTTTTCCTTTATCTGTGCTATAAAACGTTGCTTCGTACCAAATTTCAAGATTCTGAGTTCACGGGAAGTACCCTGTAGGTTTTTATTCCCTTACGAATGTCGAAAATTTGCGGCAAAAACGGCTGTATGTATATTTTCTGCCGACTTCCAAAAAGGAGACGGTACTCAAATCGAGTGTATGTTTTTTTTTTTTTTATGTATGTTACCTCATAACTCTGTACTGGGCGAACCGATTTCGATGATTCTTTTTTTATATGAAAGCTGACAGTTCTCGTGTGGTCCCATATAAATTTGATCAAGGTCAGACCAATGGTTATTGAGTTATTCTTAAATAACCTATATTGAAATCGCTTATATTGAAGTCGGCTGTACAAAATTTTTAATTTTAAATTATAAATTATATTCTTAGCCGTCTTAATTTTGTTGCTAATATGTAACGATTTGGCTGTGGAGCAAACTCTTTTAAACATTTTAGAATAATTTTTGACATATTCTTTAAAAGCATCTGAAGGATTATAATATGATCTTTCATGGTAAAGGTCATATAACGTTCGTCTGCTTTTATGGATTCCTACTGTCGCCCACTCATTAAATATTAAATGCCTTGCGACTGTTTCTGGAGAATGTTTTAGAAGTAAAGGTTTTTACGAAATGCACAGCCAGTGTGGGCCCATAAATAGCAAACCTAGCATTGAAACCACTCCTATGCACTATACTCTTAAGAGCTCTTTTACTGGAAACGAGGCATTACATCTTAGTCTTTACGGGTGACAACACATCTGCATTTTGATTTGTAATTGAGGATAGATGTCGATGTCTATAGGCCTCTATAACCACTTACCATCAGGTGGTCTGTGTGCTCGTTTGTTACCCTTATCCTATAAAAAAATGCCCGGCCAAAAAGGTCGGCAATATCTTAAGTCAGAATGTGAAAGAAACTTGGGAATTTCTTCATTTTAGTGAATTCTTAAAAAGCACATAATACCAAGTGGTTTATGCACGAGTATCTCCAAGGATTCTTGCGAATCCTTCACCAATCGTTTCAGTGTAGATCTTGGTATAAAAAACATTTTTATAGCCGATGACCTTCATCCTCACTGCTTCAATTGCCTTTTTTATATAGTTGGGACCCCATAATTTCCTTTTCCTTGAAGATGGAGACAATACACTTTATCGAGACATATGAAACAGCAAAATAAAAAATAAAGAAATAATTTGTCGCTCATATATGTTATATGGCCTCCAGAGACCATAATTCAAACGATGTGAGGGGGGTCAAAGTAGAAATTTGAAAGGATAAATTAACAATCCATAATTCAGAAAGTTATCAGATTTTTTGCATAATTACCTTCATAATCCTGTAGAAAAATCTTTATCGCACACGTACAAATCACCAATATTAAAACTTAAGTTTTCCCACAAAAATTAATTAAAAATCAGAGTGGTTTTGAAAGTTTGTCAGTTGCTGGTTTCTACTGATTCCAATTATACACCTGTGGGTAGCCTATGTTCGGAAGTGGGCTTGTGAAGGGATGTAATGATTATTGTGATGAATAATTTGAACACAGTGTCACTTACCGGGTCCAGACTTTTTGATTTACTTATTGGCGCTAAACCATATTATTGTGAAAGTTTGTCATTTGATTTTAAATAAACCTAGCAAGCTAACAGCATAGCAAAGTGGTGAAGCAATCAGCTTTGTAGCGGTTTCTAACGGAAAAAAAATTTAAAATAGGAGGTTCAGATGCCTGGGTGATCAGTAATCGATTGCTGAAAACAGAATTTGAAAATTCAAAGCCGTTCTCGAGATAATCGTGGGACAGACGGTCAGACGGACAGACATCGTGAAATCAATAAGTGACTTCGCAAGTATATATATATATATATATATATAAGCCGCAATTTTACGCTGGTATTCTGTGAAAGCGCGGTCCTTCAGCGGTGCTCCAAACATAATATTGTAGCTACAGTGTGGCTCTACCACGTACAAAATTTTCTTCGCCTAAACATACTTTAAAACACATTGAACAGCATAATATGGATATTATCTCGCCACAAAGCATAACAAGTGAGTACTGTAAATATGTCACTGTAGCTGCCTACCCAAGTCATAAATACCAGTTTAGATAAGCAACGGGTGCCGCGCGAGTATTATGCTAATCATAAATTAATCGCTGCGATTTGCATGTGCACGTTATCGCTTTCCAAGGTTTCAATCGAAAGTTATATTTTAAGTACGTGGTGGAGTCATGCTGCAGCTATATTATGGTTGTAGCACAAAGGCTCGACCGGGGAAAGACCGCGCACTCACTGAATACCTGTATAAAATAGCAGTTCAATTGCTGTGTTTCGTATGGTGAGTGTAGAGAACTGGATACCCTTTTTACTGGAAACGAGGCATTTCATCTTAGACCCCAGGGGTGACAACGCATCTGCATTGTGATTCTTAATCGAGGATAGGCCACAGCATCTATTAATAAATATACATTAAAAAGTAAAATACATAAATAAATAAACCCCAACCAGATGGCACCCGATTATATAATGGATATGTATGTCGTGTGTATTTTCCAACAGCCTACGTACACCCTTATCCTTTATCACAGGTCACTTTATCGAACTTCTCAGTCCTCATGGTTGTAAATTACTCGACATAAAAATTAGTTTTATTTAAAACCTTACGGGTTTTAAACCTATTAAAACAGATTATCTTGTGAACTTAACGTACACCATAATAAAAAGACACACAAAAAATATTATACATTATCATAATGGCTAATTAAACATTGCTCGAGAGGGCGGGCCTACGCATCTTGAGTATCGCCCTCTATCATTACAATCTTGCCTCGTGGGCGTGGTGGAGGCTCGCGTTATGGCGACTTGCTCTTAAAGTCATGCAGCCCGGTTCCATTACCACGTTCAACTAGGTGACAATTTATTAATAAAGTATTGACTAATAAGTTAACGTTATTTGACGCTGCGATACTCGTATAGGGATTTAAAGAAAATTATAAATTATTATTTAATTTTAATTAATTAAAAAAAGAGATCTGGGGGCGCTTATGGATAGTTAAATGACATTTGTTGTATATATTGACTACATCATTCATTTTATTATCAGGAGCGCTAGAGTATTCAAGCGTACATCCTCAAACATTGCGCTCTAGAATAGCTTGGTCAAATCGATCCTTGAGTATGGAAGTGTAGCCTTTTTTTTTTTTTGCGGATGGAAAATCATCTAATGACGCCTTTCGCTGTGGGTGGAGCGGAAGGGAGTGTCAGACTTTTACTGACTAAAAACCATCCGTGTTCCTTCAGTGCCCTTACGTTCCGGAGCCGCGGTATCTCTTTCGAACAGCCCGCAGCCCCGGCAGGCGTCGGCCCTTGCGGGCCCCTTCACGCTGCTGACAGCTCTTTGAGGCGCGCGTGAAACAAAACGCGCCGTCGACACGGCCTGTCGTCGTTAGACGGACGGACGGCGAGCTACCCATTGCTCACCGTCTACAGGCCCGCGCCTACGGTGGCCGGGGGCCACGACGTAGCCCCCGACGCCCGGGGCGTCTCCCGCGGCGGCCGGGAAGGAAAGCTGTTGCTCTTTCCTTCTCCCGCTCCGCCACCTCCTTCGCTAGCATCACTGCTTCGCAGAAGGTGGTGACGGCATCCCATTCCGTCTCGCTCCGGACCATGGCTTCGACCAGGGCCGGACGCGAGAGGTCGCCGCCGCCTATCGCCGCTACGAGGACACGGCGGTGCTCCGCCCAAGCAGGGCACACCTCCACGGTGTGCTCCACCGTGTCCTCCGGTCGATCCTCGCAGTGGGAGCACCCGGGCGTTTCCTCCCGCCCGATTCGGTGCAGGAACCTCCCGAACACACCGTGTCCGGTGAGGACCTGCGTCAGGCGGAAGGTGAGGACGCCGTGGCGTCTCTCAAGCCACTCCTCAAAGAGGGGTCTTATCGCCGCTATAGTGGCGTGCCCAGCACGGGGTTGCGACAGTCGCTCTCTCCATGTCGCCATGAGATCATGCCGGAAGTCTGTCCGCTGCGCGACAACTTGCCGCGGCAGCGGGGTTTCCCCCCGGCACAGTGCCTCCGCGCGCCATTCGTGCAGGCGCGCGAGGACTATCGCCTCCAGTTCCCATGGCGGCAATCCGGCAAGGAGGCTCGCTGCCTCGCGGGAGATCGTGCGGTAGCCGCGAACCATCTTTAATGGAAGTGTAGCCTGGAGTACACATTTTGCTACATATGAACGCATTCAGAAACGGTTAGTAAAACATTTGGTATTCTTACACTACTGGCATATACGATTCAGTCACTACAAGGACCTACTAGAGTTTCTAAGGATGCAGAGATTGGATAACTGCATTTTTTTACATGGAGAAATAAATGCCTACGCATACAACAAACATCCCAGTGTCTGATGCGCGAAGGCAGTGGGTCCGGGACAAACGAGGCTCAGGAGCACTAGCTTTCCTGACCCCATCAGCGGATCTGGTCTCTGGCTCCGCCGCCAACCGAGTTTCGGCTGCGGAGATGGCGCGAGTGGCGCATCATCATACCAACACTCCTCTTCCTCCGCGACTCCACCTCCGCTGCAGTGGTAGGGGGAGAGGACACCCCTCTCGCCACAGCCCATCAACACATATACGAAATAGGTTCTCCAAGCCCACTCGGAGTGGCCACCTCGGCCGGAGAGAAACCTCAGCCATCCCTTCATCTCTGGCAAGACATGTGGGTGGGTCCTTCTTAGTTCACCGCGGGTGACCAAGGCACGTCTATTAAGACACCCGCCACGACAAGGCCTGAACCCGTTCATGGGGGAGAGACCTACTTGACCTATCCTTTTTTTCAAGATTATGAGATACCAATTGCATTGTCCTGCACTCCTAATGAAATTTTTAAAGTTCCGTCACAAATGCCTCGAAAGCCCATTTAGCCTCTCGCTCGTCCGTTTCGCAAAACAGTTCTGGGAGCCAGTTTCGCAAAATAGATAAGTGCGGGTCTTTAACTAAGTTTAAGGCCACAATAAACGATACATTATTTAAGTAGGTAAATAGGAGTAAGTAATTTTTTTATACAAATAATATTATTTTGATGTATCCTAAGTCTAACACGGGTTCGATCCCCGCCGGCCCCAATGAAACTGTTCATGGTAAATTTTAAGTGCAGAAAACATCGTGAGGAAACCTGTGTCTGAGAAATAAGAAAAAAAAATATTTCGAAGACGTGTGAGGTTCACCAGCACGCTCTGGTAGCGCGGCGGATATTTCCTTGCCCTAAACCCTCTCAGAAATGAGAGGAGACCTGTGCCCAGCAGTGGGACGTATAGGCTGTAACTTTAACTTTAACGTTTATCTTAAGTTTTGTATTTTGTTTTTAGAATTACCAGGTAACTTTTTAGTAGATATCTACAAGCACGCGGTGTATACTTTTAATTGGTTGTGCAATTAGCGTCTAAGTTGATGTTTGTATACTATTATATTATTTCTGTATTGTTGCAAGAATCGTTGGTGTACTTAAATAAAAAAGCCGGCCAAGTGCGAGTCCGATTCGCGCATGAAGGATTCCGTACCGTCGTAAAACACGTTTCTATTAGGGGAGCCACCCATTAAATTTTTAATTTGTTGTACTTTTATTATTTTATGTTGTTTTTACACATTCTGTAAAAATTTCAACTGTCTACATATTATGGATCATGAGATACAGCCCGCTGACAGACAGACGGACGGACGGACGGACGGTGGAGGCTTAGTAATAGGGTACCTATGGTTAACTAGCTTCTTCAGAGTCGGTGTGTGCTGATTACTATATATATACTACCACAAAAACTCTATGATAGTGCCATAGCAAAGGAGCTTATAATAAAAAATAACTCAAATATTAACAAAAATAATATAATTGTGTATAGCGATGACATAGGAAAAAATCTAAGCATAACTTTAAATAACTCTTTAAAGGGACAAAAAGTTACAAATTGCTGCATGCCTGGAGCATCTTTTAGTGACATCTTAAGTAAAATTATAGTTACTAAATTTTGCCCAAATAGTACAATAATAATTTTTGTTGGTAGAAGAGGCAGTGTAAACAACAAACAGTTATTAAGATATATTGAGCAACTTAATAACTTAAATGTACACAAAATTGTCTTGTTCACACTGCCTTACATACAGGGATTCCTACAGGAAAATAATCTAAGACATAATTTAAATATACAAATGAATAATTTAATATGTAACAATAACTTAAATTTAACATACAAATATAACTGTAATGCTAATAATGACAAATATCATTTAGTTGATATAAATAATTTAATAAAAAAGTTTTGGACAAAAGATAAGTATTACCTATTCAAATATAATTTAAGACTGATAGCAAATGTGCTATCTTATTATTTACTTTTTAACTCAGCCAAGTTTTTACCAACACGTATTGCTGGGCCTTTTTTTTACATGGGGAAATGCCTACGCATACCCGCCTCGCGGGGGCAAAGACGGGTTATGTCGGACTCGCACCGACTAAAACCCCATGGTGTTCCACCCTCGTCGCATACTGGTAGGGCCACGGGAACGCTTTCGCACACTTCCGCGACCTCACCTGCGCTGGCCGCCCCATGGCGGCCCCTCCTCGGGAGAGGACCACTCCTCCCCCATCTCCCTCTCAGGTAAGGCGCACCAGAACACATGGCGCGCCCTCCTCCTCGGCCTCCAATTTCACATGCGCAACGGACGCCCCCGCGTCCGATGCGCGAAGGCCATGGGGCCAGGAAAAACTAGCACTCAGAAGCACCAGCCTTCCCGACCCCAGCGGCGGATCTGGTCTATGGCTCCGCCGCCAACCAAGATTCGGCTGCGGAGGGTAGGGAAAGCGGCGCCTCGCAATACCGACACTCCTCTCCCCCCACAGCCCCACTACCACCACATCAACGGTGCGGCCCCGTTTGAGTCGCGGAGGATAGGGCGAGTGGCGCATCGCCATACCAACACTCCTCTTCCTCCGCGACTCCACCTCGGCTGCAGCGGTAGAGTGTGCGGACTCCCCTCTCACCGCAGCCCCCCGACACACATCCGAAGTGGGCTCGCCAAGCCCACTCGGAGTGGCCACCTCGGGCCGGCCCTACACCTCGGGCCAGCCAAGGGGTTCCTCTTTGTTCACCGTGGTTGACCAAGCCACGGCTACTAAGCCCCCCCGCCACGACAAGGCGGGAACCCGTTCGGGGGGGACGTATTGCTGGGCCTAGTGCAACCTGTATAGATAACATTTTTACAGATGTTAAGCCCTTGCATAAATCAATTATTCAAAATTTAAGTTTAGATCACTGTGGACAGTTGGTATCATTGCCTTACATACACAAGAAACAGAAAAATGAGAAAGTTGTGTTTGTTCCAATAAATGAACATGGTTTAGAAGTAATATAATAAAAAGACTTCCATCACTTTCATTTAAAAATAGTGCTAATTATTTGTATGGTACATTATTTAAAATAATAACTTGTGAATTTAGTAGGATATTTACTTCTAAAACTTTCTATTTTAACAGTCGCAAATCATTTAATGAATTGGCGACAGTAGGAATTTATAAAAGTAGGCGAAAGTTATATGAGCTTTATAAGGAAAGATCATATAATAGTAGTGTTATATTTAGAGATTATGTAAAAACATATTCTAAAATATTTAAAAAAGTGTACTTCACAGATAAGGCTTTACATTTAATTAACAAAATTAAAACTGCATCTAATAAAATTAAAATGACCTGGAAAATAATAAATAGTGAAACGGGCAAGGTCAAACCGCGCAACTCGGGTTTTCAATTGAATATTAACAATAATTTAACTCGATCTGATCATGAAGTTGCTATGGCTTTTGAGAAACATTTTACTGATATTCATTTTTTGACCACTAAATCATTAAATTCTTCTCCTACTGTCGCCGAATGATTGCTTAAACAAAATATAATGGTTTGTTCAAATACTTTTAAATTCCATAGAGTACTGCCAAAAGATATCGTTAAATATTTTAAAACTATTGATGTTAAGAAAACGGCAGACTTATGGGGGATTTCCGTTACAGTTATTTTATCTATAATAGTTATAATAGCACCTAATCTAGCCACTATATTTAATACAAGCGTTGAATCTGGTGTGTTTCCTGATTTAATGAAACATAGTAAAGTCAAACCTTTATTTAAATCTGGTTGTACATTAGACCCCGCCAACTTTTGACCAATTTCTGTACTACCAACATTTAGTAAAATTTAAAAAAAAAGTTTCTAAAAATAAGAATTTGATCTAGATGTTAAGTTTCTTTAATATTAATAAATTGCTCCATATAAATCAATTCGGTTTTACAAGGGGTCGCTCGACAACTGACGCTGGAGTTGAGCTTATTAAACATTTTTTTTGTGCATGGGAGAATTCAGAGGATGATTTGGGTGTACTTTATGACCTTTCCAAGGCCTTCGACAGCGTTCACCATGAGACATTAATCAGGAGGCTACAGTACTATGGTGTAAAGAACACAGCGCTTAAATGTATTATTTCATATTTAAGTAATAGAATGCAGAAAGTTATTATCAATGGTAAAAGTTCTTCCGGGTCACCTGTACTAATGGGTGTCCCTCAGGGCTCCATTCTCGGCCCATCCCTATTTCTAGTGTATATTAATGACTTACTCTCTTGTAGGGGATAATCATGATATAGTATTATTTGCTGATGATACTTCCTTGATTTTTAAACATAAACGTCAATCATTTAAATGTGACGAAGTGAATAATGCTATAGCAAAATTAGTGCATTGGTTTAACGTTAATAATCTTCATTTAAACGGAAATAAAACTAAATATATTACATTTACAACAACGAATGTTAAAAATCTGAGTACCAATGTGTTTTTAAATGGGAAAGGACTGAGACGTGTTGAATTCACTGTTTTTCTTGGCATCTTTCTCGACGCAAAGCTTCAGTGGGGCTCCCATAATCGTATCGTCCAAATTAGCAAGCAGACTAAGTTCTGCAGCCTATGCTGTAAAAAAGATTACGGGTCTCACTAGCGTCGAGACAGCTAGATTAGTTTATTTCAGTTATTTCCATAGCAAAATGTCTTTTGGGATTTTGCTATGGGGAAATGTGGCTGATTTAGAAACTATTTTTGTTTTACAGAAGAGGGCCATTAGAGCTATTTAAAACCTAAAACCGAATCTCTTACAGATAAATTTAAAGAAATAAATATATTAACTTTGGCCTCTCAGTATATTTACGAAAATTTAATGTATGTTCACAAAAACAAAGGTAGTTTTAGTAAAAACAGTGATATACATTATGTAAACACTAGGAACAAACACAAGCCAGTGATGCCAGTTTCTCGACTCCACAGAGTCAGTAATTCATTCTTGGGGCAATGTATACGCTATTACAACGAGGTCCCGGAAAGTGTACAGGTTCTCTCTATTGCCAAGTTTAAATGTTTTATTAAGCTGAAACTGTATAAAAAGGGTTATTATAGTATAAATGAATACATGGTTGATAATAACCCCTGGGAATGAGGTGGTCGCTTCCAAGCAGTTTCTAAAATCAATTTTGTAAATAGTTCGTAATCATTTATATTGTAAAATTTATTTTTAAAAAAAAGTCCCGCTGGGTTTCTTGCTGTTTCTTCTCAGGATAGAGGTTTTTTCGAACCAGTAGTAAAGTAAATATAATTGGTAAATCCAATTGAGCATACCTTAAGCGCATAAAAAAATACGTATAACATGATTATACGGAATTTTTTAAAGTAGTTGAAATACATTTCGAGAGCACTATCGGCTTCAACACCCTCGAAACCCATGAAAATGACACCCATGATGAAAAAATTGATACCCATTGCAGCCGCCATCTTGGATTTACATTTCGACAGCACTATTGGCTCCAACACCCTCGAAAACCATGAATATGACACCCAAGATGAAAAAAATTATATCTTTTGCAGCCGCCATCTTAGATTTACATTTCGACAGCACTATCGGCTTCAACACCCTCGAAATCCGTGAAAATGACACCCATGATGAAAAAATTGGTACCTATTCTGCCGCCATCTTGGATTTACATTTCAACATCACTATCGGCTTCAACACCCTCGAAAATCATGGAAATGACACCCATGATGAAAAAATTGGTACCTAATTCAGCCGCCATCTTGGATTTACATTTCAACAGCACTATCGGCTTCAACACCCTCGAAAACCATGAAAATGACACCCATGATGAAAAAATTTATACCTATTGCAGCCGCCATCTTGGATTTACATTTCGACAGCACTATCGGCTTCAACACCCTCGAAAACCATGAAAATGACACCCATGATGAAAAAATTGGTACCTAATTCAGCCGCCATCTTGGATTTACATTTCAACAGCACTATCGGCTTCAACACCCTCGAAAACCATGACAAGGACACCCATGATGAAAAAATTGATATCTATTGCAGCCGCCATCTTGGATTTACATTTCGACAGCACTATCGACTTCAACACCCTCGAAAACCATGAAAGTGACACCCAAGATGAAAAAAAATTATCTTTTGCAGCCGCCATCTTGGATTTACATTTCGACAGCACTATCGGCTTCAACACCCTCGAAAACCATGAAAATGACACCCATGATGAAAAAATTGGTACCTAAATCAGCCGCCATCTTGGATTTACATTTCAACAGCACTATCGGCTTAAACACCCTCGAAAACCATGAAAATGACACCCTAGATGAAAAAATTTATACCTATTACGGCCGCCATCTTGGATTTACATTTCGACAACCCTATAGGTTTCAAGACTCTCGAAAACCATCAAACTGTCACCCATGACAAAAAAATTTATACTACTTACTCTTAGTACGTACTACTAATACTATTATTTTATTCTGTGCTTTTAAAAGTATAATAAATAATAAATAAGTATAGTAATAAAAAAATCTCTTATTATTATAATAATCAGGTATTTAAGAAATTTGGATATTCGAATATTGTGTACAGCGATCTTTTTGAGCCGCTGCAAACATCCGAAACAATGTCCACTCACGACGGCGACTGACCAGTATTTAAAAAGTACTCTGTGCGTCGAACTGAGAGAGTGAGTAAACTACTCTGTGGCTTTAGCTCCCTTTACAGAATTAATTTACATACAAGGCTACCAAATCAACGAAAATTTCGCCATTTTGGAGCCGAAAAAAATTAATTATAGCTAAACAAAACAAAATTACACTGCCATTTACATTCAGTGGCTTCCCACATGATAGATGAAGAGATTAAAAAATAGATTGAGTTAAACAATTTATATTTTCAAAAGTTATAGTGTTTACAAGCCACAGGGACATGATAAATCCACACCATAAGCCACTAAAACCCTTTTTTTATTTAAAAATAGCAATTAATCGATTTAAAAAAATTATTAATAAGTTCAACAATCATTTATCTTTCTAACAATGTGCTTTTTATATCATTTATATGTATAATATGATTGCTAGATACGATTTTATTCGATAAAATGTTGGAATTTTAATTTTTAGGCGATAGTAGAACATTACCTTGCGCTTTCGCTTAAGGTATGCAAAAATTACTTTCAATCACAATTACACATTTGATCTATATTGAATAAAAAATTATTCTATTCTATTATATTCTAACCTTTGGGTACGGGACGCTAATAAATGAATAAATACTTTTAGCCGTGATTGCCTCAGGGGCTAAGCGCTCCCTGAATATTTCATAGCACTCGAACAACCCGGGTTTGATTCCCGTTCACACCTGATTTAATTTAGCGGAAGGCCCCCCAGTACCGGACACTTAAAGTTTTTAGCAAAAAAAAAATTAATAATGAGGTTTTATTTAAATAATGAATATTTTTATTTAAATAATGAATATTTTTATTTAAACAATCATATAAGAAATTATAATAAATCAACAAAGGCAAATATTATATATATTTATAACAACAAAACATGGAATCAATCATTGGTTTTGGTTTTTGGCTTTATTGAAATTTGGCACCTATAATAGTACGGACAAGTATAAATTCGAACGCTTAAGACCGGACAGAACCAGGCACATGTAGGTTCACAAAAATTTTAATTCACACAATAATCTTACATTATTACAATAGAGAGCGCTCAGAGCCACATAATCACTATAAACATCCAAATAAATCAACAAAAAATAAATTTAAATATTTATTACTACGGATAAGAAGTTATTGAATATTTTCTAACACTTGACGTTTCAACATAAAGTTACTAGTTAAGAAAACTTTAAAAATATTTACAACGGTTACAAACATACACGTCTGAACACTCTGGGATATCTATACAAGATCCATGAGCCCATCCTTTACACGCTCCATACAGGATCCAGTCCTCGTTGTAGTCTTCGCAACAAACAACACAATACTTCATTCATCTCCAGTGTCTTTTCAGTAGGTTTTACTTTAGTTTTTCCTTTGTCGTTGATCTTTTTAGATTTACGTTCACCTTCTTATTTTCTGCCGACTTCCAAAAAGGAGACGGTACTCAATTCGGGTGTATGTTTTTTTTTTTGCTTTTTTTTAATGTGTGTTACCTCATAACTTTGTACTGGGCAAACCGATTTCGATGATTCTTTTTTTATATGAAAGCTGATAGTTCTCGTGTGGTCCCATATGAATTTGATCAAGGTCAGACCAATGATTATTGAGTTATTCTTAAATAACCTGTATTGAAGTCGCTTATATTGAAGTCGGCTGTACAAAATTTTTAATTTTAAATTATGATTGCGTTGGCTTAGAAGTTTGATTTTTTCACAGCTCGAAGGGACAGCAGATGTGAGTATTTCATATGAATTTCAGCTTGATACCTCCACGCGTTCCTGAGAAAAAGGGTCTTGACGGACAGACAGACAGACGGACAACAAAGTGATCCTTTAAAGGTTCCGTTTTTTCCTTTTGAGGTACGGAACCCTAAAAATAAACAAAACGCAATTAATTGAGCTGTGATGATCATTGTGAGAATGATGTTTACGTATAGTTACTTATTTATTCTGTCGTATAGTCAAGAAATTGTTGTAGTGTCTGCTAACTTTCAGATTATTCAGACGTATTCAAGTGGGTGAAAACTGATTTGTAAAATTTCATTCCATTCATTCACCTAAACCCTAAAGCCGCGTACATTATAATGATATAAAATATAATATTGAAGAAATTGAACTTTTTAATTTCAGAAATTCAAAAAGTATAAGTCAAAAAAGGTTTTGCTAACATTGTTGGTCAATACCACTTTAAACCGATGTAATATGGTCAAAATCACTATTATCCAGTATTTGTGCAATTAAAAGTGGTTTTGACCAACGGCCTTAATCAAAACTACTTTTGATTGCAAAAAAATCAGTTAAGTGGTATTGACAAACGTTCTTAGTCAAAACTATTTTTGTCTGATTTTTTACAGCTAAAGTGGTTTTGACCGATTATGCATTTTGACTGTAACATATACAGATGAAAACTGAATTGTAAAATGTATACATACCTACAGGTCAAGTTAATACAAGTGTGTTTAAAAGAGCCATACTATTTAGTTGATTCATTTTTCATTACAACTTATGAAAAGTACACTGCTGATCATAGACCTCCCAAATAGATTACCTCAAAGGGGGATATTTTTTTTTATAGGTAAGGGTGACAAACGAGCACACAGTCCACCTGATGGTAAGTGGTTGCTGCAGCCCATAGACATCTACATCTATCCTCGGTTGCGAATCAAAATGCAGATGCGTTGTCACCCGTGAGGACTAAGATGGAATGCCTCATTTCCAGTAAAAAGGGCCTCCGGCCACCCGCACTCACCAAGCGAAACGCAGAGGTAAACCTCTACTTCACGCTGGTATTCTGTGAGGTCGTGGTACCACCCCGGTTCGAGCCGGCCCATCCGTGCGACAGCAAAAGTTGCCGCGTGGCTCTACCACTGTTAAAATATATATACCTAGTCAGGTCATAAATTCTATCACATATTTAATATAAAATAATTGAAACAAGTTTATTCATTATGTAACCATTTATATACCAAAATGAACTTAACAAAACATAGATTCTTATGACACTAAAGTTTATTCAAAATGACCTCCGTGATTTTGAATACAGGCCTTCAATCTGTGCGGCCAGTCGACTATCGCAGCACGAACGAGGTCCATGTCAATATCGGCGGCTGCCTTAATCAAGGATGTCCTGAGTGACTCCAAATTGGGATGAGGCTTTGAGCACGCCTTTTCCTCCAAGTGTTGCCATATCTTGTAATCTAACGGATTCAAATCTGGACTGGGGGAGGACCAGTCTTCGTGCCGGATGAAGTCGATTTCACGCGCCGCCAGCCAGTCTTGTGTGCTCTTCGTTCTATGAGCTGGCGCCGAATCTTGTTGAAATACCCAGTGCTTGTTATTGAACATGGTATGAAAAACAGGTTCCACAAGGTTCGTCAGGACTGTATTTTGATACACAACTGCATTCGTTTTTACACCTTTCTCACAAAAATGTACCTCTGTTAAGCCCCAATAAGAAACTCCCAACCATACCATGAGCGAGGATGGCAAATGACCTCGTTGGACACGCGGAATACGGTTTATCCTTAACCTTATCATTTTGTTTGTTGTAGCTCTCTTCTACGGTAAAAATTTTTTCATCGAAGAATTTTTTTCAAGAATTTCCCGATATTTTTATCCCGCGTACCGCTTCAACAAAGCGCGGCATCTCTTCAGTCTCAGGTCCATTAGACGAGCATTCAAACGATGTCATGTTTTTCTTCGATATGCCCGAAGCCCTAAGTCTTCATTTAACACCCTTTTCACCGTGGTTCTGCTTAACCCCATCTGAAGGGCCAACAGTTTCTGCTTACGTTCGGGATTTCTTTGAATTCGCGCCTTCAAAGCTTTTATCACTGCTGGAGTCCTAACAGACCGAGGGCGACTACTTCTTGACCGGTCATCTACACTAGTCTTCGTTGTATCGTTTGATGGTACGATAAACGAATCTTTTGGTTATATTCAAATTTTTGAGTATGTCAAAAATTTGAATTGGCGCGTAACCGCAACGATGCAACGCAATAACTGCAACACGGTCTACTTTAAGCGTCCACTCCATATTTAAAAATGAGTAAAATTCTAAAAAGTATACAGTTTTATTTTCATGAACAATTCGAAATTCGAATTCAATAAACTTTTCTGTGGGCAGCATTCTAAAAGAAAAGTTTTTACTGTGTGACAATACTTATGACCTGACTGTATATATATATATATATATATATATATATATATATATATATATATATATATATATATATATATATATATATATATATATATACACCGTGTCCCAAAATTCAACGATAAGCTAACACCGGAGGATAGACCTGCCCCGGACTAATCGGGGAAAAAAGAAAAAAATATATATCCTAATTATATTTTAAGTTATATAAAAAAAATGAAATTCTTCAGAAATTGAGACCGTTTATGATATTTTTCACTACCATGAGCACAATTTTTTAAATATTTTTTTCTTTTTTTATTTATATAGGCAACCTGAATAGTACTGCTATCTACCACAATTCTTAAAAACTCCAGAATAACTCTTGTTTTATCACGAAAATTAATGAAACTTATTTTATTCACTAAATTTTTTGAAGACTTTTACTTTTAACCAAATTTAACTTATCGTGGTGTAAAAAAAAGTATGAACACTAGTATGGCAAGTTTTTTTAAAAATTGACGCAACTAACCAACATTCCAAAGTGGTATAATACTCTAGGAAAACAAGTTATAAAAAAATATGGGCCTATTATTTCTAAACAGGGGCCATTCCTTATTCCTTAGATTGTAATTGTCAGTAATCACTTTTACTACATGCCCAAAATGGGTTTCTGTTACAATTTCTAGGAATTCGAATGGGGAATTAATACCTTAGATGTTATAGAGAGAGATAGATAGATAGAGATATTTACGTTAAAAAGAGACAACAACAGGGCAGGTAGAGAAGTTGTTATTATTCTCAGCAAGTCGGTTCAGTACGCTCTGCTCCTTTGTTTACAGCGCACCGTTCCCAATTCAACTTACGTGGCCCTCGTACATACCATCGACTTTTGGCTTGGCTTTTTGGACTGGAATCGACCTGGCATTATTTGGACTGGAAGTGATCTGCAAACTGAACTGACCTGGCATTATCTTGGACTACGATTGTGTGTTTTGTGATTTAGAGTTCTGGCGCATTTTGGACTGTTTGGCGTTTAACATGCCGCAACCGTACACACCGCAGGAATACGCTAATATGCATTTAATCTATGGAGAATGCCGATGTAATGCTGTCTCAATTTCTGAAGAATTTAATTTTTTTTTATATAACTTAAAATATAATTGGGATATATATTTTTTTCTTTTTTTCCCCGATTAGTCCGGGGCAGGTCTATCCTCCGGTGTTGGCTTATCGTTGAATTTTGGGACACGTTGTATATATATATATATACACATATATACATGTTGCCACACTTGGCAGGAGAGTTTGCAACTGCAGTTCTTTTTTTTACTTGAGTTGGTGTCAGGAAGATGCTGCTATCTATCTTCTCTTACGATACCCACAGGATGTTAAGGCCTAGTGGATTTTCTTACGCAGACACTATATAAACATATTGCTGACTCGGGCAGATTAGGTCCGTAACTGATGCGACTACGAACACCGTGAGGTTATAGCCCAAATTTTTTTTTAATTTTTTTAAACAACGTTTAACCTCCACACTAGAATTTTCTCCTGTATCGCGGAGGCGGTTTACATATGTAAATTTCACAAGGACAAACATCCAGACCCGGAACAGTTATTTGTAGGCCATACAAATATTTGTTCCGTTGGGGATTCGGACCCGCGGCCCTCAGCGCTGCAACTCAGAGAACACTGCGTCACAGAGCCGTCAGCAACGTACCCCGACTTTGTCTTCGCAAGAAAAATTAAGTTTTCCCCTCAACAAAAACAAACTTAGACCAGCAAATCACTTAACGCAAATACACATCTCACGGTCATGGCATATCAACATCAGGATGACTTCATTACGGCTAATAACTTCCAGTTATGACGAATTACATGACCGTTGTCTGACTATACCAACGACGGCTCCTTGCGGTTAGGAGCGCTCACAGTCATCAAACAGCTTGACATTTTTTTTAATGTAAGAGTACCGAACGTGTATACTGTCTACATAAGGAAAAACTAAAAAAACAGTGGGTTTTGATATGTAAAAGTTTTGTGAATTTGTGTACCTATCAAATGTTTGTGCATATTGAATAAAACAAGTGTTCCGATGGTGGTTGTAAGACTTAAGATATTTTGTCAGCTTAAAATTTAGCATCCTTACTTTTGTCATCGATTGTTTCCTGGCTTAAGGTGTCAAATCGCCCAAAATGTCTAAAGTTTTTGACTTTTTTTTAACCAAAAAAAGGGTAATGTTTTATTATTTAACACGGACAAAAGTACAACCGTACGAATCAACAACAAAAGGAAAAAAAACAGATATTTGAGGTTTGGCGGAAACACGAACGTAAGTGTATGTGAATTTGATTCTTCAATAATAATTTAGATTTTCACAACTCTTCTGCTGAACATAGGGAGACCAAGAAACGCCACAAAGCATCATCATCATCATCGGTTGTCGGTTCTTGGAGCTACAGTCAACCAATGCCATTTCAGCTTACTTATCCGTTAGGTTATGTCGGTTACTCTGGTCCTACTGCGGATGTCCACATTTATCGCGTTTAATTTAACTTAATTTTAAGTCCCGATGTTTCGCGAGGTATCTGAGGATCTATTTCCTCAGTCGCTCTGTGACCTTGTGTGCTGCAAAGCACACGATGTTACGGTGCTGATTTACTTTTAAAATAAAATAATAAAAATCGAAGAATTCCTAGTAGGTAAGGAATAAATAAAACAAATGTTCTTAGCAAGTAACTACAGTTAATTTTATTATCTTTCATCAACATTATAATTGTCGATTTTTTTTAATTACAAAATAATTATGGTGTGTTCAATCGTTGGGAAGCTAATTCTGTGGTAGTGACGTCAATGAGCAACGACTTGGGGTCAAAGGCGCAACGGAAAATGTTCCATGCCATGTCCTCTGGGGTGTCACCCGTCTGGTTAGCACATCTCTCCAACACCTGAAAATACGGCTTTTGATATATTTGAAGAAAAGCATAACTCCTCCCGTTCCATCTGATTTTTGATTCTTAATCAATTTCAAACATTAAAGATAAATGTGGACTGTGTGCTCGCTTGTTGTTACTCTTATACCATAAAAAAAATTAAAAAAGGAATGTGTGTATGTCTGTGGAGTACCTTGGTGACGTCAGCGGGCAGGCCCCTTGCAACGTGTGCTAGAGCGGCCTTACGCAGCTTGCCGTCCTTAGCGATCAGCTTGCATCGGCGCAGCGCGCAGTACGCCTGCAGCCTGACGTCTGATCCCCGGCACGCCTCCCAGTGCGCGCGCAGTAATGACCGACCCTCCTTGTCCAGTGCCTACGCACAACGTATAACGTACACCAACACTATAACTCAGCTCAGCGGTCCACCCCTGTACGGATTACCAAGAGTATTGCGGTTGTTCAAGAGTGACGGTAGTCGTTTACCATCAGGTGAACCGCATGTTTGCCCCCTCATAGATAAAAAAACAGGTTTTACTCTAATATCCAGAATATAAGTTTAGACTCACAGTTACAGCCTAGTAAATATGGACCCAGGATGCACCAGGACTTGGGATAAATAAAATAAAAAGCAAAACGTATTCACTCAATCGCCATCTTATTCTCGATGTCAGATGAACTCGTGTATAAGCCACAGCATTCATTTACCATCAAGTAGCCTGTGTGCTTGTTTGTCACCGTACTTTATAAAAATATTGTAAATGTCATTCAAATCGTTACACCCGTTTTCGAGCATGCGATTACAAACAAATATATAAATACTGCTCGTATAAAGAGTATGATTTCATGTCATCAATTCAGTTAAATATCTATGTCACTGCTAATACGTTTACAGCTTTATGTTACAACAAACAAGTCTTTGCTCTATATTAATAATTTTCAGGACGAATTCTATAGTTCCAAAGGTAGTAACGAATCTCCTGAAATTTATTTCATCATCATTACAGTTTTTCCACTGTTGGACATAAGAGTCCTCCAAGGAATGCCATAAAGCACAGCGCGGAGACGCTATTGAGGTCATTGATCATAGTGCTTAGGTCCTCCGGCATTTGTGGCAAAAGGACTATGTCGTCGGCAAGTCGAAGGTGAATATTGATACGGTATCTTTTCCAGCCTAGTAGCTTGAAAAGGTCTCTAAGCGCAGCGGTAAAAAGCTTTTGGATATAGTTCCACCCTGCCTTACAACTTTCTGCAGTTGCCAACCCGTTTGCCAAGCGTGGCAACAACGGCAAATATTCCCCTATAAGCAACGACATAATTTATTTCTCCGGGAGGAAAACCGGCGACGAGGTTCGCCACCCGTCACGTTCTGTCCCCCGGAGGGGCGAAAAGTGGATTGCAAGAAGGAAGAATGCGGGTTAAGAATGGGTGAGTTAACCGTCAAATGCCTTTTGTACGCCGATGATCAAGTCATACTTGCGTCGTCGGCAGCCGAGTTGCAAATGATGGTTACATTAATGAACAGGACATTAAAAGAAAAGGGAATGAAAGTGAACGCAAGTAAGACGAAAGTTATGGTTTTTGAAAGAGAAGAAAGTAAAACGATATGTGAAATAAGAATAGAAGGGGAGTTGGTAGAGCAAGTATATGAGTTTGTGTATTTGGGATGTGTGTTTAGCAGGGATGGTAGATATGATAAGGATATAGAACGACGAGTGAATGCAGGAAATAGATTGAATGGGGCTCTACACTCTATTGTGAAAAGTCAGAATGTGTCCAAAAAGGCACGTTTGGCAATTCACAATGCTGTGTTGGTGCCTACTTTAATGTATGGTAGTGAAAGTTGGGTGTGGCAGAAGAAGCACGAGAGTAGAATAAATGCTGTAGAAATGCGGTCATTACGTAGTATGCTAGGGCTGAATGTGAATGACAGGGTGAGAAATAGTGTGATAAGAGAAATGTGTGGTTTGCAAGATGATGTTGTGACTAGGATTAAGAAAGGAATGCTTCGGTGGTTTGGTCATGTAGAAAGAATGAATGAGGAAAGAGTGACAAAGCAAATTTATGTTGCAGAGGTGAATGGCAGAGTCGGGAAGGGTCGCCCTAGGCGAAAGTTTATCGACCAAATAGGCGATATATTGAAAAGGGGCCAAATTAAGAGTACCTTTAACCGACGAGCGTGTATGCGTAGGTATATGGATGTGGAGGAAGCGAGAGAGGTGTGTCAGGATCGTGCCAAATGGAATTCCATAGTCTCTGCCTACCCCTCTGGGTGACAGGCGTGAGTGTTTATGTTATGTTATGTTATAATTTATTTCAGTAGGTATGTATTTTTTGGAAACATGTTAACGTATAGTTTAAGAGACAATTGCTCAAATACTCAAAAGCTACTACTCAATTTTAAGCCGCCGTTAAGTCTCGTGGTGCCGTCGCAGTCACATTGACTTAAAGTGGTAGAGACAGCACGAGACAACGGCGGCTTAAAATTGAGTACCGTCACAGAATAGATAATAGTAGTATGTAGTACCGTTTGAGTATTTGGGCAAAACATATAATACAAGTATAAAAAAGTGTTTGTATTTTTTTGAAAGATAAGATGTTTAGTTTTATACTTACGATGCAGTTTTTGCATTCTGCACTCGCCTGAGGACAATGAAATCATCAAATTATTAATCAAATTATTTTTATATAAGTGTAATAAAAAATTGCGAATAATTTTTTTATTTTTAATTTTTAATTTGAATAGCTAATTATGAAATTGCAAAAAAGGATTTGTGAGATCGTGAGTAGCACTTAATCTTCTCACATGGTCTCCCGCAGTGGGGTTTTGTCAAAGCGATGGCTTAGTTTTTATGACTTTCAAAAAACGTTTTTTACATGGAAGAGCCATGCTGCAGCTATATTAGTAGTATATTTGTAGCACGAATGGGTCGGCTCGGTCGGGGAAGGACCACGTTCACACAGAATACCAGCGTAAAATGGCAGCTTGATACTGTTGTGTTTCGTATGGTGACTGTAGAGAACCGGAGACCCATTTTACTGAAAAATAGGCATTCCATCTTAGTCCTCACGGGTGACGACGCATTTGCATTTTGATTTTTTATTGAGGATAGATGTAGATATCTATGAGTCACAGCAACCACTTACCATCCGGTGGACTGTTTGTTTGTTTATCACCCTATTCTATATAAAAAAAAAACGTTTTGTAGCTTTGACTGAGCGGCAGATGACGTGAAACTAAAAATAATTTTTACTCGCCGATTATTAAGCGGCGAAGCTTGCGAAGACACTTATTGATTTCACGATGTCTGTCCGTCTGTCCGACGATTATCTCGAGAACGGTTTCGAATTTTCAAATTCTGTTTTCAGCAATCGATTACTGATCACCCAGGCATCTGAACCTCCTATTTTGAAACTGATTGCTTCGCCACTTTGCTATGCTGTTAGCTTGCTAGGTTTATTAATTTGGCTGCTGCTGACGCGTCATAATCGGCGATTAACTCATACATGAGAGCATGACTCATGCTTTCCTATATTACAGCATTGATCTAGGCCAGCAATTCCCAAACTGTTTTGGGCAAGATACCCCTTTTCCAAAATGAACTGATAATTCAGACCCCATAGCCAAATTACTTTAACTTTACAGAGCAAGTCAAAACGTGCCTGAAAATACTTGTACGCTTGAACTCATTATCTTGCACGAATTTGTCCACGCTTATTAACTTGTTGAGTTTTATAAAAGTACAACAGTGATACTTCCAACTCGAATATTAGTCATTCTTACAACAAGATGGTATACGTACGGTATTTTAACAGTGGTAGAGCCACGCGGCAGCTTCTGCTGTCGCACGGATGGGCCGGCTCGAACCGGGGTGGTACCACGACCTCACAGAAAACCAGCGTGAAGTAGAGGTTTACCTCTGCGTTTCGCTTGGTAAGTGCAGGTGGCCGGAGCCCTTTTTACTGGAAATGAGGCATTCCATCTTAGTCCTCACGGGTGACAACGCATCTACATTTTGATTTGTAATAGAGGATAGATGTAGATGTCTATGGGCCGCAGCAACCACTTACCATCAGGTGGACTGTGTGCTCGTTTGTCACCCTTATCCTACAAAAAAAAAACGTAACACAACTTATACAGTATCTTGAAAGTTTCAAATAAGAACTTGTGTTAATTAATAGGGGTCGATTTGTAGGCCTCCTCGATCCCCAAAATAAGTTACGTTTATCGACCCATGGGAAATCGATTTTGACCTCAAGGGGCCGATATCGACCACTTTGGGAATCCCTGGTCTAGACATGCAAAAATAGAACCAACACATTTTTAAAAAGCTAGCAAGGCACTTGCGATTCCACTGGTGTTGCAGTTGTTCGTGGGCGGAAGTCACTTATCACCAGGTGAGCCAAATGCTTATTTGCTCCCTCTTCTATAAAGAAGTCTGACTTTTTAACTCGTCAGTGCGGTTACTGAATTTCGTGTACTTGTACATGCACTATACAATTCCCGTGTACTTGTAGTATTAAGTAATTTCATATTGCATTGACATTTTTAATCTGTTACAGCCTATTAAAGTCCACTTCTGAACATAAACCTTCCACATAGATTGCTTCATGGGCAGATATTTGCCATAGTTGCCACGCTTGGCAAGCGGGTTGGCAACCTTAGTTTTCTTCTTTTTATTCGTTATTAGAAAGACGCCACTGCCGATCTTCGGAATTGATCCCCTGTCTCCTCTCACGAAACCCACGGGATTTCAGTATAATGACTTTAATTCCACAGAAACATGCTGATTCCAAATTTCACAGGATTCAAAAAACACAAACGCAAATCTTCCAATAATGATTAGTGCAATCATTTAAGAGTTTAAGAGGACATCCGGATGGCATTTAGTCCATAGGTATAAAGTATAAATGTATTCCTGTTTTCTCCAATATATATCCACCACTGCCTAAAAAAGTTAAATCGCTCCAGTTTTGCTGGAGGATATAGGGAAATGAGAAGCTAAGTCAGTGCGCTTCACCACCTTCGGCTACTCATTTACTATCAAGTGACTGCCTCGTTGGTCTAGTGGTTGCAGTAGTGCGACTGCTAATTATGAGGTCCCAGGTTCGAATCCCTGGTCGGGCCAAAAAGTCAGTTATTGAGTTTTTCCATCAAGAAATTCTCAATAGCTGCCCGGAGTCAGGAAGTTGGCGGTGTTTCACCCCCGTGCTTCGGAAAGCACGTAAAGCCGTTGGTCCTGCGCCTGATGTCCCTCCGGTCGTGTCGGTTTACCGTCCCATCGGGCTAGAGAGTGAGGGAATAGAGAGTGCACCTGTGCTTGCGCATACACTCGGGCACTATAATCCTGTCCTGCGGAGATGGCTAGTCTCCGTTGAGACTGGCCGCCGTGGCCGAAATTCGGTCTGGAGGACATTATTATTATTATACTATCAAGTGTGAAGTAGTTAAGCACTTGCTTGTAACAGTTAAAATAGTGGAACAGCCTCTATGCAGTTATGGACTTATAAGGGCTGAGAAAAAAGACACAAAGTAGTACCTGGTATGTACTAAGCAGTACAATGGCAGCTGCGAGTGCGGCGGACGGTGCGAGTCTCCAAGACATCAGAACTGGTGGGGCGTGTCCTCGGTACTATAGTAAAGACTCGCGCGTGGCGACTTCTCACCAGTTTTATGTGAGAGTCTGTGACCCCTACCACGGTGCAGTGATGTCACATATTACTCGATTTTTGGCTACCTGGAAATTAATTTTATATTATTTTACTGTATAAATACTTTTACTCTTATCTTTCTTTATGTATAATTCAAGCTTCTCGTCATGGCAATATACCCCTCTATGCTCAGGTCTGGTTTTTTTGCACAATAGACTTAAAAATTAAGATATCCACAGTAGAACCCGAGTACCGACATAGCCCAACGGATTAGTAAGCTGAAGTGATAATGTGCTGGTCATATAGCTCGAAGAACCGACACCCGACGGGGAAGAAAGGTTCTCAAATGTTAGCTTCGCACCGGTAGACAAAGTGTAGGGCGTCCCCCAATAAACAGAGTGACGACCTGTTAAGGCTCAGGACCGTGCTTTGTGGCATTCCTTGGGGGAGGCCTATGTTCATCAGTGGACTTGTGAAAGGCTGATGAAATGATGAATATAAGACTCAATTTTTGTTTTGTAAATGTCGCTTCGAAATGCACACAAGGAGCTGGTTAACCTATTAAATAACTAATACGTCTAGCATCCAGCCAATCAATCTTGGGATCACAACCAATCATGTTCATCTATAACACCGTTAAAGTTTAGGTGCATCGCATCCTTTTAGAAGGGAGTAGGCTCTTATCTTGAAGATTTCTAAGTCATATCGAGGCAGAAACACCGATGACTATTAGATTTATCAAAGTCCGCGGTGCATTATAATCATCGGGATGGTGAGGATGGATTTGTCCTCTGGGATCACAAAGCATTTGAATTTTAAATTAATCGAAGATAGATGTAGATGTCTATGGGCCACAGTATCCACTTCCTATCAGGTGGACTGTGTACTCGTTTGGAACTTTTATTTTATAGGAAAAAATCTCCCTACTGCGGGAGAGGTTCGTGCCCAGCAATTTGTTTTTATGGTCTCCTGGAAAAGAAGAGAGATACCTAATATTTTAATATTAAAAAAAATCATGGTAAGGGAATTATTATAGTTTATGAATTTGAACAATACGCTGGAGGATTGTTTAATAAACATAATACGGATGAGCATCGAGCAACATCCACTGCGGACAGTCATAGCGCATTCTGGATTTGTTTATTGAATCTGGATTTTAAAGCCATCAATTATTAGTTTTCGGTCTGCATCTTCTAACCTGCCTTCGTATGATATAATATTACACCGTAAATTAGCAGATATTAGTTACTAGCAGCACTATTGAATACCAACGTAAAATAGCAGCTTAATGGTATGGTGAGTGTAGAGAACTGGAGAACCTTTTTACTAGAAACGAGACATTCCAGGTTAGTCCTCAGGGGTGACCATGCATTTGCATTTTGATTTTTAATCGAAGATAAATAATATAGTATAAATAAATATATATATATATATATATATATATATATATATATATATATATATATATATATATATATATATATCTATGGATCACTTACTGTGTGGACTGGAGGTTGACTGTGTGCTCGTTTGTCACCCTTAATCAAATAAATAAAATATAAAAAAATAATAATAAAAAAAAAACACCGGGCATATCAACGTTAGGGTGTATGATTAATGAGTTGGGATTCATTTATGGCTCTTTATCTTTCTCGACAGCTACTGAATGATAACAAATAACTACACAGTCCACATAATGGTAAGGGGATACTGTGGCTCATAGACACCTACATCTATCCTCGATTTAGAAATAAACTGTAGATGTGTTGTTTCCCCTGAGAACTAAGACACAACACCTTGTTACCAGTAAAAAAGACCTCCGGTCTGTATACGCACCATAACAAAGCAGCATTAAGCTGTTATTTTTACGTGGCTTTATACGTGGTAGAGACATGCTGTAGCTATATTAGTAGTATAGTTGTAGCACGAATGGGTCGGCTCGACCGGGGAAGGACCACGCTCTCACAGAATACCAGCGTAAAATAGCAGCTTTACACTGCTATGTTTCGTATGATGAGTGTTGAGAACCGGAGACCCATTTTACTGGAAAAGAGACATTCCATCTTAGTCCTCACGGGTGATGACTAGTGATGCAACGAATACTACTTTTACGAATACGAATATCTCGCCATGGTAATAAAAAACTAATTTATTTAATGATTTTCTATTGTTGTAATAATTAAAATTTACAATATGCAAATTTTTATTTAAAAAACATAAAATTTGTAGATTTTCTGGTTTAGGCGATTTCTTTTTTCAGTTTGGATGTGCCCAGCCGTTGAAAAAAGTCTTTCCAAGGCGACTGTACATAGTTTCAGTGAAAAATATTTTTGGGAGTCCCCTGTCGTTGAGGCTAAGGGCCAAACACACGTATTTTTTACGTGCCAAAGACGCGCGTTATCCAAGTCCGCCAGTAATTAGAGTTGCGTACAAAAATATTAGTTTTTAAATATTCGTGATCAGTATTCGCCAAATACGTATATTCGGTAAATGTCTACTATTCGGCGAATACGAATATTCGTATTCGTATTCGTTGCATCACTAGTGATGACGCAACTGTACTTTGATTCTTTATTGAGGATAAATGTAAATGTCTATGGGTCACAGCATCCACTTACCATCAGGTGGACTGTGTGCTCGTTTGTTACCCTATCCTATTAAAATAAAAAAATATTAGGGCGGTATTCTGTGAGAGCGTGGTTCATTCCCATCCGAGACGTCCATTCGTGCTACCACATAATATGTAACTGCAGCGCGGCTCTACCACGCTAAATACAATATTTGTACGTTATCAACGTGGTAAAAATCACGAGAATATTTAAAGAAATCAAAAAAATTACCATGTGGTAGCGGTGTAAGTCACCCCATTTCAGAAACAGAAACTTTTTTATT
This sequence comes from Parnassius glacialis, assembly GCA_033319125.1. Taxonomy (NCBI): domain Eukaryota; kingdom Metazoa; phylum Arthropoda; class Insecta; order Lepidoptera; family Papilionidae; genus Parnassius; species Parnassius glacialis. The sequence goes on from JAVANC010000025.1 coordinate 35,805,023, forward strand.
CAATATAGATTATAAATAATACTTATTGAAAGTCACTCTTTTGTTTAATTACCACTGGTTCGAAAAATAAAACCTCTGTCCTGGGAAGAACCAGCAAGAAACCCAGGGGGACTTTTTTTAAATAACAGCTTACAATCATGTATGTTACACAATTAACAGTACAAAACAAATTAGAAATAGCTTGGTAGCGATCACCTCATTCAAAGGAGTTATTAGCATCCATAAATTCCTTAATATTATAATAACCCTTTTTATACAATTTTAGTTTAATTAAGTTTTGAACTTTGAGTAGGTCAAAGTTTTGTATATTTTCTGGGATTTTGTTGTAAAAGCGTATACATCGACCCAATAATGAATTACTGACTCGGTGGAGTCGAGTAACTGGTACTACTAGCTTGTGTCTGTTCGGTACTACTAGCTTGTGTCTGTTCCTGGTTGTCATAAGAGACGATTATAGGAAATATTATAAGGATCTTATGGCTTCCGACAGATAACGGAATAACCATTTCTGTACATCTAGCGTATAATATAGTTATATATAGACCGTTCTAAATATAGACAAAACATGTTTGGCGACTGTTTGTGAATTCTTGCAAAGGGCACTGACAGAATATCAGCGCTGTGGTTATTACACCGCGGCACAATGCTGGGTCGAATGCCTACCTATTTTTGCTGCATTAGTGATAATGTAATTAATATAGTGTATTTATGCGGTACAATTATGTAAACAAAGATGTTTATTTCTTTCTTTAGCATAAAAAAAAGCACTGTGAGATCTCCCACTGGGCAAGGTGTTCGGTCCGCGGAGAGAAAACGCTTTCGTTGACTGAACACCTGGCAGTGCGGTGGCGGTTATGTAATATAGATGCAGAGTAGTGAATCTTCAATAATGTGATTTTTGTAGCATTTTCGATTCCTTATGCTAGTGAGACGCGATGACAGCACCGCCACTGACTTACGCCTAACTTGGCTTTGGACGTCACGCAATTTAGAAATGAAACTTTTTGATCCAATGTAAATTTATTATAAATAATACTTATTGAAAGACATTCTTATGTTTAATTTACTACTGGGGGCTGTTCTTAAAATACGTCACGCAAAATTTTTGTTTTTTTAGACCTTAGTAAGATTTTTCCGTCACGACCCCCTTTCTATACGTCACCAGTGCGAGCGAGATGGAATAATATCCATCTCCCTCGCACTTTTTCTTATCTTGTCATGAAATAAATTATTTCATTTTAAATGAAGCTTAATCTTAATAATTTGTTAATTAAAAATATAATACGTTTGTCAATAATAATACACTACGAAAGGAACTTCGTTCCAACCGAGTGTTCCACGACATTCACGCATGTGAGTTCACTTTTTATAGAATAAGGGTGGCAAACGAGCACACAGTCCACCTGATGGTAAGTGGTTGCTGTGGCACATAGACATCTACATCTATCTTCGATTACGAATCAAAAAGCAGATGCGTTGTCATCCGTGAAGACTAAGATGGAATGCCTGGTTTCCATAAAAAAAGGGTCTCCGGTTCTCTACACTCACCATACGAAACACAGCAGCGTTATGCTGCTATTTTACGCTGGTATTTTGTGAGAGCGTGGTCCTTCCCCTGTCGAGCCGACCCATTCGTACTACAACTATTCTATTAATATAGCTGCAGCATGGCCCTATCACGTACAATATATCGCACCTTCGGTGCAACAAAGTCACAAGTAGCCAAAATTTCAAAATTGAGTTAAGTATGCCAAATTGTCTTTAAACCATGCCTTCGTGTGGGGAAACAAAGACACCCGCGAAAGTATCTCAAAATGCTACTAGATTGCGCGAGTGCCTTTGTGATTATTAGTGCTTTTTCCGTGATTTTTGGGCCGACAAAGTCTGATTGGTCAGTAGTGCCCCCGCTCTCGCGAGAGTTTGACGTGTCTTGGAACTACAGTCACTTAAAGGTATTTATGTCAAACTTAAAAATTCTTTTTATTACCTAAATATTATTTTAAGACGAGCACGCTTTGGGGCACCCTACTAAAATTATTAATTTATCTTTACGGAGGCTGTTTGATGACTTTAATTAGTGATGAAACTAACTATTTAGTTTCTTATTTTTCTCGACTCTTTAGTGATGGTATACTCTTATTTCTCACTTCAGAGGTCTTCGATTCGATTTCAGATGAATCTGAGTTACAAATATCTTTAATAAAATCAATTTTATTTCAGAGAACAATGGGTTCCCGCAGTAAAAAAATTATGTCTATGGCTAAGACTCAACAAAATAATTCCATAAAAAACAAAGCATTAGTTAAAACCTGGTTAGCGAACTTTCATACAGAAGATCAGGACAATGATCATGACTACAATTTAGGAACCTCTCATTCTTCAATAAATAATGTCTCCAGTACTTCAGATGGAAGGAAAATGGATCATTCAGATACTGACGACTATAAAAAATGTAATCAAGCCAATAATTCGAACACAGTTTTAATCGACGAAGTAAAAATTAATTCCATGTTACAAAATATCGTTACGGGTAATGTGGCAAGAAAGGATATTGAAAATGTGGCTTTTACTACAGATAGTAAAAAATGTAATCATTCAAATGATGGGGTTTTTTCCAGTGTAATTAACATTGATTTAGAGCCACAAAACACTTTACCAAAAGAGGTGCTAATGCAAGACACCTTCTCAAATGCCAATGAAACCGACCCTGATAATAGTGAAGATTTTTCCGCGACTGATGGATCTGAATATGAACCAACGAAAAAAAAAGCGTCCAAGAAAAATACTTTTACAGTCAGCTCGAAGTAGATAGATAGATAGATAGATAACTCTTTATTGCATTTATACAAAGTGTTACAATTACGGAAAACTTAAGAACTACAAACGGTGGTCATATCGCTTTAAGCGATTTCTACCTGACAAACCGAACGTAAAAGGGACAATGTAATATATTTTGACGGATAGGCGCAACGTGCAATATAAAATAAAAACTGAGGACAAAAACTTATAATTAAACAAGATTCATATAAATATATGAATTATATAATATATAATATTATAAAATTAATAAACATATAAAATAAATATATACATATATACATACATATATATACACACATACATATACATTTTTATATATATGTAGAGAGAAAAAAAAACAAGTATTAATAAAAAGAGGAAATGCATATTATCAAGCAATGTGAAATTTACCAGTATGCTGATGTTACTTGTTTGGTCGCGGCTGGGAGCAATATTAACGGCACTCTCAACCTCCTACAAGACGATTTTAATATTCTTTTGAAGTGGTCACATGATAAAGAATTAGTCTTAAATCCTGCTAAGACTAAGTTAATGTACATTAGCTCTAGTCAAAATAGGAGTAAGGTTATACCTAGGCTCATTGCGCATGATCACCAATGCCTACACAGAGGACAGGTCCCAACTATATGTAACTGCGAAGCCATAGACCTAGTAGAATCACAGGCCTACTTAGGACTCGTCATAGATAGTCGACTAAATTGGAAAAAACATATTGAGCACGTGTGTGATAAACTTCGTGGTATGCTTGCAAAATTTTCCGTAATTAAATATAAAATTCCATATAAAATTCTTATACAGTTGTATAAATCACTGGTGGAGTCAAAAGTAGCATACGGCTTGTCTAGTTATGGCAGAACGTACAAATCACATTTAGAATATATTTATTTACTGCAGTCACGTATTCTAAAAACTATAGTTCCGGATAATATTAAAAAACAATATAAAGAATCAGATTACCATAACCTTTTTAGCCATTGTAAAATTATACCGATACACGAAAAAGTAAAGTTTACCCTACTTGTAGAAGAATTTTTTCATGAACAGTTAAAAATTACCGTTACCCGTGATTACTCCAAAACTCGCAGCTCGGGAAAACCTAAATTAGCCTTACCTAAATATAATAATTTATATGGTAAACGTACTTTAGAATATATGATCCCTAACCTAATTAACCAGCTACCAGGATCTGTAAAATCCGAACTGACTCAAAAAAATATTAAATTAAAATTAAAAAACTATTTTATAGTTCGCATCATATATAATTTAAATAATACATAATATGTATTACCAATAAATATTACGATAACGCTTTAAAACAAACGTCCTGTATATACAATCCATGAGCATTGCATCTTGCAATAGCAGATCACGCACTTAATAAATAATAAGTGAATTTTTTTACTTCACCCTCATTTTTATTATTGTCGGCGATATCGGTACACGGTAAAGTTTCTACAAACTTATGATTGTACCGTAATGTAATTTGTAACAAATGAATATAATATGTATGAAATAAATAAATAAATAATAATAATAATAATATAATTTATAATTTTGACGGGAAATTCAAATAATACTCCTTCAGTTGTTTTTAAAAGCCTGTAAACATTGCGCTTGCTGGATGTTAAGTGGTAATGAATTCCAGAGTCTGGTTGCTTGTGAAAAAAATGACTTATTATAAAAAGAAGTTACGCTGCAAGGAGTATTCAAAGCCAAGCTATACACTGAACGCAAACTACGATCATGAAATTCATATCGATAGTGAAATTGTTCCTTAAGGTACCTTGGAGATTTCGGATCAAACAGAACACAAAAAAGTAAAGAAAGTAAATGAACATTCCGGCGAAGGTGAATTGGGAGCCACTTGAGTTGATTTCGAAATTGGGATACATGGTCATATTTGCGTAAGCCAAATATGAACCGAATGGAAAGATTTTGAAGACGCTCAAGCTTGTTTAATTACTCCATGGTAATATCAGTGTAGCATATATCAGCATAGTCTAAAATAGGCAACAAAATGAAATGTGCTTACGCAATTTTGGTAGAAATGGGTAAGAAATTTCGAAGTCTTTTGAGACTTCCACAAGCTGCAAACATTTTCTTACTTATTTGTTCAATTTGTGGTGCCCAAGACATTGTACTGTCAATTAGAACACCTAGATTTTTTACAACCTTACTGTAAGGAATAGCAGAATTTTCAAAATAAACGAAAGGCAGCGTATGCCAAGCAATTTTTTGTAGTAGTTTGTTGCTACCTATCACTATTACCTGAGTTTTACTAGGGTTAACCTTAATTCCATAAGATGTGCAAAATTCTGAAATAATAGCGAGATCACGATTTGTGGATATCACGGCAGATGGAAGGTTATTGATACTTGTTTGAGAATATATTTGGAGAACGTCTGCATAAAGATTGTAGAGAGAAGTTATTCCTGAAGTAATAGAGCGTATGTAAGTACGTATAAAAATCTGCCAGAGCTAGATGTACGAAGTACATCTAGCTCTGGCAGTAGTTCTAGTTCCTCGAGCTCAAGTAGTAGTTCATCCAGCTCTGGCAATAGTTCTAGCCACTCCGGATCTACATCTTGCTCCAAAAATGTTTCTAATGTATCAATTATACATAAAAATGCAGCCTCTGAGACTATTCAAGGAAGTACTGAACAGGCTAGTACTGTACCAAAGTCTAAGAAAAGGACCAGAAACCCTAGTCAATGGAAAAAACAACAGAAAAAGTATCTAAAAAACACTGGTCAAGCATACACATCATCTAGAGGTAAAGCCATGCCGCAAAAAAACATTCGTCCACCTTGTTTAAATACTTGCCGATTGTCTTGTTCAAATAAATTTACTGCAGATGATAGGAATATAATATTTAAGACGTACTGGGAGCTTGGTTCTTTTCGAAGACAGCGTGACTTCCTTGCTTCTTGTGTAAAGCAAGTTGAACCTGAAATTCGTACTTTCAAGATTCGAAAAGGTGGAGACATGAATAGAAAATGTAGAAAACCAAACACAAATTACTTTCTTATTAATCGAGGTAAAGAGATAAGGGTTTGTAAAACGTTTCTATTGAATACATTAGCCATAAACCACTACGTACTGTAATTGAAAGTAAATTTGCAAGCGTAAGTGTAATACCAATAGATAAACGCGGTAAACACGGAAAGCAGTCAAAGCTAGATGCTGAAGTAATACTATCCGTACGTGACCACATAAATTCGATCCCTAGGATCGAAAGTTACTACATCAGAGCCAATTCTCCTAGAGAATATATAGATGGAGGTTTGACTATAGTCGAACTACACCGTAATTATCAACAAAACCGTCTATCTAATAACAAGGAACCAGCAAATTACGACGCATACCATCAAATTTCCAATACCCAATTTAATATTGGCTTTTTTATTCCACGCAAAGACCAATGTGACATATATGAGGCCTATAAAAATGCTGTAGATAAAGAATAGCAACATCATTATGGCTATATTCGATCTGCAAGCAGTATTGCCTTATCCTATAGGCCAATCGTCGGCATTTTTTTATAAAAGTAAACTAAATTGTTATAACTTTACAGTAACCAACATTAAGGATGATAAAACATTTTGTTTCTTTTGGCACGAGGGTCTGTGTAAACGAGGAGCCAATGAAATAGGTTCTTGTGTGTACAATTTTTTAAAAGAATGTTCTTCGACTAAACCAGATATAGATATAATTTTTTTCTCCGATAACTGTTGCGGTCAACAAAAAAACAAATTCATTCTAAGTTTGTACTATTATGCCGTTTCTACCTTGCCAATTAGATCTATAACACACAAGTACCTGATTCGTGGGCACACCCAAAATGAAGTGGATGCTGTCCACTCGATAATAGAGAAAAATATTCGTCGAGCAAAAAAATCTGGACCAATTTACACCCAAGATCAGTATGTGACTCTAATTCGTAATGCTAAAAAGACTGGTAATAGTTTCATTGTTAATGAAATGAACTTTAATAGTTTCTATGATTTAAAGATACTTGCTAACGATATTAACCTAAACACCATTAAAAATATTGATGGCGAAACAATCAGACTTTCTGATATCAAAGTAGTGAAATTCGTTAAAGATTCCGATACCTATAAGTACAAAACCACAAATAAAACTGAACAATTTAAAGAAGCTAAAATTAAAATTAGTCGTTCAGGCAAGAAAAATATCACAGATACTAATTTGAGTGCTGCTTATAGCTCTAAATTGCCAATTGCAAACAATAAGAAACAAGACATTTGTCAATTAATTACTGGTAATGTGGTAATATTATTCCAAAGTATTATGAAAACTTATATAACAGTTTATTTGAATAGTTATTTTAAAGCTATTAAACAAGTAAAAAGTTTGATTTGATATTAATCCTAAAACAAAAATTTTACTATTTTTAAATTTATTTTGTTTCGTATGATGATTGATACAATTTAATTGACGTTATTTTTTTGATAATAATTCCAATTTACGTACCACAGATCCAGTAATAAGGAAATCAATGCGAAAAAAATCTTAAAAGCTTTGTCCTGTAAAATTACAAAATGAGCTGTTGTGACTTTGTTGCACCGAAGGTGCGATATTTTTCAGACATTAGAAATAGTTTGGTAGCGGTCACCGCATTCCCGGGTTATAGTCGTCCATAAATGCCTTAATATTACAATAACCCTTTTTATACAAATATTTTTAATAAAATTATATTAGTAGATAAAAAATTATAAAAAAAAATATAGTATTTGACCGTGTAGTGGCAGTTTATGAATATCCACTAGCTCATATTGTCCCGTGAGTCTCGTAAGAGTTGATAGAGGGAAACAAAGCAGATGGGCCATATGATAGCATGTTACTAATAACAACTAAAAAATAAAAAACTGCGGCTGCCAATCCGTCTGCCAAGCGTGGCAACTATGGCAACATCTCTCCCATATTCCGCGTAGAACTTGATCTGGTAGATAGGCTGTAACGGTAATGTGAGGGTATTGTACATAGTATACATACGTGAGAGGTTAACTTTCGGCAGTGCAGGTGGACTTCAATGAACTTTCGTATTTCAAACTAAAGAGGTGCGTGTCTTTAAATTTTTCGGGCACGGGAAAGGCTCCCTGAAAACTGACAAAGTTTGTGAAAAGTTTCCAAAATTATTAACCCCTATCGGTACAGTGGATTTCCACCGTAATGTCAGCGTTGATAGACCTTATTACGGGGGTATTGGGACTATCTCAAAAAATTGGATATAGCAAACGGCATGGATTATGATCACTGACCTACACATACGACAACATTAACCCAGCTGGGGGAACAAGTGAAACGCAGAGGTGACGTAAAAAGTAGGTACCTTACTCGTCTAGCCTAGGTCAACTAGAAAGTAGTGAGCGTCAGACAGTGATCACAATACAAACATACTCATAAATCGATGATTTGTGCTTTTAGAAATATAACAGCCAAATGGCTAGTATTATGTCAGGAAAAAGTGTCCTCATGCCGCTGAATGATTGCTTCATTTAAGAACTGGTGCACTAAAGGAGCCTAGAGTGACACACTGGACCTTTACCTACTTGACGATACTCTGATCACTTGCGAGTCACTTATCTGTAGCTGCCTACAATATAAACTTTTTCACAAAAGAAGCTTGATTGTGATTGCGGTCTTTCTTACATGCGGCAAACAGGGTAAATAAAAACTTGCGAATACACACTAACAAAATATAGTTTAGACGAGTCTGAGTCTGACTGAGTACATATTACTAGCGTAATAATATTGATAGCTTTAGACAGTATTATTTGTTTCACTTCCCTTCACTACCACCTGATGGTAAGTGGTGATGCTTCACTCTTATCTTGAAGACACATTGTAATCGGACGGAAAGACAGATGCTGACAACTTATTCCACTCCATCCTTTGCTGCACGCATGACGATCGATGCAGAGCAGCAGATCGTTTGGTTTGAATGCGTCGGCTTGTCCAATCATGGAACAGGGAAGGAGTTAAGTCAATCAATTCCTGTGTACGTTTTCCGAAATGTATCCTGTAGCCTGTAGAAAACAGAGAGGCTGGCTACTTTGCACCTGAGTTCGAGACTAGTGAAATTGGTTTTAAAAATATTGAGGTTTATTTATAGAATAAGGATGACAGATTAGCATACAGTCTACCTGATGGTAAGTGGATGCTAGGGCCCATAGACCTCTTCTACATCTATCCCTAATTAAGAATCGAAATGCAAATGCGTTGTCACCTCTGAGGACTAAGATGGAATGCCTCGTTTGCTCGTTTCCGGTAAATAGGATCTGCGGTTCTACACTCAACTATTGCAATAAAAGCAGCATTAAGCTGCTATTAAACGCTGGTATTCTGTGTGAGCGTGGTCGTACCTCGGTCGAGCCGATTCATTCCATTGCCATTCATGTTACAACTATGATAAAGCTGCAGCATGGCTTTACCAAGTATAAAATGTCACCAATTATAATAAATAAAGTAGATAAGTGATGATTGAGTAAGAGCTATACTTGACTTCTGCAGGTAGACGATGCATGCAGACGGAAGAGGGGGGACGCGGTGGGCGGGTGGGGCAGGCACGCTGCACCACACACGGCGCCATGCTCAGCGCCACCAGCGCCGCGGCCACCACCTGCAATAGCATGCCACCACCCACCACCACCAGCTCCAAATGTCTGCTTCCCTGACGAGGTAACGTAACGTCAGCCTTTCTTTTCACGTGAATACGTCTTTAAATTTGCTTCAAGGTCTGTTCGCTGAGGCAATTCAGAATACGGATGATAACCAAATCGGGGGATACAGTTTGATGTTGCAGCTACACATCTATCATCTACATCCAAACTTTAATCACACCACTCGTTAGCTAAAGGATCAAAGAATTCATTGAGTGAGTGAGGACTGTGATGCACCGCGCGCGGTGGAGGGGGGAGCGCCGCCATTTTTAGGACGTTTCGTTAGGTACACGTGTTCACTTAGTACACACGGCCGTGTCCACGACACAGCCACACCCTGTTTTTTTTTTATAGAAGACAGGGCAAACGAGCATGCGGCTCTCCTGATGGTAAGTGATTACCGCTGCCGAAGAACAATTGCAACACCAGGGGAATTGCAGGTGTGTTGTCGGCGTTTTAGAAAGGAGTAAGCTCTATTCTTGAAGGTCCCTAAGTCGTGTCGGTCCGGATAAATCGCCGGTGGTTAGCGATTCAAAATGCAGTTTCCGCGTAGTTCATTTTTCGTCATCATCATCTTTATTATAGTCTGGGGCGGGTGGAAGGAAAAGGGGAGATCTCCCGCCGGGCAAGATGTTCTGCCCGGGGAGCGGCCAACGCTCCGATTGGTAGTTCGGAGCTATTCTATATATGCTGCTTTAACTTCGGAACTTTGTTAATGCGATTTAGGCTTCGATATGTTTCGCTTGTGGCTTTACGACAGCGCCGCCACAAGTCTATCTAAGTCCACTGCTGTACATAGGCCTTCCTCGAATACTGTCATATGATTGGATATTTGTCACAGTTGTCACGCTTGGCATACGGGTTGGCAATCGCAGGCCACTTTTCTCTTATAACAGAATTTTACACCCTGTCATTCATAGTCATCCCTAACATACTCCTTATCGTGTTTCTTCTGTCACACTCCACTTTCATTGTAATACATAATAGTATAGTTCAACGGCTCCTTGAAGCAGCGGCTTAGCTTTGAGTTGCGGCGCTAAGGGCCGCGGGTTCGAATCCCGCACGGAACTAGTATTTGTATGGCCTACAAATAATTGTTTCAGGTCTGGATATTTGTCCTTTCAAAATTAATTTGTATATAAACTACCCCCACGATACAGGAGAAAATCTTAGTGTGGCGGTAACGTATTTTACTTAATTTAAAAAAATAGTAGGGAGTGACTCAGCATTGAGAATTGTCATACGTGCCTTTTGTGATACACTCTGGCTTCCCACTATAGAGTGCAGAGTCCCACTTACTCTGAGTCCTGCAATTAGCCATCGTTCTATATCCTTGTCATGTCTACCATCCCTGTTAAGCCCACATCTCTCTGTTCTTGCTCAACCTTTTATTCCACATATACTTTTTCTTCGTTTTCATAAAGAAACACCCCTTTCGTAGCAATATACGCGGTAGAGCCACGTTCCTACTATATTATGGTTGTAGCGCGGTTCAACCGGGGCAGGCCCTCGCACTCACAGAATACCAGCGTACAATAGCAGCTTAATGCTGCTGTGTTTCGTATAGTAAATGTAGAGAACCGGAGACCTTTTAGAGTTCCGTACACGAAGGGTAATCAACGGGACTCTATTCCGCTGTCCGTCCGTCCGTCTGTCTGTCAGCGGTCAGTATCTCATGATCCGTAATAGGTAGATCGTTGAAACTTTAACGGAATATGTATTTCTTTAGTGGAGTGTGTGTGTAAGTGTACACTCTTTATTAGAAACGTGTACATTACGATGGCACGGAACCCATCATGCGCGAGTCCGACTCGCACTTGGCCGGCTTTTTTATTTACTAGAAACGAGGCATTCCATTTTAGTACTCAAGAGGTAACATCACGCATCTGCATTTTGATTCTTAATTGGGGATAAATGTAGATGTCTATGGGTCACAGCATCCACTTACTACCACGTCTACTCTGTACCCGTTCGTCATCCATATTCTATATAAAAAAATCAAAATGCAGATGCATTGTCATCCTCATGACTAAGAGACTCCTCGTTGCCAGTAAGGGGTATCAGCTTCTCGTCACTCATCGAACGAAATACAGCAGTAGATAAGGATCTAATTAAATAGTTTAAAAAAATTCGTTAACTTACTGTTTGCGACGCTGTTTACTAATAGACTGCGATCTCAGAATACATAAATACGTAGCTAATTAAGTTTTTTTGTTGAAACAGTAAAACGCCAACAGAACGGATATAAATACACACAACACTTGAAATTTAATGGAGAAAGGATTTACAGCTACAAATTATTTAAGGCGTAATTGTCAGTTTTGACGTTTACAAATGTCATTTAGTTTGTGTGTATAAAGTTGACAATTTCTTTTTCAAGATTCCTTTTTCTTTAAGGCATCACAAAAGTGCTATATCTTGGACAAAGTATCATACCGTTGTCCGAGTGCTGTATGATTATATTATGTGCTCTGTGTATTTACCTGGTTCTGGAATAGAGGTTATTTAATCTTTGACCAGATGCCATTAGTCGGGACTGAGGTAAAGTTATATATTACTTACACAATCATCGCCGTCATCATTACAGCCTTTCAAAAGTTCACTGCTGAACATAGGCCTCCCCCAAGCCGCTAACTAACGACTTCGTGCATGTCTTACCAGGCCGTCACTAGCATCTAGTAGGGTGTCGCACGAAGCTTCGCCTATCGGTACGAGGCTGCCACTTGAGAACCTTTTTTCCCCATCGGTTTTCGTCTACACAATATCACGTTTTAAATTAAAGTTTACCAGTTTCTGAAGTGTAATTATAAAAAAAACAATGCTTCATTGGTTTGCTCAATATTTTTTGCACATTTTCAACTCTGGTTTCTCCACTTGTAATATTTTTCACACGTAATGTGTTTGAAGTAGTGTTGTGTCAATAGGTAATATTGCTCGCGCGAAGTGTAAAAAGTATAGCCATGGTAAAATACTTTCTGTGGTTAATTCCACCGGTTTCCGGTCTTGTTGAGATGGTAACCTTAGTTGAAAGTTCATTTTGAATTTAATATTATTAAACTCTATTTTGTTTTATAGAATAAGATTGGCAAATGAACACACAGTCCTTCTGCTAGTATATGGGTGCTGAGGCCCATGAACGTCTACATTTATTCCCGATCAAGAATCAAAACGCGGACGCGTTGTCACTCTTGAGGACTAGGATTTAATGCCTCATTTTCAGTAAAAAGGGTATCCAGTTCTCTACACGCACCATACGAAACCCAGCAGCATTGAGCTTCTATTTTACACTGGTATTCTGTAAGGGCATCGTCCTTCCCCGGTCGAGCTGACCCATTCGTGCTACAACTATAATGTAGCTGCAGCGCTTACGTAGTAACATTATTTTATCTGTGCCAGCGCTTCTCTACCACGTATATACTTATATTAAAGCGGAGCCACGCACTACACAGATTTCGCCGCATGCAAACGTAATTATATTCCCTTTGTATGTGTCTCACACGGCGTTGCAACGCAAGGCATCTTCACAGCAGCAACTGTCATCTACAGTACTAGTAGTAGTACCTAGTAGCACTAGGTTATCCAGTTTTATTATTGACGACCGAGTTCTCTCTAATCGGCTCGTTTCTCTGGCAATTAAAATATGCGATTTGCACCTATGTGCTGACTCATATCGATATCTCTGGAACCATCAGGCCTTGAGACTTGAAATATGGTCGGAATATACCTTTCGCCGAGTAGAGGTCAGCTAAGAACAGATTTTACGAAATTCCACCCGCAAGGGGTGCTGCAGGGGCGTCAATTTAAAAATTTCACATTTTCAAAGTACCTATAGCTCTTATAGGTATAAAACTTGGATCAATGGGTCCCTAAATGGTTTGGATTCACGATTAGAGCTGGTAGGTGGCACTGTTGTCGATATCCAGAAATCACCCATGTGAAGCCGGGGCGGTTCGAATATAGAAATTTTTTACATAAATAATTAATCAGCATTGGTTCTCATCGCGGGACATTCTCATTTATCCTATAATATACTTATTCTAAATATCTTTATATTATATAATTTTACTGTCAGTGTGTATGTGACTGAACTCCTCCTAAACGACTGGAGATTTTGTGTGTGTGTGTGTTATTCAGTTGATTCGAGAAGGGTTTATATTTACGATTGGACCCGATAGATGGCGCTGTTGTCAATATATAAAAATCACCCGTGCGAAGCCGAGGCGGACTGCTAGTTCTACATAAAAAAAGTACAAGACAGATACGTAATTATTTCCGGTCAAAATTTTGAATAATATTCTCTTTGGCGCTTGCTTTGTACTCGTGCAGTGATTACAGTGAGTATTTAAGCCTGTGACTGCCTCGTCGGTCTAGTGTTTGTAAATGCGATCGTTGATCAAGAGGTCCCGGGTTTAGTCTCAACAAAATCAGTTCTTAGGTTTTTCTATAAGAAATCCTTCAGTAGCAGCCCGTAGTCATCAAGTTGGCGGTGTTTCACACCAGTGCTTAGAGAAGCACGTAAAGGCGTTGCTCCTGCGCTTGATTTGTTTCCTGTCGTGTCGGATTACCGCCCCATCGGACTGTGAGAGTGAGGGAATAGAGAGTGCACCTGTGCTTGCGCATACACTCGGGCACTATAATCGTATCTTGCACAGATGGCTAATCACCGTTAAGCCTGGCCGTTGTGACCGAAATCGGTCTGGAGGACATTATCGTTATATTACTTTCGGCTGTGAAAGGAGAATAAATAAAATAAGACGAAAACTAATTATTTATAATTTTATTTACATGTTCACTCTTTAACATCTTTATAATCTAAAGTCTGTGCGTTCTATCTTGGCTGGGCTGAAGTTGGCTTTCTGAGACATTCGCGCATGTACGCACGCTAGACGCTAGAGATGAGCCACTTCATATTCGCTCCTAAGATTGCTTAGGTAAAAAGTTTGTCTTGTCGATCGAATAAAGAATAAATTGAAAATTGTTATTATAATGAAAATACCTTTATATATTTCAATAAAAAAAATAGGATCTAATAAAGCATTATGGTAAACAGTTTTAATATATTATAGTAAATACACGATATTAAAGGGAACAACATTCTTTCAGTAACGCCAAAATAATATATCTTTAAATTTTTCCATACAATCTTTAATATACATCATCATAAGCACTGTATTTAAAACGAATGTTGCATTTACATACAAATGAAACATTAAAAAATATAAAATTAAATCGAATCATAATCGAGTAATTGTTACCGCGCTATATGCGTATTCGCATCTCTAGTTTTTAGTTACGACTATATAAAAACTATATCTGCTCAGCCACTCGCGACTAACTTCGGCCCGGCCAAGATAGAACACGCGGACCGTACGTCGTAGTCACGAGCTTAACCCTAACGTCACACAACTCTCACAGCGTGGAGGAATATTGCAGTGTTTTTCATAAAATTATTCACTCTTTTTTTATATAATACTTATTATTATCAATAATGATAAAATTCTTTTAAAACTTTATTACAAAACGAAAATATCAAAAAATATTTGAAAGTATTTCGAAAGAATTTATACAAATACAACATCTTGCAGTATGCAATACGAGTATGCGGCAAACTACAAATCACGTGGTCGCAAGGTTCATTTGACAAAGGAATACCGTGCACCATTTGAATGGTAAGAATTCTGTGCTTCAAAATTTTTATTAAGTTAATAGAAATTGCAAACATGCCACATTGTAGCATAATGTTTCTCTACAGTAAATCCACCTTTACAAAACTGCGACACTCGTACAAAAAGAAGGGAATTTCATTGGTTTACCCAAAATGGATGTACATACAAAAAATTTAAGGTTCAAATAAATTTAAACATCTATATCTAAAACTGCCGTAGATAATACAATCTAAAATAATTTACGAGACATTAAAAATACAACTAATTGACAATAATAACTCCAAAGTATGGTAATTGTACGAGCATTTTCCGGCAAAATTCAATATTTTACACTGGTTTTCACTGCCAACCTCCGTGACATCTCTGGCCAAATACTCAAACGCTCAATTTTAAGATGTGGTCAAGTCTCGTGGTGCCACAGTCACTTTGACTTAAGTGATAAAGACAAACGACATTAACGTCATTATAAAATTGAGCAACGTTTCGGTACTTGGGCCTAATTAATTCCTTCCTATAATGGGAGAGGCTTTGTCCAGCATTAGACCTATAAGAGCTGACAAAGAAGAAAGTTAGTGCCTTATTTATGAAACAAGGCAGCAAATTATTAAATTTTAATTTTTCTTAAACCACCCACATTCTCATTGCTAGATTGGGTACTATACAAACTAGTGTACTATTCCCATATAATTAAAAATATCTGCAAACATCGTGCTGTGTGTTACTAAAACCACGATCCTAAGTAATTAAAAATTGATCCCAAATTCAAAAACTATTTACTTAAACATTACAATAAAAAATCAGAAGTCAAACTATTCGAGGCGATTTTGCCAATACTGAAAAACCTCATGTAATTTTTTTCGTTCATAAAAACTGATCTCACTAAAATATTCAAGCCCTATAAATACATTGTATTAAATATATAGTAATTACTTATAAAGAAATTGCTTGCTCTATCTTATTAAGCTCATCATACTAACATAAAACACGTTTAATAGACAATCACGGATTGACTTACAACTGATATTAAATATATTTTTTAAAACAAGTGTACTAATAAATTAATTAATTATTTCTTGCTTCACAATTACATCTATAAGGGAAAACTTGTGCTTTTTTCCTTATTAAAATATCATTAGATTCCCTAGTGGAGTAGGTCCTGTACAAGTCTCATTGCATTATGCCTAGGCATGTACGGTACGGTACTTATTTTAATTTTACGTAATCATAATGCAATGAACAAAACAAAAACAAAAAAAGCAGGTCAAGTACAGATTATAAGTTATGCTTTATAATATAAATTATGATTTTTAAATCTTTTATATTTGCTACGTCATATTATTATAAAGTAAAATAAAAATAGAATATTATTAATTAATAAATATTGACTTTTAATAATATCATTATTAATCAATATTCAAAATTTAATACATTTATCCAGTTTTAACTATTTACAATATAAATTAATTAATAATTCCCACTTATAGTTAATTAAAATACAAAGTTTTTATGTCAATATTATGTTCAAATGCATTTTTGACATTTTTGAAACATCCTTCTATCTGAAATTTATCGTTTTGTTTAAATTTAAAAGGTACGTCCACAGGCTCGGGTTATAAGTTTGCAGTTGTTAGTGTTTTGTAAATTGTAAATATGTATTATAAATAATGACCGTTATAAATAATAATTAAAAGTGTAAACGTATAATTAATAAAAAAGTGTGCACACTGAAGCTTATCGTATTTCGTTGGCATTGTCATGATACAGTATTTATTTTTTATAATCACTAAATATACCATGTCATAATAGTTTAAAAAAAATCAATTCTGGCAGATCGTAAAAGTACGAAGTAAAGATTTCTTATATTTACGCGAACACTACACATTTAAATAAAACTAGTTTTACGGATTTTATCGCGTATATTAACTTATTTTATATTCCCGACGTTTCGAGTACTTTACAGCAATCATGGTCACGGGGGGGGGGGGGGGGCTGAGGTGGTTGACCATAGTTGACCACTACTAATTTACTAATTTTTGTTCCGATCTACTTGAGTAGTATGACAGTACCTTGAAAGTATGAACTTACAGTGTCTTGAAGTCTTGCAGTTGTATGCTTGGGTTGGGATTTAATTTTATTAATTATAGGATCCCAAGCAGATGGTAGCACCCAGCCATCTTCTCACATCAGATATGTAATATATTGTAATATATTAATTATAATATATTGTCGTTATATTATATATTTCTATATATTAAATAATACAAAAATTCATTTGATACGATCCATCAGATGTGTACATGAGCCTGTGTAGGTATACCCTTAACAACCGTTTCTCCTAATTATCATCAATATTGATATACCATAGCTTATAATTATTATACATTTATTACGTATGATATGATAATATAAATTTAATGTCGTTTTAGTTTGGCAACTTGATTGGAAAATTGATGTAAATTACGTATCCCAGTAGTAGTAATCTTGATATAAATTAATCGTAAAACTTTTTCGATACAGATTTATTTTTTCATTGGATATAAATTGATTAAAATGTAGTGTTGCTTAAGAGAATCCATCGTAATTTCGTCCCGTGGGTGTTGTAAGAGGCAACGATGGGAACCATGGGATTTCTGAACGACTGCATATACAGGATACCCGGTAAGAAGTAATGGCCGTTCATAAAAAAATATGTCCCAAGTAATATCGACCAAAAACATAATATTTAAAAAAATATATGCTAATATTTTTTTCACGAATTTTTGTTAATTGTGCCGATAGATTTATATAAAAAAATTAACCAATATGTTGAATTTATATTGCAAATTTCATTATTTACTCAAATTGACGCCTGTACGACAATGAATTATACCATTTTAAATCTACTTTGAACATATTGAAAAATAATTTTTAAATAAGAAAAGGCTTTTACATTTTTAATATCCAAGATGGATAAAGATTACCAAGAAAATATTTTTGCAAATTGTGCGCTGAAAAACGAAATTTTATTTTTCGGTAATTAATGGATAACCTTGAAATGACGGGAAATTCCAGAAAACAGTCATGGCAATTGAAATACTCAAAGAGATGAAAATAATAAGGCGAGACGTCTTGTATTGTAAATGTCAATCCGTCTGCCAAGCGTGATTAATAAGGCAAATTGTCCCTATGGGAGAGGCCCACATCCAGCCTTAGACATTTACAAACTATCACGGTAATCACGACTCTTAGAGTAATTAAATACGGTATAAAATGTTCTGACCACTCAAATTAATGTGTCAATAATAAAAAGCAAAACAAAAGTAATAATAAAAATGTAGAGGTCAATATATAATTTGAATATTATTCCCTGACAATTATATCTATTGTCAAATATTTTACCAAATAACAACAATTATTGTTATGCAATAAAAACTAATCACAATCTTAATATTTTTTTTTGACAATACATTATTCATATAATTAATAATATTCATAAATAACTTCAGCACACGTCTTTATGGTTTTAAGGGTAAAAAATAGTATACTGGCTCTTTTAGACTGTGAGTCATTCCATATTAGTCCACAAGAGGTGACAACTTCAAAGGCTGCATTGTTTGATGTTGTTTGCAGCAGGTATGTGGCGGGAATTTGCACACGCATCAGCAATTGCGAAAGTTCTGCATCGATTGAGACAACCGCTTCCGTTTTCGCATCCTAAATAATTAATGCGGATCTTTTGCGGATGCGGACGTAGTACAAGTTGTGACAACAAAATGGGTATTCTTTTAAACGGTACGTGTACTTTCGCTACAATACACAAAATTCAATTTTTTTTTACTAAAAATTTAATTATTATATAAAAAGTAATATAAAAATACCATCTCTTTAAATTATTCATGTAGTTTAACTAAATACTATATAAACTTGAGATACGCATCCACACCCGCTTTCGCGGATATAAAAAAACTACATTCTTAACGTCCCTAGTTTGCGGACCCAAGCCATAGTAGGCACTTACCTGCTTAGAGCAAATTAGGTAGACTGTTAACTGGTTTGTCACTATTATATAAAAAAGGCAAACTTCGTGTAACAGGTATTATTCATAATAAAGTCTTAATTGTAAAAATCTCATGTTGTTTTATAAGTTAGTGTTAGTTCTGAATAGACGCAAACCTGCTCGAATATTTTTTAGCTGCAAATTAGACCTGTAAATAGTATGCAATCTCTTGCACACGAATTGAATAAGTACAATTTTGAATTATTAGTCGGAAAATAATCGGGCAGTCCTTCGTCTAATGTGAACAGACCCTTAGCACAAAAAGGGTCAAGATGAGCCTAATTTTGTGACTGCGTTTGAGACGAGGATACGTAACAGCCTCCATCATCGCTTCTTCTACTGGTAAAATCTGCTGTACATTTGAACTTTGCTTTCACAAGTGCTGTGTTGTCTTAATAATTTCATTGTTGTTTGTGATTGAGGCTCATGATTTTCTTAGGCTACTGTTTCACGGCGTTCTTCGAACCTAATATTATAAAAGCAAATAAACAGACATGTTAGTGAGGCCAAAACAAGGATAATAAATTAAAGTAAAAGAAGTAAAGTTATAAGCTAAATACGTCTACACAGGCTTCCTTGCATTTTTGTGGGGTCTTGTTATTAGTTATTGCTTGTTATTAGAAGGATTATTAGTTTGTTTGTAACTTAACAAGGGTGGGAGGGCATGTAACAGTTTTCTTGATAGAATAAGTGTGATCAACGAGCACATAGTCGACCTGATGGTAAAGGGATGCTGTGACCAGTAGATATCTACATCTATCATCGATTAAGAATCAAAATATAGTTGCATCGTCATCCCTGAGGAATAAAACGGAATGTCTCGTTTCCAGTAAATAGGCTCTCTGGTTCTCTACAATAACCATACGAAAGAGCAGCATTATTCTGCTGTGTCACACGTGTATTCTATGAGAGAGTAGTTCCCGGACGATTTGATTGACCCATTCGCGCTGCAGCTATATATAGCAGCGTGGCCCTACCACGTCAAGTTTTATACAAGTCAATTTTTTTAAACTTTGTCAACATGAAGCCTGTGTTTAGGTATGGAGTGTATAGAGAGCTAGTATAAAAATTATAGGGTTATAGTATGTGATTAAAGGCTGTGAGTCATTCCATTTTAATACTTATATCTGTGGCCGTTTACTTTAAGTTGATTACTGCGGTAGCCACTTTCTCTTATTTTTATTTAAATTTTTTTTCTGGATTAAATGGAAGGGATTGCTATGTAGAGCAATAAGATCGCCTTTCGTTTTCCATCTATATTTGTTTTATTAATCCTTCCTTGGTGCACACACAATAATGAGTATTGTATTATATTGTTGAGTGAACGGTATTGAGAATTAATAAAATATCTTGATATTTGTATATGTTTTAATTTAAAGTTAAACACATTTACTACTACATGATACATGCGCTGAGCCAATTTGGCCTTCTCTTCCAAGTGACCACGAAACTGCACTTCACTCGATATGTCGACGCCGTGGATTCCGACACTAACTGAGGCAACAAGGAGAGTACGAAACTGAGTAGACCACGACAAAGGGGTTCTTTTTAGCGGCAAACGCGCGAACTTGTGTCTTCTGAGGATTAAACTGGAATAGATTTAATCGCCCCCAATCCGAGACATTGTTCAGCAAAGACTCGACTTCAGACACAAGTTTGTTCCAGTACTCGGCAACGTTTTCCCGAGAAATATTGGCACAGCCGGTGTATAGAGCATGTGCTGTCATCCGCATAGCAATGAATGTTACCGGTTTGGAACATATCGTTGATATGCAGAAGTAACAGCGTTGGTGATAGCACGCAGCCTTGTGGGACACCAGCGTTAATAGGCTTGTAATCGGAGCATGCACCGTCTACAACGACCTTGATGCTCCGATCTGCAAGGAAGCTGGTGATCCAATTGCACAATTTCTCGAGAAGCCCATAGGAAGGTAGCTTCGAAAGAAGCGCTTTGTGCCAAACCCGATCGAAGGCCTTCACAATGTCCAAACTAACGGCCAATGCCTCTCCCTTGGACTCTACTGCCTCCGCCTATCTATGAGTCAGGTAGACCAGAAAATCACCAGCTGATCGACCCCGACGAAAACCGTATTGGCGGTAACTAATCAACTGGTGATCCTCAAGGTACCGCATGAGCTGGCTGTTTATAATGGATTCCATTATTTTGGAGAACGAGGAGGTGATGGCGATAGGCCTGTAGATGGACGGGTCAGAGCGGTCGCCTTTTTTAGGGATCATGTGGACAAAAGCTGTCTTCCATGATTTCGATACTACGCCTAGGGAGTAGGAGTACAGGAAAAGACGCGTTAGTCGCAGGACACGTCCGCAGGACAATTGGGGGGATTCCGTCAGGCCCACTCGACTTCTAGATGTCCAGAGAGAGGAGTACTTTGCGAACCGAGCGCTGTGAGAACCGCACATCCGGCATGGAGCACTCACACCGCGGGATGGTCGGCGGTGGGTGCCCCCGTCATCAAGAGTCGAGTTGGACGCAAAGAGGGAGCCTAAAAGGTCGGCTTTCTTTATTACTTTATACTCTATTCTTTGCGGCGTAGCCCAGTGAGTCGTCCTCCCTGTGTAGAGATGGTAGTGATGGCTAACAGAAATTTCCTTGGACAGCCTCGGCGAGAGACCAGAATGCACGAGTTCCCGAAGGAAGGCGAACTAGTTTCTCGCCAATTCTGCCTATGTGCTCTGACTTTGCCTTGGCAATAACTCTTTTGAAGGACCGAAGTTATACTTCTTTTTAAGCATGCTGGTGTTTACATGCCGAGCCACCGAAGCCACAGCCCAGGCCTCATAACACTCCTGCTTTATGCTCTCTATGGCCTCTCCATTTGGAAGCATCATTTCTATTCATAGCGTTCTTGTATGTCACAGGATCAGAATCATTATACACATAGTTACTGTTACGGTCCGCAGCTACGACTGCAAAGGTCGCCCCGGCTGGGGCCCATAGTAACCTGCTCGACGGGCAGACACGGGTGGGGCCCAAATGGCCACATGGAAAATGTTCTATCATACGGGAGAATGCTAGGAAAATATAGTACGTATCTGTTTCCGACTCTAAGATCGCGCCAAGGCTCGGTCAGGCCGTAAGTGGGTGTAAGGTGCACGGCAAGTAGTGTTTAGTGATGTGTATGTGTCTGAGACCTGGGCCAGCTTAGGTGACCAGCAGCGGCCGAGTTCCAGGCTGCCCCACAATGCTGCATCGCTCCAGCAGGCTTCACCGCTGGACCATTTCTTTCTTCATTGTCACTATTTCAGTCTATTAACTTCATTGTACATTTAACTAACTTAAACTTGCCTAATTCCACATTCATCGTAGAATCGAACACGTGATACCCGAAACAGTAAGGGACAGTAGTTCAAAGTTCAACACTCAATGTCCCGGATTCACTTATCGCCAAATTATAAATAGGGAACTAACGCGATCTCTTCATGAGTCACACGGTTCAGCGTTAAACACAACTAAGTTCCTTCGTTCGCCATCAAACACCACGCCGCGATAAGAATTCAAAATACGCCTCGTTGACACGTAAACCTAACTAACCAGCCAACACACAAAAAAGGGCTCTTAACGCGACGGCACAATTACAATGATTTCCAGACAATCAACCGGGAGACGCTCTCGAACAAGGAATGCGCGGGAATCCTAGACCGTATATCTACTCAGCGCGCGCGTGCCAAATTTTGCGTCACCCGAGCAAGTTAAATATTGCTAAATTCCCTTCAAGCGCAATCATTATATAATTTGCACAATTACTTTCAAAGAAGTTACTTTAATCAGTCGAACACAATACAAGCCTCTTTTCAAGAACTTAAACCCTAGACAACCTAATCCGAGGCGGTTTTCACGAAACCCATTACGTAGCGAAGTAACACGCACTAAATCTCACCATCTGGACCCTACACCGGCCGCGTGAACTTCTGCCGCGATAACCGAAATACGCAGATTCACCGCATCGCGACCAGCGAACTACTGCCGACTCTACCCCGCGGCTCGTAGCAACTAACTCCCACCGACCACCCACTCGTCTAACCGGTTATGAACGCGCCGTATCGAGCTGAGCGCCCTCTGGCGTTAAATCTTGAAACCAGCGTTTGGACGCGAACAGTTACACATATAAAATGATGTTTGTTTCCTTTTTCTTATAGGTCTCTCACGGTACTATAATGTTGTGTATTATCATCACTAGATAAGCTTGAATCATTCACACTTGGTTCATATTCACTTTCCGAACCTGTTTCATATGGCCTTGGGATATATTTCTCTTGTAAGCCATTCAAATGTAATTCATTAAATCATTCATTATATTATTTATTGTACCCCAATAAACATTAAATCGAAAACAAAATAAATAAAATTATATAGATATTATATAGAAGGTAAAATAGGCGGTTTTATTGCTCTGGAAGCGATTTCTTCCACACGAAATGCATTTTCATTCGCAAAATGAGTGAGTGCGGGTACGTACGTGCTGCGTGCGCCTGCGCAAGCGCTCGCGGCAGTAGATGCGAAGCGCGGCCGCCGCGAACACCAGCAGCACGCCGCCCGCGCCGCGCGCTGACACGCCGTGCCCGTACACCGCGCACGACACCAGGATCGACACCGCCTGCACACACCGCACCCTCGCACACTGTACACCGCGCACGACACCAGGATCGACACCGCCTGCACACACCGCACCCTCGCACACTGTACACCGCGCACGACACCAGGATCGACACCGCCTGCACACACCGCACCCTCGCAAACTGTACACCGCGCACGACACCAGGATCGACACCGCCTGCACACACCGCACCCTCGCACACTGTACACCGCGCACGACACCAGGATCGACACCGCCTGCACACACCGCACCCTCGCACACTGTACACCGCGCACGACACCAGGATCGACACCGCCTGCACACACCGCACCCTCGCACACTGTACACCGCGCACGACACCAGGATCGACACCGCCTGCACACACCGCACCCTCGCACACTGTACACCGCGCACGACACTAGGATCGACACCGCCTGCACACACCGTACCCTCGCACACTGTACACCGCGCACGACACCAGGATCGACACCGCCTGCACACACCGCACCCTCGCACACTGTACACCGCGCACGACACCAGGATCGACACCGCCTGCACACACCGCACCCTCGCACACTGTACACCGCGCACGACACCGCCTGCACACACCGCACCCTCGCACACTGTACACCGCGCACGACACCAGGATCGACACCGCCTGCACACACCGCACCCTCGCACACTGTACACCGCGCACGACACCAGGATCGACACCGCCTGCATACACCGCACCCTCGCACACTGTACACCGCGCACGACACCAGGATCGACACCGCCTGCACACACCGCACCCTCGCACACTGTACACCGCGCACGACACCAGGATCGAAACTGCCTGCACACACCGCACCCTCGCACACTGTGCACCGCGTACGACACCAGGATCGACACCGCCTGCACACACCGCACCCTCGCACACTGTACACCGCGCACGACACCAGGATCGACACCGCCTGCACACACCGCACCCTCGCACACTGTACACCGCGCACGACACCAGGATCGACACCGCCTGCACACACCGCACCCTCGCACACTGTACACCGCGCACGACACCAGGATCGACACCGCCTGCACACACCGCACCCTCGCACACTGTACACCGCGCACGACACCAGGATCGACACCGCCTGCACACACCGCACCCTCGCACACTGTACACCGCGCACGACACCAGGATCGACACCGCCTGCACACACCGCACCCTCGCACACTGTACACCGCGCACGACACCAGGATCGACACCGCCTGCACACACCGCACCCTCGCAAACTGTACACCGCGCACGACACCAGGATCGACACCGCCTGCACACACCGCACCCTCGCACACTGTACACCGCGCACGACACCAGGATCGACACCGCCTGCACACACCGCACCCTCGCACACTGTACACCGCGCACGACACCAGGATCGATCGACACCGCCTGCACACACCGCACCCTCGCACACTGTACACCGCGCACGACACCAGGATCGACACCGCCTGCACACACCGCACCCTCGCACACTGTACACCGCGCACGACACTAGGATCGACACCGCCTGCACACACCGTACCCTCGCACACTGTACACCGCGCACGACACCAGGATCGACACCGCCTGCACACACCGCACCCTCGCACACTGTGCACCGCGTACGACACCAGGATCGACACCGCCTGCACACACCGCACCCTCGCACACTGTACACCGCGCACGACACCAGGATCGACACCGCCTGCACACACCGCACCCTCGCACACTGTACACCGCGCACGACACCAGGATCGACACCGCCTGCACACACCGCACCCTCGCACACTGTACACCGCGCACGACACCAGGATCGACACCGCCTGCACACACCGCACCCTCGCACACTGTACACCGCGCACGACACCAGGATCGACACCGCCTGCACACACCGCACCCTCGCAAACTGTACACCGCGCACGACACCAGGATCGACACCGCCTGCACACACCGCACCCTCGCACACTGTACACCGCGCACGACACCAGGATCGACACCGCCTGCACACACCGCACCCTCGCACACTGTACACCGCGCACGACACCAGGATCGACACCGCCTGCACACACCGCACCCTCGCACACTGTACACCGCGCACGACACCAGGATCGACACCGCCTGCACACACCGCACCCTCGCACACTGTACACCGCGCACGACACTAGGATCGACACCGCCTGCACACACCGTACCCTCGCACACTGTACACCGCGCACGACACCAGGATCGACACCGCCTGCACACACCGCACCCTCGCACACTGTACACCGCGCACGACACCAGGATCGACACCGCCTGCACACACCGCACCCTCGCACACTGTACACCGCGCACGACACCGCCTGCACACACCGCACCCTCGCACACTGTACACCGCGCACGACACCAGGATCGACACCGCCTGCACACACCGCACCCTCGCACACTGTACACCGCGCACGACACCAGGATCGACACCGCCTGCATACACCGCACCCTCGCACACTGTACACCGCGCACGACACCAGGATCGACACCGCCTGCACACACCGCACCCTCGCACACTGTACACCGCGCACGACACCAGGATCGAAACTGCCTGCACACACCGCACCCTCGCACACTGTGCACCGCGTACGACACCAGGATCGACACCGCCTGCACACACCGCACCCTCGCACACTGTACACCGCGCACGACACCAGGATCGACACCGCCTGCACACACCGCACCCTCGCACACTGTACACCGCGCACGACACCAGGATCGACACCGCCTGCACACACCGCACCCTCGCACACTGTACACCGCGCACGACACCAGGATCGACACCGCCTGCACACACCGCACCCTCGCACACTGTACACCGCGCACGACACCAGGATCGACACCGCCTGCACACACCGCACCCTCGCACACTGTACACCGCGCACGACACCAGGATCGACACCGCCTGCACACACCGCACCCTCGCACACTGTACACCGCGCACGACACCAGGATCGACACCGCCTGCACACACCGCACCCTCGCACACTGTACACCGCGCACGACACCAGGATCGACACCGCACGCACACACCGCACCCTCACCGCACCCTCGCATACTGTACACCGCGCACGACACCAGGATCGACACCGCCTGCACACACCGCACCCTCGCACACTGTACACCGCGCACGACACCAGGATCGACACCGCACGCACACACCGCACCCTCGCATACTGTACACCGCGCACGACACCAGGATCGACACCGCCTGCACACACCGCACCCTCGCACACTGTACACCGCGCACGACACCAGGATCGACACCGCACGCACACACCGCACCCTCGCATACTGTACACCGCGCACGACACCAGGATCGACACCGCCTGCACACACCGCACCCTCGCACACTGTACACCGCGCACGACACCAGGATCGACACCGCACGCACACACCGCACCCTCGCATACTGTACACCGCGCACGACACCAGGATCGACACCGCCTGCACACACCGCACCCTCGCACACTGTACACCGCGCACGACACCAGGATCGACACCGCCTGCACACACCGCACCCTCGCACAATGTACACCGCGCACGACACCAGGATCGACACCGCACGCACACACCGCACCCTCGCATACTGTACACCGCGCACGACACCAGGATCGACACCGCCTGCACACACCGCACCCTCGCACACTGTACACCGCGCACGACACCAGGATCGACACCGCCTGCACACACCGCACCCTCGCACACTGTACACCGCGCACGACACCAGGATCGACACCGCCTGCACACACCGCACCCTCGCACACTGTACACCGCGCACGACACCAGGATCGACACCGCACGCACACACCGCACCCTCACCGCACCCTCGCATACTGTACACCGCGCACGACACCAGGATCGACACCGCCTGCACACACCGCACCCTCGCACACTGTACACCGCGCACGACACCAGGATCGACACCGCACGAACACACCGCACCCTCGCATACTGTACACCGCGCACGACACCAGGATCGACACCGCCTGCACACACCGCACCCTCGCACACTGTACACCGCGCACGACACCAGGATCGACACCGCACGCACACACCGCACCCTCGCATACTGTACACCGCGCACGACACCAGGATCGACACCGCCTGCACACACCGCACCCTCGCACACTGTACACCGCGCACGACACCAGGATCGACACCGCACGCACACACCGCACCCTCGCATACTGTACACCGCGCACGACACCAGGATCGACACCGCCTGCACACACCGCACCCTCGCACACTGTACACCGCGCACGACACCAGGATCGACACCGCCTGCACACACCGCACCCTCGCACAATGTACACCGCGCACGACACCAGGATCGACACCGCACGCACACACCGCACCCTCGCATACTGTACACCGCGCACGACACCAGGATCGACACCGCCTGCACACACCGCACCCTCGCACACTGTACACCGCGCACGACACCAGGATCGACACCGCCTGCACACACCGCACCCTCGCACACTGTACACCGCGCACGACACCAGGATCGACACCGCCTGCACACACCGCACCCTCGCACAATGTACACCGCGCACGACACCAGGATCGACACCGCACGCACACACCGCACCCTCGCATACTGTACACCGCGCACGACACCAGGATCGACACCGCCTGCACACACCGCACCCTCGCACACTGTACACCGCGCACGACACCAGGATCGACACCGCCTGCACACACCGCACCCTCGCACACTGTACACCGCGCACGACACCAGGATCGACACCGCCTGCACACACCGCACCCTCGCACACTGTACACCGCGCACGACACCAGGATCGACACCGCACGCACACACCGCACCCTCACCGCACCCTCGCATACTGTACACCGCGCACGACACCAGGATCGACACCGCCTGCACACACCGCACCCTCGCACACTGTACACCGCGCACGACACCAGGATCGACACCGCACGAACACACCGCACCCTCGCATACTGTACACCGCGCACGACACCAGGATCGACACCGCCTGCACACACCGCACCCTCGCACACTGTACACCGCGCACGACACCAGGATCGACACCGCACGCACACACCGCACCCTCGCATACTGTACACCGCGCACGACACCAGGATCGACACCGCCTGCACACACCGCACCCTCGCACACTGTACACCGCGCACGACACCAGGATCGACACCGCACGCACACACCGCACCCTCGCATACTGTACACCGCGCACGACACCAGGATCGACACCGCCTGCACACACCGCACCCTCGCACACTGTACACCGCGCACGACACCAGGATCGACACCGCCTGCACACACCGCACCCTCGCACACTGTACACCGCGCACGACACCAGGATCGACACCGCCTGCACACACCGCACCCTCGCACACTGTACACCGCGCACGACACCAGGATCGACACCGCACGCACACACCGCACCCTCGCATACTGTACACCGCGCACGACACCAGGATCGACACCGCCTGCACACACCGCACCCTCGCACACTGTACACCGCGCACGACACCAGGATCGACACCGCACGCACACACCGCACCCTCGCATACTGTACACCGCGCACGACACCAGGATCGACACCGCCTGCACACACCGCACCCTCGCACACTGTACACCGCGCACGACACCAGGATCGACACCGCCTGCACACACCGCACCCTCGCACACTGTACACCGCGCACGACACCAGGATCGACACCGCACGCACACACCGCACCCTCGCATACTGTACACCGCGCACGACACCAGGATCGACACCGCCTGCACACACCGCACCCTCGCACTCTGTACACCGCGCACGACACCAGGATCGACACCGCACGCACACACCGTACCCTCGCATACTGTACACCGCGCACGACACCAGGATCGACACCGCCTGCACACACCGCACCCTCGCACACTGTATACCGCGCACGACACCAGGATCGACACCGCCTGCACACACCGCACCCTCGCACACTGTACACCGCGCACGACACCAGGATCGACACCGCACGCACACACCGCACCCTCGCATACTGTACACCGCGCACGACACCAGGATCGACACCGCCTGCACACACCGCACCCTCGCACTCTGTACACCGCGCACGACACCAGGATCGACACCGCACGCACACACCGCACCCTCGCATACTGTACACCGCGCACGACACCAGGATCGACACCGCCTGCACACACCGCACCCTCGCACACTGTATACCGCGCACGACACCAGGATCGACACCGCCTGCACACACCGCACCCTCGCACACTGTACACCGCGCACGACACCAGGATCGACACCGCCTGCACACACCGCACCCTCGCACACTGTACACCGCGCACGACACCAGGATCGACACCGCCTGCACACACCGCACCCTCGCACGCTGTACACCGCGCACGACACCAGGATCGACACCGCCTGCACACACCGCACCCTCGCACACTGTACACCGCGCACGACACCAGGATCGACACCGCCTGCACACACCGCACCCTCGCACACTGTACACCGCGCACGACACCAGGATCGACACCGCCTGCACACACCGCACCCTCGCACACTGTACACCGCGCACGACACCAGGATCGACACCGCCTGCACACACCGCACCCTCGCACACTGTGCACCGCGTACGACACCAGGATCGACACCGCCTGCACACACCGCACCCTCGCACACTGTACACCGCGCACGACACCAGGATCGACACCGCCTGCACACACCGCACCCTCGCACACTGTACACCGCGCACGACACCAGGATCGACACCGCCTGCACACACCGCACCCTCGCACACTGTACACCGCGCACGACACCAGGATCGACACCGCCTGCACACACCGCACCCTCGCACACTGTACACCGCGCACGACACCAGGATAGATACCGGCTGCACACACCGCACACTTTTAGATTCAACTATTATATACATATAGGTTGTTATATTTACCGTGTAGTGACGGTGTAAGAATATCCACTACACGATATCATGCTGTGGGTGTAGTAAGAAGCAACAGACGGAAACAAATCAGGAATTAGGCAGCAGCGTCTTCCTAATAACTAATAAAACTGTAGAAAAAAACCCCTATGAGGCAATCTGTGGGGAGTCCTATGTTCAGCAGTGGACTTTAGTAGGCTGTTACTATAACGGTATAACTTGTTAGACAGGCTGTCCGGTAATTTATGGACAACCTTGGAATGACTTACAGCACGACTAATAGCCGTTCAAAAATAACTATCCCAATTAGTACCCAAGAAATGATTTAACCCTTTCGCTGTCCCGTGCACTACATATAGGGCACTGCTATTGTCTTACTATTGTGTCTGGAAACCGGACAGTGAAAGTGTTAATGGAGATGAAAAAGATACGAACGTTTTTCGCCCCACGAATTTTTAATTCGTGTACACCATGGCCACAAATGTATAACACTATCAACACAGTTAACGTAATATATGTTAGCAACAAAACACCGACGAAATTAATTAATTCAACGTCATGATGTACACGAATTTAAAATTTGTAAAAAATACTAAAATGAAATAAAAAATCATGTCGTGGTATATTTTTTTTATATTTTAATGACCATTAGTTTTGCTGTAAGCCATTTTAAGGTAACCCATAACTGGATATTCTGTATATTAAAGAAATATCTTTCATTTAATACATTACATGATGCAAACAAATAAGAGTGAAGTCCAAAAGGTTAAGTCGAATAAAGAAACCCAAATAGTATAATTCAATAAAACTAATTATTGATGAAAAAAGAAATCAACAAAAACGTGGAAGAAAATAGAGTATGCACTGGTACAGAAAAGCCGGGAAAAATCAGCAAGAAAATCAGGGGACTTTTTTGTAAACTAAGACTACATCGGGTACTGTTGACCGTAGTGGCAACATTTCATGCGCCATCTTGAAAGAAACTACCCTACACTTCGCTTACCGGTACGAGGTTGCCTTTCAAGAACCTTTCTCTCCCACCGGTTGTCCGTCCGTCGAACTTTATAGTCACCAGTCGGAGTTATTAAATAAACCGAAATGATCCATTCGCCACGGCAATAAAGTAAAATGATACAAACAGAACAAGTTCATTTGTTAAAACAGTAATTATAGGAATGTTTTTACCCTATGTTACTTCCATAACTAAGACGAATGTAATGACAGCCTATATGTTAAAGTCGATCAAGCTGTTTACGCTACAGAGCGTACCAAAGAAAATGACACATACATACATACACTCGAAAAACATTACCTTCCTTCTAGGGCAGTCGGGTAATAAGGTTAAAACCCGAAACTCAAAAAGTGACCGTTTGATCAGCATAAAATTACACATTCTAGACAATTCCGTCGAAGTTATTCAATTCGTTATATATGTAATTCTAAAGTTTAACACAATAGGAAATTCAATGTTTCAATGTTCAATACGATAAAACACGTCTTAAATGTATACGTTACCTGTCTAAGGGTCATAATAATGGTGAAAACGACTGCCCCAAACCGAGCGATGGTGCGATAGATCAGCATTTGACCCACCGCTGAGCTCAGAGACAGCAGTAGACAGTCCATCACGAACACTGGGTGCTGAAAAAAAAAAAAACAAAATCACCATTATTAAATAATGCCATAAGAGTTATTTGCCGACTCATTAGTGCTACAACCCTACTATGATTCCAGTATACAGTGTGAGTGTAGGACTCGCCTGCAGCAGGCGGGTACGGTCCCGAGCGTGCGCGTGGTGGCGCAGCGCGGCGGCGGTGAGCGCCAGCGAGCACAGGTTGACGGCGGCCAGCATCTGCAGCGGCCGCGGCGCGTGGCGCGCGAACAGCGCCGCCTGCCACGACGACGTGAAGCTGTCGCACGCCATGTACAGCGCCAGCAGCGCCACGCCCGAACCGGTCGTCGCGGCAGACACTGACAACGAACACATCTTTGCCTTATGAAATCGACACTGAACTAATAAGTACCACGTACTAGAACAGACATCGCGAACAACATTTGTGCGGGAGTACAGACACAGACTAAATAAGTTTGAGTCCTTGGACTCTTACAAGTGTTGCAAACTACCAAGTTTCGACGTCTGTTCTAGTACATATTACTATAATGACGTATAGAACGTACGAAATACTTCAAACAATAAATATTACTATTTCTATTATTGCAAACCTCATAACACGAAGCATTATTAGGTAGTGCTTTACTGTCGACGCATCAATATCAAGCAATTTTGTGTTCTTAAAATGCCTCTATTTTTATTTTTATTTTATTTTTATGTTATGGAAAACCAACAGCTTACAAATCTTAAGTAAATAACATGTTAAATTTACAAAAAAGCCAATAACAGGTTCTCACTAATAGAAACACACTAACATAATCGATTTCGTTGCTTAAAGGACATAGCACAAATATGAGCAACAAAAATGGAGTCTAATTTAAATGTACAACATATATACAATTTAATAAGTGAAACAAACAATAATAGCCACAAAAGAAAAAAAAGCAGGACTAAACACACAATATAATTTTTCTTAAAATAAATTAAATTATGACACTTAATGCCGATAATTGCCGATATATAGCTAGTATTAAACAAATCAATATCATGCTTTTTGCATAAATTATTAAAATTATTAATAGACCGATACATGAAAGTATTCCTTCCATAATTAGTTGGTGAAGCTGGTAAGTAGAGTAATGCCTTCGTTTTAAGTTTCACTATAGGCGTTTTCAGTGATATTTGTGATAGCAAATCGGAACAGTCAACATTGCCAGAACAGATTTTCAATAAAAATACAATGTCAGCAATCCCCCGACGCTTTATCAGAGGTAGCAGATGATGGTGTTTGCATAAGGATAAGTAGTCTTCTGATCGGTAGTTTCTACTGGTACGATAGCAAGGATATCGTATAAATTTACGTTGGATATTTTCAATCCGTGAAATGTATGTATGATACATCAGCTTCCAAATCTGTGAAGCATATTCAAGCGTACTGCGGACGTAAGTACAGTACAAGATTTTAATTGTTTTAATATTATTAAACTCCTTTGCAGTACGCATGACAAAACCTAACGCCTTAGATGCCCTAGTTATGATATTGTCAACATGGGTGTTGAATAATAACTTAGTGTCGTGGAAAATCCCTAGATCACGTACAACAGATTCTTTTTGTAACTTCTGGACTTTAAGGTGATAGCCGAAATTAATATTTACTTATTGATATTACAGTATTCTTCCAATCTTAGTAGATCTCGCTGCAGCAATTCAGCATCATCTCAGGATGAGATCATGGAAAATATTTTCATATCATCAGCAAAACACAGTAGGTGTGATGATTTAAAACAAGTTTCAATATCGTTGACAAATATAAGAAATAGCAACGGCCCCATCAAGGACCCCTGTGGCACACCACTCGGTATTGACACCAAACCTGATATGTAATTGTTAACAACTACAGCCTGCGAGCGATTGTCGATATAAGAGGAGAACCACCGCAGTAGGTCTCCACAGATATCAACATACTGAAGCTTTTTTAAAAGCAAATTATGTTCAATTCGGTCGAAAGCCTTACTATAATCTGTATAAACAACGTCAACTTGATGACCATCATCCATGGCTTTAGTCAAGAATGAATTGAGGAGCACCAAGTTGGAAACGTTAGATCTACCCTTGAAGAAACCATGTTGAGACTGGCTTATGCTTTGTTTTAGTAACGGATATACCTGCTCATAAAACAACTTTTCAAAGACTTTGGAAATAATGCACAACTTAGAAATTGGCCTATAATTAGCGACATCGGTCCTAAGACCCTTCTTGTGCACAGGGGTGATATATGCACGCTTCCAAATATCAGGAACTGAGCATTCATGCAACAATTTGCGAAATAGCAAACTTATTGGTAGTGTTTACGTCTCTGCACAATTAATAAGAAAAGTGGTTGGTAGGTTATCAGGTCCGGCGGATTTTGATGGATCAAGAGCTTCCAACAACCGATACACGTGCTTAACATTAAATTCTATATTTGAAATATTTGCAGTCGATTTTTGATGTTACATTAGAAATATTTGGAGTTGATTGAGCGCCCGGGTATAAGAAATTTGACTTGAAATAAGTTGCAAACGCGTCACTAATAGACTGTCCTGTGTTATAAATTACACTACCTAAATTGAGACTACTTGGAATAGAGTGAGTTTTTGATTTACGTTTAACATATGACCAGAAATATTTCGAATTTTTTTCTATTGACCTTTCAACGGTTGATATGTAGTTTTTATGACACATATCTTCCAAATATTTTACACGAGTGCGCACTATTTTATAAGATTCTTCGTCGGATCCATTAGCGTAGGTCCTGAAATTACGAAGGTACTTGTGTTTTTCTTTAATTGCTTTCTTTAATGCTGGGGAATACCACGTATGGTAGGAGTCCGTTTTAATTATTTTTGACGGTATGTACTTATCTCTTAATTTCTCAAATATTTCATAAAAATATTTAATGGAATCATTAAGAGATTTCGAAGAAAATTCGGTTTGCCAATCGATTTCAGCATATTTTCCATTAATTGATTGATAATCACCTTTATTATAAAAAAAAAAAACTTAATAAACGGAGTTGTTTTAAGTGTGCTTAACTCATAAAAACGTACTTCAATTACTAACGCTCCGTGAAAGGGATCTACTGGTACCAAAGAGTCGTCACTACAATCAGATACGGCTACATCACAGTTAGATAACACAAGGTCGAGTGTTTTACCATATTTATTGCGTATACCATTATATTGGCAAAAGTTAAGCGCATTAATTTCGTCTACCAGTAACCGTTCATTTTGCGTACTAAGTTCGTTGGCTCATAGCAACGATAACAACAATTGGAAAACAGTTAGAAGCAGGTATCCATTTTATGTTATTTAAATTAAAGTCACCCTCTATAAGATATTTATCCGTGGGATATTTTAAGACTGTATCATTTAATTTCGTAAAAAATTCAATAAATGATCCGAGAAACTAAAACTTCCATGTAAATTACATAAATATAAGACACAAATATGCAGAAAAGTAGGCATTTTACTATCGCTTTTTATGACAGTAAGCGTGAGCCAAAAATCTTCAGCACTGGAGTTAAAGTTCGGTTGAGGTTCAACAGACAACTTTCTGCGTGTCGCAATGAGTACACCGCCCCCGTACAATTGGCCCGTCCCAGCATAATCACGATCGCGGCGCCACACAACATAACGACCATCAAATACTCAGGAGTTCGAAATACCATCCAGAAGCCACGTTTCAGTTATAACGATGACATCGTATTTAGACAAGCAGGTATTACGGTAGAAGTCAGATGTTTTAGTACGCAGACCTCGTGCATTCTGATAATAAATATTTTTGCGCGCCACTATTAATGTCTTGTACATGGCAACACTAGTTACACTAGCGCCCTCTAGTGTCGAGTAGCAGAACTAGGAGAGTCTAGATCCTTCCAGAAATTTCGGGACCGATATGTACTCGAACATTCTAGATGTCGCTACAGTAGAATGTTCTGGAAACGATCTGAGGCCCTATATAAGGCCGGTATAGACCACGACCGAGTCAGTATTGAATTGGCGATACAAGAGAATACTTCGAAGTGAAATAACTGCGAACTAAAGTGATTGTGTTTTATTATTAGCGTGGTTTTAGATTGTAATTAGTGTTGTGTGATTAAAGTGTCAATTTTGGTAATTTAATCGGCAGTTTTTAATTGTCTCGAACCCCAAGCTCGTAACAATATTAAATAAAGAGTTATTCGTATTATTAATAAAAAAACGTAGCCATTATAAATAATTAAATTAAAAATAAAATAAAAACAATGTAAAATCAAAATTATAAAACTAAATAAACACAAATAGCGAATAAACATGGTAACTAATTATCACGTTAAAACAGTGCTGTAATAATAAATACATTATTAAAAAAATACTAAAATCAGTATCGTTCAAGTAGTCGTAATCTAGTATTAAAAAAAATGTTTAGTGTAGTGAAAAAGCAGGTGAACATAAATGCTTATACAACTAAAAATCAAGATTATTAAGCTAAGCGGAATGCAGAAAGTCTTAAAATAACTAATTAAAAATATATTTTTAATATTAAGGTTAATAGCATGATACGAAAGCAAACCAACACGATAACATATTAATACATTAAAACATTTTTGCAGCATGGAATAAGTGCAATCAATATCATTCAATACCAAATAGCGTATAAGAGCGAAAAGAGCGAGCACAACATGCATACGGTTACCTAAAATATATCGAAGAAGCGGGTAGGAACAATTATACGTCGAGCAATATATCAAACAAAGAGTTTTAGAAAAAAAAACACAGAATAACAACAGCGATACATCGGCAAAGCAGGGGTCGTAAACATTTCATTGCGAGTGTAATGTACAACAGAAGCAATTAAACAATATATAATTAAACTGAGACCTAAGTTAAGCCAATTAAATGTTTGGATGCAGTTTACGCTGTGTCGTTTTTTCTAACATGAATTTTACAATACTTTACCCAAACGTATTGATAAGCTTTATCTTTACAAATAGCTTTGGTTTTAGTTAACAAAGTCTTAGAATACGGTGTTAAGTGGTCATTAACATACAGACGTTGTTCGTTACCCACAAACCCAATGTCCTTCGCTGTCATGAATTTCTTGGCTCGCGCTGCAGCGAGAAATGTTTTTTTGTATTTATGTAGCGGTTGATGAAGTTGACAATAATAGATTTATCTTTACCAAAATGTGTCGGCACCCTCGCTATGTAATTTATTTGATGTTTGGGGATCGTGTAACCAACCTGCGTGCATATGTTTTCTACTATTGAAAAAAGGTTTTCATCTCTCTTTAGGGGAACTCCCTTTATTTCGACATTGTTAAGTCGAGACCATTATTCCTTAGCAGCTAACTCCTTTTTCAGGGTTGATATTTCAGAGAGTGTCGAGCCAACTGTTATTTTTATTTGCTCCAATTTAGGTATCTTGGATTCAAGATCAGTTATTCTGGGCTCACAGTTAATTATTTTTTCACTATTAAATTCACAGGATGATTTTAGCTCTCCTATTTCACGCCTAATGCTTTCACGTCATCAATGAGTGCTGGTAGACAGTGAAGCTGTAGTTTTAGGTCACGTATTTCCTGCAGAACCATATCAATTGAAGCACCACCATCAATGGCAGGGATCGGCGGCGACGTGGTTGGCGTTGGCGTTGAAGGGGCGCATAGAAGGTTCCAGCAATAGGAACACCTCCACGCAACCCTTCGGTCGGCACCCAGCTTTCTATACCCAGCTTCGGTTGTAGTTGATTAATTAACACCGACACGTGCTATCTCTAAGTGTAAACAACGACGACTATCATAACCATATTGCATTTATACGATAATAATATAAGTAGCCGTGTATAGATCAAGAAAACACAAATTAATCCACTTATATTTTCAAAAAAATAATTTTATATGGCTCCTTTAAAAAAAAACGGTTTGAAAAAAAATTTACGTGGACGTCCGGATGTTGATTTTGTATGTGGTCACGATAACTCCTGAATAAATTGACGCATCGAGACAGGGTTTCTTATTAGCTTCAGAATTACATTAACTGCTTCCCTATTTCATATCAATAGTAATAAAACGATTTTCAACATCTTGCGTACAGCAAAGGATTGAAATAAGTTGCCAACATCTGTGTTTCCATCCGACAATAATGTGGGTGTATTCAAGGCAAGAGTGAATAGGCGTTTTTAACCGGTTCAGTGCGAGTGACACGCCAGTCGTGCCATCGATCACTTTTGTGTGTCGCGTATGACACACGAGTCGTGTCTTTTTAAAAATCGTTAAAACTCGCTCAAATTGCGTTTTTGGAAAATTTATCCAGAACAAAATATTCATTATTTTGCAAGTAATTCATGCCTGCAGCTTCGTTTCTGGATATTTTGAAAATTTGCAATTTTTAGGGGTTGACAACCTTTTTTTAACTTGTACATGGTTACTTTGTGGGTTTTCAAACATGTTGTGGAAAAATAGTCTAAATAAGTAACAAATAATAGCACCCATTTCGATCGCTCACAAACTCAAGTTGTAAATAAATTTCTGGAAAACAAGTCGCCTGTTAAAAAAATAATGCGTTTGTCTTATTGCTTAAAATGGTTAAACTGCCGTCTTATTACCATCATATGGCCGAATAGACCTACGAAGTACCATGTGCTCTTGTGATATGGTATAAGGTTTACTTTTGCTTGAAACAGTTTGAAACCGTTCATGCATAAAAAAAGTTCGCTAATAAATAGTCTTTCGTCAATCCGCCGCCGTATAGCGCCGGCGTTTGTTTCCTTTTGAAAAAACTTGTTTTGCTATTCTTACTAATTAGACGTTTTCAAATCGACTTTACTTTAACATTTGTATAACATTAAATAATATTTAACATTTGTAAATATTAATGAATCATAAACCTTATTTTTTCCAAATTCAGGTTCTTGATTGTTTGATATTTACTCATATTATTATTAGGTGAACATTTAATTTAATAAAAACTAAGGTTTTCCGGGGTGATTTAGCTGTACCTATTTATATAAATGATTTTTTATGACACAAATGAGGGATATTTTATCAAAAATATTATATCAAAAATATATAATTAAAAAATTGTACAAAATGTTTGTAATCTCTGCATAAAAAAAGTCACTTACTCTCAATTTCAAAGAAAACACGTAGATAAACACACAGTTACCCACTAAAAACAAGTATCCTTCCGTTTGTAACTGATGTTTGATGTCAACTAAACTTAA
The DNA here is from genome assembly GCA_033319125.1 of Parnassius glacialis. Taxonomy (NCBI): domain Eukaryota; kingdom Metazoa; phylum Arthropoda; class Insecta; order Lepidoptera; family Papilionidae; genus Parnassius; species Parnassius glacialis. The sequence continues at coordinate 35,844,664 of JAVANC010000025.1, forward strand.
TTAGATCTAAACAAGTGAAAAAAGTATAAAAAAGATAATTATTTTTACACTTCATTTGCGCTTGACACGCCAGGCGTGCCATGAAACATTTGTTCGCCGCCACAGCTAAAAGTTGTCGAAAATTGGTGCCGCAACGAATCGGTTAAGTCAGTGCGCTTCATCATCTTAGGCTACGTCACCACTTACCATCAGGTGGAATTGTAGTTAAGCACTGGCTTATAATAATATAAAAAAATAAGTTTTATTACTATTAAAACTTTAAAGACGCATTCATATTTTTTTAGCCCTTGATAGACATAGGACAAATGTACCATATAGCCTATATACACGTGTCCCAAAATTCAACGATAAGCCAACACCGGAGGATAGACCTGCCCCGGACTAATCAGGGAAAAAAAGAAAAAAAATATATCCCAATTATATTTTAAGTTTAAAAAAAATGAAATTCTTCAGAAATTGAGACCGTTTATGATATTTTTCACTACCATGACCACAATTTTTTAAATATTTGTTTCTTTTTTTTTATAGGCAACCTAAATAGTACTGCTATCTACCACAATTCTTAAAAAATCCAGAATAACTCTTGTTTTATCACGAAAATTAATGAAACTTATTTTATTCCCTAAATTTTTTGAAGACTTTTACTTTTAACCAAATTTAACTTATCGTGGTGTAAAAAAAAAGTATGAACACTAGTATGGCAAGATTTTTTAAAAATTGACGCAACTAACCAACATTCCAAAATGGTATAATATTCTAGGAAAACAAGTTATAAAAAAATATGGGCCTATTATTTCTTAACAAATGACGGTTGGGTGTAATAAAAGTATTAGTTCTTGAAAAATGTTTAATATTTCAAAACAAATGGTACAAACAGTTTCACGTGTAATTTATTAAGTTATTAACATTATAGCAAATGTTCGAACTGTTTGCCACCAGCATTAATACATGCACGACATCGCCTTAAAAATGATCGTTTTATTTGTCTTGCATATCTTCTGCTATTAATGTAATCAGCAGCCTGAGTGATATTTCGACGAAGCTCGTCCAATGTCACAATGGGTTTTGAGTAGACCCTGTTTTTAAGACAACCCCAATAGAAGAAGACCAGGGGGTTCAAATCGGGTGAACGGGGTGGCCATAAGATAGGACCAAGTCGCCCGATCCAACGCCCTGGATACTCTTGATTTAAATATTCTCGCACAGGACGGGCATAATGTGCTGGGCAACCAAAATTTTGTTTTGAAGATCACTTAAGGACACGTCGTTTAACAATTCTTGCAAGTCATTTTGTAAAAAGTTTAAATAACTATTGCCATCTAAGTTTCCTTGTAACTCAAAGGGCCCAATTACTTTTCCATTTAATATGCCGGTCCATAGGTTAACCTTGAATTGATATTGGGATTTGTCTTGTCTCATCAAGTGTGGATTTTCATTACTCCAACTATGTATGTTGTGAAGATTTAAATACCTATCTTTCTTGCACGTTGTTTCATCCGACCATAGAATTTTGTCTAGGAAGTGGGGATCTTCACTGTGCCTTTGCAGCATTACACGGCAAAATGTGACCCGTAGCGGATAGTCCCGCGGTAATAACGTCTGCACACGCCTGTAGTGATATGGGTGAAGCTTGTGACGTTTTAATATTCGATGTGCAGAACTTTTCGGGATTCCTATAGCTTCTTCTATGGCACGTACCGAAGTAGTCGAGTCATTTTCTATCTCATCAGAACTTCTTCATCACGATCCAATCTAGGTCTTCCAGAGCTTCTCCTACTGGATGGCATACGACCCTCCGAAAACGCTTGATGCACATTAATAAACACTCGATAATCAGGATATTTTTGAGCATTTGGGTATCTTTCTCGATACAGTCTGCTAGCAGCGTTAGCATTACATCGGCATTCTCCATAGATTAAATGCATATTAGCGTATTCCTGTGGTGTGTACGGTTGCGGCATGTTAAACGCCAAACAGTCCAAAATGCGCCAGAACTCTAAATCACAAAACACAAAATCGTAGTCCAAGATAATGCCAGGTCAGTTCAGTTTGCAGATCACTTCCAGTCCAAATAATGCCAGGTCAGTTAAGTTTGCAAGTCGATTCCAGTCCAAAAAGCCAAGCCAAAAGTCGATAGTATGTACGAGGGCCACGTAAGTTGAATTGCGAACGGTGCGCAGTAAACAAAGGAGCAGAGCGTACTGAACCGACTTGCTGAGAATAATAACAGCTTCTCTACCTGCCCTGTTGTTGTCTCTTTTTAACGTAAATATCTCTATCTATCTCTCTCTCTAACATCTAAGGTATTAATGCCCCATTCTAATTCCTAGAAATTGTAACAGGAACCCATTTTGGGCATGTAGTAAAAGTGATTACTGACAATTACAATTTAAGGAATTTAGCCCCTGTTTAGAAATAATAGACCCATATTTTTTTATAACTTGTTTTCCTAGAGTATTATACCATTTTGGAATGTTGGTTAGTTGCGTCAATTTTTAAAAAATCTTGCCATACTAGTGTTCATACTTTTTTTTACACCACGATAAGTTAAATTTGGTTAAAAGTAAAAGTCTTCAAAAAATTTAGGGAATAAAATAAGTTTCATTAATTTTCGTGATAAAACAAGAGTTATTCTGGATTTTTTAAGAATTGTGGTAGATAGCAGTACTATTCAGGTTGCCTATAAAAGAAAAAGAAACAAATATTTAAAAAATTGTGGTCATGGTAGTGAAAAATATCATAAACGGTCTCAATTTCTGAAGAATTTCATTTTTTTTATATAACATAAAATATAATTGGGATATATTTTTTTTCTTTTTTTCCCCGATTAGTCCGGGGCAGGTCTATCCTCCGGTGTTGGCTTATTTTTTATTTATTTATTTATTTAAGCTTTTATGCACAAAGTTGTACATATGGCGGACTTAATGCCATAGGGCATTCTCTCCCAGTCAACCATTAGGCTAAACAGAGATAGACAAACAAGAGGCGGTGCAGCAGTAATCAAAATAGAAAGCGCTAAAAGAAAAGAAATTGTTTATACATATATACATATAATTATAAATATACACACACATACATAGACATATATACTTAAATACACACAATATATACATATATAAATACATACATACACATATACACGCATACACTACATATATACACAATACATATAAATATTATCTATGTCAGAACAAATATGAAATATACATATGCGTATGAAAATAAAAGCTATGTTTGTTCAAACCTGCAACAATTTTTCATATGCTTACGGACTTGATTTTTAAAAAGAAACTTGTTGGAAGCTTTTTTAATGTCAAGAGGGATGTCGTTCAGAGTCTGATGGCCGTGAGGGCGAAAGATTGAGATAAATAACCAGTACGGTGTAAAGGAGTGAGCAACTTAAGGTTAGCCGATGAACGGAGAGAGCGATTATGAGAATCTCCCAGGTATTGAAATTTGGATTTCAGATACTCGGGAGCACATGGATCGTTCAGAATCGTGAAAATGGTGCAGAGCATTCTGACATGTCTGCGCTGACGGATAGGCAGCCAATTTAGCTGAGCACGAAAAGAAGATACATGGTCGTATTTACGGAGACCATAAATGTATCTGATACAATTGTTAAGTAGACGATCCAATGTATTAAGATGATGTTGAGACAGGTCTGAGCAACACACATCGACATAATCAATAATCGGTAAGATAAGGGACTGGACAAGTAAAATCTTGGTATTGGTGGGAAGAAAATTTTTTAATCGATATAGAGATCGCAAAGTTCCAGTAGTTTTGCGACTCACCTCCTGTATATGTTTGTTCCATGTTAAGCAACCGTCAACGTACAGACCAAGGTTCTTTACATAAGGAGAGAATGGTATGACATTATTTTGAAACATAATTGATGGTATGGTGGGAATATCTAGTTTCGATAATAATCGTGGGCTACCTAAGATTATTGTTTGGCACTTAGATGGATTCACGTTTATGCCATACACAGTGGACCATTCGGAGATGTATTTCAAGTCATCATTCAATAATGAGATAGCATTAGAGATGCTTGAGGGTTCCATTTGCACATATAACTGCAGATCATCAGCATACAGATGGTAAGAGCATTTGAGATTTAATGTGATGAGATTGATAAAAATTGAAAACAGAAGAGGAGAGACTATACCGCCTTGAGGGACGCCAGTAGACACATCACACCAGTCCGATAGTATATTATGTCCAGTGCGCACGGCCTGTTGGCGCCCTCGAAGATATGATGAGAACCATTCCTGAGCTGAAGACGAGATATTCAAATGAGAAAGAAGGGCCAACAAGATATAATGATCAACAGAATTAAATGCGTTAGAAAAATCAATTAAGATGAGGACGGTCAGTTTTGATTTTTCCATCCCCTCTCGAACATCTTCCGTCACCTTGAGAAGAGCAGTAGTAGTAGAATGACCAGGGCGGAAACCCGACTGATAAGGAGAAAGAATATTATTTGAAAAAACAAAAGAAGAAATCTGTTTATGAGCAACAGCTTCCAGAACCTTAGAGAGAAAAGGCAGAATAGAAATTGGTCTGAAATTGGACATAGCGTTGCAATCGCTGGATTTAGGAATGGGAATAATAAAGGCTTTACGCCAGAGAGTTGGGAAAACACCATTCATCAGCGAAAAATTAATGATATGAGTTATCACGGGTAAAACAGCATCCAACACGTGCATAACCATTACCCTACTCACATCATCACAACCAATGGCTTTCGATTTAATAGAAGAAAGTGCTTTGCGTATCTCGCCTTCGTCTACAGGAGAAAAAGTGAAAGTTTCGTGAGAATAAGGAGGCATGGAAGATATAAATGAGATAGCATTAGCTCTAGAAATATCAGAAACTGCTTGAGAAGACAGAAAATGACGATTGAAATCGCCAGGAGAAAAGGTTATGCTATTATAGTCGAATTGCGATTTTCCATATCCAAGCGTTTTGAGAAACTTCCATATATCAGCCGAAGACGAATTAAGTACTTGTTCGTGAATATATCGGCGTTTAGCAGCTCTCACCATCTGATTGCATCGATTTCTCGCAGCTTTATATGCCTGCCACTTTAGATCAGTGCGATTCTTCTTAAAAGCGCGTTTTGCCATAGCCATTCTTACCCCAGTCGTGATCCATGGAACAGGAGGACGCTTAAGTCGAACGACACGTTTAGGAGCATGTTGATTATACAATCCTAATATGTTACTGTTAAAGAAGTCGACTTTTTCATCAACTGTGGAAGCAGTATACACAGATGACCAGTTAATAGCATCCGCATCACGCTTGAGCTTGTCTATATCTAGTCTAGCAAGACTTCGAATAGCGATAGACACAGATAAAGGCTTGGGAGACTTTAATTTATATGACAGGAGAAGCAAGTCATGCCGTGAAAATCCAGAAGCAGGGAATTGTCTATAATTGACAACGTGTTCAACGGAGGAGACGGCTATAAGGTCGATCCACGTGTCAGCAGAATGGAAATTGTGATGTGTTGCATTCAGAGGCAAAATAGTGAAATTATGCGACATCATGGTAGACCTCAGTTTAGTTTTAGTTTAGTTAGACAGTCAGCAAGATTTGAGAGAAACCCCTAATAGGTCAGTGTTAAAATCTCCCATGATAATGTGATGTGTGTAGGAAGAACTGAAAGGCGCAACAAATTTTCTTCCAAATCGGAGAAGTAGTCCACTTGAGGTGGACAGTAGGCAACTCCAAGAAACACTTTAACACTCTTGACATTAACTTCGACAAATATGTATTCCATAGAACCGGAATATAGAGAAGAAGACGTGTTTAATATTTTATAAGGTATATCACTACGCAGATATATAGCGACACCTCCGCCCCTTTTACCAGTGCGGTCGTTACGGAGTAAAATATAACCTGGAAGACTATAAGACGTGGACGAGAGTTCTGGCTTAAGCCAGCTTTCCGATATGAGTATAGCATGTACTGCACTAGAAGAGAAAGTTTCCAGGAGCTCCGTATGATGTTGAGGAATACTTTGTGCATTTAAATGGCAAATGTGAAAACAGTTTAACGATTTTTGAGATTCTTCATATATTAATGTACGTAGCATAGCAGACTCATCCGAAGCATCAGCAAGTGAAAGAGAAGAGGAACTGTTGCAAGTAGAATAAAAAGATTCATCATCTGACATTAGAAAAATAAAAAAAATATTTAAAATAATAAAGTAATAATGATACTAATTATTAAATATATATATATATCTAACTAAATATTAAATATATATATATATATATATATATATATATATATATATATATATATATATATATATATATATATATATATATATATATATATATATATAATCTCTATACATCACCCTCCGGCTAACTGTTCACAATCTTAGCAGTAACACCAGAAAAAAAAAAAACAAATACAAAGTTACAACCAAATAGAAGAACAAAAAACAATAAACTTGCGAGCATTTAAAATTAACCAAAAAAAAAGATATAAAAAAACCAAAGTACTAAGTAATTATTAAACTAGAATATTACTTGTAGCTAAAATAAAATTATATCAAATATATTGTGAAGTATGGCAAAAGGCCATGTAACCAAAGCCAAAAACAAAAAGCTGTCAATATCATCTGACATCTGTGGCTATCATGTCTTATCTTAGTTCTGTAAAATATTACAGTTTTAGTATGTAGGTACATAAATAAATCCAATAGTTACCATTCTAGTATCATTGCAATTATACCTACTTGTTATCAATAATAATAGTACAAATAACAAAAACAAATAACAGCTTACGAATTATATCAAGCATGACAATAAAGTAAAGTCAATGCAGGCTACTTGTTGCGAATTATGCGCTTGGGCCTCGTCGTCGACTTTGGTGCGCTATCACTATTAACATTCGATGGAACTTTCTTGCTCATAGAATCTGATGGTCGACCCGATGTAGCAGACTGTTCATATTGCGCAATGAGCTCATCGAGGTCCTTGGTGTCTGTCAGCCGATGGCGCTTACCACTAGGCAACTTGACGTAGATATTACCATCAAGAGACCAAACTTGTCTGATACCAAAGTGCTTACGTGCAGCAATGAATAAAATTTGACGCTGACGAGTAAGAAACTCGGAAAGCACATATGGAGTCCTTTTCAACTGTGTTTTCTTGGCCCAAATGGTTGACTTAATGGATTGATCACTAAACCGTATCAGGACTGGTCTTGCACGAGCGTCCGATATTGCACCCAGACGATGGCAAGCCACAATGGAGCTTGAAGAGAATTGCTGTAGTTGAAGGTTATCCTGCAGGACAGTTACTACTTTATCTAAAATGTTTTCATCAGATGATTCCGGAACTCCATTCAGCAACAAATATTTTCTCCGATGCCGCATTTCAATATTGTCAACAGTTTGACTAACCTCATTGATCTTCTGATGTAGTAGTGACATGATTTGCCAAACATTATCCTTAAACGCTCGTTGAATTTTGGGACACGTTGTATATATATATATATATATATATATAGATTTATACCCTGTGTAATGGATTCAGTTTGGTAAACAAACAATATATTTTAAAAGTCAGGAATACAATTTATTTTTTTCATGAAAATGAAATGAAACGGTCATGAGGTATGCACTATATATATATATATATATATATATATATATATATATATATATATATATATATATATATATATATATATATATATATATATATATATATATATATATATATATATATTGTATACATCCGATAAACTTGAAATTTAGATAGTTACTTATTTCGCAATGTAGCGCTCATTAAGATTTTACGATAGTCCCATGAAAAAAATTCTTAATATTTTAGATGTAGGTTCCACAATAAAATATTATCGTGAGCACAGCGAAGCGAGCGGTTATCAGATAGTTTCTACATAAAGCACATTTTGACAGGCACTTAAAATCCAGTGCTAGATATTGACTTGCCCACGCATGTGCCAAATGATGCATAGATAAAGATATGCGTTGATGAGAATTAATCGATACTCAACTTTTAATGTGAATTTGGAATCGGTATATCTTGATTGATTTTCCGCTATAAGTCTGTCAAAGTAAGTATATTCTCCCTCCTTCTACATTTGTACATAAATAAAAATGGTCCCTATGTTTCCACCAGCAAAATGCATAAGTAACTGTCAACCTAAACACATTAATTAAATCTAGAAGATAATACACATATTTAATTTATTTCAGAAAAATGAACGGCGCTTTACTTAAGCCAAAAGACATTTGCAAGTAAAGTTAAATTAAAGTTTTCACTAATAGATACACAGTAACATAATCTTTCGTCGTTTAAAGAACAGCACAATTTATGACCATTAAGGGGCTACTCCATGCGAACGACCTTGAGCATTTTGTGTGCCTGGCCGCGCCGACGCTCTACAATATAGGATCGCGTAAGAAGTAATAATATGTAAAACGCTACCTACTGTACGGACGTAGTATTTTTTCAACATCAATAAACTATTTTATGGGAATACACACAGCGTACAACGATAAATGTATTTTTTTTTATTCGGTATATTAGTTGCATTATATTAGAATTATGTATTCTCATATATTATCTAATTATGAAATTTTATAATTAATTATATATTAAAAATGAAGCATTGAAAATTGTGAGTTTAAAAGATCAAGCTATCTATCTATTTACCTATAGTGAGTAGAATACTCACTATAGGTAAATAGATAGATAGCTCGCCTTTTGTACAAATATTTGGTTCAATAAAGAATAAACAAATAAATAGGATGTTTCACAGAGTGAGAGTAATATAGAATGAGAGTCGTGGAGGCAGTTTACAAACATAAATTGCACAAGGACAAACATCCAGACCCGGAACAATTATTTGTAGGCCTTACAAATATTTGCTCCGTGCGGGATTCGAACCCGCGGCCCCCAGCGCGACAACTGATTGCTAAGCCACTGCGCCACGGAGCCGTCGCCGGGTTATAGGTAAAGTGACCATACGTCCCGTTTTGAACAGGACTGTCCCTTTTCTCGGTCACCTGTCCCATTGTCCCCAAATAAAGCTCCGGGACACAAAATTGTCCCGTAACTCGTTGGATGGAAGTATTCGAAGCCAACAATCTTCAAAATAATTTTTTTAATCGAATGTATTTTATGTCTACCTGGTACAAATGCTCCGGTAGAAAGAGTATTTTTTTATTTTGAATAAATTGTGGACGTCTGAAAGAAACACTTACGGTTCCAGTTCTAAAGGCGATGTTGTTGACAAAGATAACAATAAAAAAAAACTTGAGCAGAATTTTATTCTTATTTAAAATCATCACAAACCTTATTAAAGCAAATTTAATCCACTGACAAATGTAATTAATAATTAAAAAAAATATGTTGCATTTAATAATTACCGTCTATACCGAATATAATTTTTTAGTGAACACTAATTGTATAAAGTTATAGTTTTTAGAGTATAAATAAACCCATGTCCTGTTTTGAGTTAAAAAATAAATGGTCAGTTTAGTATTTTTAGTTAAATTTAGTTTTAACAATTTTTAGTTTATAGTAAAAAGTAGGTATATTAGTACCTACTTAGATACTTTTTACCGAATTATAAGTATAGAACACCTTATGTACTCAATTATTTTTTGAAAAAGAAGAAAAAACAAGCAATAAATAATATACTATATTTTAGCAAAAAACTATAACTTAGTAATACTAATTATAACTTAGAACATAAATGAAAAACTCATAACTGACTTTTTTGCCCGACCCAAGATTCGAACCCGGGACCTCATGATCAGCAGTCGCACTACTACAACCACTAGACCAACGAGGCGGTGCTATACCTGATAAGATATTGTAGTTGGTTATTACGATTATTTTAAATTGTATACTATACTGATAATATTGAATCAGCCTTTTATAGTGTAAATCATAGATAATATACTATATAGGGTAGTGTAAATTATAATATTTGTCGAAATGTTAATTATGGATTCGAACCTTACATGCTAATGGTGCTTCATTTTTTTATTTGCATTTACTTCAAAGAAAATACACGCAAAAAGCTTCATCGCGCAGTAAAAACACAACAAATATATGTATAACTAATACAAAAAATTATACCCAAAACAAACAAATAATACTACTTATAAATAACCTAATAAGTAATAATATTATCGACTGATAAGACGTGAGCGTGTGCGCAGGCCGATGCTCTGACGAACGACACGGGCTCCAAGTTCAAGAGCTCAACGCTCAATGATCCAGCAAGCCCGTGGGCAGTGAATACGCCCAGATTTTAAAATAATTTCTTAATAAAATCAAATTTTGGTATTTTGAAAAAAAAAATTACAATAGCAATGTTCATTAATAAATTGCCTATCCATTGGTGTAAATCGCAAAATAAAATAATACTTACTTTACGAGGAGATGCATGTTATCAATAATAATTTCATATTTATGTGGTTTCGTTGTAAGGAGATTATATTAATATTTATTCCTTTAAAAAAAAATTGGATACAGCTCTTATGAAATCAAGATTATGTAGAAATATAATGTGTTTTTTATTTGTTGATATATCTTTTAAATAAAAAGTAGATAGCTCCTAAAAACTGCACAAATAACGACTAGCGCGACATTTTGCTCAACCCGCGCCTTAAAGAACGGTCTAATTAAAATGTACAACATGCATAAATTTAATAAGTGAATCAGACAATAATAGCCAAAATGAAAAGAAAACCAGGACAATACGCACTACACAATATACTACTTTTTATTAATTCTTCTTCTTCTTCTTCGAGTGCCTCTCCAACTAGCGAAGGTTGGCAGTCAACTTTGAATACTCCTTCTTGCTCTTCGCGAGGCGAAAGAGCTCGGCAGCACTCCTGATTCCCGTCCATTCTAGGATGTTGCGCAGCCAAGACTTTTTTTCTGCGACCAACAGCTCTCCTTTCGGCAACCTTTCCCATCATAATGAGTTGCAAAAGTTCATATCTTTCATGCCTAAACACGTATCCGAGATATGCAACTTTTCTTTTCTTGACAGTCTCCAAAATCTTTTGAGTCCAACTAATGGCCAACATACGTTTCATGAGGTCTTCTTTAAAAATATAGGCCAGATGTAGCAATGTAGGATTCGTATGCGCACAGGGATCTGAGGTCTGCGATTGCAGAGTACTTTTTTAACGTGCAGAAGGCACTTCGAGCTATTTCTATGTGAGTCTTTACCTCCTGTTCACAGCTCCAGGTGTCATTAAGCGATGTCCCTAGATATTTGTACTTGCGCACCCTCTCAATTTTTTGACCCGCTACAATGATAGCAATGTCATCGTAGCCATGCTTAGATAATACCATAATCTTCGTTTTTGATGTGTTCATCCGCAGACCAGCGTTTTCACTGCACTCATTAACACGAGTCACAATCAGTTGTAAATCTTCAGGAGATGATGCTATTAGGACTGTATCGTCAGCGTATCTGATGTTGTTAATATACCGGCCATTTATTTTAACTCCACATTCCAGGTCTTCAATTGCTTCTGCTATTATTTTTTCCGACTATAAATTAGATAGCGTAGGTGATAATATCCCTGTCGAACTCCTTTCTTTATTTCGACCTCATCAGTCTCCTCATCGCCAACTCGTACAGTAGCTTTCTGGTTCCAATACAGATTCTGGATAATACGTACATCTTTGTCATCTAAGCCGATATCATATAATATTGAAATTAGACGGTCGTGCAGTACTATGGCTTTTTCATAATCGATGAAACAAAGAAAAACGTCTTGTTGCATATCTCTGCATTTTTGTACCAGAACCTGCATTGCAAAAAGATCCTCTCTCGTACCCACTCCTGTCCTAAAGCCAAATTGGCTGTCTGCGAGTTGTTCGTCACATTTAGCTCTTATTCGCCCGTGGATGACAGCTAGAAATAGTATGAGTACTTGACGCATAAGGCTAATCGTTCGAAACTCTTCGCACCTTCTTGCGTTGGTCTTCTAAGTGTAACAAAAGTTGAGATTAGCCAGTCTTTGGGTAAGTGGCCAGAATCGTATATCAAATTAAAAAATTTAACCACGAAGTCAATATTTTCTTCTTTAACAAGTTTAAGTACCTCTATGTGAACATTATCCGGCCGTCGATTTTCCCGTTGAAACTTTTCTAAGAGCGTTACTGACTTCATTTTTTAGGATAAAATATCCCTCATTTGTGTAACAACTTTCCACAATACTTCCAAAATTGTCAGCAAACATTGATGAGATGTATTGTTCCCATAGGTGTATTTTTCCTGATATGTCTAATATGGGAATATTATTTTCACCCGTTAGTTGATGAATGGTCTTTTGTGCCCTACCAACGATTTTATTTCCTTATGCAGGTTAAATGCATCATGTTTAGCATAAAGGTCCTCCACAAAATCACACTTGCACTGATACCAAGCCTCTCGAGCATAGCGCACTTTACGCCGAATTTTCTTATCGATCTCAGTATACTTGCTTTTGTCAGAATTCTTGTAGACTCTCCTTTCTTCCATAAGATTATATATTTTTTCTGTCTTCCAACTCCACTGAGGAATCCAATCTCTTTTCAAATGTGTCTTATTGGTGTTTAATACTTTCTTCTTCATTGAAAACCACTCTTCCACAACCGTACGCATTGTCCCAGGTTTCTTATCTGCTGCCCACTCATTTATTTCTTTCGCCACTTCATCTTGGTTGCCACTCTTCTTTAGTTGTTTAAGTCTACACATGATTTTATCGCTATAACTGAATTATGGTCAGATCTTATATCAGCCCCTTATATCTTATATTAATTACGACACAAAAAAATCTCGACTTAAGTTGAACGCACATTTTCAGCACCGTACGCGCCGAATTTACTGATGGCCTCGCACATTTGCGCCATCCGCAAATCTTATGTATTGGCAACAACTTTTGTAGTTTTTTCCAACCACTGGTGTGAAACGGTACAGTGACATTGATCGCTCGGAATCGCTCGAATCTACCTTTATGTTTGTGTACGTATATTACATTTTCATAAATGTATTGAGAGGCCAAAGTTAATATTAACTTCCTTAATTTTTTGTCGGAGCGACTCTTTAGGTTTTAAATTTTAATGTAGATGTCAAATATTTAGATCATAGTTTTTTCAAAGATTTCAGTAATATTTCAAGCTACAAAAGCATTCGCACTAGGTGATCAGCGGGAGGCCCTAAAGACATCGATATTCGCGCATTCATGTATTCTCCATCGGGAGATATTTTATATAAGTTGCGATTTGAGAGCCAAGGACGCTGCAGCCCCAAAGGAAAGGCACTTTTTCAGCAAAAAGTTTTAATTAATTGTAAAATTTGCACCAAACCAGGCTCAAAATCAAAGCTCGAAAATACCATAACCTAAAGCAAATTAAAGAAGTCCTGCCAGCAGATTTCAGAGAATTTTACAATAATTTACCACATGATTAGAGGTTTTGTGATTTTGTTTCAATATTAATAACTATATTATTTTTTACTTGGTTTTCAATGAGAATACTTTAATTATTAAAATCTGATTAGTCCCAAATTAATCGCCATAAAAAATATTTACAATTGTAACTATGCTAACAACGATTATAGGCCGTAAAAAGTTATTAAATTGAAATAAAGGCAAAAATAGGTAGCGAAGCCTCCATAGAAGCCAAGAAGTCGAGCTTGCTATACCAAACTGCTCAATCAATAATATCAACTAATAAAATAACTCGTAAACTGTTTCAAACTATTTCAAATTTCCCGCACGCTCCTCTCTTCTACACACGTCATGACAACACTTGGCAGATTGCTTTAATGCGCGATACTGCTGTCATTAAAAAGGAGTTGAGTTGAGCGATTAGACGTCTCTCTCACACGCGTGGGCTTTTTACCGGGCTTTCGTGAAGACGATCGCTCCCTTTCTAACCTGTGGCAAAATGTTCTATAATGAAATATAACTACGATTGTTTATATAGCAATTAGTATGGACCCAAAAGCCCGGCTTTTGGTGTGAAGTTAGTCAAGTGCGGTGCAACTTCACTTCACATTTGAATTCTTTCAATGTTTACTCTGTGTGTTTGCTTGGAATTAATATTGGGTAGGGAGTTGAAAATTAATGCTTTTTAAATATTTTTAGTGAAAATGGAGGATAATAGTGTTTCTTGTGATGAATTGAAATGTGTTAAAGTGCTAATCGGCGAGGAAAAGGTAAAATCTTTAAACTTTGTTAAGAAAAAACAGCGCATAACTGTTTGTGTGGATACACAAACAGTTATTCATACAATTAAAACGTTCACCAACATTTCACGCGGACGTAATCAAATCTTTCTTTAAGAAAGAGAGACGATCCGATTTAGAATATAAATAAACCTAGCAAGCTAACAGAATAGCAAAGTGGCGAAGCAATCAGCTTTGTAGCGGTTTCTAACGGAAAAAAAAATTCAAAATAGGAGGTTCAGATGCCTGGGTGATCAGGAATCGATTGCTGAAAACAGAATTTGAAAATTCGAAACCGTTCTCGAGATAATCGTGGGACAGACGGACAGACGGACAGACGGACGGACAGACGGACAGACGGACAGACGGACAGACATCGTGAAATCAATAAGTGACTTCGCAAGCTTCGCCACTTAATAATTTGTTTTTTTAATTTTGTACAATGTTTGTACTTTGTTCGTGCTTTCCTTTTGTTCATGTATTGTAATATATGTAAATATCTTTTTCTTTCACTCAAGCAAACCCAAACGGCTTTTTCCAAAGCCACCGAACTATATGCATAGTCATACAATCTATCTAGCAGTAGTATGCCTTCTGTATGCTTTGTTAAACATGTCCTCGACAGCACTGAATACGAAACTGAAGAGTCGAGACAGATTAAGATTGGTGTATTTTTATAAAACTGTTAAAACAAAACCATATCTTGAGCTTGCCCTAGTTTGGAGCCCTAGCTTCGCCACTGGCAAAAATGTTGACATCATAATAAATAACGAATGAAATGGATACTACTTTTTCTATTACACTTAATTGAGTATTTTATTTTTAAATAAGTTTTTTATTATTTCTCAAAAGTAGTATGGTTGGAAGTTAGTAATTTAGATTATTTAGTCGACGATATATAAATATGTGTATGTTTATTCTTTTTTATCTCTTTTTTTTCACCACACATACTTGCCCTACCCCTGGTATTTATCCTGCAATCCTGTCCATTCATAGGTTGTCTGGAAGAAACTGATGTCAGTAATAAAACCACCCATTGCATACTCCTTTTGTATATATAATTTCTTTATGGGTTGTATGGTGTGCAATAAAGAAAATAAAAATAAAATATTAAAGAAATAAATAAAAGTAGAACTACCGCAGTAAGTCTCCACACAAACCAACATTCTAAAGCTTTTTTAAAAGCAGATCATGTTCAATCCGGTCGAAAGCCTTACAATCATAATCTTTAGATATAATGTCAACTTGATGGTCGTCAACCCTGGCTTTAGAATGAATTATACAATACCAAGTTGGTAACAGTAAATCTACCCTTGAAGAAACCATGTTGGACCTTTCTTGTGCACGTGTTGATGTATGCACATGTCAAAATATCAGGAACAACTGACGTGCATTACTATCGTTTCTGCACAATTAATAGGAAAAGAAGAAGGTTTTCAGGTCCAGCAGATTTTCTCGAACATAGTAATTCAACACATAAATAAAGGCACATGCACAAATACATATTATAGATAGATCTCCATATGGGAAACAATATTAAATTACAATTAAAACACAGGCACCAAAGAACTGTGAATTTTACGTAACATTTATTTGCATGATGTACCTGCATAATCATCGTGGCTGCCGTACATGAAGAGCACCATACCGACGGAGATGAGGATCGCGGTCACGTACTCGTACATCTCGTACTTGTTACGCGAGATCAACTTGCCCATCAGCATCACTGGGATCACTTTACACGATTTGGAAAGCACCTAGGGAATGAATAAAAAAGCTTTTGTAACTTTGTTAGGAATCACTCCACAACTGCTTTATGTCTTTCATCAAGATATTATGTAATCTACAATAACATAAATTCACACTATCTTGGAATCTATACATATAAATAAAATTGAAGTATCTGTCTATAATATTGAAATAACTGGCTTCTATTAAGACCAAGGTGTTGTTTGCATGCGAAAAAGACATAAACCTAAAAATTCATCAAATAATCGACTATTTGAATTATAAATGATGTCACATTAATAGATACTATCCAGGCGACGTCAGGACGGGTCGTTAGCCAACAGAAAAATATTTACCCAATATAGGTAAGGTTTTGTTCATATAAAATCAAAAGTTCGAGCGAAGAAAACTATGACGGATTAGTCCCACCATATATGAAGATTTTGACGTTCTCATTCACAATCATCAGTCTTAATATTTTACGAAATTAAAATCATAAACGCTCTAGCAATCTACCACATAAGTAAGTGACCATCATAGCCCATGGACAGCCCCTGCAGTCAACGTCAAACAAGACTTAGATGCATTGTCATTCTTGAAGATGAGAGCCTCCTATTATACTGTGTAATTTATGCTTTACACTAGGACGCAATGTTGGGGCCAATATGGGCCATCTCCTGTTTCATTTACCTCTGTAACCTCTTACTACATTCATGGGATGATATGGGTTAGTGGATTAAATTACGCTCATGCCGCCACTATTATTATAGGCGTTATTATAGGCTGTCAGTTAATTTATTAGTATAAACATGCATACATTAACAACAGTGGTCTTAGTATGCTGCCCTGAGGCACACCACAGTTATACTATTAGAATAAACATGCATACATTAACAACAGTGGTCTTAGTATGCTGCTCTGAGGCACACCACAGTTATACTATTAGAATAAACATGCATACATTAACAACAGTGGTCTTAGTATGCTGCCCTGAGGCACACCACAGTTATACTATTACAATAAACATGCATACATTAACAACAGTGGTCTTAGTATGCTGCCCTGAGGCACACCACAGATATACTATTAGAATAAACATGCATACATTAACAACAGTGGTCTTAGTATGCTGCTCTGAGGCACACCACAGTTATACTATTAGAATAAACATGCATACATTAACAACAGTGGTATTAGTATGCTGCCCTGAGGCACACCACAGTTATACTATTAGAATAAACATGCATACATTAACAACAGTGGTCTTAGTATGCTGCGCTGAGGCACACCACAGTTATACTATTAGAATAAACATGCATACATTAACAACAGTGGTCTTAGTATGCTGCGCTGAGGCACACCACAGTTATACTATTAGAATAAACATGCATACATTAACAACAGTGGTCTTAGTATGCTGCCCTGAGGCACACCACAGTTACTAGAATATAATAGAATATTTTTTTATTCAATATAGATCAAATGTGTAATTCTTATTGAAAGTCATTTTTTACTTTACCACTGGTACGAAAAAAAAACCTCTGTCCTGGAAAGAACCAGCAAGAAACCCAGCAGGATTTTTTTAAAAGCATATTTTACATTAATGATTGGTAGATACAAAATTTATTTTAGAAACAGCTTGGAAGCGACCACCTCATTCCCAGGGGTTATTAGCAACCGTGTATTCATTTATACTATAATAACTCTTTTTATACAGTTTTAACTTAACAAAACATTTAAACTTGGTAATAGAGAGAGCCTGTACACTTTCTGAGGTCCTGTTGTAATAGCGTATACATTGCCCCATGAATGAATTACTGACTCTGTGGGGTCGAGAAACTGGTATCACTAGCTTGTATTTGTTCCTAGTGTTTACAGAATGTACATCACTTTTTTTTACTAAAACTGCCTTTGTTTTTGTGAACATACATTAAATTTTCGTAAATATACTGAGAGGCCAAAGTTAATATATTTATTTCTTTAAATTTATCTCTAAGAGACTCTCTCGGTTTTAGGTTGTAAATAGCTCTAATGGCCCTCTTCTGTAAAACAAAAATAGTTTCTGAATCAGCCGCATTTCCCCATAGCAGAATCCCATAAGACATTATGCTATGGAAATAACTGAAATAAACTAATCTAGCTGTCTCGATACTTGTGAGACCTCTAATCTTTTTTACAGCATAAGCTGCAGAACTTAGTCTGCTTGCTAATTTGGATATATGGGGGCCCCACTGAAGCTTTGCGTCGAGAGTGATGCCAAGAAAAACAGTGGATTCAACAGGGCTCAGGTCTTTCCCATTTAAAACTCACTAAAAGTATATAAAACATATTGTGGGCATCACTCGATCGCGAACTCACCTGAGTGGGGAAACTGACAAACTTGAGCGCCTCGTATTGGCACCAGGCGCTGATAATGTTAGTGAGCGAGCAGTAGGAGAACTTGTAGAGTGGAGCCGCGATGATTGGTTGGCCGGTCCACAGCAGGCGGCCCAGCGCGATCAGGAAAGCCAGCAGCCGATTGATGAACACCAGCAGCTGAGAGTCGTTGAAGCGCACCAGGCTGCCGTCCGCCATCACGTAGCTCTGTGCTCAGCGGTCAACTCCGGTTAGTGTGCAATAACATCTGAATAACTGTACCATTGAGTTTATATTCACATTATATATATTGTTTGGTGGTTCAAACTTATACTAGGATACGATAGGCGATGCTATAGTCAAGTTACTAACAAATTTTAGATTTTATGAACCAAAATACGGTTTGTCTAGTTATGGCAGAACGTACAAATCACATTTAGAAGATATTTATTTACTGCAGTCACGTATTCTAAAAACTATAATTCCGGATAATATTAAAAAAATATATAAAAAATCAGATTACCATAACCTTTTTAGCCATTGCAAAATTATACCGATACACGAAAAAGTAAAGTTTACCCTTCTTGTAGAAGAATTTTTTCATGAACAGTTAAAAATAGCCGTTACCCGTGATTACTCTAAAACTCGCATTTTGGGAAAACCTAAACTAGCCTTACCCAAATATAATAATTTATATGGTAAACATACTTTAAAATTTATGATCCCTAACCTATTTAACCAGCTACCAGGATCTGTAAGATCAGAACTGACTCAAAAAAATATTAAATTTAAATTAAAAAACTATTTTATAGTTCGCATCATATATAATTTAAATAATACATAATATGTATTACCAATAAATATTACGATAACGCTTTAAAACAAACGTCCTGTATATACACAGTCAGGTCATAAGTATTGTCACACAGTAAAAACTTTTCTTTTAGAAGGCTGGCCACAAAAAAGTTTATTGAATTCGAATTTCGAAGTGTTCATGAAAATAAAACTGTATACTTTTTAGAATTTTACTCATTTTTAAATATGGAGTGAACGCTTAAAGAAGACCGTGTTGCAGTTATTGCGTTGCATCGTTGCGGTTACGCGCCAATTCAAATTTTTGACATACTGAAAAATTTGAATATAACCAAAAGATTCGTTTATCGTACCATCAAACGATACAATGAAGACTCTAGTGTAGATGACAGGTCAAGAAGTGGTCGCCCTCGGTCTGTTAGGACTCCAGTAGTGATAAAAGCTGTGAAGGCGCGAATTCAAAGAAATCCCAAACGTAAGCAGAAACTGTTGGCCCTTCAGATGGTGTTAAGCAGAACCACAGTGAAAAGGCTGTTAAATGAAGACTTAGGGCTTCGGGCATATCGAAGAAAAACAGGACATCGTTTGAATGCTCGTCTAATGGACCTGAGACTGAAGAGATGCCGCGCTTTGTTGAAGCGGTACGCGGGAAAAAAATATCGGTAAATTCTTTTTCAGATGAAAAAATGTTTACCGTAGAAGAGAGCTTTTTTTTTTTTTTTTGCGGATGGAAAATCATCTAATGACGCCTTTCGCTGTGGGTGGAGCGGAAGGGAGTGTCAGACTTTTACTGACTAAAAACCATCCGTGTTCCTTCAGTGCCCTTACGTTCCGGAGCCGCGGTATCTCTTTCGAACAGCCCGCAGCCCCGGCAGGCGTCGGCCCTTGCGGGCCCCTTCACGCTGCTGACAGCTCTTTGAGGCGCGCGTGGAACAAAACGCGCCGTCGACACGGCCTGTCGTCGTTAGACGGACGGACGGCGAGCTACCCATTGCTCGCAGTCCACAGGCCCGCGTCTACGGTGGTCGGGGGCCACGACGTAGCCCCCGACGCCCGGGGCGTCTCCCGCGGCGGCCGGGAAGGAAAGCTGTTGCTCTTTCCTTCTCCCGCTCCGCCACCTCCTTCGCTAGCATCACTGCTTCGCAGAAGGTGGTGACGGCATCCCATTCCGTCTCGCTCCGGACCATGGCTTCGACCAGGGCCGGACGCGAGAGGTCGCCGCCGTCTATCGCCGCTACGAGGACACGGCGGTGCTCCGCCCAAGCAGGGCACACCTCCAAGGTGTGCTCCACCGTGTCCTCCGGTCGATCCTCGCAGTGGGAGCACCCGGGCGTTTCCTCCCGCCCGATTCGGTGCAGGAACCTCCCGAACACACCGTGTCCGGTGAGGACCTGCGTCAGGCGGAAGGTGAGGACGCCGTGGCGTCTCTCAAGCCACTCCTCAAAGAGGAGTCTTATCGCCGCTATAGTGGCGTGCCCAGCACGGGGTTGCGACAGTCGCTCTCTCCATGTCGCCATGAGATCATGCCGGAAGTCTGTCCGCTGCGCGACAACTTGCCGCGGCAGCGGGGTTTCCCCCCGGCATAGTGCCTCCGCGCGCTATTCGTGCAGGCGCGCGAGGACTATCGCCTCCAGATCCCATGGCGGCAATCCGGCAAGGAGGCTCGCCGCCTCGCGGGAGATCGTGCGGTAGCCGCGAACCATCTTTACGGCAACCACCCTTTGGGGCGCGTTTAGGTGGTGGACGGCAAGCCGCGCCAAACCACGCGCCCACACCGGGGCCCCGTAAAGGGCCATGGACCTCACGATCCCCGCGTAGAGCCTCCGGCAGGAGGCATTTGGCCCCCCCAGGTTCGGCAGGAGCCGCCTGAAGGCAGCCCCGGTCCGTTCCAGTTTGGGAGCCAAACGTCGGAAGTGCTCAACGAAGTTCCATCGGCCGTCGAGGACGAGTCCTAGGTACTTCAACGTCGACTCGACGCCGATGGATACCCCTCCTACCATCACTGAGGATCCCGGTGGTGGCCTGTTCCGAGGACCATGGAAGTGCATGGCCTCGGACTTGTGCAGAGCCACCTCGAGACCCAGTTGCCGGATCCTCTCAACGACTATCGCAACCCCGCGTGTCATAGTTTCCGCCGCCGCCTCGTACGACCCACCTTGTGCCAGTACCAGCGTGTCGTCAGCGTAGCAAACTACGCTGACGCCGGTAGGGAGGTCGGCGCGCAGCACCCAGTCGTAACCGATGTTCCACAGGGGCGGCCCCAGAACCGAACCCTGTGGGACACCGCACGACATCTCTCGCCGGTTCCACTCACCGTTGCGACCGGGGTAGATGACGGCCCTGTCCGTCAGATAGTCCCCGACTATACGACGGAGATAGGTCGGCACCCGGTGATACCGGAGTGCCTCCCTAATGCAGCTCCAGGGCATGGAGTTGAAGGCGTTGGCGATGTCGAGAGACACCGCCAAGACAACCCCCCCCCCCCTGGCCACTGCATCCCCCGTCGTGAGGGCTCTCACGCGCATGATGGCGTCCACCGTAGAGCGCCTCTTGCGGAAACCAAACTGGTGTTCCGCAAGATCCGGCCCCGTCCCCGCAAGGTGCTCGGCGAGGCGGTTTGCAATTACTCTTTCAAAGAGCTTGCCCACCTCGTCGAGCAGCACCACGGGCCGGTATGCGGACGGAGAGTCCGCAGGGCGCCCCGGCTTCCGAATGAGGACCAGCTTCCCCGTCTTCCAACGAAGCGGGAATTGGCCTCTCTCCAAGCATGCGCTTAGGAGCCCCTCCAGTCGGGGCCCGAGAGCCTCCGAGGCCAGAACCCAGGCTTTGCCAGGCAAGCCATCGGGTCCTGGGGCGGTATTCCTGGCCTTGAGCCTACGTACCGCCACTCTCAGGTCTACCCCGGTCCCTTCCGGGATGTCGTCGTCGTCGTCCTGGTGGTCCGCTTCCGGCACCGCAGGTGGCGGAGCCATAGGCGGGGGCGGATGTTCCCCGCGCGCAGGGAACAGAGCGCTCACCACATCCTCCACGAGCTGAGGCCGGAGACTCTGCGTCAGCGGGGGGGCCCAGGTGCGGAGTTTATCCCGCACCATCTTGTAAGGGCGCCCCCACGGATCTCTATCGAGAGTCTCCAGCATCTCCTCACGGGCCCGATCCCGGGCCCGCAGGACAGCCTCCCGGAGGGCGGTCTTCGCCGCTCTGTATCCCTCGTACAGCTCCGCCTCAATGGCTGCATCACCGTAGAAGAGAGCTAGAACAAACAAAATGATAAGGTGTACACGCACACAGTAGTGAAGAAGCGAGCAACCGTATTCCCCGTGTCCAACGAGCTCATTTTCCATCCTCGCTCATGGTATGGTTGGGAGTTTCTTATTGGGGCTTAACAGAGGTATATTTTTGTGAGAAAGGTGTAAAAACGAATGCAGTTGTGTATCAAAATATAGTCCTGACGAACTTTGTGGAACCTGTTTCTCATACCATGTTCAATAACAGGTACTGGGTATTCCAATAAGATTCGGCGCCAGCTCATAAAGCGAAGAGCACACAAGACTGGCTGGCGGCGCGTGAAATCGACTTCATTCGGCACGAAGACTGGCCCTCCTCCAATCCAGATTTGAGTCCTTTAGATTACAAGATATGGCAACACTTGGAGGAAAAGGCGTGCTCAAAGCCTCATCCCAATTTGAAGTCACTCAAAACATCCTTGATTAAGGCAGCCGCCGATATTGACATGGACCTCGTTCGTGCTGCGATAGACGACTGGCCGCGCAGTTTGAAGGCCTGTATTCAAAATCACGGAGGTCATTTTGAATAAGTTTTAGTGTCATAAGAATCTATGTTTTGTTAAGTTCATTTTGGTATATATAAATGGTTACATAATTGTAGTGTTTGCACAAATACACAAACATACATTTATATATAAGTCACAGTCTCGAGCGCACCGCGTCAGTTACACGAGAGCCTCGGGCGAGAGTGGACGTGTTTAGTTAAGTGCGTGCCGAACCTGTGTTACACTACAGTAATTAGAGAAGATAGCAGACAATACAAGTGGCGACGAGGAAAAAGCGCTTTCAGGGCATATATGTCTTACAAAAAATCGTGGACACTTCACGACTTCTATAAATTGCATAGTAGGTAACTAGTAATACTGTAAATGCACATTATAGGTATTGAATTCACCCAAAGCCTAAATGGCACACCAATGGAAGTAGTCGGTATAACAAATAAACCGAAAGAGAAGGGCGAGTGTTATGGAACATATTACTATCATGAAATTGAGTTTGGGTACCTAGATACCAACCATTAAATTGGTGTTGGGTACTAAGATACCATCATTAAATTGAGTTTGGGTACTAAGATACCATCATTAAATTGAGTTGGGTATTAAGATACCATCATTAAATTGAGTTGAGTACTAAGATACCATCATTAAATTGAGTTGGGTACTAAGATACCATCATTAAATTGAGTTGGGTACTAAGATACCATCATTAAATTGAGTTGAGTTCTAAGATACCATCATTAAATTGAGTTGGTTACTAAGATACCATCATTAAATTGAGTTGGGTATTAAGATACCACCATTAAATTGGAAGTTGGGTATTTAGATACCACCATTAAATTGGATGTTGGGTATTAAGATACCACCATTAAATTGGAAGTTGGGTATTAAGATACCACCATTAAATTGGAAGTTGGGTATTAAGTTACCACCATTAAATTGGACGTTGGGTACTAAGTTACCACCATTAAATTGGACGTTGGGTACTAAGTTACCACCATTAAATTGGACGTTGGGTACTAAGTTACCACCATTAAATTGGACGTTGGGTACTTAGTTACCACCATTAAATTGGACGTTGGGTACTAAGTTACCACCATTAAATTGGACGTTGGGTACTAAGTTACCACCATTAAATTGGACGTTGGGTACTTAGTTACCACCATTAAATTGGACGTTGGGTACTAAGTTACCACCATTAAATTGGACGTTGGGTACTAAGTTACCACCATTAAATTGGACTTTGGGAAGTTACTACCATTAAATTGGACTTTGGATACTAAGTTACTACCATTAAATTGGACTTTGGGTATTAAAATACCAGCATTAAATTGGAAATAAAAATATAAGAAACTGTTTCAGTTTGCCCCTAAAATAATAATAATAATAATACCGTTATCAGTTTTAATGTGATAGCACATCTATGGCTATAAGGTGTGAAAAATGGAAAAGGTCTCTACTAATCTATCTGGACGCAGCTGAAGTTACATCAACACTCAAGTAACGAGCTACGCTATTGTATTTTGGTGGCTCTGGGATAAAAGAAATATTCTACAATTTACCGGTTGCCAATGTCGAATCATCAGAAACCGTTGATGCATTTAAAGTAGCCATAAAAAAAACTCTACGAGTATTTTCAACCTAAACGGAGCAAAGTTTATGAGCGGCATGTTTTCGATTGCTAAAACATGAAAAAGGAGAAAAATTTGGGAAGTTTTTGATAAGATTGCGTCAACAGGCTGAAAAGTGTACATTCGAAAAGCAAGATGATCATCTCATAAATCAAATTGCGGAAAAGTGTAATTCGAAATTGCGCAAGAACCTTATATCTTACAAAACGTGGGAAGAGTTAAAAAGCAAAAAAGTATATGCTTTTAATCAAATGTAAAGACCAGACAAGACATTATTAGCATATAGTAGTAACTCTCCTTTGGCAATAGAGGGTTCATTTGAAACTATACTCGAAGTCGATGGACGAAAGGAACATACAACCATTTACATGATTTCGGGGGGTACTAGAGACCTGTTGGGTAAGAATACAGCAGTCCGTCTAGGTGTCTTAAAACTTGGTATCGGGATAAATCAAGTGGAGAGTACCGATCCTCATTAAAGAGAAGGTTGCAATCAAAATTAAGGAATCACTAAACAGTGATATAATTGAAGAAGTGCAAGGCCCGTCTAAATGGGTTTCACCAATGTTCCAATCATGAAAGAAAATGGTGAATTACGTTTGTGCGTAGATATGAGATGTACGAACGCCGCTATATTGCGAGAAAACCACCCCCTGCCTACTATGGACCATATTTGCCAAAAATGAAGAAAGCTAAATATTTTAATAAATTAGACATAAAAAAAATGCCTTCCATCCAGTGGAAGTTCACTCTGAATCCAGACACATAACGACTTTTATAACCCCTAAATGATTATATAGAGATAAAAGAATAATGCTTGGAATTACCTGCGCTTCCGAGATTTTTCAGAAGATCATTGATGAAAGGATGCTGATAAACTGTGAAGGGGTCGTCAATTTTATTGATGATATCCTGGTATTCGGGAACAGTGAAGAAGAACATGACGCATGACTAAAGAAAGTTCTACAGGTACTTAGTAAAAACAACGCCGTGCTGAATAGCAATAAATGTATATATAAAACGCAGGATGTGAATTTTCTGGGACACAGGCTTACACATGAAGGAGTAAACCCTTCAACAAGTATGCTGAGAGCATTATGAAATTTAGGGTCCCAAAGACCATAGAAGAACTCCAAAGTTTTTTAGGACTCTTAAACTACATAAACAAATGGATACCTAACTTGGCCGCCATGACAGAACTTCTGAAGCACCTGCTAAGACAGAAGATGAGCAAAAGGAAGAGCTTGAAAAAACACTGGTCTGGGGAACAAGATAAAGCATTCCAAAAAACTCAAACGGATGCTCACGGAAATACAGATTTTAGGATATTATGACGTCAGAGATGCAAGACAGGTGATAGCAGGTGATAGCCCTGTCCGACTTGGTGCTGTCCTTGTACAAAATGATACAAATGTCCCTAGAATTATTGCCTATGGTAATCGAACTTTGACAGACTGCGAGCGCAGGTATAGCCAAACGGAAAAAGAGGCACTAGCATTAGTTTGGGGGGTCGAACATTAATATTTTTTTATTTGGAAGCTCTATTGATTTAGTCACTGACCAAAAGCCGCTAGAGATATTGTTCGGGTCTAAATCAAAACCTTGTGCTAGGATTAAACGATGGGTACTGAGGCTACAGTCTTATTCATTCAAGGTTGTATACAAGCCAGGAAAACAAATATAGCTGATCCCTTGTCACGATTATGTAACTATCCTGATAACCCACCGAAAGGGAAAGACCAGCATGTGTAACACATAGTGGAAAATTCTAGACCAGTTGCTATACCAATGAGTACCATTGTAGCATATTCAGAAAAAGACCAAGAGATTTACAAAGTGAAAAAAGGTGTCTATCAGAACGACTGGGACGATTCAAGTAAGAGTTACAAATTTTTTGAAAACGAGTTGTTTCCGCGATAGCATTCTACTTCGTGGAAATAAAATTGTAATACCACAGCAACTCTTCAAGAGTGTATTAGATGCGGCATAGGAGGGTCATCCAGGTATCGTAGCGATGAAGGGACGCTTGAGATCAAAGGTATGGTGGCCCCGTATCGATAAAGACGTAGAACAATTAGTAAAGGCCTGTAAAGTTTGTACGTTAGTGGGTTTGCCAAACCCACCTGCACCAATAAAGAGACGAGAGTTGCCTGCAGCTCCATGGATAGATGTCACAATGGATCTAATAGGACCATTGCCAAGTAATGAGTATCTGTTAGTAGTGGTCGACTACTATAGTCGATACAAAGAAGTAAAAAATTACAAAAACATCACAAGCTTACAGATTATTAAAATGGTAAAAGAAATGTTCAGTAGATTTGGTTATCCTATTTCTATCACCGCAGACAATGACAAGCAGTTCGTTAGTGAAGAGTTTCGATCTTTCTTCAAAAAATGTAACATAAAGTTATTTAGTACTGTACCATATTGGCCTCAAATGATCGGCGAAGTTGAAAGACAAAACAGAGATATTTTGAAACGTCTTCGTATCAGCCAGATCGAGAGGAAGGATTTAAAAGAATGTTTGTGGGAGTATCTTCTAATGTATAACAGCACCCCTCCTTACAGTTACCGGGAGGTTACCGTCTGAACTGTTTTTTCAACTAAAAAGTAGGGATAAAATTCCATCAATAGGTGAAATAAATTACAGACTATCATTTAGATTCAGATATCAGGGATAGAGACAAAATACAAAAAAAAATCTTGATAAGAAAGAGATGTAGTGTTTGCACAAATACACAAACATACATTTATATATAAGTCACAGTCTCGAGCGCACCGCGTCAGTTACACGAGAGCCTCGGGCGAGAGTGGCCGTGTTTAGTTAAGTGCGTGCCGAGCCTGTGTTACACTACAGTAATTAGAGAAGATAGCAGACAATACAATAATGAATAAACTTGTTTCAATTACTTTATATTAAACATGTGACAGAATTTATGACCCGACTAGGTACATTGCATTGCATCCTGCAATAACAGATCACGCACTTAATAAATAATAAGTGTAATTTTTACTTCATCCTCATATTTATTACTGTCGGCGATATCGGTACACGGTAAATTTTCTATAAACTTAGGATTGTACCGTAATCTAATGTGTAACTAATAAATGTAATGTATGAAATAAATAAATAAAAATAAAAAAAAACTCATACATAAAACAATATTCTGGTTTAGTGAAAAAAATTAAATAACAATATCTTTAACCAAAATGTGCCGCTGGGATCAAGTTATTAACACATTTGATATTTACACGGTAAAAAGTCTGAAGAGATTTCAGAGTAAAAGTTATCGCGCTACCCACCGAAACGGGCAGAACATTAATTTGTAAGCCAGCTCATCTTTATATTATATAAAATTCTTCTATTCGTGTGTACCTGAACTTTTTAAACGGTTGGACCGATTTTGATGAATTTTTGTTTGTGTGATTAAGTTGATTGGAGAATGGTTTAAATTAACAATTGGACCCGGTAGGGGATGCGCTGATGTCAAGACCTAGAAATCATCCGTGCGAAGTCGGAGCAGATCGCAGCCTTTCTATAAATCAGTATATTGACAACATAATGAACTAATAAGAGAAGTAAGAATCTACCTGTGTCATAATTTTCTCCTGCAGCAGTCCCCATACTAGGTAGGCGCCCATTAGACCGACGAAGCAGAACACTAGTTCAAAACCTTCGCGTGTGTCATCCACCTTGGCGGGTTTGACGGCCTCGGGTAGCTTCTCACCAGGCTCTCCAAAGCATGCGAACAGGACTCGCGAGAGCCATGTTTTGTTTGCTGAGGGAATAGATATAAATTTTTAAAACCTAGACCAGACGAAGATACTTTAACGTGGTAGATCCACACTGCAGCTATATTATGGGTGTAGAACGAATGGGTCGGCTCGAACAGGGTAGGACCACGCTCTCACAGAATACCAGTGTAAAATAGCAGCTTAATGCTGCTCTTTATGTTTATGGGCCATGGCATCCACTTTCCATCAGGTGGACTGAGTGCTCGTTTGTCACCCACATTCTATAAAAAAAATTGTACATCCACAAAAAGGTTTTAGATTTCGTTATTCTGTTCAGTTCTAGATTGGTACTGTCTCCAACGCTATTTCGAAATAATTTGTAGCTTATTTTTTTTAAACGTCACATCCACACTAGGATTTTCTCCTTTCGAGTTTACATACATAAATTTCACAAGGACCCAGACCCAGAACAATTATTTGTAGGCCATACAAATACTTGTTCCGTGCGGGATTCGAACCCGCGGTCCTTAGCGCTGCAAGTCATTCCTAAGCCACAGCGCCATGGAGCCGTCGAAGGATTAGTGCATGAATCTGTAACTCTTTTCTTTTATTTCATTCACTCATTTATTTCTTACAGCCCATTTTTAAACATAGCCCTACCCCATAGAGGGGATATTTGCCATAGCTGCCAAACTCTTATAAAGTTGTTAACATATATGTTACTTATTAAATACACTAAAATACACGGCAATCTTTGCACTTGTGCAGGACGTGTTAGTTGAGAGACAGAAGTTATTTTTTCTCCTTTTAAATTAGAAGTAGCGATTTCATACGTAAATACAGTTATAGCACTGCATAAATCGGTACAGCAGTAGACTTTTATAAGCTAGTGCTAATAGCATGCCGCTTGCATCCAGAGTACCTTTCCAGCCTATAAAAGTCCACTGCTGAACATAGGCCTCACCCACAGATTGCCTCATAGCGGAGACTCTGTCATAATTGCCACGCTTGGCAAGCGGGTTGGCAACCGGAGATTTTTATTACTTAAAGTTGTTATCAGGAAGATGCTCCTGCACATTTCCTGTTTAAATTTCTCTCTTAAAACACCCACGGGACGATATGGGGAAGCGGATATTCTTACACCGTTAGTACACCATTTTATCCAGAGCACGGCATCCCAAAAATAAACATGATTATTTTATTTATAATTACGCTAAAATCAATGGTTAAATAAACCTTAAATCCTTGTGTATACACAGCTACCGCTCGCAGATAATATCAGCTTATTGTACGCAATAATCGATACAACAATAACGACAAATGACTAATCAATATCGCGGCTTATCAACTCTGGTCATGGCACCATTTACTAAATTATGGCTTGTACTTAGGATAAAAACATCTATTGTGCATTATTCTAAATATTTTACTACCGCACTTCGATGTGAAACTTAAATCTTTGTTTCATACACTATTATAGACGATTGAATATCTTATATAATTAAAAATTAAAAATGTTGTACAGCCGACTTCAATATAGGTTATTTAAGAATAACTCAATAACCATTGGTCTGACCTTGATCAAATTCATATGGGACCACACGAGAACTATCAGCTTTCATATAAAAAAAGAATCATCGAAATCGGTTCGCCCAGTACAAAGTTATGAGGTAACACACATAAAAAAAAACATACACTCGAATTGAGTACCGTCTCCTTTTTGGAAGTCGGCAGAAAATGCATAGGATTTGGATTTTAATTATCATTTAAATTTCGCTTACTTTTTAATTAACATTAAATAAACCGTGTAGTGGTCGGTGTAAGAATATCCACTACCCCATATCGTCCAGTAGGTGTCATGGGTGGCGACAGAGGGAAATTAGAACACTTGGTGGGTAACAGCATCTTCCTGATAAGAACTCGAAATAATAAAAAAACTGCGGTTGCCAACTCTCTCACTAGAGAGCTCAATAGAGAAACTCAATAAAGAACTCAGTAGAGAGCTAATTGGATTACAGGTTGTAAAGCATTCCATGTTAGTCCTCAGGAGTGACAACGCATTAGAACTCTTCTTCACTTTTTTTGTCACGTGGTAGAGCCATGCTGCAGCTACATTAGTAGTATAGTTGTAGCACGAATGGGTCGGCTCGACCGGGGAAGAATCACGCTCCCACAGAATACCAATGTTAAATAGCAGTGCTGTGTTTCGTATGGTGAGTGTAGAATAGATTAGAATAGAAAAGAATAATTTTTTATTCAATATAGATCACATGTGCAATTCTTATTGAGTCTTTTTTTACTTTACCACTGATTCGAAAAAAAACCTCTGTCCTGGGAAGAACCAGCACGAAACCCAGCGGGACTATTTTTTTAAAAGCATATTTTACATTAATGACTGCTGAACATAGGTCTCCCCCAAGGAATGGGAAAAAAGGAACAGTGGTAGAGCCACGCGACAGCTTTTGCTGGCGCACGGATGAGCCGGCTCGAACCGGGGTGGTACCACGACCTCACAGAATACCAGCGTGAAGTAGAGGTTTACCTCTGCGTTGCGCTTGGTGAGTGCAGGTGGCCGAAGGCCCAATTCCCTCTCCCCCCATCAACATGGTAGCGGAATTAAAGAAAAGACTAAAGGAGGGTACCAGCACCCCAGGGAAATCCTTTGCTGAGCATCCACAACCAAACTACTCCTTTCCTGAGCATGAGTGCTCAAGCTGCCCTGCGTATTCGGGGGGGGGGGGGGATCAAAATTCCGCTCGCGAATAATACTGTTCGGGGCAAGCGGAGCAATAACACCCCTGTTACGCTATCCGTGAATTTTTGCAACATTAGGGGACTTCATTCCAACCTTAACGCTGTCCAATACCATCTAGAGACGACGAAGCCGGCCTTGCTCTTTCTAACCGAGACTCAGGTGTCCTCTTCGGCTGATACTTCATATCTATTCTACCCAGGGTACTAATTAGAACACTCCTTTGTGCCTCGGGCTGGGGTTTGCGTATGCGTCAGAGAGGACATCTGTTCTCGACGCCACGGCAGTCTTGAAGGTACGGACCTGTCCATCCTATGGCTGCGCGTAGACAGCGACGACCATCCCCGCGTCTACGGGTGCCTCTATAGGTTCCATAGCGGTAATGCCGACACAGACCGACTCATCGACCACGTCCAAATAGCTGCAGACTCCGTGCTACAACAGGTCCCATCCGCAGAGATCGTGATACTCGGTGATTTTAACGCCCACCACGCTGAATGGCTCGGTTCCCGTTTAACTGATCATGCGGGTAGTTCTGTCTATGACTTTGCCTTGGCATATGGTCTAACACAACTGGTTACTTCGCCTACGCGGATCCCAGATGTGGAGGATCATGTACCTTCCCTGTTGGACCTTCTGCTGACCTCTCATCCGAACGGTGATATCCGTGGATGCCCCTCTGGGCTCTTCGGACCATTGTCTGATCCGGAGTACGGTGCCACTCACGCTCCCATCGCAGTTGCGATCTGCAGCTTGCCGCCGTGTTTGGCACTATAAGTCGGCCGATTGGGACGGGATGCGGTCTTTTTTTGCATCCTACCCTTGGGGGCGGGTTTACTTCTCGCCGGAAGATCCCAGCGTTGTTGCCGATTCTGTTGCTGATGTGATACTTCAGGGTATGGAACTTTTTATTCCATCCTCTGTGGTGCCCATCGGAGGCAAATCCCAGCTATGGTTTCGTCGCTCCTGTAAAATAGCATCACGCTATAAGCAGGAGTGCTACCGTTCCTGGGCTGACGCATCATCGTTTCAGGACGTAAACACCAGCGCACTTAAAAAGGTCCCTCAAAAGCGTCATTGCCAAGGCAAGGTCTGAGCACATCGGCAGAATTGGCAAGAAGCTAGTTCGTCTTCCTTCGGAAACCCGTGCATTCTGGTCTCTCGCCAAGGCTGTCCCAGGGAACTTCTGTCAGCCATCTCTTCCATCGCTGCACAAAGAGGATGACTCACTGGCCCATGCCGCAAAGGAGAAAGCCGATCTATTAAGCTCTCTCTTTGCGTCCAACTCGACTCTATATGACGGGAGAAATTCACCGCCGACCATCCCGCGGTGTGAGTGTTCCATGCCGGATGTGCGATTTACACAGCGCTCGGTTCGTAAAGCACTCTTCTCCCTGGACGTCAGCAAGTCGAATGGGCCTGATGGAGTCCCTCCCATTGTGCTGAAGACGTGTGCTCCGGAGTCGGCACCGGTTTTAACGCGTCTTTTGCGGTACTCCTACTCACAAGGCGTAGTCCCGAATTCATGGAAGACAGCTTGGTCCACCCGATCCCTAAAAAAGGCGACCGCTCAGAACCGTCCAACTACAGGCCTATCACCATAACCTCCTTGTTCTCCAAAATAATGGAATCCATTATAAACTGCCAGCTCATGAGGTACCTTGAGGATCACCAGCTGATTAGTGACCGCCAGTACGGTTTTCGTCGGGGTCGACCAGCTGGTGATCTTCTGGTCTACCTGACTCATAGATGGGCGGAGATAGTAGAGTCCAAGGGGGAGGCATTGGTCGTTAGTTTGGACATAGCGAAGGCCTTCGATCGGGTCTGGTACAAAGCGCTTCTTTCGAAGCTTCCTTCCTATGGGCTTCCCGAGAAATTGTGCAAATGGATCACCAGTTTCCTTGCTGATCAGAGCATCAAGGTCGTAGTAGACGGTGCATGCTCTGATTTCAAGCCTATCAACGCTGGTGTTCCACAAGGCTGCGTGCAATCACCAACGCTGTTTCTTCTGCATATCAATGATATGTTGCAAACTAGTAACATTCATTGCTATGCAGACGACAGCACTGGTGATGCCTTATATACCGGCCGTGCCAATATTTCTCGGGAAAACGTCGCCGAGTACCGGGACAAACTTGTGTCTGAAGTCGAGTCTTTGCTGAACAAAGTCTCGGATTGGGGGCGACTAAATATAGTCCAGTTCAATCCCCAAAAGACAAGTTTGCGCGTTTACCGCTAAAGAGAACCCCTTTGTCGTATCTCCTCAATTTCAAGGCGTCGTCGACATATCGAACAGTGTGCAGTTTTGTGGTTGTGCCTCGGGCTGGGGTTTGCGAATGCGTCAGAGAGGACATCTGTTCTCGACGCCACGGCAGTCTTGAAGCACGGCAGGCTTGGAAGGGAAGGCCAAACTGGCCTCTAAAAAGCTTGGCGTGCACAGCAGAGGAGAAAGAGAGAGACAGTATTTCATGCCGGCACATCACTTGCAACTTTACAAAGCACAAATCCGGCCTCACATGGAATACTGTTATATAATATGTTATAAATACTGTAATATTGTTAATCTCTGGGCCAGGGCACCCCAGTGCCAGCTCCTTCCACTTGACCGCATCCAGCGCAGAGCGGTTCGAATCGTCGACGACCGAGTTCTTTCTGATCGGCTCGATACACTGGCACTGCGTAGAGATGATGCGTCTCTTTGCGTATTTTATCGCATTTACCACGGGGAGTGCTCTGAGGAATTGTTCGGACTAATCCCAGCCGCACAATTTCACCATCGCACATCGCGACAAAACTTGCGTTACCATCCATACTACCTGGATGATTGGCGGTCCACCACTGTGCGATTTAGAAGATGTTTTCTTCCTCGCACAACTTCCTTGTGGAATCGATTACCACCAGCGATTTTTTCGGACCGATACGACTTAGGGACCTACAAGAAAAGAGCCTACTCCTTTTTAAAAGGCCGGCAACGCATCTGCAATTCTCCTGGTGTTGCGATTGTTCATGGGGGACGGTAGTCACTTACCATCAGATGAGCCGCATGCTCGTTTGCCCCCTCTTCTATAAAAAAAAGGAATGCCACAAAGCGTGGTGCTGAGCCACCTGCATCCATCGACTTCCTGCATATCTTAACAGGTCGTCACTCCAGTCACTCTAGTGGGGGGGGGGGCCTACACTTCGCCTGCCGGTACGAGGCTGTCACTCGAGAACCTTTCTTCCCCATCGTTTGTCGGTTCTTCGAGCTATATGGCCAGCCCATTGCCACTTTAGCATACTAATTCATTGGGCTATGTCGGTTACTCTGGTTCTACTGCGGATATCCTCGTTTTTAAGTCTATCACGCAGAGAAACGCCGAGCATTGCCCTTTCCATAGCTCGCTGGGCGACTTTGAGCTTCCGGCCGAGCTACGGCCAGCAGTGAAGGACCACGTCTCAGATCCGTAGGTCATCACTGGCAACACGCACTGGTTGAACAATCTAGTTTTGAGGTTTTGAGGTATGTCTAACGAGAAGATATGTCGTAATCTCCCAAACGCTGCCCTGCCGAGTTGAATCCGTCGATTGACCTCTCGGTCGAACTGAATAGTCCGACTAGGTAGTCGGACTATTTGTCCCAGGTAAACATATTCGTCAACAACTTCGAGCTTAGTGCTCCCAACAACTACCGGCATAGATGTGACATGGACGTTAAACATGATTTTTGTTTTGTCCATGTTCATCTTAAGACCTATCCGTTGGGAGACACTATTGAGGTCTTTGAGCACAGTGCTTAGGTCCTCCATCGATTCTGCCATAAGGACTATATCGTCGGCAAATCGAAGGTAAGTGATGTACTCGCCATTGACGTTGATACCGTATCATTTCCAGTCCAGTAGCTTGAAAACGTCTTCCAATGCAGCGCTGAAGAGTTTCGGGGATATTTATATGATATAATTTGGTTCTGTACTCGGATAGCCAGCGTAGCCCTACTGTACAAACACTTCAGCACTTCGATATACCGACAGTGCACTTGGCATCACTGGAGGGACTGCAGCACCGCCTAAATTTTGACGGAGTCAAAGGCTTTCTCATAGTCCACATACGCAAGACAAAGTGGCAGATTGTACTCTTCGATCTTCTGTACAATTTGCCGAAGGGTATGTATGTGGTCTATGGTACTAAAGCCAGTTGTCGTCTGGTCATCATAATGAAGTCAATCTCATTTTTGTCGAACCGTCGGGGCTCGACCAGGTCCACTTTCTGTGGGGCCGCTTCTGGAAGAAAGAATTCATCATAAAGAGTCCCTCTTTCTCCATGAAGTCGGCCAGTTGCTGGCCCCTTGGGTTTCGTTCCCCTATTTCGAATTTCCCTACTTTCAGATCACCGTTCTCTCTAGTGCCTAGTTATGCGTTGAAGTCTCCCATTAACACCGTATAGTGGGTTTTGGAGGAATGCATGGCTCTAGATATTTCCTCCACCTCTTCATCGGGATGTGCCGAAGTTGTTGTGTAAACCTGTATGACCTTCAGCAAATACCGTTTGGTGATTCTGAGTATAAGGTACGCAACCCTCGTCGACATACTCTCAATCTTTGCAACGTTGTTAACGAGAGACTTGTGAACGATAAATCCAACACCTCATTGAAACAGATGGTCGCCCTCCCGGTGATAGAACAAGTTGCCGGATTCGAGGATTACCATGTCCTTCCCCTCTCTTCGGACCTCGGATAATCCTATAATATTCCAGTGCAACTTGTCTATCTCTTCTTCCAGCTCCAGGATTTTCTCGTCAGTCCTCAGGCTGCGTGCGTTATATGTTGTCAAGTCAACTCGTCTTAGGTAGCAACCGAATCTCCACCGGAGATTCTTAGCACCCCTTACCCCGTCATTACCATGGTCGCCACCATAGCCAGGAATAGCGGCGCCGCCGGGGAGTGGGGGCCGTCTCTTCGTAACTTTAATCATGAGGGCTATATTGCCATAGTTGCCACGCTTGGCGAGCGGGTTGGCAACCGCAATTTTTTAATTGTTGTTTTGCTGTTATCAGAAAGATACTGCTGATGATATCGATCTGATTACAAAATTCTGATAAATTATCATACCGATTATACCGGCTATAGTATCGTCAATATTAGAATAGAGATCTACATTTTAATTCTTAATCGAGGAACGAGGATAAATGTAGATGTCTATGGGCTACAGTATACACTCACTCCTCTGCGTGCTCGTTTGTGATATAATTCACTTTTTCTTATTTGGAGGCGATGTGGTCAGGGCATACTGAGTTGTTGCTGATATTGTTCGATTCCCAATTACATAAATATTTCTACAATTTGTCTTAATATCATACTATATTATATAATATCGTGAGCGACACTGAACGACACATATGAAACTCCCAGACGAAACTAAGCTTCAATCAGAAACAACAATGGCGAAAAAAATGTTGATGGAATTATTTAGCGTCTACTTATGTCACCATTAAAGATATCAATAAAATAATTTACTAATCAAGCTTATGGTCTATCGAAGTCTGGAAAAAAATCATCACATATAATTCAAAATTAAATTATCTAGTTGTTGTAGTTGTTACGATTCGCTAATTAAGGCAGGCTAAGATCTGTACTGATGTTTATTTCAATCACAAAACTTCTCCATATACTAATACGTTACATTGCGAAGTTCTTGGAAGATTGTGGCTGCTGCTTAAATCAGCGGAAACGGATAGTAAAATACAATATTTGTAAACTAACTTAAGCCTACTATTTAAGTAATGATTGTTAAAGTATACTCACCAATCTTATCAAAATAATTTGTTTTCTCCAGGTACTTGTAAAGCATATACCCAGGCACCAGGACTGTGGCATATCCGACTAAATTTAGAAGCAGCCGGAAGCACCTGAAACCAATAACAGGAAACATAAATGTTTCTATCTTGTAAAATTATCTACTAGTCCATAACGGCCCGTAGGTTTTGGTGAGAAAAACTTAAAACAGGAGATGATAATCTTCCTGATAACAATTCAAAATGAAAAAAACTGCAGCCACCAACCTGCCTGTCAAGCGTGGCAACTATGGAAAAATCCCTTCAATTTTATTTCATTATTTTTTTATAGGAGAGGGGGCAAACGAGCATGCGGCATACCTGATGATAAGTGACTACCGCCGCCAAGAAAACAACTGCAACACTAGAGGAATTGACAGACCAGATGCGTTGCCGACTTTTTAAAAAGGAGTAGGCTTTTTTCTTGAAGGTCCCTAAGTCGTATCGGTCGAGAAAATCGCTGATGATAATCGATTCCACAAGGGGAAAAGAAAAAAAACTTCAATGGTATGGATGGTGTCGCGATGTGCGATGGTGAAATTGAGTGGCTGGAATTAGTTCGTACAATTCCTTAGAGCACTCCCCGTGGTAGATGCGATAAAATACGCAAAGAGATACAACAACTCTTCACTGTGCCTGTGAGTCAAACCGATCGGAAAGAACTCGGTCGTCGACGATTCAGGCTGCTCTGCGCTGGATGCGGTCAAGTGGAGCTGGCACTGGGGAGCCCCTGCCCAAAGATGGGAATAGTACTCCTTGTGGGGCCAAACCTGCGCTTTGTAAAGTTGCAAGTGGTGTGTCGCCTTGAAATACTGTCTCGGTCTGCTGAGCACGCCAATCTTTTTCGTGGCCAATTTGGCCTTCTCTTCCAAGTGACCATCAAACTGCACGTCACTCGATGAGTTTGGTGATCACTTGGATAGGTCGACGCCGAGGATTCCGATTCTGGCTAAGGCAGCAACGGGTAAACGCGCAAACTTGTGTCTTCTGGGGATAGAACTGGACTAGATTTAGTCGCCCCCAGTCCGACACTTTGTTCAACAAAGTCTCGACTTCAGACACAAGTTTGTCCCGGTACTCGTAAACGTTTTCCGGGGAAATATTGGCACGGCCGGTGTACAAAGCATCCCCAGTGCTGTCGTCCGTAAAGCAATGAATGTTATCGGTTTGCAACATTTCACACACAGCCTTGTGAAACACCAGATTTAATGGGATTGTAACTGGAGCATACACCGTCGACTACGACCTTGATTCTTCGATCTGCATGAAAACTGGTGATCCAAGTGAACAATTTCTCTGGGAGCCCATAGGAAGGAAACTTCAAAAGAAGCGTTTTATGCCAAACCCGACCAAATATCTTCGCTATGTCCAAACAAACGGCCAACGCCTCCACCATGGACTTTACTGCTTCCGCCCATCTATGAGTTAGGTAACCCACAAGATCACCAGCTGAGCGACCCCGACTGAAACCGTACTGACGATCACTAATCAGCTAGTGATAATCAAGGTACCTCATGAGTTGGCAGTTAATAATGGTTTCCATTATTTTGAAGACCAAGAAGGTGATAGCGATAGGCCTGTAATTGGACGGATCTGAACGATAGCTTTTTTTAGGGATCGGGTGCACCAAGGCTGTCATTCATTTGTTCGGGACTACGCCTAGGGAGTACCGGAGAAGACTCGTTAAAACTGATGTCAACTTCGGAGCACACGTCTTCAGCACAATAGATGGGACTCCATCAGACCCAGACTTGATGACACGTCACGAAAGAGTGCTTTGCGCACCAAGCGCTGTGTAAACAGCACATCCTGCATGGAGCACTCATACCGCGGGATGGTCGGCGATGTGTACTCCCCGACATGGATAGTCGAGTTCGATGCAAAGAGAGAGCCTAGCAAATCGGCTTTCTCCTTCGCAGCATGGGCCAGTGAGACGTCCTCCCTGTGCAGATATGACAGATATGGCTGACAGAAGTTCCATTGGCCTTGGCGAGAGGCCAGAATGCACGTGTTCCCGAAGGAAGTCGAACGAGTTTCTCTCCAATTCTGCCAATGTGCTCTGACTTTGCCCTTGCAATGACACTTTTGAAGGACCTGGAGGCGGAATTATACTTTTTTTAAGAGCGCTGGTGTTTGCATTCCGATACGTTTTATATGTCAGCACAGGCCCGGAACCACTCCTGCTTATGGAATGATGCAATTTTACAGGTGTCCAAACCGAGGCTGATTTCTTCCTCCGATAGGCACCACAGATGATGGAGTAAGTAGAGTACCACATCAGCGACAGAATGAGTAACAACGTTGGGATCATCCGACGAGAAGTAAACCCACCCCCAAGAGTAGACCGCATCCCGTCCCAATCGGCCGACCTATAGTGCCAAACACACTCATGATCGGTTAAACGGGAACCAAGCGTGGTGGGCGTTAAAATCACCGAGCATCACGATTTCTGCGGATGTGACCTGTTGTAGCACGGATTCTGCAGCCATTTGGACGTGGTCGACGAGCTGGTCTGTGTCGGCATTACCGCTATGGGACCTATAGAAGCACCCGTAGACGTGAAGATGGTCGTCGCTGTCTACGCGCAGCCATAGGATGAACAGGTCCGTACTTTGAAGACTGCCGAAGCATCAAAAACAGATGTCCTCTCTGACGTAAACGCAAACTCCAGCCTGGGGCACAAAGGAGTGCTCTAATTTGTACCCCGGGTAGGAGAGATAGATACGAAGTATTAGCTGGAGTGGGCACCTGTAACTCGGTAAGGAAGAGCAAAGTCAGTCTCCAGATGGTAATAGATGGCGTTAACGTTTGAATGAAGTCCCCTGATGTTGCAGAAATTCACGTTAGCGTGGCAGGGGTCACCTTTGTCTTAATGCTTCAGTTGACCTGAGCATTTTTAGTCTTGAGCGGAATCCTCCCCGAATTCGCGGGGCTGCCTGAGTATCCACGCTCAGGAAGAGTAGGGTAGTTTACATGTTAATAAAATGTTATGGTAAATAATAGCAGTTATTAACAAATAGTGAAGCATAATGAAATAACAAACATTTCTATTATTATGTACAATAATAACATAAATAACAATTAAGAGAAACACGAGGCAATCGAAGTTAAAAAAAGTTACAAGTCTATATGTGGCCCACTGCTGGGGTAACCTTTCATTTCTAAGAAGGAATGGTTTATCCAATAAAGCATCACTTGGTACTGATTTCATTACATCATTTTCTAGCTAGTAACCTACTTCATTGCCCCCACCAGCTGATGAGTTCAGCTTTGAAAGATGAAAACCAGTATGTTAAGGGCAGTTGCCTACATTGTGAATCTAGTAGTCGTAAACATGGCTTCTGATTGTGTGCTCCTAGTCCAATCCTAGTTTGGGCTCAAAATCAGGCATTGGGTTTTTCTGTGAAAAAGTTCTCAGTAGTTAGGTCTGCCACTGATCTCTGTCCAGTCCAGTCGGATATTTTTTTTATAGTATTAGGGTGACAAACGAGCACACAGTCCACCCGATGGTAAGTGGTTGCTGTGGCCTATAGACATCTACATATATCTTCGTTTGTGAATTAAAATCCAGATGCGTTGTCAGCCGTGAGGACTAAGATAGAGTGCCTATTTTCCAGTAAAATAGGTCTCCGGTTCTCTACACTCACCATATGAAACAGCAGCATTAAGTTGCTATTTTATGTTGGTATTCTGTGAGAGTGTGGTCCTTCCCCGGTCCAGCTGACCCATTCGTGCTACAACTATACCAGTAATATAGAAGCAGCATGGCTCTACCACGTATATACAGATTGCTGTCCCACTGAACTATGAGAGTGAGGAAATAAAGAATGCACCTGTGATTGCTCATAGTTTTGGGTTATAACCCTGTTCTGAGCAGAGAGCTAGTCGCTATTGAGACTAGCTGCCATGACTGAAAACCAATCTGAAGAACATTATTATTAGACACACAAAGCAGTCAGATTTAGCCATCTACAACACAGGGGTTTTTCTTTCTTTCAACTTCCTACATCATGTTAAAACATACTTTTAATCATTTTTATTTGTAAATGCAGAGAGCCTTATCATAATTCAGATTCTATTGGCAATTAGACTTTAGCCTTGGGTTGCTTATAACAATGATTTGTAATAACACATTTTACACTGCTAAATAAAAGGCAACAATTTTGCTTTTTCATCAATTACATTTAATTGATTATATAACATTATTACTATACATACTAATTATAATATTAATTAGTATGTATAGTAATAATGTTATATTAAATTAAATTAAATGTAGCTATAAATAAAATACTCCGTCTCTACATAGTATAAAACAAAGTCGCTTCCCGCTGCCTGTATATTTAGATCTTTTAAACAATGCCATAGACAGAATGATATAAGAGGAAAGTTTATATGTATAATACATGCATATTATTATTATTATTATTAATTTTTTTGTCAGTGTGTATGTTACTCAACTCCTCCTAAACAGCTAGACTGATTTTGATGAAATTTTGTGTGTGGGATTAAGTTGATTAGAGAACGTTTTGGATTCACAATTAGACCCGGTATTGACATTGTTGTCTGAATCCAGAACCATGGGAAGCTGATGCAGATCACTAGTAATTTTAATATTAATCTATTAATAATTTATAATAATGTCATAACATTATAATTAAAATTAATAGATTATTGTACTTATTTTTAACAAACTGTAAGTTCATTTAATTTTAATCTAATTAGCTTTACATATCTCTGTCTTCACAGTCTACTTAAATAATTTTTAATTACACTAGATTAAGTTTATATTTTTAATTAAAACTGCAACATATTTAAAGTTTACTTACCATGAGTAGTCGGAGTCTATCAATGAGTCTGACTGCTCATACACATTCAATAGCTCCTGGTACAGATGACCAAACAGCCAAGTCAATACTGCCCACAATACTAGCACAGTTCTGCACAAAGAGATAAAAATTATAAAATTACTCAAACTATAAAATTGTATTACTTTATCAGACGTTTTCAAAGTGACGGGCATACCTAAAAAGGCTATAGTTGCGTTGTCACCTCTGAGAATTGAGATGGAACGTCTCTCAGCCTGCAACTATACTGGCTCTCTATATCCATTAAAACGGAACACAGCAGTGTACGCACTGCTATTTGGCTGCAGAAATAGGCAAGAGAGTAGCACCTACCCAAACAGACTCGGAAAACAGTAAGGGAATCCTAACGCCTAGAAAAGAATGTCACCATTTTGACGTTTAGTGGAAGGAGAAGATATTAGAGAATTTATCAATAAATTTAGTCCTGTCAGTGTTTTAAGATGCAACCAAAGAATATGGGGAAATTTCTAAAATTATTATTAATCTACAACATAATATTGGAACGTTTAAAAAGTCCCTGTGTAAAAAGCACTAATGAAGAGTATTTTTTATTAAAATTGATAATTTAAAATTAAAAATTTTGTACAGCCTACTTCAATATAAGTTATTTAAGAATAACTCAATAACCATTGGTCTGACCTTGATCAAATTCATATAGGACCACACGAGAACTATCAGCTTTCATATAAAAAAAGAATCATCGAAATCGGTTCCCCCAGTACAAAGTTATGAGGTAACACACATAAAAAAAAATCACACTCGAATTGAGTACCGTCTCCTTTTTGGAAGTCGGCATAAAATGAAAGATTACCAACAATCTATTTATTTTTGGTATACTAAATATTGTAAAAGGTTCAAATATAATGTCGAGTTTTCTCTTTTGATCTCATTCAATGTACTAGTCCTACTATGTGAAAAAATATGGGCAAAAAAAGTCCGCATAAACTATAGTTATCTATCTTAATTAAATCACGATAACGGCTTCAGTTTAAAAAAACAAATAAAATCTTGTGAGAAATTGGAAGAGTATTGCAGTACAGCGTTAAGCAAAATTTAATTATAAAAATATCGGTAAAAATAAAAAATGTCGGGTTTAATTAAATGCGAGCAGAGTTAATTAAGAAATATATAGAAACCATTTTAAATTAACATTTAAAGAAAGCAGCAAATAATGTCTAACATTTGTGATTCAGTTTATTGTTTTACGAATACTATGACCTGAATAAAACTGTAATTCTAGACGCAGTTGCGAACTATTTAGAACGTTGAAAGCTTAGATCACGTCGTGTTAGAATAAACGTCGGCATTTTTTAAACTTACACAAAATGTAATTTAATACAAACATTTTCACTCACCCGATTACTATCTTGGAGCGCATTTTGCACCGTGAATTTATAATCAATAAAAATATTTAAAATATTGACTGATATGTTGTTATTGAAATTAATATATAATTAAAAAATGACTTAAATTTTATTAAAATCCATCGTTTATCACTCCGTCAGCATCACATCACATCATAATATATACACTATACACTACAGTAATATCAAGTAATATCATATGCATCACATATTGAACTGTCATAGTCATACTGTATATAAAAAGTACTCTGTGCATACTGTCAAGCTCAAGCATAGAGTTATATACCTATAAGTCAGTGAGCTCAAGTACTTATTTATTCTGTGGCTCAAGCATAGATATAAGACAAGTATCTTATATCCATAGACTTAGGATACTTACTTAGAGTATTCAACTAACAGGAGACGCCATGCGCATAAATTTCCAAACAAAAAAGTCTGTCATTCTAGCGAGAGGCGAGGTAACGCACACTAAGCAAATCGTAAACATTGGGCCACGTCGTTACGCAAGCACACAGCATAATATGAGCACACGATTAAGCAAAACGCACACAACCTTGAAAATCTCTCATAAATGTCTCATAGTTACAGTGCATAAGCCATAAACAACTAGTGCGAGGGCCTTGTCGATATGGATATGTCGATGAAATTTTATGCAAGTTACATTAGCAAATTAAATAAAATAAAAATGAACAAATGTTTAATGTGTAATATTATATTCAAAGTAAATTTAAAAAAAAATACATAAGGTACAAAATAATAACACAAAATTACCAAAATTAAAAGAAATTGAAAAAGTATTATATTATATTTTAACTGGTTTTAAAAGTGAATAAGTTTGGTATATATGTGACGAATACACTTTTTGGGATCACTCTTTTTTTGCGAGGTAGCTAATT
This sequence comes from Parnassius glacialis, assembly GCA_033319125.1. Classification (NCBI taxonomy): domain Eukaryota; kingdom Metazoa; phylum Arthropoda; class Insecta; order Lepidoptera; family Papilionidae; genus Parnassius; species Parnassius glacialis. The sequence continues at coordinate 35,888,627 of JAVANC010000025.1, forward strand.
TTAGTGCTTGCATATTTTTCCATCACCAAGTTTGCCAGTTGAATATTATGTGGAACGTAATCATTATCGAAATAATGTTCCTGTATGCTAAAAAATATATAATATGCCTAGTCTATGAAATATTTTTACCATTTTTTAATGTCATGATCAACCGAAAAGGTTATCTGTATAGGGGTTTTAAACGGTTTAATTTTACAAATTTTATCCAACCTATAGAGTTAAACCGTTTTAAGGCTTAGGGTTGAACTACATCTGGCAGCACGGAATCGCACTTTCCTGTGCTTCTATCCTTTTTGGTCACTCAGAAACGTTATTTACTAGAGCAAGAAAGAGAGCGGGAGTGTATAGTTTCACCCTCAAAAAGCCGATTGTAAACCGGTTTCAAAAGTTTATCTATCATTCTTGACAATCCATACTAATATAATATTATAAATGTGAAAGTGTGATTTTTTGTTTATTTGTTTTTGTCCTTCCTTTACGCAGCAACGGAATGGAGCAATTAAAAAAACATTAAACATTAGCTATCTCTTGGCCGAAGTTTACGCTTAAACAAACATACTTTTTTTCGTCATTTTACTTAGGATTGAAAAATAATTAATGTCGTCGTAAAAAGCGGTAACATTTTGTGTTCTACAGTACAAAAGTGTAGTACTCTGTATATATTTAATAATAATAGATTATAAATATGACACTGAGATTATTTGTTTGTCCTTATTTATTTATTTAAGCGCTAATAATTCGTGTCTCATCTGAAAACAACAATTTGGTTGACACCATCTAAGACGATATACTTGTAAATAACATTTTAAGATGAATAAATATCATTCACTACACCTTCCATTTCGATTTGTTACATGTTTTAAATTTTATCCTTCATAATGTAAAATAAACCTGTAGCAAAATAATAAACTTACTTCCAATAATTTCAAAGTCGGTACAGCAGTTTCATTTAGTTTCCTTTTATTATTTGATTGGATTACGAAAACCGATTGGTCAAAATGCAAGGAACAAATAGTGCTTATTCGTTTAGGTACCCAGGTTATATGATTGCCACATGCTTATATCCAAACTTGGCGCCTGTAAAGATCTTTTGGAAAACTATAAAACCAAAGACCTTTTTTAAACATTGTACAAAAAAGAATTTTAAATAACACCTTGGTATTATATATGAAGGTATTAATTATAGTCAAATAAAAACATCGACATTAAAGATTACAGTGAACATCACTATTATTGCCTTGATGATACCGTTTTATATACTTGAAATTACCCTTCTTTTCGTTTCATAACGTAACATAATGAAATGAAAATATCTATTTAAAATGTTTTATATACAATAAAACTATTTAAATTTATGTTTTCATTTCGTTAAAAACAATTAAAGATTATTAATGTTGTTTGAAATAGTATAGTTTTGCAAATAGATCACAATAATATTAATGAATTTAAGACTATTCAATAACACGATTTTGTCTTGTGTAATAAGAACAAAGAAACGACATTTGTCTACAATTAAGCAAAATTTAATTATGTCCTAGTGGTGCAAAAGTCCTTACTATAGTATTAATAATTTAAGTTGGCAACACACCCTGCTCAGCTATATTAATCAGAATTTTCGTGATTTAATGCTTATATTAATTATTGAAATCAAAATAAATACTTAAATATGAAAGGTAACGTCGTCTTTTTGTAAATTTGAGGTCTGTGATCTTTTTTAAAAGAAAACACACTGCAACTCGGCATTTTTCTGGAGGTTAACTCACGCTTACATGTTACGGTTAACTGATGCCGTACGCGACGCAACTAGTTTTATATAACGGGAATGATCCGCGCTCTCGTACTTTTGACAGAGGGGAACGCTCTCCAATGTCGTCTCCTGTTAGTTTAATACTCTAAGGATACTTAGGATATACGTATAGACCAACATAGTGTGCAAGGGAGAAGAAAATTCCTTATGGCAAAAATGTTAGATAGAAAAGGATACCAAATCTCATGACTCTGTAACCAATTTTGAATGACAGGTCGGCGCAAGTCGGCGCGCAAGAAATAAGCTAGGGATTGACTCAACTATATCAAAATTAATGTCGATATTTTTCTTTAATGTGTATAAAGAATCGATAGACTTTTATACACAACAAAAAGAAGAATGAAATTAAATGCTCGATTTGCGTTCTAAAAACATAATTTTATTTTGCCGTTTGTCAAACAGATTCCCTCTGGATCCTTTAGTTAGAAAAAATGGTTGGCATTAATTGGGCGGGTTGGATGGAATCCTAAGAAGAACTCTACAATTTTGTAGTAAACATTTTATTGAGAAATATATAAGAAAAAGCAGAGTAAATACAACTTTATTAAAAGGAGCCATTCCCACATTATTTGTACCAGTAATTATATTATTGTTACAATAAGACTTTTTTGTAGGATGGGGTGACAAACGAGCACACAGTACACCTGATGGTAAGTGGTTGAATAGAATAGAATAATTTTTTATTCAATATTGATTATTACATAATTCTTATTGAAAGTCATTTTTTATTTACCACTGGTTCGGAAAATACCTCTGTCCTGGGAAGAACCAGCAAGAAACCCAGCGGGACTTTTTTTTTCAAACATATTTCACTTAACAATAATTTCATTTATACAATTTTTAAATGATTTTTAATAGAACCAGCATGGTGGCGATCACCTTATTCCTTGTGCTGTGTTGCTGTGGCCCATAGACATCTACATCTATCCTCGTTTGCTAATCAAAATGCAGATGCGTTATCACCCGTGAGGACTAAGATGGAATGCCTCTTTTCCAGTAAAATGGGTCTCCGGTTCTCTACACTTACCATACGAAACATAGCAGTGTTAAACTGCTATTTTACGCTGGTATAAAAATTTAACATCAAAAACTTTAGGTAAAAATAGAGATAGATTTTTATACATTATAAAACTCTATCTCTATTATTATATGTTTTCCCCAAAGGGTGGTGCGGAGCTTTGGAATATATTCCTAAGTCACAGTGATAAAACTTTTAGCGTAGTTAGGTATGGTTATTGAGTATTGCTCCTGAAGCGCCACTAGATGCCATGAGGCGCGCGATTTAGTGTACCAGGAACTATCCTGTATCATGTATCAAATACTATGGAATTTATACTAATAAATTCCATAGTATTTGATACGCGCAAAGCTTGATGTCCGATTCATGCTTGATGCTCAATGACAGTGTGCCGAGAGCGTTATTCGTAGAGAAGAGGAACTCGTAGTTAAGTAACAGTTGCGTAGATCAATAGATCTGCAAGACATAGGTGCACTTGCTGCGTCGGTCCATGTGTGGGTGACCGTTTTCTTAACATACTGCGATTGAGAGAATAGAAGAGTGCATCTGTATTCTCGGACACTTGGTGCACTTTAATGTCTCCAGCGTATTTGACTTGTCTAAGTTAAGATCATTATATTTTTTAAATTCATGCAGCTAAAATGATAATAAATTTATAATTACTTTATATTTTTCAGGAACAGATGAAAGAAAGAGTAGCGTTATCATATGTCACTCGTGACATAACCCCTCCACCTTTGAAATCACAAGAAAGAAGTGATCAATTTACACCAAGAAAAAAACACTTTTTTCAAAACTTGAGAAATTAAAACAAAAGCTGAAAGAAAATAAAAGAAAATACGTACCTTAGCAGCAAAAACTAAAAAACAGGCTAAAAAATGTTTACATTGCAAAACGTACTTGAAGAAATTCATTCAAGACCAGGATTGAAAGATCACTATAGCGATATCACCATGGCATGTAGCAATGAATTGATACAGAATTTAATTAACAGGGTTAATGATAAAAAAGTGGTAAAGTAGTGTCTGCATCCAAATATAACGAAGAATTACGAAAATTTGCTGTCACAATACATTTCCATAGTCCAAGAGCATATAATTATTTACGTGAAAAGAACAATGCCCATTTTTCACCTGACATTGTATAGAAATGAAATAAATCTTATAATTCAGCTAAATGAATTGTAAATTAATTACGCTTATCACAATGTTAAAAGAAACGCAGAAAAAAATATTTTTACATATTTCTATAAGCTTATTCTACGTCAAGGGTAAACGTATTATATATTTGAACGCATCTCAACTACCCTTTTTTTAGGACGTTCCATTTTATACACTGCTACTTTACTTTATTTAACGCTGTTTCTGAGTTTTATACATTATTTTATGTTTCATTTAATCACTAAGTATTTATTTATATTTGTATAGTACATATTAATATAAAATAATGTAATAATAAAATAAATTAATCATTCAGTTTGTCATCGAGTGCGGACAAATAAAACGGATTTTTTTTGACATATGACAGTTCTGCAATTGGCATCGGCGCAGTACTTCGTTGTTGCGTTTGCGTCTCGTTGTGTACTGTGCCATTTTGTTTTTGTTACTTCTTTTTACAACCCTATATGGTATCAAGAAAATATTTCTGCTCCAGAAGAATTTCTGGATGACGTAGCGGTGAGAGATTGAAGTGAAAATGATGATAATTAATAAACCACGCCACTTTAACATAGTGTTTTATTTGTTTATCCCATTTTGTTCATCAGGTATGTATGTAAGTATGTACCATAGGTCAATGAAATGTGTTTGAATGATAAGTGATCATTTTGACAATGAAGATGAACTAAATGTAGTTAGTAAGTATTTATGTGTGCTGAATAAATAGCAGATAGAGCTATAATTATACATCACCTTTCACTATCAGGTTTTTAAATGTATGGAAAGTGGGCATGATTCTTTGATTTGTGTCTTCCACACGTTAACACATTGCGTACCTGGTATGCCAGACTAGACTTTAAACACCATTAGAGAAATGAGAAAAAAGGAGCTGATCTAAAACTATGTCTCACTTTTGATGAAATGAGTATACGTGAATACACTGAATGGGTAGGCCAGAAGCATTATGGACAAAGTTTCATGATGCATCAAACACTTCTTAAAAAATGCGTCATGAACTCTCGGACCAATATAGGAGTTCACTGGTTTGGTTAGTTTCTCTCGAATCTCATCGGGCTTGGGTTTATGCGGTCGTTCAACAACAACGAATGTTAAAAATCTGAATACCAATGTGTTTTTAAATGGGGAGGAATTGAGCCCTGTTGTATCTACTGTTTTTCTTGGCATCACTCTTGACGCAAAGCTTCAGTGGGGCCCCCATATATCCAAATTAGCAAGCAGACTAAGTTCTGCAGCCTATGCTGTAAAAAAGATTAGAGGTCTCACTAGTGTCGAGACAGCTAGATTAGTTTATTTTAGTTATTTCCATAGCATAATGTCTTATGGGATTTTGCTATGGGGAAATGCGGCTGATTCAGAAACTATTTTTGTTTTACAGAAGAGGGCCATTAGAGCTATTTACAATCTAAAACCGAGAGAGTCTCTTAGAGATAAATTTAAAGAAATTAATATATTAACTTTGGCCTCTCAGTATATTTACGAAAATTTAATGTATGTTCACAAAAACAAAGATAGTTTTAGTAAAAAAAGTGATATACATTCTGTAAACACTAGGAACAAACACAAGCTAGTGATGCCAGTTTCTCGACTCCACAGAGTCAGTAATTCATTCTTGGGGCAATGTATACGCTATTACAACAAGGTCCCGGAAAGTGTACAGGTTCTCTCTATTACCAAGTTTAAATGTTTTATTAAGCTGAAACTGTATAAAAAGGGTTATTATAGTATAAATGAATACATGGTTGATAATAACCCCTGGGAATGAGGTGGTCGCTTCCAAGCAGTTTCTAAAATAAATTTTGTAAATAGTTCGTAATCATTTATATTGTAAAATTTATTTTAAAAAAATTGTCCCGCTGGGTTTCTTGCTGGTTCTTCCCAGGACAGAGGGTTTTTTTTCGAACCAGTGGTAAAGTAAAAAATGACTTTCAATAACAATTACACATGTAATGTATATTGAATAAAAATTATTCTATTCTATTCTATTCTATTCTGTTCGCGCTCCGAGCAGAGTATTCATTATATTAATTTTTCATTATCTCTTAACTTATGCGTCCAAATAATATGCTATAAAGAGCAAAGTTTATCTTCATAAAATTGTCTTGACGATGAAGTAACTTTCGTTCGTAAAGGTTAATATGCCATGACTAATAATAACGCTCATAAATCACTTTTTCATTTTCAATAATTTCTTTCACAAAATAACTTATTGTGGCGTATGTATAAGAAATAGGCCTGTGGCTGGTTGAAGGAAAGGGGGAGATCTCCAGCCGGGCAATGTGTTCTGCCCGGGGAGCGGCCAACGCTCTGATTGGTAGTTCGGAGCTATTCTATATATGCTTCGGAACTTTGTTAGTGCGATTTAGGCTGCGATATGTTTCGCTTGTGGCATGACGACAGTGCCGCCACAGGCATATGGTATCACAGACTTTTTTTAGATGGAGCAAAGACCAATATTTTTGTAGAACATTGTATTTATGTAATACTAAATGTTACGCTAGCGCACGTGGATAAAGCAGTTACAGAGCGCCTTTTCTTCCGACTTGCTTAACAAAAATCAATATATATATATTATCAATATATACTATTCCTCATGAATCTGGCTATTATATACAAAAATGTTAAATTTGAACTGGTAGTTCCAGAGATTATCGTGTTTAAACAAACAAAATAACTCTTCCATTTTATTATATTAGTATAGATTAAATGATTTTGTTTTTTTGTTTCTGTTTCCGATTCTGTTTTATAAATATTAAAGGTAATAATTATATAAAAAAATAAGGCAGCCATTATATACTCCGTGTTCTCGTTTTTTATTTTACCAGCAAAACATTTGATAAAATATAAATAGGTAGATACTTAATTAAGTATCTACCTATTTATATTTGATTAACATTATGTTGAAAAAGAAATAAATTCCGGGGAAATTGTAAATGGCATTAAATATTTTTCTCCAAAGGTCAAAATTATAACTTTCCGATCTGATTGTTGTAGAAAATTGTTTCATTTTATCGGTAGACTTACCTCGCCTCTTCAGATATTATTGCAATTTTGTACATTTTGAATTAAAGTCCAACAAAAGGCAAGTGGTGCCGGTGAAAGAATTTCCACTACCCAATATCGTCCCATGTGTGTTATAAAAGGCGACAAAGGGAAACTGAAAGAGGCCATGGGCAGCAGCATCTTCCTGATAACAACTCGAAATAATAAAAAAACTGTGGTTGACAAACCGCTGGCCAAGCGATGGCATATATCCCCCCTATGAGGCAATCTATAGGGAGGCCCATGTTGAGCAGTGGATTTTTATAGGCTGTAATGGATTATGGATGATGGAAAAGGCAGGTGGGTGCAGCTTATTCCCGGTAACATGTTATTTGAATATTTTTAGTTATTATAAAACTGTCATGGTAAAAATTTAGTTAATTTCTAATTAAATAGTTTAGTGCACAAAATTTATTCAGTTCTGTGCACTAAACTATTTTTTTAGTCTTTATACCGGTTTCTGAACAAAAATTTTTCGATAGCCCTTTTAAATAAAATGTACATCGCTAGCCAACTCACACAATAACAAATCAAAATTGGTCACGCGTTTTCGGGCTGTCAGGTCGTCTATACGCCAGTATATCCTAAGTCTATGCTTATATCTATGGGATCAAGAGTAATATTCCACTGTGAATAATGTGGTTGGTGTTTTTACGATTTCCCCATTAAAGCCGGCAAAGGTCTTAGACCATACAGAAATATCTAATGTGTATTTTATTTACTAAATATTTTACAATAAGCATACTTATGGTCTAAGATGTAGCAACATTTTGGAGTGTTCAAGTAGTTTTTATATATGCTTTTTTTTTCATATTCCCGGCCAGTATACGGGCTATCTGGCTGGCGGTGTAGGTTGAGTGCATTAATGCGCATCGTACCTGTAGAGCTAAAATAATAATTATTCAAATAATTTTAGAAGTATTTTTTAATTTTCATTAAATTTATTTAGCTTTTCAAAACATAAATAATAGGTCTGGGAAAAATTTCTTAGTATATTTGTTTTTGTGGTCAATCCTCAACTCTTCGGCTATGTCCTAACTACTAATATCCTTATCTTGCTCCACTTTACAATGCGGTCGGAGCTAAGTTCTGCAAGACTCGCGGCAGAAGAACGCAAAAACTCTCCCATCACACTCTTAATCTCATGGCTGTTAGACGGGAAATGAAGCTGCAGTCTTCAGTAGATTTGACAGCATAGATACAGGCAACTGAACAGACAGATCTAAAAATGCATGCGGTAGGACTTACGTAACTTCAATACAGCTTATATTGAAGAGGCAATTGAGCATAACCAAGGCTCCAAAGTCTTTGCCAGAGATTTGTCTGCTAGAAAAAGCCAACTGTCAAAGCTGAAGACCGAGTTTGATTGAGTGAGATTGAGAGGTTCTATGGGCAGCTGTACACGTCACCGTTGGAGCAACACGCAAGTGTGAGTAACGATTCAAGAATTAGTCTTATCCGACACTATTTCGAAGATATCCCGGACGTTAGTCTGAGCGAGATTAGAATGGCTCTCCAGCACCTTAAAAACGGCATTTCCCCAGGTGAGAATGGAATTACAGCGTAGCTTCTGAAAGCAAGTGAAAAACCGGTACTTGAAGTCCTTCAGAAGCTCTTTAATTCCGTCCTCCATGGTGGCATTACACCGGAGGCGTGGAGCAGAAGTGCGGTGGTCTTGTTCTTCAAGAAAGGCGACAACGCTTCTTGAAGAAATACAGACCGTTTTCCCTCTGAGCCGCGTCTACGTGCTGTTTTCGAGAGTCATTACGAATCATGTTGCACGCAGACTCGACGACTTCCAGTCTCCCCAACAAGCCGGTTCCCGAAAAGGCTTTAGTACCATAGACCAAATACACACCCTGCGGTAGATTGTACAGAAGACAGAGGAGTATAATCTGCCACTTTGTCTTGCGTATGTGGACTATGAGAAAACCTTTGATTCCGTCGAAATATGGGCGGTGCTGCAGTCCCTTCAGCGGTGCCAAGTTGACTGTCGGTATATCGAAGTGCTGAAGTATTTGTACAGTAGAGCTACGGTGGCTATCCCAGTACATAATCAGAGTACGAAACCTATCAAACTGCAGAGAGGTGTAAGACAGGGTGACGTTATATCACCGAAACTCTTCACCGCTGCATTGAAAGATGTTTTCAAGCTACTGGACTGGAAAGGATGCGGTATTAACATCAATGGCGAGTACATCACTCACCTTCGATTTGCCGACGATATAGTCCTTATGGCAGAATCGCTGGAGGACCTAAGCACTATGCTCAATAACCTCACTAGTGTCTCCCAACGGATAGGTCTTAAGATGAACATGGACAAAACAAAGATCATGTTTAACGTCCATGTCAAACCTATGCCGGTAGTTATTGGGAGCACTAAGCTCGAAGTTGTTGACGAGTATGTTTACCTGGCACAAATAGTCCGACTAGGTAAGTCCAACTTCGACCGAGAGGTCAATCGACGGATTCAACTCGGCTGGGCTGCGTTCGGGAAGCTACGACACATCTTCTCGTTAGACATACCTCAAAACCTGGAAACGACATTGTACAACCAGTGCGTGTTGCCAGTGTTGACTTACGGATTTGAGACGTGGTCCTTCACTGCTGGCCGTATGAGGAAGCTCAAGGTCACTCGGCGAGCTATGGAGAGGGCTATGCTCGGGGTTTCTCTGCATGATAAACTTAGAAATGAGTATATTCGCAGTAGAACCAGAGTAACCGACATAGCCTAACGGATCAGTAAGCTGAAGTGGCAGTGGGCCGGCCATATAGCTCGAAGAATCGACAACCGATGGGGAAGAAAGGTTCTCGAGTGGCAGCCTCGTACCGGTAGGCCAAGTGTAGGGCGAACCCCCAGTAGATGGGGTGACGACCTGATTAATCACGCCCGTTAATTACGTGATTGCGCGGGAGAATATATGTATGTATCTTAAATTAGAGGAATTAAATTTACTTACCGAGAAGCTCGTACTCACAATCACTAATTGGCGTTCGTTCTAAATATTGTGGTGTGTAATGTTGTATGTGTTACTGTATGTATGATAGTATATAGCCGAAAACACTAGCGATTATAAAATTTAAAACTATTTAAATTGATACTGCGGTAAAAGCACAAGCAAGGGGGTCATTGTAGAAGCGTGCTCGTCGCGACCCCTGCCAGCCCTTTTCAGGGCTGCAATTCTACTCAGCTGCGCACCCATGCCAACGAGGGTTAGGGCGTCCCCCCAAGGCGACGCACACCAGATAGTCCCCGTTGGTGTGGAATGCAGCGCGCAAAGCGGCGATGGGGACCGCCACCCGTCACGCACACCCGGACACGGCGGAAGGTGGAGGACAGAGTGCAGAGTTGGCACGTGGAATGTTAGAGGAGGCATGAAAGATAAGATGAATGAAAAAAAAAATGTGATTTAGATGTTGACAGGCGTGTCGCTGCCGGGAACAAAGTCAATGGTGCCCTGACTGCGTTAGTCAAAAGGCAAGGCGTAGTGAAGAGTGCACGCCTTGCAATACATAACGCAGTGTTGGTACCGACTTTGTTATATGGCAGCGAAACCTGGGTGTGCCAGAAGAAGCATAAAAGCAAGTTGAATGCAGTGGAGATGCGATCTCTTCGTAAAATGTGCGGCGTTACCATGGCCGACCGAAAGCGAAACGAAGAGATTCGCAATATGGCAGGTTTGAAAGATGACCTTATCACAAAAATTGATAAGGGCGTGCTTCGATGGTTTGGGCACGTTGAGCGAATGAGTGAAGACCGAATGGTGAAGAAAATATATAGCGCGAAAGTTAATATCAAAAGGTGTCGAGGTAGACCGAGACTAACTTTCGAAGACCATGTGAGCAAACTGCTCGAAGAGGGGAGGGTCAAGAGTACTCGGATACCTAGACGTGCATGTATGAAGAAGATAATGAATCTGAAAGAAGCGAAAGAGGTATGTAAGGATCGTGACACTTGGCGATCTGTTCTCTCTGGCTACCCCGTCAGGGATTGTGCGTGAAGATAAGTTAAGTTAAGTAAAAGCACAACAAGGTGCAACAGCGGGCGGCGGGCGCGAATTAGCGAAGACTATATTGAACTAATGACCCTTTTCCTTTTGAAGGTGAAGTGGAGTGACAATTTTTACTCACACTACCGCCATCTATGATAAATACGAATAGATTAATTCGAGCGCATGTTCGGCGCGACTACTGATAAGACATGCAGGAAGTCGATGGATGCAGGTGGCCCAGGACCGTGTTTTGTGGCATTCCTTGGGGGACTTGAACATAGGCGTTCAGCAGTGGACTTGTGAAGGGCTGTAATTATGATGATGATGATGAAATTTGTAGGAATCAGCTAAAAAAGATTGCTCTGTTTAAAAGCCAATATTTTTATAAAATTATTATATTATATTATTATTATTATAATATCTGTCCTTGAAAAATTATAAACTTACTAGCTCGCTAGGCAGACGTTGTTCTGCCCTTTTCGACGACCCGTCATTTAAAACATCTTTTAATTCGTAATAAAAAAATATTGAGTGTCACTTATCGAGATATAAACTATCCTATCTCTCAAGTTGGACCGAACTGCACAGAGTGTGCAGAATTTTATTGAAATCAGTTCAGTAGTTTAGGAGTTCATCGCGGACAAACAATGTGACACGTAATTTTTATATATAAAGATTATCATATTAGCTGCATGGATTTAAAAACATAATGATCTTACACAGACTAGCCAAACCGCAGGAGATATTAAAGTGTACCAGGTTTCTGAACATACAGATGCACTGTCTATTCTCTCAATCTCGGTATGTTAATAAAACCACCCATACATGGACTGACTGCGAAAAGTGCAGCTTAATGTCGCAGATCTATTTTCATTTTAATTAACCATGAATTCCTCTTCTCTACGTAGTCGTAGTTCATCATGTACAGCGTTAGTACGTTGTAGGTGATGAACCACGCTATCAAGCCCTCTGCACACTGTCGTCGAGCATTAAGCATAAATCGAGCATCGGGCGTTGTGAGTGTCAAATACTATAGAATTTATACTATTCTGGCACACTGAACCGCGCGTCTCATGCGGGGGCATCTAGCGTCGTTTCAGGAGAATTACTAAATATTTATACTTAGAATTGGGAATATAATCTGAAGCTCCGCTCAACACCTTAGGGAAAATAGCGTGATGCCATAAATATTGTACTAGTGTGACCGTGAGGTTCCAGTGGTTAAGTAAGGTTATACATTATTTTAGTTGATAAATAGATACTTAGTTGGGTTCATAATTGCTTAAATAGTATAATTTCTAGATTTTTTATTTTTAATATACTGCAGTTTTATAATGTATAAAAATCAATCTCTATTTTACCTAAAGTTTTTGAAGTTGTACCATTGAAGTCTTACTGCAACAATATTATACTTACTGGTACAAATAATGTAGGAATGGCTCCTTTTAATAAACTTATTTTTATTCTGCTTAATGTTTGCTGCAAATTGTAGTTCTTCTTTGGATTTCAACCAAGTCGCCCAATGAGGGCTAATAATTTTCTGCTCACCAGATGTCGCTAGTTGACACTGAGGTAAAATTTTTTGTTACACAATGTAATTTAATTGAAAAGTTGTTTTTTAATAAAAGTTTATCAGTTTTTAGAGTATTATATTAATACACAAAAAATGCGTCAGTGGTTTGCTTTTTAATTTTTTGCACATTTTTAACTTTTTTTAATTTTTCTAATTTTAGGGATATATGTGGTTTAGTCTATTTATTTTTAATGTTAGTAATATAAAATATAGCTAATATTACAAAAAGAAACAATAATTTTTACATTTTCCGAACAAATTAACTTCCCCGCTATGAAATCTGTCAAATATTATACCTCATTTTCTAGTGGTGCCACCCTAGTGGCAGAAAAAGTCGTGGAAAAAGTCATTAACCTTATCCATTTTTTATTCTATCCATCGGTTTCACAAACGGAAAAATTAAATTACGTTTTTAGAACGCAAATTGAGCATTTATTTTCTTTCCTTTCCTTGTTATGTGGGCAAGTCTATCAATTTATTATAAACATTCAACATAAATATGGACATTAATTTTGATATAGTTGAGTCAATTCCCAGCGTACATGTAAAATATTTTGCCTAAAATTAATTTCACATAATATATAACATTGTACAAACTATCAACGACGTGACTTTTTTCTTTGCAAAATATCAAAATTAATAAAATTCTTGAAAATATTCTATATTTTAAACAGTAGATACATAACATAAATTTTAACCAAAAATAGACGCGTCATAGCAATAACGACGTCATGCGATTTTACCTGTGAAATGTGAAACCATCAGGATTATTTATATTATTGACACCACAATCACTCACGGAACATGTAACCATTTTGGAAATATATGAATCGTAAACATTAACACTATTATTATCTAAAAAATTACAAAATAACTAGGAGCTTATTTTTTTCGTGTCGACTTGTGTCGACCTGTTATTCAAAATCGGTTACATAGTCATGAGATTTGGTATCCTTTTCTATCTTGCATTTTTGCCATAAGTCTTCTCCCTTGCACACTATGTCCGTCTATATGCCAGTATATTGTAAGTCTATGATAAAAACCTTAAAATTAATATCACCATCGAAGCACATGTAGGTAACATCTTTTCCACTAAGTTCACATGCACGAATATTTAATACAAAAATCGCATCACTTTTGAGCATCAAAATTCACTTTAAGCCATTAATTAAAACAATAATACAGAGAGCAACCATCCGCCGGTTTCCACAATTTATCATACTTTGTCCAAGTCCTCAACAATATGAATGTGATGGTGTCGTAAATTTATCGCTTTTTATTCAAACACTAAGAAATCTATGCTTAAGTCTGCATTATTTCAAGGTGTATTTAAATGAAGAATTAAAAGTGATCGTGAAAGTAGATCCTCAAACCACGTCAGAGCTAGCGGCACCATTCGGTGTGAGTGGAAAAACAATTTTAATTCACTTGAATCAAATTGGAAAAGTGAAAAAACTGGAAAAATATGTACCGCATAAATTAAGTGTAGCACATTAACAAACACGCTTCGGGTGCTGCGTTACAGTACTCAACCGTCGCAATAACGATTGGATTTTGAATCGTATCGTTTCTTGTGATGAAAAATGGATCATGTACGATAATCGGAAACACTCATCACAATGTCAACCATTGAATCCACCATTGTCACCCATGGAAAACCCGCCAAATCCTGGCCCAAGCGATAGTTGACTCAGAAAAAGGTGCTGGTAAGTGTCAGGTGGACCAATACTGGTGTAATCCGCTACACGCTCTTAAGATATAGCCAGACGATTGCGGCAGATCTGTATTGTTAAAAATTTCAAACCATGACGAAAAAGCTAGCCGTTAAACAACCGATACTGGTCAATTGCTCTAGCCCACTGTTGTTTCAGGACAACTCTAGACCGCACACTGCACAACAAACGGTCGCTAAATTAAAGAAGCTTCGATTGGAATGTCTTCGACACCCATTATACTTGGTGAAGCCATGCTGCAGCTATATTAGTAGTATAGTTGTAGCACGAATGGCTCGGCTCGACGGGGGAAGGACCACTCACAGAATACCAGTGTAAAATAGCAGCTTAACGCTGCCGTGTTTCGTATGGTGAGTGTAGAGAACCGGAGACCCTTTTTACTGGAAATGAGACATTCCATATTAGTCTCAGTCTTAGTCTATGGGCCACAGCAACCACTTATCATCAGGTGGACTGTGTGCTCGTTTGTCACCCTATCCTATTAAAAAATAAACCACCATACTCCCCGGATCTTGTTCAATATAGATTACCACTATTTCCAGATTTTTCTTTATTTCTTGCAAGGAAAAAAAATCAATTCTGCTGAGGCAGTCAAAACTGCCTTTAAAGATTTTATTGATTATCGCTCCTACAATTTTTTCAGCGAAGTAATCAATGAACTGCTTATAAAGTGGCGAAAGTGCATAGATAACAATTGTACATACTTTGATTGATTAACTATGTAATTTCAGATTTTTTTCGTTATGCTTTTTCTATATAAATCGTCAATTTGATATGTAAGGACCTAATATTATAGATTAGACGACTATTTAAAATATATAGAAGTACTAAAGTGGCAATGTAAGAATATCTATTATCCCATAATGTTCAGTGGCTACACCCACTATCTATATATCATTCAATAGAGGGAAACAAACCAAGATATGGGTGACATCGTCTACCTTATAACAAATTCAAATAAAAACGAACGCAGTTGTCAAGCGTGGTGACTGTGGCAATTATTTCCCTTATGATGTTATTTATAGGGAGGCCTAAGTTAGGCAGTGAACTTTGATAGACTGTAATGACTGGATTAATAATACTGTTGGGAGAAAAATAGTCTATAGTTTGTGAATTCCTTACCGCTTCTTCCCATAAAATCTTTCGCAGTTGGCACTTGTGGATTCGATGGCAAGCTTTCACGACCTTTAGGAAGTGATTTGTAAATGCCAATCTATGTAAATAAAAATCAATAACCGTATGTATGAAAGATCACCACTTGAGAACGGCTGCACCGATTTAGATGATTTTTTTTGTGTGTATTTGAGTGCATCCTTTGATCCCTTGTGAATACGGAAATCACTCGTGCAAAGTCGGGACGGATCGCTAATTTTAAATAAAAATATTTTGTCTCTGAATTCAAAAAAGTTAACTGGAAAATACGTCTCAGAAAAGAAATCGGTCCGCAGTTCTTCAACTTTTTTTTTTATAATATATTTATATATTTTTATTTTTTTATATTAATTTATAATTATAATATAATTATTATTAACTGTTATTATTTATGATGCAACCGTCTAGCAACAGTGATCTATGGACACAACAATAGCCCAAGTCCAACCTCAGCCTAATAATAAAATTAAAAGCAATAGAGTTTGACATATTGTTGTTATCTATTATATAGTAACGATTATAACGCTTTTTAATTTTTGAATTTTTACTTTTATAATCAATTTATCATTAAAAAAAATCGTTATTAAAAAAAGTATACGATTATAAGTGCTCAAATAGTGTTTATAAGAATGCACAACATCTCAGATAAACTGAGGAAACCTCTAGCATGTTAATAATGTGGCAAGAAGCTGTAATGTTACTGTTGGAATTCTTAGCTGCAATTTGCGCTGTAGCTGTATGTGGTCCATGTTTACTTGCTTACGCTAGAAGATTAATTCTCGGGGATGAGTTACTGCAAAGAGGCGGTCATGTCATTCATGAAGCAGAGATTTTGGGCTGCGACGAACCTGCTTGTCCCTATTACAAAAAAAATGTACGATACTTAATGGTGCCAGCGGCGAGGCGACGGCAATATAATTCGCCATCTCGAGCATGTTCTTGATACTTTCGTATTTTTCAATATTAATTGTTCAGTAAAGAAAATATTTTGTTATTATCATAATATAAATAAAGTTTTGATTAAATGCACCTGCGTGTTTTATATATGGAAATACTGGAAAGTAAGGCTATCATCCAATTCTAATTTTGCAGTATAAACTCACAATAGCAGTTAAAATCCCTCTTTGCATTGTAATGTATAAAGAATACCGCATTTGGTATGCTGCGTATAACTAGTAAAGATGTATATTACTGCATATTCCGATTTGACATTGCATGCATTGGAAACGTATGTAAAGAGCATTCTTATGAAGAAAGGACAGTAGATGGTCAGTTCTTTCAATAGAGAAAAAAGTTTAAGTGGTGGCTTCTTAATATTAGCAGATAGATAATTATTATATAATGAACGTAAGGATATGCCGGATTGTAGCGATTAAGAATATCCACTACCCCATAGCTTCCCGCGGGTGTCGTAAGAGGCGACAGTGGGAAACTGAGGCAGAAGATGGGCAACAGCATTTTTCTGATAACAGCAAATTACAATAAAAAAACTGCGGTCACCAACCTGCTTGGCAAGCGTGGCAACTATGGCAACCATGGCCACGAAATGAATGTTACGAAGAGACGGCTCCAAGTCCCCGGCAGTCCCGCTTTTCCTGGCTACGATGGCGACCAAGGTAACGGCGGGGCAGGGGGTGCTAACAATCTCCGGTGGAGGTTCGGTTGCCACCTAAGACGACTCGACCTGGCAAAATACAACGCACGCACCCTGAGAACTGACGAGAAGATCCTGGAGCTGGAAGAAGAGATAGACAAGTTTCGCTGACATATTATAGGATTATCCGAGGTCCGAAGACAGGGGCAGGACACGGTAATCCTTGAATCCGGCAACTTGTTCTATCACCGGGAGGGAGACCATCTGTCCCAAGGAGGTGTCGGATTTATCGTCCACAAATCTCTCGTTAACAACGTTGTAAAGATTGAGAGTGTGTCAACGTGGGTTGCGTACTTTATACTCCGAATCACCAAACGGTATTCGTTAAAGGTCATACAGGTTTATGTACCAGCCTCAGCATATCCCAATGAGAAGATGGAGAAAATGTATGAGGATATGAAATTTGAAATAGGACAACGGAACCCAAGAGCTGAGACAGACAGACAGCTGACCGACTTTATGGAGAAAGAGGGACTCTTTATGATGAACTCTTTCTTCCAGAAGCGACCTCACAGGAAGTGGACCTAGATGAGCCGCGACGGTTCTACAAAAAATGAGATTGACTTCATTATGACGACCAGATGACAACTGTTCAGTGATGTCTTAGTGATCGCGTGGGTGAAAACTGGTAGTAATCACCGAATGTTTAGAGGCACATTGAACCTAAATGTTAAATTGGAGAGGTCTCGTCTAATGAAGTCAACGCTCCCCCCCCCCCCCCCTTGTGCTCTAATCCAAAGTCTTTTCCGGACTTTGGATTAGAGCACACGAGTTACAAAACCATTTTCAGTGCCTAGAAGACTGCAATGCAGTGGACGATATGAATGACAAGCTCGTGGAAACTGCCCATGCGGTCGGAGCTAAGTTCGGCAAGACCTGTCGCAGAAGAACACAAAAACTCTCCGATCACACTCTGTAATCTCATGACAGTTAGACGGAAAATGAAGCTGCAGTCTTTAACAGATTTAGCAGCATATAGGCAACTGAACAGACAGATCTCCAAATGCATGCGGCAGGACTTACGCAATTTCAATACAGCTTGTATTGAAGAAGCGATCGAGCGCAACCAAGGCTCCAAAGTCTTTGCCGGAGATCTGTCTGCCACAAAGAGCACACTGTCAAAATTAAAGACCAAGTGTGGCAACAGATATCCCGGAAACGATTCTGGGACATCTGAGATTTTGAGAGAGATAGGTTCTATGGGCAGATGTACACGTCATCGCTGGAGCCACACGCAAGTATGAGAAACGATCCAAGAGCAAGTCTTATTCGATACTGTTCCGATGATATTCCTGACGTCAATCTGAGCGAGATTGGAATGGCTCTCCAGTACCTTAAAAACGGCAAGGCCCCAGGCAAGGATGGAATTACAGCGGAGCTTCTCAAAGCGGGTGGAAAACCGGTACTTGAAGTCTTTCAGAAGCTCTTTAATTCCGTGCTCCATGGTGGGACTACTCCGGAAGCGTGGAGCAGAAATGCGGCCATCTTGTCCTTCAAGAAAGGTGACAACGCTCTCTTGAAAAACTAGAGACCGATTTCCCTTCTGAGTCGCGTCTACGTGCCGTTTCCGAGAGTCCTTACGAATCGTCTCGCTCGCAATAGAGCCAATCTGCAGCTATATTTATAAGATAGTTGTAGCACGAATGGGTCGGCTCGACCGGGGAATGACCACGCTCTCGTAGATTATCAGCGTAAAATAGCAGCTTAATGCTGCTGTGTTTCGTATGGTGGGTGTAGAGAACCGGACACCTTTTTTAATGAAAAAGAGGCATTCCATCTTAGACCTCAAGGCTAAAAACGCATTTGTATTTTGATTCGCAAACGAGTATAGATGTAGATGTCTATGGGCCACAGCAACCACTTACCATCAAGTAGAAAGTGCGAGCACACATTCTACCTGATGTTAAGTTTGTCACCCTATTTCTATAGAAAACTGAAACTTGACGACTTCCAGCCTTCCGAACAAGGCGGTTTCCGAAAAGGCTTGAGTACCATAGACCACATACATACCCTTCGGCAAATTGTTTCTTTCACTTTGCCTTGCGTATGTGGACTATGAGAAAGCCTTTGATTCCGTCGAAATATGGGTGGTGCTACAGTCCCTTCAGCGGTACCAAGTTGACTGTCGGTATATCGACGTGCTGAAGTGTTTGTACAGTAATAGCTTAATATGTTAGGAGAGCATCTTTTTAACACTACTTTTTTAATTAGGAATAAAATAGCTTTATTATTTTTTTATAAATATTATAAAACACTATAAAACTTCATATTTGGATCAATTCAAAAGAGACCGCCGCTAGGCTTTTCAGAGAGAAGACACGTTGCTCGACCCTCTGCCTAACGTTTGCCATGCATACGAGCAGGGTTAAATTCAGACCCTCAAAATATTGTACATGGAAAAGAAAATTATACTATTTGTCCAAAATTATGCCACGTTTGACTTATCATGTTTTTTTTTCTCTCCATGCGCTGGTGTTTTGGCGTCATGCGTCTAACATAAGTATACGTTTTTATTTTGAATTGAAATAAAATTGCATTACGATATCTTGTTCGTTAACAAAATATTGCTATGAACATGATACCGTTTCTTTCGCACTCATTCATAAATACATCAATCCTTCTTTATCACAACGACCGGGGTAGTAAATCATTGTGGGGAATCCCCACCTACCTTGTCGTTGCCTGATTTGGTGTTGCCGTACGTACAGAGAAATTATCCAGAAAGGACCCACCATACAAGTCGGTCGAAGATAAAATTATGGTATTTTTGCGTAGTATAGTGGCATTACGATACTACATACTACATACAATGAAATAATTAAACAAATTGTATAATAATTATACTACGTAATCCAATTTGTAAACTATATTCACGTCTGAGAATTTTTTATAACCGCTAAATTTGTCTGGCGATTTGCAGGTATTATAAAACTTACTCAATAAATACATGTTTAAATTTGAGATTGCCGAAAGTACATTTTTTGGGAATTTTAATAAAATATTTTTTGAGAGGTCTGGTAATACTTTATAACCGATAAAAAGTCTGGAATAATTTTTCTCGAATTATATATAAACTAAAATAAAAGATAAAAAAAAATCAAGTTGCCAAACAAACAGTTATTGGATTTTTAACAAAACAATTATTGCTTAATAAATATTTTAAACCTTTTGATAGATAAGATCTGCATATTTTCTGGGACTTTGTTGTAAAAGCGTATACATTGCCCCACGAAGGAATTATTGATTCTTTGAAGTCGAGTAACTGGTATAAGTAAATAGCTTGTGCTTGTTCCTAGTATTTATAGAATGTACATTACTATTTTTGTTTTTGTGTACATTAGATTTTCGTAAATATACTGAGAAGCCATTCTACTTAATATCAGGTCCGTACAAAAGAGATTTAAATATATAGGTATACTATAGAGCGGACATAGGGAACATTTATATACAAAAACTTTGAGCTAGTGCGCGTGTGGCACCCTCTAGCTAAAATAGCAAAACAACGCTAAGCATTTATTAACACAACATTTTAGCTATTCCTCAGTAGGTGACGCTAATAAATTAATATAACCTCGTTTTAGGAATGTACCGTTTCGATATCAAAGTATCAATAATGTTCTTGAAGGTTACTAAGTTGGAAATGGTTTTCGATATAATAATAAGGAATATACAAGATTGTTTTATTGTATAAATCTATTTATCATGACTTCCATCACACGAAAAAAATCATATTAACTTTTTACGCCCTCGTGTGTCATGAAATAAAATATTTAATATCCAGTAACTAAGAATCAATTCAAACAGTAGTCACTTTGGTTGCCACCTTGGTGGCATGACGTCACTCGGTCCATTAGCTGCTATAATAATAGCATATGATTGATCGGTCGGCGCTAAAGACATATCGAGAAACGCCAAATCCAATAAGAGAGCGCCTTTATGTTTTTAAATTCGTTTCTATTACAAAAATACACTTCAAATCTAAAATATCTTAGGAAAACACTGAACTTAAAAGTCGTTTCACGATTTTTCACGTTTCATCAGCTGCAGTACTTAAAGACACTACCCACATGTTATTTTAAGTTTTTACCTTATTTTCTAACTCAGGCTTAACCTAAAACTTCTTGCAACTAATATCTTTAACAGTACAAATTATTTTTATTGTAAAAAATCTATTGCCCTCTCCTAAAAACTAGGTCGCCAGGCAGACGTTGTTCTGCCCTTTCCAAAGACCAGTTTTTAACAGTGGTAGAGTCACGCGGCAGCTTTTGTTGTCGCACGGATAGGCCGGCTCGAACCGGGGTGGTACCACGACCTCACAGAATACCAGCGTGAAGTAGAGGTTTACCTCTGCGTTTCGCTTGGTGAGTGCAGGTGGCCGGAGGCCCTTTTTACTGGAAATGAGGCATTCCATCTTAGTCCTCACGGGTGACAACGCATCTGCATTTTGATTCGCAAACGAGGATAGATGTAGATGTCTATGGGCCGCAGCAACCACTTACCATCAGGTGGACTGTGTGCTCGTTTGTCACCCTTATCCTATAAAAAAGACCTTTCATATAAAAATCCTTAAATTCGCAATAAAAAAATTTGAGGGTCATTTATCGGGATAAAAACTATCCTATCTCTCAAGTTGGACCAAAATGCACACAGTGTGCAACATTTCATTGAAATCAGTTCAGTAGTTTAGGAGTCCATCGCAGACAAACAACGTGACACGTAATTTTTATATATAAAGAAGATTAATAAGTTCTATTTAAGTTATATTTAGCTGTCAGGACCACTGGTAGGACATAATTTGTAAATGAATATAAGATTTTTTTCAAGGAATGGTTTTAAATCTATAAAGTTACACTCTCTCTTAATTTTCTTAGCCTTTTGTAATTTTCGAAACATCCTACAGAATGTCGCCAGAAGAATTATAGATATTTTAATTATGAATAATCGTGGCTTCTATTAAGAAGGTAAATATTAATTAGAAGTAAAAGCCGACTTCAAATAACTAGAACTAAACAATTTCACATTCTGAAGTGGGTGCTAAGTGTGTAGAAGAGTTGAAGAACTGAAGCATTCAAAATTAGTTCCTTGAAGTCGGTTTTTACTTTTTTTAAAGTTATTTCTTTATACCTTCTACGTTTTCAGTGAACGAAGAAATAAGACTGGATAGGATCTATTAATGTAGCGTTATTTAGATTTAAGCTAATAATTTTATTTTACCCATTTATCGTTTATTTTTAAACAAAATTTTTCAATTTGTCGGATAAAATATAACCTAGATACCTAATGGCATTGCTTTCTATCTGTTCGTAAAGTTTCATCACAATC